>CM065802.1:0-1491571 GCA_033398695.1 Orobanche coerulescens | reverse complement strand
CGACATAGAGTCGAAGAGGACACTTGGGAAACGGAGGACGGTATGAAGGCTAAATATCCGGAGTTTTTTTCATCCTAAGTTTCTGGACTAAACTTCTTTTTAGGGAGGAAGGATGTAATACCGAGATTTCGTTATGTAATCGAACTTGTGATATTGTAATGATTGTACTTTTGCCTGAGTATTTTTCTCCGTATTTCATAATCCGATGTCGTCGAGCATATAATTTCGTGTATGTGATTTAAAGGATGAAATTCTGTGCATGTAGCGCACGCTACAGGCTAAGGGTAGCGTACGCTAACATGGTTTTATAGCGCACGCTACCGAGTGTAAGTAGCGCACGCTATGCGTGGTCAGACTGATTGAGACGTGCGGTAGGTGAGCTCTGGCCGGGGGACCCCTGTTGGATCGTGTCGGATGTACCTGGACGGCTTTCGGGAAAAGCCGGGTCAACGCCTTAGCGCACGCTACATGTATATTCGTAGCGTACGCTAAGTGCCGAGTACAGTTTAGACTGTGAGCCGTTAGCGCACGCTACGAACAGGGTGTAGCGCGCGCTAATAACCATTTATTATAAATAGGACAGCATCCTATTCGTGATTTCAGTCCTTTCTTCCCACATAACCCGAACTCTTGCACTTGAAACATAACTCCATTCGTCCTAAACACTCCATATCAACCTCCTAGTTCGAGATTGAAGATCATATACCATTGGAGATTGGTGTTCAAGCCGTGGGTGTTGGATTGCTTCATTTTCATCCGTGTTCTTCACTACTTTGAGGTAGGTGATTCTTCACCAATGATTAGTAAGGTTCCTAAGAAAGTTTTAATCATGTTTGGATAGCAAGTATCTCGTTTTTATCGGTCATCACATGTTAGAAGAATACTTTTGACGTATCGGTTCTAGATGTCGAATGAACCTTTGAACCATCTTATTATAAGGACTCCTAAGCATGTTTAAATCGATTTATGATCGAGTAATCGGATATTACCCAGTTGATACGTTGTATACGTTGGAATCATGTGTTTTGGAACGTAAGATGATGGAACTTAGATTATTTCTTGAAGATCGTAGAGGAATTGTGATATCAAGATAACTATCCGTATATTGGTATTTCATAATCATAAATCTTCCAGAAACCTTATTAGCATGATATGCCCGAGGATAACTTGTAATATCACCATAGGATTCATGAGTTCTTCATCATTCAACCCAGTTTTCGGTTTGCGATTCGCCATGCAAGATTTGCGCACGATAACATGTGTGAGTTTACTTGCGCTTTCGAGGTTCGGTTTTCGCACAAAACGTCGTAGCGTACGTTATGAGACAATGAGTCGATCGCGATTCGTGGCTAGCGACGCTAGTCTTATACGATAGCGACGCTAATTGAGCTTAGCGCACGTTACGTATATACGTAGCGCGCGCTAAGCAATCCAGCACTTGTTTAAGTTTGAACTTTTCGGCCGTAGGTCAATTGTTAAACCATTGTTCGACTCGAGATGATTTGTATATCGTTCCTTTTGTTAAGGTTCTAGCTTGTTACGTTGATCGAGGGGGCGGCCTTCGAGCGCCGAGAGCATTGAAGTATATCGTTCTTGCCATCTACGAGGCAAGTATCGTGATATGTTAATATCGGTATTTTTGGAGTATGCGTATGATTATGCATGTTGTTGAACATGATATTTACTTCGTTGATTTGTCATGATATTCGTTATATAGTGTTTACATGTTCATGATGATGAACGTAATGATTTGGCATAAGTGTATGCATGAGTTGTATTTGTATACGTTGTACGATCTATGCTGAGGGCGCTGGATCGAATGTCCACCTCGTGTTGATCCGACAGATCATCTTGGGATCTAGCCGAGGGCGCCTGGATCATTGGACGGGTTATTTCCACCTCGTGTTGGTCCGACGGATCATCTTGGGATCTATCTTTGAGGGCGCTGGATCATTGGAATACCCATGTGTAATGGAATCTTGTAGATTCGCATTGTCGGATTCCTAGCGGAAGTCCGTGTGATGTATCTTGTTATGTATTGTTGATGCATATTCGAATTGTTTAATATGATACTTGTACTAGCATCGTTTTGCTAACCCCTTCGGGGTGGACATTTGTTTTGATGTTCGGGTAGCCAAGGAGCAGGAAGCAACACAAGATCTGACGTGACGAAGGGGTTCAGTGATGTTTATTGTTATTGGAGATTTGTTGTCTTGGTTTGGTTTCTGTACTCGAGTACGCGTGTCCTTTTGATATTAATTCGATATGGTTGTATTAATTACCCGTTGAACCAGTTGTACGTTTTCATAAACTTGAATTTTCGCAGTGTTGATGTCTTATATTTACTTTCCTTTTTAATTAGCCTTGTAAATCCTTACTTAAAGGGTTTACGGCGCTGTAATTATTCCGAATATCTCGGGGTGTTACATAGAGTTGTTAAAATACTTCTGAATTTATACTTCATATCTGAAAATATATCGTTAGAACATTTTTGTTTATTTGATAAGATTTAATATTATAATCTTAATTAAATAATAATAATTTTATTGAAATATTTGAATTGAACGTTGCTCATGTGTAGAGTTCAAACCTTTTTATGGTGGAATAACCTTTTATTTAATACTAATTAAATATGGTATTATAAAATTTAAAATAATCCAATCAAAGTACGTCTTTCATGTTCTATTCAATGCTAGTTAATTAGTTCACTGTATATCGATGTAAATTTATAAATAATTAATTTTACAAAAGATAGTGTCTATATCATCTAAAGAAAATTAGCTAGTATCTAGATTAAAAAAATAGAGTTTCAACAATTAGATTAAAAAAATAATACAATTATTGGGAAAAAACTTGAAACAATAAATGGAATAAATAAACAATTTATTTAATTTACAAACATGTAATACGCTGGAGGTAGAGGCAGTAGAGTTGTAGTCGGCCGGTGATTGAAGCACAGAAGCAAATGACAAAAAAAAATTGCAGATTAAACTATCGCAGAGCACATTGCACATTCTGTTGAGACTTGAGACTGACCAAAAGATTGTCGTTGAGTCACGCCTTAACCAAGTGGCGCTGGGGCAGAAGCTCGAGTGTCCAAAGTCTGATTTGGTTAGGAACAATAAGCCGCCCTATGTCCCATTTGTCCGCAAGTGTGACACTTCAATGGTGGGAAATTACATTCCAAATTAACGTGGCCTGGACGACCACAATTATAGCAAGTCACCGTGCGAGTTGTGGTGCTCGGTGCAGAACGAAAACCCCTCTTTCCTTTAGCAGAACTTGACGATTGTCCGACGGAACGGTTCACCCAAACAATTTAACCAGTTCTGAGAAGATGATCTTATTTGAAACCATCTTATTTGGTTATATTCTTTCCATATTCATAATTCATCAGCGATATTCACATATTTACCTCTCTTTCATGACAAAGTAAAATTGCAGAAGACTGGATACTATGATGTTTTGTGATTTCTGCTATTTATTTGCATAGTTTCAACGGTTAAAAAATTTTTGGGAATGAAACTATTAAATGTGTGCGGCTTTTGTATTGGAGAAATAGAGGAGAATAAGATGAAGAATCGCTGCAAAATGGTAATCTACGGTCTCATTTTTATTTTTTGTTTTTTTAAGGTGTTTTTTTAGCCCTAGTTACATATAATATTTTTTTTGGTCCAAAAGCCAAAACATTAAACATCAAAGAGGTCCAAATTGAAATATAAAAATAAAAAAGTATTTAAGGCCCAAATTGATATATATATATATATATATATAGAGAGAGAGAAGAGTCTAAAATATTTTGGGCCCCTAAGGTGGTGGGCCCTGGAACATCGCCTATGCTGACTCATCCTCAGGGCCGGCTCTGTTCAAAACTGTTTTGGATGGCGAGTCGGAAATGGTTTTGGTTTGATAAATGGCTTGATGGAGTATGTTTGATTAGGACTGAGAATTTAGGATCGGGAAATCCTGAGTCCCGGGTCCCGACGAGAAACGGGACCCCGAGTCCCGAATTTTACGGGATCGGGACCGGGACCGGGACCGGGATCGGGACCGGGACCGGGACCGGGACTTGGGATTTTGGTAATTTCGGGACTCGGGAGTCCCGAGTCCCGATCGGGACTATCCCGAAGTCCCGATTGAAATTTCTAATTTCAATCATTTTTTTTTTCTTTTTTGATTTCGGGACATTTCGGAACATTCAGGACATTTCGGAAAATTATTATCAGGATCGGGACCGGGACTTCCATTTATCCCATTTCGGGAATCGGGACTCCCGAAGTCCCGAACGGGACCGGGATCGGGTCCATAAAATTGGTGATTTTCGGGACCGGGACCTCGAGATGTCCCGATTCTCAGCCCTGTGTTTGATGGACCTTGACAACATCAATATCGATACTCAAGAATTGGGGTTGCAGTTGAATGAGGTTTGGAGCGTGGAGTCTGGTTGGAACTTGCAACATCTGCGTACCCTTATTCCTTTATCCACTCGACAGAAAATTGAAACTGCCGTGATGCTACATAAAACTTGGGCTGCGGATAGAAGAGTGTTTTGGGGCTCATCTAATGACCATTTCACATGTACTGGTGCTTGCTAGAGCTATAAACGCCTTCCATGGGAGTTTACCATTCAACATACTAAAAGAGAGGGCAATAGATGTGCTGATTGGTTGGCTAAGTTTGGACATAAGAAGATTGGGTTTCATTTGCGGACTGATCCCCTCCCCAATTAGTTCCGTTGATTTTACACGATGTAGAGAGGTTGCTCTAAGACTTAGTTTTTCCCTGATGTTTATTTCCCTTTCGATGGATCAAAAATAAAATATTTAAAAACTAGAGATTTGGATATACATCTCGTGTACTCGTAATATCGGTATAAAAATAAATAAATAAATAAAATGGGTACACACTCTTAAAATGGCAAACAACGCAGTGCTTCTTTTCTTTTTTGTTTTCTCTTTTTTTTTTTTTTTTTTCCGTCCGCCGTCAAAGATGACAATTACAATTTTGCCCCCATCTTTTAGGTCCGGGACCAGAGTTTTCTGGGAGCTTTCCAAACTAAATAAATTTTAGAACCCTAGAGCCTGTTTATTCTCTCGCCACCATAAACACATAAACGCAGGCTATACCTTTCCGACAACCTCCCGGCCGAGCTAAAATTCACACCCCACCGTAACAAAATATGACGACTCTTCCTGCGGAAAAAGTGGATGCCCCAAAAGAAATAGGAGAGGAAGACCATGAACAGTTAGATGATGATGATGATGAAGAATTATATTTTTCATCTGACTCAGAAATAGGAGAGGCTTTGGATTATTTGGATTTGAGAGATGACGCAGAAGGCGGATTTGTGGATAGTTCTTTCACTTTGCAACATACGAGGCGGCCCAATGCTCATGGTGGGCTCCATTCGAGGCCCAACAATTCTTCTCTTCAGCCGATATCCAACAAGTCCCAGAAGTTTTCCAGTCACTTTCGGGCGTCTCCCTTGGAGGTATCTGTAAATGGATGGATAAATTTAACTTGTGTTTTTTCTGTTTTATTTTATTTTCATTATTATTATTATTATTTTTTGTGTGTGTGTGTTGGGGGGGGGGGGGGTGTATGGAGGGGTAATTGTAGGTGTTGATTTCTTATTTGTTTGCTGGTTTTCTGTCGTGAATTTAGTCTCACTAGAATGACATGTTGACACCCCCCCTGCCTGTGTGTGTTATCGGTTGTGCTAGCTGAAAGTAGCACCATGTACCTCATTTTTGAATTCTGCTTCTTGTGTTGGATATTGACCAATTTTTTTGTATATTTTTAAGTTTATTTGTTTGCATTTATTAGTTAGAAGACAACTGATGTGTGCAGGAGTGGGAAGGAAGGTTCGATGTTGGGATGTCAAACTCTGTGACGACTGTTATTCGCGGGAGTGTTCGAGACATGGCTATCGGCAAGACTAGAACTACCGAGAAAGCAGACCGTGCTACTGTTGAGCAAGTAAGTGTAGCATCTGGTGGAATCTTTCCAAGAATTAGGTCTTCAGTTCTTTTTTTTTTTCTTCTTACAAACTTCTGCATTCACTTTTCTTAAAAATCAAGTTCCTTCTCGGTGTCATAACTAATGTGCTACTTTTCTAACACGTAACGTCTCCATGTTCATAACATCACTAGAGGAGACCCGACTGTTGCAGTTATTAATATTTTCATTGATTTCAGGCGATTGACCCTAGAACCCGTATGGTTTTATTCAAAATGCTAAATCGGGGTGTTTTTAGTGACATCAACGGCTGCATTTCAACTGGAAAAGAGGTATACGTGGTGCTCTTTTTTTTTTCCCTTTGATTTTCCTTTTTAATTTTTTAACTTCTAAATGTTCATGCATGTTATATATTGTCCAATAAGTTCTCATGAGTTCAAGCTTTTCTTATATGCCCTTCTCTTGGTGAAATGTGCAGCTAAACTTTGCAAATTTGAGCCTCTTTTTGTTTATTTTCCCGTCTAACAGGCCAATGTCTATCATGCTACTAAATCTGACGGTCAGGAATTGGCGATTAAGGTTTACAAAACTTCAGTTCTTGTATTCAAGTATGCCTACCAACCTTTTGGTTTGTATCTATCTATTTATATTGTCATGCGCCTTGCGGAATTTGTTGCTGAGTCGAAGATTTTTTACGAACTCTGAGTTGTATGAGGGAAAAAAATATTTGTAATTAAGAGATGTGATAAATCTATTTTATAAATACTGCACATGACAACAATGTTTATTTATTGTTATATTTTCTGAGGGTCTTGTTTGTATTCTCTGATTGTTGTTTGGAGGTTTGAACTAATATTGAGATGGTTTTAATTTCTATTTTCAAAACCAACAGGGATAGAGATCGTTATGTACAAGGTGACTATAGGTTCAGACATGGGTATTGCAAGCACAACCCTCGAAAAATGGTGAAAACTTGGGCTGAGAAAGAAATGAGGAATCTTATGAGGTAATCATTTCTCTCGAACCATTATTTTACCTTGTAAATCAAAATGAGGCAAATATTATCTCTCTAACCAAATCAAATTCTCTCTTGATGAAGAGATCCCGACGAAATTGCCACATACGAAATTGTGCACAATTTTGCAAAGAAATAGCCCACTTGTTTTCCGAGAAGAGATGAGGAACATGCTCAATACCAATCAATATGTGTGTGTGTGTGTGTGTGTAAATAAATTAACAGTTGTTTTGGAATGTGCATAGACCACAGATTTTAATCGATTTTTTTCCCTCATGGGATAAGCCTTTTTTTTTTTTTTTTCTTATTTGATTTTTGGTAAACCTGAAGGATAAGAGCAGCAGGAATTAGGTGTCCAGCTCCACTACTTTTGAGGCTTCATGTGTTGGTCATGGAATTTATAGGTACTTTTGTTTTATCCAACAGTTCTGGTGTATATGTTGGGTCGATTTAAGTTTTTGTTAGATAATAGATTTACACTGAAAAAGCATTTACTCAAATAAATTTCTTCTACACAGGCAAGGCAGGTTGGGCTGCTCCTCGGCTCAAAGATGCCGATTTATCCCATGATAAGTTACGTGAAGGCTATGTCGAGGTAGATTTGGATTTTTTATTTTATTATATTATTAAGTAGCTTTTTATTTCTCCTTCACACGAAGGTTGCGACAGGAAGGGCATACGGCGTAAAATCTTGCCACTTTTTTGTTTTCTTGCATGAATTATACTGTTAACTACATTTAAACAATTAGTTGGCACTAATCTTCATGCCACCGACCCCGACATAGTTGGGATTAGGGTGGAGTTGATGATGCTGATTTAGTAGCTTTTTATTTTGTGCCGTCTCTCTTCCTGAAACTCTTGTGAAAAAGCTGAAAAAGCTTTATGTTCTCTCCATGCTAGATGATTGTAGCAATGCGGACATTATACCAGAAGTGCAAGCTAGTGCACGGAGATCTCAGCGAGTACAACATACTTTATTTCAAGGCGAGCTGTTTTATGTTTTGTAGTCTTAAAATTTTCATGATAGTCTGAACATAGAAAACTGACTTGTAGTATTTTTGCAGGATCACTTGTATATAATTGATGTTTCACAATCAGTTGATCTTGACCATCCTCATTCACTTGATTTCCTTCGAGAGGATTGTATTCACGTTTCTGTAAGTATTTTCGAAATTATATCTTCATTTTCATCATTATTATTACTATATTTACTACTTCCCGGCCCCACTTGAAGAGTCCTATTCCCTCTCTCCCACTTGAAGAGGGTAATTTCAAAACATAATTTTGTCCCACCGTGGTACTTTCAAAATAAAATCTTAATCTATAATATTCCGTAAAAATACTGTTTTGCATTTTATAAGCTACAATATTAGTTGATTGAAAATAAACACGAGTGAGAATAGATGGTTTAAAATGATTTGTACCTTGGTTAAAATAAGTAATTAAAAAGCTGCACCTTAACCAAATTATCCTCTTCAAGTGGGACGGAGGAAGTATTTGACGAGTGTATACTTTTTATGGATTAGAAGGTACAATATTTAAGTAGTTTAGTTTTTCATATCCATTATCTTCCACTTACACCCTTTTTATTAGTTGGGAAATATTTTTGAATCATACTTATTCATATAAGGGCATGATTATAAAAGAAAAAAATTTAAAATATGACTTTTCTATTGGATCAATATCATTTCTTGAAATAGGATTCTTCAAGTGGGACGGAGGAGTATTATTATTGTTATTATGGATTTTTTCTTCATTTTCATACAGGATTTTTTCAAGAAACATGGGGTAGCTGTTATGACAATACGTGAATTGTTTGATTTTATAGTGGATCCTACTATTGACGATGATTCCGTGGATAGTTATCTTGAAGAGGTACAAGACGGTTACATGCACCGATCCATCCTAACCGTACAATCTTAGATCGTATCATTCATGTCATTAGTTGTGATATCTTTTTTCTCAATTTTATGAATTTTATTTATTCACAGGTGCAACAAAAAATTCTGGCTAGAGGTGATGTGATCTCAGCAGAGGAAGAAATAGCCGATTCTGTTTTCGTGCAGGTTTATAACTACGGGATATAGCAAATTAATCTTATGTTCGTTATTTTTTTTAGGTTATGCGTACCAAATGGGTTTTTTAAAAAACAAGCTAGCCAAAAATACACTTAGTCATACTCTCAAAAGAGAAAATCGGCTGAGCTTTTATACTTTTCTTGTCAGTGTGTATGTAATTAGGCTAAACTGAAAGGCGGTGTTTATAACTACGAAAACCACCCTTGAGGCTTGGGGGTATTTACAAATAGCCCACCCAACATAAAAATTAATAAAACCACCGTTGAGATTTGAATCGTCTTACATTTTTCTCCAACCATTACTTAGTTGATGTGACGAAATTTGTTGATGTCATGGATCACATTAATTATTACACTTCTCTACTTTTCTAAATATTATAAATAACCCTGACTTTTGTCCGACTATTCGCAGTAGTTAGAAAGTTTAGGGATAAATGTAGCATGGAAAATTGGGTTATTTATAGTATTTTAAAAAGTCGGTGGTTGTAGTTGTGGAAGTGTTTAATGATGCCAGCAATTTCGATTTCAATTGTGCAAAATATAAGACGGATGTATACTTCATGGCCGGTTTGCTGTTTTTATTTTGTAATTAATCCAAAAACTAGCACGTCTTAATAACATTTTCACGTATTCTTACTTCTCTCTCTAGACCTTCATTCCGAAAACTTTAGATAACGTGAAACACGCCGAGGCAGACGTGCAACAGATCATAAGCGGGAAAGACACGGGGGACATGTACTATCAAACCATTACAGGTCTCAAGAAGGCACTTTCCATGTCCAATTCTTCCCAGCCGGAAGTAAAAGAGGATAGCGTCGAAAACGCAAAACCTCCGGATGGCGAATCAGAAAGTGGATCCGAGGAAAGCGATTGCAAAACTAGTGATTCTGATGAGGATCTGTCGTCTGAAAGTGAAAAGCGGACACCGGGAGATAGGAAGGCGGCTAGGAAAGAGAACAAGAAGAAGGTTAAAGAGGAAAAGAGGGAGGGTCGGAAAAATAAAGTTCCGAAAGCTATTAAGAAGAAAAAGAAAAAGCTGGCGAAGGCCAAAAAGTACCGGTAAAGAACCAAAACAAACCAAAACAAGTCTTGTCCCACTACGTGCGATCGGCTATATGGATATGAAATCTCCATTCAGCTATATGTTGAGCCATCTCGTCCATAAGTATCAATGAGAGGATAATAAATCTATCTAAGTAGGAATATGAGTGTTCTTGTTCTTCTTTTTTCTTATATAGCAATTTTTGCTGTGTAACGGCAAATCCATAAATTTCGACGGTATTTCCGAGTTGTTTGAGTTTGCACTTTCTTCACCCCTCCTTATGAAAATTGTGACTTCTGGACGAAATACAGATGCAAAATAATTTCTAATGTTAAGATATCTTCTAATATAAAAATAATCAGTCATATAATTATATAATTATGATAAAGTAACAATATAATTATAATTTGATTTTGCATTGTACCATAATGTTGTAATTTCTATTCCCTCTTTAAAATAATCATTAAAATTTACGTAAAAATCAGTATTATTATCTAAGATTGGAAGATATATATAATATGCTAAGTAAAAGAATATATAAATCAGAATTAGAAAGAAAGATAACCCAAGTATGTGTGGTTTACATATAATTTTCTATAGTAAATCTAATTAGGGAAAAGGTAGGACCCTATGTACAATTAGGACCCTAAACAATTTTTTGGTTGAAATAGGCCCTCCAACTATTATTTTAAGAACATCCAAACCATTCTGTTAAAAAAACACTATTTATATTAGTTAACTTATTGACTAATTCTAATTAATTGACTAATTAACTTTAATTCATAATTAAATAAATTTGACTTATTACTAGGGTAAATTTTTCTTTACACTAATAACTTTTGGCTGTTTTTGAAGTTACACTAATAACTTTTTTTTTCACACTCGACACTCAAACATTTGTCAACTTTTCGACGTTACACCAAATTATAGACGGCGTCAATTTGTCCGTTAGTTTCCGTTAATAAGGATAAAATTATTGTTAAAAACTCTTAAAGAAGCCCTTAAATTAAAGAAGCTTCTTTATTTTTATACTCCCTCCATTTTTCTTTAGATATCATTTGACTTTTTAACACATATTTTTACGTGCTTTGATCGTATAGTTAAAATTATTATTTTTAAATATTTTTTTTGTGAATTAAAATTTAGATTCTATATTTTTATTCAAAAAAATAAAATTTAAAAAATGATAAATTTAACTACCCGGTCAAAGCACCTAAAAATATGTGTCAAAAAGTCAAACGATATCTAAAGAAAAATAGAGGGAATATTAAAGAAGCCCTTAAATCAAATTATTCCATGCAAGGTAACTCGAAGATTATTATATTTAAAAAAATATTACTTTTTATTAATTATTTAAATACAATAACATTGAAAGTTAAATTTAAATTTATTTGGGTGTAATTTGAAACACATGCAAAAGGTTTATGTGTGTTTTTAACAATAATTTTACCCTTATTAACAAAAACTAACAGACAAATTGACGTCGTCTATAATTTGGTGTAACGTCGAAAAGTTGACAAAAGTTTGAGTATCGAGTGTGAAAAAAAAAGTTATTAGTGTAACTTCAAAAACAGGCAAACGTTATTAGTCTAAAAAACAATTACCCTAGTAATAAGTAAAATTTATTTAATTATGAATTAAAGTTAATTAGTCAATTAATTAGAATTAGTCAATAAGTTAAATAATATAAATAGTGTTTTTTTTAACAGAAGGATTTGGATGTTCTTAAAATAATAGTTGGAGGGCCTATTTGAACCAAAAAATTGATTAGGGTCCTGATTGTACATAGAGCAATAGTTTAGAATCCTCGATGTACCTTTTCCCTTCTAATTAATGTTTATTCAACATTGAATAGAACCGTAATTCTATGAATGGCTTGAGGATCTTATTCTTGTTAATATTTATGATGAATAATATACAAGATTCTCTCTCCGGACAAAATTAAAGATAACGAAGCATTATCCAACCCGTGCGATGCACGGTTTTTGATTGAATATCTACGTGTTTTGTACGTAATGTTGGGGCAGACGGTTGAATGAGCAGATGACGGAATTTAAATGCCTTTTAGAGAAGTTTATATTTTTTTTTATTGTTATTATCCTTTTATTTTAGTCAATGTAATTAGTTATATGAAATGAAGCTTTACTAACCCGTGTGTTGCTCCGGGGTTGTTTTTAGTTTATTCAATCCGTGCGATGCACCAATTGTATCTAAGTTTTCATAGCTAAAATTTAACCATCTTGTAATTTATACTATTATTTAAAAGTTCAATTTAATCACCTTGTGTAATAGAAGGTGCATTTGCATTGTGATGTTTATCATAACTTTTGTATTTAAATTAGTTTATTTACATTAAAAGTTACAATTAAAATAGTCTCTTCATATGTAATCCTTTAATATGAATAAGTTACATAAATTTTTTTTGCCTATTTATTTGGCAAAACCATTTGTAGTTTATATATATATATATATATATATATATATATATATTCAATGGCAATTTTGAGTTGTTAGAGAACTTGATAAATGTTTCTGGATCTTCTAAATTGCATGATTGTATGCGTTTGTGGTTTGTGCAACAGGCAGGTGAAGATTATGCATTTTCGAGGTTGCTTTTTTTTTTTGTCAGTATTTGAGGCGGGTAATGGTAAAGAACCATACCATGATGATGAACTTGGAAGCTTTAGGTGCTCGTGGTGTATCTTTGGATTCTCAAGAATATGAGGACTTAAATATGAGGTAACGTTGAATACTAACGTTTACTGTTTTATTGTTCTATATTAATAATCATATATGGTAAGAGTGATTCGTATTCTTTGAGGGTGAAAAATCGCAGCCCTTTGGTTTCCATACCTGCATATTTTATTGGGAGCATTCAAGATGAGTTTATTGTGAGCATTCAAGATGAGTTTATCATAACCGAAAATTTGTACTATTTCAACATTAACGCATCAAAAATTTTAGATGATGATTTTCTGACATATATAATTATTGACATATACCAACTGTATATTGGTAAGGTTAATTGGACAAAGTCTTCGACAGTTGATAAACAGAGTAAACACATAAGCCAAGAGAAGGAAATATATATAGTTTCAGAAATTTTTACAGTTAGTTTGTCATTATTTATTTTGATCAATATAATTTATTGTGGTGAAAATAATGTGAGAGAAAATTATTTCGGAATAAATTGATAAATATTAAGGGGGATAACTTTTACTTTGTGCACAAACCCCCTTCCACATTAAATTAAGGGGGGTAAGTTTTAAGTAGTATAGATAGATGTTGGTATTAGCTGTATGTAAATCCTGAAACGTCGTCGTATGGGATTTTCATGTTTGAAACGAAGTCGTCTTTCCTGCTCCCACATTGCCTCAAGCTCGCAGCTTTTCGTCCAACGGATATAAAAAAGTGGAAAATTTTAAACCCAGAATATTGAAAAAGGAGAGAGAGAGAGAGAGGGAGGGAGAGAGAGGAAAAGTGAAACTTTTCTTTTATTAACGAAACAAAAGAAAAGTGAACCACTATTGTGAATTTCTTTTCCTTTCAGATTCCACTCCACCGCTTTGATCCACGCATTGCTGCTCAGTTCCCGATTCTTGGCTTCTGGTTTATTTAATTTCTTTTTTAATATTTTTTTTACCCCCTTGCACATTAAATTAAGGGGGATAAGCTTTATATATATGGCAACGGTTCGTCGGGGATGGTTTTGCACTATCCAAAGCTGAATTTAAAATTAAAAATCGAAGCTGTGAAAAATGATTTTCCAATCTTGTTTTACTAAAATAGGATTTTTTTTTTGTTTCATATATGAATCAAGTAGCTGTAACCGTTGAGGAAGGAAAAAAATTCTTACTACATTGAATTTCTTTTTTAACATTTTTTATCCCCCTTATACATTAAATTAAGGGGGATAAATTTTATATATAATAGATGATTTTGGTAATTAGATTAAAAGTCTATGATATTTTTGTAATTAACTAATTGAGGTAATTTTATCACATTTCGCTTAAGGACATCTCTGGCCGGCGTATCGCCGGAAGAATAATTTTACACCGCGGCATTCATCCCTCCCCGTCAATCTAACAGTAGTATTGCATTTTAGCTGTCTGTTTTGCAGGTTTCCCATGCTGCTACCAGGTGTCGTCGGCCTATCGATCGCCTTTTCCCTGTTCAGGAGTCGATCGGTTTTCAGCTTCCGCGAATTCTCCTCCCTCGTCTCCAAGGCGTGTCGAAGTCCGGTATCATTGTACTTTTCTGTTAAATTTCATTTTTGTCTGTCATATATCTACCATTTACTGTGATTTTTATGTGGTTTGCTTGCTTTTATATTGTCTTTGCCATTCTCATCTTATTTTCATTTTTGGCTTCACTTCCCCATTTTATTTCTCGTAGTGCGTTTTGATTTTGTATTGTTCGATGTCGCACTGTTTGCGGGTTGGTAGTTGGAATTTGGGTACCTTGTCGGGTAAGCTTTTGGAGCTTGTGGATGTTTTGGGTAAGAGAAGGGTTGATGTGGCTTGTATTCAGGAGACTGGGTGGAAGGGGGCGCAGTCCAGGGAGGTGAACGGTTATAAATTGTGGTATTCAGGCCTTGCTAACTCGAGCAATGGTGTGGGCATTCTTTTGTCTAAGGAGCTTAAGGACAACGTCGTGGAAGTGAAGAGGTGCAATGTTAGAATTATGTCCGTTAGAGTGGTGGTCGGGGAGAAGATGGTTAATGTGGTTTGTGCGTATGCCCCACATGTTGGTTTGGGTGTGCTTGATAAGGAAGCCTTTTAGGTCTGTTTAGATGAGTTGGTCGGGTGTATTCCGGACGATCAATTTATTATTTTGGGGGGCGATTTCAATGGGCACATTGGTGAGGGGGTGGATGGTTATCATAGTGCGCATGGGGGTTTCGGCTTCGGAGTTAGGAATGCAGGAGGTTCCGCACTGTTGGAGTTTGCCACTGCGCATGAGTTGGTAATTGCTAACTCTGTTTTTCAGAAGAGAGCTGAGCACCTCATCACCTTCAGTAGTGGGGGGCACAACACGCAAATTGACTACCTTCTTTTGCGCAGTCGGGATGCTAGGGCGTGCGTGGACTGCAAGGTGTTCCGGAGCGAGGCATGTGCTTCTCAACACCGGCTGCTGGCTATGGATTTATCCATGAGAGGTCGTGTTGTTAGCAGGGTTAGAGAAGCTAGACCTAGGATTCTCTGGAAGGATCTGAAGGGTGAGAAGGCGATAGTATTCAAGGAGTCTCTGACCCGCGAAGGAGTTTTTTTGCGTGCGGGCGATGCTAACCTTATGTGGACCTAGAGAGGCTTGGTGGTGGAATGAGGAGGTCCAAAATAAGGTTAAGGCAAAACAAGCGCTATTTAAGGAGCTTTTGTCGGTTAGTGATGGGGAGGAGAGAATCTTGAAGATTGTAACGTACAAGGTGGCGAAAAGAGAGGCTAAGAAGGCAGTGGCTAAGGCTAAATGTGAGGCTTACGAGGAGATGTACAAGCACCTAGACACCAAAGAAGGAGCGAATGCTATTTTTAAACTAGCGAAAGCTAGGGAAAGAGGGCGGCGCGACCTGGGTCCCGTTAAGTTTATTAAGGATGATTTGGGCCAAGTGTTAGTGAACGATGTGGCTATTAAGGAGCGGTGGAATAGGTATTTTTTCGAACTTTTCAATGAGGCTAGAGGTAGTGACTCAGTGGTGCAAGGAGTTAGTCTATCTTCTGCTCGTTCGTTTAGTTCCTGTGAGAGCATCAGCAAAGGGGAAGTAAAGGGTGCCCTAATGAAAATGTGTAGAGCTAAGGCTGTAGGCCCGGATCAGATCCCTATTGAGGTGTGGCTTTGTCTGGGGGAAGTCGGAGTTCAGTGGCTAGCAGAGCTGTTCAACATCCTCCTCAAAGGCTCTAAGATGCCGACAGCGGATCAGATCGTACCCCGTACGGATAAGTTCAAGTATTTGGATTCGATCATTCAGAAGGAAGGTGAGTGTGAAGATGATGTCACGCATCGCATCAAGGCGGGGTGGATAAAGTGGAGAGCAGCGACGGAGGTCCTGTGCGACAAGAAAGTCCCTCTAAAGTTGAAGGGTAAATTCTATAGAGCGGCAATCCGACCTGCAATGTTGTATGGCTCCGAATGTTGGGCGATGATGAAGTCGCTTGAGAGCAAGTTGGAAGTGGCTGAAATGAGAATGTTACGTTGGTCGTGTGGTCGTACAATGTTAGATAGAATTGCGAACGGGGTTTTCAGGAACGCGCTGGAAGTGGCGCCCATTTCAGCGAAAGTTAGGGAAGGGAGATTGAGATGGTTTGGCCACGTCCGCAGGAGGCTGGCATCTGCTCTGGTGAGGAGGTTCGAGAGTTTAATGGTTGTCGGGGAGAGGAGGAGAGGCAGACCGAGGAGAACATGAGAGGAGCAACTGAGATTAGATTTGAAAGCCCTAAACCTTTCCGAGACCATGACTGTTGATAAGTGCGCTTGGAGGCGCCAGATCAGAGTTGTGGATTCTTTTGTTGGGAGGGTGCTGTAGTTGAGAGCCTCAGGGTTGGGTTGTCTCGGTTAGCTTTGACCTAGAGCATTGCATTTTTACTTTTATTGTATATTTTATCCTATTGTCTTTGCGTGTGGTGTATTTTTGACAGGGAGCTGTGCGTTGAGCCAACCTCTCTTTTGTTAGAGCAGCGTTCATCGGGAGTGAAGTAGCCAAATTCCGCTTAGGTAAATCCCATGTGGATCAAGCCATGGGCTCATGTATGGTCTCGAGCTTTTTCGTATCATATGTTTTCCTTTGTATTTATCACACAAGATTCTGCTGTGCACTAAGCTGGGGGTCTTCACGGAAACAGCCTTCCTACAGTAATAAGTAGGGGCATGGTCTGCGTACATCTTACCCTCCTCATACCCTGCTCTGAACGGGATATACTGGGTATATTTGGTTTGGTTTGGTTTGGTTTTATCACATTTCGAGTGCTTAGGGCTAACTTCTCGACTATAATTTTATTCATACTCCTAAAAAGAATGCGAAATGATCCTCCTAAAAAGCAGGTGATTTAAGATATAAAAATATATTATTTTATTTATCAAGACCGCTAAATTTAGAATAATTTTGATATAGTATAATTTTTTTATTTTTAAAAATATTTTAATAGATAGAAGTTAATTTATCATTGAAAAATAAATATTTTGCAAAATAAAAAAAATAATATCGATATTATACTTGAAATAAAAATCTCAATAAAATAATATAAAATAAAAAATTTAAAATTTTAATTTTTAGGGTTCTTTACATATTTATACAATATTAACAAATTAATTTAAAAAATCTAAACAATTATAAAATTGACTTATTAGATACTTGTACTTGATAGTTTGTTTACTGAAATATTGCATTTGGATACCAGTCATTTGAATATCCAATGTTCAGCATCTAATGAAGTGAAAATGTAGTTGGATACTTACCCGTAGTACTTTAGTTATCTAAATATTATATTTGGACACCAACACAAGATGTTATTCTTGTAATTATTTTAATTTTATGTGATTTTTGTAATTCTTTTATAAAATGTACTCCCTCCGTCCCACCGATCTTGGTTCATATTCCTTTTTGGGCCGTCCCAAGATACTTGGTCATTTTCTTTTTTAAAGACAGATTTATCTCTTACAACTTTAAATAATATATATTCATACCATCACTTTATACATTACTTTTCAGCTTTTCTTAAATCCCGTGCCGAAAAACAAATACTCAAAATGGGTGGGACGGAGGAAGTATTATAATAGGTAATTTACTCTAATTTTTATGTCTAAGAGTCCGTCTCGAGGTAGTGAGGGTAAATTCATCGAGGCTCCAACTTCCCTCTAAGCCCACTAATTTCCATAAATATGTATTTAAATTTTACTGCACGATAATTAGGGCTGCGTTGTTATATGATTCTGAGTGTTGGGCTGTAAAACAGTGTCACGTTGAAAAGATGAATGTGGCGGAGATGCGTATGCTACGATGGATGTGTGGTCATACAAAAAAAGATCGGCTCAGAAATGAGGTGATTAGAAAGAAGGTAAGAGTTGCAGTTATAGAAGACAAGATGATGAAGAATCGATTACGATGGTTTGGTCATGTGAGAAGACCTGTTGATGCCCAGTGAGGAGACTAGAAAGTTGGGGAACAAGTAATATTGTGAAAGGTAGAGGAAGACCCAAGAAAACTTGGATAAAGATGATTGAAAATGATATGCGGTTTCTTGGAATTGGAGAAAGTATGGCGATAGAGAGACAAATGTGGTGGGAAAGAATACGGATGGTGGATGAAATCTGATTCTTTTTTTTTCTGTATTTTTATTCCTATTTTCTTTTATTCCATGTTATCTGTTAATTTATTTTTCAGAATTTTTCATTTTTTTAACATTCATTCTCTTTTTTTATTTGTTTTTTTCTCTATTTTTTCACTACTTTTTCCCCTCTTTTTCTCTTTTTATGTTATTTATGTAACGATCATTGACGGTTCTAAAGTTTGATTCATGTTAGTCGACCTCAAATCATTTTGGGACTAAGTCTAGACATTGTTGTTGATGTATTTAAATTTTTGCTACTACATTTGTAATTTACTTAGCCGACCTAAATAGCATCGCAAAATTGCAGTATCATTGTCTTCAGTTGTATGTACAGTATTCAAAGGGCTAACAGATTCCTTCGCACAGTTTCATCATTTTCTAGCTTAATCGACCAGTGTTTCTCAGTCACAAATCCCTCTAATTCCTTGAAACAACTTCATGCCCAGTTGATAAAAGTTGGTTTGAATTCCAATGTATTTCTGGGTAATCGCTGTATCGATCTTTACCTGAAGTTCCGCTCTGTGGACGATTCTTTGAAGACATTTGAAGACATTCCCAGTAAAAATGTCTTCTCATGGAACTTATACTTGAAGATTTTTGTGAAACATTTTGATATTGAGACTGCGCATCGGGTGTTCGATAAAATGCCCGAAAGAGACGCCGTGAGTTGGAACACGATTATTTCAGGGTATATTTCATGTGGGTTTCTTGATAGTGCATGGCAAATCTTTTTAGAAATGCGAGATTATTGTGTTAGACCGAGTGAGTTTACTTTTTCATCGTTGTTATGTTGTGTTGGGTGTGATAGACATGCTAAGGAAATGCACGGTTATATTATGAGACATTTCGGATATTACTCCAATTTGGTGGTTGGAAATTCCCTAATTGATGTGTATGGGAAGCTTGGACTTGTGGATTATGCTCTTGCCGTGTTTTTGAGCATGGAGAAAGTGGATATAGTTTCTTGGAATTCTATGATCTCTGGTTGCTGTAGATCTGGTCATGAACAGTTTGCTTTACACAAATTCTGGTTGATGGGAAGCAGCGGTTTCAAAATGGACGAGTATACAGCGTCCGCCGTGCTTACTGCTTGTTCTAACTTGTGGAATTTGGAAAAGGGTAAACAAATTTTCTGTCTTTGTATAAAGCTAGGCTTTCTTTCGAATACGGTTGTTTCCAGTGCGGTTATTGATCTTTTCTCTAAATGCAACAGAATGGGAAGTGCGATATCTGTGTTTAACGAATCATATGTACTTGATTCAGCTATCTGCAATTCAATGATTGCTTGTTATGCGAGCCATAATTTAGTCGAGGATGCTATGGAGCTTTTTGTTGATACTTTGAGGGAACATATTAGACCGACAGAATTTACACTCAGCTGTGTTCTTCACTCTGCTGCCGATTTTGTTCCTGTCGAGCAGGGTAGTCAAATTCATTCTTTGGTGATCAAAACGGGCTTTCAATTGGAGTCTATTGTCGCCAGTTCCCTTGTGATTATGTACGGTAGATATGGGTTAATTGACTTTGCCTTGAAGGTGTTTGAAAACATGATTGTTAGAGATTTGATAGCCTGGAACACTATGATACTGGCATTGACTCACAATGGCAAACTAGTCGAAGCCATTTGTTTCTTTAAAGAACTAATTCAAAGTGATTTACGCCCCAATCAGAAAACATTTACTGGTGTTCTATTGGCTTGTAGTTATGGTGGGTTTTTTGAGGAAGGCGTGAACATTTTCTCTTCCATGCAAAAGCAGCACGGTGTTAACCCAGGAAATGACCATTATGCCACTGTCGTAGAAATGATGGTTCGAGCTGGTAGAATTGATAAAGCAACTGATTTATTGCACGCAAGTAAATGTGAACCTCATGCTTTCGTATGGGAATCCATACTTTGTGCTTGTGGGGACTATGGGGATTTACAGCTAGTTGAAAGAGTTGCAGAGAGATTGATGGAGTTGGAACCTCACTCATCTCTTTCTTACTCGATTTTGGCTAACGCCTATGAAATGAGGGGTAGATGGGAAAGCCTTGTGCGAGTGAGGAAGGAGATGAAGAAAATGACTACTAAGGAATTCGTTGATTGCAGTTGGATTGGGTTAAAAGGCTGTGCCCTTTCTTTTGATGCGAATGAAATGATACATTATGGTGGGAAGGATGTATACTCAGTTTTGGGATTACTGATGCAAGAGATGTGGGATGAAGATGATACTTATTTAAGTGATTTTACTAAAGGTTAATTACAGAAGTACTACCCTAAGCATTGTCTTACTTACAAAGAAAGCCCACTTATTTTTTCGAAATTACAAATAGACCATTGACAGATTGTTTCTTTTCTACAAATTACAACCTCAGTATTTCACTCTCGATAGGGATTATTAGTTAACCCAAGGAGGTATTGGTAACACTTTTAAGGGGATATTTGCCGATTTGAAAGATTTTTATTATTATTTTGTAAATAGGCCAAACTAATCAGGCGTGTAGGTTCAGGGGAAGGAAAAGTGAGTCCAGTGCCGTGGAAAGTAGAGATCACGTGGTGCGATTTTGGTATTGATAGTCTTACAGTTTGGTTGCCTCTGTAAAGATGGTTTAGTGCCAACTCTGTGCAAAATTGTGTAAGTTTCAGCGGATTTCAGTTGCAATTCCTCACACAATCATTACGTCATGAACACTAAATTTCTTTTATTGTTGGCAAGTATTATAAGCCTTGTGTAGATAATCAAACTCACTTCGCTCATAGTTGTTAAAGGCGGAAGGCGCACCAAGGCGATACGAGCTCCTATTGCCTGAGGTGCAAGGCGCAATACGAGGCGCGCGCCTAAAAAAGTAAGGCACAAAAAGAAAATCTAAAACTCAAACACATAATGATAAGAAAACACAACAATCCCCAAAAAAGTTAATAGTTTACAAAGATCAAACGTCAAAACAATAAAAAAAAATACGTAATAGTGTTTCTAAGAATAATATAAAACAAAAAAAACCCAATGTCACGGAGGCACACTTCAAGAGTTTGATACAGCACGTCTCTGGCCCGGTTGTCAAGGTTGGCCAGCTTTCTTTCTTCGGGAGTCAACTCTGTCCTCTTCTTTGGGATCTTCTCTGGCTTCCCTGCTGCGATCTCCTCTGGAGTGTTGTTCTTCTCGAAGATGAATGGACCGTTCTCTATGATGCACCACATGTCATCATGGATTGAAGATAAGTGTGCCTGCATCCTTATCTTCCAAAGATCATACTCGTCAAATGAAAACACAGGTAGTCTAGAGTGCATGTGTTCCATTATAAAATGAGAGTAAAGATCTGATATAGATCTGGTTCGTGTAATAAATGAACCAACCTCTCTGATACCATTTGTAGGTCACAAGTCGTCCAGGAATAAGTCTAGAGGGGGGGTGAATAGACTTATTGAAACTCTTAAACTCTTTTCTCAAACTTCAGCTGATAGATATACAAATGACTTAGAGTCGTTTGTTCTCAATACGTGCGGAAGTCAGCTGATGACGAATACAAAATAACTAATGAAACACTTAACAATGAATATCGAGGCGCAAGAAAAGGCGCATTGAGTCGTTCGACTTATTGAAGTCCTGGGCCTTTGACATGAAGAGGCGATATGGTTGGGGCCTTGTAAGTTCTGTGCCTTGGGCCTCAGGCACGCCTGAGGCTTGCCTTAACAACAATGAGTTCTCTTAGATCATAATTGATCCCATTTACACATGACTAAAACAAAAATAGCAGTGCACTGAAAGGCTTTGACTTCTGAAAGCATTTCTACTAGTTGTAATTTCAGAGTATTTCAGGAATTTCTGGAAGGATAGTTTGTAGTATGAAAGTCGCTATTTTCATCCTTAAAGAAAAAAAAAATACTGGCATGAATTTTATGCAAACTGTTCTTAGGATTTTGTCCCTCTATTAACAAGAGGTACTTAATTTTGGATATACTTTTGAAATTCAACTTCTCCATGCAAACTCTGAATATACATCTTTATCGACGTGTTTGTTTTCACCAGACTGCCTGAGACGATACATTTAAGCTCGACAAGGATGCTGAACTTAGTGGAACCGTTAAGAAGCAGGTTGAGCTTAAGAACAAGTTGCATTCTTGGCTCTTATTTTTCGACATTTATACTTGGAAATAATGGCTGGACTGTTGGGTTGCAGGTAATGTATATACCACGATTCAAGTGGCAGATAAAAATGAAAAAATAACTCTTAGTTGTTGTCCTCCTCCTAAAATGCATTGCCAGACAAACATAGAATTCATAAAGTTGATTCTTACTTGTTATAATCATGCATTTGTGACTCGGTTTGAATTCTCCATTCTAATCCAGTTAAAATCCATGTCTTATGTGCTCATATCTAATATGAAATCATTTGAGATGAATAGTATTGTCACAGTAGGTCTCGAGACCATCTCATGATGACGATGGTGTTGTTTATAATACCTCGAGGGAGTATTTTGTGATTTTGAAAAAGATTATTGATTTTATTTTAAAAAAATAATCTTTGGATTTCTTTTTCTGTACATTTTTCGTCTGATATACGGCTCATGGTGTCATCTTTATGTAAATGAGATGATGATTTAGAAAGTCTAATTTGTATCCCAATTTACCACTGTCCAAATGAGAAATCGAGGTTGGAATACCTCCCGGTTCTTTTTGCAGGTTCATTAGTGGTTCGTGATTCAGGTCGTGATTCGGTTCAGTCCAATTCTTGGTGGCCGATCAGTTCATGCATATCAAGTTTCGAATTTTGAATGCATTTTGGCAACACACACACACACACACAAAAAAAAAAAAAAAAAAAAAAACTTGCTGTGTGTGCTTGTTGTTTATGTATATGCAATGGGTTCCCAAGAAAACTTGCATACCATCAAGAGGGCGTTTGGCTAAACTTTTTTTTAAAAGATTTGATAAGCTCCTACATCTGAACATGTTTTTAGTTTTTATAAGGTGTGACATCTTATTCTGAAAATAAGTTGCTGAAATAAGGGCAGCCCGGTGCACGAAGCGTCCCCGCAAGATAAGAGTCCGGGGAAGGGTCCCACCACACGGGTGTATAGGGTCTAGGGGGCTAGGAGTCGAACCCGTGACCACAGGTCACACGACAACAGCTCTTACCGCTGCGCTAAGGCTCCCCTGCAAAATAAGTTGCTGAAATATATGGATAAAATAACATATTAGGGATTTTAAGACAATTTCATCAAAATTGGAGGTTTTTAAAATAAAATTTATTCTGAAAAAAATAATAGTTAGGCGTCTCCTTGTTTTTATTTTCTAGAACGGCTTAAAAGCTCCTGGCATTTATTTTGGAGATTACAAGATTTTCTTTTTCTTTCCTTTTTTTTTTTTTTCCTTTTTACTTTTTTATTTTTTTCTGAAGTAGAACTTATACAAATACATTTAGGAGAGCTGTACACACCCTTTAAGCTGCTAGCATCTATTTGGCGTTTGTTTCTATTTTTAGAAACTGAGCCATGTTCTATAACGTATTTATTGATTTTACAATATTAATGCGCCTGTTCTTTTGATCGAATGAAATCAATTGAATGAATGAATCAATGAATTGACCGAATCAACTAATCAATTCGAATGGACTGAATGGACTGAATCAATTGAATCGAATCAAATATATATATTAAGGGTAAATAATAAAAATAATGGTAAATAACAGTAATAATAATAATAATCAACAACAACGATAATAGTAATATTATTAGTAATATTAACAATAATAATAATTAAGATTAATAATAATAATAATAAGAATAAGAACTGGACTGAACTGAATTGAATGGAACTGAACTGAACTGAACTGAATTGAAAAATTGAAAAATAAGTCCAAAAGAACAGGGCTTAAGCATTGTTTCATAAAGTTTTTCATGTAATTGAAAAAACTTATAATATTTTTTTTGCATGAAGGTTACTACAGAAAACGCATCTGACGTAAAATTTTGCCACTTTATTTTTTTTGCATGAATTTTGTAATATGAACTAATTTTAGACAGCTAACTAACTATAATTTCCATATCACCGTCACCAAAATAATTGGAATTAAGGTGGAGTTGATAATGATGACGACGTTGTTTCTATTTTTACAAATTGCACCTGCACGAGTTATTTGACAATTATACATAAAATTCAAGGGGGTATTTTGTAATTTTGAAAGATAACGGGAATTTTTTAAGATTAGACCAAACCTTGGGGGTAGTCTTTTAACTTTTAGCTAATCTTTTTACAATGTTTTTTTTCTAGGGGTGGGAACGTCCGAGCAGTTTTTTTTTCTGCAGTTTTCTGGAATTAGGAGCAGTCCGGTCCTGATTGTACAAAGCGGGTCGGCACGTCCGGGCAGCAGTGGGGATCGCCTAGGGCACAACAAATCAATCAGAGGGGCAGAATTGGTCAAAGGAAAGACCTGGTACCATTTGGTCCATCAAGGGAGCCTCTTTTCCCCAAACTACTAATTCTTCCCTCAGATATAAATGATACAAAGACTAAAATACCCTTTTTAATTTTACTTATAATTATTATTTAACACATATTTTTTTCATAATTAATATAGTTAATACATGTTCCATAATTAATATAGTAGTTATATAAATATAATTTATTTATAGTATGTTATTTATTTAAACATCATAAATTAATTATTTTATCTTTCTACTAATTTATATTATAATTAATATGTTTTAATTTTTAGTTATCATTCTAAATCAAAATTGTAATAATAATTATTTATAGTAGTGTAAAGTTAAAAATGACAGAATTAATGAAAATTGTAAAAGACGAACAAAAAATACAAAAAAAATTGTACGTCTTTATTAATTTTTTTATATAATTAATTAATCAATAAATAACGTATTAATTCTTTCATTATTAAATTTACACTAATAGAAATAATTATTATTACAATGTCGATTCAGAATGATAAATAAAATTTATATCTTTTTAAAAACGAACAAAAAATACAAATAAATAAGATTTGGATTTCTGTATTAATTTTATTATATAATTAATTAAAAATAATAAACAAATAAAATTGGAGATACATAGAAAGAGAGGGGATAAAAGACACTCCTTTGGGAGGTCTTGGGTTCAATTCCCACCAAGGAGGTGAAAGAGGATGTTTTTCTAACATGATCCTCTAGCTCCAGAAATTGCATTCGGCGGCCATTGTCAATGTTTAATCTCGCGTCAAGCGCGGTGTGGGAGTATTTCCTTGCTGGAATCGGAGTCTGACCAATCGGTGTCATTCTCCGAGAAGCTGTCTTTAACCCGTATTGTTAATCGATTAAGGGATTCTAAGCATGCGAAGTGTACAGAAAAGGCATTGGGAACCCTGGAATTGCTCGAGCGACTCGCGATTTACTTCTCTCAATAGGTTAGGAGTGAGTTCATTGAGGGACTAGGATTAGCTGGCTAAGTTGGGATCACCTAGTTATCAAAAAAACAAAAAAAAAAACATCATGTGATATTTGTAAAAAAATATTAGAAGAAGGTGAGAAGTGGCTCTCTTTCAAAAAATAGAGATAATCCATAACCTGATTGGTCCAAAATCATGTCAACCAATAGGCTTACTCAGACATGACTTTGGGTGTTCAAAAATATCCGATATCCTATCTGATCCGAAGTTCCGGATATTCAAAAATTCGGATATCCGAAAATTCGGATATTCGGAACTTCGGATTCGGATATCGGATAGTACTTTTCAGACAAATCGGATATTAGGATATCCGAAATATCCGAAAAATCCTAAATTTTTTATTTTTTTATATTTTAAATAATAGAAGGTATTCGGATATCCGATATCCATATCCGAAGTTTTTTTCGGATATTTGGATATCCGATATCCAAATCCGAATATTTTTTTTCGAATCTAAGGATTTCCGAATAAAATTCAAATTTTTCCGGATATTCGGATATCCAAAAATCGGATATCCGAAATTTCGGATACGGATATCGGATATCAAAATCTACTATCCAAAATTTCGGATATCCGAAAGTCCGGATATCCGATTTTGAACACCCCTAAGTAAAATTACCTTTATCTAATCTATGTTGCGGCCCCATATAGATCAGAGGAGAAGAAAATTACAAAATTATCCCCAAAGTAAAATCTATTGGGATAGAATATTTTTGCGTCCCATAACTTTTTATTTTTTTCAAAAACATCCCCAAAAGTTGATTTTTCCAATTACGTCACAATTTTACGCTAACTTTACAATTTACGTCCCAAAAAACGCCGGCAAGCACGAAACGACGTCGTTTCGCCCCCATATGCCGCTCACGTGTTTTTTTAATTGGGAATTTCCAGTGACCTAGCTTATATGGATTTTACGTTGCACCAGTTGACCAATGAAATAATAGGAGATGGTCACATCATTAATTGTAATAGATATTAAACTCAAAAAAATCAAAAAAGAAAAGAAAAGAAACTAATTAAAAAAAGAACGCTGGCTTCTTTACGCAGCTTCCTTAAGAGCAATTAATACATATAAAGAGACATTGACAATGGTGGAAACATCTTTAATGGTGAAATCTAAAAATCAATTGCATTATTAAGTAATTTCATTGATTATTTATTATTATTTGTTGCAAATTATGTAGGGTCGTTAACAAATTAAATAATTTTGATTCGATTCGTGATTCGAATTCGCTTAACTTGATTTGAATTTGAATTCGAGTAAGAATTATCTTTTATATTCGTATAATATTAAAATCCGATTACACATATAATAGTATTCGATTCGTTTATTTCGAATATTCGATTCGTTTTATATATATATATATACATAATACTTTTATATAATAATATATATATATATATTACTAAGCATAGTTTTATTGTATAAAATATATATATAATATATATGTAAGTTTTTTTCTTAATGGTTGGTACTAGTTAGTAATGACTTATATTAATATGAAATAAAAAAATCATAATTAATTAATTATATATGCATATTGATAGGGTACAGTAACATCATACAATAAAAAAAAATGCAATATCACTATCATACTGTGCGGTAATAAAACGTCGATACCACCCCTAAATTCTTAGCTATGTCGCCCCTATATATTAGGGGAGAAGAAAATTACAAAATTACAAAAAATGATTAGGTAGAGAACGAGCCTATCATCCACTAATTTTATATTCTTATCCAAGTGCACCTACCCAAATTTATATACTGGATTACTAAACACCGTTCAGAATTATTAGACACCGTCCTAGAATATTATCTTTTTGCTCTTAATTCATATTAATTAGATTTTGGATCCTAATTTAACAATACTAAACACTCTCTAAACAACCCACCCGACGCAGCCGAACCGCCGCACAGCCGCCGTTCGCCGCCATATTACCGCCGCGTAGCCGCCGTCTGCCGCCGCACCGCCGCCATGATCGGAAAAGGAAAAGCGCCGGTAATTTTTTTTTTTTTCGTTTTACTGTTTCATTGGCCGCGGCCGCCGTGCCGGAGTGCACGACAGGGGCCGCGACCGTTATTTTGTGGCAGGCGTCCGACGAGGACGTCGCCATGGCGTCAGCGCCCGCCGATTCCATGGCGCGGCGTCCACGGCGGGCCTTCGGCTGTGTCTGACGTCCACATGGACGCGTCCATACCATGCGCAGGCGTCCAGATCGGACGCCTAGCCGCTGGATAAGCGTCTGTCTCGGACGCTTGGACCATGGAAGTAGCGTCCAGACCAGACGCTTGTGCCATGGTTCAAGTGTCCGTTTGATCAGGGTGAAGATGATCGTGGATCATAAGTGATACGTTACGGACAACTGCAGGATCGCTCTGTCTGACCTCATCGACAAGGGCCTGAAAGTACCGCTGGTCCTCCGATTCAGCACCGGTAGAAGGATCGACAAATTCGGTCGTGTCCCCACCATCACTAATAATAAGTGTTTGCCAAAATATGTGAAGACGACCAACAATGCATGGGGTCCGCGATTCCATATGTCTCTTGAGCTCACACGCACAAGGAATCTGATGGGTGGTTTGGAGTGAACAACCGCAACGATCGTACACTTGATCACTTAATTCTCTCATACGTGTCAATTCATCCGACAGTAATCGCAGACAATGATGGGAAACACGACAGCGCAAGTAGTTGAACGGAAAACCAGAATACACCACGCCTGTACGACACCTAGACTGTTCAAGTGTGTATCTGATCTGCGTAAGTTGTGATTCAATCTCCTGGTTCACTTTGGTCCAGACGGTATCGAGGGCTCCGGTGGAAGAATTAAGCCATTGTTTTAACTCGACATGTGCACTCTCAACTCTACAAGTGGTTGTGTTTCCAAAATGAAGCACTTTATTCGTCCACGCAACAACGAACATCTCCTTGTATTTTAGCCATGTACCCTCAACGTATGATATCACCTTAGGATTCCATCTCCATGTATCCTTCATGAGTTGCACCGCTTGATCATATTCCTCTTCGGTCGCTGCTTCCATGATTTTCTTCCATTTCCCATTTTTAAACATTTGGCCCATTTCTCTATCTTTTCCACAAATTCTGTAGATCTTGTCTTCAACATCCTTATTAATATGCCATGTGGAAAGCAAGTGGGCACTCTGTGGAAATATCTCTTCAATAGGACGCATCAATCCCAACTCGCGATCCGTAACAATAGCCGTCGGATGAACATCAAACCCAAGCAAAATTTTCAACTTCTGTAACACCCACGCATAGCTCGATTCGGTCTCATCTTTCATAATTGCATAGACGATTAGGAAGTTCTTGTTACATGGAGTCATCCCGACTATCTCGAGAAATGGCATCTTGTACTTATTCGTTTTGTAGGTGGAATCCATGCCAATGAACCATCTGTAGGTCCGGATTAAGTTGATTGATGTTGGATGTGCTATGAACACGTGGGTAACAGCATTTATATCCGGGTCGGCCTGCGTCCAATGTACGTAATTATTTGTCACAGCCAAATGGTGAAACTGACCGACGACATCTCTTTCTTCAAAATCATGCTTCATCAAGTGGTCTCTATAATTATAGATATGTCGTCTAGTCGGTTTGTCCTCGGGAAATTTATTCTGAATGGCCGCCAAGATGGCACACGGCTTGAGCAAAGACTCATCTCACGAACAACTTGTTTGGCGATTTACTTAGTCCACTCATTTGACGATGGCCCTCAGGATAAACAATAAATGAGTGATTGTGCATACCCTTACTCCCAGAGATCGGTCGATTATCCAACCACTCAAGTCATGATTGTTCGGCCTTTATAAAATGTACACTTGCATGCTTTCGTCTTTGTGTCCTTTCGAGCAATGACATCCAAATCTCTTAATACCCCTCTGTACTGCTCACCACGGTTACATCTCAATAGCTTTGTCTTTCCTTCATTCTTGTACGATGAAATGATCAACTCGAAACCAATTTGAAGAGCAATTTTTTCGCCCAACCAATCGCATCACAATCACTAGCGAATATTTCGTCATTAACGAAATAACCACTATAATCAACGTCGCCGCCTTCAAATTCTTCCAATATAACCCGAAATTTTTAATTGTGAGAATGTTAATAATAATACCAATAATATTATTATTAATATTTAAAATCGTGCAAATAAAAAGGGTCCAGCGTCAAGTGCTGGACCATGGCCGAGCGTCGGCTTGGGCGCTTAGCCCAGACTGGCGTCTGAATTGGACGCCTAGCCATGGCACAGGCGTCTGAATCGGACGTCCCGACTATGGTTCAGGCGTCTGGTTTAGACGCCTAGACCTAGGACGGAGCGTCCGCACCAGACGTCTGAACCATGGTCCGGGCGGAATCTGGGGACGCCTGTACCATGGAACAGGCGGAATAATCAGACGTCTGCGTCATTTTCTCCGAAAAATTACCTCCAGATGCGAATTCTCGTCCATTTTTTTAGTTGTCGATAATATTGACGATATATATTTGATTGTGTGTTATATTCGAAAAACTTAAGCTTGAAAGATTTTGGCGTGGTGTGGTGAAAGACTTGAAATGGATAAAAAGGTAATCTTATAGGGCGGTGGCTAATAATTTTGGGCGGTGTTTATTAATACCCTTTATATACGTAGTAGTTTTCTTTTCAATAAACACAATTTCTTTCTTTCCAAGAAACCTTTTGCACAAAAACAAATAAAATACTGAATATACACATCAACTTTGTCGATAGAAAATATGTGAACTAAGGACTTACTTTATGTATTGTGCATCCCAGTATTTAAAAAAATTATATATTTACATAATATAATTTTTCAAGTGGAACGAATGAAATATTCTTATTTTTTATTTTAACTAGTATGCAAAGGAATAAATTAGTAAAATACATAGGAACTAGTATACCACCCGTATAAAATACGGGAGTATAAGAAAAAAAACACATAGAAACGTATAATACCCAACCATTCACCATAAATTTTTTGGCATTTCTTTGTAAATTACATTAGTTGTTCTATTTACGAGTACACCATTCTTGTCGCAATAAAAAATTAAAGTCTTTCGTGCTCTTCACTGTGATACGGCTACATAAAACTGACAATGATTGAATACGAGTCTTGGCAGATGTGCCAACATGAGAGAGTGCATAACCATAGAAAAACATAATTAATAGAAACTGTCGTTTTTTAAAATTTAAATGCCAATATGCTATCTGATGAGTTTAATATCATTTTTGGATTGAATAATTTATTCTTAAATGTGTAGTATAACATAATAAATGTCATGGAAGCAATTGTACCAAAATATTGTAAATATGCATCATCCAAAGCATATTAGAAAATAAAATAAATAACTAACGTCTCTCACATAATCAATTATTATTGCAACAGCACAATAATTTCCTTCTTTTCTCACACGAATTTTCTATTTTTTGAGTGACTGAAAATTAAAATAATTAAGATACTTATCGAGATATATTTTTAAAAAAATTTATAGTCAATTTTTATTCTCTATTACCCACCTTTATATAGAGACCATTCTATTGATAAATATGTTGTTATAAAAAAAATTACTTATATATTTTAGGAGCAAAAATTACACTCTGGCCATATGAGAAATTTTTAAAAATAGATTTGGTCTCGCGTTCTTTTTTGGTCCTTTTTATTTGCCAAAATGATCCAAATCGTTAAGCATTTAACGGTTTCTATTAAATGACCAAAATAGAGATAATTTAATCCTTACATTGGAAAAAATTACATAAATTAGTTGGATATTGTAATACCCGAGATTCTCGGTTCCAGTTATTTTTGAACTTTTGTCGATTGCGCCGTTCATTTTGTTCTGTTGGCGATTTCTTGAGATTTTCCCTTATGTTGGGTACGGCACGATGTACCGTGTTGTGGTGTTCGTTGGGTATGACTTATCGTTGCGTAAGTCGAGCTAATAGGATGTCTTGCTTTTTTATGTGCTCGTTTTCAATTTGGATCGTTGGTGTTGTCCGTTAGTGTTTTGTTGCATGTTGAATAATTATTGTTTTGTCGAGGAGTATCGTTTTTGTGCATTTGGTCGACTTTGAAAGATCACCACCGGCGCTTATAAAGTCTAAAAATTCTGAAACTTTACAATGTGATAGAGCATCAAATTAGCTTTCCAATGGTTCAAACGGCGAGTCAATGGTCGGACGGAGAAGTTATGGTCATAATGACAAAGTCTACCTTTGTCGAGAATACGTACCGAAATACATTGTTTGCACCGTTTTTCCGAGTCGTTTATAACACGGCGCTGGAATACGGCTCTAATTTGGGCCGTTTTACGAGCCGTTTGTCCATGGTATAAATAGGACGATCGCGTTTTCGACCCATTTTCACTTCTCTCTCTCGGTTTTTGGGCGATTTGATGGGGATTTCAATCCCTGAGTAGATTATCATCATATTCTTGAAGTCTTGATCATGTTTAACAACATCTAATCCATTGCTCTTCGTCGGATTGAGGTAATTCTTCAAAAAAATCCCTTTTCAACTATTTTGGGGTTTTTCCTTTTGATTTCAATTCTGGGACGATTATGATGAATTGGTCATGTAATTCTTGTTGTATTGGTTCTAATCTACGGATTAGTAACTCGTTTATTGATTTCGTTTCACCCGGAACATGATTTTGGCTTTCTTGGAACGAACCCTTGAACCCTTGTAGTTTCTTAGTGTCGATTGAGATTTCGTTTAGTGTTGTTGATTCGTAGCGGTATTATTCTCATGGTGATTGTGTTGTTATTGATTTCTCGCGAAGGTGGTCGGTTTTTGGGGCTGTTTCGGGGCTGTTTTGGGGCTGGTTCGGCCGAGCTATTTCGGGACTGTTTTGGGGCTGTTTTGGCCGGGCTGTTTCGGGGCTATTTTGGGGTTGTTTCGGCTGAGCCGCTTTCGTCGGAGTATTCACAAATTGATTTCGAGGCAAGTATCTTGCCCATACATTACGTGTTTTGTGGATATTATGGTTGTTAATCGTCGATATGTGCTAAATAAATATTAATAACCATTTTTCAAAAGAATCGGAATATTTACCATCATGCTTTTTGTAAAGGTGACCCGTGTGTGTCGGGAATTAATGTGCTTAGTTGAATATGTGTGCTAGTGTCGAGTATAGAATCATCTTACTTTCTTGTGGTGTCATTGCGTATGATTATGTCGTTGGTAAATGTAAAGTGTAATTCTTTTGTCAAATTATGTGCTTGGAGTCATGTTTTTGTGTATGAATATGTGAGTTTGTGTGATATTAGTTGTGTCGTTCGGTCTTTGTTGAAATCTTGTGCTTCCTTGTGAATCGTATCACTACTTGGTCGTGAGTATATGTTGGATGAACTGGCCATTCTAGTAAGGTACCTCGACTATATATAATGTGATTGACCTTCGAGGCTTGTGGTTTGCAACTGTGATTTTGGAACGTGTGTGTGTGTTGTTCCTTCCACCCGGAGTGTCCGACGGGATGTCTGGAGGTCGATACTAAGGGGTACGGCCACGGAAGTGGACTTGGGTGCGTGTGTGGATGAACTTCCACCCGGAGTGTCCGACGGGATGTCTGGGGGTCGATACTAAGGGGTACGGCCGCGGAAGTGGTTTCCCACCCGGAGTGTCCGACGGATGTCCGGGGTCGATACTAAGGGGTACGGCCGCGGGTTACGATTGTGGTTTTCATCTTGAGGATGACGTTGATGTTTTCGTTAATTGTGATATTGTCAGGAGTATCACAATGCTTTGTGATCGGGGTCGAGAGACATTATATTTAGAGTATTGGTGATTGGCTAGAATGGAATATGATTAATTTGTTATTTGTAATGTGTACTTGTAAGTGAATTGAAGTGGATGATCGGTTCGTGGACCTGTGTTTTGTGACCGGAATGGTTGGGTCTTGGACCCCGTGTTTTGATAAACTGATTTGTATTTTGAAAAAAATGAACTTTTGGGCTGTGACCCTAAATGGCTTTCGAGGAATTAAGAACATTTTCAATTTCTGATGTTTTCAAAACTCCAGAGATTTGGAAATGTTTTCACAATGCTTACTTGCTTCGTTTACCTTTCAAGACTTGAACTATTTTTAACTAAATATATCTCGAAGTCTTTCGTTATATTCTCGGAATGTGTTGTGTATGGCTCGTATTTGCACTTTATACTTGCACTAGCGAAACAGTGGAGTTTTGCTAACCCCCGAGTAATCGGGGGGTGGATATCTGTATTGTGTCCAAGTACATGCAGGTTTTCGGGAGCAAGACACAGGATCGGCACGAGGGATGATGAAAGACGAATGATACTAATCACACGAAGGCCAGTTTTGGGTTCAGTTAGTCGGAGCCCATTGTATTGTCTTTTCCGCTGTCTTATTGTTCGTTGTTGCAAGTATTTTACCCTTGTGTGGGTATGAGTCTGGATGAGTTTATGTATTTTGATTTTTAAGTCAGTGACGAAAGACCAAATCGGTCTATTGGTCTGTTATTTTGATTCGTCGGTATGTAATGTAATGTGTTGTTTTGATGTCTAGCCTGGTGGATCCTCACAGAGAGGGTCTGCGGCGTGTAATATTCCCGGTTTGATCTGGGGGTGTTACAGATATAATTTAAAATACAAAAATAAATCCAAAATTTTCAAAAATATATAGTTGATTTCAAAAGTAAATAATTAACAAATCTTTTAAAACTAAAAAAATAAAAAAAATCACTTAAAAATCACTCAGAACGATCAATTTTGATTTTCTGAAATTCTCTTTGTACAAAGATGAATCTACGGATTAGTATATTATTATTGAATTTAATTTCTTATGTATTTATAAATATCTCATTGAAAATTCATAAAATCAATATGAATTTTTTCATTTATTTTGTTATTTTATATTAACTAAACAAGATTTAAAACTAAGATAGACTAATTAATTTATTACATAGTTTCTTTGATTTATTTATAAATAATAATTAAAACTATTATTTCCACACTTTTAGTAATATATTTGAATATTGTACCAAAATATTGCAAATATGCATCATCCAAAGCATATTAGAAAATAAATAAACCAAACTAAAGTCTCTCACATGATCAATTATTGTTGCAATAGCACAATATTGTAACAAAAAAAATTATTGTTGCAATAGCACAATAATTACCTTCTTTTCTCACACGAATTTCTTATTTTCTGAGTGATTGGAAATTAAAAATAATTAAAATACTTATCGAGATATATTTTTAAAAAAATTTATAGTCAAATCTTATTCTCTATAACCCTCTTTTATATAGAGACCATTCTATTTATAAATATATTGTTATAAAAAAATTGCTTATATATTTTAGGAGGAATAATTACACTCTAGTCCTATGAAAAATTTTTAAAAATAAATTTGGTTCCGCGTTCTTTTTTGGTCCTTTTTTGCCATGATCCAAATCGTTAAGTATTTAACGGTTTCTATTAAATGTCAAGAAAAGAGATAATTTAATCCTTATATTTAAAAAAATTATTTGTATATAATTTACAATACAAAAGCAAATCCAAAATTTTCAAAAATATATAGTTGATTTCAAAAGTAAATAAATTAACAAATATTTTAAAAACTAAAAAAGAAAAAATCACTTAAAACGATCATTTTTATTTTCTGAAATTCACTTTGTACAGAGATGAATATACGGATTAGTATATTATTATTAAATTTAATAGCTTATGTATTTAGAAATATCTCTTGAAAATTCATAAAATCGCAATTATATAATTTAGTACATATGAGTTTTTTATTTATTTTGTTATTTTATATTAATTAAATAAGAAATAAAACTAAGATAGATTAATTGATTTATTCCATAGTTTTTGTTTGATTTATTTATAAATAATAATTAAAACTATTATTTCTACACTTTTAATAATATGTTTTAATAAGATTATTTCGATTTATTTAAGTGATTAGGATTTCGAGTATTTTTCTAATTATATATATTCAATACTTCTTTTGCAATACTCCCAAACATCTTTCATTTCAGTTGATATTTTTTATTGATATATCTAATTATAGTGACTAGCTAATATAAACTAATTAATGAGTGGAAATATATAATATTTCCGCGAGATTTTAGGTTTAATTTTTTAATATATAGTGCACACTATATTAAATTTTTCCTTATTTGGGATTTATATTTTTTAATTAATGAAAACGTAAAATATTTCTGTAAATATAATCAATTGCTATTTATTCGTAATCCGTATTCTTTAATTCGTAAAAATTAATTAGGTAGTTATGAGTTATTTGAGATATGCATTAACACAAATTATACGTACAGTAAATTCATAGTAAATATATATAGACTCACGTTCTTATTTAAAGTCTGGTTTCCATTTAAACCAATATATATATTGTTATAAACATGAGAGAAAAAGACAGAAATTGGAAGAGAAGAAGAATAATGTGTGTATTCTTATGAGGGCCAAAGGCCTTTATTTATAGGTACACATCTAGGGTTTCAGGGGTATAAAGGTCATTCATAGTAAATACATTAATTACAACACTCCCCCTTGAATGACCTTTAATACATGCTGCCTCATTAAAACCTTGTCGGGAAAACCCAGTAGGAAAAAACCCGATCGAAGGAAAAAGAGTACAGCTACTCCCCCTGAAATCGATTACATAAGATCTTTGAGTTAACGCATTCCGATCTTGTGTACTAGTCTTCTGAATGTTGATGTCGGCAACGTCTTTGTGAATAAGTTCGCCAATTAACCACTTAAGTGAATATTTGATGTATCTACCTTTGAGATACAAGTGATATCGTTTTCATACAATACTTCCTCTTGAATATTATGATGTTCATGCCTCATCAAAACTCATTCGGAAAAACCCGGTGGGAATAAACCGATAGAGAAAAAGAGTACACAGTATAAATTTGCTCATGTGTTGCATTGGTTGCCTCGTCAAAAACCTTAACTAAGAAAACGCGGTGGGAAAAAACTTAGAAAGGGAAAAAGAGTACAACCATTTGGTCTTCAGGACCTTTGACCTTCACGGTCGACATAATCTTCAAGCTGATTTAAAAGTTATCACTTCTCCCCCTCAAGATAACAATCTTGCACTCCAATACCATGAATATAATTTTCAGACATGGAGAGATTTAGTGAATAAATGTGCTAGATTATCATTATTGCTCTTCTGAAGCTCGTGTGGAAATAAATTTCATCTTACTTGCCCAAACATTATATGCAACACATAAATGGAAAATATTTATCATCATAATAAATAGGCAGTATGAGAACAAATATGAAATCATAATCCCTAATAGCCACCAATATTGAATCTCGATCTCTTTCATGTAATAAACCAATATGGTTAACACCATTCCACGTTCTCCTTCTTGGAGAAATATTAAATTTTGCTAGCATGTTAACTTCAATTTGTATATCAGGCCTGATGATGTAATGCTTCAATAACATGCAAGTACGGAACTTCTGGTCCTCTTATATCTTTGTTATTTTCTTGAGATCTATATGAGTCGGTATCCACTTCAAGTGGTAAGACAACCTTTAGGTAGCTAAATGGATAAAAACTTTCCATCATATATGCTCGATCTACAAGTCGAGACAATACTAATACTTAGTTTTATCTAAGTTTTTCATTTTGAACTTGTATTTAGACACGAGTTCAAATAATTCACATGTATCCTCTTCAGGAGGAATTCACTTAGTCGGTTGATCCACCAGACCATTTCAAAATGTATAAATATTTATAACTCAAAATAGTACATGTTGCGAATTTCACGTTCCTATTACTTTAGGAACCTCAAGTCCGTCAGGGGCTTTCATATAGATATTCGCGTCCAATGACCCATAGAAAAATGTGGTGATGACATCACTAATTGAATATCTATATTCATAATAATTGTCATATGTATATTAAATGACGAAATTTAGTGCTAACGGGAGAATATGATTTGGGTATGCGCTTAAACCCTTGATATACTAATCTCGCTTATCTTTCACCACTTTATTTTATTTTGCGAGTTAAGCTTTGTCTCAATTGCTTATATTTTATTTAGTGCTTCAGGCACTCCACTAGCAATTGTTGAGACACAAAGTGTTGTCGACAACTATCTTTCTTATAAACAATTCTCCCATATTCACAAAGTCAATGACAACTTCAACAAAATCAAATATTCAACATTTCCCATAACATTTGATTTGGTCGTCCCATAATCCAATACTGTAATTATTTAGTGCACGTGCAAATTAAGGTATTGAGATTCTCATCTCCGGGACGATCCTCTTCAGGAAGTTTTTGAAGTGATGTTGTAGTTTATTCTATTTGTATTTCGCGGATTTTATCTTTAATACCAATAAAGACTACGTCTCTCACGCTTCTGGCGTCGAGGAGTATCAACAAATATATTTCGTTCACATTCGACTTTAATTCTTTATGGTACATATACAACTGGTATATGAGATTTTATCACTCATTTGGCAATCAATAACTTGTTGAACTTCGAGTTCATAGTGCGTAAATTTAAATATCCAACCCAATGAGAATTTTCCGACTTTCTCTTATTTATATTTCATATATCCCTCTAATGTCGGAGATAGTTGGAATTGGATTATAAAATCAATCCTCTTCAGGAGGTGCACTAATAACAGAGGGCGTGACCCAAATATTGTGCCTTTGATATGGATACTTGAATTTGAAATTCATCGCAACATGATCATTGGATAAAATATTATATCGCTTATAATTAATTCGATACTCATTGAATAAAGCTCCTTTTAGAGCCGACAATAAGAATATTGTCATATGAAATTATACCAATCCTTCGGGGATTGTCTTTCCATTCCTCAAGTAGAAATTGAACGAATCAATATGACATAAAGTTATGTATTTTTCATTTGAAATAAATACATGCAACTTCAAATGTAAATTTCTCTCCAGGAGCATGTATTTTTCTTCAAAAATATTAATTGTGCTAACTCAGGAGCAACAATTTAAATCAAAGATAATCATATATTACCGAAAATATGAAGTACTCATCAAGAGTATGTGATATTTTTCAAAAGTATCAATTATGCTACCTTGGGAGCAACAATTTATAGGCATATAACACCCAAAATATAAATTACTCTAAAGAGTATGTAAATATTAATTAAAAATATTAATTGTGCTACGTCATGAGCAACAATTTATATCAATGTGGTGACAATAAAAGTAATTCAACAACACAAAGCCATATAGAAAATATTCAAAATAATGCCTTTTTTTTGTTTAATATTCTTCAGGAATATTAACTTCAATTGATGTGTTTATTATAAATACTATCATAAAAATATGACTATATATCGTTGTGTTTTATCAAGAACATCAACAATTTCTTTTTAATAATCTTCTGGATTATTAAAATTACAAATTCATGTTTCTTCAGGAAACCATGAAAATATATTAATGTAATATATTAAAAGAATCATTACAAATAATTTTATATCAATGATACAAGTATCATCATCAATATAATATGTAATAACTATCGTTATTACTCTTCTTCCAGAAGAAAGTGCAATAATTATTATGCAATTAATCCAACATCTATAAGATGTTGATGAAAATTGGTCAACTCAAAATAATATAATTTTAAGTGTATAAATGTACTTCATGATATTTACTAGTAATTTGTGATATTTATCATACAATATGTGTGAATTTGTATCAATATATCTTCAGGATATATATCATAAATAAACATATAGTTAAATAATATATAAAAATAATATAAATAGACTTTAACACCAAGCACGTAAATTTAAACATGTAAATATTGAAAGTATTGGGATTAATAGACTTCTGGTCTAATAAGTGGTGAATATTATTTACATTGATATTTTTTCTAATACCAATTTCTTTTCTTCAGAAATTGTATATGTCATTTGTCTCACTTGTTATCGCGGAATCATAAATATTTCAAGCGATAGTTTAGAAATCCTTAGATTTATCGATACTTAGAAGATAATAGTGCAAAATCTTCGACCCTGTAGGAAGGAATTTAGTGGTTCTTCATGAACTGTCAATAAATTTATCACTACCTTTTTTTTTTCATACGAAAAGTATCATTCTAAAGATATCATGCATATTTGCACTTTGATGAGACAATAAATTATGACCACTATCTAATCCCAATAACTTGGCATTCTATTCACAAAAAGAAGAAACAAGATAAGTCAAGAATTTGAATGATACAAATATCTTCAGGATATTTGACCCTTTTTATCACTAATTATATAGCAACGATCAATTCAAATCATACTCCAGGTATGACATCATATCTTATATTGATAAAAACTCACAACATATCATAAGAGATAATAAAATATTAAACTATACAATATATAAGATTATATATTGACATATAATCTTAAGATTATCATTTTCGTGTCCTTATCATTAACCGTTGATATATCAACTCCATGAGATGAAATTTATAAATAATTATCCTTACAAGGATAAACTCTAAATTTTATCTACTTCGGGAGATAAAATTTGAGCCATATAATATTGAAGTTTTTAATTTAATATTGTTCACTTCCGGGAACAACTTGATAGGAATATTCGACCACTTACTAATCTTGCTATCATTGGAGCACAGTTGGATTATGATTGTGGAGTATATCATATCTTGTACAATCTCGATAGAGATATTCTCAAATCATATTAATATTTTTTATTTGAGATATAAGTTATATTTTCCTTCAAGGATAATATCATGCTACATCAAGGGCATAATGATTTAATTATGCTATTATATTTATAAATAACAAATCAATATTCTTCAGGAATATTGTATCATCACATAATTCATGTATAAATAGGAATTATTCATTTAGAATAGTAATATTCTTCAAGAATATTACAATTAATTGTGCTACTTCGAGAGCAATAATTTTAAGATCCATAATTGAATATACAAAGGGAAAAAAATAGTACGAGAATTAATCAAGGCTCGAAATAACTAAACTAAAATAGTTGCTTCTTCAAGAGCACTTACAATATTATTCGGGATTATTATTTTGTATTTTTCATTAGGAATTGCACAAATTATCAGATATCATAGTGTTCTTCATGAACACATCATATTCAACTAGAATATGACGAGATAATGTTGTCCTTCTTCAAGGACTACAACAAATCTTTTATCTTAATAATCTTCTGGATTATTAAGTATTGTTGAATCGTGTTTCTTCCGGAAACAAAGAGGAATATGATTTGATAATAAATTTTGAGGTCATCATATATATTATTTATATATCATGCACACAAAATATAAAATTTAATAACTAAATATAATATATTTTTCCTCAAAATCATCACATGCAAGAAAGTTTTTGAAGGAGTAAATAGAATTAATATCTTTCACCAATGTAAAAAAAAGACTATTTTTGTTCGGACTTTTTTTTTTTTTTTGATTTCGAAAATCGGAGAGAAAAAAAAAATTACTCGTAGAGTATCGTGCTGATAACGTGTTATAAACATGAGAGAAAAAGACAGAAATTGGAAGAGAAGAAGAATAATGTGTGTATTCTTATGAGGGCCAAAGACCTTTATTTATAGGTACACATCTAGGGTTTCAGGGATAAAAGTCATTCATTAGTAAATACATTAATTACAATATATATATATATATATATAATCATTTCTTTTCTTCAATAACCAACTAGTGTGCGAAATCAATATAATTTTATATTACAAAAATTAAAACATACCACATAAATTTTCTACAAGACCAAATCAAATTATTTGCGAATGTTTTTTGATCCGAAATACCGAATTGAATCGAATTATGAACTCAAAGAAGGGGTTTCGAACCGAATCAAACCTTTGTTTTTGATATTCGATCGAATCGAGTCGAATCGAATATTTTTTTTTAAAAAAGAAAATCGAACCATACCAAACCCAATGAAAATTCGGTAGGATTCGACTAGTTAATAAAGCTTTAGGCCTCTGAAATGACTAAAAGCCAACTTCTAAGAAAGTCAAAGATTCTAAAAATGACAAAAGACAACTTCTGTGTTAAAAACAATTAAAAACAAAAGGAACACATGCAGCGGAAGAGAAGACCTAACCATTATGTTATTAATATAAGCTTTTTATAGCGTTTTGTTTGTTTCTTGAGCCACACCCCACTCTAAATATTATTTTGACCATTCATTTAAGATTCGTTAGAGACAAAACAAGTGATACCAACTCTATTAATGGAGTCCTTCTATGGAGAAGGCGATGCACTGCACTTCCCCCTTCTCAACCATTCACGGCGCGACACGTGTAGCATACATTACACGTGTCGTGTTGTGATTTGTAGAGAAGTGAGGGAGTGCACTGCACCCCCTTCTCTATGGAAAAAATCCTATTAATTGGTGAGACTCAGATCTGACCTTTCATTTTAAACAATATCATATGATCGGTTGTCTTTAGGCCAATATCATATTTTTTTTTAACCAACTGCCTTGGCGCAGTTGGCCACCTGATCTTCAAATTGAAGGTAAGAGGTTCAATTCCTAGTGGCAACACTTTAGAATTGAATTTCTCAAGATCAAATGATTCCTTAGTCTTTAACTAAGGTCCTAGCCCTTCGGGGTACGCTGGTGGAACAATTAAATATTGAGGGTTTCAAGAGCCAGTGTGGGAGGCCAAATCTCGGTAGGAACCTGCAGTTGGATTTTATGAGGTCCAGCATGGAGCAATCACTTGGGGGATGACTCATTGTGCGCGGTAGTTGAGGATATTTAAGAACCTGGAAGCCAGATACGCATCTCGCGATTTAACTGGTAGCAGTACTGTGGGGCCGGGGCTGTTATCCCGAGGACTAGTTAAGTGTAAGCTTGGAACCTCGATATAAAAAAATTGGTTTTTATTTTGAAAACTTTGAATTAGGGAAGTAAGTTGTAGGGCTGAAAATAAGTTTTTTGTTATTTGATTCGAATACGACTAATAAAAAGTTTGTTTGAATTCCGTTCAATAAACAATAAATCAAATTTAAATACGATTTTTTTTGGACAAAATATAAAGTTACTCGAATTCGGTTCGATTTGAATAAAAATTTAAAACACGCGTATACAAATATTAAACATTTGAATACAATTTTTTTCTTCTGACAAAATATAAAGCTACTCGAGCTCGGTTCGATTGGAATAAAAATTAAAAAAAAATGCGTATACAAAAATTAAACTACTCGGTTCGATCAGCGTTCATCTCGATTAAAGCTCGTTCGAGTTCGGATCGATTATTAGTCGAATGAAGTTCAACTATAGTATTTAAAACCCGGCAAAAAATAGACATATGTTTATGTTAGTTTAGATTGATTTATACTCTATCAAGTTGTATTTATAATCTTATATTATATTTGTTAACCATTGGGCTTGCCCAAATGGCTAGGGTTTCCCAGTTCAAGTGAGAGAATCGGGTTCTAATCCTACAAGGAACGTGAATTTATTTAGGTGCCTATGACCCCTCAGTTTCAGCTGAAGGGTAGGTCCTAGTCCTCGATGTACACTGGCGAAACAATGAAATATTAAGGATTTCAAGCGGCAATGTGGGAGATCTGATTTCGATGGAAATCCGCAGCTGGATGGGTGAGGTCCAGCATGAAGCAATCATTGACAGACGACTGAACTCGGTGGGAGCCTACAATTGGATAAGCTGGGTCCAGATCTCGCGATTTAACTGTTAGCAGTTCTGATGTGTCATGATTGTTGTCCCGAGAACTAATCAAGTATAAATTTGTAACTTGGGTACCAACAAAACTTATATTAGTTTGAAGATTAAGATTCAAGATTGGGACCGACCACCCCAATCACTTTCATCAATCCATCAAAAATTATATTAGTTTTAATTTATGGTAATAATTACAAGATGAATTACACAATAAAGGTGGCAATAGAAAACCATCTTCTCTTTAAATACACATATTTGCTCCGTTTTTTACTTAAAATATTTCACTATTCATATTATTCACATAGTAATTGGCCAATAAGATTATATTTAGAGTTAATTACATAAATCTTCCTTGTGGTTTGTTGGGTTTCACGGGTTTAGTCCCTATACTTTTTTTTGTGGCCATATCCGTGGTTTTTGATCAATTCTGGATTTAGTCCTTGTGGTTTGTCGGGTTTCATGGGTTTAGTCACTATACTTTTTTTTTTGGTCATGTCATGTCATGGTTTTGATCCGATTCTGGGTTTAGTCCTTTGACCAATAATTCTGTTAGTTGATCGTTAATTTGAAGGGTATTTTCGTCTTTTCATTATTTATTATTATTATTATTATTATTATTTGAGTACGTTGTAATTAGCTCTCTATTTTATGATTATTATTATTATTACTAATAAAATTTTATTTTATTATTATTATTTGAGTACATTGTAATTAGATCTTTATTTTGTTTATTTATTTATTTTATTTTTTGTTTTTTTATTACTTTTTCTTTATCATTTTTGTAAACTTTTATATTTTTTTTTAATTTTCGATCTTTTTAATTTCGGTTTTTATATTATATTGGTTTGATTTCAATTTATTTTTCAGCATTTTTTTAATTTTAATTTACCAATAAATAAACTAGTTAGTTATGAACCATCATAACTCTTAACTTATTTCGTAGTTATTTTGATTTTAATAAATACAAAAAAGTAGTAAAATGTAGAAATTATCTATTCCAACAACATTTTTCCAATGCGATTAATAGTACCATAATATCTAACAATTCAAAATAACCAAAAAAGAATTTAAAATCAAACGGATTTAATGAAAAAGAACCGAAACTAAAAAAAATAAAAATAAAAGAAAGATAAAAATAATTAAAAAAAATGATAAATAAAGTAATAAAAATACAAAAAACAAAATAAAATAAAATAAAGAGTTAATTACAAAATACTCTGATAATAATAAAATAAAGAGTTATAATAATAATAATAATAATAATAAAATAAAGAGTTACAAAATACGCAAACTGATATGGTTGATTTTGTGCTTGGTCGGTGCGTGCTGCTACTCATATCTTTAGTAGGATTAACTGTGCTATAGCTAGAGGAGTGGAGGCCCAGATAGTATCTCCGTTTCCGACTAATTTCTTGTAAATCATATAAATTTCTAATAAAGCGATGTTATAATAATAATAATAATAATAATAATAATAATAATAATCTGAAATTTCAACCACAAGAACGAAATCTGCAATTCCACCAAATCATAGGGACGATTTTTGCAACATACTCAAATAATAAGGACATGACCCGCTGAAAAAAAAGTATAGGGACTAAACCTGTGAAACCCGACAAACCACAAGGACTAAACCCGTAACGGATCAAAAACCACAAGGACATGACCCGCTGAAAAAAAAGTATAGGGACTAAACCTATGAAACCCGATAAACCACAAGGACTATTTATGTAATTTACTATTATATTTAAGAATGACAATTTTGGTTGGATCCTCCTGATCCGTGGCGTGCGGGTCGCTCGAGACAGTACGGGTATGGGCATCACTTCTTCCCTGTGGGTACTCGCTCCGCCCCGCTCAGCCTAGCTCAATTTTTTTACTTTTAAAATATATTTAATATAAACTATATATATCTATATACTTTTTTTACATTTATTAATATATATTGTATATTTATGTTAATAAATGAGAAGTTTTATAAATAATAATACACATTATAAAAAACACTAGATAAAAACTCATAAATATACTTATTTTATTAATTTTAATTAACATTTTTCCCCAGAAAGTCGTCTGCCTCGTCTCATTCACCTCATGGGGCAGGTTTGAGTTTTCAAGTTTCTGTCCCGCACCGCCCACGTTGTCATACCAAATTATATTAGGGGTGGGATTTTTAACCGAAGAACCGATTTTTTTAAAAATCGAACCGAAAAAATCGGATCATTACCCGGTTCTTAATTCGGGTTTATTTAAATAAACCGGTTCTGGATTTTAGGTCTTCAATTTCAAAATACACATTACCCGGTTAAGAACCGGATTTTAATATATATAATATATTTATATTTAATAATATAAAAAATATATTTTAATAAAAAAATTTGAGTTTTTATGTGTATACCATTGTTATTTATGTAATAAAAAACTTATTAAACATATGTTTTAAGCCGATTATTGAATATATTTTCGGTTCTAGTTGCTTATTCGGTTATTATTGAGAATTCGGGTTTTAGCAGAATTCGTTTTTTAGCAGAATTCGGTTACCCAAAAAACCCGGAATACCCGAACCGAAAAATCGGTTCGGGTCTTAAATCGGTTCCCCAAAAAAATTACACAAAAACAATCCGGTTTCTGTGTATTAAAACCGGTTTAGGGTACTTAAAATATTAGTAACAACCGAACCGGTCCCGGCCTTAAATTATATTGCGTTTTTTGTGTCCATGCATAGCTTTAGCATACTACAGTTTTTTTTTTTTTTTTTTTTTTTTTAAATTTATTGATATTTAATTAAAGTTAATAATAATGAGTAAATTTATAAGTTAAAACGCGTGCAACTAAATAATTGAGCAAGTAATCCTTCCCCTATTTAATCTCTCTCCCCTCCATCTTTCTTCCCATTACAACAACTGAAAATCAAACCCGACACGACATCCCAAGTAACGGAACAGAAACAACCATGGAACAACACTCAGTTGCTGTCATTATGGTTCCATTCCTAGCTCAAAGCCACCTCAATCAACTCCTCCAGCTCTCCTGCCTCATATCCTCCTCCTCCTCCAAATTCACCATCCACTACGTCTCCTCCCCGATCTTCATCCGCCAGGCCATATCCCGCGCCAACAACCTAAACCCCCAACACATCCGAAACATCCATTTCCACGAAATACCGACACCACACTTCGACTCCCCGCCTCCAGACCCCAACTCGCCGTCCAAATTCCCGACGCAGCTCCAGCCGGCCTGGTACGCCTCCCTTAACCTACGGGAACCCTTCGCCGCCTTCCTACGGGACATGTCCGAGAAATTCAAGAGGGTCGTCGTGATTCACGATCCTATGATGGCTGTCGTCGTTCAGGATGTTACGTCGATCCCGAACGCCGAATCCTATGTGTTCAACTGCATCAGCGCGTGCTCGCAGGTGTATTTTGCTCGGCAAGAGTTGGAGAAACTGGCTTCGGTGGAGTTTCCGAAGGAGCTGCCCACGTTCGAAGGATGCGTGCCGGACGATGTCTGGTACTTCGTAGACATACAATCTGAGCCGTTGAATTACCGATCCGGGGATCTATACAACACTTGCAGATTGATAGAAGCGCCTTATCTGGATATACTAGTAAATAAAGAAACTGCTGGTGAAAATAGAAAGAAATGGGCAATAGGGCCAATACTACCTATCGAGATCTCTCCGGCCGATCGTGATAGTCGACACGAATGCTTGGGTTGGCTCGACAAGCACGAGCCGAAATCCGTCATCTATATATCTTTCGGCACCACGGTATCCCTCCAAGACGAGCAGATAAAAGAATTGGCAATAGGACTCGAGCAAAGTAAAGTGAAGTTCCTCTGGGTACTAAGAGATGCGGATAAAGGAAACGTGTTCGACGGACAAATCAGACGGGCTGAATTGCCGGAAGGGTTCGAAGAGAGAGTCAAAGGAAGTGGAATGGTGGTGAGGGATTGGGCTCCACAGCCGCAGATACTGGCCCACGCGTCGACCGGCGGGTTTTTAAGTCATTGTGGTTGGAATTCATGCTTGGAGAGTATTACGATGGGTGTGCCTATGGCGGCCTGGCCTATGCATTCGGATCAACCTGTGAACACTGTGCTGGTGACGGAGGTGTTGAGAGTGGGGATTGTTGCTAGGGAATGGAAGCACAGGTTGGAGTTAGTGAGAGCTTCGAGTATTGAGAGTTGTGTTAAAAGATTAATGGCGTCGGAAGAAGGGGACGGGATACGGAAGAGGGTGGAGGAGGTGGCAGCTGTGGTTCGGAACGCGACTCAGGAAGGCGGGGCTTCTCGGGTCGAGATGGATTCGCTTATCGCTCATATTAGCAGATAGAGTGATCTATCGTGTTTTGGGTGGGGATAATGTCATGTTATAATTTTGTATGGTCGCGCAACGACCATAAACATATTGTGGCGGTGCCTTCTGGTTGACTTGCCTATGGGTAATATATGGCGATATTAGCGTTAATGTGTTGTGTTGGGTATCTATCCGGAATACATAAATTTACACAACTCAACAGGAAACAAATTACAAATAAATTTCCTATGATTTATGGGGATTAAGGGTTACACAACAAAATTAAATAATGCAGAAAACCAAACGAAAACAGACTGGGAAATAATAAACACAGGACAGTAAATTTAAGTCGAAGAAATCTGACCAACAGATCGTAAACGATCTGAATAATACGAACGCGGTGGTGATTATAGACAGGAAGTCGGCTCAGTCCTCCACCCTCGTGTACCCGCGTCCAGAGCTCCAAATATCCGGCGTCCAGCAGTCCGAATCGAGCCACAAACCCGGCGGTTTCTCAAATCACAAAGACCCGAACCCAGAAACCCCCAATAACCCAAAAACCAACCTCAGCCGAGAAGATTTCACAAAGAAAACAGGAATCTCACGAAGAAAGATTGTATTGCCTCAAGAACACTCAGTTTCAGTCGTTGGTTTTCCCTCAAGAACACTCAGTTTCAGTCGTTGGTTTCCCGTATTCTCCCTCAAAATGGATCCCACAATTTATAGGAATCGTAAAACCCGAGAAGCCGCCGATTTTAAAGCACCCGGACTTATCATTGAAAATGATAAGGGTTGCTATTAGATCGGAAGACGTTCAAGGAAAATCTCAGCGGACGAAACCGAAGAGAGAAGAATCGGGAGAGAAGAATCGGGAGAGAAGAAACAGAAAGGAGGCGCCGACTGGGGAGTGGGGTAAATGTGTTAGGTTTAGGGTTAGGAGTATTTAAATACCCTTAGGATGGACGGGTAGGATTAATTCCCACAAAGGGACGGTCCAGATTAGGTCAATGCATTTAATAAGGAAACCGGGCCTGGGCTTGGCTAATTTGGACTGGGCTGCTCAAATATTTGTTTTGGGCCCAGTCAAAGAAACTTATTCCATTTGGGCCTAATACCAACAAATCTCCACCCGGACCAAATGAGCCATCGGGGTACACTTATTTTGAGAGGGAGGTCATCATTGCCGAACGTCACACCACCTGCATAAAACACAAAGTTAGTACAAGTATAAAGACAAACAATCACTAAGAAAGTAGGAACTAGAAATCACAAAGAAAAACTAGAAAAGCTATCACAAAGATAGTAAACTGAAAGACTAGACAGTCTTCAGTTGAAGGAGTCGATATTTAGTATCGACTTGCAAGATCTAGTCTTCTCGATCGGTAGACACTTTGTGCCCATATCTGCAGGATTGGACTGTGAAGGGATTTTCTTCAACTCAATTATGCCTTTTTCTACTATATCACAGATGAAGTTTCGCCTGACATCAATATGCTTTGTTCGATCATGGAACACAGGATTTCTGCACAAATGTATGCTTGATTGACTGTCAGAAAAGACCACCACATTGTCACGAAGAACACCAATTTCAGTTAGTAAACAAATCAAACAAATAGCCTCTGTAAAGGCTTCGGTGGTGGCAATATATTCACTTCGGTAGTAGACGGTGTAACAATATGTGAAGTTGAGATTTCCAAGAAATACACGAGCCACACAAGGTAAACACATATGAAGTTGTGGACTTACATTCATCCGGTCATTGGCATAATTAGAGTCAACATATCCTTTTAAATTAATCCCATCAATGATTTAGAGAAAATAAGACCATCGGAAGCGGAATTTTTAAGTACCGCAATAACCACTTAAGGGCCTCCCGTGAGGTTTTCTGGATTAGCCATGTACCTACTCAAACAACTAACAAAGATAAGCGATATCCGGTCTAGTACTAACCATAAGGTACATGACAGATCCTATGGCATTAGCATACGGGATGATCTCATTTCACGAATTTGATTCGGCTTTTAGGTGAAAGAGTTTAGGATAATAAGAAATGAGAAGCTAACGGCACACTAGCAATTTTAGCATCAGTCATAGAAAATTTTTCAAGAATTTTACCAATGTATGAGGACTGATTTAAAAATAAGGTGCTTTTAGATCTGTCCCGAACAATGTTCATGCCCAATATCCTTTTAGCATCCCCCAAGTATTTCATGTCAAATTGATCACCTAAGCAACTTTGAACATGATCAATAGATTTAATGCACGAACTAATCAAAAGCATATCATCTACATAAATAAGTAGGAACATGGGCACACCACTGTCATATTTATAATAAAGACATGGGTCATAAGCGCTACGACGAAATTTCAAGGACAGCATGCAGTCATTGAATTTTTTGTTCCATTCTCTAGGGGATTGTTTTAAGCCATATAGGGTTTTATTGAGCAAGCACACATGATCAGGATGGTTACTATCCGTAAAACCTTCTGGTTGTTTCATGTAGATAGTTTCTTTCAATTCACCATGCAAAAAAGCTGTTTTAACATCTAATTGTTTCATCTCCCAATTATGGTGCACAACTAATGCAAGCATGATGCGAACAGTGGTGAATTTAACTAATGGTGCAAAAATCTCAGTATAGTCGATACCTTCACGTTGTGTAAAGCCTTTAGCTACTAACCTTGCCTTGAATCTGACATTATCTTCCTCCTTTTTCACTTTAAACAACCACTTACAATCAATCAAAGAGCAATTTCTGGGTTTTGGAACAAGTTTCCAAGTATCATTTGCATGCAAGGATGTCATTTCTTCATTCATTGCACTTAGCCAATCATTCGAATTATTAGACATCAAAGCATCATTGTAAGACTTAGGTTCATTACCATCAAGCATATCAAACACATTGAAAGCAAGAGAAGCCATATGGAAATCATCTAAGTGTATAGGTCTCCTAACATTCCTTCTAGGCCTATCCCTAGTTAATTGATAATCAGATAAGTCAGGAGCAGATTCAGATTCAGATTCATCCCCATTATCAGATTGATTATTAGGTTCAGGATTTTCTACATTATCAGGTTCGGCAGGTAATTCATTATCACTAAGATGCTCCACCCTAATCTGAACAGGGTGGGGAGAATTTTCGAGCTAGCACAGAGTGGTATAGGATTATCAAGACATGGAAACTCGGTTTCATTAAAGACCACGTCCTCGCTAATGATCACCTTCAATCCGGTTCGATTCGACCCATAGACGATAACCCTTAGTACTTATCCAAGAAAAACACATCTCAAGGATCTCGGTTCGAGTTTATCAACATTTTGATGCACATAAGCAGCACAACCAAACACACGAATGTTCGAAAAATCAGTACCATGACCCGACCACACAGACTCGGGATAGTTGCCATTTAATGGTACAGAAGGTGATCTATTGATGATATATGCAGCAGTTAAAAGAGCCTCACCCCAAAAACTTTTAGACAACCCAGAAGTAGCAAGCATGGCCCTAACTTTTTCAAGTAGGGTGCGATTCATTCGCTCAGCCACCCCGTTTTGTTGAGGGGTATAAGGGACAGATTTATGCCTAAGGATGCCATTTTCAGAACACATAGAATCAAACTGAGTATTGCAAAATTCAAGGCCGTTATCGGTCCTTATCTTTTTGATCCGTTTTCCGGTTTGATTTTCCACCAAAAATTTCCAAGTTTGGAATTTTTCAAACACTTCAGATTTCAATTTGAATAAAAACACGAAAACTTTTCGAGAGTAATCATCAATAATGGACAAGAAATACCTATTTCTGCCATGAGTCGTAACACTGGCAGGACCCCAAACATCAGCATGAACATAATCAAGCACATTGGAACTCTTACCAGATTTCTCAAAAACGGGATCAGGGGAATCGGGAGGTTTTGGAAATTGAGTTTTATGTTGTTTGCCAAACATGCAGGAGTCACAGAAAGACAACTTAGAGATTTTATCTTTTCCAAAACATTTTTGTTTATGCAAGATCTCTAATCCCTTCATGCTTATGTGCCCTAACCTATTATGCCACAATTCGGTTTTATCTGCACAGACCAGATTAGAACATGCAGGAGTTTCAGTTTGGCAAATGTATAGATTAAATTTCCGGATTCCTTTAAACAACATTAAGGATCCTCTCGAAATTACCATGCAACCATTTCCCCAAGACCCTCGAAGGCCCTCATCTTCCAAAGTGGTACAAGATATCAGGTTATGAGATAAATCAGGAATGTGTCGGACATTTTTTAGAGTAAATTGTGTACCATCAGCGAATTTTAAACACACATTTCCTATTCCGGCCACTACCCGTTTCACCTTATCAGGCATATAAACATACCGATCACCAAGATTAGTATAACTTGTAAAATGCTGTTTATAAGGTGTCATGTGATGAGTGCATCCAGAATCCAGTAACCATTCATTTTCACACAGTCCAGAAAGCACAGAATTCACAGAAAGATGCAAATCATCAGATACCATAAAGACATCGCCCATAGTTAAATTTGCCTGATCATTTTGCAAATTCTTTTTAGGTTTAGTGCATTCTTGTATATAATGACCAGGTTCACCACAATTATAACATTTGCGATTCTTAGGCCGGAATTTGGATTTATCCTTCCATTGCCCCTTTTTCTTATTAGACTTTTCAGAATCAGTTTTAACAAACGGTTTCCTTTTAATGGGATGTTTAGCTCTAACAAAATTAACATCAAATGTGTTTAGAAACCTTGTTAAATTTCAAGTCTAATTCTTTACTCTTTAATCCACTTATAACAAGATCTAAAGTAAATGTAATCCCTTCCATATTTTATCGCAGATTTCACATCATTATAGGCATCAGGGATAGCATTCAAGAGCACAATAGGGGAATAATCATCAATGTTTTTGTCACCCGTTTGTTTTATATCTTGCACTAACTTTGTAAAGGCATCCAGATTGCCATCAATATCTTTATTCAAATCCAGCTTGTAGCGAAAAAACTTTTCAAGAAGAAATAACTTATTTGGCAAAGATGTTTCCGTAAAAGTTTCCTCAAGTTTATCCCAAAGCTGTTTAGCATTATCAGTTTTGCCTATTCGTCTAATCACGTAATCGACAAGTTCAAGATTATAGATGAATGAGCAAACTCAATCAATTCCTCACGTTTTCAGAGTCACATTAGACTGAAAAGAACCTTCAATGGCCTTAAAACATTTCATTGGACAAGTATAGATTTCATTTTTTGTTGCCAAATTTTAAAATCCCCTTTACCGTCAAATGGTGCCATTGTAAAAGAAGTAAGAGAGCCCATTTTTGTATTTGTAAAAATCACACAAGATTTAAACCAGCACAAGGTATTACTGTAAAACCTAAGATTACAGTTAAATATCACACAGATACCACGAATAACAAAATCACACCAGATTTTGCGATAAAGTGAGCTGGAATAGAATACTAGTATCACACAGATATCACAAATACCAAAATCACACCAGATTTTAAAATAAAGTGAGCTGGAATCGAATCCCGGAGCCCCCACAAGATCCGAGGAACACTTGCGGTCCAGGCAAGGGGGTTTGGTATGCTCGGAGATTACGACTACCACAGTCTCAACACAGAACGAAAATAACGAAGCGATCACAAAGACGGTACAGCAGACGGAAGCAGTAAACAAATTACTCCAAAGTAATAATAATACTTTACCAATCACACAGAATAGTACGAAAAAATAGTAAAGTATAGAAAGCAATACCTGAGCGGATTCCTCGGCCGGAACTCGTATGCCCTTCCGAATAGAAACCCCGTTTAGAGGCTCCGATACCACTGTTGGGTATCTATCCGGAATACATAAATTTACACAACTCAACAGGAAACAAATTACAAATAAATTTCCTATGATTTATGGGGATTAAGGGTTACACAACAAAATTAAATAATGCAGAAAACCGAACGAAAACAGTGGGAAATAATAAACACAGTGATGAAATTTAAGTCGAAGAAATTGACCAATGATCGTAAACGATCTGAATAATACGAACGCGGTGGTGATTATAGACAGGAAGTCGGCTCAGTCCTCCACCCTCGTGTACCGCGTCGAGCTCCAAATATCCGGCGTCCAGCAGTCCGAATCGAGCCACAAACCCGGCGGTTTCTCAAATCACAAAGACCCGAACCCAGAAACCCCCAATAACCCAAAAACCAACCTCAGCCGAGAAGATTTCACAAAGAAAACAGGAATCTCACGAAAAAAGATTGTATTGCCTCAAGAACACTCAGTTTCAGTCGCTGGTTTTCCCTCAAGAACACTCAATTTCAGTCATTGGTTTCCCGTATTCTCCCTCAAAATGGATCCCACAATTTATAGGAATCGTAAAAACCCCAGAAACGGTCGCCCGATTTTAAAGCACCCGGACTTATCATTGAAAATGATAAGGGTTGCTATTAGATCGGAAGACGTTCAAGGAAAATCTCAGCGGACGAAACCGAAGAGAGAAGAATCGGGAGAGAAGAATCGGGAGAGAAGAAACAGAAAGGAGGCGCCGACTGGGGAGTGGGGTAAATGGGTTAGGTTTAGGGTTAGGAGTATTTAAATACCCTTAGGATGGACGGGTAGGATTAATTCCCACAAAGGGACGGTCCAGATTAGGTCAATGCATTTAATAAGGAAACCGGGCCTGGGCTTGGCTAATTTGGACTGGGTTGCTCAAATATTTGTTTTGGGCCCAGTCAAAGAAACTTATTCCATTTGGGCCTAATACCAACATGTTGTTCTACCTCGGATCCTTGGGTCTTAGGTTAGGCATGCCGACTCAATTTAATATGGGGAGTTTGTGGTATTGGACTTTGCAATGAAGAGAACTGTAGTCGGTAAGGCACAACTAGTTAGCAGTCATTGCCGCTTCCATGATGGTCTATTGAGGAACGAAATAAATTGATATGCATACGGGAGAAACCCGGGACGCAGCATGGACGTAGTGGGATTTCAGCGATATATCGATTTTGTCCCTAGAATAACGGAATGAATTTAGTTATGTGTGTGTCATGTATTAATTATTGGAACTGAAATTACAAAATGAGATTGCGATCGGGTACTTATCATACAATTTAATACATTGCTTGCACCACCTTCTCCCACCAGAAATTCCACTTACTTTAGAAAGGAAAAAAAAAATCACTAATTATTGTTTTACATTTTCCTATAAATTTCACCGTTAATACTTCTTTATTTAACCATCAATACATAGAAGTCTATGGAGCCAGTCCCGAGGGGAACCAAGTAAGACAGCCGCCTCAGGCTTTTAGCTCCGGATGCATTCGGGAGGCCACGTTTTTCAAAATTTTCAATAACGAACCTTCTCATGTTATTATGTACTTTCTAATTCTAGCTACATTTTCAAATTTGCAAAAAGTACATTATTTAGCACAATATATATAGATATATATATATATAGTGTCGCGTTCTATGCAGTACCAATATTAGATGCAGTATTTTACAGTACTAATTTATGCATGAATTTTGTACTAATTATGCATGAAATATATGCATTTCGTGCATCAAAAGTACAATTCATTACTTTACAGTACTAATTTATATGTGTGTGTGTATATGGACTGATAATAAAAATCGACGATAATTTACAGTCCTTGGCCGAGGAGAAATGTGATATTTGGTAAAGGTAATTCACTGGTGGCTCCGACCGCCATCCACACCAAACCGAACACACCCACACATATATTTATGTGTGCGCGTATATGTGTGTGGCTCTGGAAGATTCTTGATTTCACTTTACAGCTAAATTCAACATTATGAGCCTCTGTTGAGTTGCAAAGGTGGCGTGTGTAATATACAACACAACTTCTCTTTCGGACGAGCCAAAATCCATAACCTATGTAAGTTTCGGCACACGACAAGATTCTCTTCCGCATGTAGAGAAATAAAAGCAAAGTTACTGATTTAAAATTTCCAAGGATGAATCACCATAAACTAACCAACGCAGCATTGATAGTATATTTGGTCCTACTAAGAGATGTTAACATTGTATCAACTACACTTTGTACATTTCTTTTCCTCACCAAAATCCTATCAGAAATCGCATGCATACTCTTATCTCCTATGCTGAGGCTTGGATTTCATTAAAAGAAAAAAAATCACGGTAGGACAGGCAGCTCGACTTTGGTGAAGGAAAAGATACTAACCCGTCCATCCTCGACAACACACAACTTTAGAGGACTTCCATTGCAACGTGTCTCAAGGTCCTCGATCTCTTGTTTGGAAGGTGGGTAGCCACTGCACATGATAGCAATTCATCCTGAGAGTGCGTCTATTATGTAAAATATGGGGGTCTATGCAGATTATTCCCCTGCGTTTTACAAAATTGGCTATTTACTCCCTGGGTAACCTAAATAGTCATATTACCCTTAAGTATTTTTTAAAAAATGGGCCGATTACCCCGTGCATAAATTAAAATAGGCACATTACCCCCTATGTTTTCAAAATGTTGCATACAGCCGCTCTATCGTCTTGTGCGCAAGGGGGTAAGTATTTATGTATTTTCTCGAGAAAATTGTCATAAAAATTGGGTGGAATGGATGGATCTTGTTTTCTAAAAAAGAATGTAGTCTTGCTAATTTTTGTTAACACTGTTTGGATGGAGACGGAACTGAGCCAAAAAAAATTTCTTTGTACGCTTCTATTATTTTATTTTATCTTATATTTTATTTTTGGTAAAACAGCGAAATGTGTCGGTAAAATTGTACCTGAATTTACATTGTTCAAACCTGATTCCGAGCGTGTGGAGCAAAAATAAATTCACGAAAAGATGTTGATGAAATCGATTACCTGGTAAGGCAGAGAACAAAAGATGGATTGCCTGGAGAGGACTTTCTAAACTTGCCGTTAGGAGGATAAACATCGAATATTGGTCTGGTTTTGCCAGTATGCAGTTTATCAAACATCTCTGTGATGAAACCGTAGTCTGCGGATCTTCTGTCTCTAATCTCGTCTTCTATTTTCGCATTCTTCAGCGTCCAAGGGACACCATGGAGGCCAACAATGTAACCTAGAAACTTCAGGTGCCGATAGACTTCAAAAGACTCCCAAGAGCATCCATGCATGTTATCATTCTCGTATTCTGCTAACTTCCCATACATTTCACTTAGGGAAAGGGGTTTATCATCACTGTTTACGATACCCAACGCACCGATTTCCGCCAAATACCTATGAAAGAAATCTGAAATATCACTTCCCAAATATAGCAAGTGTGTGGATACATGTGTCCGCTGTATCTGTAACTCTGTATATACACACACCTGGGCGTTTCCAATAACAGTTAAATAAATATAGGTTCCATTGTAATAGCAAAATGATGATAGTTATCTCATTTCAAGGCAAAAGCCTGATACAGAAAATTTTCCAGATAATAGGCCATAAAAAATGGAGCAAGGGCAAAAAAAAAAAAAAAAAAAGGTAAATATCAATTAATACTATACCTTAAGTTTTCGAAAACTGTGAACCTGCCTTAATATTTATAAAACGATAAGATGGAAAAGGAATTTTGTGCATTCGAAATTAGAAGTTCTGGTTGTGCAGCAACTGTGTACAACAAAAACAAAACGTGATCATAAATAATGCAATTCAACATTATAACTAGGGACGTTAACGGGTCGGACGGAGTCGGGTATTACTATTCGGTCTGGCTCGGTAGGATCTCAAGTCGGGTATCGGACCGGTCTGTTAGGGAACTGGGTAGCAAGTCAGGACCGGGACCGGCTCATTAAAGAATCGGGCGGTCCATCATACCGGTTATTCGAGTCGATCCGCCAGATGGGTACCAAGTAGATCAGTCCTTGTCAGCGCTACCGTCGCTACGTGAAACTAGTGTTGTTAACGGGTCGAATCGCATCGGGCATTACTATACCCGATCCGGCTCGGTAGAGTCTTGAGTCGGGTATTGAACCAGCCTGTTAAGGACCCGAGTAGCAAGTCAGGATCGGGACCGGCTCATTAAAAGAATCGGGCCGTCCATCGAACCGGGTTTCCAGCAGTACAGGACTTTATATTTAAAATGAAAACACAGCATATTACAAGTTTCTCGACATTGTTAAATATTAGTGATATACTTATCTTCCACAATTAATGGTCTTCTAAGTGCATGTAAATTTTGCAGCTTCACCTAAACCTAATTGCCCAAAAAATAACAATGTTTGTAAGAGAATCGAAACATAATGTTACCAAAACTAATGATAAAAACTTGCATCACGTACAAAGTTTCTTCGAGCAAGCAATACGTCTTTCCATCACGAACTATCCCAGTTGTCATCCATATTTTACCTTTTTTCTCCAGCACCTCAGCCATTCCCAACTCTTCTATCCACCGTGCCTTTGATGCCTCTTTCCTTACAGTACAACATTAATTTTACCATCAGTACAGCACATTTCTTAAGAAAAAATAATCTACTCAAAAAGAAGAGAGAACTTTAAATGATTGTTTTCAAGAGCATATACCTAAATTGCAACTTGGGTATATCACCAGAGGCAAAGCAAAGTTCATCATCAACAGAGGTATCAACAAAACCCTCCGAATCACTATCACATTCATACATTCCTTCACGAAGACTCAACTTTTCAAAGGCATCAGCTTCCGATGTTTTAGTTTCCATGCAAAGTCAACCCAAAAGCAGTAGTTACGACTCGGGGAACACTACAATCAAGACTTGAAGAAATAAGAACAAACAATAAAATGAATTAAAATGTGCAATTGGATTAATAACAAAGAGGAAAATTTCATCCAAAAATTTTATAAGTTTGGTCGGACATTAAAAAAGGCCCAACAGATTTACCGAACGTAAGCTGAACTCGCCCACTGGACGGAGAAGTTCTACGGTGGCGGAGTAATGGCTAAGGAGATAGGTAACGTTGGGTTGAGGCAAGGCCGAGAAGAAATTAGGGCTGCATACCCCAACCTATACTAAATTTTATTTTCAGTTTAACAAATGGTCCGTCTAAAACCTGCTCCGCACAGGTTAAATGGAAACAGGCTGAAGAAGAAACAAGCCAAATCTGTCCATACTGACATAACGGATTTACCGGCCAGCTGGGCTTTGGCCTAAAAAAGTGCTTTCGCAGATCACCCCCCTATAATCATTCTAATACGCATAATAAAACAATAGGCAAAGCCCCATGTGCAACATTTTAATTAGCAAATCAGCCCCTCGAACCAACATGTGTTATGTACGCGCGAGTTTTTTCATCCGGGGTTGATCTTTTCATGGCAAATGACCATTGTAGTCTTTTTACTTTTTGTGAAAATCAAATCTCATAGTCCTGCACCCAAACACTTCATTTTTTCAAGTAATAAAACCTGTTATTAAGCAACATGCAAACTAGAGTATGTAAACCTCCAATTCATCGTGATATCAAGAACAGAACCAACTTGTTGATTTGCTTTATTTGTGAGCAAAAAGATATAAAAAATACTGGTAGTTGCTCAACATAACATGTAAAGCTGAATATGATTCAATCAACGAGAATCAAGTATTTATAACACAACATTAAGAACAATAGGAACTTTAGCACAAACTTTAAGCAAATCCATCTCAAGATTTCAAGCAAAATGCAACAATTAAATACCAAATACCAAATTGTATGGAGTATGCTCGATGCGGGTTGTGCTTGACAAAAAAAAACACTACATTTATCTTGCAGGAATCAGCGATAAAATAAAAGGACAAGATTTAGTTTGACAAAATAGAACGACTACATTCGGTTTCTTACAAGAAATGTAGCACTTTCCCTTCTTGTGGCCATGTTGTCCACGTGCACTACATAAGGATGCTGACACTTTATCAGCTAAATAAAATTTATTTAAAATTATAAACATTTTTTTTATAAAAATCACATATATTGAGTGCAAATTCCTAATTTGAAACAACATTAACTTTCTGTATGAACAAATTATTGTGTCTATGGACGAAGCAATAGTAGTGACCTCTAACTTTGACAGCATATATTAAAAATTAAAGTAATAATAACTTTACATTGCTGGGTATTTTCAAGCTCGAGTCCCATTTTTCTGTTTGCAAAACACCCATGAAGAACTCAATATATACCCAAGTTCTACTAAAATCCATAAAAAAACTCAAATTATCAGAGCCGCCCCTAACATTTGAGAAAAAGGGGCCCCTATAAAACGTGCAACAGCTACATACATCCTCAACCATTAAACTATTATCACAAAAGTACCAATCGCTAAAATAAAAAATAAAATTTCCGATTTATATCTGAGAGAGGCTTAATATTAGACATCTAGACTAGCATCTTACTCAAACAATCCAACAAAAGAAAAAACAAATAAGCTGATAAGGTTTTAATCGTAACGAGTAAACTGTCATAAGATGTCCGAAATTAAAAAACTAATAACGCAAGCAATAGCAAATCACAGCCTTCTATCAACAGATTCAGAAAATAGAAATAATAAGAAAATCAGAAGTACAAATAGAAATAAGAAATTATAAGAAAATTACAATCACAAACCTTTTCTGATTTTAAGAACTATTCCAATCCATGAACTTAAAAGATTGTAAAATACGGCACGCTGCGGTTGAGGATGTTCTCGGCCTCCTATCCAAAATCTAGAAAATATAGGCAAGCAAGAAAATACACACGAAAGAATGAAATGAAGACAGATTAAATTGGGGCCCCTGGCTGGTTGAAAGGAAATGGGGTTGGAGATTACTGATCAATTAATTAGCTTAGCGCACTCACATCCGCTCTCCCAAAAATTGTACTCCTGAATTCACTCATAAACCATTTCCTATACTATTTCAAACTCCTTGTATCAGTTCTCCTATCCTAAACATTATATTATTAAATTCTATATATTTTATTCTATGCTACATGGATACTACACCATTTTCACCAACAAAAAACTACTAACAGCATAGCTAAGGTCCGATGAATCAGCATTCAATATTCACACAAGTAGTCAGAAACAAAATTGGTACTAATCAACAAAAAAGAGATATGACAACCCGAATTAATCGACGAATTCATCACTCCATTTGAAACACGAACAAGGAAAATACAGCAAAAAAGAAACAGAAATGCATTACCCTGAGTTGGAATTTTCTTCTGGATTTTCTTTTTAATTGAACTTAGTTGAAAGAGTAATGATTTTTTGGGTCTGTAGAAACAAGAAAGATTTTGAGGGAGGAAAAGAAATAAAGATGGAGAGAGGGGACGAAGTGGGAGAGAGATAGAGGTTAGAAATTAGACGCAGAGAGAGAGAAAGAGACGAGCACGAACAGAATAAAATTCGAGTCGTATATTTTAATTTCGAGTAACATAATTTCGAGTCAATTTAAAAAAAACAATATCGATGAAGGTTGAAAATATGGGTTACGGAGTCCGAAATTTCGGGTTACACGAGTCCAATTCGTGTCACCCGAATACAATTCGGGACATATAAATAAAAAAAAAAAAAAGTCTCCCGAATTCATTCGGGAGATGTAAAAAAAAAAAAAAAAAATCGGGTTACACGAGTCCTATTCGGGTGACACGAATATAATTCGTGTCACACGAATTTTTTTTTAAACATCTCCCGAATACATTCGGGAGATGTATAAAAAATTTAAAAAAAAAAAAAAGAGGTCTCCCGAATACATTCGGGAGATGTACAAAAATTTAAAAAAAAAAGAGGGTCTCGAATGAATTCGGGAGATAAAAAAAAATCGGGTTACACGAGTCCAATTCGTGTCACCCGAATACAATTAGTTTCACACTAATATTTTTTTATATCTGCCGAATTCATTCGGGAGATGTTAAAAAATTAAAAAAAAAAAAAAGAGGGTCTCCCGAATGAATTCGGAAGATGTACAAAAATTTAAAAAAAAAAAAAAAGAGGGTCTCCCGAATGAATTCGGGAGATATAAAAAAATCGGGTTACACTAGTCCAATTCGTGTCACCCGAATACAATTCGTGTCACACGATTTTTTTAAACACCTCGAATACATTAGGGATATGTATAAAAAATTTAAAAAAAAAAAAAGAGGTCTCCGAATACATTCGGGAGATGTATAAAAAATTTAAAAAAAAAGAGGGTCTCCCGAATGAATTCGGGAGATGTACAAAAATTTAAAAAAAAAAAAAAAGAGGGTCTCCCGAATTCATTCGGGAGATATAAAAAAAAAAAATCGGGTTACACGAGTTGGACTCGTGTCGCCCGAATACAATTCGTGTCACACGAATTTTTTTTTTATACATCTCCCGAATGAATTCGGGAGAACTTTTTTTTTTTTTTTTTCGTGTCACCCGAAATTTAGGACTCCGGTAATCCATATTTTCAACCTTCCTGTAGCGAATTCGAGTTCGGACTCCGGAAATTTCCTGAATTGGACGAATCGCAGGAGGAGGGAGTTCGGAGTTCGGATTACTCAACACGAATTCGTGTGACCCGAATGCATGAGTAATCGAATTGAGTGACCGAAAATTTCATAAAAAATTTGGGTCACACGAAAAATTCGTAATTATTCGGTCACGAAATACATCATCGATCAATCGCATGAGGGAGCTCGGGGGTTCGGATTACTCAACACGAATTCGTGTGACCCAAATTCGTGTGACCCGAATTCGTGTGACCCGAAACTATCATAAAATTTTGACTTATAAAAATTCCATGCTCAGCACGCCACAACATCCATTGAATTGAACTATTTCTCAAAGAATATTTCCACCTTTCTTTTCCGATATTATCTCACCGATAATTTTTTTCCTTTTTCTCGATTAATTATCTCGAGCTCTCTCACATCGAAGAAGAAGGATTATTTCGACCGCAAAAATAAAAGGTATATTTATCGCTCAATTTCCAATAATATTTATACTTGAAATATCAAAAATATTCAAATACTATTTAATTGTGTAAATTTTTAGTTAATAACCTAAATTTTTATATTATTTGAGATGAGTTTTTGGAAAAAAGTTATCATTCGTTTTAATGGCAAGTGGCAAGATTTGACTATCACGGTGGAGAAGAACAAATATTGCACTCGTGTCTGGTGTGAACTATGCAACATTAGTAGATAATGTCCACTCTATTGTTGAAGTGATAGAACAAAACATGTTTATGTTCTATTTTCAATTGATTTTGATGGGAAAAAAGAAGAAAGATGAAGATAAAGAATGATTCGATATAAATTACTTGTTCCAATCTAATGTTGAGCTTGTGATTTTGTTAGCCTTCGTAATGCAACTAGCATTCCTCCAAAAGCTCCTCATTTGGTCCACAATTTGACTTACCCGGATCCACTCTTTTCCACTGCATAATTCTAATCGTATGGATTATTTGGTGATTGGGGTTCAAGCATGCAAATTCCTCAGGAATTTGATGGTTCTCGATTTGATGGTTGCGGTCCTTCAAATAATGTATGTGATGTTGGTGGTAATTGTGGTGGTGGTAGTCTTGATGATGGTAGTGATGATGATAATAACGACATAAATATCGATGATATCGATCTCGAAGATGTCGAGGTTCAAAACATTGGTTTGAAAAATTTTGCAAATATTGTGAGAAAATGGGCATGTTCAACAAAAGATTGGTAAAAGAAGCGTAACTGCAACTGCAACTTAATGGAGGCGCTTTGATTTCGATCAATTAGTAGATGAAGAAGGTGCTCCAGCCTCCTCCCCGGTCTGGTGGAAAATTCCGTAGACCTCCATATGTGTCTCCTTCAAGTTGATGATGATATGGACGAGAAATTTCATCCCGCAAATATACTATCTTTACAAAGAGGGTCCGTATTTCTCTCCAAAGATAGGTTGAAAACGTTGTTGGGCGATATCATTTGGAAAGGAAGTCCACTATCGTATTCTAAAATCGATAAGCGCGCTTATTCGCCGTCAGAGATAAAACCCGTAATTTTTGTTGAGCGCTTAGGGAGGGGTGGATTTTGGAGAGTGCACTTATCGAACGAGCATACGTGTCATTTTGACCCAAATCGCAAGGCACCTAAGCAGTTGCCTTCTAAGATGCTCGGTGAATACATGTCCGACAAACTATTAGTGGAAGGACAAATTATGACTCCGAAGCTAGTGCAGGCTCAACTTAAGAATGACTATTGTTTGACAGTCCGTTATGGCTTGGCATTGAGTATTCGCAACCATGCTATCTCGGTGATATATGGAGACCATCAGGATTCTTTCAGAATGATCCCATCGTACTTGCATATGTTGGAGGTGACGAATCCAGGTACCATAACTGATTATGTGGTTGATGCAAATACTGGAAAATTTAAATACATGTTTTATGCTTTGGGGGCTTCGGTATCTGGATTTCGTTATGCTAGACCAATTATTGTTGTTGATGGGACACACCTTTGGGGTAAGTATCGAGGAGTATTATTTGTTGCTGTTACAAAAGATGGTAACAATCAGATATTTTCACTTGCTTTTGGAGTTGGCGACGTCGAATGTGATGAGTCGTGGAAGTATTTCATGTACAAATTGAAAGAGGCCTTTGGTTGTCCAAGGGACCTCTTGATTGTTTCAGACGGGCACAAATCCATAGCAAATGCTATTAGAGAGGTATTCCCACTTGCGCATCACGGGTTATGTTGTTACCACGTTCAGAAGCATTTGGTTAAGTATGGTCAACATGTGGTTGCAATTTTCAATGCGGCGACTACGGCTATCGTATTGAGGACTATAATAGGCATATGGAAAGTTTAGAAATAGCATGTCCAGTGCGGCTACCTACTTGAAAGAAAGCGTCGGTGAAAATAAATGGGCTCGTGTGAAGTGCCCATCCGGCGATTCGAGGTTATGAATTCAAATGCCGTTGAAAGCATGAACAACCGTCTTCTATGGGCTAGAAGGCTGCCGTTTCGCACTTCTCGAGGTATGTCGAACCGTGGTAGAAGAATGGATATCCGATCGACATAAAAATGCAAATGAGTGTCTGGACCTTTAACGTATCATGCATACGAGATATTGATGAAGGCGGTCGGAGCTGGATCGAACATGAACGTTCAATTTCTTAGTGATGGGGTGTTCAAGGTGACCTCTAACAGGAAAAATTATGTTGTGGACTTGAGAGTGCAAAAATGCAGTTGTATGATGTTCCAGCATGATATGATCTCGTGCAATCATGCCGCTGCAGCTATAAGGTACCTAAATCACGACCAAACTGTGTATATACATGATTACTATAAAGTGTCCACCCTTCGCCAAATGTGGGGACGGTCTGTGATTCCAGTACCTCACCCAAGTGATTGGTTCATTCCTGCTAACATCAAGGTAAAAGTTTGTGAACCACCAGACAATCCGAGGCAGGCAGGGCGACCAAAAGAAAGGAGACACACATCAGGGACTGAGTCCTCGACTCATACCCGTAAAGTTCAAACATGCCTTAGATGCGGAGGCACGGGGCACAATAGAAAGACTTGCACTGCAGTTATTCCCCAACTATTTGAGGATTTCACAATGGAACCAACTCCGTCTAAAAAGGGACATGCAAAAAAAAAAAGTGTAGTATATGCCATTCTGTTGACCACACTGCTCCAAAATGTCCAACTAAGCATCGTTTCGACCTAAATGAGCCCCCAATGTAAAATTAGTTACATTTATTTGAATCAAATTACGTTTTATTTGAATCAACTAAGTTCAAATTTTAAATTGATTAAGTTAAAATTGAATCAATTACGTTTTATTTGAACCGATTAAGTTTAATTTCAAATTGATTAAGTTTAATTTCAAATTGATTAAGTTTAATTTCAAATTGGTTAGGTTCAATTTCAAATCGGTTAGGTTCATTTTGAACAGATTATGTTCAATTTCAATCGACTAAGTTCAAATTTCAAATTGATTAAATTAAAATTGAATCAATTACGTTTTATTTGAACCGATTAAGTTTAATTTCAAATTGATTAAGTTTAATTTCAAATTGGTTAGGTTCAATTTCAAATCGGTTAGGTTCAATTTGAACAGATTATGTTCAATTTCAATCGACTAAGTTCGAATTTCAAATTGATTAAGTTAAAATTGAATCAATTACGTTTTATTTGAACCGATTAAGTTTAATTTCAAATTGATTAAGTTTAATTTCAAATTGGTTATGTTCAATTTGAACAGATTATGTTCAATTTCAATCGACTAAGTTCAAATTTCAAATTAATTAAGTTTAATTTCAAATTGGTTAGGTTCAATTTCAAATCGGTTAGGTTCAATTTCAAATTTCAAATTGATTAAGTAACATATAGTAACCATCAATAACGTTTTATTTGCACCGATTAAGTTTAATTTCAAATTGATTAAGTTAAAATTGATACACAATAATCATTATAAAAACGAAATCAGTATTTACATCATCGCTAATACTATCACTAATCTCTATCATCCCACCGTATAAATAAACTAGTGGGATCACACACTACAGTATCTATATCATCGCTAAACCTCCATATAGATCGGGCCATACGTCCTCTAAATGCATAAATATCCGCCTCGGTCTTTCCATGAGAGAAAGATCACGAACAAGAGACTCTATAGTCCGTATAGAATACGCGCCACAAGAGGTCGAGTCATCCCGAGCATAGCATAAATCCTTCCTCGTAGCAACTCGAAACGAAGTCACCGGGTGATATCGGGCGGCGCTCGTAAAATCCAGCCTTTGTAGAATGGTAGGAATTAAGCGACATATACCCGATGACCGCCGCGATCTCAACTTCCAATATGCATCGTGTTCTGCGCCAGAGAATCGTGCATGATGATGATACCCTCCTCGAGTATAATGCGGAGAACAACCCAATGTCCGCTCGAGGACTCGGAGACGTATTCCGGATGGTCAACACTGGATTGTTCAAAAGTACATTGTCGGACAATATCACACGAATAACTAATACAAATAAATAACAAAATATGCAATAAATTATCACCTCGCGTAACTCCCACCATGGGCGATGATCGCCCAAAATGGTCTCGGGCCGTGAACGTGGTGATCAAGAAATCGAGATCATCATCGTCAATACTCAATGAACCTCCTCTCATATTGGAGTTATTCCATACATTGATACACGTGGCCTAATATAAAATAATTTTGTCGATGAAGCACTCAATTAATTTGGAATAAATTTATTAATATTTTTCATTACCAAGAAGCTCGTATGAACCAAAACCCTATGAGCGGCCCAATCATCGAGCCATCGCACGCCAACAAATCCGGATCAAAGTAGGATCCCGTATATGCATCCAGATCTTTGGATATCATTTAAATTAAGAATAATTTAAACATTTTCAATAACTACACGTTTCAATAAGAGATTACCTACATATAAATTGAAAGACTTACTTACGCATCTATCAACTGGATCCGTCTGTAGCATCATAAACCAGAGGCACTAGCTCCGAATGCGGCATCAACATTGACACTACAATTTACTTTTTGTTTAAGTACGGACAATTTTAGTAAATAATATTGAATTTACAATTTAACTCACCTCTACTTGCCGTCCAACCACTGTTATACGCGTCCTCATCCAAGTCCTTCCTCTTCCGAACTACAGTGGTCGAGAAGGGGGAATGCGGTCTGTATGACCTATACTGCAGTCTAGGCACATCACTCGCATCTGCTCGAATAGAAATAAGAGAGTACTCAAGCGGGATAGGGCTCAGATCCGCAGTGGAAGAGGATGGTCGAGACCTAGGGGCAATCTCTGGTGGTGTCATCAACGTCTCAGCAGGAAGAACCGGGGGGGTAACTATCGGGACCGAGGCTCCATCAGCATGATGATCGAGACTCGCAGTGCGCTCTACCGGGACCGAGGCTCCATCAGCATGATGATCGAGACTCACAGTGCGCTCTACCGGGACCGAGGCTCCATCAGCATGATGATCGAGACTCGCAGTGCGCTCTACCGGGACCGATGCTCCGCCGGGGCTAGGGACACCCACAGTCTGCTCGGCGGGAGACGACACTCCATCCACACGAGTCTCTGTCGGCAACGATGATCCGCCAGCGTCGGGGACTCTCTCAGTCTGCTCGGGGGGAATAGGCGCTCCGTCAAATCGAGGCTCTGTCGGAATCGAGGCATGAGAAGGAAAATCGCGCATAAGATCATTAATACCTCCAAAGTCCCATGCCGGCGTATCAAGAGGAGCAGACTGGCCCACTACCTCATCAATATGTCGACATAACTTGCCTACTGCGTCATCAACATATCGACGCATCTGCTCGACCGATGAATCCATATATGCACGGATATGGGTGAAAAGAGTATCAAAATCAGTAATCGGCGCAGTCTCCTGAGTACCCCGTGCCGAAGAAGATGCAGTCTGGTGCGGAACCCGTATCGGAGAACTATGGGGCGGCAAATCAGTATGCACAGGCTCACGAGGCTCTGCTGATGACTCACGTCCATGAGTAAGATATATAGGGTCAGAAATAACCGGACCAGATGTCCGCTGCCGGACAATACGCTCTCCGGCTAGATCACCGACAGAAGCATCACCATCACGATCCCTCCCCTTCCCCTTCCCCTTCCCCTTCCCCTTCCCCACACCCTTCTTGCATAGGGCCATCCTGTGCGTATACTGCACCCGCTCGCTGGCAGCATCACTAATGGACTGCATATACAGCTCCTGCTCCTCCTCAGGTGTCGGAGATAACACCTCAAAACAATCAATCTAAATACAATTCAATGATTCATTTTCAGTAATTATTACCTTAAATATCTACAAAAGTTTTTTACGTATTGAAAACCTATAATTGATTACCTCATCATCGAAGAATGTGGTAAAATCAACATGACCCAGCTTCTTCAACTTCCAGCGTGTACAACGAGGTCGCTGGATGAAATAAGCTCCGAGCATGGTCCCATATTTAGAGCCTAACGAAGGTATAGCCTCGCAAGCCCATATCTGAAAACAATAATTGAATCCCAACATAAGAAACAATAACAATATTTATTCTGAGTTTGAGTATATAATTAAGTTAATGAATGCGAGGACGTACCATAATAGCGTATATGTTACCATAAAAATGGTAACTCGGATCCAGACCAGCGGGGACCTCAGTGGGAACATCGCTCAAATACGTAACCAAAATCTGATATGAATATAAGCCCCATGGAAAGCTCTCCCACCGAGTCCGGTCCTCAACCAATGTCCACAACCACCGGTCAGCAATACGCTTGCCACCATCCACACCGAATATCAAATAGCAAACACACAGCACCTTAGCGACCTTCAGCGCATCACCGGGATGCTCTCTAAAATATCCAGCAGCAAATCGATCACGAATACGGTCTAACATCTGCCCCCCACCACTGAGCAACGGATACCGATCGTACACGCTCCCCTCCGGTGGAACATCGTCCCCGTGTACATCAAAGTCGGAGTCTCCGAATCGCAAGCCGGTGACTAACGCATACTCATATCTAGAAAATCGAATAAATCGATAACCGAGCCTAAACCAAAACTCATCGGCCTGTGCATCCGGTCTAATTACCTCGTTCGAGAACAAGGCATGCAATGCGGCATTAGATACAACCCCCCCCCCACTCCTCCCGGACAAAGTGTCCAAGACACGACTCTCTAAACTCCCTAATAGTGTCATCACCTACACTCATGACTCGGCAACAACCGTCTTAACAATCCCTAACCTAACATACCCATTTATGGAGCATTTCGAACCTCGCATATTCGGCCTCTTCCAAACAACCTGCCGATTCAAATTTATCTTAATTTTAGCTTCATGCATGTGTATTGAAGTAATATGTAATCGGGAAAAAGTAAGTGGATAATTCGAGTAACAGTGGGATTTATTCGATTTATTTCCATCGAGTTATTCTAATTCAACTTGAGACATCCTAATTCAATTTCAATCATCTAATGCAATTCGAGACATTCTAATACAATCCGAGTCATCCTAATTCTAGTAGTTTTATGTCAATTCGAATAATCATAAATAAATTTGCGTCGTTCTAATTGTGGAAGGCCATTAGTCCAATTTGAGTAACTTATAAACTATATTCGAGTAAGACAAATAAAAAAAACGAACTAAACTAACTAAACGAAATAAACTAACTAAACGAAACAAACTAACTAAATTCGAAAACATATCCATATTTATAACATTCCCAAATTCGAATTGAAACTCGAATACGAATTACCAAGGTTACATAAATAATCAATCCAACACGACATCAATTCAATCGATATCAATTCATACATAAACAATAGTTACGATATCAACACACGATAAGTATTTGGGGTTGACCGGCGCTACTTAATTCCCAAATTCAAATTTCTCTATTTTAATTTATTTTTTCATCGTGTAAATCGAATGCAAATCTTATAATTCGAATGCAAATCGTGTAAATCAAATATAAAATGTGTAAACCAAAATCGAGCAACGAGCATACTCGAGTGACACGAAAATAAAATCTTACAGTTTTCGGTGGCGTGGCGATGAAGCGTGGAATCGGCATTTCCGTCAGCGGCGCTATTCGGGGAAGTCGAATTCGCCATCGAGGATGAGGAAATAATTCGGATTCTTGAAACTAAGATTCGTGAAACTCGTGAAGAAGGAAGAAAGAAGACGACTCGGAAGAATGTTTTCGTGAAACTCGATTCGGATTCGTGAAGAAGAAGCCCGTTCGAGTATTGTTTTCGTGAAACTCGATTCGTGAAACTCGATTCGTGAAGAAGGAAGTCTTTGTTTCGTGAAACTCGTTGGGATTCAGATTCGTGAGGAAGGAGATGAAGAAGCCGGTTCGAGTTTTGTGTTTCGGATTCGTGAAGAAGAAGCCTATCGAGTATTGTTTTAAAGGTCAACTCCGATTTTTTTTTTTTCGTATAACCCGAATATTCGAGTAATAAATTCGGGTTACCCGAATTTTTTTTTTTTTTTTTCGTATAACCCGAATATTCGAGTAATAAATTCGGGTTACCCGAATATTTTTTTTTGGTTTTCGTATAACCCGAATATTCGAGTAATAAATTCGTGTAACCCGAATGTGGATAAAAAAGGTGAAACCCGAATGAATTCGGGAGATATAACAAACAAAAAAAAAAAACAGAAAAAGGTCTCCCGAACGGGAGATGTATAAAAAAAAAAAAAAAAAAGAGGAACTCCCGAATGAATTCGGGAGATGTAAAAAAAAAAAAAAAAAGTTATCCCGAATCCATTCGGGAGATGTATATAAAAATTCGTGTGACACGAATTGTATTGAGTGACGAATTGGACTCGTAACTGTTTTTTTTTACAACTCCCGAATGAATTCGGGAGACTTTTTTTTTATTTACATGTCCCGAATTATATTCGGGTGACACGAATTGGACTCGTGTAACCCGACTTTTTTTTATTTACATGTCCCGAATTGTATTCGGGTGACACGAATTGGACTCGATATTGTTTTTTTGAAGTTGACTCGAAATTATATTACTCGAAATTATAATATATGACTCGAATTTTATTCGAGTAAAGGTCAATTTCGACAATTTGGGTATCAAAAGAGTTGTTACTAAACTTGGGGCAGAAAAGAATATTACTAAATCCCAAAGGGCAAAACAAGTTATTTCTACCAGAAAGATATTAGGAGGGATGGAGAGGGAGAGAGGGGAGTTATTTACGAGTGTACTTTTAAAACATATTTAATATATAAATATATTTTTAAATATATTTATCAAATAAGTATAGTTTTTTATCTAAGTGGGTTTTTATTGTTTTTTTATTTTTTTAAAATTATTATTTTTTCTGTTTTTTTAACTGTTTTTTTATTGCTTTTTTAAGAAAAAAATATATATAATATTAATATTAAAAGCCGGGAGTTCTTATTTAAAATTCGTAAATAAAAAATTGAAATTTTTTTTTGAATTTATTTATAAACTATTTTAATAAAAAAATTAGAGTATTATTCTACATAAAAGAAATAAAAAATTGAATAATTTTTTTAAATATAGATTTTTTTTAAAACCTACTAGTTGTATTTTTCATAAAAAACTGTTATGCTCTTAAAAAAAATCTAAAAATCTAAAAAAAAAGACAGATTAAGATTTAACTAAAAATCTATTGTAGTAAAGAAAAAAAAAGTTATTTCTGTTTTTAAATTTTGAATTTTTCTAGTAAATGGAAATCTACTTTTTTATTTAAAATAAGATTGGAAATTTAAATATTTAAATATTTATAATTTTTATTTTTAATAAAATTTTCAGGTATTTAAATATTTATTTTCTAGGATTTTCCCTTTTTATTAAAAATTTCCAATCTTATTTTTAAATAAAAAATAGATTTCTATTTACTAGAAAAATCCAAAATTACCTCCAAAGATGCGTGCTTGATCTCAAGGATAATAAAGGGTTTCAGCACCACCCAAGATGCAAGAAGTTTAATCTTGTCCACATGTGCTTCGCAGATGATCTGTTGCTTTTTTTAGGGGTGATGTGAGATCTCTAAGGCTTGTGATGAAGGCTTTCCACAAATTCTCTGAAGCATCTGGTCTTTTGGCTAATCAGCTTAAAAGTTGCATTTACTTTGGAGGAGTTAAGACTGAAATCCAGGATGCAATGCTAAGGCATGACAAACGGAGAACTTCCATTTAGATACTTGGGTGTTCCTCTTTCATCTAAGAAGCTCTCTATTATCCACTATCAACCCCTCATCAAAAGAATTCTCTCTACAATTGATTGTTGGTCTTCAAAGCTCACTTCATATGCAGGTAGGCTTCATCTTATTCAATCTGTTCTCACCAGCATTCAATCATATTGGATCCAGGTGTTATTACTTCCACAAAAAGTGCTCAAGGTCATCCAATCTGCCTGTAGAACGTTTTTATGGACTGGGAAATCAGATTTTTCCAAGAAAGCCTTAGTGGCATGGGAGCACCTCAATCTCCCTAAGACAACTGGTGGTTGGAACATTATTTGTGCACAAGTGTGGAATAAGGCTGCCTTATTCAAGCTGTTATGGTAGATTAATCAGAAAAAAGATACATTATGGGTGAAGTGGATTCATGCTTACTACATAAAGAATCAATCTCTGTGTACTATGATTATCCCAGCTCAAGCCTCATGGATTATCAGGAAGATTTTGAATGCAAGACAGTATATCACTTCAATCCCAAATGGTATGCAGTTTCTTACTCAAACTCAATACTCTACCAGAAAACTCTATTTGGCTTTAAGAGGACAGTTTCAAAAGGTTGAATTGCACAAGATGATTAGCCAAAATGGATCTCCCCCTAAATGCTTGTTTATCACCTGGTTAGCTATCTTAAACAGATTGGCCACTTGTGATAGACTTGGAAAGTTTGGAGTTGTCTGTGATCAGAGATGTATCCTTTGTTGCAGAGAAGATGAAACAATCCAACATCTGTTCTTTAGTTGTGATTTCTCTAGCCAAGTCTGGAAAGAATTAACAAGTTGGTGTGTTATTCAAGGGACTGTCAGAAGTTGGGATCAAGAACAGATGTATATGGCTACTCAGTGCCATTCCAAGACTGGAAAACAAAAAATGTATAGAATGGTTGTGGCTGTTGCAGTGTACAATATCTGGAAGGAGATGAATCAAAGGAAATTTCGGAGCAGGATCAATGCGGTGGAGTCAGTCATCCATCAGAGCAAATACATGATAGCTACTAGATGTATGAGAGAACCTAAATTATCTAGAATGCTTAAGAATTGATATGTTTGGTTGATCTTTGTTTCTTTGTTTCGTGGTTTGTAATGTTTGAGACATTGATTTGTCATGCCTTGGTAATAAAAAATTTATTTACCAAAAAAAAAAAAAAATCCAAAATTCAAAAATAGAAAATATTTTTACTATAATATTGTAGATTTTTAGTTAAACCTTAATTTGTCTTTTTTTTTTAGATTTTTAGATTTTTTTTAAGAACATAACAGTTTTTTTATGAAAAGTACAACTAGTAGGTTTTAAAAAAAAATCTATATTAAAAAAATTTATTCAACTTTTTATTTCTTTATGTAGAATTATATTTCAGTTTTTTTTATTAAAATAGTTTACAAATAGATTCCAAAATTCTTTGTTTCCAATGTTTTTATTTACGAATTTTAAATAAGAATTTCCGACTTTTAATATTAATATTGCAAATATTTTTTTCTTAAAAAATAGTTTAAAAAAGCAGTAAAAAATAGTTAAAAAAAGCAGAAAAATAATGATTTTAAAAAAAAGTAAAAAAAAAAATAAAAACACCTATTTGGTAAATATATTTGAAAGTACACCTAAATGGTAAATATGTTTTAAAAGTACACTCCTTTGGTAAATAACTCGAGAGAGGGAGAGCAGGCGGAAGATTCCATTCCCAAACTATCCGAATTTGGGTTCACTCTCCCAAAGTAACCTATTTCGTTTAAACATTCTCAAACTAACATGGTTTACTAATCAAACTCAATTTTTCTATTTTTTTTCTTCTTTCAGAATTTTAATTTATTTAGTATTATTCTCATGTATATTATATAGTAATATTAATAAAATTATATAATTTTATATAATATTTTTAAAATGATGTATATTTTATATTTTAATATTGAAAGTAAGGCATCAGCACACAACATCATTCTATATAATGAACAAACAGAAATTTTTGATGTGATTACTGCACGTTACAAGATGAATAAGGGGTATTGGAAAGGTGCAATAAGCATACAATTGATTTATGTAAAGGCTTTACTCCTGTGGAAAATGGATTTGATATCATTCCCCATGTTCACATATAGTTGTGGGTTGTTTGACGTGCAATCTCGATTGGAAACAATACATTAAACGTCTCACACGGGGGGCGACTAACTCTCATTAACTCAGTGCTCTCTTCTCTTCCAGTTTATCATATGTCCATTTATCGAGCTCCAAAGAAAGTGTTGAGTGAGATCATTAAAATTCAGCGATCGTTTCTTTGGGGGGTGAAATTGAGAGAAAAGTTTCATGGGTCAAATGGGATACAATCTGCCTACCAAAACACAAATGGGGTCTTGAGGTGAGGGACTTGGAGTGCTTTAACAAGGCATTATTAGGGAAGTGGTGGTGGAGGTTATTGGGGGAGGGTAATCGTTTGTGGGTAAAGGTGTTAGTGTCTCGGTGGGGGAATAGTTGGATAGAAGGGCAGTTTGGGGGGGGGGTGGAGGTAGGCTTCGTAAGCCTTCGGGGTGGTGGGGAGGTGTAATGAAGGCAGCAGGAGGAGAGGGGGGCTGGTTTGAAGAATGATTAGAAAGAGTGGTGGGGAATGGTGTAAATACTTTGTTTTGGCAACATAGATGGGTGGGGAGTGAGAGTTTAAAGGAGAGATTAAGTAGACTGTTTAGGTTATCCATTGATAAAGAAGCAAAAATTTCTGAGATGGGGAGTGGATGGATGAGGTGTGGCATTGGAGGTGGGGGTGGAGAAGGGCTTTGAGGGAGAGGGATATTTCTTTGCTTAATAATTTGCTGCTTGTTTTGAATAATTTCAACTTGAAACAAGAAGTGGAGGATAAATGGAGATGGCGTTGGGAGAGCAATGGGATGTATACAACAAAAGGCGTGTTTTAGTACCTTGCTCGAAGCAAACTTGGAGGGCAGCCTGTTGTACGGAAGGAGTTCAAGACTATTTGGAATAAATTAGTACCACCGAAGGTTCGCTTTCACGTGTGGAGAATTTTGTGGGAGAGAGTGCCGACAACAACCATGGTACAAAGAAGGAGATGCTTACCTCAAGACGTGGATGTTAATTGCGTATTTTGTGGTGTGGCGTCGGATTCTGTAGACATGTATTTTTTGAGTGTGAATTTGCGTATAGGGTTTGGATGGATGTTCTACATTGGTTGGGAGTAATTTCAGTTTTTTCTTCTACTCCTGCTGTGAACCTGCTTCATTTTAGTAGGCTCATTAGGGGGCGTAGCAGAAAATTGTTTGGAGTATGTGTCTCAGAGTGCGTCATATGGTTGTTATGGAAAGCAAGAAATGCAAAAAAAAATCGAGGAGAGCAACCGACGAGAGAGAAGTTATTTGTGGATGTCAAAATAAATACGTGGAGTTGGATACGACATAAATCGTTAAGTAGGTTGGCTGGGAGCATACAAGATTGGTTTACTTATTCTGTGTCTTTGGTTAATTCTATCTGATATGCTTGGAGGCTGTTTTTCTCAATTCATGCAGTCTTTGGTGTTGTAGTGTCTGTATGAGTGATGTGTTATTTTTAATATCCATGTAGGTTGTGAATATTTGTACAAAGGCATACCTTTTTGTTCTTTTCGTTTCAATAAAATTTCATTCTTCCCTGATCAAAAAAAAAACGTCTCACACTTTGACAACATAATATGAGATGTGGAAGTATGAATTTAATCCAATTTCCAGCCAAGCATATTGGACGTTTCCACTCGCAAGTAATTGGGAAAGATATGGTACTCTTATGCATAATAAAAATTTGAAGAAGAAAAAGAATAAGCAGGGACAAAGAGGTCAAAGTCAGTGTATTCGAATAGGGATGGACAACTCAAGAAAGGCTATACTATGCAGGAAATGTGGACAAGTAGGTCATATGAGACGTAGTTCCCGATGTCCTTAGAAATAATATTAGAATTTGTATGAAAAAATTATTGTAATCGGTTTTTATTAATTACGAAGTCTTTTAATATTAATTATACTGTTATTTAATATTAATTGTACTTTTATTTAATATATATATTATTTTATTAAAATATTAAATATGAAATTTATCACATATTTATATACCTGAGACTAATGCTAAATTAATTAAAATTCTGAAAAATGAAAAAAAAATAGAAAAACTGAGTTTGAATAGTAAAGTAGGTTATTTTGGGAATGTTTGAACGAAATAGATTAATTTGTGAAAGTGAGCTCAAAACTAGATTAGTTTGGGAATGAATTCGCCGGCGGAAAGACGAGAGCCGGTGTAAGGAGGCGTGAAAAAAAGGTTGCTGGCCCATATCATTTTAGGATTATAATATGCTGTATGGCTGTTTTATCTCAATTTCTACATTTTATTCTTCTCTCTAAAATCTGTTGGAACGGGAGGACTGCGTGAGGGGAAGGAAAATAAACAGAGTGGTTGAATTTAGGGTCGGCAAGAAAAACTAAAATTCCGTCCCATCTCGGTCTCGTCTCAATTCTGTCTCATTAAGCGAAAGAGATGCGACTTAAAATTAAAAAAAACGATCCATACCGCCTCGCAATCAACGGGACGAGACGTGGGATGAAAAAATTCTATCCCGCTAGACCTGTCATGTTTGAAATGATACACTCGTTTTTAATAAACATATTCCATTAAACTACAAATGAATTAAAAGAATATGATAGCATTTGACAACATAATTCTTAAAAAATACAAAATGATTGATAACATAATATATATGCTAGGTCTTAATATTTGAAATGTTAGATTCGTACGTCTTGTGAAAAATGTAAGATTATGTTTGGTGTTTTTAACTTAATTTTTTTTGTAAAATTTGAGTTTGATTTGCATTTATATATTATATGTACATGTAGATATATATTAAATTTAGATAAATCCTATAAGATTATAGATTTCTTATTTTTTAATTTATATTTTAAATTTTTTTATGCGTGACTAAATTCGTCAGCCTCTCTAGCTGGAATTTTAATTGTTTGGCATTCAAAAGACCGAAGAGAATTGGGCCTTAACTAAATTAAATATTTTAATGTAAAATTTTAATATTTTGAATTGGATCCTAGTACCATTGCAAATTCTCCAAAAAATAATTTTATTATTAGGCTAAAAACAATTTAAATCATTTGTAGACACCATGTCTAATGTTAATACATTAGGCATGTTCATCTTTGCGTTTCAAAAAATAGATTATACTTGTCCGCATGGGCACCTCAACTGGTTCTTGGGTGACAGATTGCTACAAGAACGTAGGTTCGAGTCCTGGCAGCCGCAATGTGGTAGTTTTATCCCTCCAATGTGGGAGATAGCTCCTTGTGGGCACTATGCCTTTATTCCCACCAGTGGTAGTTAGTCACCATGTGATTTAATTTCTCCACCATTCGTCGGGTAGGAGGTGGAGGCTGCAAGCGAGAGATTTCACTTTTTGCTAAAAAAAATAAATTATACTTCAAATCATTGAAAAGATCAGGATCGGCCCAAGTCAATAACAGTCCAAGCAAGAATTTGGGCCTCAAAAAAGAATTATCAAATAAAAGGAGGCTCCATACCATTCTATTACGCAACAACTTAGGGCTCGTTTGATAGTCAAGGTAGGATATATCATGTTAGGATATAGCAAATTAGTTATAGCAAGTTAGATAAAGTGAAGATAATAGTTTGATGTTTGGTAGAAAAAATGTACTATTTAGATTAAATTGTAAAATTACATTTTTATCCTTGTGAATATTAAAAAAAATCTGAAATACTAGCAAGATTTTAAAAAAATATATATAGTAATTCAATTTTTATTTATTTATGGAAAATAATATTCCACTTTTTTTTTTTCAAAAATTTTAAATAAAAACATCCGATTTTTATTTTTTATTTTTGAATAAATAAAAACATCCGATTTTTATTTTTATTTTCGAACCGATTTTTATTTTTTATTTTTTATTTTTGAACTTTAAATAAAAATATCTGATTTTATTTTTTTATTTTCGAACTATTTTTTATTTTTTATTTTCAAACTTTAAATAAAAACATCCAATTTTTATTTTTTATTTTCGAACTAATTTTTATTTTTTATTTTTTATTTTCGAACTTTAAATAAAAATTTCCGATTCTTAATATTAATATTCTGGATTTTTAAAAAAATAAGGCTTGAGGTAATTTTGAGATTATTAGGTTAACATGAGCACTGCTCAATCCATATTATTTAAACCCACCATTTTGGTGAGTTTGTAAGCCAATTTTGAACAGTGAATAAGCCAGGGCTTGGGCTTAAAGCCGGGGCAAGGAATTAACGAAACAAGACTACCAAATACATGTTTCGGTAGATTAATTTATCCTAACCTGTTAAAACATGGCTACCAAACGAGCTCTTATTACGTAAAAAAAAGATCTCCACAAGTGACAAGTCCGACAAAAAAAAAAAGAATTAAGCCCTTAACGTAATTCATCAAGTTAAGCAACAACCTTATGGAAACAAAATTGGCAAAAGCAAGTATAAATACCACGACTCTTTGTTTTCTTCTTTGATTCCTCCGCAACAACCGAAAAAACTTTTTGGGCCTCACCTATTGTTGGGCCGACCCGAAATTGAGTTATGAACAAATATTGTTCCAACAATTGTTGGGCCGACCCGAAAAAACTTGTGTACCATAGCCTTTCAGCTTTGCCTTTCCAATATTTCAATCGCGTAGAAGAAATACTCCCATCAGAGATGCATGCTCATATACCTCTGTAGTGTATCCTTCAATCCGGTACCAATGTGGGAATGATACGCACCTGAAATTCTCAAGAGTTGATTCAAGATAATGTGAAACTAGGGTCTTACCTGGCAAACGGGCGGGCCCGGCCCAAACGGGCCGGGCATAAAACGGGCGGGCTTTTTTTGGGCCGGGCCAAAAAGGCCCGGTTTTTCCTGGGCCAAAATTATTAGGCTCGTGGCCGCCCAGGCAGTTCGGCCCGCATGGCCTCGACTTTTTTTTGAAATATTAATTCTGAAATAAATATACAAATATTTTTCGATCCTTAATTATTATATTATTCACTATACTATCACAATCAGATAAATAAATATACAATTATTTTTATTTGATAATTACATTATTTACTACACTACCATAATCAAAAGACAAATATACAAATATTTTTATTTGATCATCATATCATTTATAACTACTAATTTCTTATAAAATCATAAAATAATATTATTATTGATATGAGATACTACAAATAATCACAAAGTCCCAAAAAAATAAAATTACATCAATAAGTAACATATAGTTGTATTATAATCTAACAAACAAGGAAAAAAAATTAAATATTAAAATTACACATAACATAAATAAAAAAAAAAAAAAAAAAAAAATGGGCCAGGCGGGCGCTGCGGCCTCTATGGGCGTAAATCTGGCCAGGGCCAAAGGCCGGTTTTTGCTAATAATATGCACAACGCCCGCCTAAAAACAGGTGGCCTACCATGGCCTGGGCCTATTTTGCCGGGTCTAGTTGGGGACTGATTTCTCCAAGTCCAACTGTGAATTCTGAAAAGGGCAAAAAAAGGTCGCTTTTATATTCTATTAATTAAATGGTAAATATGAAATATTTTTTAAATAGATCCATGATTCACCCTAATTTATAATAATTTAATATATATATATATATATATAACTTTATTAGTTTGTCTGGATGTCTTATGAGGTACATCTCTTATTAATCTCAATTGTATTTTTCACTTTTTTTTATACATCGGTGATCCATATTTCGTATGACTAATTCTATGAGAAACAGCTCCGGCCCCTCAGAATAGCTTTGAGTTAAACCGCGAGATAATATACTTGATTAACAATTAAATATACTCCACCTCCGCGCAGAAGGAGTTATCCCCCAAGTGATTGCTCCATGCTGGACCCTGACACATAGGCATGACGGGTCTCCATAATCCAACCGCAGGTTCCCACCGAGATCAGGCCTCCCACACTGCCGCTTGAAGCACATGATATTGTAACTATTCGTCAGCTACTTCGGGAGGCTAGGATCTAATCCTTAGTCAAAGACTAAATGATCACTGGACTTGAGAAATTCAATTTTAAAGTGTTGTCACTAGAAATTGAATCTCTGACCTCCAATCAAATTGAAAATCATGTGACCAACTGCGCCAAGTCAATTGATTCACTTTTTTTTTATCATTGACTTGCTTTGTGTTTGTTAAGGAAATTGTACCTTTGTTCTACTGCTACTCTAGGAATTATATTTTATTGAGGCGGTACATAAATATTCACTTATACAAAAATATTCCAGATTATGGGGAGACAAAGTCACATATTACTCATATATGCTCAAGTTTTATCTCACGTGGATTATTCCTAACAAAATTATGATGCAACAAGTTGTGACCGTCACAAGATTCACTACAAGTAGTTTGAAAGTTTTTCTCTAAATGACTTTTCTTTAAATTAATTCACCATACATTTATGTAAATAGTCAAGAGTGAGTGTTGTAATAAATAATATATTTAGTAAATGATTAATATACTTCTGCAACCCTAAATTTGTAACTATAGATAGAGGCTTATAACTCTCATACTGAACATCGACATTATTCCATTCTCTTTTTTTTCTCTCAGAATTTATAACAATTTTATCTCTATAAATAAGAATATTTTTATCTTACTATCCAAAAATTCTAATTTGTTTTTCCAACAAACTTCAACTTTGATTTTTGGGGTTAAATACAAAACATTATTCAAGAGGTTTGATTTATAAATAAAAAATCAAACTAACTTTTACTAAAAAGAAAAATATTCTTTAGTTTCCACTCTTGAAACTCGTTTTTTTATCTACACCATTATTTAGATAAATAAGTTGCTGTCCGCATAAGCAGTTGAGTTGGTTTCTGGGTGGTAGAATGTTATAAGGACGCAAGTTCGAATTTTTGTCACCACAGTATGGGAGTTTTATCACTCCAACATAGGGATATCTCCTTGTGGGCATCAAAAATCATTCCTCCTATTCGATGGGTCATTGACACACTATGATTTAATTTATCCATCAATCCCTGTCGGTAGAGGTGTTCATAACCGAGTACCCGGTTTTTCGGGTACCCGATTATGCGGGTATTGAAAAATTTGGCCCGTGACTCAACCCGAAAAGTCGGGTACCCGAAAAAGCGGGTACCCTATTTTTCCGGGTCGGGTCATAGGGTACCCGGCCCAAAATTTAATACCACTAATTTTAAATTTTTATAAATAATTTGTAATTTTAATATAAATTGATTTTAAAATTTATTATATAAATTAATTCCCTGAGTACTGAATATATTATAAATATTTTCCATACAATAAGTAAATCTCAAAACTGACTAAATTTTTTATACATATCATTTTTTATTATATAATTATGCTTAATTCAATATTCAATTATATATATGAAAGAATATATTAGTTTTTATTTAAAGATTTTATCTTCTTGTAAATTTCCAAACTAGTGAGAATAAATATCATTACTGAATATATAATTAACATGAATTCTCATATCAAATATAATTCATATTATTTGAAAGATAAAGTTTCATATAATTACAAATTAAATAATTAAATTTATAAAAAAAATAACTATTAAAAAATAATCGGATTTTCGGGTACCCGAATTTACGCAACAAGTCGGCCCATGACCCAGCCCGATTATATGACTTTTTTCCGGGTCGGGTACCCGGCCCGAAAAGAAAAATAAATTTTTTAAAAATACCCGGAATATTAGTTTCGGGTCATCGGGTAGTTGGGCCGGGTAGTTCGGGTCGGGTATTTTTGAACACCCCTATCTATCGGGCCAGGGATTGGAGCCCTATAATGAGGAATTTCGCCTTTTATTACAAGATAAATAATTTCCTTCGAATGTGGTAGACTTCTGAAATTCTTTTTTTTTTTTGTAAGAGTAGATTTTTGGAATTCGTTATCATCCGTGATTTTTTTAAAATAATTTGGAATAAAGTAATTGTAATTATTCTCTCTTTTTTTCATTTTCAATTTTTTATTTGCAAATACAACAAACATCTAAGTCTCATTTACTTTGTTTCTATTACAATAATTCACTTATTAATAAAGAAGTGGTAGTGTTTGCATACACTCTTTATGTCCATTTTTTTTTATAACGAGGTTCCAAATTTACACTCGACTAATTTTCGAGATAACAATCATGGTTCCACAGAACTGCTATCAGTTAAATTGGGAGATGTGTATCCAGTTCACAGGTTCTTAAATATCATCAACGCACAAGGAGTCGTCCCCCAAATGATTGCTCCATGCTGGACCCCCTCAAATTTAACTGCAGGGTCCTACCGAGATCTGGCCTTCCACACTGCCTCTTGAAGTCCTCAGATTCTTAAATATTATCAATTACCGCGTACAAGAAGTCGTCCTCCAAGTGATTGCTCCATGTTGGGCCTCAAATTTAAGCTGCGGTCTCTGAGATCTGGCGCCACACCGCTCTTGCGCTCAATATTTAATTGTTCCACCGTCACCGAAGAGTAGAATCTCTTATTTAATTATGTATCAAAGTCATAATGGCCTTAAAAATTTTTATCCTCAGAGGACTCGAACCCGAGTCTCCGAAAGCCGGTGGCCACTGGCCAGTAAACCAAGATCGTTAGTTCCTCTTTATATCAATTTTAGCATGACAACTGCTTGCTCGCCTAAAGAATGTATCTGGACGAGAATTCATGCAAGATACTAAATTATTTGGACATAGTTTAATCCTAAAAGCAATATATATATATATAGTTTATTTTGTTAGGGACCCCACCTGTATCATAGACTCTTTACGAGATGAATCATAAATCGAGAGATATACATATCCTACAAGTATAGGCGGATCCAGGATCGGAAAACCATTGTTGCACCGACCGTCCCACGAAAAACAATGTCGAACGATAAAATATATATTAAAATTACATTAAAGATAACAAATAATACATAAAGAAAGTCAGTAATAACAAAGCGGGGGATAATGAGGCGAACATATCAAGCTAGAAAACTTACCTCTAGATCGAGGTGAGGTCGAGCCTCTTGGGGTTACTCAGGACAGGGGACGATCCCCCTCTCGTGTGCGTGTGTGGGAAAAAAAAAAAAGATCCGTACGTTTACAAGAAAATCGCCTATATTTACTGTCCATTTCCTGAAAATGTGTTAAAATAACATCATTACTAATAATTTTAAGTACATATTTTTCTATAAATGTTACAAGACGATTATTTAACCATTGATCACTCATCTTACTACATAACTCACTCTTCACATACTTCATAGCTGAGAAGACTCGTTCAACACTTGCAGTTGCTACGGGAAAATCAACATTTCTTTCAAAAGTAATTTCTAATATTTGATTAACTGAAACACTTCAGCTAGTTTTGTATTAAGAGTGCATCTTAATTTTTTCATCAAAAGAAGCAAGTATTTGCGAAATACTTCAAGGTTGAATAAACAATTTTAAACACTTTAATTAATATCGAACATCAAAACATTACGTCAAATCAAAAAATATATTTAATAGGTATATATGACTTTACCTATTAAACTTCGAGAGTAAAAAATAATTAAACTCCTCGATAATTCAACTATTGTCAAAATAAAATAACGGGAAAGATAATATTAGATATTAGGAAGGGGGTCTTATTCTAAAAAAATCTGGTGGTGCACGTGCACCACTAGGATATGGCTAGGTCCGCCTATGCCTACAAGGAAGAAGACTAATAAGATATGAACCTAGCAACAACATTTGCAATATTTCAATAAAGAATTGTCGGTTGTCACCACATGAATCCGAACTTTCGACGTCGGAATATTTCCACCCAATTATCTTCACACTTATGAGCGGTGGCTAATGTACAATTTACTATTGTGAGACATATAAGGACACTGATATGATAGAGAATTATCTATCTCAACAAGATAAATCATTTACAATTTGCACACAAATTAAAAAAAATATCCTAAACATATAAATTATGAATATTTATTTTATTCTCTTATTTAATATTAATAATTAATCATAACACTGATTAAATAAGAATATTTAAACAAAATATTTTCTTCAAAAGAAAAGTGGAATCTAATTATGTTTTAGGCAAAATATTTTCTTTAAAATGATTATGTGCTTAGGTCTTTCGTGCTTAAATTGGGCTTCAGGATTTTGAGTACTTAGTACTCATGTATTCGGACAAAAACATATTTAAGTATCCATGTACTCGATCGAATGTGTACTATTGTACTCATATAAAACGAATAACATTGTACTCACACAAATATGTATGACTGCCCGAGTACTCATGCATTCGGCTAAATGAATACACAAATACTCATGTACTCGACTAAGGACTGTTTACTTATGACTTAATCAGTTTAATGGGTAAAACGTCTTATTCATGCAGACGTTTTGATTTATTTACATATGACTTATTCGCTCAGCTAGTGACTTATTCGCTCAGTAATCTCCCCTCTCTTGTCTCCATACAGACGCAAAATTGACCCCTAATACCCCTAAAAAAACTCTTTTCTCCTTACCGTTTATCTCCTCCCGTTCTCGCCTGAAGAAATCGAACCAGATGGGTTGAGTGGAAGAAATCGAACCCCTTGTCTGCAATCAAACCCGTTTTCCCCTCCACCTTCGTTGTCTGCTCTGAAGTAAGCGAACCAGATGGGTTGAATATGGAATCTGAAGAAATCTCTCTACCCGTTTTCCCCCACCCCCGTCGTCTGCTTTGAAAAAATCGATTAGGGTTCTTCAAACTGAAAATAGGTGCGATTAGGGTTCTTCAAACTGTACTGGATTTTCGATTTCATCCATCTTGCGCTGTCGTTTCTTCAATTTCATTCATGCCAAAAGGTTTTTTTAGGATTTTAGGGTTTGTTTGGATCGAGGGTAAAATGGTCATTTTATTATTCAGACTGTTTATTCAGATGAAAAGTAAACAACAACATCAATTTACCCAGACATACAGATTTAACCAAACAGACACATTTTTTTTTCAAAGATTTTTGCTTCGTCTATGACTAAGGAAATACTAAACACACTTCTCGTCAGACAGACACATTTATCAATACAAAACTTAATAAAAATTTTGATAAACAACCCCTTAATGAGTATACATATACTCGGCTAAATGCTGTAGTATTCATATAACTAAGAATACTCCATAACTCTTTATCCGAACAATATAATAAACATATCTTAAAGTACAAAATATTTCAAACACCAGATCCATTACTGAGTCCCATTGGGATATGCATATATATTACCAGACATCACCATTTGGTTTCCTACACATATATACACATCCGTAAGGTATGTGTGTTTGACCCACCACTCTTGCATTTAATAGATCAAAAATGGGGAAAAATGCATCGATTTAACCTGTGTTCTCATAAATCTATACGGATGTCTGTGTGTGTTTTGTAAATTGCAGGTGTCGCCGTGTTTTTATAACCAATGCGAAGTCAAACCGTCCCAACATAATGGAGAGTGTTCTTCACGCGGTGTTCGACTATGGGAGTACATTTAGGTATTCTTATGGTGAATTGTAAAAATCATACAAGTAGTGAAATAAATAACCTCTTTTAATCTCATAAGTATCTCTTTTTGCATATAAATATATTCTTTTAAATGTTCAAAAATATGATAATTTTTATCATTGTAATTTAATATTTCAACGAAAGACAACACCGAAAACAATATCAATACCTTTCTTTACCATTTCGAGAAGTTTAAATTTTCACCATAATACATATAATAAATAGGAAAATTCATAAGAAGACAAAGTTTAATATAAAATAAAATTTGTTTTATTTTCGGTGTAATTTTAAACTTTTGAGTCGATTTCTTATAAACTTTTGAGCGGATTTTCACCATAATTTTTGTATATCAAACAAATTATAAAATAGTGTCCCTATTCATAAGAATACAAAGTTTCCTATATTTTAATATAAAATTCTATAAAATAAAATTTGTAATTATAAAATAGTATATTTTGATTTTTAAATATTGTCTTTGCAAGTTCCTCTGTCTTAAATTGTTTTTTGAGTTTAATACATTTTTTTTATTTTCACCATACACTAGTTTAATATTTTATTTTATATTAAACTTTGTCTTCGTATGAATTTTCCTATTTATTATATGTATTATGGTGAAAATTTAAACTTCTCGAAATGGTAAAGAAATGTATTGATATTATTTTCAGTGTTGTGGTCGTTGAAATATTAAATTACAATGATAAAATATTATCATGTTTTGAACATTTAAAAAGAATATATTTATATGCACAACCTGAAGAGATAATTAGGAGATTAAAAGAGGTTATATATTTCACTGCTTAGAGGGTATTTTGGTCAATTCAGTCATAAAAATACCTAAATTTACTCTCATAGTCGCACACCAGGCGAGTGAAGAACACTTTCTGTTATGTCGGACGGTTTGGCACTTCTGTGCAAGGTTATAAAGAACACGAGGTACATCTATGCAATTTACAAAACACAGGGTACATCCGTGTAGATTTATGAGAACACGGGGTACATCTGTGTATTTTTCCCATAAAAAATGACTTATAGCACTACAAAACCAACCTCAAATAGATTTACACCATACAAAATATACCAAGTGTCAATTATTTACTATTGGTTGGTTAACAAGTGATATTTATCACATTCTTATAGTGTAGGCCTATTTATATGTTGGTTTTGTAAATCTATTTATCATCGCTCTTAATAGATATAGCTCATTGGTGGTAGTGATTTTGATGTGCTTAAAGAATGAATACTGAGACATTCCTATGATCCTATCCATAAATCTTGTGAACTTATTTTTCAATTTTCAATGTGCATATCACCAAAGCATTAATCTTATTACTACAATTATAAAATTGTAATATTTATAAATTTCATAAACTTATTTCTCATGAGTCCTACACATTCCTCGCTATCTCTGTACAATCCTATAAAAACTATCAAGTATTACTGTAAGTTTTTTTTATATATATATATAAGTAATAACTTAAAAATATTAAGATACAAAAATTTATAAAATATTAGACATAAAAAATATTATACAAATAGTATCAGACATAAGAAATAATAGAAACAAAATAAAAATAGAAAAATAAAAAAGGTAAGAAATTTAGGAAATAAGGGAAACATAAATAGAAAGGGAAAAGTTAAAAAAATACCGCCATATTTATTGAAGTTTCTGTTTTTATTGAATAGTATATTTAAAATTTTAGGAAAATAAACTTATAAAAATAAGAAAAGCCCTATAAAAATATAAAGCATTAACAAACTACTAAAAGAATTATAGATTTATCTATATATAATTTTTGTTAAGCAATATGTTTAAGCAAATTGTTTACACACAAAAAGGAGGTGGGCCTTACAAAAGTTGGGGGAGGGTCCGGGAGCGTGGAGATCCTCTACGGGAGGGTCCAGTTCAATTTGGACCCTACAATTCACACACACCCACACGCCACGGTGTGTGTACGTGGAAAATGGAGGATGCAGATCCCCTTCAATCCTCTCCAGTACATGGAGAGGATTCAAACTCGGGCCGGGAAGAGGAAATGAAGAGAATAAAAAAAAGAGGAAAAGAATAAAAGAAAAAGAAGAAAGAGGGCGTTAAGGGTCTCCAACAGTTGGCTTACGAGAGGCTATCGCCTCAATCTGGAGTTCAATAACGTACGCAACAAAAGTTTCTATGTACGCCAATTACTCAATAGTAGCGTACGTAAGACAGTAAACGTTGCGTACGTTAGAGACGTTGACCTGCATTATGCGCGTGCGTCGATCATCGGCCTCCACGTATCTTGTCCTGATTCCTTCTGTTTGATTCTCATATAACGTATGTTATATATGCCCCCTAGCGTAGCGTACGGTAGCCATTTCAACTGGCGACCGTAAGGCCTAAATTACTTTGTGAATTCATCAAATCAACCGCGTTTCGATTATACATCAAAAATCGTCTTGCTAATTTCTCTAACCTCAGTGAATAATTTATCGGATAAAAACACGTTGGTCACCCCCATATTCAAGCCGACAATTATCTAACAAATTTAGAGAATATTATCTGACGTTTTTTAATCAGGTTGTTAGGATATAATAATCATTCACACAAGGTAAACACATACGAAGTCCGGAATCATTATTCATAATCGTGGTACGTGTAATAATATGACCACATAAGCATACTACACTGTAATCAAATCTCAAGATACAAATCGAAGTACACAGTAAATACATCAAATATATCATAATAACTAGCGGTAATATATTGTACTTCAATCATTTGAAGCGTTTGTTGTTCATGTGTAAAGAATAACTAGAATCGATAAGTCTTGGTTCGTGGATTCATTAATTACTAGAATCAAACTCGAACATTACTCAAAAAGGGTCTAAACACCTGCATAATTAATACTACTTGAGTTTCAAAATAGATGGACAAATTAGGTACATTTAAAATAAAAGCTTTAGAACATATTCTTTATATGCTCAAAATAGATAGAGAAATTTTAAATAATTCCAGTAGTTAGTATTTTGCAGTTAGTTTGCAGTTTCATTTAAAATACCAGCCTCAAAACAGATTTATCATAGGCTCAAAAAGATCATAGACAGGTTCATCATAGGCTCTCAAGCGACTGAAGAAGCGGTGTCTCCAATATCCAACTATATTTAAAAAATAATATTTAAAAACTAATATAAAAAATTATTAATCTAAGGACATGTTTGGTATGCATAAAATTAGTGAAAATTATTAATTTTTTATCGGGTTAAGGTTTCGATTCTTATCAATTTCGTTCCAACTTCGGCAATAGTATCCGGACCACTAATATTGTGGGTGTATATCGGTTCCGGATATTATCGGGCGATTCTCGAACAGTTCTCGAGTATACTTGGACTAAAAGCCTTATATAACTCTATCAAGATAGCTCGGCCCCACCGAGTTGCACGAGCTATTCAAGTGGTGCCGATCCCTTGATATTCTAGATAGTCCCCGACGTAATTATCACATGCTTACAAGGAGAAGAGGTGTTGTCAGTATTATAATTATATATTAAATTTTGCCCCCATGGACATAGCCTAGTGGTTAAGGCTGAGATGACGTGGGATATCATCCCCGGCAACCGCGGTTCGATTCTCGTGTGGTGCAGTTTCCTCACCTTGTTGTGGGGGCTGTGCTGGGGGTCGGTATCATGGGTCCTCTCGCTCAGATTCTGGCCACTAGGACACATCTCTCATTTATCTCCTGCAGAACCGAGGGGCCAACGGTTCGGTGAGGGAGAATCAACTCCCTCAACAAAAGAGGTGTTGTCAGGATCCATCCCTTAATTCTAGAAGATTAAATTATATTTTATTAAAGTAACCTCTTACTTTATGGAGAAGCTAATAAACCGGGTTCGGATCTGGTGCAGTACAGCACCATGCTGTGCACCAAATCCGTCGTCGGATCACACACGCACACACACACACCCGTGCGGGTGTGTGTGATCCGACGGTGGGGTGCAGCACAGCATGGTGCTGTACTGCACCAGATCCCCTTCCGTAAATATAGGGTCCAAAGTTTCTTATTCTAATCATAATCTCACACACTTGTTACTAGTTTAATGCTATAGTATTAATTTTAGCCCTCTTGAAATGATTTATGACTTGAGCATCGGAGGGTCTACGCCAAGACCCTCCTCCCGACAATGTTTTGCAAGTTGACTCGATTTGTGGACGAGCAACGAAACGGTTCAACTCACTTTTTAGTGGATGATTCGTTCGTTCACATCACACGTTAAATTCTTGTATTGTGGTTCATTGTTTTATTTCCGTACTATTTATGGGTTTATTTTTACTCGCTCCTAGCTATGGTTCCAACACATAACACATTCAAAGAAAATCCAAGAGATATCCACATCTATTAAATTAACCTTGAATTTCAACAAGTAAACGAGTTTGCAAAAGATCTTCAAAATATTTATGAGTATTTTTAAATTAAAGGAACTATTCCGGGAATTATTATTCCCGTGATGTGTCTTACTTAATACTGGTTGTAGATACATAGATGAAATGTTCTAGATCCTTCTAGAGGTAGTAGAATCCTATTAGATGTCTTACTTTATCTAGGAATGCTATGTATGGAAGGACTCTCATTGTAATGCCTATATAAAGGCTCCTCTATCTGTGTTTTTTTTTTTGGTAGGAAAAATGGGAGAAAATCTCCCGGATGAAATTTATTAAAGAAAACTACAAACGAATCAGTCTTGGGCGCACAGACCCGATAACATCACCACTTAGAAGCGACATAACTTCAAGTAAAGTAACATCAAAAGAATGAAAACCAAGCGATAAAGAAAACGCATAGTTAGCCAACCCATCGGCAAGACGGTTGGCCTCCCTATACACATGAGTAATACGGACTATCCAGTCCCTCGATAAAAAGCCATGGCACAATCGTACCAGGAAAGACAGGGGATGCATATCACTGATCCCTGTCGTAAGAAAACCCACCAGTCCATCACCAATTGCGAGTCCACTTCTAACTCCAATCGTGTAATTCGCTTTTCCCAAGCGATATAAAGCCCATAGTATACACCCCATAACTCTGCGAGAGGGGCAGTACATCGCCCTATATTCAGTGCAAAACCACCGAACCAATCACCAAATTCATCTCGTAACACACCTCCAGCCGTCGCCAATCCCGGGTTACCATGAGACGCCCCGTCCGTGTTAAGTTTCATCCACCCGTTTCTTGGAGCTAACGAGCCGATCATCCATTCCACACGCGGCTCTCTGCTCAGCTTCCCACTATATTTCGATTGCGCCGCTGTTATCTCCTTAGCAATGTCTTTAATAAACCGGATCCTGTCACGACATTTACCATTGTTCCCGAACACATTCATACACCGCCACTTCCATCCCCACCAGCTTGCAATGGAGAAAACCGTGGACCAGCGGCTATCAAATATCATCGTATCATCGCTCAGGTTGCTATACATCCACTCCAATAGTGACTGTGCAAAGAACAACTCCCTTTTTCGTTGAGGAACAAGTCTAGTCCACACTCCTGCCATAGCCGGGCAATCTCGTAGGATGTGGAGAGTAGTTTCTACACCACTCTTGCACACTTGACAAAGGTCAGTCACACACAAGTGGCGTCGATAACGTTCTGCGTTCGTCAAAAGAGCTTGATTCCCCACCATCCAGAGAAAAACTCGAACCCTCTCTGGTGCCACCACTTTCCAAATTCGACTATAAAACTTTTCCATGCTCTGTTTTGGTGAGTTCTCACGACTCAGCATCGCATACGCTGTCGTAACTGTAAATTCTCCGTTTGCGCTTTCTCCCCACGAGAGTCGGTCACGAGCGCCCGTAAAATTATCTAGCACAACCGATATGAGTTCCAGTCTTGTTCTTTCAGATACATATGGTTCTATTCGGCTCATATCCCATCCAAACCCATCTCTCCACAGGTCACGAGCCAAGACTGTGTCAAATCCCAACGGTAAATCAGCCACCACATCATCTGGTAGCCGATTATTCAACAACCACTTATCTGACCAAAAAAGAATCTGACGACCATCTCCCAAGACCCATCTTCTTCCTGGAAATATCACTTCACGCAAACCAGATGCAATACTTCTCCATGTGGAGGACCAATTGCTTTTCACTTTCATCCATGTACTGTCATGAGTATCCCCTACCCGATACTTCTTCCTTACAAGTTGTGCCCACAAACTATCGTGATTGTGCAGTAATCTCCATCCAAGTTTCGTTATAAGTGCCTTATTCATATCATGAGCTCGTCTAATCCCAAGTCCTCCTTCCCCTTTTGGTAATGTAATACGATCCCAAGAGATGGCATGGTGTTTCTCTCCCCAGATAAACGATCGCGCGACCTGATCAAGTTTATCCAATATCGATATAGGCAGGCAAATTGTACTCATTGTATGAACTGGCATGGACGATATCACCGATTTAGTTAAAGTCACACGGCCTGCCATACTAAGTACCCGACCCTTCCAGCCCGTAAGTCTTGATGTCATTCTCTCCAAAATTTCCCCAAAAGTATCTTTATTAATCCTCTTCTGAAGTACTGGCATCCCAAGATACTTCCCAAGGTTTTTTGTGGTTTTAATCCCACTAGCTTCACTTATCATTCTAGCTGTTTCTCGCGACACATTCTCGGAAAAGAAGATCTTAGATTTCTCCAAGCTCACCTTTTGACCCGACGCCTCACAAAACCCTTCTAGAATTTCACGTATGATACCAATATGTGTCACCGATGCTTCCGCAAAAAGGATGAGATCATCCGCGAAGCAGATGTGTGATAGCCTTGGTCCTCCCCTGGAAAGCTGAATCGGTTTCCACTTGTTCTCCACAATCGATCTGTCAACCATGTGGCATAGTCGTTCCATACATAGAACAAAAAGGTAGGGAGACATCGGATCACCTTGTCTCAGCCCTCTTAATCGTTTAAATGCTGTCGTACGTTCCCCATTCCATAATAGATTCATAGAAGGGCCCGTAACACTTTGCAAAATCCACCTTATCCATTTTTCCGACAATCCTGCAGCAATTAGCGTGTCCTCTAAAAAATCCCAGCGGATTCGGTCATAGGCTTTCTCAAGGTCAAGTTTCAGAAGCATCCACCATTTTCTTCCTTTTTTACGTCGCATAGAATGTACTGCTTCTTGAACCACCACTATATTATCAGAGCTTAACCTTCCCGGAATGAAACTTGATTGAGCTGGTCCGACTAGCTTATTCATCACCTCTTTCAAACGCCCAACCATGGTCTTAGTTATGATCTTGAACAACACGTTACACAAACTTATTGGGCGAAACTGTGTAATATTCTCCGGTTTCGCTACTTTCGCAATAAGCACAATGAGTGCATCATTAGCGTTTGGCGGGAGAGTTCCGGTATTAAAAAAATCTAGTACAAACTTCACAACTGAGTCTCCAACCACATCCCAACATTCTTGGTAAAAGACAGGCTGGAATCCATTCAGTCCCGGAGCCTTAAACTTGCCCATCTTTCTCACTGCCATTTCTATCTCCGAACTAAGGAACGATTTCTCCAGCCTCCGTAAATCATGTGTCTGCAACCGTGTAAAGCCATCTCTAGGCAAACTCTCCACTTCTGGATCCACATCACTCAAGGAATATAGTCGCTTGTAGTAATCTATCGCTAATTGTTCCAGCTCCGGCTTATCCGATATCCAATTCCCAGCATCATTTTTCAACATTTCAATTCTGTTCTTTCTTCTCCGGATCACGGTGAAAGTGTGAAAAAACGATGTTTTTCTGTCACCTAGTTCAATCCACTTTTCTCTGGACTTCTGAAACCACACCATTTCCTCTTGCTATAACACCACCTCAAACTCTTTCAATAGTTCTTCTTCCTTTCGCAACATCCCATCCGTTTGCTGGAATTCAAGAAGATCCTGGGTAGTCTTGATTTCCTGCATCAGTTTTTCTTTACGAACCTGGATATCTCCAAAAACCTCTTTATTCCAACGTTTTAGTGTTCGCTGTAACCGTATCAGCGCTTCAGGGGTAGTTAATTCCCTCTGCCAAGACGATAAAAGCAACTCCTTAAACCCTACATGACTCAACCAGGCTGCTTCGAATCGAAACGGACGCCGCTTTGGATCACTTTTCTGCTCCGGAGAAAGCTGAACGTATAGCGGAGCATGGTCTGATGCTAAGAATGGGAGATGTGTTACCTTCGCCTCCTGCCATTTCAATCGAGTTTGTGCACAACATAGAACTCTATCCAAACGCTTTGCAACAAACGTGTTATGCACTCTACCTCTCTTCCATGTGAATTTGTTCCCACTAAAGCCCATATCAATGAGCATGTGGTTTGAAATCCAGTCTCCAAATGCCAAAGAATCAGGTGATAAACTTCCATTCCCACCCGTTCTCTCGTCTCCCCGTACAATAGTGTTAAAATCTCCTCCAATCACAAGTGGACCTTCTACACCACTAATCACACCACTTAATTGACCCCACAACCCACTCTTCGGCTAGCCGATGGGGCCGCGTACACCACGATCAAGTTCAAGACCTCTTGATCCTTTTCCACCTTCGCATGGATATACTGATCTGAAGAGCTCACAATGTCAACCTCTCCAATATCCGACTTCCATAGTAACCACAAGCCGCCACTCCGTCCCACTGCATCCACCTTAAACGATTTATCAAACCCCAAACCTTGACAAATACGACTCGCTCTATCTCCTCCTGCATGAGTTTCAAACACTGCTAGCACATCCGTGTTGAATTTTTTCAAAATATAGCGAATAGATCTTCGAAATTCGGGTTTATTCGCCCCCCGGCAATTCCAGAATATGCAATTCATCATAAAATTTTGATAAATTAGAACCACCGGGGCGACTTGTTATGCCTCCGTCAACTCCACCCCTGGTGCCAACTCCTCACTCGACGGGGTCTGTATCGTATCAGGAGACGTATTATCTACAGCCATTGATACTTCGCTCAAGTCAAGATTGACGGACCCCTCATTCATCTTTTCCACCAGTACACCATCTTTTTCAGCCATGAATACCCCCCCTGGTCGACTTGTATCTTCCTGCTCCACCCTCAGTCATTTTCCAGAAGCAGACATTTCAATTTCATGTTGAGATGAGCCAAAAACAATTCCTCGCATGGGCCTATTATGGTAACTTTGTTTCTGTTTCGGCCCACTTAACTCTCTTGTCTGAACCCATTTCTCTTTCGCGAGATCCCTATTCCCATTCTTTCCGCGACCCGTAGGCCCAACAGGGGCCCGTGTCGTATGCTGCATTGATTTTCTTCCCTTACGTGCCTGTTGTGATACTGTATTATTTTCCTTATGTGCCTCACCCGATTGTGCCAACTCGCGTATCTAAGAGGATGTCGAATCTTCAGCTAAACTTCCAAAACTGTTTGTGGTTCCAATATTCGCTGAGATTATATTGCTAGAAATATCCCGTAAATTCCAACCTAGATCCTTCCCTGATCCTCCGGCGGAGAATACGACATTTTTCACTTGCGGTTGCCTCTGCCCCTTCGACCGTCGTACCTCTACAAACCCATCAGTGCTTTGTACCGCCTTGTTGGTCACCACTGGTGCGCTCGGGGCCACTTCCTCCACCGGCTTCTCCACGACTCTCTGTGGACACCCATGCACTAGATGACCATACACTCCACATTTTGAGCAAATACTAGCTAATCCTTCATAAGCCACAAAATAGCGTTCTCCATTAATTCTGACAGAGCCCTTCAATGGTTTTGAAAGATTGACTTCAACACAAACTCTAGCATAGCACCCTATCTCAAGCCTTAGAGTCATTTGATCAACCTTCACTGGATGCCCTAAACCTTCAGCGATACCCATAAGAATTTCTGTATGGTAAAAAATGACTGGGATACCTGACAACTGAACCCACACCGGAGTAGTCACAATCTCATCTATCAACGGATTAAATTTCGGCGACCAAGCTTGCACCATAAGGTAGCTTCCAAACACTCTCCATGGACCCCCAGCCAAAGCAGCCAAGTACTCCTCCTCCTTGTCAAAACGCATCATAAAAAACTGACGTGGGAGATCAATCACATACATCCCTTCCGCAGGTTTCCACAACTCTCTTAACTTCCTCTGTAACACCGCAGGCTCCTCTATCTGTGTTATGAATACAATTCATTGACTCTATTTACAGTCTTTTTACTTTCTCCCGAAACACGTTATCAGCACGTAGTCCCCAAACTGAGCAAGAAATTTCTTTTTCCTCTCCCGTTTTTTTTTTTTTCAGAAAATCCCAAAAAAAAAATCGCGGCTGAAAGAACCTAATCCCCGTCGCGCCGCCACCCCGACTCATAGTAGCCCTGCAGAAACCACGACCTGCACTTGCAACAACAACCGCACCCAGATCAGATTCCTGCCGCCTCTGCTCCGGATCCAATGTCATCTACTTCTGCCGCGCTACCAGGCCTCCGCCGTCCTCGCCCAAAACCTCGCACAGAGCAGAGCCCCCATCAATCGCCTTCCGGACGACGAAGTGAACCCGATCGCCGTCATCTCCTGCGTCGCCCTCATCACCCGTCTGAGGAAAACCATATTTCCGATGCAACCTCCGCCCGCACCAGATCACCGACCCAAGAGACCGCATACTTCCAGATCGGGAACGGAACAACACAGACCGAATTAGCAGATTCCCCAGCCCGTCCAAACCCAACAGTCCGGCCCGCTGCAAACACTAGCCCGACCCTCGACCCGTTCGATTTGCTCCACCCCCTAAGTGGATCCGAACTGCTTAGTTTACAACTCGCCCCAGAGGCAGCAATTCGGCCCGACCCAGCCGACAGATTGAACAAACTAGATTTTTTTTTACCCTCACAACCATGTAGCAAGAACTACAAATTTAACCGTTAAGATTTAATTCGGAACAATATTTCTCGATGAAACTGTACGCGAAAAAAAAATGAGAGAAACGAGAATTTCCGCGCGTAAATTTATTGGACAGCACAATCGTACCAAAATCATGTTTTCCGATTCGTTAACCGTCGGATCGGTGTGAAATTTTGACAAAAACTTCCCAACACAAATAGATGTATATTCAACGGTGAAGATCAGATTCTGAGTGGTATTTCTTACTTAATCTGCTACCGAATAAAAGCATATTTTTATAAGGAAATTTGGAGATCCGGACTCATCCAATATCGAGCTGCTGCACCGCCGCGCCCGAGTCCTTTTTCGGCCGATTATCGAGCCCAGTAGCCCTCTCCGGACGTTTCTCAACTCTCCACCTTTTTCTACTTAATGATTCATTTGTTCATTGATTTTTACACTTATGAATCTAACCATATTTATGTTTTACGTGAATATAGGAAAATATGTTGCTCATATGGAGAGAAGCTCCCGTTCAAGGATCAAAGCAAATATGGAACCAAGTACCCGTAAGACTTTATTAAAGTTCCCGTTTTTCAATTCCTCTCTTTTGGGAATTTTTTTTTGGGGAATTGGGTATTTGGGTTCTTTATCTCCCACGCTCTTTGCGGTGGATGAGACTATGAGAGGTGGTATCACTCTCGTATGTCGAAGTAAACTGTGTGACGGTCCTGGAGGAGTCACGGATAATTGTTGAAAGTCGAAATTTGTGGTTGTTGCATACACCACGTTTTGGGTGCGATTTGACGTCGTCGTTTTGTCGATTTTAAACCAACAATTGAATAAAATGAATATTGTCGAAAACGGTAAAGTTATGACTTGTTCATGATTAGTTACGGAATTGTGACGTACAAATGGGACAAACATCAATTACGGCGGATATGTCGTGGTTAAAATCGATTTGTGACGGATTTGTCACGTTGAATTGAGCGACCACCACGTTGGTCTTGACCCAATCCTATACTTGGAAAACTCCATCTTTCATCTTATTAAAATAAAATATTGCATGTGGGTGTAGTCATGCATCGTCTCCTTGCAATATGATATATGAAAGAATGTACGAGTAATTCTCATGAATTTCAACATGTAAAGCAATGACATATTGCGGTAAATACATGAATTCGTTGACCTCGATTATAGTTCGTATGACTATAGGTCCGAATACTTTTCCGAGTATTTGTAAAGGCATGTGTCTTATATATTTGACTATGTTTAGTCGATCTTATTGGATGGTCAAGACAAGTTGGTTATGATATATTCATTATGTCTCATGGTTCAAAATGCTTAATTATGATGCACCGCGTTGTATCTATATAACATGGCTATTATGACGTATACTTGCAAATTGAGAATTAAAATACTTGGTTGATTTGATGCACTTTGGTGGATTTTGTCCACACTTTGATCATGACTAGGCTCATCCTCCTTGGTATTTGTTTATGCTTTGAAAGTTCAAACGGAATTAGTGGTTTTTAAACAGCCTTAGCTGTACCGACATTCCTACTTTCTCTGCAAGTCTACCAAGTTGGAGTTATCGAAAGGATCATTAGTCGAGATAAGAAATCGAACACCCTGCTGCGTTTAGACGCAGCTATGGCTGTTATTGCCATGTTTTTGCATCAACACTTATGCCATTGGATATGGTCTCAACCTTCTTTTCTCACTAAACTTGGGAAATACTAAAGCATCCAATTAAAATATGCACTGTGATCTGAGTTTAATGATCCGTGTGGTGCACAATATATGGATAGAAATATACGGAAGTCTAGTTTCCAGAATATCTGACCGTTCGTCCATAGACTTCCTAACAAGGGGGTTATTGCTGTTTTAGTAAACAAAGGTCAAGCTGCGCGGAATTTTATTTCCAGCGATTGTGCTAACTTTTGTCCCAACCAACTTGGTTCCCATCTTAAATTTGCAAGTGGTCTTATGACACATATTTTTCAACCTCTTTTTAGCCGAATTTGCCATAGATGATGCAATTTTTGGTATGCATTATACGCTAAAATATCATCTTTCAAATGTTGAAAAACAGTTTCCTTGAGGAAGCCCAAAATACGCACCCTTATAAGAAGGTCGAGCGTGTGCATGGTAGTGTTACACCATGCTTGTGTCGTAATTTTGCCCCTTAGACATATAACCTTGCCATGTTATGCACTCAATATGATAGATCATTTTGATCGTATCTGGTATAAAATCTCTATGTTGTTAGAGTGTTCGCTATGCTCATGTTTGTAAAATTTTGCAAGCGAAATTGAGTGCGTATTAAGCTATTTTCAAGAAACACGATATTTTTGGATTTCGATTTATAAATCCATTGTGACTATGATGACTAGGTCATCACAATCAATGAGTGGTATAATGCTCAAGTTGTTGAATGGCGAATGGCATTTTCTAGTCACATATATTCCGTAACAATTGAACCATGTTATGACTCGATGATATATATGCCAAAGTGTATCACTCATAGCATCTCATTGTGATTTGTGAGAAATAAAATCTTATGCATCACTTGTATTGGATATGTGAAGAAGAAAAATATTCATGAGTCAATATGGTCCGACTTGCATCGGTTTTTGTAACCAGAAGATGTATTGGGACATTGACACATTTAGGCTTTAATAGTCCGGAGTTTGGACAGTTTGATGATCCATATACCACGGTATTGCCATGGACATCATTTTTTCTTTGAACAAAGAAACGAGCTGGATCAAAGACACCAAAGTACGTTGGTGGAGTCGTGAGCAGGGTTCATGACCGATGATGATAGTTATGTCATTCGCGTCTTGCTTTCATAAGCATGTGTGACGCCAAAGACCCCCCCGATGATCCTTCTTAGCCATGTTCATTGATTTAAGTCTATTCTTTGGCACGATTAGGAGATGACACCCTCCTATGCTAAAGAGAATAATGTAGCGACTCGCATAAGCATAGTGCTGAGTCCCCCCTTTTCACCGAGTCCTTATACATACATGATCATAAGTATTCGCCTGGGTGGCTTATGATGCTATGATGGTGTTCACAAATAGTCGTACTCAAGTAATAACATTTATATGTTAATGTGATTCCTTTGACAATGATTGGTAAGTTGATGAAACCTGAGTTTATGGTTGTCCAACTTGCGGACCAGTCATTGTAAAGGTCGGTTCACCCACTTTTTAGACTAAGTCTTAAAGTGAAATTTTAACAAGTACTTCATAACATCCAAGTCTACCTTCTCACAAATTTTGATGCCATTTGGAAACTTGGAAGGAGGTGAATCACTTAAATGAAGTTTTCACATACCACAAGCCGTCCTATCAACCAGTTCGATATCATTTCGACAAGTTATTAACCACAAGGTTGATGGTTTTGGAATCCCAACACCCGTTTATACATGCTCACGAAATTTCGAGGTGTTTGGGGCTGGTGAAGGGAGTGAACTCTTCAAGAAAGCACTAGAGGTTCGATAAAACCAACGGCCTATCATCAGTTCAATCGTTTCCTCATGTTCGATCCCGGTGGTGCATGGTAGCGGTTTTGTTGAATTCTCAAGACCAGTAGCTACGGCTATGTAGCATAGGTCAACATGTCATATTCACCTATACCTATCATCATTCAAATGTTTAGTTACGAGTGTAACAATATGCATTTTGTTAGCTGGATTGTGTTAACACTGAAAACCTTTATCGTCCACATGTTCATGTGCCAAAGTGCGTCACCACAACGCATTATGACGGGTTATAAATGATGAATATGACATGCGCTTTCACTCATAGTCCGCTTAAAATATACCTTGGCAGACGATCTCGTAAGTCACTTTGATGAGCCAGTCTTCCCGTCGTTAGGGGGAGATGCGAACGATCATGTTCGAGTAGAACGACTTGGAATTGTCGTAGTTTGTCCCTACTGTGCCTCACCAAGTTCCCTAAAGTGACGAAATTAAATACATGCTGCAAACATGTCTGCAAGGATTATGTCCGGTCATGGACGTTCATCACCTATAAATGGTGATATGGTAGCACCACAAATTGTGGTAGATGGTGTTACTAGGCCGTGGATCTCATCGAGTATTGGGATGCCATTTGGTTCGATAAATACTCTCGCTAAGAATGTATGCGAGCTTGGTACATGAAACTTGATCATCTGATCAAATGAACTCATCCGTCTCATGTGATTCTGGATTATAGTCATCATTGGAGGAGGCCTCAATGAATGCCAATCCATAAAGAGTACTCTATGAATAAAGTCGGTACATGAGGACGTGGAATGTGAGTTTCATCGAACCATACTTCGTTGAAAATCTACAATGTTGCAGCCTTGGCCTAAAATGGAAATATATGCGACTCCAGTATGAACAAAGTGATAGCCCTTTGTTGAAGTGGTGCCGACACTCCAAAGATAAGATCTATCTGTATACTTTGTTAAAGCGAGTGAGAGAAGGAGTTAAACTCACCTCATGGCGCGAGGTTTCTTATGAACGCAATGGAATCGACTACGATGACACGAAACTTAGTTGTGCTATCGTAATGGATGTTATAGCATCCACTATCTTTTCAGTTAAATAGTTTCCCAAAAACTGACATGCAGCTTGTGGTTAAATCTTATCTTAGTGGGGAACTAAGTTAAGTGATGGAAGGATCTCGTTGTGGATCAGACTCAAATCAAGTGGCTCCTGACCACGGAGCGCGTCGACAAGTGATTGTCGGGAACACATACTAGTATATACTTGATTTGGAAGAGATATGAAGCTTTTGCGTGTAAAACTAAGGGTTTATAGTGATGTACTCTTGTGAGACTAAGAGATTCCACTAAATTCAAAGTTAAGAATGAAAGGATCTTGGGGACACCTGATGATGCGTATTCATCAATCGGTTTAAGGCAATCTAAGGGACGGTTTCCCTAAGAGATGATAAAATAATGCCTATATGACTCCCAATGATTAGTCGAAGTCATCATAAGACTTGGCTCACTTAAATGATGATGCAGTCTTAAGAGAAAAGTACGGTATTATGTACTCATGTTTGACTCGATGTACTCATTCGTAATAATAGCCACTGTGACGATGGCCTAGGATGCGCTCACGCAATATCTGTGATTGACAAGAAGCTTGAAGCTCACTCTATCTCGATAAAAAGGACACTTGAAAACTGATACGCGAATCTGCCCAGAATGTGTTGGTCTATCTCCCATATGACCTACAGGGCAGCTCACTTGCTGGAAAATGGTGAAATTGGTACCATTGGAAAGGTTTGTGTCTACTTTCCAAGAAAACCAACCATTTGATCACATCCATCATGTTGTGTGACATATGGCTATTGTTGCAAAGTAGGACAGGATATGTCCGGTAATTTGCTAAGTCAACTTCGATAGAGCTTTGTGATCTGCTCAGGTCGATCTAGGTTACGTACTGTATGTGAATGAAAGCTATGGGTGTCTAGTTTTCATAAGTTCTTACAGTTTCGTTGATACCTATTGAATCGAAGAAGTTGTGACTGATTTAGTGCATGGAGGTCAAGACTTTAGAAAACTTGATTTTCAGATAAGTCTTTAGTGACTCTGCACTTTGGATATGTCGCGCTCTTTTTGTCCTTAAACCAAGGTTTGTTTTTCCCACTGGGTTTTCACTTGGTAAGGTTTTTAACGAGGCGACCTATGAGAACATCCATACAATGATGTGTTGTACTTCTGTTCAACTTAGACCAAGAGGTATTTTTCCCACTGGGTTTTTTCTTGGTATAGTTGTGAGGGCAACTTGGCATCTGACTCCTATGATTTGAGGTACTCATCAGGGTGAGTCATTATGTATACATCAGGGGGAGTATACATGACATGTTATGTTGGTGCGTTGCAATCTTTTCCTAATCAAGCCTTTATTTTTCCCATGGGGTTTTGTTTTGACTTTGAGTAGGTTTTTACGAAGGCAACATCTTCTGCACCATTGTTGTATTAGTGCTCGACACAGGGGGAGTGTTTCGGGAATTATTATTCTCGTGATGTGTCTTACCAAATACTGGTTGTAGATACATAGATGGAAGGTTCTAGATCCTTCTAGAGGTAGTAGGATCCTATTAGATGTCTTACCTTATCTAGGAATCCTATGTATGGAAGGACTCCCATTGTAATGCGTATATAAAGGCCCATCTATCAGTGTTATGAATACAATTCATTGACTCTATTTACAGTCTTTTTACTTTCTCCTGAAACAGGAACAACTAATTATATATTTTTTTGTTCCTGAGGAAGTTCTCCGGAGGAATCGCTGGCCGTTTTTTTCCTAGACCGGCATGTTTTTCTGGAGACGTCCAGCAATCGACCAGATTTTCTCCTTTTTGGTCGGCTCGCCGGCAGCCAACAAAATGAGTAGGAAACGTAGGATAAGTGAACTCATAAAGCACTCTCCTAAGCTGATTCGAGTTTTTGACCAAAAGGGTGTTTTTGAAAAACTTATTTACCAAATAGGTGTAATTTCAAAAATATTTACCAAATAGGTGTAGTTTTAAAATTTTATACTTTTCTAAAATTTCAATTTTTTAATTCTTTTTACTGTTTTTTCAGTATACTTTTTTTGACTTTTTTTTTTTAACTTTTTGCATTTAATGTGTATCAAATTCTTTTACAAACACCATTAAAATCAATAATTTTTTGAATCTAAACCACAAAGGCTTGTTACTTTTTAATTATTTTAAATATATTTAATATATATTTTATATATATAGCATTTATATTTATATACTTTTTTATACACTTATTAATATATCTTATATATGTTAATATTAACAAATTTCCAATAATATGTATTATGAAAATAAAATACTAGATAAAAACTCATAAAAATATTTATTTTATTCACTTTAAAATAATATTTTCCCTACGCGATCGACATGTCCCGCCCCGCGACCTGCAGTGGATCGCCCCGCCCCGCCCCGTTTACCTCGTGGGACAGGTCTGGGTCTTCAAGTACCCGTCCCGACCCGCTCCATTGCCATTCCTACAAAATATTATTTATTGGTTTTTGTAAGAAGTCCCTGTTGGTTTAGATTAAAAAAATTGTTGACTGTAATGGTGTTTGTAAAAAAATTTAATAAATATGAATAGCAAAAGGTTAAAAAAAAAGTCAAAAGAAATTATACTAGAAAAACAGTAAAAGTAATTAAAAAACTGAAATTTTAGAAAAATATAAAATTTTGAAACTACACTTATTTGGTAAATATTTTTGAAACTATACCTATTTGGTAAATAAGTTTTTCAAAAACATCGTTTTGGTAAAAAAACTCAGCTGATTCGCAGATGTTTGCATACAATCTGCTTTTCGCCGGGTCCGCGACCGGCCACCATTTTTAATTATTTATTTCCCTTTTTATTGCGGCGGGCAAGTTCATTTTTTTATTTTTATCTTAATTATTATTTTTTTGCGGCCGACCTGCTTTCCGGCTGATCGGTTCGCGGACAAACTTCCGCTAGCCACTTTTTTTTGTATGGCCGACAAATTTATTGTCTTATTTTTGCTGTCAGTCTGTTGGCCTGCTTTCTGGTGGGACCGCCGCTGGCAGATCTCGATCGATAATCAATTTTTCTTTTATGTGGTCGGCCTATCTGCCTGCTTTCCGGTGGCTAGCGGGGCCACCACCGACTGTTCGTCAATTTTTTTTCTAGTAAGATAATACGATATTTTGATTATTTTAATTAAAATTATAATACTGTCACAGTGCTATTATGACACGAGTTATCACTAATTATTGAGAAGGTGTAGTTTTGGGGAAAATGGTGAGTGTGAGAATATGGAGTTATTTGGTAAAAGGTTATAGTTCAGGGGCACAATGACAGTTTCTAGATAAGAGAAAAAAGTAAAAAAAACTAAGACTAATTAGTTGGGCTTAATTTCATCACAAGAGTTTTATATCAAATAGGTTACCCAACTTTGCGTTTTTGTGCACCTAAGTTACCCAACTATTTTTTTGTGCAAATGGGTTACTAGACTATACGTGTTTGACATGTAGGTTACTCAAAACCAGAAACATGTTCATTCAGATTACCCCAATGACTGGTAACCGGGAGATGTAGGTAATACTTTGTCCACGTCAGATTTTTGTGGGCCCCATTGTCCAAATCTGATCTCCACTTACAATATTTAACCCCCTTTCACTAATCCCATAACACTACCACACCCCAAATAATTTACCCCCTTTCAATCTAGGGTTCTTCCACCAAAATCCACCCAATAAAATTCGAAAATCAATGGCCAATCTTTGTTGGTGTGGACAATTAGCAACTTGCAGAACATCATGGACAATGAACAACCCAACTCGCAGTTTCCTTGGTTGCCCTAACTACTTGGATCCTACAACTAATTGTAATTCCTTTATGTGGGTGGATGTTGAATTGCCAAATCAGTGGTATCAAAGAAAGATGTATCAGCTTCATGTCAACCTGAGGGATGCTCAAAATGAGTTGAGGAATGCTCAAGTTGAGTTGGTTCAAGTGCGCCAAAGGGCTCGGATTCCATTCTTCAACAAGATGATGATGCTTTTGGTGGTGGCTGTGTTGCTAATTAGGTTTATGTAGGTTAGCATTGTGTTGTAATGTAGGTTTATGTAAGGATGATGTAGATTAATGGTGGTATGGAATGGTATGTGGTATTTTGTGCAAGAATGTAATTCCACAATGTAATGGTATTTTGGTATCTATGAAATATGGGGTATGAAGTATCTATGTGTTGGCCACTAAGTATACTAGATACAGTTTGGAAAATAGTTTGAACAACAAACTGTACGGATTCTAAATCTGAGTGCATAGAGGAAGTCTTGGATACAGTAGGTTACTGTGGATACAGCAACTAAGTGTATAGTGTATACTTAATATATCACAGTAATTTTAAAACAGTAAAAGCTAAAGGTAAATAACACAGTAATTAAAGTGGTTCGAGGTAAACCCCTCTACGTCCACTGGTCCTCCACACAGGAGTAAAAAGTTTATTATAATTACTGCGTACACAACTACGTAATTATAATCAAACCTATTCTTGTATCGTTCACACAGATTGATACAAAGAATGTCGCTTTCAACCGTTCACACAGATTGGTTAAAGCTTCCTTCTTGACTAGCTTCTTCACACACAGTTCCAAAGCTTCGTCCTTATTCGACCCACACAGGTCAGAATAACTTGTTGAGTTCACACAGAGCTCAGTTTTTACACAGAGGTAAAAGGTAGGTAACCAGGTAAGAACAACAGCTTTGAATATGAAGTTCTTGAGCTGATGATGGCTGTTCTTGATGTTGAGCACTGTATATCTCTTTCGTTCTTAATTGCAGTAAGCTTTGGAGATATGTTTGCTCTGATGATAACTTTTGATAGCTTGAGTGTTAGGTTACTGGGTTACTGATCTTCAATGTCTTCATAGGATATATATAGTCTCCGAAGAAAGTATCCGTTGAGATGTATCCGTTTGAATAAGATTTCGTTCCAACGGGATTAAGACACGATCCGGATTTCGCGGGATTCTGAAGATCTGAAGACTGGCAGTATTTAAATACCTTATCCTTGAGTATTTAAATACTTCTTTATTCAACGGGACTTGACTTCTGTTCCTTCTTTGTCCTGTTGTGAGCTGTATGGAAGATAACTGTATTTTGAGTATCGAGACAATTTCCATACTTGGTCTTTTTACAAGACTTCTTGCTGTACTGAAGAGCTTCACTATATGCTGATTCGAGGCAGGTCTTCGATACAGGATAAAGCCTTAAAGCCTCGATACAGTTTCCTTTACTGTATACGGATTGGCATATATGTCAAAACCTCTTTTATCAAATAACATTCGATACAGGGATCGGATATCCCGGCTGTTTCGATACAGGGTATTTGTTTTCCCAACAATTTCCCCCTTTTTGACAATTTGCCAAGACTAACTTTCTTAACCTTTCAAGTCTTCTTGATGATGCCAAAACCTTCTTCATGAAGCGATCTTCTTTGATGACTTCTGGCAGATTTCTTGGTCTTTCGTCAAAAGGTCTGACTTAGTGACTTAGTCTACAATAATGAACTGCTCGCAGGCAAGTTCGATACAGTTTAAGATTTATTACAACTTAAGCCTATGATTGGCGCGCAGGCACAATCTTACAATGTATTCTAAGTTTACAACTGAAATTATGAATTGTTCGTAGACTAGTTCGTAGAGCTTATTTTTCAATCAAGTTTATCTAACTTGAGATTGCTATCAAACAATTTAAGTAATCATACATTAACACAGTAGATTACGAGTTGTAATCTTTCAAGACAAACAAACGTTTTTATTAATATTCAAAATGATTGAGTATAGAGTTTGCTGTTTCGAATAAAAATTACAAAAAAAATATACATAGATTTCATCTCCTTATCTATAATCTGCATGTCTCCATGGTCTTTTCCCTTGTTCATTCTCGGTACCACGCCACCAGTTTTGAAGAGAATCATTGCCTCGATCCTGGTATATCGCTCTTCCTTCATATGATCGATCAAAGGCAAGTATCCAATCTTCTGGATGGGTGACCCGATCTCCTCTTCTATGTTTGGATTTCATTTCGATTTGGAGAGGGAGTTTCCCTTCTTCTAGCATCTTCGTAAATTTATCTGCGGCCTCCGCTAACGTTTTATAAATCTTGAAGATGGCGGATTCCCTGATGAGTCTGACAAAGTATCTCATCAGTTCGTTCTTCCTCCAGTGCTTCACTTCGTCGGCAGTTGGGTTGCGGTTGGTCGGCAGACGAATTTCCGAAGGTCTCTGAATAAGAGTTTTCCAAGGGACATTGGGATCATGAAATTCCGGTCTGGAGCCTGAAATTTTAAAACTTTGGGATGGAGGTGCTAGCTTGTTCAATTCGGCGGTAATCATTACTGACCTCAAATTCCCTTTCTTGTTGCAGCCTTATTCTCCTAGCAGCTTCTCATGCCTCTTCCCCCTTTTTGGCTTCATCAAGACTTTGCAGGATTTCTAGAGCAGCGTCCTATTTTGTCTCGATGCTGGTCATTCTTTCAACAAGGGAGGAAAGAGTCTGCGACATTTTCTGAATGCATTTGTCGTGAGCACGCAGTTGAGAGCTGTTTTCAATCATAGCACAAGCGGTCTTGGCTTCAGCTATCCTCGTTTTTGTAGCTTCCTCCTTGATTGCTCTGCTTATCTTCCATGATCTTCAAGGCTTGCTTGAAAACTTCTGGCAAAAGAATGAATGCGTCGACAACACGAGATACTTCATGTTGAAGAGTGGTCATTTCTTCGACGGCAGAAGTATGCATCCAATTCAATGCTTTTTCAACGGAAGATAGAGCATTTACTGCATCCTGGATGAATACAGTCTGAAGGCCAAGAGCTCGCAGGCGCTCTTTTCGTGCGGCAGAGATCGGAGAATCTGGTTGGGCAAGGTCTGCAGCGCTGTTCAACTTTCTTACATTCACGGATGGGCGTGAAGTAAGTTGGACATCCTCAGGTTCGCTACCGTCCTCGGATTCCACGGTTGAAGGGGTGGGAGCAGCTTCCTGTGGTTCGGCGACAAGGGGTTGAGAAGCTTCCTGTTGCGAAGATTCTTCAGCAATCATGGATGCAGGAGGGACTGACTCCTCCTGTTGGCTTTCAGGAATGGCTTCTTCGGTCGCAGCAGGCTCGGGTGCCTGTTCCAAAATTTCTTGAACTTCCTCGACTGGAGGGACTGATTCCTCTTGGTCGGGAATGTTCTCAGGCTGTGGCGAAGGGGGATTGGCCTGGGTAGAAGGCCCTTCGTCATCTCTGGGTGGAGAGGCGTCTCGAGCTTCAGCCTCTTCACGAATCATTCTCAGACCTGCTTTTAGAGCATCGTCGTCGTCGTCTGAGTCATGATCTTCGTCATCTTTTGGATTGGTGGGAGAATCCTCTGACTTATTCTTTCCTTTCCTCCTGGCGTCAGATTTGTGCAGAAGATGGCTTTCAATTAGATCCTTGCAATAGGGGTTGTCCCATCGAAGCAGGGCCTCAATTTCAGTTGAGTCTATTACTTCAGAGACGAATCTCTCTTCGTGGCTCCAATCGCTCCAGTTGTACAGTGTATAAATGCAGAGCTAGCACGTAGCCTTTCCATTGCAAAAATCTTTCGTAGGCATGTTCAATTTGAACCGAAAGAAGGGTCGATTAATGATCGAGTCGGGGAGGGACTTGAATTACGTGCAGACGCTGTTTGAGGATTCTGCAGGTATGGGATCACATGCGGAAGAGGGACTCCTTACAGGGGATGGTGCCCTGAAGGAAGATGGATCCTGTACGGGTGTGGGATCCCGCAGAGGAGAAGTAGCTTTTGGCCCCGAATGGGCATCCGACTCGCTAAAGTCTTGAACGTTGGCAGATGTCTCAATATCCATCGTAGCCTCCAAAGGCTCGGGATCTACTGTCGATACAGTAGGAGATACCTCTTCCACAGGGGTTGGGCCCTGGGGTTCTTCATCAGTGGGTTGCGCCACGGGGGAGACTTCCTTGGAGTGCTTGGCAGATTTGATTTTTGAAAGCCTCCTGAGTCTCTTCTTGGGCTTCTCACCAGCAGAGTGTTTCTTGCTGTGAGATCGCTTTCGCTTCTTTGAAGATTCCATTTCTGGGACCTTCACGGATTCATCTCTTGGGTTGCCAGAAATAGGCATGTGCCTGGTTCTCGGGTGGTTGCAATGCATGGTGCTCTAGTTATACGCAGTGGGCTTGACGCCTCCTAAGTATATCCTCGAGCTATTCTTCTTCGCATCGGCGGATTGCGTCAGTCCGCACTTCGTCAGGATATAATTCAGCATTAAACCGAAGGATTTCTTCTGGGTGGCAGGTTTGCACACCTCCTCTTGTAAGCGTTTCAGAATTATTTGGCACCAATTGACCTTTTCACAGGTCAAAATAGCCACCATCATTCTGAACCTTAAGTTTGTGCACATCTCGAACGCACCGGTTCGGTTTTCAATAATCCTGGAGCAAAAGTCATGAAGATACACAAAATGAAGAAGAAAGTTTTTCTTGTGACAAGTAGTTTTCACCATATCAACCACTTTGGACCCTGTAAATAGTCCATAAAACTTAGTAATGAGCTCTTGAGACCCGAACGTCTCAAGTTGGTCCATGGTCAGGCCATCAGCGGGTAGCCTGTAGATTCTCTGGAGCAGATCGCGATTGATCTGAGATCTCCACTCCACAATTTGCGGTGATGTCGGCAACATGACCTCCTGGGCCGATGTGAGAAAACGGACGGCGGCGTTGAGGTAGAATTCCTCAACCAGATGGGCGTCGAATTTGTCGGCGGTCTTGCTCCCAAGGCGATAGAGGCCTTGTTGTTGAAGACGAGTAATGATATATTCCATAGGTTCTGCGTCGTTGGTTTCTGAGAGAATACGCTCGATGATGACAGGTTTGGAGAAGATCCGGTCATCAATGATGTTGGCGGATTTCTTCAGAACAGGGGAAGAAGATTGACCAGCCATTGATGTTTTCTTAAGAAATAGGGTGCAAGAAGACAATCGAAATATGCAGTGAAATGCAGAAAAATATGTAGGCTGTATTTGCTTGAGAACTCTTGTAATTTGCAGAAAGCGTAAAGAGTCTCTAATGGCAGATTCAGTCCTTTTATAGTTGGGCGGCGAAATAGGGTTTGCAGAGTACGAATGGTCAGATTTTAAGGGATGGGAACCGGTTTTGAAATCAACGGTTAAGATGGATTGAGTGTAACTAGTACGCTAATCCATTAAAAGGTTTAAAAATAGAGCGGGTCCCACTTCTGACATAGGTTGATACCCTAAATGCCTAAAACGGCAGTTTAAAAATAATAAACAATTTAAAAATATCGCGGCTTTTGAGATTCAGTTGTCCAGATGTCGTGTAAGGCATTTAATGAACATGACGTTTGACATAAAAACAGGGCACGTGGACAAAAATTATTTTAAAAGGAAATAATATTATATTATATCTTGACTCGAAATCCTATAGCATGTCTTTGTTTTCGCGTCGATCTGACGTTCCCCCTTAAAAAGGTACTAATAGGTTTTGAATTCCATACGGCAATATTTGGATTAATCTTTGTATTCATGGGTCCTACTGTATTCCCCCTTAATTATTGCACACACCATTTGTAGGATTCATATGCCTTCGCTCGCTCTGATCTTGTATTGATGATTCTGAGTGTACAGATAATTAATGTTGGATACTGTATTCACGGGTCTTACATCATTCCCCCTCAATTGTTGAGTAAAAACAGTAAATTACTTACAGGGAGTCCGGCTGTAGCATTCATAATTCTTGTCTGAGCATGTTGAATCTTGCTGTGTCGAGAGGCTTGGTGAAGATGTCGGCCAACTGAACGTCTGTATGAACTTTTTCCAGGCGAACATCCTTGTTCTCGACGTGATTCCTGATAAAATGATGCTTCATGTTGATATGCTTAGTGCGCGAGTGCAGAACAGGATTGTGCGTGATTGCAATTGCACTCGTGCTATCACACATGATTGGAGTCTCTCTAGCATCGATTCCATAGTCGGCGGTTGTTCTTTGCATCCAAGGATCGCATACGGCGACTACCAGTGACATAGTACTACGATTCGGTAGTGGAAAGAGAGTTAGCCAATTGCTTTTTACTGAACCAAGAAACGAGTCTAGGTCCGAGAAAGTGACAAGTTCCTATCTAGCTTGCAGCCTCCGAGATCCGAGTCGTTGTATCCAACTAAATCGAATCCGCCTTCCTTAGGATACCATAGTCCTGCATCGACTGTCCCTTTAATGTATTTCAGGATTCGTTTAGCTGTATTGAAGTGTGATTCCTTAGGTGCAACTTGGTATCTCCCACACACTCCAACAGCAAACTGGATATCGGGCCTGCTAGCCGTTAGGTACAGGAGCGAACCAATGAGCTTCCTGTAGAGTGATTGGTCAAACGGCTTTCCGGCTTTATCAGCACTAATTTGCACGGAAGTGCTCATGGGGGTTGGCGAGGATTTGGAATTGTTCATTCCAAATTTGTTGAGAAGCTCCTTGCTGTATTTCTCCTGGTTAATGAATATACCTGTAGGCAACTGCTTTACCTGCAAAACTAGGAAATAACTAAGTTCCCCCATCATACTCATTTCAAATTTACTTTGCATGAGATGAGAGAACCTTTGACATAGAGCAAGGTTAGTTGAACCAAAAATAATATCATCGACATAGATTTGTACCATTAGAAGGTCATCACCTTCCTGGATCTTGAACAAGGTTTTGTCTACAGCACCTTTCTCAAATCCGTTGTTGGTTGGATACTGGGACAGGGTTTCGTACCAGGCTCTAGGGGCTTGTTTAAGTCCGTACAGCGCTTTTCTTAGCCTGTAAACTAGATCGATACCGTCTGTGTTGGCAAACCCTGGTGGTTGTTCAACATAAACTTCTTCTGCAAGATCTCCATTCAGGAAAGCACTCTTGACGTCCATTTGGTATACGATAAAACTCTTATGGGCGGCAAAGGCTAAAAATATCCTAATGGCTTCTAGTCTCGCTACAGGTGCGAAGGTTTCATCATAGTCGATTCCCTCTTCCTGACAATAGCCTTGTGCTACTAGTCTGGATTTGTTCCTAATGATAAGTCCATTTCGATCCTTTTTGTTTCGAAATACCCATTTGGTTCCTATGACCGATTGGTGTGTCGGTCTGGGTACAAGGTACCATACATTGTTTCTTTCGAAACCGTTAAGCTCTTCTTCCATAGATGTTATCCAATGAGAGTTGTTAAGAGCGTCTATGGTCGAACAGTTCGGTGGGCTAAGAATACGGCGATAGTGCACATATTCGATCTCTAAGTTCGAATTGAGATTTCCATTCAGAAGCTGTGAAACTTGACATTAGATTCTTCTTGTGCACAAAGTACATTTCCTTGTGTACTCTGTATTCTCCTACGAGTAGAAACACCGGCATTAATGTTTCCAATGATCGGCTCTTGCGGGTGATCTCTCAACCATCTTCGGTCGGGTTCTAGTTCGGGATCCGTCTTGTATCGAAAGTTTACGTGGATACGGCTTGTACAACGTCGCCTTCATCCACATCGATTCTTACGGTGCGGGGTTGATTTCTAAATCAACGGCAGGTTCTATGGGTGTAGGTGGATCCAAAATATATAGATGGTGAATGTCTGAGTGATATCATTTACTCTGTAGGGTCATGGTGTGGTTCGTCGAACACTACATGAATCGATTCCTCGATCGTCGACTTCCTTTTATTAAAGATTAAAGCTTTGCCGACGGAGGAGTATCCTACGAATATTCCTTCATCGATTTTTCATCAAAGGTTCTAAGTTGGTCCTTCCCATTGTTCAAAACATAACACCCGCATCCAAAAATGTGAAAATACGAAACTAACGGAGTTTTGTTATTCCATACCTCATATCTTTGTTTTGTTGTGATGCTTGTTGACGATACAAATGATTTTGAGTGTAGCACGTTGTATTGGTTGCTTCACCCGTAAACGTCATGGCAATTTGCTTGCAGCAATCATTGTCCTTGTTGCTTCTTTCAACGTCCTATTCTTTCGCTCGGCAACACCATTTTGTTGAGGTGTACGGGCAGCTGAGTATTCGTGCTGTATTCCATTCTCCAAACAGTATTGCTCTATAAAGCGGTTAGTAAATTCAGTACCTCTGTCGGAACGAATGCACACGATACTCGATGATTTTTCATTCTATAACTTTCTCAGGAGCTCGGGCAGCCTTGATGTTGTTTCCTTCTTCTTGCTAAGAAAGATCGTCCAAGCATACCTGGAATAATCATCAACAACAACCATGCAGTATTTCTTACCTCCCAAACTTACTGGATCTACAGGACCGTAGAGATCCATGTGTAGCATTTCCAACACTCTTTGGGTTGAAAGGTAGGATTTGCTTTTCAGGGTTGACTTGATTTGCTTGCCTTTCTGGCATGGTCCGCAGACGCTGTCCTTCTTGAATGACACATCTGGCAAACCTCTAACCATACCCTGTCTTGAAAGCTTGTTGATCGTCTTAAAGTTGACGTGAGACATCCTCTTGTGCCATAACCAGCTAATATCTGCAGTGCTTTTGGCAACAAAACATGGAATTGAGGAGCTCATAGGCTTCTAGTCAGCAATGTACATATTACCTGATCTGCTTCCTGTAAGCACAACTTCCTTGGTTTGGGTGTTCTTTACTCTACAGCGATCTATATAGAACTTCACCGAGAACTGTTTATCACAGAACTGGCTAATACTAAGTAGATTATACTGTAAGCCTTCAACATATGCAACATCGGTGACCTTGAATTTCCCGACAAGTAGGTTTCCTTTCCCTCTTGTTCTTCCTTTAGACTTATCACCGAAGCGAACTTTTGGACCGCGACCTTCTACAAAATCAGATAGCTTGCTCCTATCTCCGGTCATGTGACGATAGCATCCACTATCAAAGTACCAGGTATCCTCCTCTAAAATGTCCTGTAACAAAGAAATTAGGTAGATTTAGGTCCCCTTTGATTTTTGGGTCCATGTATGTTAGTTCCTTTAGGTACCCAAGCTTTCACGGCAAGAATTGGTTTCTTGTAGGACATACTCGGTGCAGGTGTTGCGATATCTACGGGGCATATCCGTAGTTGTTATAATCATGATAATTACTATGCATGTAAAATTGTGGTTATTATTATTATTCCAGACGAGTGCCTTCTAGGAGGTGGAGCCATTTTCTTAGGCCTAACAGCTTGTCTTACGGGTCTCCGTTGGATTCCCAATCTTATTGATACCGAATTGGCATCTCTGTCTTGAGGGATAACGGGGCTCCTGTATCCAATGCTGGCGCTGTCTTGAGAGTCTTGCCGTGCGGTCCTTTGGTGGTTGGATACCGCCTTCTTTACGAATGATCGCGGCGTTTATGATATGCTTGTGGAGCATCTTTGAGTACGCCTTCGAGTGGGTTGGTTCCACTGTCTCGAATAGTAGAGTTGCGGGCGGAATTTGACCTTCGGTTTTCTCGGTGAGGTTCCTTTATGGGACTAGGAGTATCTTCCGATTCTGGAATGTGTTCCACACTCTTGACGAACACTGTACTAGTTTTCCCTTTGTTTGAACATGAGTGTATCCTAAGCCACTTTTATCATGAGCATGTTGCCCGGTGCTCAGAATTTCTTCCATTCTTTTGGACGATTTTTCAAAAGACTTGAGAATGGTCTCAAGTTCGGTTTCTCGCTTTTCGAGAGTTGTGATTTTGGTTTGTAGTAGAACCAAATCATTTGTCTTGCTCTCATTGTGGGTTTTAACCTCATTTAGTTCATGAGCAAGTTGATGATTGCTCTCCATGAGTTTTTCAAAATCGACCTTCTTTGGTTTCACAATCAAGAGACATATTTTCATTATTTATTTTCAGCAAGTCATTTTCATCTTTCGGCTCTAAATTTGTTAATTAAAGTGTATATTCTCGATTTTAGAGTCTCATGGGCCTTTTGAATGTTTTTAAACTCATTCATCATATTTTCGAAAGTATGAGATGCATTGACGGAATAGCCGAGGTTGAACTTACCTCATCGTCATTGTCTTCACCTTCTGGAACATCTTTGGCCATAAAGCACATGTATGCTTTATCATCGAACTCATCGTCGGATGAATCACTTTCGGTGACCACTGAAGACATTCTGCTGATTTGGATGGTGTGGGGGAGGCTTCGATTCTCCAATCGGGGCCTTGAGCTTGTCTTTCCAAGCACGTCTTCTTTCATCTCTCTCTTGTTGCTCGGCCTCGGGCAATCTTTGGACTTTGGGATGAGGACATTTGTTTGCATAATGGCACGGTTTCTATGATTATAGCACAAGTTAGCATCACCAGATGATGTTTGGTACTTACCTTGTTGTGAGTGTTTGGGCTGTAGGGAGTCTTTCCAGTTGTTTGATGAACTTTTTGAATTTATGCATTAGAAGCGCCATTTCATCTTGGGACGGGATGTCGTCGTCCATCGGCATTCTTGTGACCGGGCTTCGACGAGCTAGGCATCTTTGTGTCGACGGTTCGATACGGCGAGAGCTGTGACCTTTGAAGGAGATTCTTCAGCTTTCTCTCTTCTGTCAATATCATACTCAAAAGCTTTGAGGTCAGAGAAGAGATCAAAAGTAGATATTTCATTAAGATTACAGGATACACGCATAGCTGTGGTCTTAATGTCCCATCGGGGTGGGAGAGATCTGAAAATTTTTAAGTTCTTCTCCTTTTGGGTGTAAATTTTGCCCAACGCTTCAAGTTCACCAACAATACCAGTAAATCTGAGGTCAAGTTCCTCAAGTGTTTCCGTTGGTTTCATTTCAAAGGATTCAAATTGCTGAGTTAGTTTTGAAATCTTGTTTTCTTTTGAGAGCTCAGTTCCCTCACAAATTAACTTGAGTTTATCCCAGATTTCTTTGGCTGTTTTGCAGCTCTTTACCTTTGAGAACGTGCCTTTGTCAAGAGTGACAAATAACGCGTTCTTAGCCACGTTGTCGAGATTGGCTCACTTCCTTTCATCTGTTGTCCATTGCTCGCGTTCTTTCTCGAACATTTCAGCATGGGCTTGGCCCTCAATCCTTGCGGCCGGATTGACCTTCATGATCTTGATAGGACCATCCTGTATAACAAAAATCATCTCTTCGTGCATTGCTGCAAGATGAGCTTCCATTCTAATTCTCCAGTCGTCAAATTCGTTAATAGAGAACATGGGGACTTTGTTAATCATAGAAGTATCCATACTGATAATATAGGAATGAAAGAGACTGTTTTGAAAATAAGTGATTTGAATCTGATTCGGTTAAAAAGAGATACGACTGATTCTTTTTAGAATCAACCGCTCCGATACCACTTGTTGGCCACTAAGTATACTGGATACAGTTTGGAAAATAGTTTGAACAACAAACTGTACGGATTCTAAATCTGAGTGCGTAGCGGAAGTCTTGGATACTGAGGTTCTTGTGGATACAAAGAACTAAGTGTATAGTGTATACTTAATATATCACAGTAATTTTAAAACAGTAAAAGCTGAAGGTAAATAACACAGTAATTAAAGTGGTTCGAGGTAAACCCCTCTACGTCCACTGGTCCTCCACACATGAGTAAAAAGTTTATTATAATTACTGCGTACAACTACGTAATTATAATCAAACCTATTCTTGTATCGTTCACACAGATTGATACAAAGAATGTCGCTTTCAACCGTTCACACAGATTGGTTAAAGCTTCCTTCTTGACTAGCTTCTTCACACACAGTTCCAAGGCTTCGTCCTTATTCGTCCCACACAGGTCAGAATAATTTGTTGAGTTCACACAGAGCTCAGTTTTTACACAGAGGTAAAAGGTAGGTAACCAGGTAAGAACAACAGCTTTGAATATGAAGTTCTTGAGCTGATGATGGCTGTTCTTGATGTTGAGCACTGTATATCTCTTTCGTTCTTAATTGCAGTAAGCTTTGGAGATATGTTTGCTCTGATGATAACTTTTGATAGCTTGAGTGTTAGGTTACTGGGTTACTGATCTTCAATGTCTTCATAGGATATATATAGTCTCTGAAGAAAGTATCCGTTTAGATGTATCCGTTTGAATAAGATTTCGTTCCAACGGGATTAAGACACGATCCGGATTTCGCGGGATTCTGAAGATCTGAAGACTGGCAGTATTTAAATACCTTATCCTTGAGTATTTAAATACTTCTTTATTCAACGGGACTTTACTTCTGTTCCTTCTTTGTCCTGTTGTGAGCTGTATGGAAGATAACTGTATTTTGAGTATCGAGACAGTTTCCATACTTGGTCTTTTTACAAGACTTCTTGCTGTACTGAAGAGCTTCACTATATGCTGATTCGAGGCAGGTCTTCGATACAGGATAAAGCCTTAAAGCCTCGATACAGTTTCCTTTACTGTATACGGATTGGCATATATGTCAAAACCTCTTTTATCAAATAACATTCGATACAGGGATCGGATATCCCGGCTATTTCGATACAGGGTATTTGTTTTGCCAACACTATGGTACCATCTGTTTTGCATTATGAATCTGAAAATAATAAGAACCAAAGAAAAAAGGGAAAGATACATAATAAATGGTAAGTTGCCATTTGATACCATATGTTCAGTTTACAAAAGATGAGTCAAGTGACACAAATGGTAAGTTACCATCATTCATACAGTTTAGTTAATTGCCCACAAAAGCCGTGTGATACCATGGTTGGTGCTGGAACATCTGGTTGTGCAGACACAACTAGAGTTGCATGAGTTGGTGAAGTTTCTTCATCATTTGGTTCTTGTGATGCCATTGGTTGTGAATTAGAAAGTGGTATTTCATGAGCACCAGTCTGCATACAGCCATAAAAATCAAAAAAATTTACTTAAATAGTCAAGTATATGGATAAAACAAAAAATTTAAAAATTATTGTTCACTTACCCCTAACATGGCTCTTTGACCACCTCCTCTAGTCATGGCTCTTTGACCACCTCCTCTAGTCATGGATCTTTGACCACCTCATCTAGTCTTGGCTCTTTGACCACCTCCTCAGGTCTTGACACCCCCCTAACAGACTGGCCACTTGTAGAACCATGTTTACAACCCCTAACAGACTCACCACTCACAGAAATGGTTTTACCACCCCTAACAGAACCCCTTGCAGACTCATTTTTACCACCCCTATTAGCCTTACCACAACTTGATTCCCCAACACTTTCACCTTCCTTCCTTGTTGGACAACCCCTCACATTATGTCATTCTCCTTTACATAAACTACAATGCATAATTACTCCTTTTCTTCCCACCCTTGTTCTATTCCCATCATCTTTCTCACCTGCATCCTTCTTCCTCTTATGGGGTGGTCTTCCAGGCATCTTTTTAACTATGGGAGGCAATGGTTTTTGATAATTTGTGGATGGCCATTGATCCATGCCATTCATTCCCAGTAAGTAAGGAGTGTATGTAGTCACAAACCTAGCCTTACTATACCATTCTGAAATATAATCTTCTGGATTCTTACGAAGAAAATATATGGCTGCACACCCATGCTGACATGGTATACCAGATAATTGCCAAGACCTACAACTACAACTGCCCAACCTCTCATCAACTGTAAATCCCTCATAACCATTCACTACTTCAAACTTATTGTCACCACTTGGTATGACTTTCCAATTCCTACATTAACAGTATAACAATGATAATTATTAATATTTAACTTACAAGTGATGAAGATAGTTATAGGGTTATGAACATATACCTGTGCTTATCCTTGATAACTTCAAACTTTTTCTTGATGTTTGGACAAATACCATCACCCCAATTCAAATGCTTGTCCCTCATCTTATGCATTCTGAACATTAACATCTGCCTTATATCTTTCAGCATGTTAATTATTGGTTTCCTCCTTGCTTCCACAATGAGTGCATTGAAGCATTCACTGATCCCATTCTCAACAGCATCACATGCTTTATCTGTATTGAAGAAAGCCCTACTCCAAGTTTCAGGTTTCCTTTCCATCAAATGCTGGTGTGCATCACTGCTAATCTCCTTCAACTCATTCATTGCCTTTTCAAATCTAGCTGGGTAAGTTGCCTTAGCTGCTTTCCAGAACAGGGTTCTATACATAACACCATTATACTTCTTCCTGAAGTTGGCATAGATATGCCTTGCACACTGTCTATGTTCTGCAAAAGGCATTCTCTTTTGCAGCTTCTATGAGTCCCTGCCACAAACAATTAATGTTAAATTAATAAATACATTAATGAATACCATTGAATACATTAGTAAATACAATTACCTTATGCTGATCTGAGATGATAGTAAGACCTGCACCACCCTCTATTCCCAAGTCTTCAATCAAGCATTTCATAAACCAAGTCCAATTCTCCTTGTTCTCAATACTGACAATTGCCCAGGCAATGGGATATATTTGATTATTTCCATCCCTTCCTACAGCTATCAATAACTCTCCTTTACATATGGTTTTTAAGAAGCACCCATCTAGACCTATAACCCTCCTACACCCTTGTAACCATCCTTGTTTCAGACCATTAAAGCAAACATAAAATGCCTTGAAGTAATTTTTTCCATCAGGCATGTGTTCTACAGCTAACTTACAAGTACTACCAGGATTAGATCTCAAAATCTCTGATGCATATGACCACAGCATACCATAATGATCCTCTAAGCATACCTGATATTGGGCTAAAGCTTTAACCTTTGCTCTCCTAGCTAGAGTAAGACCAACTCTGCATTTGTATTTCTTCAAAATTAATGCCACAATATCCCTTATCTTAATATTTGGATTCAGCATGATCTTCTTAGCATAATTCCTAGCAATCCAATTGCTTGAAATCAAAGTCCCAAACTCAAATGTCCTAGAACATGTATGCTTATCTTCAAGTGTTTTAATTTGAAAAGAACGTTCATTTTTCATCCATGATGCCCATAATCTAAAAAAACATTTGTTTTCTCCTGCATCTCTACTACATTTAGCATGTAGTTTCCTAGGGTTATTAACTTCAAAATACAACTTATATCCATTTCTTAAAGCATAAAAGATCAAAGCTCTTTTCAACTGTTCAGGACTTTCATACCTTTCACCTAGCACTGGTGTCATCAAGTTCCATTTAATATTTGGATCATGCATTGGGTACTGCTCACCTTCCATATCATAATCTTCTATGGTTTGGTCAATATCCTTATCAACAAATTCCTCCATCTCCAAGGCATTGTATACCCTAGTTAAAAAGGTTGTATCAAACAATTTTGAGGATTTATGCCTAGGTTTAGGGGCTGCCTTTTTAGTCCTAACTTCAAATACTTCTTCCTCATTATCAGACACATGATCAATAAAAGCTGTATCACTATCATCTTCACTAAAATAATCATATTCATCATCTTCTAGTTCACTATCACTACCATCTATTTCACTAGTTGCATCATTTAACTCAAACACAGAACTTGATAGATAAATATCCAAAACACATTCATTTTTTGTACCACATTCTACACATTCCTTTAAATCAGCATCAGACTTTAAACACCTTAAACCACTATCCAAATATTTACCAGGAAGCAAATAAAACAAACTTTTAACAACACCAGAAAATTGTTCTCCTATGAAAGTAACTAATGCTTCAAAGTCCATAGAAGAGAGATCGACCTCCTCTACCTTTGAGAGGATTTCAAAGTCATATGTAAGCGGGTTTTTTGCAAATGAACCACCACGATGGAAGTTTATCACAAAATTGGAAGATTTAGATGACGATGCCATCTGTGACAAATATCAAACAAGATTAAGGTTAATTGACATTTCTTACATAAAAACCCTAATTTATTATTATCAATTGCCCAAATTTTTCAAAACAGAAAGTGGGATTAATTGTACTTCAGAACACAATAATTGGGAATGAGATAATACCTCTTTGTGAAGATGGCCACTGGATTCAATCAACGTGAAAATTTCAATTAAAGTCAGCTTCCAGCACGGCAACCAACCGGTTATAACAAGTTTTTGATAGTTGGGTCACTATTTTACCCGGTAATGATAGTCTAGTAACCCATTTGCACAAAAAAATGGTTGGGTAACTTAGGTGCACAAAAACGCAAAGTTGGGTAACCTATTTGATATAAAACCCTCATCACAATTCAGTTTAGTTTAATTTAATTCAGTTCAATTCAACGAACTTTAGTTCAATTCAGTTCAGTTAAGCACATTTCAGTTCAGTTCAATTCATTTCAACTTTAGAATCAATATTATTAATTACTATTCCATAATAATATATACCGATTAAATTAATTGTTTATTTTAGTATTATTAGTGTCATTATTATTTTATTATTGTAATACAAATAATAATAATAATTAGTGTTGTGTATATTGTTTTCTAATATGATTTAATTACTAAGAGTACTATTGATTTTAATTAATATTATCAATAAATATTATATATAATAATTATTATTAGTCTTATTATTATTGTATTTTTGTTGTTGTAATATAAATAATAATTATAATTATTATTATATATATTATTATCTACTTTTATTATTAATTATTGTTATTATTAATATCAATATTATTAATAATATTATATATAATTTGTGCTATTATGAATAATTCTATTATTGTTGTTATTATTATTATTGATATCAACATTACCAATATATATACTTTGTAGTATTATGAATATTATTATTATTATTACTATTATTATTATTATTTTTAATATAAATAATTTTATAATTTTTATATCTATTGTTAGTGATATTGTTATTATTATTATTATTATTTATGTATTATCAATATTATTACATATTATTATTATTGTTGTTTTTATTATATTTATTATTACTATTATTGTTGGTGTTGTAATATATATTATTATTGTTGTTATATACTTCATTCGTTCTCTTATTATTGCAACGTATTGACTATTACACTGTTCACATACTCTTTTTTAATCATCTTTTGTGATTTATACATATGAAAAATATAGTCATGTGAGATCTTGTTAGATTAATATCGAAATATACTTTTAAAATATCAACTTCTTATCATTTTTAAAAATAAAGAGTTGAAGATATATAATGATTAAAGTTGTGCATTGTCAAGCATTAAAGTCCAAATGTTGCAGTTTTAAGAGAACGGAAATAACTTATTAACTTTAATTCAATTTAATTGAGTTTCAATTCAATTCAATTCAGTAAATTCAATCCCGTTCAATTCATCAAAATTTGATTAAAAAAAGATAGAGCCTAGTTTAGTATGCCTAGTAATCGGAGAACTGTGTCCGCATGGGCAGCTCAACTGGTTCCTAGGTGGCAGATTGCTACAAGGACGCAGGTTCGAGTCCTGACAGCCGCAGTGTGAGAGTTTTATCCCTCCAATGTGGGGGATAGCTCCTTGTGGGCACTTAGGCATGTCAATTTTATCCGTACCCGATCCTACCCGTCGTATAAATCCGAAATCGGGTCGGGTATTGACCGAACCCGAAATTTTGTGATTGGGTACGGGTAGGGTATGAGTATAGTATATTACCCGATTACCCGACCCGATTACCCAACCCGCGTACCCGTTTGAATTATACAAATACATTATTATTATATATTATGCATAAATATTATATTATATTATATATTATGTATACTATTATATAAAATATAATATTTTAAATATTTATTATACTAAATTGAATTTACTAATTATATTAAATGTATATATGATAATATATATATTAAAAAATATTTATATTTGTAAATATAGGGTATACTGCAGAATCATTAGATGCCGATTCTTAGATGGACAATACCCGAACCCGATTCGAATCAAATAGGGTAGGTATGGATGGAGGAGGCATACGTCTTATCGCCGTTACCCGACCATCATCTGACATCCCATTTTCATAAAGCCGATCCCGGCGTGAGGTCCTGGGGTGAGGGATATCGACTCAATGCTACAAGTAATCGGAGAACTGCTATCTTTCATATGACACGTGTCATCTCATCTGAGGTAACATACATGGTACAAGCCTTACTTTCTGAAGCACCTTCCTCCATTTTCCACATACAAAGCAAAGCACTCAGAAAAGATACACTTTTTTTCTTTAAAAAAAAAACTGATTTAATCTCAGTGTAAATTATAAATCTTTTTTAGTATTTTCCTACCACAGAAAAAGAAAAAGAAGGGAATGAACTTTTTTTTTTTTCTAGAGAGATGTTTCTCTGAAGTGAACTCCCTTTTTGTGATGTTGAACATAATAACTGGTGAAAATTTATTTACCCCAAATTTACATCTGTTTTTCTTTTCTGGAATAAAACCAGCAACTTTTTCTTTGGCATTTTCTGTGTTTGGGATTTCTATATAAAGGATTATACATAGAGGGAAGATAGTTAGAAGTGAGAGGGACAAAGTGCTTTGAGGAGACGATGGTTCTTGGCGGTGGTGAAAACATCATACTAAATGGTGATGATACTACTAATTCTTGTGGTGATGATGAAATGGAAAATGGTTCAGATGAAGGGTTAGGATTAATTAGTGAGTGGAAAGATATTCCCGAGGAACTGTTGCTGAGAATTTTGGCTCTGATGGATGATCGGACGGTGGTTGTTGCATCTGGGGTGTGTCATGGATGGAGGGAAGCCATTTCTTGGGGACTCACTCATCTCTCTCTCTCTCTCTCTCTTGGTAATATAAGCATATTTATTTTGAACTGTTGCTCAAAATCATTGTTTTTTTCCCTCATGATTTTTAGTGTTTTTTTAGTATTTTAGTCAAGGGTTTTGCTAATATAGTCCTGAGGGCTGTATTTAAGCATTGATTACGTGCATTAGTTGGAGGGTGTATTTGAATTTGTAGGGGACATTTTATGTCCAATAATGAACTTAAAATGATATGAAAGGTATAACCGTTAAATCGTTTTCAAAATTCAGATGATTTTTGATCTTATAAGCGTATTTGGTAATCGTTAAGTTATGTTTTGTTCAAGAGAAAAAAATGTAGTTTCTTTCGTAGTTTTTTGTGATCACTCCTAAGCCATTTCCCTTGTTTACGACGACAAATGATGAACGAGGTTGTTTTTAAGGACTTATTCTCATGTCCGAGAAGAACGCGTCATGAATTCCTCACGCTTTCTCTCAGGTGCAAGAAGAACATGAACAATTTGGTTCTATCACTCGTCCCCAAATTCACCCAACTCCAGTTTCTAATTCTCCGACAAGACACGCCGAAGCTTCAAGACGATGCTGTTGAAATAATTGCGAACCACTGTCATGATTTACAAGAATTAGATCTCAGCAGGAGTTTCAGGCTAAACGACCGATCCTTGTACGCCTTATCCCACGGATGTCCGAATCTCATAAAGCTTAATATCAGTGGATGTTCATCTCTCAGTGATACTGCACTTGGTTATTTGGCGGGCTTTTGTAGAAAATTGAAAATTTTAAATCTTTGTAGATGTGTAAGGGCTGCAACTGACAGGGCTTTAGAGGTACGATGATGAATTAGCTCGGCCCGTTTTGTTTATTTCGTAGTAATATGTGAAGATGGTTAACCGGGTTTTTTTTTTTTTTTTTTCTCTGCAGGCGATCGGGTATAATTGTAATAAATTGCAGTACTTGAATCTTGGATGGTGTGATCTGGTTGGTGATGAAGGTGTAAAGAGCTTAGCTTATGGTTGTCCTGATCTTAGAGCTCTCGACTTGTGCGGATGTGTTCTTATAACAGGTATCACTTTCTTGTGTTCTTAGTCTTCCACTTGAGAAAAAAATGTTCGAGGTTGTTAATATATATTGGTGTTGGCACCCTTGCTTCATTCGTTTGAGGTTTTCTTAGTTGATTGTATTATCAAACTTCCATGCCATTGGCAGACTTGAATTCTTATCTTCGTTTATTCTTTCTATCACTTAAAAAAAACTTTTTGACGTGTTCCGGCTAATCATCCCAGACGACAGCGTAGTTGCACTAGCCAACAACTGCACTCACCTTCAGTCCCTCGGGCTATACTACTGCCAAAACATAACCGACCGCGCCATGTACTCTCTGGCACAGAGCCGACCCAAGAACAAGCATCACGTGCGGTCCCCACTGAAGAGCCGGACGTACGAGCATGGTGAAGGGCTTACGAATCTCAACATCAGCCGGTGCACGGCCCTGACTCCTCCGGCGGTACAGGCGGTGTGCGATTCCTTTCCCGCGCTGCATACTTGTTCCGGTCGGCATTCCTTGATAACCAGTGGCTGTCTGCATTTAACGTCCGTGCATTGTGCGTGTGCTGTCCGAGCGCACCCGATGTTCCATTTAGCTCATTAAGATGTTTGTGTGTGTAGTAATAATGTAAGACATTTGGAGGTTTAAATGTGTGAATTTTTTCTGCATTCGTTTGGGATTTTCTTAGTTGATTGTATTATCAAACTTCCATGCCATTGGCAGACTTGAATTATCTTTGTTTATTCTATCACTTAAAAAACTTTCTGACGTGTTTCGGATAATTATCCCAGACGACAGCGTAGTTGCACTAGCCAACAACTGCACTCACCTTCAGTCCCTCGGGCTATACTACTGCCAAAACATAACCGACCGCACCATGTACTCTCTGGTACAGAGCCGGGCCAAGAACAAGCATCACGTGCGGTCCCCTCTGAAGAGCGGGATGTACGAGCACGGTGAAGGGCTTACGAATCTCAACATCAGCCGGTGCACGGCCCTGACTCCTCCGGCGGTACAGGCGGTGTGCGATTCCTTTCCCGCGCTGCATACTTGTTCCGGTCGGCATTCCTTGATAACCAGTGGCTGTCTGAATTTAACGTCCGTGCATTGTGCGTGTGCTGTCCGAGCGCACCCGATGTTCCATTTAGCTCATTAAGATGTTTGTGTGTGTAGTAAATAGTAATAATGTAAGACATTTGGTGGTTTAAATGTGTGGATGTTTTCTGTGGTTGCTTTTAGAAATGTTATATAATTACGAAAGTACCCCTGAGGTATGACTTCATTACTCAAAAAGAAAAGGGGAAAAACTGATTATGTTCATAAACTTTGGGGGTAGTTATGGAAAAAACCTTGAAGTTTGAGGTAATTACCAAGGAAATCCAGAGGCTACTGAAAATTACAAATAACCTATTTAGGTTTGGTTGTATATTAAATAATGTTTTTATAAGGGGGTTTGTTTGTGTTTTGGTTTTTGAATGGGATTGATGAAGTGCAATACATAGTTAAATTTTAGGGGTTGGGAGCCTTGCCCCTGAAATACTTAATATTAGTTGGCAAAAAAAGGCATCAGCTGGAGAAAGTAGAATGATCAAAGGGTCACAGTTTCTTGTACAAACAAATGCAGACATGTAGATGAGACATGGAGTTGAGCTCTTGTGGCTTTCACCATAAACTTTGTTTCTCTTAAAAGACACAATTTCCTCTTTTTTTTTTTTTTTTTAAAAAAACGTTATCAGGCGTGTCTGAACATACCAACGATCCATGGTCCGTGTACTCATCATCATCTTCCCCCGTACACAATCTCGTCATCATCAACATAGAATGCTGGGTTACAAAGACACCTGAAGAGTCTGCCAATACCCTGTTTCAAGAAAAAAGAAAAAACTCATGGTAAATAAAATACATCTTCTTGCTGTAAAAGAACATACCGTTGATAGAGAGAGATGTTGGGATATAAGGGTTTTTATGGAGATCCGGATTTTTCAATGGATCGTGTAAACACTTTCCGAACTGATATTTCTACCCTATGCCCGGGTTACAAGAAATTCAGCCTATGATAATCCAATGGACCACCGCCGGGGGCTCTGCCCCCGGACCCCCGACATAATCGTACCGGCTTATAATTCGATCTTATACATGTGTGCACTCCGCACATACCCGAACATATATTAGAATATAAATTATAAGACCCCTTAGCTCACATATTAGTTCCAATTACACAAAATGAATGGTGACACTAAAATCACCAACACGAGAGGGGGGGGGGGGGGTGGAGATGCAATAACCTGTGTAATCAAAGGAGTTCTGTAATTGAGTGATCTTGGTGAGTCATCTTCTTCATCAGAACTGTCAGAACTGCTGTCATCACCATTCCTTTTTGATGTTCCAGCATTTTGCATGTGCTTTTTACTCTGAATGCATACAAGTATGCACTTTTGTTACTTTTTTTTTATTACGTAGGCCAACAATTCTAAATGCGACATTATTGGCGTAACTTTTATTATTACTCCCTCCGTCCCATTTCATTAATACCGATTTCAATATTTTATAATAGAGAAAAATGAGGGGAATGGGTAAATAATGAAATGGGACGGATGGAGTATTATTTTTGTATTTAAGCCAAAACTTTGGAGTAACCTCGCAATTTTCCCTATAATATCGGTTGTATTGTAAACTTAGTCTAGGAGAACAACCATGCATGGATGTCTAGTAAGCCATGACAAAACAAACCTGGAACTTTTTTCCTAGTATCTTTAAAGCGACTGCACGCGTTTTGAGTTCTTCTTTCCTAACATGGCTTTCTTGTAGCACCTACCAAAAAAATATTAAAAAAACAAAGACTTGGTCTTAATATCAAGGAGGAGGTGTAATATTTCTACGAATGGAGAAAATGTAAGATAGAAATCGAGCCTTTAAAGGTTCTTCATAATTGTGGAATTGTTTTTTCTTTGTGGTAATTATTCCAAACCTCACGGGTAGTTTCTTTAGCTATTATCGCTTGCTAGTCAGCCTAAAATCCCTCGGTAGTCATGTATACGAACGAACTTACCATTTGACACACGTGTAGTAGAGTCACTTCAATGTCGACCACATTCAGTTTCCACAGTGAATTCACGAGTGTGTCTTTGTTTAGCCTCGGACGTGAATCATTTTCGGGAGCACTACCATCCATCTTCAATTGTTGTCGTCTAACGTCTTCTTGAATTTGAAGCAACTGAAAAGCACCTGGAATTCCATATATCCAACCAAACTATAGTGAAAAGGGGAGCTGTGGTATCCTTTATGTTTGGTCTGATTACATAAAAGACCCAATTCAAATACTCCCTTCACATATGCTTCTGTAGGACTTTTCTTTTCAGGGGGGTATTTGTAAATTTTAGAAAAAAAATGTTCGTAATTAAGCTAAAACTTGGGGTAGTTTTTCGTAATTAAGCTAAAATTTGAAGAGATTCAAACCCAGAGTACCTTGTGCTGCTGTAAGTTGTGACTTCCAAAAATGTCCCTTATTTCGAACCCACTCAGCCATGAATGGTACACCTAGATATATAGCTTTTTTCCCTAGCTGTAGTGCTGCCTGTCTTGTGTATATGTATCCAACTGTGTGCAGAATCTCAGATCCAAAAGCTGTAAATAAGTGAGAATAAGTGATTTTCATAACAAACTAAAGCAAAAAAAGTATTCATGAGGAAAATACCATTGGGGTTTAGTTTGATTACCAAAACCCCCAGATGTCTTTCAAAATTACGAATACCCCCTGATATTTGTTTCTATGTTACAAATGGCACAGAATGTTTGTTAAGAAAATGCAAATCTATGCGTAGTATCTTTTAAGGGGTATTTGTAATTCTGAAAGATAAGCGGGCTTTTTTGTTTTTCTTTGTAATTTGGGACAAACTCGAGGGAAATTCTTATAAATCAACCCAAATAATAACGGATACGAAGCAGTAAGCACTAAGTGATAGTCGTTTAGAAGATCACCTGCACGTGAAAGCCTCTCGACTTCGGATTCAGCTCGTCTCGAGAATCCTTCTTTGTCACCATGGACATAATGGCTAAGAAACTCTCTTAGTATTCTAGCAAGCTTTTCTTCTCTTTCTCTTTGAACCGCCTTCATTTAAAATTCAATAGTATCTCACATTGAGTTCCGTGGGACACACTGAAATAGCGATGTCAACTTTATCCGTACCTGATCCTACCCGTCGGATAAACTCGAAATCGGGTCGGGTTTCGGCCGAACTCGAAATTTTATGGTCGGTATGGGTATAGTATAGTACCCGAATACCCGACCCGATTACCCGACCCGCGTACCCATTTGAATTATATAAATATATTATTATTATATATTATACATAAATATTATATTGTATTATAAATCATATATATTATTATATAAAATATTATATTTTAAATATTTATTATACTAAATTGAATTTATTAATTACATTATATGTATATATGATATATGTTGAAAATATTTATATTCTTAAATATAGGGTATACGGGTACCCGAATACCCATTGAGACCCGATTAGCCGATGGACAATACCCGAACTCGATCCGAATCAAATAGGGTAGGGTATGGAGGAGGCATACTTGTACCCTACCCGACCCATTGACATCCCTACACTGAACCTAAATTTTAGTTGTTAGTTCTTTAATTTTTCTTAGTATCTTTAGCTTTTATTTTTATTTTTTAATTAAGACTAGGTTTTATATATATATATATATATTTTGCAGTTCATATAGTATTTTAGTTATTTTTATTTCTTTTAGTTTTCAATTTTTTAGTATTTTTTTATTCTAGAATTTAATTTTAAGTGACCGGTCGACCTAAGACCCACTCAAAAGTAGCAAGACAATTGTGAAAAGTACAACAATTGGAAATTTGGAAGGAACATAAGATACCATCAAATTTCTGGGTAATTATAAAACAATCCCTGAGGTTTGGTCTAATCACAAAAAAAAAGAAAGAGATTCTTTGAAAATTACAACACTCCCCCTTTAAATTTTATTTTTTTACATTCCACCCCCTTCATAAGTGGTAACATTTCAAACAAACCCCTTACATTTGTAAAAACATCACAATTATATTATTTAAAAGACAGTCAAACTCTTGTAATTTATATACACCTTTGAGTTTCTTTTTGGGTTCCTGAACTTTTTTCAAATTCTTATTTTGTACCTTGCCTGAAAATCTCTAACCTTTAATACTAATCTGATTTTGCACCCGGCGATATTTTTCGGTGATAGCCTTTCTTACGTGGCATATATGTGTGTGGCATTAGTAGATGTCGTGGCAGCAACGTGTATTTGTCAACACATGTGGAAGAAAACCACGTAAAAAAATAACAATAAAAGATTAAAACGTTTCTCAGATCCCCCAAAGACCATGCTCGCAAATTCAAATCTGAACAAAAAGGAATGATACATCGTAGCTTAAAGAACACCTAAACTAGAGGAAGAAGACAACCTGAAAAATCCTTAATTTTTGATTAAATAAAAATTACGACCCTATCTACGCAAAACGATGAATAATTATATGCGGCGTCGTTTTGTTCACACCGGAGTATTTAGCCACATCAGACAATTCGGTTGCCATATAAGCACCCAATTGGGGTCTCGCCAACGGGAGTGCAAAATCAGATTAGTATTAAAGGATTGCGAGGCAGATTTTTAAATTGATATGCAAAATAAGAATTTGACAAAAGTTCAGGGATTTTACGGCTATTAACCCTTTTTTTTTAGTAATTAGTTCAAACCTGAGGGAGTTTTTCGTAATCATCCCCCATATTTTCATCTACTACCTTGAGTCCGCCGTCGACTTTGTAAGGACTGTCATCTCCACCGGCTAGGTCAATGGAAGCCATTGATGCTACAGCTAAGTGCCCGACATAGTCTTCGAAAAGTTCGCTTCCAAAGAGGAGAGCAAAAACAGCCGTCGGATCAAGCATCGTTTCCCTATAAGATAAACGACATCGCAATATCACATCCGTGTGTGTAAAGCGGAAACAAGAATCGGCGATTAGATTTAGGGGGGAGAAAAAAAAATAAGAGTCGTGCTTTGGGGGTGAAAAGAAGAAAAAACAAAAAATAGATTCACCTGGATATACTGTGCTTTCCATTGCGATCATATATCTCTCTTTGTGCCGGATCACTTAAGACTTGGTAGGCTTCGCCTAATGTCTGATCATGAAGGAAGTAATTTAGGCGATTAGCTTTACATCATCACATGAATTAGATTTTTAATCGGATGATATTATTTGTTACGGTCGACTGTTAGACTGTTCTCCAATGAATCGTCGGCCCGAGAGTTAGCCGCCGGACTTCTAGTTATGGCCAGATTTTTTTTCTTCCTTTTCTTTTTTGGTGCGACACATGCCGACCGGCTTGTCGGTGGAGCCGCCGGCCCGCCGCTGGCGTACCTTTGGAAGTCAACGTGTTTTTGCTAGCAAGGTAATATGGTAATATTATTATTTTAGTTTACTTATGACACCGCCACCGGCCACCGTGTCAGCTTTTTTCTTTTCCTTTTTTTAAATGCCGACCTATCGCTTGCTTTTCAATGAGGTCGGTGCTGGCCGCCGATCAATTGTTTTTTTTAAAATGGCGTCTAGCTTTCGGGCGGCCGCCGCCGATCAGGGTTTTTTCTTTTGAGCCGTCGGCAGACCACCAACGGGGCTGGCTATTTTTTTTTTTGGAGCCGCTGGCAGACCACCAACCATCTTTTTTTAATGGTGTGGGCCGTGTGGCGTCCGGTCGGCCTGCACGCAAGCGGAGGTGCCGCCAGACATTCGACAATTTTTTTTCCGGCGGCCCTGCTGGTCTGCGCACCGGCTAAGCTGCTGCCAATTATTTTAATTTAATTATGGCACATACAGATTCTCTCTAATTACTACTCCCTCCATTTTTCGTCGTTTGAATTTTTGATACACATTTTTAGGTGCTTTGACCGGGTAGTTAAATTTATCATTTTTAAAATTTTATTTTTCTAAATAAAAATATACAATCTAAATTTTAATTCCCGTACGGTCAAAGCACCTAAAAATATGTGTCAAAAAGTCAAACGACATCTAAAGAAAAATGAAAAAATGGAGTATAACATAGGATTGATTATTCAAAAAGTTACCTGTGGGGTTCGGGGTAATTACCGAGGTGTGACACAGTCTTATAATTTATACCGGTCACTAATATTCTTACAAATGTGAGTTTTTTTTTTTTTAATATGTGCTTATGAAGGGGGTATACGTAAGAATGTGATTTTTTATGTAATTAGGAAATTTATTTAGATATCTTTATAAATACTAAATGCCCCCATACCTGTAGAATATTTTTGTAATTATCCATAATTACAAAAAAACAAATAAAAAAAATAAAGAAGCAAACAAGAATTGCCTGAAAATTTTGAGCTGCCTGCGGATCATTTGGGTTTTTATCAGGATGAACTTGCCTTGCCTGGAGAATCAGAAATAGTAATAGATAAAATACCTAAATGCAGCCCTCAAATAAATAAATTAAGAATAAAAAAATGCAAAAGTAAAAGGTGAAAAATTTAGTAAGTAATAAATAAAAAAATTAATAATAATTATGCAAAAATAAATAAATAATAAAAAGTAAATCCACAAACAGAAAATAAATAAATAAATAAATAATAATACTAAAAAATCTTCAAATATAATCAACCACCCGAATTATCTCCCTCCACACCGTCCTATCCAACGATATAATTTCTTCAATCCCAAGAAACCTTATATCATTCTCAATCACTTCTTATCATGTGTATTTAGGTCTTCCTCTACCCATAAACAGCACTGCTCCTGATCTCCAACTTACGCTTAGTTCCCGAGTTTTAGTAAAGAAAAGAAAAGAAAGGGAAAGAAAATTAGGAGAGAAAAGAAGAGAAAGGAAAGTGAAAGGAAAGTGTATTTTGTGTTCTCGAGTCGAAAGGAAGTGAGAGGAAAATTAACCATTTTGTTTTTTTCTCTCTAAATCCTTTCAAATCGGAAGGAAAGTTAGGAGGGAAAGTCTTTCTTCCATTTCTTTCTATTTCTTTTCATTAAAAAATTCAGGAACACCAAATATTTTTTCTTTCTTCTTATTTCCATCCATTTCCCTTCTTTTCTCTCGTTAAGTTAAACTCGGAAACTAAGCATTATAGAGCAAATGCACATATCCAACCTCATCATCAACAGCATTTTATATTAACTCAAAAAAAAAAAGAATGAAAAACTATTGAGTTTAAATCATAAATAGTCCCCAGAATTAATTTTTTAATCGATTTAGTACCAACTTCTCTGACACTGTCCCCAAATTCGCCAGAAACGCAGAAAAACGTCGTCTAAGCTCACCTATCGCGCTCCCAAAATTTGGGACTTTCTGTCGGTGACTGGTATGCCACGTTACCTTTTCGGGACTAAATCGATTAAAAAGTTAATTTTGAGACGAAATATTTAGTGCAAAATATTTATGAGGCGATTTGTGATTTTAACTCAGATTAAAGAAAACATTAAAAGGGTACGACAGAAATAAGCAAAAGAATGCAAACCTTAAGATAGTAAGCCTTTCGAATCTCCTCCTCCAATGCTGAAGGATCAACTCCAAGAATATCATAATATTCAGTTTCTTTCACCATTCTTTATTTTTGTGCGATCTTGGAGGAAAGAGGAGAGCCAGAAGAGAAGTAATAAGGAAATAATGCCTCTCTCTCTCTCTCTATCTATCTCTCTCTCTCTGTGTGTGTGTGTGGAAATGGGATGTTGAGAGAGGCTCCACGAGAATGAGAGATGGGCTTTCCAGTTCATCGATATTGGATAAAGTAGAATACTGCTTTCGGGGGAGCTTTTTCGCGGGAGGAAAAACAGTATTTAACTGTAACTTTGTGGCGCTCATCATTTCTCTATGCGTTGTCTATAAGCATCAACAGACCAACTTTTATGAATGTTCAAGTATTTTTTTTCTTTTCCATCGGGTTTTCTCTCTCTCTCTCTCTAGATTTGATGTTTTGATATGCGTGAGTGGGGTTTTCTTGATAACCCACTTCAAAACAATTTAAGTGTACTAGTAGATTGGAAATTGAGACGTACCTTCTAGTTAGCTTTTTTTTTTTTAATAACTAAGTGATCCCAATTTAGTCGGACTAATCCTAGTCCCTCAATGAACCCACTTCTAACCCATTGAAAGAAGTAAATCGCGAGTCGCTCGAACAATTCCAGGATTCCCAATGCCTTTCGTACACCTGCGCGCAGGAGAGTTTTTAAGCGATTAGCGCCGGGTTCCAAAGACGATTCTCGGAGAGCAATGGCTGATTGATCAGCCTCCGAATTCCCAGCAGGAATACTCACACCGCCGCTGACGCGAGATTAAACATTAATTAGCGGTGCTTCAAATTTTGAGAAGCTAGAGGATCATAAAGAGAAAAACTTCCTCTCTCACCTCCTTGGTGGGGTTAGAACCCAAGACCTCTCCCAAAGGAGTGTCTTGGGAGTAGGCATCCAACCACTAAACCACCAACTCTTCCCCATGCGACATTATTTTTAACTTAAAGCCAAACGAATTAACCAAAAAAAGCATCATTTTTTAGCCGAATGTATGTTCGTTTGTAAGAAAATGTTCATTACTAACAAATTTCTAAGGAAAGACTGTCATGCGACCTATATCCACCAATTGGTCAAAACATAAATTCACTTCACTCAGTTGACAAAACTGTAGAAACGCCGGCTCAGGTATACAAAACTTGCAGTCCAATATTCTGGTTATCAAAATAGTCAAATTCTTCCATTCCGACATCATAGAGGTTGCATAAAAAAATAACAAGAGAGCTGATCAGTCGCAAGCCCCACTACTTTGCCTTTCCTCTCTTGCCATTCTTCCCAAACTTATTGTCATTTTTCCCAAACTTTTTGCCATTTTTCCCAAACTTATTGTCGTTTTTCCCAAACTTGTTGTCGTTTTTCCCAAACTTGTCGTTTTTGCCAAACTTCTTCTCGTTTTTCCCAAACTTCTTTCCCTTCTTATTCTTGGTCTTGAGAAAAGAAAATTTGTCTGCTTTCTTCTGTCTTTCCTTCCGAACTTGATCGATATCTTTGATTTCCGTACGGACGTGAGCATTTGGTACTGATCTACGACTTTTTCCACCGCTGAACCTTCGGTTATCCCCTCGATAGCCAGAAGAAGTACCTTTCAAAAAATAGTAAAGTTGACAAAATAAAAATAAAAATACAAACCCACCATTGTATATTTAAAGCAACTCAATTGCTGCATTCAGAATTTGCCAGTTATTATTATAGCAATGACATGATAATTACAGATACCAGCTCAAGTATAAATTTACCAACTGAACTAGAAGCTCCTTGTGAAGTGCCGTCATTGCTTGTCCCTTTAAGTGATACATTATTGTGGGACCGTTCTTTCCACTTCTTGTATATCCCGGTTTTGTTGGCTTTCACTTTTGCGCCACTTTCTGTTATTATCTGTATAAGTCGGAATTACAAAATAAACACTAATGAAACATAAATAGCTAGTTAAGAAAAATATAATTTCCTTTAAACCGCCCATGTTACTGTAATAAATTTATTTATTTTATATTCAAAAAAAAAATACCTTTCCGCTGGCAGTCACGCGATCCCCATTGTTTAGCTTGACGTACTTCTTACTCCTCTGTTACGAATTCAACATAATTACAACACATCAAAATTCGAATTGAGGGTGTTTACCTGTTATTTATTTCATTTTTCTTATTTTTATGGGTGGGCGAAGAGTGTTTGAAATAATAGCATTTTGTACCTTATCCCAGTGATAGGAAGATTTCTGCTGCTGCAATCCTCCACTATCATCAGCAGTTAGATCAAGCACCGCAGCTTCTAGCCTGAATATAAGAATATGTCAATTCCCTCCACATGAGACAGTAAGTCGACATTTTGAGACGTAAAAGAAAACAAATATTTAGCCATCAGTTACTCTATACTTGCCTACTTGATTCAAAGCCTCCTCGGTTACCTCTCACAGAAAGCCCTGCTTCGTAATGCTGTTAATGATACAGTAACAACACATTATTTCAAGTTGTATGCAGAAACAAAGTCAAATGACACATACGAAGAAAAAAAAAACTGTTTCGTATGATAATTATTTGGTTACTAAGAAAGAAACTGCAAATTACTGGAAGAGAAAAAAATAAAAATAAGAACAAAAAGTGCAGAGCCAAGTCAAGCTAGCAAATGCTAACATGGTCTATGCATACAATTTTGAGTAGTAATTCACCTGATTTGTGGGCACCGAACTAATAAAATACTCATCATCTTTGAAGTTCTGTGCCTTCCTTTTCGAGCCAGATACTGCCACAACCAATATGATCATATTAAGATAATAAATCATATAAAGATTGTACTCCCTCTGTTAACATAAAGTATGGTCCAGGGGGAGTGGTACGGGTTTTAATAAAGTGGAGGAGAGATGTATTTTTTAGTGGAGAATGTGGAAGAGATATGTAATTTTGAGTGGAAAAAGGGTAATATTTTAAGTAGGGTCGTTTCCATTTATGGAAAGACCACACTTTTTGTGGACGGCCCAAAAAAGAAAAAGGATCACACTTTTCGTGGACGGAGGGAGTATTAGTTTTAGTCAACCTCAATAGAAAAATTATAAACTATAATGAAAAAAAGGGACAAATTTTGCTTAAATTATAGTCAGAATAATAAGAATCAACTGTTACAGCTCTTATGCTCAGCATAAAAAAGTTATCCTGCCTTCTATTTATAGCACATCTGGTGGATTTTTAGCCTCACAGCCAATACAATGGTTAAACAGTACTAATATTTTCTTTAAGAAAATGAAAATTGCAATCGCGTTTTTCCTTCTTTTGCTACAGGTCATTAATATGTCCATATTAAATTCAAATGAGCACCTTTTGCTACAATCATGTTTTTCCTTCTTTTACCATTCCAATGCAATATTATATTGCTAAACCATATAGGATTCCAGAATTGGATGATTGGATCTAAGCACAAAGCACTTCATCCAAGAATAGAAAACTCATATCGTGAGTAGGGGTGTAAGTCAATCCAAGCCTATGAACCATATCGTGAGTAGGGGTGTAAGTCAATCCAAACAAGCCTGCTCAAACTACTTTGAACTTTTATGGAGCTTTAAACACTATTTTTGACCTTGATTTGATTAGTAATTGAGTCGAGCTCGAACGAGCTTTAATAGAGCCGAATACGAATCCAGCTCGAGTAGTTTGATTTTTTATATGAATTTTATAATTTTTGTTCAAATCGAGTCGAGCTATATCTTATCAAACAAAAAATTTTGTTCATGTTTAGTTCGTTACACGGACAAACCGAGCTCGAACGAGTTTTTTACTAATCAAACTTGAATCGAGTATTGAGTAGCTTGTTTTGATTTTCAGCCTTAACCGTGAGAATCACACAGAAGTATTATGAAACCAAAAAACAAGAGGCTAAAATTAATATATGCCATGGTAGGTCAGTGATGAGGCATCACGTGCAGAATAATTAAGTTTTAGTTATTTACAATTTTACCATTATTAAACTATTTGTTTTTTAGTTTTATTTGCTATCCTAGTTAAATTAGGATTACTGATATTAGTTTACTTTTATTACTAGTAATACTTGCAAGTTTAGGATTAGTATTAAGAGACCTATAGGTGCTCCTTGTTTAGTCTTTTCTTAGGGCATTATTTTTACGTTCTTCAATTTTAAATAAAGACTATCGTTTTTATTTTATCTTTGAGTTTCTGGACTGAAGATCGTTTTAGCTTGGGGTTTGATCGTGTGTTGACCCCTGCATCGCTACACGCTGTGTCAGGTGGTATCAGAGACAGGTTCGACCATTCCGATGGCTAACCTAAGTGGAAGCGAAGGCAACCAACCCCTTGACGTTGGTCGGGAGTTGCAGGCTGTTTGGAGAGCAATCGAAGAACAGCGAACATCAACTCGAAATATCGAACGACAACTGGCGGAGATCACCTATCAGCTGCGTACGTTGTCACGAGCTGGTGTCACTAGGGATGGTGGCGAAGAACTGAATCAGGCTGGAGGAGTTGCCCTCGGTAGAGCAGTTGCTAACCCCATACCTTATTACCCAAGAAGAGCAGCTATGGGTTTTGATTACAGTAGCGATGAAGACCAGGCTGAACTAGGGCTTGAGGCAGTTCGTCCAGGTGGAGGCAGATTTCGGCAGAACCGACAACAAAATAATAGAGGGGATGACGAATTCAAGCTAAAGGTAGATATTCCTAATTTTAATGGCGAATTAGATGGCAGGCACCTTTTTTTCGATTGTTCTGTAAAGGGCTATCTTCTGGTTCAATTTCCTGCGAGTAAAAAAGAAATTCATCACAACTGACTAGAAAGACAAAAAAAAAAGTAGCTAAAAAATGATGACAAAATTTAATGCCAAGGGGGTTAAGAGGATATTTATGAGATCCATGTGACGTGGAGGGGAGAAAGTTGATATTTATCACCTTCTCAGCACGATCTGTGGCACGCTGTTGATGAACTTTATTGATCACCTCCTCATGCATAGCTCTTTTCACCTTCATCACATCAACCCATTGACTAGACGATCCCTGAGATTTCTACTTATCGTCAAATTTGAGAGACAAAGGGATAAAGAAATATAAAATCAGTAGCAACAATATAACAGCTGACACAAAGATAGAAGAAATGATATTACCTTTTGATTTTTGGATTTTGCAGCCTCACCTTCAGCTTCCAAAACAGTTTGCTTGGGTCTATTAACATATCACATATACAAGAAAAAATTTGAAAAATAAATTCCCATTTTACTGTTCTAAAACTCAGATTCAAAGGTTAATTAAGGACTCACCTAAATAACTTAAGGCGTTCGGAAAAGGCTAAAGCTGACAATTCATCACCCCCGAGTTCATTTTTGAACATTGGATGTAAGCCTTCACGGGGCAAGTCTTTTACCATTTTAATAGCCTCCTTAGATGGCTTTGTCTTTGTTTTTATATACAATGAAAATGCTTTTGAAGAAGGTCTCAGCAAAGCATTGAGTTCCGTAGATGATTCTACGATTTCTCGAACTCTGTCGGAAAGTAGATCTATAGCTCTCTGCGGAAGACGCCCATAAATAGTTTCTCCACTTGCAATTGCTTGATCTATTTTAGCCATAACACCATCCTTATCTCTTAGGAACTCTTCCTCTGTTGGAGCAGGATTAATTGGTTTGGACAGAAAGAGATGAAGATCTACTAGGTGAGCCATGTCTTCTGATGTAACAAAAGAAAATGAAGTACCAGTACGACCAGCCCTTGCAGCTCGACCCACACGATGGACAAAAAGTTTAGGTTTAGGAGGAAAGTCAAAGTTGACCACATTATCGAGTAAAGGGATGTCAATTCCCCTAGCAGCCACATCCGTCACTATGAGCAGCATAGTCTTTCTAGCCTTAAACTTTGATACATGGATCATCCGAGCATCATGATCCATATCACCATAACAAACAGAAGCCGCAATACCATCTTCTTTAAAAAGAGCGTAAAGAAATTCAACATGATATTTAGTGGAAACAAAAATTAAAGTTTGCTGATCAGAACTTAAATGTTCCCTTATCAAATACAACAATGCAGCATATTTTTCCTCCTGCCTTAAAGTGAAAAAGGTAAGTTTGAGGTCAGGGCTAATTCTAGTATCCAAATCAAGCCTCATTAGTTGAGGGTCCCGAAGACCAGCCTTGGCAAACTCAGCGAGGGCACTTGGTAAAGTTGCACTAAAAAGCAAAGTCTGACGATTCTCGCCTAGCTTCCCAATGATTTTGTGCAACTGCTCAGCAAATCCCATGCTAAAAAGGCAATCAGCTTCATCAAAAACAACATACTCCACAGTGCGCAAAGACATGTCATCAATCTCTTCCAAATGATGCATAAGCCTACCAGGAGTGGCGATTATGCAATCAGGATTCTGTGCCAATTCCTCGAATTGGCTTTCCATACTATCGCCACCAACCAGTAAACTAACATGAAGATCTACAAAGAACAAATGAATGAAACAGTATCCCAAGCAGTTAATTGAGTTTAATTATCTCAAAAAGCTTTCCCGCTAGCAGTATCCCACGCAGTTAATTGAGTTTAATTATCTCAAAAAGCTTTCCCACTTTTCCACCATATTTTCCCAACATCCACAAATCAACTCGAACAAACAAAAAACACTTTCATCCATTAATATATCTAACTACAGCATCTTTATACACTTCACAAGAAAAAAAGCACGTACCCGTAAAGCGACCTAGTTCTTTGCTGAACTTAAAAGTCTGAAGAGCCAGGTCACGAGTCGGGGACAGAATTAGAGCCCTAACTCCAGCCTGTGGCACGTGATGCTGGAGCTTCTGGAGCATGGGGATGAGAAACGCGGCCGTTTTTCCGGAGCCGGTGCGGGCCATGGCAACGACGTCGTATCCGGCAAGAATTGAAGGCATCGTCTTCCGCTGAATCGGGGTCGGTACTCTGTATCCTTTCTTCTTGATACCATTGTAGACATTGGGACATAATCCGAGCGACTCAAAGCCGCCGGATTTCGATTTCTTTGCCTGTTTCTGCGTTGTTAGAAGATCCGACTTTGAGACTGCTAGTATTTTCCCGCCGTTCGCCATTGCGAACGAGTGGGGGTTCGATGATCTGAGTGCCGCTTAATCTGTAGGCCGAAATGAAAATAGGAATTTTGTGGGTTTTAGGGTTTATGAACTAATATTGTGGCCCCGACTCAAAAGCAAAGAAAGAAAAAGGAAAAGTAAGGGTGTGTTCTCTTTGTATTTTCTATTTTATTTTGAAAAATATTTTGTATTTTTTTATTTTTATTTTTGTTTTTAAAATTGTTGAAAACTCGTTCTGTTAAATTTATTTTGCAAAATATTTTTTTTTAATATTAATATTAAATTCATAAATTTTTATTTTAGACTTAGTTTCAAATTAGGATAATCCAAAAAAAAAACTCAAAATGCATTTTGAGTATTTTGAAGATTTTTTGTTGAAATACACACAAAACGCCCAAAACCTCGTTTTGAGCGTTTTGCATTTTGTGTACAAATATTTTTTTTGTTTTCCAAAATACATTTTCGAAAATGATAAAAAGAACACGTTTTTAGTGTTTTCGAAAATAAAAACAGAAAATGACCTCAAAACAGCAAAGAGAACAGGGCCTAATAATATGGCCCGACTGGGAATGATACGGTACCCGAATCGAGTTGGATCGAATAAAGGCTTGATCCAATATTGGTTGGCCTTGAGAAATAAATAAATAAAAATATTTCGGTAATTATTATTTTATCCTTCATGTCATCTATCTTACCTAATATTGATTAAACTAGGTATTATACATGGTAGAGATTCTAAATCCTTCTATAAGCAGCAGAATTTTACTTGATGTCTCGTTATATAAATTATATAAATATTCATTTATTAGTATTATCAATACAATTGCCTACATCTTTGCTCTATACTGTTTTTTTGTTGTTTTTCCTGAAATACACTATCAGGACGTTGCTCTAGCAGTACAATTTTTCTCGCTCTTTGAATTTTGGAAATTAAAAAAAAAATGAATTTTCCGCGCATCAATTTTCCACAAACAAATTAAATACGATCAAACAACTAGTAAAATAGTTTAAACAATATTGTAGCAAAGGAGATAGCCATGTCACAAAGTATAATTAGTTTACTACTCGCAAGTGCATGGTGTAGTTGTAGCTAAAGCAAGATCGTATCTCCACAGAGATTAATTATTATTATATTGAGTACTAGATCGTAGTATTCTCAATTTTATCTTGACGATCGAGTTTCAGATTGGATTTAAAACTATAATAATTCTAAAGTTAAACTAAATATGAATAGCCAAGAGAAATCACATGAAAATAGACCGAGTTATGAAGAGATGCCAAGACGATGATTTCAATTAATTGCTAGGTTTAATTAGATAAATCTTGCTTGAAGTTTTACTTGTCTTCCCTATAAAATGATCACAATAATTGTTATGGCCTCTCTCGCGAAAATATGTTGATTAAATCACACAAATTGACGTCTCCATCTAACCTATATAATTCAACTCCATAAAAAACAAAAAATCAGATATCCTCACAAAAAATATTGATTTCTCAATCTAAAAGTCACTTTGTGTCAATATCAAAGACTTAATATCGACACATCTCTCAAATTATGAATAATATTGTTTAACACGTAAAATCATAGACCACATGATAAACATGAATTAAACACAAGATATTTGAATAAGGAAACTAAGTAAAAACATTCAATCCAATAAAATCTTGACCCATATCTTGGAACCTAATAGGTTAGTCGTACATGGCTATGAAAAGATACATAGACATATAATATATATTCATGTCCAAGCAAATAAAGAAAAAGAGAAAATAAAAGATAAAAATGAGTTGAAAAAATCTCTTGATCCATCGTGGCTCTTTGTGTTGGATGTATTTGCACTTTTGACTCCTTGGACTCTTCCTTGATCTCCTTATTCCTCCTTATTTTCGCACCTCATTGACACGGCCATGTCAGTCGAACATGTCACTTGTGCTCGGTTATATCTAATATCTGTCGCACACACCATGTCAATGCCCGTGTGTGTATGACATGGATGTGTCAGTTCCCATGTGTGTGTGACATGGACGTGTCAGTGCCCGTATGTGTCTGACATGGTAGTGTCAGTGCCCGTGTGTGCATGATATGGTCCTTTTTTCGTCATTTTCGCTCGCTCCTTATGCTTGTGTCTCGTTTCTTTGATATTTGGGATCGGGACGTCTTACTTGGTGACTAATGGCCTTAAAATGTCTCAATATAGCTCTGAAATCACATAAAAATACAAAAGCATAATCGGACCCAACAAAATCAGAACTAATGAGCAACAATACAATTCTAACACGTTTAGGTATAAATAAGCTTAACAACACCACCTAAAATGTGTAGAATTACATATTAACATATCAATACTACTATCACTATTATCATTAATACTCCCTCCGTCCCATACTTAACTGCTACATTTTCATTTTGGTCCGTCCATACTTAACTGCTACTTACTATAAAAGAAAATAAACCAATCATTTTCTCTAAATATACACCCCCCAATGATAATCTATTTACCATAAAATGTCATTATGGACCCATCCAATTAACACACAATACTAATAAACAATACTAACATGATTTCAGATTTCCATTATTACCCCTCTTAAAATATCATTTTATTACACACAATACTAATAAACAACTCTAACATTAATACTCGTGCCCAGAAAAAAGTAGCAATTAAGTCTGGACGGAGGGAGTAATAATTATAATAACAACAATAATAATAATACATGTTTCTTTTTAGGGGTGGGTTATTTAGACCCCCCCTATTTCTACAAAGCAAACCCTCCCTAGGGAGGGTTTGTCCACCTATTTTTTTTTTTTTTTTTTTTGTTGTTTTTTTGTGTGTGTTATGTTTTTTTAGTGTTTATTTGTTATGTTTTTTGTGTTATGTTTTTTGTATTCATCTAATGTATTTTTATTTAATTAAACAACAACAACAATAACACGTTAAACATTAACACATTAAACAACTACAACAACTGTTATTATTTAACTAAACAACAACAACAACATGAGTAGAGTTATATTAAATAAAGAAACTTTTCTTACATACTGGACTCATCCCCACCATCCATCCAAAAAGAAATCAATGGTTGAGATTAAAAGCATTTAATATTTCACACATTTTTTATAATTTAAATATCTCTTAAACCGTTAATCGTTAAGCGAAAATAATTACACCATCGCGACGAGCATTTAATTATCTTTCTATAGACGGGCACTTTGATATACTTTCGACAAAAAAAAAATTCGTTTTTTTTCGAGGCCGAAAAAATCATGTGATATATCATATATGATATTACATATCACATATGATATACCATATATGATATTACATATCATATATGATATGTAATATCATATATGATATATCACATGTGATTTTTTCGGCCACGAAAAAAACGTGAAAAAAGCGGAAAAAAAATTTGTCGAAAATATATCAAAGTGTCTATCTATAGAAAGATAATTAAATGCTCGTCGTAACGGTATATTTTTTTTGACTTAACAATTAACGGTTTGAAAGATATTGATATTTGAAAAAAAATGATGAAAGTGAGTTTTTTAAATTGTTGGATTAATCTCATCCATTGGATCAAATAAAGATGGAGTGAAGATGGAGGGTGGAGATTAGTCTCTTGGTATGTAAAAAAAGTTTGGTCCTCAAATGATCTTAAATCCAACAACATTAACACATTATTTAAAAACAACACCATCAAATATAGTGCATTTACTATGTTTGTGCTCTTACATAAAATAAAATATACACATTATAAACTAAAATAAACTTCATTAATTAAAAAAAACACATTACATAAAATAAAAACATTACATTATTTGCCCATGGAACCCCAAAATATGCATGCCAAATCCATAATTTTTGATCCGCAACCGCTTCCAACATAAGAGTTGGGTATTTATGATCACGCCTTTTGAATTGAGCATAAGGCGCTTTGGACAATTTTTCCAATCCCAATGCATACAATCAATACTCCCGAGCATTCCTGGGAGTTTATGTTTTTCTTCATGCAATGCATATATTTTTCAATGTCATTGAGAAGTCTCAGACGCTCCTATTGTGGTGAGTATGAGTGGTGAATTTTCATCCAAACACATAAATGTAGTGAAGACACTGCCGCCCGCACGGCAATCACAAGGGGGCCACTAATAATAAAACCGATCACTCGAGCTATATTTTGCACTCCAATCGCTTAGTTGCTCGAGAATCGAACACCGAAAATACATTACAACTTTTATAAAAAATTAATCGAACCATACCGTGACCACCCGTACTAAATATAACAAAAAAGTAATCGAACCAAATAAAAAAAATATTTTTATTTGTTACAACTTTTTTTAAAATAACTTTTTGTTACAACTTTTTTTTAAAAAAAAAAATACTTTTTTGTTACAATTTTTTTTTTTGTCTTTGAAACTAAAAAAGAATATATATATATATATATTGTAGGGGGGTAGGGAGGGTTTTCATAGGGATATATATATATATATATATATATTGTAGGGGGGTAGGGAGGGTTTCCATAGGGGGGTCTGTATAACAGACCCCTTCTTTTTATGTCATGCTGCAAAGTCTCAGTTATTCTATAAACTAGCTTGTCAAACATTTACTATAAAATCGGACACCTTATCGATCAACTCCTTACTGGTCATCTCACATCTGGAACCTTGTCAGATTTCACTATTTCAATCACCTTATCAATCACTTTTGCTAAATAGGGCTTTTACTTCTAGTATTTAAAATAGTCCAAAGTATTTCCAGTATTTCAATGGCTGGCGGCATTTTGGAAATAACGCATATACTTCCTCCGTTCTTTTATTATTACAACGTATTGACTATTACACTGTTCACATACTCTCTTTTGACCATCTTTTGTGATTTATACATATGAAAAAATATAGTCATGTGAGATCTTGTTAGATTCATCTCGAAATATACTTTCAAAATATCAACGTATTATAATTTTTAAAAATAAAGAATTGAAGATATTAATAATCAAAGTTGTGCATTGACAAACGTGAAAGTCTTAGTTGCAGTTATAAAAGAACGGAGATAGTAACAATCAGTTGTAATGGGAATTCTTTTTCTCTCCCACCGCTATTGTCCTGCCATAAGTTCTGCGTTAAGGTCTATATCATGCGCGCATTCAATAGTGTAGGTAAAACAGTTTTCACAGAATTTAATTCGACGTGTAAAAGATTTAGAGTCCAATGAGAGCAAGCAGTAGCACTATGCCATGTTTGATAGTTCAAGTAGTACACGTTGTTTAGGCCAAAAAAAAAACGATTACACAAGCTTTTTGGATAGAACACTGACGATAAAAACAAGAGATTACATCTGACAGATAACTAAAAACAAAAGCAAGAAAAGACTCAGCAGCAACCGCTAGTAGAAGCATCAGTCTCGGCAGGTTTCTGTTTGAAGATGTTCCTTTTCACACCAGCTGAGCCCTCAGCCAAAAGACTTGGTGTCTCCAAGATCTGTTGGTATAAGCAAAATAAGCATAACTTATGATTATCTTTTCGGGAAATTTCCAAACGAACAATTTCAACGAAATCTTTTAATTTATTATTTTACTATGTTCAACTCTAATTACAATACTAGATTTAGCCAATAACTGCAGAAACTTCTGCTTCTAACATAACTAATTTATCGTAGCAGAAGCTAAACCTAAAAGTAAAAACTAGTTCAGAAAAAAGGAGTTGACAAAAGCTGAAGTTGCGTAAGTTACAAGTGCCTATTAGCTCGTAAAAGTCGAACCAAAAACATAATCAGAAATCTAAAAATGCATCCCAGTTCGAAATTTTGGAAACAACTCCCTTTCTGTTTTGGTGTTTGCCTTACTAACCTTTAAGACGAGTTCCTCAAAGCACTGCTCCACGTTGACTCGAGTTTTGGCACTACATTCAATGAAGAGACAGCCATACTCCCTTGCAAAGTCAATTCCCTCTTTTTTACTGACGACCCTTTCACTCTCCTGCAAAAAAATGTGAATGAGACATGGTTCCTTGCAATCATGAAATTGTAAAAATTTAACAAGACGAAATGTGAGAACAGAGCACGTGATACTATTAATTAACAAGGAGATAAAGATCCAGATAATAATATTGTAGACGACACCTCACAAGCTTCGAAATACCTTATCAACTTTGTTGCCAACTAGCATCTTGATGCAATCTTGATTTGTTGAGTAGAGGTCAATTTCTTTAGCCCAAATATCAGACAGATTTGTAAAGGTTTCTCGCCTTGTCACGTCATATACTGCATCACAAGATATTATATTTTTTATGTATTTAGGAAGAAAGCTACAATGCTACTAAACAAACCCACATAACAGAAAAAATCAGGCAATTAAATTTTAAATGATCCCTAGAATGCGGCCTGTGAATAACATAAAGAAGAAAGGCAAAAATATGCCTGATTTTGTGTAATAACTTAATGCGGACTGCAATTTCTGGGAAGAGATCAAGAAGAGACTATGAAGCATCACAAGATAAAGGAAGCCTTTCTGCCCAGCGGGGAGAGCGTCCTAATCTTATCAACACAACAAATAAAACGAGAGGCAGGACCTTGTTGCAAGTGATGGGAGACCGAAAGGCGGAGTCTAAATTTTAGTTAATTTAATTAGTTATTCTTTTCAGTTTTAGCGATGGTGAGGGGGAGGGCTCAGTTTCTTTAGTTCTTTTATTTTTTTTCTAGGGTTTTCTAGTTTTTAGTGGTGGGAGGTAAAATTTTTAGGGTTTCTAGTTTTCCAGTTTGTTTGCCGAGTGGGGGTATCAGTTTTTTCTTAGGGTTCTAGTTTCTTAGGATTTTTAATATTTAGGGTAATTTTTCACCATTGTCCATCTTTTTTTAAAAAACAAATATCATGAGACATTGGCCCAAAGAGAAATCAAGATCCTACAGTCAAGTTAAAACTACAGCATTCAAGATACAAGTTGACAACTTGAGACATGACAGAAAAGATAATGCAACAACACAAAAACAAATCTCTGAGAGCATACCCATGATGACTCCTTGAGCTCCCCTGTAATATGAACTAGTCAACGTCCTAAATCTTTCCTGTCCAGCTACATAAGGAGAAAGTTAGATTTGCAATCAGATTGATATATAGCACCCCTTCATGTAATACATTATATATTATCCGTACAAAACCACAAAGAAAAGCAAGAAGATGAAGTTCCTATAAGTATGGTCCATAAAGACAATGCAACCAGATTATCTAGAAAAAATAGTGGTCCATCACTTACATATTTAAAAAAAAAAAAAAAAAAAAAAAACATTCAACCTCTAGTTCAGTAATGAACAACCATCCATATAGGAAAAATAACCACAAAAAATCCATCTTCCATAGCATCCATACACAAGTCGTCGAACTTCTTCACTTCTTTTTCTCCTAACTTAACAAATAGCAAGCAATGGCAACATTCTTACCAGTGTCCCAAATAGCAAGCTTCAATTTCTTCCCTCCAACAGTAACATGCTTTACCTTAAAATCCACTCCTGTAGACAGCATAAATACCACACAACAATCCAAATAAGATATTGTGTGATCATATGAAGAAATAATAAGATCCGCGTCAAGAATAGCAAATAGCATGTGCAACAAACCAATCCAACACTTGAATATTGACTTCAGGATTACAACTCATGGGAATTCTCCACAGCAGCATGCTTTGTTCAGTTTTCAGTTAGATTGGATTCTCTTTGAAAGTAAAATTAACTCAACCGATATATCTTATATAACTACAGACCAAACAACTCAACGACCCTCACATTGATTCTTCAGATGGGATATAATACTCCATCCAGTCCAAAATACGTCTTTTAGCTAATCTTTTGATCAAAAATAAAAGTCATTTTGTAAGTATCAATGCATAATTATAGGTCATTGTACAATATCAACACAACATTCAATGTCATTTCACACAATAACAATGTCATTTCACTTAAATTTAGTTAACTTTTTTTAATTTGTGTGAAAATTGCCAAAACGACATATATTTTGGATCAGATAGAGTAGTAGAACGTAACATGACAACAACAAAACCCAATTCTCCAACATAGCCACAAAAACATCCACTCCCCCAGAAAATGTTGGGAATTTTGGCCAGAATAAAAGAAAAGACTTGAAGTGTTTGTCCCACATCGGTTGAAGAATGGAAGGTGAGGGGGACTTCAAGCCTATAAAAGGGAGTCCAAGGCTTTGATTTTAATGCACCCCATAAAATACACATTAAGTATTTTATTCTTTCTTTCTTGGTCTCTTGTTTTAGGGAGTAGAAAGATGAGTTAAATCTTTGAGAGTGTAGGTGTAATTGGGGGTTGGCTTGAGAGATTAGTCTATGTGATTGTAACAATTTGTCATATAGTGGAGTTTTCTCGCTGGAGGCCGCCCGTGGTTTTTCTCCGGTTTTGGAGTTTCCACGTATATTCTTGTGTTATTTATTTTTCTCTATTTTTCATGTTTTTTCTCGGTTATTTCTGCTCATCCCTAGTGGATGAATGTGGGATCTGATTTTTCCCAACAAGTGGTATCGGAGACAGGTTCGGGGAGAGGTCTCGGTCTTAGAGGTTTGGAGTATGCTCTGTGGTTGCAGCTTTGTCTGATCTTCCACATCAAAAACAAATTTCTATTGGTCGTATTGGAGGGTGTCTCGGTATTTCAGAGGTTCGGAGTATGCTCTGTGGTTGCAGTTCTATCTGATCTTCCACATCAGAAACGAGGATTCTGTTGGGTTTGAGATACGGATACGATGTCAAGGTTTAGTCTCATGAGGTTCGATGTAGAGAAGTTTGACGGAAGGATCAATTTTGACTTGTGAGAAGTTCAAGTCAAGGATATGTTGATACAATCCGGGTTACACAAGTGAATGAAAAGTATGCCGGGTTCGAGTAGTGCTGAAGTGCGGAGAATATGGGCATACTGCTTGGTCTATGAAGATCAAGGTGGAGCTGGTCAGGCAAATAGCTCCGTTGCTATCATCATGATTGAAGAAGGTTTTCTTTTGGGAGGGAATGTGCATTCTTATGGCATGTTGGAGTTGTCATGAAAAAGGATGTGATGGTGTTAGCTGGTCCACAAATTGCACACAGGGCATTGGTTTGGCATAGATGCGGGGTGTGTGGTGGATGTTATGTCGATGGCTGGAGGACTTCCATGGGAGCCAAGAGATGGGAGTAGAACCATAAATTTTCAGCAAGTTTTTCGACATGTGCCGAGGTGAAATTCTTAGAAGGGATCTTTCTAAGTGGTGATACTCTTTTATGGTGGAGTATGATAGTTCTCTGTTTTTGAGAATTATGATTGTTGGTTCAGATAATGGTTGCCGGTGTCGCAGAGAAGTTTAGCCAAGGTGGAGTTTGTTGGGAATTTTGGCTAGAATGAAAGAAAAGACTTGAAGTGTTTGTCCCACATCGGTTGAACGAATGGAAGGTGAAGGGGACTTCAAGCCTATAAAAGGGAGTCCAAGGCTTTGATTTTAATGCACCCCATAAAATACACATTAAGTATTTTATTCTTTCTTTCTTGGTCTCTTGTTTTAGAGAGTAGAAAAATGTGAGTTAAATCTTTGAGAGTGTAGGTGTAATTGGGGGTTGGCTTGAGAGATTAGTCTATGTGATTGTAACAATTTGTCATATAGTGTAGTTTTCTCTCTGGAGGCCCGTGTTTTTTCTCCGATTTTGGAGTTTCCACGTATATTCTTGTGTTATTTATTTTTCTCTATTTTCGTTCTTTGGGAGGGTTGTTGGGGATCTTTGAGGCCGTCGTTTTCCCAACAGAAAACCTCCCAATTGGGCTTCAAAGCAATAAGCCAAACTGAAAAGGAGGGGGAGGGGGGGTAGCTTCGACAATTGATCTCGCCCGATATAATATGCAACTACGTATTAAACAAATGATTAACAAATTATACGCACATATTCGTATCAAACTATTCTAGAAAGGAAAATGAACTACCAATGGTGGGAGAAAGATCTTCGAAAATATCAGACGTGAAACTGAGCAATAAGCTGCTTTTTCCAACCCCAGAATCTCCTATCATTAACAACTTAAACAAATAATCAAATTCTGGCGCTGCTCCTGGTGATGATTCCATACTGATGATGCCAAAAAAAAAAAATCCCAACAATTTTCCAGAAACCTGAAACCGACTGATTTAAATTAAAAAACACAATCAAAATCTAAATTATAATTAAAATCCCAAGAAGGTAAAACAGAAAACAAGTCCCCGGTAGAGATGACACCTGAAAGCTGAAATCGAATCGACAAACTGTGGAGCAGATCTGAGACGAACGTTATTTCAGCCCGTATACGGAATAAATATATAAGTCAAAAGAGTGTGAAAAAAGCAATGCGAAACGATCAAGCGCGCATTCCAGGAGAAAAAAGGCAAGAGAAATCAGAATGAGAATAGGCTTTTGCTTCGTGGCGGTGGAAAAGAGCAAATAAATGCATTAAAGATGAATAGTTTGTACTCTATGCAGGGAAGCTTGTACTGTTCCAGCGTGTGAATGAAGGTGGTTTTGTGGAGGTGGCCTCTGGAGATGTTAAACGGGCTGCCTAGCATTTAGAGCCCAACATAGCGGACTTTGGGTTTAGTAGTTTGGGTAAAGGCCCAGTTATTTGGAATTTTAATGTGTGTATATATATATATATATATACCTTCCAAATTTGTTTTTTAAAGAAAATTACACATAGAAATACTATATTAACCTTGTATCAAATTAAACAAGTCATAATTTAGAATGGGTATTACTAAACACCGCCCAAAATTACTAGACACCGCCCTATAATATTACTTTCTTGTCCATTTCACAATCTTTCATTTTTTGTACTCAACACACCAACACACAAGTTTTTCGAATTGAAATCTAGAAACAATTTTTCATTTATTCTACAGAACACACAATCAAATATATATCGTCAATATCATCGACAATTACGAAAATGGACGAGAATTCACATCTGGAGGTAATTTTTCGGAGAAAATGACGCAGGCGTCTGATACGGACGTTCCGTCCTAGGTCTAGGCGTCTAAACCAGGCGCCTGAACCATGGTCTGGACGTCCGATTCAGACGCCTGTGCCATGGCTAGGCGTCCGATTCAGACGCTTGTACCGTGGCTAGGCGTCCGATTCAGACGCCTGTACCGTGGCCAGGCGTCCGAGCCAGACGCCTCGGCCATGGTCCAGGCGCAATTTTTGGATGCCTGGACCCTTTTTTTGCCTAATTTTAAATTTTAATAATAATATTATTGGTATTATTATTAACATTTTGTCAATTAAAAATTTCAGGTTATATTGGAAGAATTTGAAGGTGACGACGTTGATTATAGTGGTTATTTTGTTAATGACGAAATATTCGCTAGTGATTGTGATGCGATTGGTTGGGTGAAAAAAATTGCTCTTCAAATTGGTTTCGAGTTGATCATTTCGTCGTACAAGAATAAAGGAAAAACAAAGCTATTGAGATGTAACCGTGGTGAACGGTACAGAGGGGTATTAAGAGATTTGGATGTCGCTGTTCGAAATGATACAAAGACGAAAGCATGCAAGTGTACATTTCAGATAAAGGCCGAACAATTGCATGACTTGAGTGGTTGGATAATCAGACCGATCTCTGGGAGTAAGGGTATGCACAATCACTCATTTATCAGATATCCCAGGGGCATCGTCAAATGAGTGGATCGAGTAAATCGCCAAACAAGTTGTTCGTGAGATGAGGCCGCTGCTCAAAGCCGTGTGCCATCTTGGCGGCCATTCGTAATAAATTTCCGAGGACAAACCGACGAGACGACATATCTATAATTATAGAGACCACTTGAGGAAGCATAATTTTGAAGAAAGAGATGTCGTTTGGCCGCTTTCACCATTCGTCATGACGAATAACTACGTACATCGACGCAGCCGACCTGCATACAAATGTTCATGGCACATCCAACATCAATCAACTTAATCCGGACCTACAGATGGTTCATTGGCATGGATTCTACCTACAAAACGAATAAGTATAAGATGCCATTTCTCGAGATAGTCGGGATGACTCCATGTAACAAGAACTTCCTAATCGCCTATGCAATTATGAAAGATGAGACCGAATCGAGCTATGCGTGGGTGTTACAGAAGTTGAAAATTTTGCTTGGTTTGATGTTCATCCGACGGCTATTGTTACGGATCGTGAGTTGGGATTGATGCGTCCTATTGGAGAGATATTTCCACAGAGTACCCACTTGCTTTGCACATGGCATATTAATAAGGATGTTGAAGACAAGGTCTACAGAATTTGTGGAAAAGATAAAGAAATGGGCCAAAAGTTTAAAAATGAGAAATGGAAGAAAATCATGGAAGCGGCGACCGAAGAGGAATACGATCAAGCGGTGCAACTCATGAAGGATACATGGAGATGGAATCCTAAGGTGATATCCTACGTTGAGGGTACATGGCTAAAATACAAGGAGATGTTCGTTGTTGCGTGGACGAATAGTGCTTCATTTTGGAAACACAACCACTTGTAGAGTTGAGAGTGCACATGCCGAGTTAAAGCAATGGCTTAATTCTTCCACCGGAGCCCTCGATACCGTCTGGACCAAAGTGAACCAGGAGATTGGATCACAACTTACGCAGATCAGATACACAGTTGAAAAGTCTAGGTGTCGTACAGGCGTGGTGTACTCTGGTTTTCCGTTCAACTACTTGCACTGTCGTGTTTCCCATCATTGTCTGCGGTTACTGTCGAATGAATTGACACGTATGAGAATTAAGTGATCAAGTGTACCATCGTTGCGGTTGTGCACTCCAAACCACCCATCAGATTCCTTGTGCGTGTGAGCTCAAGAGACTTATGGAATCACGGACCCCATGCAGTGTTAGTCGTCTTCACATATTTTGGCAAACACTTATTATTGGTGATGGTGTGGACACGACCGAATTTGTCGATCCTTCTACCGGTGCTGATGTAACACCCCCAAGATATCCGAGGTATATTACAGCGCCGTGAATCCCTATATGGGACTAGAGATGTTAAACGGCTCATCACGGCCGCCCGCTTAACCCGCTAAAATCGGGTTAGGTCGATATTTCTAGCCCGTTTAAATTGGGCTTTTGGCCGGACCGTTTAGCCCGGCTGCTAGGCTAGCCCGAAACCCGCTAGGGCTAGCCCGAAGCCCGATATATATATATATATATAATTAATTTCAACTTACAGTAATACTATATTTATATAACATATACTTATATTATATATATAATATATATTAATATTATATATGTAATATATATTAATATTATATATAATGTATACTATTACTGTATTTGTTAATATAGTGTTTATATATATATATATATTTATATATATATGTATATACATAAAAGTGTATTTTTTGTTATATTTATTATAGTATATTTGTTACTATATATATAAAATATATTGTTACTGTTTTTTTTGGTTTATGACTTATAAAAAAATAAAAAATAGATTTTTTAAATATTTAGCCCGTTTAGCCCGTTTAGCCCGAAACCCGTTAGGGTTAGGGTTAGGGCCGATATTTCCTAGCCCGTTTAAATCCGGGGTTTTTTGGCCCGGACCGTTTAGCCCGAAGCCCGCTAGGGCTAGCCCGGAACCGCTAGGACTAGCCCGTTTAACATCTCTATATGGGACCCACCAGGCTGAACAAGCATCATACTCATCGACTCACAGAAACAACAGAAAAATACCTCGTCATAAAGACGCCCAACAAATAATCCACCCGGTTCAACCGGTCAAACATAACACCATAATCCGTCACAAACATAATAAACAACAATACAATCCCGACGAGTAAAAATTCTTAAGTACTCGAGTACTTCTATTAGTTTAAAGACCACAAAAGGTAAAAAGATAGAAAGCAATAAGACACCACTCGTGCACAATCATCACACACGGCCATCATCCGCATACTGGTCCAGCACCCGCTCGTCTCGATGAACCTGACCTGAAATTCATAAAACGAATTTCCCCAAAACGGGTCCCCAGAGGGGTTAGCAATTACGCTAGTACAAGTAACCAAATGAACGACTTACATCTTACACATATAGTAATGCACGCAATCAAGAAAACATAGTTCAAAAACACTCATTTCCGGAAATGCCATAATCAAATCACATTTGTAAAAATGCACCACAATTAACCGCGAACCCACAGCTTCGTGGATCCCTACCGAGATCCCGTCGGATCTAACCCGTAGTGGTTAAAAGCAACTCGCGGTTCCACAGCTTCGTGGAGCCCTACCGAGACCCCGTCGGATCTAACCCGTAGTGAGTATACACACATACACACACAATTCTCATACAATACTACTATGTCAAGATCGTAAGTTCATAAGGATACTTGCCTCGGTTAATAGACGGTGATACGAACGGAAAGGAAGAATCGAACACGACCGCGAGGAACCGGCGGAAATGAACCTAACAATTCGAATAACACAATCACAACCAACTCTAGACGAATACGGAAATGGAATACACCCGAAAACCCACCTACGATTCATGTATATTCGTACCAAAAATAACAACGAGGGCGGACCACAACCAAACCATCTCGATTCCGTAAAAACCCACAAAATATCCATGAATCCGTAGGAAAGCTAAAGATACTAACAATATTAATCGTATTCATCATGAATCCACTAACAAAACAGAACGAATCGGAAGAAAATCCCAAAACCCCCAAATTATCCAAAAGTAGGGTTCTAAGAGATATTACCTTTGAAGATCCAAGTACTATGATCCGTAGAGCACGCGTTAGATTGATTATCCGGGCTTCACAACCAAACGAAAATGATGAAGATCGACCCTCAAGTGATGAATGATGAGAAGTTCTCCCCTCAACCCTCTCTCTCTCTCGTGCGCAGGTGAAGAAATGGGGGGAAATGGCCGATCTCGCCCAAAAAGAACGAAATTATACAGTTGATCGCATGGTGTGCCGCGGCGCAGCCGAAATGTGCCGCGGCACAAGCCCAAAATCGCCCTGTGGTTCGCAGCAGCCGCGGCACTGCAGATGCCGGGTTTTGGCCGAAAATGCCACACGAGTGTGCCGCGGCCCGACGGGTGTGCCGCGACACCGACTTAAGAAGCAGCCGCGGCCCCGGACGGGTGTGCCGCGGCACACAGTACAGTCCGCTCGACCAAAAACTGGAAAAATGTGTGTGCCGCGGCGCCCACTCCTTGTGCCGCGGCCCACACCCCCTTTGGATCCTAAAATGATGAAAAATGATCCGGGAAGAGAACAAAAGCGATAGGAATCAATATTTGGGACACAATAACACGAAATGGATCCACGGTAACGCCGAAACGGCGGTTCCGCACGACAACAACGAGAATCAGATCAGTAGATGACAGGAAAGATACACTGAAAGATATACGAGGGTTACTACAATCGAAAAATATACCGAAAATGAAAATACAAGGGAAAGAAAATGCGGATATTACATTCTACCCCTCTAAAAATAAGTTTCGTCCCGAAACTTAAGAAACAAACAACTCAGGGTACCTAGCACGCATGCTATCCTCGGTTTCCCAAGTTGCCTCCTCGACACCGTGTCTCGACCACTGCACTTTGACCAAAGGGATGGTCTTATGCCTCAGTCGTTTCTCACGATGCTCCAAAATCTTCAAAGGAGGCTCCTCAAAAGTAATATCTTCAGCGACATCAATCTCGCCATAATCGATGACGTGACTAGGATCCGGGACATATTTCCTCAGCTGGGAAACATGGAAAACGCTATGAACATGACTCAAGGCCGGAGGTAACGCCAAACGGTATGACAACCCACCGACTCGCTCGAGGATCTCAAAGGGTCCAATAAATCTCGGACTCAACTTCCCTTTCTTCCCGAAACGGAAAACTCCCTTCGTCGGCGACACCTTTAGCAGAACGTTGTCTCCCACCTCGAATTCCAAAGGTCGACGACGGACGTCGGCATACGACTTTTGTCGACTCTGGGCAGTCAACATCCGTTCCCGAATTAATTCTATCTTCCGTCTCGTCTCTAAAACGACATCCGGCTCTGTCCCAACCAAATCGGACACCTCATTCCAACAAATCGGTGATCGACATCGCCGCCCATAAAGTGCCTCATACGGTGCCATCCGAATCGACGCGTGCCAACTGTTGTTGTACGTGAATTCGATCAATGGCAAATGCTCCTCCCAGTCACTGCTCCAATCGAGAGCACAAGCACGCAACAAATCCTCGAACGTCTGGATAGTGCGTTCCGACTTTCCATCTGACTGTGGATGAAAAGAGGTACTCAAACGCAAATGGGTACCCAACGCCTTATACACCGCCTGCCAGAAGCGCGATACAAAACGGCCATCACGATCCGAAACAATAGACTTCGGAGTACCGTGAAGCCTCACAATCTGCGCGATAAACACACGAGCTAACTTCTCCGGGCCCCAAGTGTCCTTGATGCCCAGAAAATGTGCCGACTTGGTCAGACGATCAACAATCACCCATACCATATTCATGCCCGACCTCGATCTCGGCAAACTCGTAATGAAATCCATCGATATATCTTCCCATTTTCATTCCGGAACGGGAAGTGACTGCAACAACCCAGCCAGTCGCTGATGCTCGATTTTGACCTGCTGACAAGTCAAACATCTCGCTACAAACTGTGCGACCTCATTCTTCATATCATTCCACCAGAAATTCCTTCTCAGGTCCTTGTACATCTTACTCGAACCAGGATGAACGGAATAAGGTGTAGCATGGGCCTCCCGCAAAATACTCTGTCTCAACTCTGAGTCGTTCGGCACACAAAGCCGACTCTGGAATCTCAAAATACCATCCTCGTGAATCACAAACCCAGGAGACTTTCCTTTAAGAACGTTCTCTCAGATTTGAGTAATCATCGGATCCTCTAACTGCTTCAGCTTAATTTCATCGATCAAAGACGACGAAACCTCTAAAGCACAAAGTTGCCCGACAGCCCCAGACAACAAAACCTCAACATCAAACTCAATCAAAGCCCGCCAAAGCTCCGACTGAGACGTAAGGATCTCAAGCGTTCGCAACGCCACCGGTTTCCAACTCAAGGCGTCGGCCACGACGTTCGCCTTGCCCGGATGATAAAGGATTTCGAGGTCATAATCCTTAATCAGCTCTAACCACCTCCTCTGTCTCATATTTAACTCCCGCTGAGTAAATATGTATTTCAGACTTTTATGATCGGTAAAAATCTGACATGCAGAGCCGAAAAGATAGTGACGCCAAATCTTTAGCGCAAAAACGACCGCCACTAACTCCAAATCATGAGTAGGGTAGTTTAGCTCATACGGCCTCAACTGTCTCGACGCATAGGCAATGGTCTTGACGTGCTGCATCAATACGCACCCAAGACCCTGACCCGAAGCATCGCTATAAACGGCAAAACCCACGTTGCCACATGGCAACGTCAAAACCGGGGCTGAAGTCAAACGCTTCTTCAGTTCCTCAAAACTCGACTGCCTCTCGTCATTCCAGACGAACTTTTCGGATTTCTGGAGCAACTGCGTGAGTGGCCGAGCTAGTTTTGAGAATCCCTCGACGAACCTACGATAGTAGCCAGCCAAACCCAAGAAACTACGGAGCTCTCTCACATTCTTGGGCGGTGCCCAATCCAACACCGCCTCGATCTTCTGCGGATCTACACGAACCCCCTCGGCTGAAATCACGTGACCTAGAAACATCACTTCCTTCAGCCAGAACTCACATTTCGAGAACTTCGCATAGAGTTGCTCGGTCCTCAAAATGTCTAACACTACTCGCAAATAATGGGCATGCTCTTCCTCGTTCCTCGAATAAATAAGAATATCGTCAATGAAGACGACGACACACTTATCCAAATACTCGATAAAGACTTTGTTCATCAACTGCATGAACACCGCCGGCGCATTAGTTAACCCGAAAGGCATAACTACGAACTCATAATGTCCGTATCTCGTCCGAAAAGCTGTTTTCGGAACATCGGACTCTCTCACCCGGAGCTGGTAGTACCCCGATTTCAAATCAATCTTCGAGAATACGGCAGCTCCCTGCAATTGATCGAACAAGTCATCAATTCTCGGCAAAGAATACTTGTTCTTGATGGTCACCTTGTTTAGTTCGCGATAGTCGATACACAAACGTAGTGAACCATCCTTCTTCCGCACAAACAGGACCGGTGCGCCCCAAGGCGAGGCGCTCGGTCGAACGTACCCCAACTCAAGAAGCTCACTCAACTGCTTCTTCAACTCGGACATCTCTGAAGGTGCCATGCGATAGGGCGCCTTCGAAATAGGAGCCGCGCCCGGCTCTAACTCTATAGCAAACTCGACCTCACGATCCGGTGGCAATCCCGGTAACTCGTCAGGAAATACATCAGGAAACTCACTAACGATTGGAATCGACGAAAGCTCGACTCCACCACTCTCCGCCTTCAAGGCGTAGCACCAATATCCAGTACACCCCTTTCGCAGGAGTCTCATCGCCTTCAAGGCGTTAATAACGACTGTTCCCCTCTTTCGCCCAAATGAAAGAGTGCTCGGTGCCGTCTTCAGCTAACATGGTGATGATCCTCGTGCGGTAGTTCATGATTGCACCATGCCGCTCGAGCCAATCATCCCCGAGAATTAAGTCCTCACCCTCAATACCCACAACAATAAGATTAGAGGGCCAAGCCCTATCACAAATAAATACAGAACAGTCTCGAACCTCCTGATCACCAACGATCCGATCACCGCTAGGAAGCTTAACGATGAAGGGCTCACAAGGCGTCAAACAGTCGAGACTCAAACGGCGCATAGAATCCAGGGATATGAACGAATGCGTAGCACCAGAATCGAAAAGCACACTGACAGGATGAGAAAGAATATGAACGGTACCTGTCGCCACGGTAGTCGCTGGATCATCGGCTCTCCGCATCTCATAGACACGCGGGTGGGCTAGGCCGACACTAGAAGCTCCCCCCTTAGAGGGCTGACCCCGACCTCTCCCCCGACTAGCACTCGGCGGAGATTGAGGAGCAAACGATCCTTGATTCACACTTAGTTCCCTAGGCGCTGGAATGGGAGCCCGGGCACCAAGGATTTTCTCCCTCTCAGCACAGAAAGCAGCCTTGTGACCGGGCTGGCCACACTGATTACACGTCAGCAAAGGGTTCAGACAAATACGACTGATGTGGCCCTGCTGGCCACAGTTAAAGCACTTCACCTCTCGAGAAGGGGCACTGGCAGCCCTACGGGGAAACCCAGTAGATCGAGTTGGGCCACCACCACCGGAAAAGTTAGCAGACTGGAATTTCTGCTGACCCCCACCTTTGTGGCCCGAAAAATTCCTGGCGGACTTCTGCTTCTTGCTCTCGCGGGCCGCCTCGCTAGCTTTCACTGACATATCGTAAGCAAGGGCCCTACTCTGATAATCCTTCAAGGTAGTACAGACGAGCCCCGACATATAGTCCCGAATAGACAATTTCATCCGCCTAGAAAAATGGAAAATTTTGTCGCTATCCTCGACAACTTGGGTCTTCACATAACCCAACTCCTTGTTAAAATCGGCAATAGCTTGAGATACGGGGATATCCCGTGGTTGAGCATCATAGAAAGCATGTACTCGAGCCTGTCTGACCGGCCACGGGCAATATTCAGTCTCCATCAGTCCTTGGAATTCGGTCCACGAAGCAACATGGTCTTTGGGCCCAACGGCCTCCCACCAATCCGTAACGTCCCCTGTGAGAAAGTATTGAGCAATAGGGACTTTACGGTCCTCGGGACAGTTGGTGGCAGTGAAGACTTTAGATATCTCCTTGATCCACCCCTCCCATCCGATCGGGTCTGAAGCTCCCGAAAACTGAGGAGGATGCATCTTGATGACATCCTGAAGCCAACGATCCGCTCCGTCCCGATTAGCATGGGCCGGATCCGGGTTCTGAACTGCCTGAGCTATCTCCGCCATTTGATTCACCATTTGCTGCATAACAGCCGCAATACCAAGGTCGGCGCGCTCCTGAGAAAAAGCATGACTGTGACGGTCGCCGGTACTGCCAGCTCTCGAAGACTGCGACGTGGCCGCCCCACCGGCTGCCCCACATCCCCGGTCGCGTCCACGACCACGACCGCGACCACGACCTCTTCCAGCATCCATACTGGAGTTAAATAAGTAGCAAAAGCCATACGATGGTAAGTACAAGAAAAGAACGATCACAAATCGAGAATCAAATGTACGATACAAGAGTATAAGGAACAGAGGAAAGAAAACTTACGGGCACTGGTAGTACCGGAATCATGGCAGCGTGATGATGATGTGCAAAACAAAATACAACAAGACCCAATAAACCGACAAGCCTAGGTATCCATAAACCTAGGGCTCCGATACCATTTTTTGTAACACCCCCAGGATATCCGAGGTATATTACAACGCCGTGAATCCACCAGGCTGAACAAGCATCATATTAATCGACTCACAGAAACAACAGAAAAATACCTCGTCATAAAGACGCCCAACAAATAATCCACCCAGTTCAACCGGTCAAACATAACACCATAATCCGTCACAAACATAATAAACAACAATACAATCCCGACGAGTAAAAATTCTTAAGTACTCGAGTACTTCTATTAGTTTAAAGACCACAAAAGGTAAAAAGATAGAAAGCAATAAGACACCACTCGTGCACAATCATCACGCACGGCCATCATCCGCATATCGTCCAAAGACCATTGCCTCGATGAACCTGACCTGAAATTCATAAAACGAATTTCCCCAAAACGGGTCCCCAGAGGGGTTAGCAATTACGCTAGTACAAGTAACCAAATGAACGACTTACATCTTACACATATAGTAATGCACGCAATCAAGAAAACATAGTTCCAAAACACTCATTTCCGGAAATGCCATAATCAAATCACATTTGTAAAAATGCACCACAATTAACCGCGGACCCACAGCTTCGTGGATCCCTACCGAGACCCCGTCGGATCTAACCCGTAGTGGTTAAAAGCAACTCGCGGTTCCACAGCTTCGTGGAGCCCTACCGAGACCCCGTCGGATCTAACCCGTAGTGAGTATACACACACACACAATTCCCATACAATACTACTATGTCAAGATCGTAAGTTCATAAGGATACTTGCCTCGGTTAATAGACGGTGATACGAACGGAAAGGAAGAATCGAACACGACCGCGAGGAACCGGCGGAAATGAACCTAACGATTCGAATAACACAATCACAACCAACTCTAGACGAATACGGAAATGGAATACACCCGAAAACCCGCCTACGATTCATGTATATTCGTACCAAAAATAACAACGAGGGCGGACCACAACCAAACCCTCTCGATTCCGTAAAAACCCACAAAATATCCATGAATCCGTAGGAAAGCTAAAGATACTAACAATATTAATCGTATTCATCATGAATCCACTAACAAAACAGAACGAATCGGAAGAAAATCCCAAAACCCCCAAATTATCCAAAAGTAGGGTTCTAAGAGATATTACCTTTGAAGATCCAAGTACTATGATCCGTAGAACACGCGTTAGATTGATTATCCGGGCTTCACAACCGAACGAAAATGATGAAGATCGACCCTCAAGTGATGAATGATGAGAAGTTCTCCCCTCAACCCTCTCTCTCTCTCTCTCGTGCGCAGGTGAAGAAATGAGGGAAAATGGCCGATCTCGCCCAAAAAGAACGAAATTATACAGTTGACCGCATGGTGTGCCGCGGCGCAGCCGAAGTATGCCGCGGCACAAGCCCAAAAACTGCTCCTGTGGTTCGCGGTGGCGCCGGCCAGCGTGTGCCGCGACACCCGAGATCGGGTTTTGGCCGAAAATGCCACACGAGTGTGCCGCGGCCCGACGGGTGTGCCGCAGATCGACTGACAAAGCAGCCGCGGCCGGACGGGTGTGCCGCGGCACAAAGACGCCGCCGCCAAAATCGAAAATGTGTGCCGCGGCGCACACTCCTTGTGTCGCGGCCCATCACCCCCTTTGGGTCCTAAAATGATGAAAAATGATCCGGGAAGAGAATAAAAGCGATAGGAATCAATATTTGGGAAACAATAACACGAAATGGATCCACGGCAACCCCGAAACGGCGGTTCCGCATGACAACAACGAGAATCGGATCAATAGATGACAGGAAAGATACACTGAAAGATACACGAGGGTTACTACAATCGAAAAATACACCGGAAATGAAAATACAAGGGAAAGAAAATGCGGATATTACAGCTGAATCGGAGGACCAGCGGTACTTCCAGGCCCTTGTCGATGAGGTTAGACAGAGCGATCCTGCAGTTGTCCGTAACGTATCACTTATGATCCACGATCATCTTCACCCTGATCAAACGCGTTACGTTGAACCACAAGTGAATACGGCAATTAAGGGTCGACCAAGAGGAAGTTCATCGACTAGACGCGATCCTAGTGGTTGGGAGTATAGCCAAAGGGGTCGTGGTCATTCCCGCTCATCCAGTGGTCGTGGCCGCAGCTCTTCTGCATCAGTCCACAATGCCTCTTCATCGGGTATGAACAAATTTATTAATACTCGTGATATGTTTTTTAAGTTTGATATTATTTCGATAATATGTAATATATTGAATATGTGTTTGCAGATGCACACCACCAAGTGGAGATTGGTAACTATCACCATATCGACAAGATACCGGGAATTATTTTGCCGTTTGTTGAAGGTTATCTCGATGTCCCCAGAGACGGTAATTGTGGATTTCGTGTTATCGCCGACTACATATTTGGCGACCAAGATAAATGGCGTATTATACGTGTATGCATTGCAAATGAAATTATGACTAACTGTACACTCTACCGATCGATCTACTATGATGGGATTGAACCTGAGGTTCGACGTATTACATGGGATGGTGGTGCGTGTGGATCGGATCATTGGATGGCTGTTGCTGAAGATTTATTCCCTATTGCTACTATTTTCAATGCCGTTGTCATACTATTCGGATTCGGAAACGGTAGATCTTTATTTTCATGTCTCACTGTGCTGCCGTTGAAAGCACCCTCAACGGCAACACGGCCTAGCCAAGAGATTGTCATTTGTCATTTAGGAGATACGTAGAAATATTTTATTCGTCTAGATTTAATGCCTAATTTTCCTGTACCGCCCATAGTGACTAACTGGTTTAGATCCATGATAGTAGTGTTGGTGGCTGGGAGAATTTGTATATGAGCAGGAGAGAAAAATGGAATAGATTAGTCGGTATGATGTAAAAATGAATTTGTTGTATGTTCCTTAATTATTAAAATTTTCATTTTTGTTGATCTTTATAGTTGATAGTTGATTTTCTTTTTTGTTGATCTTGATAGTTGACAGAAAATTTTTCGTTTTTGTAAGTAGAAGGGAAAAAAACAAACAAAAGTATAGTGCCAAATGCAAAACGAAAGTGCCAATCAATATACAAAATACAAAAAAAAAAACGAAAATGCCAATCAAAATACCGTCTTACACAAAACAAACAAAATACAAAATACAAAATCAGTTGGCCAAATGCCAATCCCTCATGTACTCCTCAAGCATCGTCGTCGCTTCTTCCGCCTGGTCTGGGGGAAGGTTTCTGATACAGTGCTGGTTAATACCGGCCAATCGACTCACCCACTGTAAAAAATATAGACAATATAATACAATGAGTAATGTATGATGATATTAAACAAAGTGCAAAGTTAAAGAACATACGTAATCGCTGCTGGAACGAGAAGGGATCACTGATCCAGGTGCTGCACCGTCGTTCAGTAGCTGAGGGTGCGAATACCGATAATACCATTCAATGTAATCATCGGCGCATGCAGCCTGATAGTCAGCGAGAGGAAGCCTGTATGCGCCCGGAAACATCATCAAAGCATCATATGACATCCGAATGGGATAGTCAACTCGGTACAATCTGCTCGACCACGCCCGAACCGCTTTCTCCAGTCTGGTGATCGGGAAAGGGATGGTCTGCACATAACCGAGTTGCCGTAATGCCTGACCAGGCATGTATGGCTCGATAATATCCCGATATTGTAGCCATCCAATGAATGTGGTCCTCTGGACATCCCTCACCGGATCAGGGCCATAAGGCAACCACTGTATTTGCGTACATGTAATCAACAAATTATACAAGTTATTTTTAAATGAATTGTGAGATTGTTAGAAGGAATCGTTATACCTCTGCGGCTGTCAACTGATCAATGCGGCGACGCAAAGACTGGAGTCAGTGCTCGTCCTTACCCTCGGGCTGGACACTCTATGTAGAAGCTCGAGGCTGCGTGGAGTCAACAATCATACACTCTCGATGAGGTCGAAAGCAGGGAAAATAGTCATAATGTGGCCGCGACTAGCGATACCGAGACTAGCGATACCGAGCTGACGGTACATGAAAGCCAATGCGGCCGAACCCCATGAATACTGACCGGTCGTATCCATACCGTCTATCACCTCCAATATGCAGGACGGCCTAATACGGTTACCACTCTTGTTAACAAACAAGGTGGATCCAAATAACAACCACATCCAAGCTACGGCCCGGGTGCCCTCCACTCGACCTCAATCGTGGCATGACCTGAAAATCGAGTCCATAAATATGCCCCCCCCCCAGTGAGTACTCAGTAGCTCCAACTGCGATACTCCAAGAACCTCCATCACATCCACCTGCAACTGTGTAGATGTGCTATCGGCATCAACCAATCGCCCCTCGACAGGAATGCGAAGGATGTGCCACACATCATGTAACATGATGCTCATCTCTCCAAACGGCATGTGAAAAGAGTTCGTATCGGGCTGCCACCGCTCAACGAACGCAGAAATCAACGGGGAGTCAATATGTCTGAACATGGCGTCTGTCAGGTGGGATAACCCAGTCCCACTGATCCGACTCACTAAAGAGGGTGACATCTGTAACACCCCAAACTAGGCGGACATTACAGTGCCGTGGACCCCCGACTGGGACCCACTAGGCGAGTGAAAATGAATGAATTACACAGGGGAAATGTAGTACCGAACCACATTACAACAATAATTACTCCGATGAGGAGTTTCGTACAACACATCCAGGATAATACCGAATACATGTATATTTTATATGAAGATAAAATATACAACACTGAGTGAAATGAGTATTCAAACGGAATGTCTCAGAATGAATAAATGAAGGAAACATAAATGATCAAAAGACGGGTCCCCTTATAGTATCATTGGGACTCCTCGCCAACGTGCTCTCCCGTGCCTTTGCCTTGCCAAGACTAAAACAAAATCCCCAAACGGGCCGGCCATACGTAACAACAATCCTCAAGGGTTGAAAATACACAATCATGATTATATCGAAGTTATGAAATATCCTCACCGAAACATACGCAATCAAACATGCTATATGAATCAACTAACAAGACGGCTCAAAGGGTGGCGCCACACTACGCCCGGATGGAATGTGTCCGCACAAGCCACCAACGAGTATCGATCGAATACACGTGTGGTCTTGTACCTAATCGATCTCACGAGGCATATGACTCGTGTGCACCGTCCAATGTGAGGCCAACAACCAACACACGACTTAAACGTGCGACATGAAAATCCAACACATACCAACCGCACGCCAAGATGACCGGAATGCCACGATATAACAAAAGTGACATCGAAACGAATAATGACTCACCGAGATGAAATGATAGTGAAATGAATGATAGCTCAATGAAATGATTGGAACCGCTGCTCCTTGTGATCAAGTGATTAATTGACAATGACAAGTTTTGATACGTTAATACAATGATGAATGAGTTATGATTATGAATGAACAACAACAAAAGGAAATGAATATCCTTTTAACCGAGTAAGAATTAACTTACACAATACCGATGAAGAATGTCCTTCCACGAACAAACGTCCTAAATGAAGTGTCGGTCGCTCGAACAACCTTGAATAACACAATTACCAACAATCCGCTCAATAAACGAATCAAACACGATTATAACGAACTCAAGGCGTCAAAACGACTAAACCAAGTTCATTGGGGCATTAAATCGAACACTATGTGGCCAACTTCGATTGATTATAACCAAACCTCAATAACACCAACATCAAATCCCCAAGAAGTGTTTCAAACCAACAAAACAACTTCAATACGATCAATAATCCATCACTACGCCATAGATGGCCTACGGCAACTCCTACAAAATGTTGCAAGAACCAAAAAAATCGTTGCTGTAGACAAGAAAATCAAAACGGCAACACTTTTTTGGTGTTGCACTTTTCACCGCTGCCGTAGATCCCTATAGCAACATTTATGTCACCTACTGCAACACCACTCCTTTTGTTACCACAAGACTGCAAGGCATCGTTACCTATAGTCTACAGCAACACTAAACAAGTGTTGCAGCAGAGGCCAATTTTCTGTAAAAGTAGGGGGCACTACTAAATTTATTTATTTTTTTAAATAATTTTTTTTAATAAATTGAAATTATTTTTTTAATATATTGTTTTTTTTTAAAATATATTATATTCTCGCCCAGTCCGCACCCGCCCCACCCGCCCAAACCCGCCCGCACATAATATGTATAAATGTGCAATTCCGCTACTCACGGGATTTGAACCTGTGACCTCAATGAGATGGAGGTGGGTATCAAACCAGTGTGCCAAAGTCATTTGTTGTTCTAATATTGATTTATATTATATAAGTGTACAATAAACCATATATATACATGTATATAAATATATATATAATATATATATATATATATATATTATATGTATATGTTTGTTAATATTTTCAGAATTATTTTCAAAATATATTAATATTTAACAAAATATTTTAATATTCAATATATTCCACATTTGATATAATATAATTCATAAAATAATATGTTTATATTATAATTTTTAATATAAAATGTAATATAAATTTAATATTTATATATAACAAAACATATTAATATTCAATATATTCCACATTTGATATAATATAATTCATAAAATAATACATATGTATTATAATTTTTAATATATAATGTAATATAATTTTTAATATTCAAAATATATTAATATTCAATATATTACACATTTGATATAATATAATTCATAAAATAATATGTATATATTATAATTTTTAATATATAATGTAATATAATTTTTAATATTAATATATAACAAAATATATTAATATTCAATATATTTCACATTTGATATAATATAATTCATAAAATAATATGTATATATTATAATTTTTAATATAAAATGTAATATAATTTTTAATATTAATATATAACAAAATATATTAATATTCAATATATTCCACATTTAATATAATATAATTCATAAAATAATATGTATGTATTATAATTTTAATATATAATGTAATATAATTTTTAATATTAATATATAACAAAATATATTAATATTCAATATATTCCACATTTGATATAATATAATTCATAAAATAATATGTATGTATTATAATTTTTAATATATAATGTAATATAATTTTTAATATTAATATATAACAAAATATATTAATAATCAATATATTGCATATTTAATATAATATAATTCATAAAATAATATGTATGTATTATAATTTTTAATATATAATGTAATATAATTTTTAATATTAATATATAACAAAATATATTAATATTCAATATATTGCTCATTTAATATAATATAATTCATAAAATAATATGTATGTATTATAATTTTTAATATATAATGTAATATAATTTTTAATATTAATATATAACAAAATATATTAATATTCAATATATTCCACATTTGATATAGTATAATTCATAAAATAATATGTATATATTATAATTTTTAATATATAATGTAATATAATTTTTAATATTAATATATAACAAAATATAATAATATTAAATATATTGCACATTTAATATAATATAATTCATAAAATAATATGTATGTATTATAATTTTAATATATAATGTAATATAATTTTTAATATTAATATATAACAAAATATATTAATATTCAATATATTCCACATTTGATATAATATAATTCATAAAATAATATGTATGTATTATAATTTTTAATATATAATGTAATATAATTTTTAATATTAATATATAACAAAATATATTAATATTCAATATATTGCACATTTAATATAATATAATTCATAAAATAACATGTATGTATTATAATTTTTAATATATATAATGTAATATAATTTTTAATATTAATATATAACAAAATATATTAATATTCAATATATTGCACATTTAATATAATATAATTCATAAAATAATATGTATGTATTATAATTTTTAATATATAATGTAATATAATTTTTAATATTAATATATAACAAAATATATTAATATTCAATATATTCCACATTTGATATAATATAATTCATAAAATAATATGTATGTATTATAATTTTTAATATATAATGTAATATAATTTTTAATATTAATATATAACAAAATATATTAATATTCAATATATTGCACATTTAATATAATATAATTCATAAAATAATATGTATGTATTATAATTTTTAATATATAATGTAATATAATTTTTAATATTAATATATACAAAATATATTAATATTCAATATATTGCACATTTAATATAATATAATTCATAAAATAATATGTATGTGTTATAATTTTTAATATATAATGTAATATAATTTTTAATATTAATATATAACAAAATATATTAATATTCAATATATTCAACATTTGATATAATATAATTCATAAAATAATATGTATATATTATAATTTTTAATATAAAATGTAATATAATTTTTAATATTAATATATAAAAGATTATTTAATTTTAATTTTACATAAAAAATGAAGTTTTTTTTTTTAAATAGTACATCTACGGCAACACTGTGTCATAAAATGTTATAGCATGTAACACTTTGCTACTAAGGCAACACTTTGTAAACATATACAGCAACATCAAAAAAGCAATGTTGCAGCAGGTAAAATTTTTAGAGCTACTACAACATTTTTGAGCGCAACACTAACAAAATCCGTTGCCGTAGGTCATCTATGGCGTAGTGCCATTATGAATATCTAAAATTGTGATTTCAACAACAATTAATCGAAAACCCCCAAATCCAACTCAATATTCAAAGTGTTCTTGGAAAATCCTTCGATAATCCATTGAATCTTTATACAAACTCATAATCATATGCATATCCCTCCATATAACATGATTATAACGTCCAAAACATTATATTCCAATACAAAATCGAAATCCAAGATGTTGAAGAAATTACCTCTTGAAGATCCAACCACTTCGATCCGATGAACACGAGTTAAATCGAGTATCCAAGCTTCACGATCGAATGGAAATGAAGAAAATCAAGTACTCAAGTGTTTGATGAAGGAAAATCCCTTCCCCCCAAGCTCTCTCTCAGACAAGATGGAAGAAGAAAGTGAAAATGAAGAAAAAGTCCCGGCCAACACTATATAAATCGCCGGAAGTTACGGCCAGAATCGCCTTCATACGGCCGTAACATCCTGTGTCAACGGCCTTACGGCCAGAATCGCCAACTCGCACGGCCAGAACTCGCTTCGCCCAAAACTCGCTGACATTTCTTACGGCCAGTATCCGCTCGACTTACGGCGTAACTCGCCTCGTCTAAAACATCTGCCGGCATCCTTACGGCCGTACCCACACACCTTACGGCGTAATTGATGATACGGCCGTATCCGGCCAAACTTACGGCGTAAGCCCCCTTCACAAAATGACCAGTACTCGCTCAGAACGCACGGCCAGATCCGCCAAGCCTTACGGCCGTATCTCCTCGCCTTACGGCCGTATGCCGCAACCCTTACGGCCGTAATCGCCTTCGCCAAAACGCCCGGGCACTCGCCGACACGCACGGCCGTGATCGCCAAGCCTTACGGCCGTACTCGCTCAACTTACGGCCGTATTCAAACCTTACGGCCGTAAGTCCCGCTCGCCTAAAAAGGCCCGACAATCAACGAACCCATGTTACGGCCGTAACCTACAATCCTTACGGCCGTAACTCAATGCCGGACATGGTGAAAATCCGATAACTCCGATTCCTCGCTACGATCGATGAATGATCCGACAAACCATACGTATGTGAAAGTGAACAAGTCCAAAGATGAAACTTCCAAAGACAAGACTACCAATCACAATGATAATGTTAATACTCCTGCCTCGATCCATAAATGGAGATGAAATGACGATCAGAATCGATACATGGTTATAACACGCCCACGATGAACGCAAATGAATGAATCATGAATGATGAATGATTATCAATGAGTGAAAAATTACTGAGTGACAATTACTGACTGATAATTACTGAATGATAATGAATGGATTACGACCGGGTATTACATACTCCCCCCTTAAAAAGAGTTTCGTCCCCGAAACTAAGGGCCAAACAACTCGGGTTGACTCTCCCGCATACTCTCCTTGGTTTCCCAAGTAGTCTCTTCGACTCCGTGTCTAGACCACTGAATCCTGACCAAAGGAATCATCTTGTTCCTCAACTGATTGATTCACCGATCTAAAGCTCGTATAGGACGCTCCTCATACGAATGATCATTCGCGATCTCGATTTCGTCGAATTGAAATATGTGATTCGGGTCGGCAACATACTTCCGCAACTGAGAGACGTGAAACACATTATGAATTTGGCTCAACGCCGGAGGTAAAGCGAATCGATAAGCTAACTCGCCTACTCGCTCCAAAATCTCAAACGGTCCAATGATTCTCGGACGCAACTTTCCCCGCTTTCCGAAACGGAAAATACCTCGACTCGGGGACACCTTGATCAAAACATGGTCACCCGTCTCGAAATCTAGCGGTCGACGACGATTATCTGCATATGATTTCTGTCGACTCTGAGCTGTCAACATACGACTCTTGATCAAAGCTACCTTCTCCCGGGCGGCTATAAGCATATCGGGCTCGGTGCCGATTGATTCCGAAAGGTCGTCCCAACACAACGGAGATCGACAACGACGACCGTACAAGGCCTCATAAGGTGCCATCTTAATCGAAGCATGCCAACTATTATTATACGTGAACTCGATCAATGGTAGTTGGGCTTCCCAATCGTCCTTCCAATCGAGGATGCATGCCCTCAACATGTCCTCTAATGTCTGAATGGTTCTCTCAGATTGTCCGTCGGACTGAGGATGAAAAGCAGTACTGAGATTAAGCTGAGTTCCCATAGCACAATGGACTGATTTCCAAAAATGAGACACAAACCGTCCGTCACGATTGGAAACGATACTCTTAGGAGTACCGTGCAGTCTCACTATCTCTTTTATGAACAGCTGGGCAAGTCTCTCGGGACCCCACGTATCCTTGATCTCAAGGAAATGAGCTGATTTAGATAAGCGGTCCACGATCACCCAGATCGTATTCATGCCACGACGAATCGTCGGCAACTCGTGATGAAATCCATAGAAATGTCTTCCCACTTCCATTCTGGAATAGGGAGTGGTTTCAGCATACCCGCCGGTCGCTGATGTTCAAACTTGACTTGTTGACAGGTTAAGCATCTCGAAACAAATTCCGCGACTTCTCGTTTCATATTACTCCATCAGTAATTTTGTTTCAAGTCGTTTTACATCTTGCTAGACCCCGAGTGAACAGAGTAAGGGGTAGCATGAGCTTCTCTCGAAATCGAGTTTTTCAACTCGTCAGTCGCCGGTACGCACAACCAATTCTTAAATCTCAAAAGTTCATCCTCGTGGACCACGAATCCAGGGGCTTCGAACTCGATTCTCCCCGATTTCCTCCTCAAGTGATGATGAAATCTCTAACATACAAAGTCAGTCTCGAACTTGCTGAAGCCGGACCTCGATCTCGGGTCTAAGGAATTCCTGCTGAAGCTCCTTCTGAACTGTTAAACGAGCAAGCATCTGCCCCTGAACAGACTTACGACTCAAGGCGTCGGCGACAACGTTCGCCTTGCCCGGGTGGTAAAGTATCTCAATATCATAATCTTTGATTAGTTCCAACCACCGTCTTTGTCGCATATTTAACTCCTTCTGAGTAAATATATACTTCAATTCTTGTGATCAGTGAAGATCTGACAGGTGACGCCATAAAGGGAACGACGCCAAATTTCCAACGCGAAAACCACGGCTGCTAGATCCAGGTCGTGGGTCGGATAATTAACCATCTAATCCGAGGAAACTTCGGATTTCCTTAACATCCTTCGGAGGTTGCCAATCTCGGATAGCCTCCGTCTTCTGAGGGTCGACACGAACTCTGTCTGATGAAATTACATGCCCGAGAAGAGTCACTTCGGACATCCAGGACTCACATTAAGAAAACTTTCCATAAAGTTGCTCGCGTCTTAACACGTCGAGAACCTGATGAAGACGTACCTCGTGTTCCTCTCGATCACGAGAATAAATCAAAATGTCATCGATGAAGACAACAACAAACTGATCCAAAAAGTCGATGAAAACCCGATTCATTAACTCCATGAATACCGCATGTGCATTAGTTAGCCCGAATGGCATTACCACGAACTCATAATGACCATAGCGTGTACGAAACGCCATCCTTGCGATACCCGACTCTAGAGTTCGCAACTGATGATATCCAGATCTTAAGTCGATCTAGGAAAAATATTGAAGTTCCCTGAAGTTGATTTAAGAGATCATCAATACGGGGTAGAGGATACTAATCTCGATCATCACCATGTTCAACTCCTGATAATTAATACACGCACGAGACGAGCCAACCTTCTCCTTGACAGATCACACTGGTGCTCCTCACGGGGACACACTCGGTCGGAGATAACCTTTCTCGAACTATTCCTCAAGTTGAATCTTCAACTCCTGCATTTCGGTCGGGGCCATCCGATAAGGCGCCTTCGATAACGGGGATGTACCAGGCTCCAACTCACTCCTGAATTCCACTACTCTATGTGAAGGAAACCAGATAACTCGTCTGGAAACACATCGTCAATCGATGACAATGATACCACGAATGATTGAACATTTCGATTGCCCTAGAATGGTCAATCGATAAAAAGTGATACAATGAATGATTGAACATCTCGATTGCCTTAAAACGGCAATCGATGAAAATGATACAATGAATGATTGAACATCTCGATTGCCTTAAAACAGCAAATCGATGAAAATGATACAATGAATAATTGAATAACTCGATTGCCTTAGAAAGACCAATCGATGAAAATGATACAATGAATGATTGAACATCTCGATTGCCTTAAAACAAAGAAATCGATGAAAATGATACAATGAATGATTGAACAACTCGATTGAGGAATTTCCCCGCCCGTCATAATAATAATTCTTCCGAACAACGGGATTACTTCCTCGAAATACACACTGCCTCCAACGATCGAAATGATAGTGACCAAACGCTTACGATCACTAAGGATGGTATCGTGACGATCCATCTAATTAACACCCAATATTACATCGTCCTAAGGTAAGTCCACCACGATTAGGTCCACCAACCAATCGCGGTCATTAAGCTTAATTCGGTATGATTTCCGAAAATTCTTCCATCGTCAGGTAGACCGATGGTATGAGGTCCACAAGAAATAGGACTATCCCAAAATAAGTCTATTCAAACATGATTCGAAAATGAATGAATGCGGTGCACCAGTATCCAAAAGGGACACACAGGTTGAAATAAAATTACGAGTATACCTGAGATCATTCGGGCCATCGGATCGTCGATCCTCTTCATCACATGAATCCGGGACTTGCCGGCCCCCGAACCGGACGCTCCCGTCTGATAAATATGAGCTCCAACTCTATTTGCTTCCATTGTCTTAAACGTCGTTGACAGAGCAGTCTGATTCTGAATCGCTGATTGCTTCGGGGCCTGAGATGCCGCCGGAGCCGACTTGGAGTCCTTTCGTCCAAAAATGGACCTTATGCCCAAAATTCCCACAATTATGGCACGTGATAGACGGTTTACACTTAGTGTCAGAATGACCCGGCGCTCCACTTGAAACAGTGATGGCCGAATCGGCCGCCGGATCGAGATCCCGCACGATTATGCGCCGTAGGAGGTCGCTCAGAAACGATAGGACTCACACGAGGCTTCTTGAAGGTTGACTGACCACCTTCGGATTGATTATGCTTCGTTGATTTCTTGCTGACAGATGAAGGTTGTTGTTCAGCAATTTCCTTAGCAGTAGGCTCATACGGGAGAGTTCTTCTCGATTAATCCGGCCAGAGTGGTGCAATGATGATTGAGCAATTGCACATGGGTCATCATGGCCTGCATAAAAGTGAGTGGATCAACCCGAACATCTTCTGATCGAGACGAGTCGTGGGTACGATTTCCCGACAGCGAGTGATTATTTCCCGGGTTTCGGCCCGCACCGCGGCCTCTCCCCGCATCCTCGACAGCCTCTCCCATACCGAAGGTGAAGGTCGCATAACGATTATATTTCCCGCATGATTATGACGTTATGATTATGTCATGAGATGATGAAAATGAGTATACATGCTCTAACTTAGCGATTATATGAATGATTTACTGAAGTGACATGATTACCTGATGAAATTCTTGAAATGATTATCTTGAACAACTTAACAAGATTAATAATATTATCATCCAGATTGACAACTGAGTAATGAAATGAATTGAGTAATTAATGAGTTAACATGATCGTCCTGATCATTAACTGAGTAATGAAATGAATTAAGTGATTAATGAGTTAACATGATCGTCCTAATCACAATGAATGATGATGTTTGATGATTGTTAATTGATGAATGATGAATGAATGACTATTGCCAAAAATTATACCATTAGAAATCTTACAGTTCTTTCGGTCTGATTGGCTCGGCATTTGCACAGGTCACACGTGACGCGAAAGTCCAATGATACTAGTCTGATGACGATGATTTCAAATGAGACATGACTCGGAAGGTAGTATTCAAAACCACGCTCCGATACCAACTCTGTAACACCCCAAACTAGGCGGACATTACAGTGCCGTGGACCCCCGACTGGGACCCACTAGGCGAGTGAAAATGAATGAATTACACAGGGAAAATGTAGTACCGAATCACATTACAACAATAATTACTCCGATGAGGAGTTTCGTACAACACATCCAGGATAATACCGAATACATGTATATTTTATATGAAGATAAAATATACAACACTGAGTGAAATGAGTATTCAAACGAAATGTCTGCAGCGGAATAAATGAAGGAAACATAAATGACTGAAAAGACTGGGTCCCCTTATAGTATCATTGGGACTCCTCGCCGTCAACGTGCTCTCCCCGTGCCTTTGCCTTGCCAAGACCTGAAAACAAAATCCCCAAACGGGCCGCCATACGTAACAACAATCCTCAAGGGTTGAAAATACACAATCATGATTATATCAGAAGTTATGAAATATCCTGTCGAAACATACGCAATCAAACATGTTATATGAATCAACTAACAGTACGGCTCAAAGGGTGGCGCCACACTACGCCCGGGATGGAAATGTGTCCGTGCACAAGCCACCAACGAGTATCGATCGAATACACGTGTGGTCTTGTACCTAATCAGTCTCACGAGGCATATGACTCGTGTGCACCGTCCAATGTGAGACCAACAACCAACACACGACTTAAACATGCCTGACATGAAAATCCAACACATACCAACCGGCACGCCAGTATGACCCGGAATGCCACGATATAACAAAAGTGACATCGGAAACGAATAATGACTCACCGAGATGAAATGATAGTGAAATGAATGATAGCTCAATGAAATGATTGGAACCATCGTTCCTTGTGACTGAAGTGATTAATTGACAATGACAAGTTTTGATACGGTTAATACAATGATGAATGAGTTATGATTATGAATGAACAACAACAAAAGGAAATGAATATCCTTTTAACCGAGTAAGAATTAACTTACACAATACCGATGAAGAATGTCCTTCCACGAACAAACGTCCTAAATGAAGTGTCGGTCGCTCGAACAACCTTGAATAACACAATTACCAACAATCCGCTCAATAAACGAATCAAACACGATTATAACGAACTCAAGGCGTCAAAACGACTAAACCAAGTTCATTGGGGCATTAAATCGAACACTATGTGGCCAACTTCGATTGATTATAACCAAACCTCAATAACACCAACATCAAATCCCCAATAAGTGTTTCAAACCAACAAAACAACTTCAATACGATCAATAATCCATTATGAATATCTAAAATCGTGATTTCAACAACAATTAATCGAAAACCCCCAAATCCAACTCAATATTCAAAGTGTTCTTGGAAAATCCTTCGATAATCCATTGAATCTTTATACAAACTCATAATCATATGCATATCCCTCCATATAACATGATTATAACGTCCAAAACATCATATTCCAATACAAATCGAAATCCAAGATGTTGAAGAAATTACCTCTTGAAGATCCAACCACTTCGATCCGATGAACACGAGTTAAATCGAGTATCCAAGCTTCACGATCGAATGGAAATGAAGAAAATCAAGTACTCAAGTGTTTGATGAAGGAAAATCCCTTCCCCCCAAGCTCTCTCTCAGACAAGATGGAAGAAGAAAGTGAAAATGAAGAAAAAGTCCCGGCCAACACTATATAAACTGCCGGAAGTTACGGCCGTAACTCGGCCTTCATTCGGCCGTAACATCCTGTGTCAACGGCCTTACGGCCAGAATCGCCAACTCAGACGGCCGTAACTCGCTTCGCCCAAAACTCGCCGACACTTTACGGCCGTATCCGCTCGACTTACGGCGTAACTCGCCTCGTCTAAAACATCTCGCCGCATCCTTACGCCGTACCCACACACCTTACGGGCGTAACTCGATGATACGGCCGTATCCGCCAAACTTACGGCGTAAGCCCCCTTCGTCGAAAATGACCGTGTACCTTGCTCAGAACGTGCATCGCCGTATCCGCCAAGCCTTACGGCCGTATCTCCTCGCCTTACGGCCGTATGCCGCAACCCTACGGCCAGAACTCGCCTTCGCCAAAAACGCCCGGGCACTCGCTGACACGTACGGCCGTAATCGGCCAAGCCTTACGGCCGTACCTGCTCAACTTACGGCCGTATTCCGAAACCTTACGACCGTAAGTCCCGTTCGTCCAAAAAGGCCTGACAATCAACGAACCCATGTTACGGCCGTAACCTACAATCCTTACGGCCGTAACTCAATGCTGGACATGGTGAAAATCCGATAACTCCGATTCCTCGCTACGACTGATGAATGATCCGACAAACCATACGTATGTGAAAGTGAACAAGTCCAAAGATGAAACTTCCAGCACAAGACTACCAATCACAATGATAATGTTAATACTCCCGTATCGATCCATAAATGGAGATGAAATGACGATCGGTAACTGATACATGGTTATAACACGCCCACGATGAACGCAAATGAATGAATCATGAATGATGAATGATTATCAATGAGTGAAAAATTACTGAGTGACAATTACTGACTGATAATTACTGAATGATAATGAATGGATTGCGACCGGGTATTACAACATCACTGAGCGCCACTGACTCAAGCTCTGACAAGCAGCAGTCCTGGTGTGACACTTCAGCAAACCTCTCATATCTCCAGTCCAGATATACGCGGCGACATGCCCACCGAAACTCGGGATAACGCTGCCGTCGATAGGGCCACCAGGCATCTCCTCAGTAACCATCCAAGATGTGTCATCATCTGCCCTACGCCGTTTACTACTGGTAGACCTAGAAGTGACAAACCTCCCCCCTCTCCCCTTCCGAACCCGTCACGAAAATAAAAAAGAATCATTACTGCCCTCCTGATCGTCGGCCTCATCGTGCGAATAATACTCGTTCGAATCCTCAGTACCAAAATCAGTATAAGGTACGTCCTCGAATCCCCTACGCTCTGCCTCCCGCTGTCTACGAACGGAAGCATCAACACCACGAGCTCTGGTGTGACGCGCTCCAGAACCCATCATCTCTGTGACTAGCGGCATAGATTTGCCCGCTCCTCCTCTCATCTGCATTTAGCAAATAATACAACTAATAAGTAATAATCATACAAACAATACACATTACTAATTATTAATTGAAAATTTTATTTTTTCCAAAAATGATCAAGGCCCGAACGGACGCCAACTAAGGCAGGGCGTCTCGTCCGACGCCACGACCATGGTTCAAGGCGTCAAAACAGACGCCTACTCCAAGCAAAGGTCCCGATCTGGACGCATGTGCACGGTTTGGACGTCCGACGTAGACGTCTATACCACTAGCTGAGCGTCCGCCATGGACGTGTAATACCCGAGATTTCTGTTATGTAATTAGAACTTGTGATATTGTAATGATTGTACTTTTGTCCGAGTACTATTCTCCGTATTTCATAATCCGATGTTGTCGAGTGTATAATTTCGTGTATGTGTTTTAGAGATTGAAATTCTGTACATGTAGCGCACGCAAAAGGCTGAGTGTAGCGTACGCTAACGGGGATTCATAGCGCACGCTACAGAGGGTCATTAGCGCACGCTATGCATGGTCAAATCGATTGAGACATGCGGTAGGTGAGATCTGGCCGGGGGACCCTTGTCGGATTGTGTCGGATGTACCTGGACGGCTTTCGGGAAAAGCCGAGTCAACGCCTTAGCGCACGCTACAGGTATATGCGTAGCGCACGCTAAGTGCCGAGTACGCTTAGATCGTGAGCGTTAGCGCACGCTACGAATGTGGTCTAGCGCGCTAATAGCCGCTATTATAAATAGATGACAAGATCCTATTCGAGATTTCGCTTTCTACTCTCATTACCCGAATTCCTACACTTAGAACATAACTTCCTTCACCCCAAACACTTCATATCAACATCCCGATTCGTGATTTAAGATCGTATATCATCGAGATTGGTGTTCAAGCTTTCGGTGTCGGATTGCTTCATTTTCCTCCGTGTTCTTCACTACTTGAGGTAGGTGATTCTTCACCAATGTTAGTAATGTTCCTAAGGAAGTTTGAATCATGTTTGGATAGTCGGTATTTCGCTTATAATCGGTCATCACATGTTAGAAGGATATTTTCGACGCTTCGACACTTATTCATCGTATGAACCTTTGAACCATCTTAGTAGTATGAACTCCTAAGCGTTTTCAAATCGATTTATGGTTAGTAATCGGAGATTACCTAGTTCGTATGTTTTACGTAAGGAATCATATGTTTTGGGACTTGGAATAATCGGAACTTGGTATATTTCGTGAAGATCTTAGAAAAGATATGTTGATGAGAGGATTATCCGTATATTTGTGCCTCATGATCATGGAACTTCCACAACCTTATTAGCATGTCAGACTTGAGGATGATTTGTTGTATCAACATAGAATTCATAAATTCACCACTGTTCAACCCAGTTTTTCCGTTAGCAGTATTCTGCCATGCAACGTTAGTGCACGCTAACATATGTGAGTTAACGTGCGCTATCGAGGTCCAGTTAACGCATAATACGTACGTAGCGTGCGTTATATATCGGCCGGTGCAACCGCCGATTCAGAATTAGCGACGCTAGTCTTACCCGATAGCGCACGCTAATGTGCCCGCTTAGCGCACGTTACGTAGAGGATGTAGCGCACGCTAAGCAGTCCAGACAGATTGCTTATTTTGAGCTTTTCGGCCGTAGACCAAATTGTTAGACCATCGTTCGACTTGAGATGATTTGTATATCGTTCCTTTTGTTAAGGTTCGAGCCGGTTACGTTGATCGAAGGAGGCGGCCTTCGAGTGTGTTGAGATCATCGAAGTATTTCATCTTGCCATTTTCGAGGCAAGTATCATATGTCGAGTTCGATTTATATTGAATCTTTGATCATGCTTGTGGTTTTGTTCATATTGTTGAATATGAGATGTATTTCTGAAAATTCCCATGATATTGGTTGATTATTTGTTCATATTGATGAACATATTGAAATGCATATGTGTATGCATAGTTGATTGATTTATGGTATAAATGATCCGAGGGGATCATGAGGATCTATGCTGAGGGCGCTGGATCGAATGTCCACCATGCGTTGGTCCGACGGGATCATCATGGGGATCTATGCTGAGGGCGCTGGATCGTTGGACGGGTTTTCCACCATGCGTTGGTCCGACGGGATCATCATGGGGATCTATGCTGAGGGCGCTGGATCGCTGGATTACCATGTATTGTGTAGATAGAATCGTGAGGATTCGCATCGTTGGATTCCGGTGGCGGAAGTCCGTTTGCATGTTTTATGATGCATTAATGATTTATTGTATGACGATACTTGTACTAGCATTGTTTTGCTAACCCCTTCGGGGTGGACATTGTTTTTGATGTTCAGGTAGTCGAGGAGCGGGAGGCACCACAAGCATCGACGTGACGATGAGATGGCTCGGATGTGGTCGATGTTCTTATTATTGTGATTTGTCTTTTTGGTTCGTTTAGTAATCGAGTATGTCCGTATTAATAAAGTCTTTTCGATATGGTTGTATAAGTCAAGACATTTGATCGCTTGATTTAAATCAGATGTGAATTCCAGTGTTCGATTGGTTTATTTTTACACTTCTTTTAAAAATTAGCCTTGTAAATCCTTATCTAAAGGGTTTACGGCTGTAATTATTCCGAATATCTCGGGTGTTACGAATATGGTATCGAGCTAAGATTTATGGATATCTTGGCAATCGGGTTAGTTGGGTCTGCTTACGTTATTGATTATTGGTCGCTCGTAACATCATCGCCGAGCCAAAGATCGCCGTGTGGAATGTGGTTGTAAGTTTCCTAATCTCGAATACTACTGCTTTATTTAATTCACGCCTTGTAAACATTAATGAATGTACTTTGAGAAAGTTTGTCCTGGATATTGAGTATTTATGTTTACGATGTTGAGAGGAGGTCGTGGACGCGACGCTGGTCGTGGACGCGACGTGGTAATGCGAGGCAAGAAGAGTCAGATTCACCCCGAGAGATAGCCGCTAGTCAAACGGATTCACATTCCGGGGACGGCAGGATCGCAAATAATAATGCGAGATCCTAACGTGTCGGGAGTGCTTCAAAGAAGTGGTTGCCCAGATAAACCAGCTTGCTCAAGTTGTGGATCGCATGCAGACGCGATGGGACAAATGTAATAACGTGGATAATCGGGAGATAAATGGCTTACCGAGGTGGTCAAATTGCATCCTCCGAAATTTGACGCTCCACCGAGACACTTTCGTGATCATTGGGTGAAGGAATTATAGAAGATTTTTATGGGATTAACTGTCCCAACGATAGGAAGGTTCCTGCCGCCCAAAGATCTTCGACCGGGAGGCTTTCGACGGTGGGAGGCCATTCGACCGCAGGAGCATAATGCCGATCGGATGTAATTCAAACCGATGATGGAGGCGCAGATTGTCCTCGCCTGATTAGAGAGGCCCGAGTTCGGGAGTTTTTCTCACCACAAAATTCGGAAGCATTGACGGAAAGTGATTAAGACTTTTAATCACCAAATGACTTATGTGCGCCACTTGGTCGACCGAGGCGGAAAGGATTTTCCATTTTGACATGCGAATGAAGCGGAAATTCAAAGAATATATGTCCGGATTTGATTGTACCACCTTGAGGCAAGATCGTCAGACAAGGCGTTGGCCTACGATATGAAGGAAGCGGCAGAGAGAAATCGACGGAAGCAAAGAAACAAGGTGTCGGGCAACTTCGCGGAGAATAAGAATAGCGGGCCCACGGGTCACCTCCTCTTTTCACTCATCCAGAGACCTCCGCATCCTTCTCGAGGAGGAAAGAAGTTCCGAGCAAGACCAATCAAGCTTCGACACAGGAAGAAGTGTTACAACTGTGGCAAGGCGGGACATGTTCGACGGGATTGTTTCGCGCCTGCTGTGACCTGTTTCGAGTGTGGACAGGAAGGACATCGCGCAACATTTTGTGGGAATGCGACCCGATCTTTTGGTACTCGCACTCCAGCGCCAGTTCCGAAGGAAACAAGTGTGAACCAGACGCAGCAGAGTGGATTTCAGCAGCAGGACGTTGGGAAGAGAGAGGCATCCAGTGCTGGGTCCGTTCCTCCACGCCTGTATGAAATGAGGAAATCTGATGATTAGAACACAGCTGTTGCATCAGGTACGATTCAGATCCTTTTGCAACCAGTTAGTGTCTTGTTCGATTCGGGAGCTACACATTCTTTTATATCTTTGAACTGTGTTAATCGTTTGAACATCTCGTGCTTGTATAATTGTGAACCTTATGTTGTGGGATTACCGAGCAGAGAGAAAATTGTGGGAACACTAGAAGCTAGGGATTTCCCAGTATCTATAGAAGGAAGAGAGTGGCCATCGCATCTCATTGTAGTTGACATCTACGGTGACGATTTAATTCTCGGAGATGATTGGCTCAACCGTTATGGGGTGTCTGAATTACCGAGAGAGAGTCATTTCCATCATTGCCGATGACGGATCCGAACACTTATTCCGAGGATGGAGACCGGAAGCTCGGGAAAATTGATCAAGGCAATGAGAGCCGTGAAATTGCCGAAACAGGATGTCATGGACTTTGGTGTTATGCCATGAGGAAAGAGGAAGGAGTAGAGCTCTGCCTATTTCAATTGTGAATGAGTTCTCGATGTATTTCCCGACGAGCTACTGTGGTTACCTCCGCAAAGAGAAGTGGAATTCACCATCGAGTTAGAGCCTGGAGCAGCTCCTATTTCCAGAGCACCATACCGCATGGCGCCAACCGAGATGTATGAACTCAAGAAACAACTGGAGGAATTGTTGCGTAAGGGCTATATTCAACCTAGCGTTTCTCCTTGGGGAGCGCCTGTTCTCTTTGTCCTAAGAAAGACGGATCCCTCCGACTGTGTATTGATTACATGGAGCTTAACAAGATGACGATCAAGAATAAGTATCCTATACCTCGGATCGACGACTTGTTTGATCAACTACAAGGGGCAAGGGTATTCTCGAAGATTGACTTGCGATCAGGATACCATCAGTTGAGAATTAAGGAATCGGATATACCAAATCGCTTTCGATCCCTAAGACGGCATTATGAATTTGTAGTGATGCCATTTGGACTTACCAATGCTCTGCCAGATTCATGCAATTGATGAATCGGGTATTCTTGGAGTACTTGGATAAATTTGTGGTCGTTTTCATTGACGACATCTTGATATATTCGAGGGACGCAGAGGAACATCTTGAACATTTACGTGTGGTTTTGAGCATCTTGAGAAAGGAACATGTATGCTAAGCTTTCTAAATGCGAATTTTGGCTTAAGGAAGTAACCTTCCTTGGGCATGTGATATCATCCGACGAGTTCAGGTGGACCAAGAAAGTCAAGCAATCTTGGAGTGGGAAGCTCCTAAAACGTGAAAGAAGTCCGAAGCTTCTTAGGACTTGGCCGGATATTATCGCCGCTTTGTAGAGGGATTTTCCAAAATTGCTCGTCCGCTCACTCACTGCTACGTAAAACTCAAAAGTTCACGTGGAATGAGAAGTGCTAGGTGGTTTTGACGAACTTAAGAGGAGACCGACGACACCTATATTAGCTTGCCCGAGAGGGAACCGATGGATTCATGGTATACCGACGCTTCAAATCGGGGTTTGGGTTGTGTGTTGATGCGTAAGGATAAAGTGATTGCTTATGCTTCTCGAAAATTGAAACCGCACGGAAGTTAATTATCCGACTCATGATCCGGAGCTAGCAAATGTGGTCTTTGCCTTGAAAATCGCGACATTATTTGTACGGCACTCATTGTCGATCTTTACAGATCATAAGAGCCTCAAATACATTTTCAATGTAAAGAATTAAACATGAGGCAGAGAAGGTGGCTGGAATTGATCAAGGATTACGACTTGGAGATTCTCTATCATCCGGGGAAAGCAAATGTAGTAGCCGATGCTTTGAGCCGAAAACCCGTTTCTCTTCGAGTGTTGGAAGCACTTACATCCCAAACCAGTATTCAACGGGAACTGATCCGCGAGGGGATTGAAGTATGGGCACCAGGAATCCAAGGACAACTTTATGTGATGGAACTGACTTCATCACTAGTCGAGGAGATCAAGTCTAAACAATCGAACGATTCTCTCGATTCTTCGATTATATGACGAAGTCAAGAAAGGAAAAGCCCCAGGATTCGTGATACAAGACGATGGAATTCTGAGATTTCAGAGTCGACTTTGCGTTCCCGAGGACGATGATTTGAGACGGACAATTTTGAAGGAAGCTCATAACGCGCCCTATTCTATTCACCCAGGCAGTAATAAGATGTATAAAGATTTAAAGCAAAACTTCTGGTGGGGGAATATGAAGAAGGACGTAGCGGAGTACGTTTCAAAGTGTTTGACTTGTCAGCAGGTTAAGATTGAACATCAACGACCTGCCGGAATGTTAAGACCGCTTCCGATCCCTGAGTGGAAGTGGGAGGATATCTCGATGGACTTCATTACTAGTATGCCAAGGACTAGAATGGGAATGAACATGATTTGGGTTGTAGTTGATCGACTAACCAAGTCGGCTCATTTCCTGGGAATTAAAGATACATGGGGACCCGAGAGATTGGCACGAATATTTATTGCGGAGATAGTCAGATTGCACGGGACGCCGAAGACCATTATTTCGGATTGAGATGGTCGTTTCGTGTCACACTTCTGGAAAGCAGTTCACAGGGCTTTGGGATCGAGCTCAACTTTAGCATGCCTTATCATCCCCAAACGGATGGTCACCCGAAAGAACTATACATGTGAGAAGACATGCTTAGAGCTTGTGCATTAGATTGGTCGACTGATTGGGAAGTTCACTTGCCCTTGATCGAGTTCACCTATAATAACAGTTGGCATGCTTCTATTAAGATGGCCCCATTTGAAGCTTTATACGGGAGAAGATGCCGATCGCCCCTGTGCTGGGATGATTCTTCGGATTTGATCGGGACGGAACCGGAATTGATTATTCAGACTCAAGAAAAGATAGTGTTGGCCACTTAAGTATACTGGATACAGTTTGGAAAAGTAGTTTAAACAACAAACTGTATGGAATCTAAATCTGAGTGCGTAGCGGAAGTCTTGGATACAGTTAGTTGCCGTGGATACAGCAACAGAGTACTTGGTGTATACTTAATATATCACAGTTATTTCAAACAGTAAAAGCTGAAGGTAAATGACACAGTAATTTGAGTGGTTCGAGGTAAACCCCTCTACGTCCACTGGTCCTCCACACAGGAGTAAAAAGTTTATTAAATAATTACTGCGTACACAACTACGTAATTATAAACAAACCTATCCTTGTATCGTTCACACAGATTGATACAAAGAATGTCACTTTCAACCGTTCACACAGATTGGTTAAAGCTTCCTTCTTGACTAGCTTCTTCACACACAGTTCCAAAGCTTCGTCCTTATTCGTCCCACACAGGTCAGAATAACTTGTTGAGTTCACACAGAGCTCGGTTTTTACACAGAGGTAAAAGGTTAGGTAACCAGGTAAGAACAGCAGCTTTGAATCTCAAGATCTGATGATAGCTGTTCTTGATGTTTGAGCACTGTATATCTCTTTCGTTTTAACTTGCAGTTTGCTCTGGAGATATGTTTGCTCAGATGATAACTTGATAGCTTTGAGAGTTATATTACTTGGGGTTCGTAATCGGTAATTAATCTTCAATGTCTTCAAGGATATATATAGCCTCTGAAGAAAGTATCCGTTGAGATGTCCGTTTGAATAAGATTTCCTTCAACGGGAATATGACATGATCCGGATTTCATGGATTCTCAAGATTCGAAGATCGATGATTTAAATACTTTATCCTTGAGTATTTAAATACTTCTTTGTTCAACGGAACTTGACTTGTGTTCTTTCTTGTCCTTTTGTGAACTGTATGGAGAATGACTGTTTTAGGGATGTCGAGACAGTTTCCATACTTGGTCTTCTTACAAGTCTTCAAGCTGTACTGACGAGCTTCACTTATGCTGATTCGAGGCTGGTCTTCGATACATGATAAATCCTTGAATCCTCGATACAGTTTTCTTTTACTGTATTTGGCATATATGTCAAAACCTTTTTCAATAACAAATAACAATCGATACAGGGATCGGGTATCCCGGCTGAATCGATACAGGGTGTTTGTTTTTCCTAACAATTTCCCCCTTTTTGACAATTTGCCAAGTCTTAACTTAAACTCTTCGAGTCTTCTTGATGATGCCAAAACCTTCTTCATGAAGCATTCTTCTTCGATGACTTCTGGCAGATTTCTTGGTCTCTTGTCAATAGGTCTGACTTAGTGACTTTAGTCTATAATAATGAACTGCTCGCAGGCACGTTCGATACAGTTTGAGATTTATTACAACTTAAGCCTATGACTGGCGCGCAGGCACAATCTTACAATGTATTCTAAGTTTACAACTGAAACTATGAACTGTTCGTAGATTAGTTCGTACAGCTTAATTTCAATCAAGTTTATCTAACTTGAGATTCCTATCAAACAATTTAAGTAATCATACATAAACACAGTAGATTACGAGTTGTAATCTTTCAAGACAAACAAACTGTTTTATTGATATTCAAAAAGATTGAGTACAAGGTTTGCTGTGTTGAATAGAAATTACAAAAACAAAAATAATATACATAAATTTCAGCTCTTTATCTTTGATCCGCATGCCTCCAAGGTCTCCTTCCTGGCTCATTCTCGGTGCCGCGCCACCAGTTTTGAAGTGAATCATTGCCTTGTTCTTGGTAAATTGCTCTTCCTTCATAAGAACGATCAAAGGCAAGTATCCAATCCTCTGGATGGGTGACCCGATCTCCTCTTTTATGTTTTGATTTCATTTCGATTTGGAGAGGGAGCTTACCTTCTTCTAGCATCTTGAAAAACCTATCTGCCGCTTCCGCCAATGTTTTATAATTTTTGAAGATGGCGGATTCCCTGATGAGTCTGACAAAATATCTCATCAGTTCATTCTTCCTCCAGAGCTTCACTTCTTCGGCAGTTGGGTTGCGGTTGGTTGGCAGACGTATTTCCGAAGGTCTTTGAACAAGATTTTGCCAAGGGACATTTGGGTCATGGAATTCAGGTCCTGAGCCTGAAATTCTAAAACTTTGGGGTTGAGGTGCTAGCTTGTTCAATTCGGCAGCTATACTGCTCTGAGCAGCCTCAAATTCCCTTTCCTGTTGCAGTCTTAATCTCCTTGCAGCTTCTCGAGCTTCTTCCCCCTTTTTGGCCTCATCAAGACTTTGCAGGATTTCAAGAGCGGCGTCCTGTTTGGTCTCGATGCTGTTTATTCTTTCAACGAGAGAGGAAAGAGTCTGCGACATCTCTTGAATGGATTTGTCATGCGCACGTAGCTGAGAGCTGTTCTCTATCATTGCACAGGCGGTCTTGGCTTCAGCAATTCTTGTCTTCGAAGCTTCTTCCTTCAGCAGTTGCGCTTGTTTATCTTCCATGATTTTCAAGGCTTGCTTGAACACTTCGCGATGATGAATGCTTCGACAACTCGAGATACTTCGTGTTGAAGAGTTGTCATTTCTTCAATCGCAGAGGTATGCATCGAAAGTGCCTTTCTACTAAGAGAGAGCGTTAATCGCATCTCGATAAATACCTCGAAGGCCAAGAGCTTGCAGCGCTCTTTGCGTGCAGCAGAGATAGGAGAGTCGTCAAGGCGAAGTCTTCAAGACCATTTAACCTTCTTACGTTCACGGATGGTCGTGAAGTAAGTTGGACATCCTCAGTTCGTACCGTCCTCGGATTCCAAGGTTGCGGGGCGGGAGTAGCTTCTGTGGAATGGCGACGGTTGGTTGAAGCGTCTGTGGCGAAGGTTCTTCGGCAGATGTGGATGCAGGAGGGACCGAGTCCTTCGTTGGGTTGTAGGATCAAGCTTCTTTGGTCGCAATGTGCTCGGGTGCCTGCTCCAAAATTTCTTGATCTTCCACGACCGGGAGGGACCGATTCCTCCCGCCTGGGAATGTTCTTCGCCGTGGCGAAAGTGGATCGGGCTCGATTAGATGGCCCTTCGTCTGCCTCGGGTGGAGAGGTGGCTTGGGCTTCAGCCTCTTCACGGCTCATTCTCGCACTCGCTTGAAGAGCATCGTCTTCGCTGCCTCGAGTCGTGGTCGCCGCCGCTTTCGATTAACGGGAGAGTCCTCCGACTTCTTCTTTCCTTTTCTTCTCGGCGTCGGATTTGTGCAGCAGTGGCTTTCAATGAGATCTTTGCAAGAAGCGTTGTCCCATCGGCAAAGGCCTCAATTTCGGTTGAGTCGATTACTTGGAGACAAATCGCTCTTCGTGGCTCCATTCGCCCAGGTTGTAAAGGTGTCGACGGAGCTAGCCTAAAGCTTTTCCATTGCGTAAATCGCTCGTACGCCTGCTCAATTTGTACCGAAAGAAGTGTTTGATTTATAATTGAGTCTGGGGAGGGACTTCAATCACGTGCCGAGACGCTGTTTGAGGATTCCAGACAGTATGGGATCCTGACGGAAGATGGACTCCTTGCAGGGGATGGTGCCGAAGGAAATTGGATCTGTACGGGTGTGGAATCCCGTAGAGGAGAAGTAGCTTTTGGCTCCGAATGGGCAGCCGACGTGCTAACGTCTTGAATGTTGGCAGATGTCTCTAAATCCGTCGTAGCCGCCAAGGGCTCGGGATCTACTGTCGATGCAGTAGGAGACACCTCTTCCGCAGGGGTTGGGCCCTGGGGTGCTATATCAGTGGGTTGCGCCACGGGCGAGACATCCTCGGAGTGTTTGGCTTTGATTTTTGAGAGCCTCCGGAGTCTCTTCTTCGACTTCTCATCAGCAGAGTGCTTCTTTCTGTGAGAATGCTTGCGCTTCTTCTTCGAAGATTCCAATTCAGGGACCTTCACGGTTTCGTCTCTGGGGTTGTCAGAAATAGGCATGTGCCTTGTTCTCGGGTGATTGGCATGCATTGTGCTCTGGTTATAGGCACAGGGTTTGACGCCTCCTAAATATATTCGAGAGCTGTTTTTCTTGGCATCGGCGGATTGCTGGACTCCGCACCTCGTCAGAATGTAGTTTAGCATTAAACCAAATGATTTCTTTTGGGTGGCCGGTTTGCACACCTCTTCCTGAAGTCGTTTCAAAATGATTTGGCACCAGTTTACCTTTTCACAGGTCAAGATGGCGACCATCATTCTGAACCTAAGATTCGTGCACATCTCGAACGCGCCGGTTCGATTTTCAATGATCCTGGAGCAGAAATCGTGGAGATAAACGAAATGAAGAAGAAAATTTTTCTTGTGGCACGTGGTTGTCACCATATCAACCACTTTGGACCCGGTAAATAGTCCATAAAACTTGGTAATCAGCCCTTGAGACCCAAACGTCCTCAAGTCGGTCCATGGTCGTGCCGGCGGGCAGCCTGTAGATTTTCTGAAGTAAGTCGCTATTGATGCAGACTTGCACTCCTTGGACTGTTGCAGTGATGTCAGCAACATGTCCTCCCTGGGCTAGTGAGAGAAAACGAACGGCAGCGTTGAGGTAGAATTCCTCAACCAGATGAGCGTCGTATTTGTCGGCGGTTTTGCTTCCAAAGCGATAAAGACCTTGTTGTTCAAGACGAGTAATGATATACTCCATCGGTTCAGTGTCGTTGGTTTCAGAGATGATACGCTCGATGATGACGGTTTTCGAGAAGATCCGGCCATCAATGATGTTGGAGGTCTTCTTCAGAACGGGGGATGAAGATTGAGTAGCCATGGGGTTTTCTTAAAACGAAGGTGGAAGAAAACAGTAGAAATTCGCAGTGAATATGCAGAAAATATGTAGGCTGTTTGCTTGAGATCTCTTGTAATTGCAGAATGCGTAAAGAGTCTCTAATGGCAGATACAGTCCTTTTATACTTGGGTGGCGAAATAGGGTTTGCAGAGTACGAATGGTCAGATTTTAAGGGATGGGAACCGTTTTTGAAATCGACGGTCAGGATGGATTTAGTATAACTGGTACGCTAATCCATTAAAAGGTTTTAAAATACAGCGGATCCCACTTCTGACATAGGTGATTACCCTAAATGCCTAAAACGACGGTTTTAAAAATAATAATCAATTTGAAAACATCGCGGCTTTTGAGATTCAGTTGTCCAGATGTCGTGTAAGGCATTTAATGAACATGACTTTTGACATAAAACAGGGCACGTGGACAAAAATTATTTTAAAAAGGAAATAATATTATATTATATACTGAATCGAAATCCTATAGTATGTCTTTGTTCTCCGTCGATCTGACGTTCCCCCTTAAAAAGGTACTAATAGGTTTTAAATTCCTTACAGCTATAGTTGGATTAATGCTGTATTCATGGGTCCTACAGTATTCCCCTTTAATTATTGCACACATCATCTGTAGTATTCATATGCCTTCGTTCGCTCTGATCGTATTGATGATTCCGAGTGTACGGATAATTCCATTGAATCTTGTATTCACGGGTCTTCAAAGATTCCCTTCAATTGTTGAGTAAAAGCGGTAAATTTACTTACAGGAGTCGCCGCAGATTCCCACCCCGCTCTTAGCATGTTGAATCTTGCTGTGTCGAGAGGCTTGGTGAAAATGTCGGCCAGCTGGATGTCTGTATGGACTTTTTCCAGGCGAACATCCTTGTTCTCGACATGATTCCTGATGAAATGATGCTTCATGTTGATATGCTTAGTGCGTGAGTGCAAAACAGGATTGTGCGTGATTGCAATTGCACTCGTGCTATCACACATGATTGGAGTCTCTCTAGCATCGATTCCATAATCGGCAGCTTGTTCCGCATCCAAAGGATCTGCATACAGCAGCTACCAGCAGCATAGTATTCTGATTCAGCCGTGGAAAGGGAGTTAGCCAATTGCTTCTTACTGAACCAAGATACGAGTCTAGGTCCGAGAAAGTGACAAGTTCCACTTGTACTTTTCCTATCTAGCTTGCAGCCTCCGAGATCCGAGTCGCTGTATCCAACTAAATCGAATCCGCCTTCCTTAGGATACCACAGTCCTGCATCGACTGTTCCTTTAACGTATTTCAGGATTCGTTTAGCCGTATTGAAGTGTGATTCCTTAGGTGCAACTTGGTATCTCGCACACACTCCAACAGCAAACTGGATATCAAGCCTGCTAGCCGTTAGATACAGGAGCGAACCAATGAGCTTCCTGTAGAGTGATTGGTCAAACGGCTTTCCGGCTTTATCAGCACTAATTTGCACGGAAGTGCTCATGGGGGTTGGCGAGGATTTGGAAGTGTTCATTCCAAATTTGTTGAGAAGCTCCTTCTTTGTATTTCTCTGGTTGATGAATATACCGTAGGCATCCGCTTTATCTCGCAAACCTAGGAAATAACTAAGTTCCCCCATCATACTCATTTCAAATTTGCTTTGCATGAGATGTGAGAACCTTTGACATAGAGCAAGGTTAGTTGAACCAAAAATAATATCATCGACATAAATTTGTACCATTAGGAGGTCATCACCTTCCTGTATTTTGAACAATGTTTTGTCGACAGCACCTTTCTCAAATCCGTTATTGGTTAGAATCGGGACAGGGTTTCGTACTGTGCTCTAGGGGCTTGTTTAAGTCCGTACGGCGCTTTCCTTAGCCCGTAAACTAGATCGATACCGTCTGTGTTGGCAAACCCCGGTGGTTGTTCAACATAAACTTCTTCGAAAGCTCTCCATTCAGAAAGCACTCTTGACGTCCATTTGGTATACGATAAAATTCTTATGGGCGGCAAAGGCTAAAAAAAACCTGATGTCTTCTAGTCTTGCTACAGGGGCGAAGTTTTCATCATATTCGATTCCTTCTTCCCGATAGCCTTGTGCTACTAGTCTGGATTTGTTTCTTATGATAAGTCCATTTCCATCCTTTTTGTTTCGAAATACCCATTTGGTTCCTATAACCGATTGGTGTGTCGGTCTGGGTACAAGATACCATACATTGTTTCTTTCGAAACCGTTAAGCTCTTCTTCCATAGATGTAATCCAATGAGAGTTGTTAAGAGCGTCTATGGTCGAAACAGGTTCGGACTGGGCTAAGAATACAGCGATAGTGCACATATTGAGTCTCCTAAGTTCGGATTGAGATTTCCATTCAGGAAACTGTGAGACTTCAGCATTAGATTCTTCTTGTGCACAAAGTACATTTCCTTGTGTACTCTGTATTCTCCTACGAGTAGAAACACCTGCATTAATGTTTCCAATGATCAGCTCTTGCGGGTGATCTCTCAACCATCTTCGGTCGGGTTCTAGTTCAGGATCCCGTACTGTATCGAGAGTTTCTGTGGGTACAGCTTCAGCTTGTACAGCGTCAGCTTCAACCACATCGATTCTTACAGCTGCGGGGTTGATTTCTAAATCAACTACAGGTTCTATGGGTGTAGGTGGATCCAAGATAGATAGATGGTGAATGTCCTGAGTGATATTATCTACTCCTGTAGGGTCATGGTGTGGTTCGTCGAACACTACATGAACTGATTCCTCGATCGTCAGCCTCCTTTTATTAAAGATTCTGAAAGCTTTGCTGACGCAGGAGTATCCTACGAATATTCCTTCATCTGATTTTTCATCAAATGTTCTAAGTTGGTCTTTCCCATTGTTCAATACGTAACACCTGCATCAAAAAATGTGAAAATACGAGACTAATGGAGTTTTGTTGTTCCATACCTCGTAAGCTGTTTTGTTGTGGTGCTTGTTGACGATACAGCGGTTTTGAGTGTAGCATGCTGTATTGGTTGCTTCACCCCAGAAACGCTGTGGCAATTTGCTTTCGGCAATCATTGTTCTTGTTGCATCTTTCAACGTCCTATTCTTTCGCTCGGCAACACCATTTTGTTGAGGTGTTCGGGCAGCTGAGTATTCGTGCTGTATTCCATTCTCCGAACAGTATTGCTCTATAAAGCGGTTAGTAAATTCAGTACCTCTGTCGGAACGAATGCACACGATACTTGATGCTTTTTCATTCTGCAACTTTCTCAGGAGCTCGGGCAGCCTTGATGTTGTTTCCTTCTTCTTGCTAAGAAAGATCGTCCAAGCATACCTGGAATAATCATCAACAACAACCATACAATATTTCTTACCTCCCAAACTTATTGGGTCTACAGGACCGTAGAGATCCATGTGTAGCATTTCCAACACTCTTTGGGTTGAAAGGTAGGATTTGCTCTTGAGTTGACTTGATTTGCTTGCCTTTACGGCATGGTCCGCAGACGTCCTTCTTGAATGACACATCGTGCAAACCTCTTACCATACCTGTCTTGAAAGCTTGTTGATCGTCTTGAAGTTGACGTGAGACATCCTCTTGTGCCATAGCCGCCTAAGATCCGTAGTGCCTTTGGCAACAAAACATGGAATTGAGGAGCTCATAGGCTTCCAGTCAAGAATGTACATATTACACGATCGCTTCTGTAAGCACAACTTCCTTGGTTTGGGTGTTCTTGACTCTACAGCGATCTATATAGAACTTCACCGAGAACTGTTTATCACGTAATCGCTAATACTAAGTAGATTATACTGTAAGCCTTCAACATATGCAACATCGGTGACTTTGAATTTCCCGACAAGTAGGTTTCCTTTCCCTCTTGTTCTTCCTTTAGATTTATCACCGAAGCGAACTTTTGGACCGCGACCTTCTACAAAATCGATAGCTTGCTCCTGTCTCCAGTCATGTGACGAGCATCCACTATCGAAGTACTGTATCCTCCTCTAGAATGTCCCGTAACAAAGAAATTAGGTAGATTTAGGTCCCCTTTGATTTTGGGTCCATATATGTTAGTTCCTTTAGGTACCTGATTTTCTGACGGCAATTGGTTTCTCGTAGGATGTACTGCACAGATTGCGGTATCTACGGGGGGCATATCCGTAGTTGTTATAATCATGATAATTACTATGCATGTAAAAATCAGGATTATTATTATTATTCCAGTACGAGTGCCGTCTAGGAGGTGGAGCCATTTTCCTGGGCCTAACAGCTTGTCTTCTGGGTCTCCAGTTGGATTCCCAATGCTGTTGTTGATACTGAACTGGCATCTGCTGTCTTGAGGGATAACGGGGCTCCTGTATCCAATACCTAGGTGCACTGTACTGAGGGTACTGTTGTGCGGGCCTTTGGTGGTTGGATACCATCTTCTTTCTAAATGACTTTCGGCTTTGATGATACGCTTGTGGAGCATGCTGTAGATTACGCCTTCTGAGTGGTTGTTGGTTCCACTGTCTCGAATTGTAGAGTTGGGGGGGCGGAATAGCAGCTTTTGGTTTTCTCGGTACAGCAGGTTCCTTTATGGGACTAGGAACATCTTCCGATTCTGGAATGTGTTCCACACTCTTGACGAACACAGTACTAGTTTTACCTTTATTCGAACATGAGCTGTATCCTAAGCCACTTTTATCATGAGCATGTTGCCCAGTGCTCAGAATTTCTTCCATTCTTTTGGATGATTTTTCAAAAGACTTCAGAATGGTCTCAAGTTCATTTTCTCGCTTCTCGAGAGTTGTAATTTTGGTTTGTAGTAGAACCAAATCATTTGTCTTGCTCTCATTATGGGTTTTAACTGCATTTAGTTCATGAGCAAGTTGATGAGTGCTCTCCATGCGTTTTTCAAAATCGACCTTCTTGGTTTCACAATCAAGAGAGATTTTATCATAGTTTATATTCATCAAGTCATACTCAGCTTTCAGCTGTAGATTTGTTAATTGAATGTATATTCTCGCTTTTAGACTCTCATGGGCTTTTGAATGTTTTTGAATTCATTCATCATATTTTCGAAAGTATGAGATGCATTAGATGGAATAACTGAGGTTGAACTTACCTCATCGTCGCTGTCTTCACCTTCTGGAACATCTTTAGCCATAAAGCACATGTATGCTTTATCATCGAACTCATCGCCGATGAATCACTCTCGATGACCACCGAAGACATTCCGCCGATTTGGATGGTGTGGGGGAGGCTTCTGATTCTCCAATCAGGGCCTTGAGCTTGTCTTTCCAAGCACGTCTTCTTTCATCTCGCTCTTGTTGCTCGGCCTCCGGCAACCTTTGGACTTTGGGATGAGGACATTTGTTTGCATAATGACCTAGTTTCTATGATTATAACACAGTTAGCATCAGGATGATGTTTGGTATTTACCTTGTTGATGAGTTTGGGGCTGTAGGAGTCTTTCATGTTTAATGAACTTTTTGAACTTATGCATTAGAAGCGCCATTTCATCTTGTGACAGGATGTCGTCGTCGCTGTCAGCGTTCTTGTGACCGGGCTTCGACGAGCTAGGCATGCTGTGTCGACGGTTCGATACATCGGCGAGAGCTGTGACCTTTGAAGGAGATTCTTGACTTTCTCTCTTGTCAATGTCATACTCAAATGCTTTAAGGTCGGAGAAGAGATCAAAAGTGGATATTTCATTAAGATTACATGATACACGCATAGTCGTGGTCTTAATGTCCCATCTGGGAGAGATCGAAAATTTTTAAGTTCTTCTCCTTTTGGGTGTAAATCTTGCCCAACGCTTCAAGTTCACCAACAATACCTAAATCTGAGGTCAAGTTCCTCAAGTGTTTCCGTTGGTTTCATTTGAAAGATTCGAATTCTTGAGTGAGTTTTGAAATCTTGTTTTCTTTTGAGAGCTCGGTTCCCTCACAAATTAACTTGAGTTTATCCTGATTTCTTTGGGTGCTTTGCGGCTCTTTACCTTGAGAACGTGCCTTTGTCAAGAGTGACAAATAACGCGTTCTTAGCCACGTTGTCTAGATTGGCTCGCTTCCTTTCATCGGTTGTCCATTGCTCGCGTTCCTTCTCGAGCATTTCAAAGATGGGCTTGGCCCTCAATCCTTGCGTGGATTGACCTTCATAATCTTGATCGGACCATCTGTATAACAAAGATCATCTCTTCGTGCATTCGCAAGATGAGCTTCCATTCTAATTCTCCATCGTCAAATTCGTTAATAGAGAACATAGGGACTTTGTTAATCATAGAGGTATCCATACCGATAATATAGGAATGAAAGAAACTGTTTTGAAAATAAGTGATTTGAATCGATTCGGTTAAAAGAAATACGATTCTTTTTAGAATCAACCGCTCCGATACCACTTGTTGGCCACTTAAGTATACTGGATACAGTTTGGAAAAGTAGTTTAAACAACAAACCGTATGGAATCTAAATCTGAGTGCGAGCGGAAGTCTTGGATACGCTTAGTTGCCGTGGATACAAAGAACAGAGTACTTGGTGTATACTTAATATATCACATTATTTCAAACAGTAAAAGTGAAGGTAAATGACACAGTAATTTGAGTGGTTCGAGGTAAACCCTCTACGTCCACCGGTCCTCCACACAGGAGTAAAAGTTTATTAAATAATTACTGCGTACACAACTACGTAATTATAAACAAACCTATCCTTGTATCGTTCACACAGATTGATACAAAGAATGTCACTTTCAACCGCTCACACAGATTGGTTAAAGCTTCCTTCTTGACTAGCTTCTTCACACACAGTTCCAAAGCTTCGTCCTTATTCGTCCCACACAGTCGAATAACTTGTTGAGTTCACACAGAGCTCGGTTTTTACACAGAGGTAAAAGGTTAGGTAACCAGGTAAGAACAGCAGCTTTGAATCTCAAGATCTGATGATAGCTGTTCTTGATGTTTGAGCACTGTATATCTCTTTCGTTTTAACTTGCAGTTTGCTCTGGAGATATGTTTGCTCAGATGATAACTTGATAGCTTTGAGAGTTATATTACTTGGGGTTCGTAATCGGTAATTAATCTTCAATGTCTTCAAGGATATATATAGCCTCTGAAGAAAGTATCCGTTGAGATGTCCGTTTGAATAAGATTTCCTTCAACGGGAATATGACATGATCCGGATTTCGCGGGATTCTGAAGATTTGAAGACTGACAGTATTTAAATACTTTATCCTTGAGTATTTAAATACTTCTTTGTTCAACGGAACTTGACTTGTGTTCTTTCTTGTCCTTTTGTGAACTGTATGGAGAATGACTGTTTTAGGGATGTCGAGACAGTTTCCATACTTGGTCTTCTTACAAGTCTTCAAGCTGTACTGACGAGCTTCACTTATGCTGATTCGAGGCTGGTCTTCGATACATGATAAATCCTTGAATCCTCGATACAGTTTTCTTTTACTGTATTTGGCATATATGTCAAAACCTTTTTCAATAACAAATAACAATCGATACAGGGATCGGGTATCCCGGCTGAATCGATACAGGGTGTTTGTTTTTCCTAACAGATAGCCTTGATTCGAGAGAGATTGTTGACTGCCCAGAGTCGACAGAAGTCTTATGCCGATGTACATCGTCGCCCTCTAGAGTTCGACGCTGGGGACCGCGTACTATTGAAGGTGTCTCCTACACGAGGGATTTTCCGTTTTGGGAGAAGAGGCAAGCTTAGTCCGAGATATATCGGACCATTTGAGATCCTAGAGAGAGTTGGGGATTTAGCATACCGGTTGACCTTACCGCCATCGCTGAGTCATGTTCACAATGTGTTTCACGTATCCCAACTGCGGAAGTATGTACCGGACCCCAGTCACGTCATTGATTTCGACGAGATCGAGATACCTAATGATGGCACCTTCGAAGAGAGACCAATCAAGATACTTGAGAGCCAGATCAAACAATTGAGGAATAAACCAATACATTTGGTTAAAGTACAATGGTCACGACATGGAGTCGAAGAGGCCACTTGGGAAACGGAGGACGGTATGAAGGCTAAATATCCGGAGTTGTTTTCATCCTAAGTTTCGGGACGAAACTTCTTTTTAGGGAGGAAGGATGTAATACCCGAGATTTCTGTTATGTAATTAGAACTTGTGATATTGTAATGATTGTACTTTTGTCCGAGTACTATTCTCCGTATTTCATAATTCGATGTTGTCGAGTGTATAATTTCGTGTATGTGTTTTAGAGATTGAAATTCTGTACATGTAGCGCACGCTACAGGCTGAGTGTAGCGTACGCTAACGGGGATTCATAGCGCACGCTACAGAGGGTCATTAGCGCACGCTATGCATGGTCAAATCGATTGAGACATGCGGTAGGTGAGATCTGGCCGGGGGACCCTTGTCGGATTGTGTCGGATGTACAGGCGGCCGGGAAAAGCCGAGTCAACGCCTTAGCGCACGCTACGGTATATGCGTAGCGCACGCTAAGTGCCGAGTACTGATTTAGGCGTGAGCCGTTAGCGCACGCTACGAACAGGTCTAGCGCGCTAATAGCCATTTATTATAAATAGGACAACATCCTATTCGAGATTTCAGTTTTCTCTACTCTCATTACCCGAATTCCTACACTTAGAACATAACTTCCTTCACCCCAAACACTTCATATCAACATCCTGATTCGTGATTTAAGATCGTATATCATTGGAGATTGGTGTTCAAGCTTTCGGTGTCGGATTGCTTCATTTTCCTCCGTGTTCTTCACTACTTGAGGTAGGTGATTCTTCACCAATGTTAGTAATGTTCCTAAGGAAGTTTGAATCATGTTTGGATAGCCGTATTTCGTTTATAATCGGTCATCACATGTTAGAAGGATATTTTCGACGTTTCGACACTTATTCATCGTATGAACCTTTGAACCATCTTAGTAGTATGAACTCCTAAGCGTTTTCAAATCGATTTATGGTTAGTAATCGGAGATTACCTAGTTCGTATGTTTTACGTAAGGAATCATATGTTTTGGGACTTGGAATAATCGGAACTTGGTATATTTCGTGAAGATCTTAGAAAAGATATGTTGATGAGAGGATTATCCGTATATTTGTGCCTCATGATCATGGAACTTCCACAACCTTATTAGCATGTCGACTTGAGGATGATTTGTTGTATCAACATAGAATTCATAAATTCACCACTTTATTCAGCTTTTCCGTTAGCGATTACGCCATGCAACGTTAGCGCACGCTAACATATGTGAGTTAACGTGCGCTATCGAGGTCCGATTAACGCATAATAAATGCGTGGCGCGTTATATATCGGCCGGTGCAAGCGTCGATTCGTAACTAGCGCACGCTAGTCTTACCCGATAAGCGTCGCTAACAGCTGCTTAAGCGCCGCGTTACGTAGAGGATGTAGCGCACGCTAAGCGATCCCGCATGATTGCTTATTTTGAGTTTTTCGTAGTAGACCAAATTGTTAGACCATCGTTCGACTTGAGATGATTTGTATATCGTTCCTTTTGTTAAGGTTCGAGCCGGTTACGTTGATCGAAGGAGGCGGCCTTCGAGTGTGTTGAGATCATCGAAGTATTTCGTCTTGCCATTTTCGAGGCAAGTATCATATGTCGAGTTCGATTTATATTGAATCTTTGATCATGCTTGTGGTTTTGTTCATATTGTTGAATATGAGATGTATTTCTGAAAATTCCCATGATATTGGTTGATTATTTGTTCGTATTGATGAACATATTGAAATGCATATGTGTATGCATAGTTGATTGATTTATGGTATAAATGATCCGAGGGGATCATGAGGATCTATGCTGAGGGCGCTGGATCGAATGTCCACCATGCGTTGGTCCGACGGGATCATCATGGGGATCTATACTGAGGGCGCTGGATCGCTGGACGGGTTTTCCACCATGCGTTGGTCCGACGGGATCATCATGGGGATCTATGCTGAGGGCGCTGGATCGCTGGATTACCATGTATTGTGTAGATGGAATCGTGAGGATTCGCATCGTTGGATTCCGGTGGCGGAAGTCCGTTTGCATGTTTTATGATGCATTAATGATTTATTGTATGACGATACTTGTACTAGCATTGTTTTGCTAACCCCTTCGGGGGTGGACATTGTTTTTGATGTTCAGGTATTCGAGGAGCGGGGAGGCAGCCACGATGCAAGCGGTGACGATGAGATGGCTCAGTGATGTGGTCGATGTTCTTATTATTGTGATTTGTCTTCTTGGTTCGTTTAGTAATCGAGTATGTCTGTATTAATAAAGTCTTTTCGATATGGTTGTATAAGTCAGCACATTTGATCGTTTGATTCAAATCTGTATGTGAATTCCAGTGTTCGATTGGTTTATTTTTACACTTCTTTTAAAAATTAGCCTTGTAAATCCTTATCTAAAGGGTTTACGGCGCTGTAATTATTCCGAATATCTCGGGGTGTTACAGGACGCCTGCGCCATGGACAGGCGGAATCGGCGGACGCCTGTGCCATGGCCAGGCGTCATCGTCGGACGCCTGTCACAAAATAACGGCCGCGACCTCTATCGTGCACTCCGACATGGCGGCCGCGGCCAAAGAAACAGTAAAACGAAAAAAATAGTTACCGGAGCTTTTCTTTTTCCGGTCATGGCGGCGGACGATGGCGGTGCGGCGGCGAACGGCGGCTGTGCGGCGGTGATATGACGGCGGACGGTGGCTGTGCAGCGGTGGTGTGGCTAAATCTGGTGGGGTGTTTAGAGAGAAAAGTATTGTCAAATTAGGATTACAAATCTCATTAATATGAATTAAGGGCAAAAAGGTAATATTCTAGGGCGGTGTCTAGTAATTTAGGGCGGTGTTTAGTAATCCAGTTTAGAATTTAGATACACCCTTCGCCACTGAATCACCGATCGGCACCACAGACTCACCGACAAATCATTTTTTTCCATATAATTTTATCGAAAAGCATTTTAAAATCTGGAAAACTAATATGAAAATAGCCACGACTTCCAGAAAAAAAAAATCTAAAGAAAAATAAAATATTCGATCATACATTTCGGAAAAAATGCAGATTTTGAAAAAATATTTCAAAAACAAAAAAAAAATATAGACTTCGGAATAAAATATGAATCTCAAATTTTAACAAAAAAAAAAAATCGAACAGAATGGTAACTTTCGAGAAAAAATTTGGGCCTCAAATATTAAGAAAAAAGAAATCCAAAAAAAATGGAAAAAATTCAAAGAAAATTCGAATATCAACTTTTCAAAAAAAAAAAAAAGATGCAAAGAAAATTGCAAATTTCTAAAACTTTTAGAAAATCTAAATAATCCAATACGCAAGGGTACTATGGAAAATTCACGGTTAATATACTAACCCTAAATGTTTGTACTAATCATGTGAGTGTCATAACTAAAAATGGCGTCCAAATAATATGAGCCTTAAGTGATTGTTTATGTGTAAATCGTATCCAGGGTGTGATGCTTGTGCGGTGGCATGCTCAAGGACGCCCCCCAGCATATAGTGAATGTTGGTGCACGATTAGTAGAGATGTTAAACGGGCTCGGGCCCGCCGGGTTGGCCCGTTTAACATTAAAATCGGGTTAAGTGATATTTCCTGCCGTTTAAATCGGCTTTTTTACGGATAGTTCTTAAGCCCGTTAGGGCTGGCCGAAATCCGCTAGCTAAATGGCTTATATATATATATATATATATATATATATATATATATATATATATCTTGTTAATTTTAGCTTAGAGTAATATTATATTTATATAACATATATTAATATTATATATGTAATATATATTAATATTATATATAATGTATATTATTACTGTATTTGTTAATATAGTGTGTTTATATATATATATATAAAAGTGTATTTTTTTGTTATATTTATTATAGTATATTTGTTACTATATATATAAAATATATTGTTACTGTTTTTTTTGGTTTATGACTTATAAAAAATAAAAAATATATTTTTTAAATATTTAGCACGTTTAGCCAGTTTAGCCAGAAAACCGTTAGGTTAGGTTAGCCGATATATTTCCTAGCCCGTTTAAATCCGGGCTTTTTTGGCCCGGACCGTTTAGCCCGAAGCCCGTTAGGGCTAGCCCGGAACCACTAGGGCTAGCCCGTTTAACATCTCTAACGATTAGGGGTGTATTTCGAACCGACGTTCGTGAAAATTTCGCGAAAATGTTCGATCAACGTTCAGTTCGTGTTCGCTTTGGTCAAATTCGAACAGTTCGCGAACATGTTCGTTACATACACGAACCGAACACAAACAAAATAATATATGTTCGTTAGTTCGCGAACAAATGTTTTTTTATATATTTATTAATGATTTTACAATAATTAATAAATATAATTAATAATTTTACAATAATTAATAAATATATATACAAAATAAAACCTATCATTCCAAAATCCTTAATTTCTAAATCTATCTCCTCTTTTTATTTTTAATTATTATTGCTTGTACTTTAGTTTTTTTATCTTAGAACACAAACGAACAAACGAACCAAACAATCGAACGCTAACGAACGAACAAGAAATATGTGAAATTTTAGCGAACCGAACACGAACAACTAGTTTTCAGTTTTATCGAACACGAACACGAACAGAACTAACCGAATCCTTAACGAACGAACGTTCGTTAAAGTCACCATTCGGTTCGAAATACACCTCTATGCACGATGTATATTAATGTGCGGCTTCAGTCGAAGCTTCTATATGGAGGATACTTGATTGGTTGTCGAATTGTTGATACCAAGCGAATAAATATCTTTTGAAACCCTTTTGAAAATATTGGTATGAGAAATTAAAGATTATCTTTTCAGAGACGATTTAACGAGAACTACAAAGGTCTCATTTGGTGCGGAATGCAAATATCATTGATGTGTTTGGTCATGGATCTGGGTCGAGCTCCCTAATGGATTTTGTTGTGCGGCATTTAAACACGCCTCGAAGGCGATCGTCATAGCAGTCGGGGAGTCTACCATAAGAGATACTCGGGGCAAACACCCAGAACTCGGCACCCACGGCGATCGCCTTTTGTTGATTGGCGATCGTCTTTTGTTGATTGGCGATCGTCTCGTGCCACGTATTAATCCAACATCCGTCAAAAGTCATCAAAGCCCAAATCTCGGGCTGGGACCCACGTGCAGATCTCAAAAGGTCCTGACAGACAAGATCGGTGCCCACAGCCTGTCACCTACCTCACCTACTAACAGGGCCGCAGACCTGCAAAAGGTGCTGACAGACAAGACTTGTGATCACAGTCTGTCACCTACCTCACCTACCAACAGTGCCGCCGAAAAGGTGGGTGACAGCGGCTCAGGACGCATGTGAGTTCCTGTCAGATCGCATAAATACCACAAGAATAACCGCGGACTTTAAGGGAAAAGCCCCATGCGACGGGACGATCGACCGTCTTATTATAATATAAATAACGACGATCGCCTGCGATCGCAGGGGGGCCCCCAGGAACTTGGTCTGCTATAAATAGGAGGTCCATAACACAGAATAAGGGCTTCGAAAATACAGCAAACAAGAGAGAGAAAAGAGAAAGACATTCTCATACACAGAACATCCATAGCAAGAATTCACAGAACTCCATATCTGATTCTTCCGGCATTCTATACGCTCCACAGCTTAGAAAACTAGAAATCTTTACACTTTTTGTGATAGATTCTAACATTAATATTTGTAATCAACAGTATACTTATTAATAAAATCTCGCGAGAGCATTCAAGCCCGGGATTAACAACCCCGGCAAATCTTGTGTCATTTAATTTCTCACGGACGTGCTCCCGCACTTGTTGGTTACTCGATCATTCCAGCAATACTATCTTCGGATAATATTTTGGGTAACAACAATTGGCGCTAGAAGGAGGGGGGTTACCTTCACTTTTATTCCGATCGTCTCGAAGAACACTCATTGTTCTCCGGACTCACACTTGAAGAAACACTCACTGTTCTTCAAAAGAAATAAACCTTCAGAAAAATGACGTCTGCAACGACCTCCAAGAGAGCCACCCTGAGATCTGCCGGAAATATCATTCTGGCCCGGACCGAATCCCAGCCCGCGGCGGAGGGTGACCGCGGCGACACTAGGTCCTCACTGTTAGGAATATGCCCTCGAATGCCACTCAGGGGATGAGAGAGTAAGGGCATTATACTTGTAATTATGGAATAATTAATAAAAAGGCAATACGATTCATTCACTGTTTATTGTATTTCAATTGCATTCTTGACTTGGTAAACATTGAAGTGAAGTCCATGTAAATAAATCGAACATTCCATTCTCGTTATGGGATAAGAGAAAATGTACTGGAAGTGTTTAAAGTTTATTTACGTAAATTGTTCGCAAGTCAATAAACTTAAAATGGGCATTAAGTTTTAATATGACTTGTATAACTGATGCTAGGACGTGTGCACGTCTTGATAGCATAGTTATAAGTATATTGGTGGGGCCAGTATACTCGAACACGACTCATACTCGATCTACCACACGGTATTCACTCTCGGAGAGTCGATGACAAATCGAAAGGTTGTGATAGTATACGTGGACCTTTGACTTGAGGGTTCGGTAGAAGATGTGCCTGTGACGTTTAGTTTGTCATTAGAGTAGTTAGACTCATTTGCTTAATTGCTGAGTCGACCTCGAAGTGCGGACTATACGGGCAGGTAGCAGTCTTTACTGTACACCAAGAAAGGATTCTATCTCCTGTTAGTGAGCAGGCGAATGTCCTATACGGTTAATGGCAAATAAGATCATAAGTCTTTGGCCAAAGCATTCTGATATAGTCGTATTAGATACACTATTAATCAGTCGGTTTTGATTTGCATTAACACATGTATAGAGTTTAGTCAACAGTAGGGTTTGACTTTACCGTGACCCGAAGACTTGACCGGGACATCTGATGAAGGGTCTATACGTATATAGTATTCACGACATAATGGTTCTGGAATGATCCCTTCATTCGTTCTCAGTCGGGGTTTACAGTGCGGCCCGCTAGGCTGGCTAAGTGCTGCCCGCACTCATTGGTTCCTCCCAATGCCAGCTGAGACGGACCTACGGAGTCGCGCATCAGGAGCGTTGACGGATAAATGTGAATTTATTATCTCTCTATTAATATTAGATATTGGATATCTAATTATGATTTATTAGATAAATCAAAATAGCGGTCTTATGAATTAAAATTAAGTTACCGGGTAATTAATTTAATTCATAAATTATATTTCTTAGAGAAATATATTTGTATTTGATATTATTAATTAATTAGATTAATTAATTAATATAAATACATTGGTGATTAAACGGAGTGTATTTAACGGAGTCGTTTGACGAACGTCCGGTACACGAGCCTAGTGACTCGGCTCGTTTTCTAGGAAACTTCCACCATGGGCCACCTTCCCTCTCCCCACATCACATGGAATCATTTCCATGCATGTGTATGTGTTAGTTGTATTTTTGTTATTATGTGTTGACATTTTATCTCATTATTAGACATATTAATTATATGTTTGAGAGATATATATTAAACACACATGATAACAACTATAAAAACACACACACATACTTTCTTGCAAAAATCCAGCCGTGAAGTATTCTTGAGGGAGAGAGAAAAAATTTTTATTTTCAAGTTATTTTCATCTTAGAGGTGAAAGAAATTCAAGAAAAAATAGAGAGAAAATTCCTACGGTAACTTCCTAGCCGTGTTCTTGGAGAACGGTTACGTCGAATTTTCCGGGCAACTTCCGACGCGTGTGAAGTAGAGGCTTCGAATTTTCGGTGCTTGGAACGAAGGGATTTCGTGTTCGGGACGGGATCGTGATCATCGTCTACATTTTACGAAGATTTATTTCAAAGGCTTCAAGGGTATGAATCTTTATCTTTGTATTTATTTTTCGTATATACGTTACTTGATCGATCTGTTTGGGATTCGCTTTTATTTCCGCTGCTTTTCGCTTTATTTTCTAATCCCAACGGTGGTATCGGAGCGAGGTCAATGTTTCCGTATATACGATTATTTGTGCATTTTGAATGCTTTTGAATGATGATTATGATTTAGAATCATGTTTGGAATAATTTTAGATTTTAAATTGTTCGTTGTAGCATCACGTTTTTGAAACGGGCGAAAACGAAGAAACGGGCTGTCGGCAGGGTGCTGGCAGCACTGCCTGGGCTGCCTGCCCAGGCTGCCGAGCGTGCTCGGCCATGACTCGGCCAGGAGCTGAGAGTGCTCGGCCAGGGGCCGAGCATGATCGGCCAGTCTGCCCAGCAGTGGCTCGCCAGGCAGCCCTCGATTTTTGGCCCGATTTTGAATCGGGCCGCGGGCTGGGCCTAAACCGGATTGTCCGGGACTCCGTTTAAGTTTATATTTCGTTGTAATTATTTCCCAAAATTTATATTGGATTTTAATTTGACTAAATTAATATTTGGTATATTTTTGTGTTAAGGGAAATAAATTAAACGAGAATATTATTTTGGCCGGATTACTTCGAACGAATTAAAATGACGATTATTAGTATTAATTGGATTAATACCATTAAAATTGAATAGATTAATTTTATATTGATTGGATTAATATATTAATTGATTATTTAATTTTAATGCCACTTTATATTAATTGGATTAATATAGTAGAAATTGAATAGATTAATTTATAGATTAATTAGATTAATTTATATTAAAGATTAATTGTTTAATTTCGTTGCCATTACATGTTGTATGGAATCCTTATGTGATGGTGATATAGCTCGTGGACTTAGTTTTTGATTTGTTCGATTCGATTGGGTTGTAAAGGCCGTTTTGAGCCTATTTATATTTACTAGAAAATTTGTATAGGATGCATTTTTCAATGATGTAAGTATTATTTTGGGTATGACGAAGACCGAAGACAACCGACCGAGAAGACGAAGAATCGAAGACTGTATTTTTTTTATTTATTGGGTCATTCGCTTGGCCCAGTACTTAGGAATTAGGTCCATGAGCTATATGTTGGTAGTAACTAGGTTACTATTTTCTGTTTTTCATTTTGAATGATTGACAAACATACAAACGCGCGTATAAATGAATTAATGTGCAAAGTGTAACATTAATCGCGAAATTCTCCCGACAACAAACAGACTAAGTTTGAAAAAGGTTACGAGGTTTCCTACCCTCCATCAAACTCGTAGAAAATTGATACCCGAGCTGATGTGCTATGCTTCCGAGTTATCGGGGTAGTACATTTGGTAGAGGTTGAAAAATTCTTGAGTGTATTAGATGCCTTCGGTTGGTGATAAATTTCGCCCCTAGAAACCTGATAGGTTGCCGGGTGAGATTCAATAGTCAAACCGATAGACGTTGATGGTCAACAACTTAGATAGTCTGGATTGCCAAGAAACCTGATAGGTTGAGGGCATGAAGACTAGGGGTAAAAGAAGATCAAATCATCCGTTAGACGGGTTGGTGTTAGACACCACTTTATAGAAATTAATTGGCAAGAAACCTGATAGGTTGCGTCTGTTAAAATTTGTAAAGAACTTGATCACCACTAAGAAGTCGATCTAACCATGATTTAGGATTATAACATGGGAGTGTATAATTCCGATAAAATTAGTGGGAGCCGAGACAAGAATTATACAAAGCCCTTAAGTTCTATACTGGTCATAATTAAACAAGTCACTAATTTAATCTTGTCTAAATCTTTAGAAAACGAAATTGAATCTCTCTAAAATGGCTAAAAACCCACTTGCAATACTACTTGAAAAGAATCTCCTAATCGCCCTAACTTTGTTGATCGGTTGCGAATCGATGATTGTACTCGATGGAGTCTCGGGATACGTCTTGAGGCGGACATTCCACCGACTCCAATCCGGACTAGGGGTAATCGGGAAGACATTGACGTCCATGAAAAATGGGTCAAGGATGATGTGCTAGTCCGTGGTTTTATGATGGGCTCAATGACTAATGAGGCAGAGAGCGCACGAGAAAATGACTCGCTAGCGCATTCTCGCACACTTGACCGAACTTTATGGAGAGCACGTAGATCGCTAGATATGAGATATCAAAGCGGTTGTTCAAAGGCTGTAGGATGAAAGAAGGGGAGAAAGTGGGAGACCACGTCCTCAAGATGATCTCTATGATTGAGAGGCTCGAGGTGCTCAACTTTAATATGGATTTATCCCTTCAAATTGATCTCATCCTTCAATCTCTACCTCGACTCTTTCACGCAGCTTGTAATGAATTTCAACCGTAATGAAATTACATGCACATTAGTTGGGCTAATGAATAAACCGTGACGGCGCAGCCTAACATGAAGACTAAACCGAGAGAGGTGCTCTTGTGATTTCTTCCGGGCCTAAGAGGTCCAAGAACAAGAAGAAAAAGACCTACGAGCAAGACAAACCCAAGAAAGGGGTGCAAAAAGGAAAGGGCAAGGCCCGAAAGGTTCAAAAGGTAGGCGGTCCAAAACCTACGGACAAATGCCTTGAATGCGGTGAGTCGGCCATGCGAAGGACTTGTCCCAAGATTAATGGCGCATCAGTGCACGGAACTTTGTTTTTGAAACTAATTGTTCCGCTACTGTATATTACGCTTCATGGATTACGGATTCAGGTGCCACTTCTCACATTTGTACTATGAATCGGGATCTGGAACGAAGTAGAAAACTTGAAGTCGGGAAATAATGATCACTGTTGGAAGCGGACAAAGTGTCGAGGCAACCGATATTGATCAATCCTTCCGGGTTTAGAATCGGTTTTATTTTGACATTAGATGAAGTACTTGTTTTGCCCAAGGGGCATAAAAACATTGTATCCATTCCAGTCTTGGACCGGAAAGGATTTTGTTTCTTCATTGGCAATGGCGGTTGTAAAATTTATTTTCGAAATAAATTGGTTGGAAATAACTACATTGTTGAATGGATTATATCATCCGAACATGCAAAATAAAACAAAGGTGAACACTATAACTAGGAAACGTGGTAGGCAAGATACTAATCAAGCTCTTAAATGGCACCTTAGACTTGGTCATGTTGGTCGACCAAGGTTCGTAAAATGGAGAAAGATGGACTTTTAAGTCCATTGGGTGTAGAACCCTATCCAACTTGTGAATCTTGCCTTAGAGGCAAATGACTAAGTTCCCTTCACAGGACTTTTGAAAGGGCCGCCGATAAACTTGGATTGGTGCATACCGATGTTTGTGGTGCTTTAGAAGTAGCCCGAGATGGATATCAATATTTCATAACGTTCACAGATGATCATACTAGGTATGGGATTGTGTACTTAATGAAACATAAATCAAGCCTTTGCTAAATTCAAAGAATTTAAGGCCCTAGTTGAAAAACAAACCGGATGTCATATCAAAGCACTTCGGACCGAGGTGGCGAATATATGAGCACCGAGTTTGATGAGTTCCTTAAGGAACATGGAATAGTTTCACAATTCACGCCTCCAGAACCCCACGCTTAAATGGTGTTTCGTAAAGGAGAAATCGGACTTTGTTGGACATGGTTCGCTCCATGTTAAATTACACCGATTTACCTATTTACCCGTGGGTATGCCTTACTAATCACGCCTATATCCTAAATAGATGTCCTTCCAAATCTGTTCCTATCACTCCGCATGAGATGTGGAAGGGTAAGAAACCAAGCCTTAATCACATAAGGATCTGGGGATGTCCACCTATGTCAAAAAGGCTAAGGTGGACAAGCTGGAAGCGAGGTCCATAAAAGGACGTTTCATAGGATACCCAGAGGACTCGATGGGTTATCTATTCTACATGCCGAAGACCATAGGGTCGTTGTGGCATTACAAGCGCACTTCCTTGAGGATGAATTCATTCAGGAAGGTGGCTCGGGTAGAAATATCTCTTTGGAAGAGCATAATGAAACTCCTAAGGAGACATCGATCGGGGATCAAGAACCGAACCTATTGTAACACAACCTCCACTCCGAAGGTCTGATAGGGTATCTCACTTACCCGAGAGGTATGGCTCTACACATGTCGAGGAACCGGGTCTCCACGACACACCCGATAGCAGTGAAAACGACCTGTCACCTATGACCAAGCGATAGTGGATGTAGACTCCGACAAATGGCAAGAAGCAATGAAAGCCGAGATAGACTCGATGCATACCAATCGTGTCCGGACTCTAGTAGATCTTCCAACCGGCATGAGGACTATTGGAAATAAATGGATCTATAAGAGAAAGACCGATGGGGATGGCAAGGTTGATGCCTATAAGGCCGTGCTTGTGGCAAAGGGTTATACCTAAAGGGAAGGAATCGATTATCATGATACCTTCTCGCCCGTAGCTATGATAAAGTCGATTCGCATGATGCTTGCCATTCTCGCCTATTATGATTATGAAATATGGCAAATGGATGTCAAAACGGCTTTTCTAAATGGATACCTCGAGGAGGAAATCTATATGGAACAGCTAAAGGTTTTGTGTCCAAAGCTAATATTCATAAAGTGTGTAAGCCGCAACGAGCCATTTATGGTGCAAGCAAGCTTCTCGGAGTTGGAACCTTCGATTTGACGAGCGCTTAAGGACTTTGACTTGAGCGAAATGAGGAGGAACCGTGTGTTTACAAAAAGATCGGTGGGAGCAACATTGCGTTCTTAGTACTATATGTAGATGATATTCTACTTATAGGAAATAACATAGCAATGCTCAAAGACCGTGAAAGCTTGGCTTTCTAAAACGTTCTCCATGAAAGACTTGGGAGAAGCTTCCTATATTCTAGGGATCCGTCTTTACAGAGATAGACCACGAAGAATGATAGGACTTTCCCAAGCCCTTTATATCGATAAAATCCCGAGAAGATTCAAGATGGATGAATCTAAAAGAGGGTTCCTTCCCATGCGACATGGAATTCATCTCACCACGAAAATGTGTCCTCAAAGTGAGGAAGACAAGAGAGAGATGAGTAAGGTACCCTATGCCTCGGCGATGGTAGCCTCATGTACGCTATGTTGTGTACGAGACCGGACTTAGCCTACACCGTGAGTATGGTAAGTCGATTTCAAGCAAACCCGGAAGGGAACATTGACTCGCCGTAAAGAACATTCTTAAGTACTTAAGAAGAACTAGAGATTTAGTTCTTACTTATGGTGGTGGAGAACCGAAGGTGATTGGATTCACCGATTCTCGATTTTCAAGGAGACAATGACGACTCTAAGTCGACATCCGGTATTTATTTACTCTCAATGGAGGAGCAAGATATCTTGGAGAAGCTCCAAGCAAACCGCTACCGCAGATTCCACTCCGCCAAGCAGAGTATCAAGCCGCCTCGAGGCTAGCAAAGAAGCATTTTGGATGCGAAGTTTATACAAGAACTTCAAGTGGTGCCTAACGCGGAGTTGCCTATATCACTATTCTGTGATAATGATGGAGCTGTCGCCCAAGCCAAGGAGCCGAGGGCTCACCACAACACCAAGCATATAGAGAGAAAGTACCACATCGTTCGAGAGATGGTGGAAAAAGGATATGTTTCATTGGAAAGAGTAGACTCAGAAGACAATGTCTCTGACCCGCTGACTAAGCCATTATCTCAGGCCGTCTTAGAAAGACATATGAAGAGCATGTGTATTGGATACCATGATGTGTGGCATTGAGTGCAAGTGGGAGATTGTTAGGAATATGCCCTCGAATGCCACTCTGGGGATGAGAGAGTAAGGGCATTATACTTGTAATTATGGAATAATTAATAAAAAGGCAATACGATTCATTCACTGTTTATTGTATTTCAATTGCATTCTTGACTTGGTAAACATTGAAGTGAAGTCCATGTAAATAAATCGAACATTCCATTCTCGTTATGGGATAAGAGAAAATGTCTTGGAAGTGTTTAAAGTTTATTTACGTAAATTGTTCGCAAGTCAATAAACTTAAAATGGGCATTAAGTTTTAATATGACTTGTATAATCGATGCTAGACGTGTGCACGTCTTGATAGCATAGTTATAAGTATATTGGTGGGGCAGATACTCGAACACGACTCATACTCGATTCACCACACGGTATTCACTCTCGGAGAGTCGATGACGAATCGAAAGGTTGTGATAGTATACGTGGACCTTTGACTTGAGGGTTGAGAAGATGTGCTGTGACGTTTAGTTTGTCATTAGAGTAGTTAGACTCATTTTCTTAATTGCCGAGTCGACCTCAAGTGCGGACTATACGGGCAGTAGCGCCTTTACCGTACACCAAGAAAGGATTCTATCTCTGTTAGTGAGCAAAGGCGAATGTCCTATACGGTTAATGGCAAATAAGATCATAAGTCTTTGGCCAAAGCATTCGATATAGTCGTATTAGATACACTATTAATCATCGGTTTTGATTTGCATTAACACATGTATAGAGTTTAGTCAACAGTAGGGTTTGACTTTACCGTGACCAAGACTTGACCGACATCGATGAAGGGTCTATACGTATATAGTATTCACGACATAATGGTTCGGAATGATCCCTTCATTCGTTCTCGCCGGGGTTTACGGTGCGGCCCGCTAGTGGCTAAGTGCCGCCCGCACTCATTGGTTCCTCCCAATGCCACCGAGACGGACCTACGAGTCGCGCATCGGGAGCGTTGACGGATAAATGTGAATTTATTATCTCTCTATTAATATTAGATATTGATATCTAATTATGATTTATTAGATAAATCAAAATAGCGGTCTTATGAATTAAAATTAAGTTACCGGTAATTAATTTAATTCATAAATTATATTTCTTAGAGAAATATATTTGTATTTGATATTATTAATTAATTAGATTAATTAATTAATATAAATACATTGGTGATTAAACGGAGTGTATTTAACGAGTCGTTTGACGAACGTCCCATACACGAGCCTAGTGACTCGGCTCGCTTTTCTAGGAAACTTCCACCATGGGCCACCTTCCTCTCCCCACATCACATGGAATCATTTCCATGCATGTGTATGTGTTAGTTGTATTTTGTTATTATGTGTTGACATTTTATCTCATTATTAGACATATTAATTATATGTTTGAGAGATATATATTAAACACACATGATAACAACTATAAAAACACACACACATACTTTCTTGCAAAATCCAGTAGTGAAGTATTCTTGAGGGAGAGAGAAAAATTTTTATTTTCAAGTTATTTTCATCTTAGAGGTGAAAGAAATTCAAGAAAAAATAGAGAGAAAATTCCTACGGTAACTTCCTAGCCGTGTTCTTGGAGAACGAAGTTACGTCGAATTTTCCGGGCAACTTCCGACGCGTGTGAAGTAGAGGCTTCGAATTTTCGGTGCTTGGAACGAAGGGATTTCGTGTTCGGGACGGGATCGTGATCATCGTCTACATTTTACGAAGATTTATTTCAAAGGCTTCAAGGGTATGAATCTTTATCTTTGTATTTATTTTTCGTATATACGTTACTTGATCGATCCTGTTTGGGATTCGTTTTTATTTCCGCTGCGTTTTTCGTTTTATTTTCGGAATCCCAACACTCACTCCCGCCCCCAAGGGACGGCCCTAGCCTCTCACTCGATCAGTTCCAGACCGCGGAACAGATTGAGGAGGCCATAGCCGTCCTCAGGGAACGACGGATTGCATGCGACTCGCCCACCATCACTCCGTCAACCATCCGCCGAGCTGGCAAGCGGAAGCTCAAAGGGATATATGTTGAGAAATCAACAGAAAACCCTGAGCCGCAGGCAAAGGCTCTCGTAAGGCGGGACGACTCCGTCTTCAGCCGCCTAGGGAGTGATCCCTCGTGGCGACCCGGGCAGTTGGGCCCGAGTCGGGAGGCGTCGGAGTCCGAATCCGTCACCAGGAGTTCGGCATATCCGACTCCCAGAAGACAGGCCGGTCGACAGGCCCCCACTCGCCCAAGAAATGAGTCTGCGGGCAGAGAACTCGTCATCCACCATGGGGTTCGGGGATCGGTACATGATCGCCTCGGCTCGCGCTCCGGTAGTCAATCAGCAAGCAGTCAGGCCACGGCGATGGCCGCAATGCAGCGCCAGCTCGACGAAATGAGGGCGCTCCTAGACACTGGGGCAGGCGCCAGGAGATCGATCTCTGGACCAAGTGAACCACTCGCGGTCCAGATCGAGCTCGCCCCGGTTCAACCAACAATCGCTCCCCCACAGACACCTCTATATGAGGGAAGATCGGATCCGGAGACCCACTTGAGCAAATTCCGGATCTACATGACCGGATGTGGAGCCTCAGATGCGACGAAGTGTCGAATGTTCCCGCTGACTCTGGGCGACCTCGCCCACAGGTGGTACATCTCACTGCCACCCCGCTCAATCAATTGCTTCGAGAAGCTGGCGAACGACTTTACGTCGTACTTCGCCGCCAAAGTCGCTCGCCCTGAAGGCCCCCACCGCATGATGAAAATCAAGCAGGGGAAGGACGAGCCAGATGAAGATTACATCGACCGGGTGGACGAGATATTCCTCACCGGCGAGCCCATTAGCGACGAGCTCGCCCTCTATTCAGTCCTGGGGGGATTCTACAGCCACTCACCCATGTTCAGGCATCTCACAAAGGATATCCCCCCGACCTACTCGGTCTTCCGCGTCAGAGCCGCCGATTTCCTGGCCAGGCAGAGGATGCTCTCCCTCCGTTTAGATGAGGAACCCACCGGAGAGGGGAAGACGCCATCCCATGTCCAGAAGAAGGCGGTCGCCAAGCCCAGAAAGGCGGTCGCAAAGCCGCCTGGCGAATTCAAAGCCTTCGGTGATGTAGAGGTTCACCTCCTCCACAATCTCAACTTATCTCCAGCCCACATCTTCAACGCAATTAAGGGGCGGGAGTGGCTTTCCAAACCAAATCCAATAAGGGACCACGGTCATCTAGACCGTAGCAAATTCTGTGCCTACCACAAAAGTCCCGGCCACAACACCAGCCAATGTCGCGACCTCCTCAGGCAACTCTGGCGACTGTTCGAAGAAGGCAAATTAGACAACTTGGTCACCAAGCCAGAACCTCGAACAGAGAGGACCGGAGGGCGCGAGCGCCGGCAAAACGAAAGGACGCCTCCCAATCCGGTCGCCAGGATCGAACACGAGCCAGAGCATTCCGATGAATCGATTCCTCCGATCAACCCTGGCGGTCGGATTAATATGCTTCAAGCAGGAGGTGGGAACCTCGGGGGCCTTTCCCTGGTTTCCACCGCGTCAAACAGGAAGCGGAAGGCCGAACTGAGGGCATTCGCCGGGGTCCATATTGTGGTGCCTCCAGAGCCGACCATCACTAGAGACGCGCTCATCACCTTCTCCAACAAAGACAGGGAGGGGGTACAATGCCCCAAAGAGGATGCATTGGTGATCTCTGCCTGTATCCTTGGGAAGGCGGTCGACCGCGTGCTGGTTGACAACGGGAGCTTCTGCAATATCATATTCAAAACAGCTCTGGACCAGCTCGGAAACTTAACCAAATTTATCAAGCCATTCGACACCGTGCTCCAAGGATTCGGCGACAGCACTGTCCAAGCCTACGGGAGGATCAAGCTCTCCGTCGAGCTGATATGCTTTTACGATCCCAAGGTTAGGATTACTAGGAACCTAAATTTTGTAATCATAGATAGACCCAGCATCTATAATGGGTTCCTAGGTCGTCCATTCTTAGAAACCTTTGAGGCGGTCGCTTCGTCTTTCTTTTATTGTATCAAATTCCCCACTGCCGATGGGACGGTCGGTACTGTAAAGGGGGATCAGCTAATGGCAAAAAGATGTTTGAATTACTCCTATGTCGTTACTGTTTTCAATACTTCCCCCGATATGTGTAACGTTGAAACGATCGACGATCGACCCATGGAGATCGACGAACCAAACACATCGTACCAACCCAACTCAGAGGACGCCATCTCGGATCAGTTAACGGACGACATCGAGCCAAGGATCGGTTTCGAGCCGAGTCTCGACGTCGATCCAAGGATCGAGTCCGGAAATCGTTCCAAGCAAGAAGCGACCGTCCCCATCGAAGAGTTGGAGAGTATAGCGATAGATCCGGCTCGTCCAGAACGGGAAGTACAGATCGGCGCAAGCATCGACCTCGCACTGAAAGGAGATCTGGTCAATTTGCTACGTAAGAACATCGGAGTCTTCGCCTGGTCGCATCAAGATATGGTTGGCATAAGTCCCGAGCACGCTTGCCACTATCTAAAGATCGACCCGGCGATGAAGCCTGTTCATCAAAACGAGGGAAATTCGGCTCAAAAATACGCGGCGCTCGACATAGAGGTCCAAAAGTTACTCGACAACAAGTTAATCGGGTAGCTAAGGCGACCCACAATGGGTCGCCAACGCGGTACTCGCCAAGAAGCCAACCGGTTCTGGAGGTTATGCATCGACTTCACCGACCTCAACGCGGCTTGTCCAAAAGATCACTTTCCGATGCCTCATATTGATCACTTGGTCGATAGTCTGCAGTCGCGAAATGATGTCGTTTATGGATGCCTTCACGGATATCATCAAATCCCAATGGCGGAGAAAGACATAAAACATACATCTTTCCACACGGAAAAAGACATATACTTTTGGGTCCGAATGCCGTTCGGCTTGAAGAATGCGGGGCAACCTACCAATGATCGTCAACAGGATGTTCGCTAATCAGATCGGCAAGACCATGAAGGTCTACATCGACGACATCGTGGTCAAAAGCCTCAAGAAGGAAGATCACCTCAATGATCTCGCCGAGACATTCACCATCCTCGAAAAATTCAACATGAAGCTGAACCCCAAGAAATGCAACTTTGGGGTGGGATCCGGGAAATTCCTGGGGCACATTGTCAGCCAGAGGGGGATCGAGGCGAATCCCACCAAGATACAGGCGATCCTTGACATGCAGGAACCTCGGAACATCAAGCAGGTACAACGCCTCACAGGTTGTCTGGCCGCCCTCAACCGCTTCATATCTCGGCTCGCGATAAAGCAAGCCTTTCTTCGCGACCATCAAGAACAAGAAGTTCGCATGGACGAAGGAGAGTCAGATAGCGTTCGCCAAAATAAAGGAATATTTATCCAACCCCCAGATCCTGGCAAAGCCGATCCCCGGTGAGAAATTATTCCTTTACCTAGCGGCCTCGGAGGTAGCGCTGAGTGCGGTCTTGGTGCGAGCGGAGGGACTAGTCCATTTGCCGATCTACTATGTTAGTCAAGCGCTCCACGACGCTGAAACACGCTATACACCTTTGGAGAAGATCGCCTACGCTCTAGTCATGAGTGTCCGTAAGCTAAGAGCCTACTTTTTCGACCATCAAGTGGAGGTTTTGACAACTCTCCCTCTAAGGCAAGTTCTACATCAACCGGACACCAACGGGCGACTCCTCAAATGGTCACTAGAGATCGCCCAATACGGCATCACATACGCTCCTCGCACGGCGATCAAGGGCCAAGATCTGGCGGACTTCGTGGTGGAGTTAACATTCCCTCACAGTCCGACCCAGATCGGTCGCCCTGCCTGGAAGCTGTACGTTGACGGTTCGGCGACCAACTCGCGATCAGGGGCAGGGATTGTCCTCATTAGCCCCAACGGACAAAGTTTCACAAATGCCGTGCGTTTCGGGTTTCGTGCGACCAACAATGAAGCCGAATACGAAGCCTTGGTAGGCGGGCTCGACCTGGCTCTCGCCCTAGACGTTCGTCGCCTCCATATCTTCATGGACTCCCTCTTGGTCGTGAACCAAGTCAAAGGAGAATATGAGGCACGCGGCAAACGGATGATCAAATACCAAGAGCTGGTCACCGAGATGTGCACGAAATTTGAAGAAGTACAAATCGAACAAGTCCCGAGAGAGCACAACTCTCAGGCCGATGCCCTATCCAAGCTAGCGTCGTCAGATGGGGCAGCCGATTTCTCTAATATCCAAATTACAAAGTCAGCAAGGCCGGCAATCGAAAGAAACCTGGTGGCCACAGTTGCCGTTGCCGAAGAAAGCTGGATGACTCCGTTCATCAAATACTTGAAGGACGGGACGGTCCATGAAGACCGTATCAAAGCTCGCCAACTCCACCCGAGCGACGAGATACACCCTATCGACGATCGTCTTTACAAGCGAGCTTTCACCTTCCTCCTCAAGTGTATTACACCCGGAGGAAGGACAGCTCGTTTTAGCCGAGATCCACGACGGAATCTGTGGAAACCACGCTGGCGGACGATCTCTCATCCATAAGACAACCAGGCAAGGTTTTTTCTGGCCATCACTTCAGAAGGATGCGATCGCCTATGCCAGGTCGTGTCATAGATGTCAAGTAATGGGACCAAGTATTAAAATCTTCCCCGAGCAGCTCACCTCAATGTACAGCCCATGGCCATTCGCTCAATGGGGCATCGACCTTATAGGTCCCTTACCGACGGCTCCAGGAGGTTGTAAGTTCGCCATCGTCGGGGTCGACTATTTCACCAAATGGGCAGAGGCCGAACCGCTAAACAAGATCGGCCAAGAGCAAGTGATCAAGTTTATCTGGAGAAACATCATATGCCGGTTCGGTCTACCCCAGGCCATCATCTCCGACAATGGAAAGTTCGACGGCTTAGAAGTCATGCAATCGTGATAAGTGGGGAATCAAAAGGTTGTTCTCGGCTCCTATCACCCTCGGACGAACGGGCGTAGAGGCGGTGAACAAGATCCTCAAACACACAATTAAAGCACGACTCGAATCCGTGCTAGGACGATGGGCGAGCGAGATCCCGACGCTTTTGTGGTCTTACCGAACAACGACCCGCAATTCAACGGCGAAACCCCATTCGCCCTCGCCTTGAATGGCGGTGATTCCCTCGGAGATCGCCACCTCGGCCATCGAACCGAGCAAGAGATGACGATCGATAATGATGTGGCCCGGCGGATCGACCTCGACATGCTCGAAGAACGTCGTGACCTCGGAAATGAAGAACACTATCCACAAAAGGAGATCCGAAAAGTTCTTCAATTGAAGGTCGGGAAAGGCGATTTCAAATGGGCGATCTCGTCCTCAAAAAGATCCAAACCCACACAGGTGTCTTTGGACCAAGTTGGGAAGGCCCCTTGAATATCGAAATGGCTAACTAAGGGAGCCTATGAGCTGGAACACCTGACGGTACTCGGACCGATATCCTGGAACGCTTGTACATCCGAAGAAATACTATCAATGATAACTTTGTATTCATTTTCAAGCGCCAAATGTACAAGGAATATAATGAAATATTTTTGTTCTCTATCCCATCTATTACGCGATCGCCCCACTAGCATATTACATACCGTCGAGGATCGTCGTTCAAGAATGACAATCCGAGGTAGAAAACAATACTGCCATGGCCTTTGGAGGTCGATGGAACCGACAGCTTCGCCCATGCAAGGTTCCTTCGAGCTTAGATCGCCCGCCCTTCGTTTAAATACGAGGCCGGCGTAGCCGAAGGACCCTCCAAAACTAATCAGTGGACACGATCGCCCTCCCTCAATGGTTCATCATCTAACATGGTGAACCCGGACAATGCGACGTGCCACTACCCCCGTCTCAACGTACACCGTCGAGGGTCGCCATCTTCATGGCGGGCCGAGGTGGAAGCAGAGCTGACAAGCCGCGGGCGTGGAGTCGAATAAACCGACGACGCCCCGCGCAAGGACTCCTCCAGACCAAGATCGCCCACCTTTCGTTTTAACACAAGGCAGGCGTAGTCTAACGGAGGACCCTCACAAAAAGTGAGTCGCGGGATACACAACATCCCTCGCACACAAAGACACGATAAGGGAGGTCGGTCCATCGAACACCCCAACCATACATAATTCTTCAGAACCGACAAAACTGAAGATAGCCCGCCGGACAACCTAGTTTTTGTTTCCTTACTTACAATAAGTAAACAAAAACAAGGGGGCAGAGATGGGTCGAGCTAATCCCAAATACGATCGAACAAAAGGAACCACACACGATCGGCCTCACTCAAACACATTCGCTCAAACACGCGCAGGACGATCGGAGTCATCCGACAAAAATTACAAGTAAGAATTCTGATTCAAAACATATCAATGCTTTCAACACTCAGACAATCGATCGGATGAACAAAACGTCGAAAGCAATCATACTCGTACTTGTAAAAATTGCACGCAAACATTCAAAGGCGATCGTATGAAAAGAAGAACATTTTATTCATAACGCAAGTTTCGTACATTACGGGGCCCGAAGGCATTACAAAAGGAAAACAAAAAGTACAAAGTTACAGAGGAAAACAAAATGTCTCTCAAGGCCCCGCCGGCTGACCATCGCCCTCAGGTTGTGGATCGGCTTCGGCCTCGGGATGAATGAGTTTACCCGTATACCAACTCAAGTCGATCCCGAAGTCGACTAAGTCAAGGATCGGCAAGGAGAACTCCGGGTGCAGAGGATTCGCGAGGGTGTAGGATTTGAAGCTCTCCATCAAGGGACCGATCTCGATCCCTGCCTTTTTAGCGGCTCGAACAGCGTCAGCATAGGCCAAGTAATAGGCGAACTCGCCGGCGAGCGCCACATTTTGGTAGGGATCGGTCTCGATCGCCTTCAGTTGGCCCTTCAACTCCACGGCCGTCTTCTCAGCCTCCGCCAGCTCGACAACCTTGGCGGCATTCTCACCACAGGCCTTCTCGGCTATTTCTTCGCGCGTCCGGCTCACCGTGAGCCGATCCACCATCGCCTTGATCCGCCGCCTCCTCTGCGACGCCGCGTACTCGGCGGGTTTCCTTCTCTTTATCACGGATCGGTCGGCCTCCTTAAAGCGGCTCGGCTCCGGCTTCAAGCAGTCAACATCCCGCTTAGCCCTTTTGGCCGTCTCCTCAAACTCCTTCTCCATAGACCGGATCCGGTTGGCGGCCTCAATATTTTGTTCCGGCGGCCTCGAGGTCGCTATGGAGACGGGCAGTGGAGGGTCGCCCCTCAAAATCCCTAGTGGCTTGGACGGCCATCGTCGCCGTCTGGAGAGCCAGGGCAAGGGTCGCCTGCATGGCATCTCCAGATCGACGACGAGCGATCGCATCAAGATCGGTCGTCCAGGCCTTGGGCAGAGAGGTAATGGCCTGCTGGACGTAAGATGGGACGTCGAGAGGTGCTTGCGGAGCCTTGCTCGACAAAAAGTCCAGCACCATGGGAGAGACGTCCGGATCGGCGAGACGAACCCTGCAGCACAAACCAAAGAAACCAAGGAGTTAGCCTATACCTCACTCAGAATGCCTAACTCGGAAAGTTCAAACCAATCTCACCTGTTGACCAGCTCTGGATCACGGCCGAAATAGGGCTTTCCCCGAGAAGTCTCGGCTTCAGCGATCGCCGTCCTTTTCAAGTAGCCGGCAGATGATCTGGAGCTGGACGCCGATGGCCTGGGACCAGACCCCTCGGCCATCGGAACAGAAGAAACGGGGGGAGCGGCGATCGGCGGCTCCAGAATAGCTAAATCCGCCTCAGCCGACGGAAGGGACCCCTCCGGCCTCCGCCTCTTGCGGTTGCGCTGAAGTTGTTCCTCACCTTGAGATTCCGGTTCGGCGACTGGCACCGCAGGGGCAGGGCGAGACGACGTCGCGGCAACGCGACCCGTTTTCTTTCCCAGATGAAGGCGACCGATAAAACCGGGATTAGACATGGCGATCTCCTGCGGTAGCTCGGCGAAACGGGGAAAATAAATCTCTGCCAAAGAAGAAACTCAAACGAGTTAGACACTTACTTAGACATGGCGACCTCTTGGAGACGATCGCCACGCAGAAGCGAGCAGATGAAAAGTCATACCATGGGCCTTCAAGTGGCGAGGGAAGCGAAACAGTCGAGCTCCCAACCGATGAGATTCGTGGCTGACTGATTGAACGTCTTTATAGAAATCCGGCAATGCGCGAATCCGCTCCCAGACGATCGAGAAATCAAAGGGGAGATCGTCGATCGATGGAACAAGGGATCCTGCAAAAAGGGAAATAAATTAGATCAGTCCAAGGAGTATCCAAATAAAGGGAGAATGGAAACCCTTACTTGGATTCCTCTCCCGAAAATTGGTGGGGATATCCAACTCCTCCTCCGGCGATTCGCTCGATGCCGACCTCCATGCACCACCAACCCAGCACCACTTTGTCAGGTCACCCCGAGCCTTGTTCGGCACTCCAATGACCACCCTACCCAGGCGACCTTGGATATGGTAGCCGCCGATCGATCCCTTCTGCACAGTCAGCTTAACAAGATAATTCATCTCCAGTGCAGAAGGCAAGCGAAACAGCATGTGACCGCCGAACAATGTCAATGTGCTGATAATCTGCAGCCAGGCGTTCGGCGTCAACTGAAGAGGCGCCAAATTCTAGGCGATCAGCGGATACGAGACGGCGAACGGCAAGGGAAACCGCAGTCCGGCAGCCAGGGTCATTTCGTTGATGGCGACCATACCCTTGGGAGGCTGGTCGGCACGTTCGTTCTCGGTGGGCACGTGCAATGACACATCAGAGGGGATATGATATTTGACCCTCCAGCGGGTCATGTCCTTCCAGGTCGCCGAACTCCGAATCTGACCAAGAGTCCATTGAGACGGGTCAGCAGCCCGAAACTCCGTCCGCTTCACATGTTCGTAGGGATGAGCGGCGGAGTAAGCCTCGAAATCAAACTCCGGACAGGGCCCGGCAATCCCCTCCATAAGTTTAGCAAAACCCGTATAGACGGGGCCGGAGACACTATCTTTTTCCCAAAGACAAACGCATCAGTTCGTCTTCCTCCACCGGCGACGCATCTCGCTCCTCCACCGCCGCAGATCCCGCCACTACGGCCTCGTTGAAAAGCTCCTCAAGCTCTGCGGGTGCAATCCCCGCACGAATAGCCTCTACGGCCGTTTCCACGGGGATTCCCACAAGAATTCCCTCCCGGTCCGGTGAAGCCGCGGCGGCAGAAGTGCTTCCGGCCTCGAAGACCTTAGATCCTCCCGACATATTCTCAAAAATTAAGGGAGAAAGAAAAATTGGGTTTCTTACCTAAAGAAAGGAAGACGGTCGGCACAACAAGCTTCGGAAATTTTTGCAGAGCTTCAGCAGGAAGGCAAGGACGCGTAAAAGATGAAAATGGAGTAGCCCTAGCCCCTTTTATAGATGGAGACGGGGGTCTCTGTGCAAATAGGCGAAAGTCTGAGGGCTGGGATACAACCGACAGTTGGGGAACGCAATAAATGCGGCCCTCGAGTCCCGCGTACGCGTCTTTTTGAGGGCACGCCAATCGACAAAGTCTGACGAACCGTCGGGCTCCCTCAATAGAAACGCGACGCGTGTCCTTGCATTGTTTCGAGAGCCCGCCTTCTTTTCCCGCCGCTCCCAGCGCAAAAGGAGATCGTCCAAATGTGAAATCAGATCGCTCGGTCGTCTAAAACATTGGCGATCGCCAAAAGTGCCACCTCACCCCATGTTTTCAACATCGAGCCGAGCTGGGGGGCAATTGTTGTGCGGCATTTAAACACGCCTCGAATGTAACACCCCCAAAACCATATGGGAATATTACACGCCGTAGACCCTTTCCACAAGGATCTACCAGGCTAAACATCCATAAACAACCAAATGCTTGCCCAGCCAGGGTCGAACAATAAAATGATACAGATCGATATGATCACTTACACGTGAATACACAGACCGATGAGGTCACACAACCCAATCGATAAAACTGACTTAAATAACATTACCCACACAGGGGTCGAAATACAATACAGCGGAAGACTGAAATCAACTCTGACAACACAACAAAAATCAAAACAACTCTCGACTCATGATTAGTATCGCAGCTCGTCATCCTCTTGTGCCAATCCTGTGACTGCTCCCCTGAATCTGCATGTACCTGGACGCAAAACAGACATCCACCCCCCGATTACTCGGGGGTTAGTAAAACTCCACTGTTTTACTAGTGCAAGTATCAAATCATACGAAATGTAACAAGCAAATAATAATCGTGAATCCAATATAATAATCAAGTATCAAAATATTCCCGGGAGGTTTTCACAAGGGAAGGTAAACTATGAAGCATTCGAAAATAAGATTATCATCTCGGGAATTTTTAGAATTTCAAACCTTTCGAAAATCTTAGGGTCTTAACCCAAATCACAAATTGTATTTAAATAATTCACAGTACGAAAACATTTCATAAATCTTGTGGGGCTCGGCCCAATATTCCTTTCTTAAAACTTTCTTTTCAAAACTTTGATTTGAAAACAATCATGCTCATGACACCGTGATCCACTGTCACGTGTCTCCGTAGGTTCAACAACCCGCACGGACTACACCACGCACAATTAAACAAACATAATCAATTCCGACACCGTGATCCACATCACGTGTCTCCGTAGGTTCAACAACCCGCACGGACTATTAACTGACATAACCAATTCCGACACCGTGATCCATCCACGTGTCTCCGTAGGCTTAACAACCCGCACGAACTATATCAATCTCAACAACCACACACAGCCTCCGACACCGTAGTCCACCGCCACGTGTCACCGTAAGCCCTGGCCGAGCTCACCCGGTTGACGTCGTGTCCGAAACTCATGGTCCACTGCCATGCGTTATCGTAGGCCTCGTCAGACCAGCACGATTGGACCTCAGTACCTCACTAAGTTCTGACCCCGTAGTCCACTGCCACGAATCCTCGTAGGTCCCGTCTGTAACATCCCCAATGCCACATGGGAATATTACACGCCGTAGACCCTTTCCACAAGGATCTACCAGGCTAAACACCCATAAACAACCAAATGCTTGCCCAGCCAGGGTCAAACAATAAAATAATACAGACCGATATGGTCACTTACACGTGAATACACAGACCGATGAGGTCACACAACCCAATCAACAAAACTGACTTAAATAACATTACCCACACAGGGGTCGAAATACAATACAGCGGAAGACTGAAATCAACTCTGACAACACAATAAAAATCAAAACATCTCTCGACTCATGATTAGTATCGCAGCTCGTCATCCTCTTGTGCCGATCCTGTGACTGCTCCCCTGAATCTGCATGTACCTGGACGCAAAACAGACATCCACCCCCCGATTACTCGGGGGTTAGTAAAACTCCACTGTTTTACTAGTGCAAGTATCAAATCATACGAAATGTAACAGGCAATTAATAACGTGATCAAATATAATAATCAAGTATCAAATATTCCCGGGAGATTTTCACAAGGGAAGATAAGCTATGAAGCATTCGAAAATAAGATTATTATCTCGGGAATTTTTAGAATTTCAAAACCTTAAGACCTCAAGTCCTGATTCACGAAACCTTTCGAAAAACTTAAGGGCCTTAACCCAAAACTTGTTTCATAATTCAACAGTTTACAATACCGGAAACATTTCCATAAATCTCGTGGGGCTCGGCCCAACATTCTTTCTTAAAACTTTCTTACAAAAAGTTTGATTTACAAAACCTGGTTCGTGACACCGTGATCCCCTGTCACGTGTCTCCGTAGGTTCAACAACCCGCACGGACGTAACCAATCACAACAATCACAACAATCAATCATGCTCATGACTCCGTGATCGCTTGCCACGAGTCTCCGTAGGTTCAACAACCCACACGGATTGAGCAAACACAACAATCATAACAAACAGTCATGCTCATGACTCCGTGATCGCTTGCCACGAGTCTCCGTAGGTTCAACAACCCACACGGATTGAGCAAACACAACAATCACAACAAACAGTCCCGACCCCGTGAACCTGTGTCACGTGTCACCGTAGGTTCCGTCGAACCCGCACGGTTGGACGTACTGTGTCCTGACTCAATGGACCTGTGCCATGAATCATCGTAGGCCTCGTCAGACCCGCACGATTGGACCTCAGCACCACACACTAAGTTTCGATCCCATGGACCTGTGCCATGAATCCTCGTAGGCCCCGTCGAACCCGCACGAGTGAACTTAGCGTTCCAGCACATCACATTCGCATTCACATTACATACAACAATGAGCACAGTTAGTCAATCACGTTGATCACCACAAAATCGTACATCACACGTACATAACACAATCTAAACACTCTCAACAACTATCATCAATCAACAACACACAACCAACAGAACACACGTTCGGTACACAATACATTGCACATCAGCTAACACGTATACCAATATAACACTATTATCACAAAGCCTTCAAATTTCGGAAAGCACAAACAACTCAAACGGAACATATTTACGAAGACAAGCAAAATCTTCATAAATCTCATATGTGATTACTAGTCGCAAGATACAAGTCGTATAGTAAGATACTTGCCTTAATAACCGCTACCGAACGCTCCGAAGAACACGGTTCGACCGGGAAGCTCGGACCCCAAAGAAGGCAACGAACGGAAGGGTTCCGACTCGAGTTCTTCACAAGAATTCGCTCCTAAGTCACAACGATATCAATTCAATCACAATTCTACGAAAACGTATGGAACTTCCCAAGTTCTACCCATTGAAGCATTTTATCGGACACTTTGAGGGCATAGGCCAATTTAATCGATTATTCAAAGAAATACTCAAATTCGTTCCACAAAACTTCAAGGGTATTGAATGATTACGAGTTTACAATCAAGTTCTAACAATAATATGAATCAAAACGAAGCAAATCGGCCTAAACACCAAGAAACCTCAAGAACATCCAAAAACCAAAAGTTTAGGTGTTCTTACCTTCGATCCGGGTGGAAGATGATGTTAATCAATGATCACAACTTCCAAAACATGTTGCTCTATGTCATACCCATCCAAATCCATCCATTATTGACGAAGAAACGCGAAGAAACCAAGAAAAAGGGTGAAAATGGCCGGATGACTCGGTCCAGGCCCTTAAATAGCCGACCCTGGCCGGCCGCTTACGTACGTAATCGGCCAAGGCCTACGTGCGTAATCGGCCAAGGCCGAACTCTCTGGACAATTCTGCCGGACATGTTACGACGAATCGGAAGGTCACATACGACGTAATCGGCATTACGGCCGCATCGCCGGCCATTACGGCCGTTACGCCAGCTGGCAACAGGCCTCGGTCGATCCGACGGTCCGAAAAATCCCGAAACTCCGACCTGAACGTAAACCGAAAACACGATTATGAAGTACTCGCAATGACGAATCCGAATACTAAGAGAACACCCGATTCCGACCACCCGAGGGCTCAAAATTCGACAACGAAAGTAATTACCCCAAACTTTGGGAAATTACGAAAATGGCCCAAAACGTCCGAAATACCTGATACACGATCGAAACACCAAACCGAAGCTTACAACATGAATAATAACATTAAATGGACTTCTGAGAAACTTGAAACAACAGTTTCGGACGAGATTCGCGAGAATCGAACTCAAGTGCGGAAGAGTCATTTAAGAACACGAAACTCAACGAAACGATATCGAAACGAACTCGGATGACAAAAAGTGTAGAATTAAATATTCTCAGAATGACGAAACGGTCAAAAGAGAGTCGTCGAAACGGACCTCCGCCAAAAAATGAAAATTACCGGAAATCCGAAATTGCGGATATTACATTCTACCCTCCTTAAAAGAAGTTTCGTCCCGAAACTTAAAACAAGTAGGGAGAAGCAATATCCCGATAGGAAAACTCAACAAGATACACAAGAAACGCATAACTTTCGTCCATTGGCGAAACGTTACAAGCAACGCGAAAGAATATACAGCGTGAAAACACGCCACACGACGACCATAACATCGCCACCGGCAATGGTTTAAAACAATAATGATCAATTAACGACGCATCACATACCACATCATATGCACACATTTAATCAAAGAAATGTACGCGACAACAAGTCGCACCCGACTAGAACGGCTATGCGATAGAAACAAATAGAGTATTACGATAGAAATCATTCCGATTCTCATAAACAAGAAAATGTCCGACATCAAAAAAACAAAAAATTCAAGATAACGGAAAACGAGGGTACCGGATATTACATTCTATCTCACAAAAAATAAGTTTCGTCCCGAAACTTAAAATAAAACATCAGGGTAGACTACAAACAAAACCAAAAAGTTTATGCAACAAATATCAATCTCTACTCGAATTACAACACAAATACAACACGCAACTATGCTACTGGGCACCACTGAGCTCTCCACGCGTAGGGGCGGGGTCTAGGCTTCCGAACATCTCAACGACGGTCTCGCAGTGTACCGCCTGATGTCCCACATGTCCACATTTGAAACAGTTAACTTGCGGCGAGCGACAATTCTTACGAGTATGGCCCACACGGCTACAATTGAAACATAACTTCACGCCGCTTGTCTTACTCGGCTCGTGAGTAGGATTCTTAGACTGGTCAACCGAACGAGGAGTGCTCCCAGAAGGAAACTGCGAAGCAACAGGCTCACGGATCTCACTTCTTTGGCCTCTTGAAAAGTTACTCAAGGTCTTCTGCCTCTTACCTCCTGAGCTGCCCTCTGACATGGAAACAGCCATCTCGATGGCTAGAGCTCGATCCTGATAATCTTTCAAGGTGGTACACATGAGCGGAGCCATACTCTCACGGATATGGGGTTTCATGCGCATATTGAAGTATCGGACCTTGTCCGCTTCACTTCTCACTTGATCACGAACATAAGCCAGCTGTCGATTAAAATCGACTATCGCCTGGGATATCGACACATCCTGGGGCGTAGCCGAGAAAAACTCAACAATTCTGCGTTCACGAACAGGCAACGGGCAATACTCTGCCTCCATGGCGGTCTTAAACTCAGCCCATGTAGGTGTACGATCTGCAGGCACTACAGCCTGCCACCAGTCTGCAGCTTCTTTGTCGAGCAGGTACTGAGCAATGGGTACCCTCCTATCATCCGGACAAGCTACAGCATCAAATATTCTGTCCAACTGGAAGAGCCAGTTTTCCCAACCTAACAAGTCAGACGAACCCACAAAACGGGGCGGCTGCATCTTCATCACATCTCGTAACCACTTACTAGTTCCGTTATCCCTATTTGGATTCTCATCCCGACGTACGGCCTGATTCATCTGCACTAACTGGTCAACCACCTGATGAAGGATGGTGGCGGCGCTAACGTCAACATCAACGCTAGTCGAATGTCCCTGATCTGCATCGGTGATTGGCACTCGGCAAGGAGGGAGTCGCCCTCTCCTGCTCCCGATTACGACCACGACCACGACCACAGCCACGGCCTCGACCTCGACCCCTTAGCATACTGAACGGACAACCAATCAGAATAACAAGATAAAACAAACCTCACATAATCGACATAAGCCCACAATCAGCAAAGACAATGCAATATTCACACGTTCACATTGACAAAGATGAACGACCTATACTACAGCATACATGGTTAAAACATTAAGCATACCATTGTGGTCCAACACCGGTAATATTTAAAAAAAAACAAGTTTATCGAGGTATTTGTTCGAATGACAATATAAAAAAAAAATTCGCGAGTTCGAAAGATTTTGCTGGGGTGAAATTTTGAAAGCACTTCGTTTAATACCTCGGTCATTTAATCAAAACCATGTATCTCAACATTTAGAAAACACTAAAACATTCTCCGGCGAGCACAACAATACTACAAGCTTATCACAACCACTTAGCCCCAACACATGGACATAAGAAGTTCAAAATTCCGAAAACCAAAAATCGTTCTACAAAATAAAGATTTCCCAAAATCCTTTAGTTCATAAACAAAACGACGGTGATATTTTACAATGTCCGAAGTACTTCTAAACACATTTTTCAAATACCGTCTGATGGTGTCATTTGAAAATACACGGCCCATTTGTCAAAATTTACAAATTTTAAAAATCCTTATAAACCGTGGTTTGTCCGAACCACCAAAATATTTTCCAAAAATCGATTTCTACAAAATTCTCAAACTGTAAAGTCCTTCAGGAAACATTCTCAAACTTACCCATAGCGGACAAAAATTACAACATTCCAAAAACAGTCGAATTTAAAACCATATACTCAAATGGAAACCAGGGTCGCCAATTCAATCAAATGCATCTCGTGGTATCAAGTTTAAACACACAAAGAAAATCATTCATCGGAGTTTCTCACAAACTCTACCGTCGGTACTTATTCGAAACCCATCAAGGTTTAAAACTTTCACAACCTACCACCCCACCCGGTGGTTCAAGATAAAACAATAATGTGCCCAGTTCCATACACATACTATGTGTCACAAGTATTAAACACAACTGTATTACACAATACTTGTGTAAATAAAATTATGCACCGCAATTAACTCACTAAGATAAAATCGAGATACACAGATATTACGCATAAAGGAGGAGACTTACATCCACAGGTTGCACGGAGGTGACAGTCGCCCACGATACTAATCTCGTCCGACAACATAACTGACACGTTGTGACTACGCACAACTCAATTTGTCACTACGACTCGAACGACAAGACAACACATTACTCGACAAATCACGACTTGACTCTACCCTACAGCCTAGGTTTCCGCAACCTAAGCTCCGATACCATAATTGTAACATCCCCAATGCCACATGGGAATATTACACGTCGTAGACCCTTTCCACAAGGATCTACCAGGCTAAACACCCATAAACAACCAAATGCTTGCCCAGCCAGGGTCAAACAATAAAATAATACAGACCGATATGGTCACTTACACGTGAATACACAGACCGATGAGGTCACACAACCCAATCAACAAAACTGACTTAAATAACATTACCCACACAGGGGTCGAAATACAATACAGCGGAAGACTGAAATCAACTCTGACAACACAATAAAAATCAAAACATCTCTCGACTCATGATTAGTATCGCAGCTCGTCATCCTCTTGTGCCGATCTGTGATGCTCCCTGAATCTGCATGTACTGACGCAAAACAGACATCCACCCCCGATTAATCGGGGGTTAGTAAAACTCATAAGTTTTACTAGTGAAAGTATCAAATCATACGAAATGTAACAGCAATTAATAATCGTGATCAAATATAATAATCAAGTATCAAATATTCAGGAGATTTTCTCAAGGGAAGATTATCTATGAAGCATTAGATATTAAGATTATTATCTCGGGAATTTTTTGAATTTCATAACATTAAGACCTCAAGTCCCGATTCACGAAACCTTTCGAAAAACTTAAGGGCCTTAACCCAAAACTTGTTTCATAATTCAACGATTTACAATACCGGAAACATTTCCATAAATCTCGTGGGGCTCGGCCCAACATTCTTTCTTAAAACTTTCTTACAAAAAGTTTGATTTACAAAACCTAGTTCGTGACACCGTGATCCCCTGTCACGTGTCTCCGTAGGTTCAACAACCCGCACGGACGTAACCAATCACAACAATCACAACAATCAATCATGCTCATGACTCCGTGATCGCTTGCCACGAGTCTCCGTAGGTTCAACAACCCACACGGATTGAGCAAACACAACAATCATAACAAACAGTCATGCTCATGACTCCGTGATCGCTTTCCACGAGTCTCCGTAGGTTCAACAACCCACACGGATTGAGCAAACACAACAATCACAACAAACAGTCCCGACCCCGTGAACCTGTGTCACGTGTCACCGTAGGTTCCGTCGAACCCGCACGGTTGGACGTACTGTGTCCTGACTCAATGGACCTGTGCCATGAATCCTCGTAGGCCCCGTCGAACCCGCACGAGTGAACTTAGCGTTCCAGCACATCACATTCGCATTCACATTACATACAACAATGAGCACAGTTAGTCAATCACGTTGATCACCACAAAATCGTACATCACACGTACATAACACAATCTAAACACTCTCAACAACTATCATCAATCAACAACACACAACCAACAGAACACACGTTCGGTACACAATACATTGCACATCAGCTAACACGTATACCAATATAACACTATTATCACAAAGCCTTCAAATTTCGGAAAGCACAAACAACTCAAACGGAACATATTTACGAAGACAAGCAAAATCTTCATAAATCTCATATGTGATTACTAGTCGCAAGATACAAGTCGTATAGTAAGATACTTGCCTTAATAACCGCTACCGAACGCTCCGAAGAACACGGTTCGACCGGGAAGCTCGGACCCCAAAGAAGGCAACAAACGGAAGGGTTCCGACTCGAGTTCTTCACAAGAATTCGCTCCTAAGTCACAACGATATCAATTCAATCACAATTCTACGAAAACGTATGGAACTTCCCAAGTTCTACCCATTGAAGCATTTTATCGGACACTTTGAGGGCATAGGCCAATTTAATCGATTATTCAAAGAATTACTCAAATTCGTTCCACAAAACTTCAAGGGTATTGAATGATTACGAGTTTACAATCAAGTTCTAACAATAATATGAATCAAAACGAAGCAAATCGGCCTAAACACCAAGAAACCTCAAGAACATCCAAAAACCAAAAGTTTAGGTGTTCTTACCTTCGATCCGGGTGGAAGATGATGTTAATCAATGATCACAACTTCCAAAACATGTTGCTCTATGTCATACCCATCCAAATCCATCCATTATTGACGAAGAAACGCGAAGAAACCAAGAAAAAGGGTGAAAATGGCCAGATGACTCGGTCCAGGCCCTTAAATAGCCGACCCTGGCCGGCCGCCACGCACGTAATCGGCCAAGGCCTACGTCATGTCGGCAAGGCGAACTCTGGACAATTGCCGGACATGTTACGTGCATCGGAAGGTCACATGACGTAATCGGCATTACGGCCGTTCTTGCCGGGCCATTACGGCCGTTACTCGGCCAGCTGGCCAGCCAGGCCTCGGTCGATCCGACGGTCCGAAAATCCGAAACTCCGACACGAACGTAAACCGAAAACACGATTATGAAGTACTCGCAATGACGAATCCGAATACTAAGAGAACACCCGATTCCGACCACCCGAGGGCTCAAAATTCGACAACGAAAGTAATTACCCCAAACTTTGGGAAATTACGAAAATGGCCCAAAACGTCTGAAATACCTGATACACGATCGAAACACCAAACTGAAGCTTACAACATGAATAATAACATTAAATGGACTTCTGAGAAACTTGAAACAACAGTTTCGGACGAGATTCGCGAGAATCGAACTCAAGTGCGGAAGAGTCATTTAAGAACACGAAACTCAACGAAACGATATCGAAACGAACTCGGATGACAAAAAGTGTAGAATTAAATATTCTCAGAATGACGAAACGGTCAAAAGCGAGTCGTCGAAACGGACCTCCGCCAAAAAATGAAAATTACCGGAAATCCGAAATTGCGGATATTACACCGTCGGACCAACACGAGTGAACTTAGCGGTCACACACATATTCATATTCACATTCACATTACATACAACAATGAGCACAATTGATCAATCACATTGATCACCACAAAATCGTACATCACCTGCACATAACACAATCTCAACACTCGCAACAACTATCGTCAATCAACGACACATATCCAACATAACACACGTTCGGTACACATTACATTACACAACCAAGTGTACGACCGTCCCATATGTACGGCGCAATCCTGCACAAATGGCACAACGCATAACACGTATACTAATATAACAATATTATCGCAAAGCCTTCAAATTACGGAAAACACAACCAACTCAAACGGAACATAATTACGAAGGCAAGAAAAATCATCACACATCTCATACATAATTACTAGTCGCAAGATACAAGTCGTATAGTAAGATACTTGCCTTAATAACCGCTACCAAACGCTCCGAAGAACACGGTTCGACCGGGAAGCTCGGACCCCGAAGAAGACAACGAACGGAAGGGTTCCGACTCGAGTTCTTCACAAGAATTCGACCCTAACAACATATAATCAATAAATCATCGATCATATGAGGAAGAATAATGGTAGAACGCTCGAATTCTCTTTGTGACATTTTATCGAACACCTTCAAGGCGTCGATAAACTACTCAATAAAACGACAAATCCGTGGCAATCCAACCGTGGAATAACAAGGAATTAGATATAATATAGCTTAACAATCATCAATCCATCAATATTCTGAGTTAAAACGGATTAAACGGACAAATCGAACAAAATCCCCAAAACTATATTTTAAGAAAACTTGCCTTGATTTGGTCGATCGGAGCAAGTTATGGAAGGATTAATCGATGTTATGAACTTCAAAACTTCATGGATTTAACCCCTAACAACATCCCTCCATGATCATCAAAGCTCCAGCCGCGGAAGAGGAAGAAACGAGTGAGAAAAATGAAGAAAAACCCATCGCTCTGCCATATTTATAGCCACGGACACGGGCGCGCCAAGCGGACCGGCGCCGGGTGTCTCGGCCGTGTCTCGGCGAGCTGCTGGTCCTGGCCGACCCGGCGCAAGACACGGCACTGGCGCGCCGTTTCGTGGCGTTCGCATGCAGTCCGGCCACCATGACTCGGTCGATCCGACGGTCAGAAAAATCCGAAACTCGGACACGAACGTGGCAAAGCACGGTTACGAAGTACTCGTAAATACGAATCCGAACACTGAGAGAACACCTGATTCCGACCACCCGAAGGCTCGAAATTCGACAACGGAAAGTAATTACCCAAAACTTTCGGAAATTACGAAAATGGCCCAAAACGTCCGAAAATCACGATACGCGATCGAAACACCAAACCAAAGCTCGCAACATGAATAATAACATTAAATGAACTTACGATAAACTCGAAACAACAGTTTCGGACGAGATTCGCAAGAATCGAACTCAAGTGCGGAAAAGTCGCTAAAAATCTCGGAACTCAGCAAAACGATACCGAAACGAACTCGGATGACAAAAAGTGCAGAATTAATCATTCTCAGAATGATGAGACGGTCCCAAGATAGTCGTCGAAACGGACTTCCGCCGAAAAAATAAAATTACCGGAAATCCGAAATTGCGGATATTACATTCTACCCTCCTTAAAAGAAGTTTCGTCCCGAAACTTAAATCAAGTAGGGAGAAGCAATATCCCGCCAGGAAAACTCAATGAGATACACAAGAACCGAAAAAAATTCGTGCCCAACGGCGAAACGTTACAAGCAACGCAAGGAAATATACGGCGTAAAAACACGCCCCACGACGACTAACGCAACGCCACCGACTATGTTTCAAACAACAACGAGCAATTAACGACGCATCACATACCACATCACATGCACACATTTAATCGAAGAAACGTACGCTACAACAAGTTGCACCCGACTAAAACGGCTATGTGATAGAAACAAATAAAGTATCACGATAGAAATCATTCCGATTCTCATCAATAAGAAAATATCCGACGTCAAAACACAAACAATTCAAGATAACGGAAAACGAGAATACCGGACATTACATTCTATCCAATTTAAAAATAAGTTTCGTCCCGAAACTTAAAATAAAACATCATGGTAGAATACAAACAAAACCAAAAAGTCCACGCAACAAATATCAATTTCTACACGAATTACAGCACGAAGTACGATACACAACTACATCACGGGACAACACCAGGCACTCCCCGAGTAGGAACAAAAACCCAATTCCCGAACATCGTGGCAACGGTCTCACAATGCACCGCTCGGTGACCCACTTGGCCACACTCGAAACAGTTGACTAACGGTGAACGACAATTCTTCGCAGTACGAGATCAGGCAACAACAGTCAGACAACCCCGTTCGAACAACAACGATCGAACAACAACGATCAAATAACAATGATCGAACAACAATGATCAAATAACAATGATCGAATGACAACAGTCGAACAATGACTCCGAAGTCCCCACTTCAACTCCAGACATTAAAAGAACTGGTAGAAAGTGAAAGATGTTACTTCCAAACAAGGTTCACAAGAATCGAACCGAACTCGGAAAGGTCACGATGACAAACAGGTCGATCTAAAACAAGGTCACAACCAGTTCGAATGATGACAACTGAGACATCAAACAAGTTCAAAAAGTATCGACGAACACGTGCAAGTCGATAGAATTTAGAAGGAGAAATCACAGAAGTCAAATATAGTACGGTATTACATCCGACCTCTTATAAAAGAAATGTCGTCCCGCAACTCACAACAACGGAAACAAGGTAACAACACAAAAAGCATCCGACAGAAAATCTCCCATGGGTCTCTCGAGTTGATCCCGATATCTGTCTTTGAAGCGCGAACTCCGAAAGTCTCGATAGCCAATTCGCAAAAGCCCGAATTCGGTGTCCTCGAAGCGCGTCAGCGAGAAGGACAATTTACGCGTGCATGCCCCGGCACATCACGGTTGAAATACCTCGGCTCGGCATACTGAAAATACAAATGCTAGATACAATGGGGCATAAAGTCGCAAAACAATATAGCGGAGATGCCAACTCAGCACAACAAAGAATCACGACGGTATCGTTCGGCGACCTCAACGGCCCGAACGATAACCAACACCTAATTACAAACATTATGAAACAATCACACATGTACACAAACGTACAAACCCAAGCTTCAACAGCTCACACTCGTGCGACAACACGCAAATCACCACGAGGCGATAAACAGTAAACACCAGTTCACACCTCTCACAGAGGGCTAGTACAAAAAATGCGTGGCAACGCCTCGACATTCATGCCACCAATTCGATCATACTCGGGAGCAAACATCATAACGACAACGCGAACATCAAACATACATACCCAGCCCTCAAACGGGAATGGATAGGTTTTAAAAACGAAAACCTCCTTTTGAAAATAATTTTGGAAACACCGATTGATCTTGAGTATCACCCTTCAATAAAAATACAATCGTGAAACATCGTTATCGAGACTTTGGAAACTATTTCGCATTCGATAAAAATGAGGACAATTTCTTTTCGTGAAAAACTTTCGGAAGTATTCGACCCTCGGGTCTAAGTAAAAGTGTTTCTAAAACATTGGAAAATATCTCAAAACATTTTGGTCCTCGAGGTAGAAGAATCTTGAAACATATTGTGGCACCTTGGATGTACCACAAGAAAATAATTCATTTTAAAAGGACGTCTAAATTTATTTTCTAAGATACTCAAAGTTTTCAACGATAATTCAATGGGCTAGAATGCCCAAAAATTTGAGATAATTACGGAACATTATAGTGCCGTGGGTCCCCGGAACCCACTGTGCTAAAAACCATTTACAAAATGCCAAAAGGTCGATAACGGTAATATTTTACAATGTCCGAAGTATTTCAAAACACATTTTTCAAATACCTTTGATTGTGTCATTTGAAAATACACGGCCCATTTGTCAAAATTTAACAAATTTTAAAAATCCATATAAACCATGGTTTGACCGCACCACCAAAATATTTTCCAAAATCGATTTCTACAAAATTCTCATCTTGTAAAGTCCTTCAGAAACATTCTCAAACTTACCCATAGCGGACAAAAATTACAACATTCCAAAAACAGTCGAATTTAAAACCATATACTCAAATGGAAATCGTGGTCGCCAATTCAATCAAATGCATCTCGTGGTATCAAGTTTAAACACACAAAGAAAATCATTCATCGGAGTTTCTCACAAACTCTACCGTCGGTACCTATTCGAAACCCATCAAGGTTTAAAACTTTCACAACCTACCACCCCACCCGGTGGTTCAAAGATAAAACAATAACGTGCCCAGTTCTATACACATACTATGTGTCACAAGTATTAAACACAACTATATTACACAATACTGTGTAAATAAAATTATGCACCGCAATTAACTCACTAAGATAAAATCGAGATACACAGGTATTACGCATAAAGGAGGAAACTTACATCCACAGGTCGCACGGAGGTGACGGTCGCCCACGATACTAATCTCGTCCGACACGTTGTGACTGCGCACAACTCAACTTGTCACCTGACGACTCGAACGACAAGACCACACATTACTCGACAAACCACGACTCGACTCGACCCGAAAGCCTAGGTTTCCGCAACCTAATCTCCGATACCATAAATGTAACACCCCCAAAACCATATGGGAATATTACACGCCGTAGACCCTTTCCACAAGGATCTACCAGGCTAAACATCCATAAACAACCAAATGCTTGCCCAGCCAGGGTCGAACAATAAAATGATACAGATCGATATGGCCACTTACACGTGAATACACAGACCGATGAGGTCACACAACCCAATCGATAAAACTGACTTAAATAACATTACCCACACAGGGGTCGAAATACAATCTGACGAAATCAAATCAACTCTGACAACACAACAAAAATCAAAACAACTCTCGACTCATGATTAGTATCGCAGCTCGTCATCCTCTTGTGCTAATCCTGTGACTGCTCCCCTGAATCTGCATGTACCTGGACGCAAAACAGACATCCACCCCCTGATTACTCGGGGGTTAGTAAAACTCCACTGTTTTACTAGTGCAAGTATCAAATCATACGAAATGTAACAAGCAAATAATAATCGTGAATCCAATATAATAATCAAGTATCAAAATATTCCCGAGAGGTTTTCACAAGGGAAGGTAAACTATGAAGCATTCGAAAATAAGATTATCATCTCGGGAATTTTTAGAATTTCAAACCTTTCGAAAATCTTAGGGTCTTAACCCAAATCACAAATTGTATTTAAATAATTCACAGTACGAAAACATTTCATAAATCTCGTGGGGCTCGGCCCAATATTCCTTTCTTAAAACTTTCTTTTCAAAACTTTGATTTGAAAACAATCATGCTCATGACACCGTGATCCACTGTCACGTGTCTCCGTAGGTTCAACAACCCGCACGGACTACACCACGCACAATTAAACAAACATAATCAATTCCGACACCGTGATCCACATCACGTGTCTCCGTAGGTTCAACAACCCGCACGGACTATTAACCAGACATAACCAATTCCGACACCCGATCCACATCACGTGTCTCGTGAGCTTAACAACCCGCACGGACTATATCAATCTCAACAACCACACATAGTCCCGACACCGTAGTCCACCGCCACGTGTCACCGTAAGCCCCGTCGAGCTCACCCGGTTGGGCGACGATCGTGTCCGAAACTCATGGTCCATCGCCATGCGTTATCGTAGGCCTCGTCGGACCGGACGATTGGACCTCGCACTCACTAAATTCGACCCCGTAGTCCATCGCCACGAATCCTCGTAGGTCCCGTCGGACCAACACGAGTGAACTTAGCGGTCACACACATATTCATATTCACATTCACATTACATACAACAATGAGCACAATTGATCAATCACATTGATCACCACAAAATCGTACATCACCTGCACATAACACAATCTCAACACTCGCAACAACTATCGTCAATCAACGATACATATCCAACATAACACACGTTCGGTACACATTACATTACACAACCAAGTGTACGACCGTCCCATATGTACGGCGCAATCCTGCACAAATGGCACAACGCCTAACACGTATACTAATATAACAATATTATCGCAAAGCCTTCAAATTACGGAAAACACAACCAACTCAAACGGAACATAATTACGAAGGCAAGAAAAATCATCACACATCTCATACATAATTACTAGTCGCAAGATACAAGTCGTATAGTAAGATACTTGCCTTAATAACCGCTACCAAACGCTCCGAAGAACACGGTTCGACCGGGAAGCTCGGACCCCGAAGAAGACAACGAACGGAAGGGTTCCGACTCGAGTTCTTCACAAGAATTCAACCCTAACAACATATAATCAATAAATCATCGATCATACGAGGAAGAATAATGGTAGAACGCTCGAATTCTCTTTGTGACATTTTATCGAACACCTTCAAGGCGTCGATAAAATACTCAATAAAACGATAAATCCGTGGCAATCCAACCGTGGAATAACAAGGAATTGGATATAATGTAGCTTAACAATCATCAATCCATCAATATTCTGAGTTAAAACGGATTAAACGGACAAATCGAACAAAATCCCCAAAACTATATTTTAAGAAAACTTGCCTTGATTCGGTCGATCGGAGCAAGTTATGGAAGGATTAATCGATGTTATGAACTTCAAAACTTCATGGATTTAACCCCTAACAACATCCCTCCATGATCATCAAAGCTCCAGCCGCGGAAGAGGAAGAAACGAGTGAGAAAAATGAAGAAAAACCCATTGCTCTGCCATATTTATAGCCTGCCGGACACGGCGGCAAGCAGCCGGACCCGGCGCCGGGTGTCTCGGCCGTGTCTCGGCAGGCTGCTGGTCTGGCCGACCAGGCGCAAGACACGGCCCAGGCGGCGCCGTTTCAGGCCGTTTCGCATGGTCCGGCCAGCCATGACTCGGTCGATCCGACGGTCCGAAAAATCCCGAAACTCAGACCTGAACGTAAACCGAAAGCACGGTTACGAAGTACTCGTAAATACGAATCCGAACACTGAGAGAACACCTGATTCCGACCACCCGAAGGCTCGAAATTCGACAACGGAAAGTAATTACCCAAAACTTTCGGAAATTACGAAAATGGCCCAAAACGTCCGAAAATCACGATACGCGATCGAAACACCAAACCAAAGCTCGCAACATGAATAATAACATTAAATGAACTTACGATAAACTCGAAACAACAGTTTCGGACGAGATTCGCAAGAATCGAACTCAAGTGCGGAAAAGTCGCTAAAAAGCTCGGAACTCAGCAAAACGATACCGAAACGAACTCGGATGACAAAAAGTGCAGAATTAATCATTCTCAGAATGATGAGACGGTCCCAAGCGAGTCGTCGAAACGGACTTCCGCCGAAAAAATAAAATTACCGGAAATCCGAAATTGCGGATATTACAGCGATCGTCATAGCAGTCGGGGAGTCTACCATAAGAGATACTCGGGGCAAACACCCAGAACTCGGCACCCACGGCGATCTCCTTTTGTTGATTGGCTATCGTCTTTTGTTGATTGGCGATCGTCTCGTGCCACGTATTAATCCAACATCCGTCAAAAGTCATCAAAGCCCAAATCTCGGGCTGGGACCCACGTGCAGATCTCAAAAGGTGCTGACAGACAAGATCGGTGCCCACAGCCTGTCACCTACCTCACCTACCAATAGGGCCGCAGACCTGCAAAAGGTGCTGACAGACAAGACCTGTGATCACAGTCTGTCACCTACCTCACCTACCAACAGTGCCGCCGAAAAGGTGGGTGACAATGCTCGGGGCGCATGCGAGTTCCGTCAGACCGTACATCCATTGTTAGTAACAATGGACTTTAAGGGAAAAGCCCCACGCGACGGGACGATCGGCCGTCTTATTATAATATAAATAACGACGATCGCCTGCGATCGCAGGGGGCCCCCCAGGAACTTGGTCTGCTATAAATAGGAGGTCCATAACACAGAATAAGGGCTTCGAAAATACAGCAAACAAGAGAGAGAAAAGAGAAAGACATTCTCATACATAGAACATCCATAGCAAGAATTCACAGAACTCCATATCTGATTCTTCCGGCATTCTATACGCTCCACAGCTTAGAAAACTAGAAATCTTTACACTTTTTGTGATAGATTCTAACATTAATATTTGTACTCAACAGTATACTTATTAATAAAATCTCGCGAGAGCATTCAAGCCCGGGATTAACAACCCCAACAAATCTTTTGTCATTTAATTTCTCACGGACGTGCTCCCGCACTTGTTGGTTACTCGATCATTCCAACAATACTATCTTCGGATAATATTTTGGGTAACAACAAATTTAAGATGAAAAAGATCACGAAAGATTTTGACGAGAACATCTATTTTGGTCTGAAATCCTAAGCGCTTTGAAAATGTAAACCCGTAGAGACTCCAATTCCATAAAATTATCGAGATTTTAAATGTCCTTAAAAAATTATTTTAATCATATCTCATACTACAACTTTCTCTTAAATCATTTTGATAAACTTAAAGAGACACTCATAAATCTATTTATTTTAAGTAAAAGAGTACTTTCAATAACGAATTGCTCACCATAGTCGCGAATTATATCATATGATGGTGGGTTTGATCGTGAAAGATGTGAAGTGTTTGTAGTCATTGATCTGGTAGTTTATGCTCTTAAATATTCGTAGCTATTCCATGGCTAAATCTTATGTGGGTGAGCATGTCACATATGTGTGGTTAGGTGATCAAAAGGAGAAACATACGATCTGCACGAGGATGATGAAATGTAGCAATACTTTGCCCCAAGCATTTTATAGTATCTTTTATGGTTATTGGTCTAAGTCAGATGTCCTTAGTACCCGAGTATTGTTAATATTCTTTTGTCGTTCAAGTCCTTGTATGAGCATTGTTCGTTAATTTGTAATATTTGTAATGTTGTAGAAATTTCAATATGTATTTCATAATTGGTTGGCCTTATCAGTCTGAGTTTTATGGTTGTCTATTTTATTTATCATTGTTAATATGTACAAGGTGCTTAAAAATAAGATCCTAGTAATCCCTTCATACAGTAAAACCTCGATAAATGAATATGATCGGGACCATAGAAAAATATTCATTTAGTGAAATTATTTATTTATCGAAAGAAAATTTGAACATATTATAAAGAGTTAGGAACGAAAAAAATTATTCATTTGGCGAGGTTATTCGTTTATCGAACATTCATTTATCGAGGTTTAACTGTATGTAGTGAGGAGTCGTGTTCTCTAAGGTCGTGATTTGTTTCCTTTTTTATCTATTACCTACTTGTTAGGATTTTCCATGAGGTAATACACTACTTTAGCCACTTTGCCATAGTCAATGACAATATTTGTCAAGGGACTTAGTTTGTACAAATTCTAGCAAAAAATGACATGGTTTGACCAATATACCCTTACTTTTCAATAAAACTAACCCACCATATATCTCTCCTTATCTTTTCTGAGTTTCTGGGTTACGACTTATGTATTTCGTACCGTCTCGTTACCATGTGTTGTTTACCTTTTGTGTTATTGTATCGTAACTTCGTATCTTATTTACCGTGTCGGAATATTGCACATGAGGTACCAGTAAGCGGATACGATATTTATTTTTCGTTACATTACCAGATTAATAATTGATCATTTATTATTTGTTTTTCGTTACGTTCGTTACCAATATAGTAACATGTTAAGTTTAAATGGTACACTCGGTAAGAAGTTACAATTTCTTACCAATATACCAGGAGAAATGTGATGACATCCTTACAAATTCGTAGTTGGAAATAGTTACGGTTACACTAATACGAAGTCATTAATTCGTAACTTCGTACTAGTTACACTTGGTAAGAAGTTACAATTTCTTACCAATATATCAGAGTGTAAATAGTGACACCCTTACTAATTCGTAGCTGGAAATAGTTACGGTTACATTAATACGAAGTCATTAATTCGTAACTTCGTACTAGTTACACTTGGTAAGAAGTTACAATTTCTTACCAATATACCAGAGTTTAAACAGTGACACCCTTACTAATTCGTAGCTGGAAATAGTTACGGTTACACTAATACGAAGTCATTAATTCGTAACTTCGTACTAGTTACACTTGGTAATAAGTTACAATTTCTTACCAGTCGTAACAGTTACGAATTCGTAACATGTATACCAAATCTCCAATACGAAAATTTCAAATCAGCATAAATGTGTTATGAAATTCGAATTTCGTAACTTCATACTGATATGAAATGATAAAATCTTAACAGAAAATCAAGGCATGGTGATACGAAATGACAATATTGTAACATGGTAACCCAGTCCGAAATGAATAAATCGTACCAACTGTAAATTCATAACCACGTATGCAAACTTGCCAAAAACTAGATCTAAAATACCAATACATACAAATCGATCTGAATCACTCCAAATATACCACGAATCACCAGAAATCATATGAAAACTTGTAAATCATCAAAAACAAATACAAAAATAACATTATTTCAAAATAGATCTAGGATTTTTCTAGAGAGAGAAAGTTGGAGAAAGAGAAATAAAATCGAATGAGAGAGTAGGGAAGATTCGGAGCTGCTGGCGGTCGTAGGGAAGATTCAGAGTAGGGAAGATTCGGAAAGAACTGGAACTCCGGCGAAGTCGGCTCCGGAAATAGCTAGATTCCGACGAGATATGAAGATGGTTGTGAGAGCCATGGTGGTCACCTAAGAACATGGTCGACGACGATAATGGGTGGCGCGACCATTCAATGGGAAGGGAGGGATTGAGAGAGAGGAGAGAAAAGAGAGAGAGACGGGGTGGGGGGAATGAGAGAGACATGAGGGAGAAAAAGAAAGACAGATAGAGAAATAGAGAGACGTGTGTGGTGGTGGGGGGAATGAGAGAGAGAGATGAGGGGAGAAGGAAATAAAGGGGTGAAGGTAAATTAGTCTGAATTTACTCTTTTTAGCTACAATTTGTACAAACTAAATTGCATGACAAATATTAAAATTTACTAAGCTATTTGGCTAATCCATGTCTTCTCTCATTTTCCATATACATGAACAATTTCCTTATCTATGTCCTGGAGTCATCATCTTCTTCTGCTTCTTATTATACAGAAATTGGAGGTGGCGTTTAGGAACGTAAAGCGATGAGGGATATAATTTATTTCAATTGAGGAGGAATTTCTAAGGGGCTGAAGACGGACATTTTTATTACATTCTTCAGCATGAATAATCCCATGTCCAATCAAATTTCTTCGCCTTGTCTAATCTTGTTTTTGTATTGAAACTCTGGTTGGAAATAGTGTCCTAGGACATTCTGTTGGGAAAAAATCAAATCTCACATTCATCCACTAGGGTTGAGCAGAAATAACCAAAAAATAGCATAAAAAATAATAATAATCCACAACGCAAGAATTTACGTGAAAACTCCAAAATCGAAGAAAAACCACAGCCCCAAAGAAAGAAATTTCACTATGTGAAACATTATTACAATCACACAGACATTCTCTCTCCCGACCCTGATACCCCACACTCTTACAAACCTTTGACTAACTCACACCTCTCTTCCAACTCTCCATACTAGGGAATACAAGAAAGGAATTTAACTAGAGTCAAACCACAAAGGTTAAAGTGTATTTGACTAGTGCACTTGAAACCACACCACATGGGTTCCTTAAATAACCTTAAGGTTCCCACCCATTTTGTTCCACAAGCAATGTGGGACAAAACCCACTTCTTATATTTTGACACAAAACCAACTGTTGTGCGACGATTAATTCGCCACGATAGGCGATCGGCGACCTCCCTGAAAAGTCAACCATAGAAGCCAAACTCCGGACGAACACCTAGAGTCCAGCATGATACAGCGATCGTCTTTTGGTAACCAGCGATCGTCTTTTGATACCTGGCGATCGTAAGTGTCTAACGGATCAGAGGCGATCATCTCATGCCACGTGGGGATCCAGCATCCGTCAAAGTCGTCGAAGACCGAATCTTGGACGATGGCCCACCCGCGGATCTTCATAGGATACCAACAAAAAGGATCATTGACCCCAGCCTGTCACCTACCACACCTACCGACAAGGCCGCCGAAAGGTACTAAGTGGACCCTCCTCGACAATGACTCGCGACGCGTCCGGCTTCCCATTGGTTCACCGGTGGCCTCCAACCGCAACCTCGGACCTCAAGGAACAGGCCCTCGTTACGGGACGATCGACAGTTTATTTTAATATAGAAAACGGCGATCGCCCGCGATCGCCTGAGGGATCCCAACTACTTTGTCCCCTATAAATAGAGGACTCACTGTTGCGGCCAAGAGGACGGATTCTACTACGAATTAAGTGCAAAAACACACACCAAAGAGAGAATAAAAGACTCCTTTGGCAAACACTAACACATTCATAGAGATATTCATACACATTCATCATTTACCCCAAGCAAGAACTCACAGATTCATCTATCTGGTTCTTCCGGCAATCTACGCGCTCTAAAGCCTAGATAACTAGAAATCTTTACACTCATTGTATTAGATTCTAACGTTAATATTTGTACTCGACAGTATATTTATTAATAACATCTCGCGAGAGCATTCAAGCCCGGGATTAACAACCCCGGCAAATCTTGTGTTATCTATTTTCTCACGGAAGTGTTCTCGCACTTGTTTGTTACTCGATCATTCCAGCAATACTATCTCCGGATAATATTTTGGGTAACAACAATTGGCGCTAGATGAAGGGGCTTCCCTCTAAACCTTCATTTTTATTCCAACCGTCTCGAAGAACACTCACTGTTCTCCGGACATATACTTGAAGAAACACTCACTGTTCTTCAATAGAAAAACCATCAGAAAATGACATCAGCAACAACCTCCAAGAGGGCCACCCGAGATCTCACGGAATCTTATTCCGGCGAGGACCGAATCCCAGCCCACGGCGGAAGGCGACCGTGGCGACGCTAGGCTCTCACTCCCGCCCCCGAGGGACGGTTCTAGCCTCTCACTCGATCAGTTCCAGACATCGGAACAGATTGAGGAGGCTATAGCCATCCTCAGGGAACGGCAGAGGGCCCACGATACGCCCACCATCACCCCGTCAGCTAACCGCCGGGCAAGCAAACGGAAACTCAAGGGGATCTATGTTGAGAAATCGACAGAAAGCCCCGAGCCGCTGGGGAAGGCTCTCATAAGGCGGGACGATTCCGTCTTCAGCCGCCTAGGGAGCGATCCCTCATGGCGACCGGGGCACTCAGGCCCCAAATGAGACATCGATATCTGAATCCTTTACCAGGAGTTCGGCGTATCCGACTCCCAAGAGACAGACCGGTCAACGAGCCCCTGCTCGCCCAAGAAGGGAACCCTCTGGCAGGGAGATCGTCGTTCACCACGGGGCCAGGGGATCAGTACACGATCGCCTTGGTTCACGCTCTGAGAGTCAATCGGCGAGCAGTCAGGCGACGGCGATAGCCGCCATACAACGCCAGCTCGATGAGATGAGGGCGCTCATGGAAAATGGGGCAAGCGCCAGGAGATCGATCATTGGTTCAAGCGAACCACTCACGACTCAGATCGAGCTCGCCCACCCAACCAACAATCAATCCCCACAAACACCTTTATACGAGGGGAAATCGGATCCGAAACCCACTTAAGCAAATTCCGGATCTACATGACCGGGTGCGGAGCTTCAGATGCGACGAAATGTCGTATGTTCCCGTTGACTGCAGGCGATCTCGCCCACAGATGGTACACCTCACTACCATCTCGCTCAATCAATTGCTTTGAGAAGCTAGCGAACGACTTCAGGTCATACTTCGCCGCCAAAGTCGCTCGCCCGGAAGGTCCTCACCGCATGATGAAAATCAGGCAGGGGAAGGATGAATCGGATGAGGATTACATCGACCGGGTAGACGAGATAGTCCTCACCAGTGAGCCCGTCAGCGACGAGATCGCTTTCAACTCAGTTATGAGTGGATTCCACGGACGCTCGCCCATGTTCAGGCACCTCACAAAAGATATCCCCCCGACCTATTCGATCTTCCGCAACAAAGCCGCCGGGTTCCTGGCCAGACAGAGGATGCTCTCACTCCGCTTGGAAGAGGGACCATCCGAAGAAGGAAAAGCACCCTCCCATGTCCAGAAGAAGGCGGTCGCCAAGCCCAGAAAGGCGATCGCCAAGCCGCCTGGCGAGTTCAAAGCCTTCGAGGATGTAGAGGTCCACCTTCTTCACAACCTCAACTTATCTCCGGCCCACATCTTCAACGCGATCAAGGGTCGCGAGTGGCTTTCCAAGCCAAAGCCAATAAGGGACCACGGTCACCTAGACCGTAGCAAATTCTGTGCCTATCATAAGAGTCCCGGCCACAACACTAGCCAATGCCGCGATCTCCTCAGACAACTCTGGCGACTGTTTGAGGAAGGCAAACTGGACAACTTGGTCACCAAGCCGGAACCAAGGACGGAAAGGACCGGAGGGCGCGAACGTCGGCAACACGAGAGAACTCCTCCCAATCCGGTCGCTTAATCGAGCATGAGCCGGAATACTCGATGATTCGGTCCCACCGATCAACTCGCGGCCGGGTCAACATGCTTCAAGCGGGAGGTGGAAACCTCGGGGGTCTTTTCGGTTTCCACCATGTCGAACAGAAACGAAAAGCCGAGCCGAGGGCATTCGCCGGGGTCCACGTCGTTGTACCCGGAACCGACCATCTCTAGAGACGCGCTCATCACCTTTTCCAACAAGGACAGGGAAGGAGTGCAATGTCCCAAAGAGGATGCACTAGTGATCTCCGCTTGCATCCTTGGGAAGACGGTCGATCGCGTGTTGGTCGACAATGGGAGTTTTTGCAACATCATATTCAAATCCGCCCTAGACCAACTCGGCAACCTGATCAAATTCATCAAGCCTTTCGACACCGTGCTTCAAGGGTTCGGCGACAACACAGTCCAAGCCTACGGGAGGATCAAGATCTCCGTCGAGCTAATATGCTTTTATGATCCCAAGGTTAGGATTACTAGGAACCTAAGCTTTGTAATCATAGATAGGCCCAGCATCTATAATGGGTTCCTAGGTCGCCCCTTTTTAGAAACCTTTGAGGCGGTCGCCTCATCTTTCTTTTACTGTATCAAATTCCCCACAGCCGATGGGACGGTCGGTACTGTAAAAGGAGATCAGCTAATGGCAAAGAGATGTTTGAGTTACTCCTATGTTGTTAATTCTTTCAATACTTCCCATACTGTATGTAACATTGAAGCGACCGACGATCAACCCATGGAGATCGACGAGCCTGAGACTTCGTACCAACCCGACTCAGGGGACGCCATCTCTCATCGATCGACGGACGACATCGAGCCAAGGATCGGTTTCGAGCCAAGTCTCGACATCGATCCAAGGACCGAGTCCGGAGATCGTACCAAACAAGAGGCGACCGTTCCTGTCGAAGAGTTGGAGAGCATTACGATGGATCCGGATCATCCGGAACGGGAGGTACAGATCGGCGCAAGCATCGACCGCGAATTAAAGGGAGATCTGATCAACTTGCTACGTAAGAACATCGGTGTCTTTGCCTGGTCGCATCAAGATATGGTTGGCATAAGTCCCGAACACGCCTGCCATTATCTGAAGATCGACCGGGCGATGAAGCCTGTTCACCAGAAGCGTAGGAAGTTCGGTCCCGAGAAATACGCGGCGCTCGACATAGAAGTCCAGAAGTTACTCAACAACAGACTGATCGGAGTAGCAACTGACGAACCACAGTGGGTCGCCAACGCGGTGCTCGTCAAAAAGCCAACTGGCTCCTGGAGATTATGCATAGACTTCACCGACCTCAACGCGGCATGTCCAAAAGATCACTTCCCGATGCCTCATATTGATCACACAGTCGATAGCACGGCAGATGCGAAATGATGTCGTTTATGGATGCCTTCACGGATATCATCAAATCCCAATGGCGGAGGAAGACATAAAACACACATCTTTCCACAGAAAAGACATATACTATTGGGTCGAATGCCGTTCGGCTTAAAAACGCAGGCGACCTACCGGCGATTAGTCAACGGGATGTTCGCCGATCAGATCGGCAAGACCATGGAGGTCTACATTGACGATATCGTAGTCAAAAGCCTCAAGAAGGAGATCACCTCAACGATCTTGCCGAGACGTCGCCATCCTTGAGAAGTTTAACATGAAGTGAACCCCAAGAAATGCAACTTCGGGGTGGGCTCAGGGAAGTTCTTGGGGCACATGGTGAGCCAAAGGGGGATCGAGGCGAACCCCACCAAGATACAAAGCGATCCTTGACATGCAGAACCGCGAAACATCAAACAGTGCAACGCCTCACGGGTTGTCTAGCCGCCTCAACCGCTTCATATCACGGCTCGGCGATAAAAGCAAGCCTTTCTTCGCGACCATCAAGAACAAGAAGTTCGCATGGACGAAAGAAAGCCAGATAGCATTCGCCCAAATAAAGGAATATCTTTCTAACCCCCAGATCTGGCAAAGCCGATCCGGTGAAAAATTATTCCTTTACTTAGCGGCCTCGGAGGTCGACCGAGTGCCGTCTGCAGTGCGAGCAGAGGGGCAAGCCCACTTGCCGATCTACTATGTTAGCCAGGCGCTCCACGACGCCGAGACACGTTACACACCATTGGAGAAGATCGCCTATGCCCTTGTCATGAGTGTACGAAAGCTGAGAGCTTACTTCTTCGATCACCAAGTGGAGGTCCTAACCACTCTACCTCTAAGACAAGTCCTGCACCGACCGGACACCAACGGGCGACTCCTCAAGTGGTCGCTGGAGATCGCACAATACGGCATCACTTACGCTCCTCGCACGGCGATCAAAGGCCAAGCTCTGGCGGACTTCGTGGTGGAATTAACGTTCCCTCACAGTCCGACCCAGGTCGGCCGACCTGCCTGGAAATTATACGTGGATGGCTCAGCGACCAATGCGAGAGCTGGGGCAGGGATTGTCCTCATTAGCCCCGACGGTCAGAGTTTCACGAATGCCGTGCGTTTCGGTTTTCGTGCGACCAACAATGAAGCCGAATACGAAGCTCTGGTAGGCGGGCTTGATCTAGCCCTCGCCCTAGATGTTCGACGCCTCCATATCTTCATGGACTCCCTTTTGGTCGTGAACCAAGTCAAGGGGGAATATGAGGCACGCGGCGAACAAATGGTCAAATATCAAGAGCTGGTCGCCGAAATGTGCACAAAATTTGAAGAAGTACTAATCGAGCAAGTCCCGAGAGAGCACAACTCCCAGGCCGATGCACTTTCCAAACTAGCATCATCGGATGGGGCAGCCGACTTCTCCAACATCCAAATCACAAAGTCAGCAAGGCCGGCGATCGACAGGAATTTGGTTACCACGGTCGCCATCGCCGGAGAGAATTGGATGACTCCGTTCATCAAATACTTAAAGGACGGAACGGTCCCTGACGACCGTGTTAAAGCTCGCCAACTCCAGCTTCGTGCGACCAGGTATACCCTATTGGACGATCGGCTTTACAAGCGAGCCTTCAGCCTTCCTCTCCTCAAGTGTATTACACCGGAGGAAGGTCGGCTCATTTTAGCTGAAATCCATGACGGGATTTGTGGGAACCACGCGGGCGGGCGAGCCCTCCTCCATAAGACAACCAGACAAGGATTTTTCTGGCCATCACTTCGGAAAGATGCGATCGCTTATGCCAGATCTTGTCATAGATGTCAGATAATGGGCCCCAACATTAAGCTATCACCCGAACAGCTCACCTCCATGTATAGCCCTTGGCCATTTGCGCAATGGGGCATCGACCTTATAGGTCCCTTGCCGACGGCTCCAGGGGGCTATAAGTTCGCCATCGTTGGGGTCGACTATTTCACCAAATGGGCTGAGGCCGAACCGCTCAACAAGATCGGCCAAGAGCAAGTGATCAAGTTTATATGGAAAAACATAATATGCCGATTCGGTTTGCCCTGTGCCATCATCTCCGACAACGGGAAACAGCTTGACGGCTTAGAAGTCATGCAATCGTGAAAAGTGGGGAGTCAAAAGGTTATTCTCGGCGCCCTATCACCCTCGGACGAACGGGTAGAGGCGGTGAATAAGATCCTCAAACACACGATCAAAGCACGACTCGAATCCAGTAAGGAAGATGGGCGAGCGAGCTCCCGGACGTTTTATGGTCCTACCGAACGACGACCCGAATTCAACCGGCGAAACCCCGTCGCCCTTACCTTGAATGAAGCGGTGATTCCTTCGGAGATCGCCATCCTCACCATCGAACCGAACAGAGATGACGACCGACAACGATGTAGCCCGCGAATCGACCTAGACATGCTTGAAGAAAGACGGCTGACCTCAGAAATGAAGAACACAATCCACAAAAGGAGAGCCGAGAGGTTCTTCAATTCAAAGGTCAGAGAAAGAAGATTTCGAGTGGGCGATCTCGTCCTCAAGAAAATCCAAACCCATACAGGCGTCTTTGGTCCAAACTGGGAAGGACCTTTCAGAGTATCCAGATGGCTAACTAAAGGAGCCTACGAATCGAACATCCCGACGGTATTCGGACCAATACCCCGAACGCCGTGCATCCGAAAAATACTATCGGTGATAAATTTGTATTCGATTTCAATGATGTACAAGGAATATAATGAGATTTTTGTTATCCCATCTGTTATGGCGATCGCCCTGTGCATCGCATATCACCGACGATCGCCGATCACGACGATCCTAGGTAAAATTAATGCGCCATGGTCACGGAGGTCGATGGAACCGGCTTCGCCATGCAAGGTTCCTTTGGGCCGAGATCGTCCGCCCTTCGTTTAAATACGAGGCCGACGAGCCGAAGGACCCTCTAAAATAATCGCAGGCGCGATCGCACGTTCTCAAGGTACATCATCTAACATGGTGAACCCGAACAATGCGACGCGTGCCGTTACCCCCGTCTCAACGTACACCGTCGAGGATCGCCATCTTCATGGCGGGCCGAGGTGGAAGCAGAGTGACAAGCCGCGGACGTGGTGTCGAATAAGCCGACAACACTCCGCGCAAGGACTCCTCCAGACCGAGATCGCCCGCCTTCCGTTTTAACACAAGGCGGCGTAGCCTAACGGAGGACCCTCACAAAGTGAGTCGCAGGATACTAAATATCCCGCGCACACGAAGACACAATTGGGGAGATCGGTCCATCGAACACCCCAACCACACATGACTCTTGAGAATCGGCAAAATGAAGATAGCTCGCCAGATAGACTAGTCTTTGTTTCCTTACTTACTATAAGTGAACAAAGACAAGGGGGCAAGGATAGGTCGAGCTAATCTCAGATACGATCGAACAAAGAGGAACCATACTCGATCGGCTTCGCTAAAAAACATGCAGGGCGATCGAGGTCGTCGACGAAAATTACAAGAAAGAATTCCAATTCAAAACATCTCAATAATTTCAACACTCATAATCGGCGGACGAACAAAAATCGAAAGCAAATATACGCGTACTCGTAAAATTGCACACAGATACCAAAGGCGATCGCATATAATGCATTACGCAGAATGAGAAAAGGAGTATTTTATTCATGAACACAAGCTTCATACATTTCGAGGCCCGAAGGCATTACAACAAAAAGTACAAGGTACGGAGGAAAAACAAAAATGCCTCTCAAGGCCCCGCCTGCTGGTCTTCACCCTCGGTTTGCGGATCGGCTTGGGCACCCCCATCGGCCTCGGGATGAATGAGTTTGCCGGTATACCAACTCAAATCAATCCCGAGGTCGACCAAGTCAAGGATCGGCAGAGAGAATTCTGGATGCAGAGGATGCTTGGAAACATAGGATCTGAAGCTTTCCATCAGGGGACCGGTCTCGACCCCCGCCTTTTTAGCAGCTCGGACAGCGTCAGCATAGGCCAAGTAGTAAGCGAACTCGCCGACGTGCCCGACGTTAAGGTAGGGATCGACCTCGATCGCCTTCAGCTGCCCCTTCAGATCCGCCGCCGTCTTCTCGACCTCCGCCAGTTCGGCCGTCTTGGCAACATTCTCGCCCGGCCTTCTCCGGCTCTCTCTTCGCGCCTCCGGCTCACCATCGAGCGATCCACCGCAGCCTTCACCCTTGGCCGCCTCCTCTGCGATGCCTCGAGCTTCGGCGAGTCTCCTTCTCCTTATTACAGATCAATCGGCGCCTTCCTTGGAGCGGCTCGGCTCCTGCTAATCGATCCACGCCCCGCTTAGCCCGCTTGGCGGTCTCCTCATACTCTTTCTCCATAGACCGGATCCGGTTGGCGTCCTCGATATTTCGCTCGGCGGTCTCGAGCTCGCGATGGAGATGAGCGGTGGAGGGTCGCCCCTCAAAATCCCGAGCACTGACGCCATCGCCGCCGTCTCAAGAGCTGGCAACGGCCGCCGCATGGCGTCTCCAGGATCGCCGACGAGCGATCGCGTCAAGGTCGATCGCCCAAGCCTTGGGCAGGGAAGTGATTGCCTGGCGAACGTAAACAGGGACTTCGATAGAACCTTGCGGAGCCTTGCTCGACAGGAAATCCAGCACCATGGGGGCGACGTCCGGGTCGGCGAGACGAACCCTGCAGCGCAAACCAAGGAAATCAAGGAGTTAGCCCATACCATGCTCGGAATGCCTAACTCAGAAAATTTTTGACCCACTCTTACCTATTGACCAGCTCGGGGTCGCGTCCGAAAAAAGGCTTGCCCCGGGATGTCTCCGCATCGGCGATCGCCATCTTCTTCGCCGAGCTGCCAGATGACCGGGGTACGGTGACCGTGGGCTCGGGGCCAGATCGCCCCATCATGGGGATGGCGGAGATAGGAGCCGCAGCGACCGGAGGCTCAAGAATCGATACGTCCGCCTCGGAGATCGACGGGGACTCCGACCTCCGCCTCTTGCGGCGTTTGAGCTGTTCCTCTCCCTCGACCACCGGCTTGGCGACTGGCGCGCCGGGTCTCACACGGGCAGGTGGTGAGACGTCGTCGCAGAACGCGACCGGCCGCTTGCCCAACTTAAGGCGACCAAGAACTCCCAAGTCCGACATAGCTATCTCCGGCGGAGGTTCGCGATTCGGGAAAATAAGCCTCACAAAGAAAAGATGCAAACGAGTTAGACAAAACAAAACGACCTCTTGAGACGATCGTCAAAGAAAGGAAACACCACTTGAACTCATACCTTGAACTTTCAAGTGACGAGGGTAGCAAAACAAACGAGCCCCCAACCGATGAGCTTCGGTGCCAAGCGATCGAACGTCAATAAAGGAGTTCGGCAACGCACGGATACGCTCCCAAACGATCAAGAAATCAAATGGGAGGTCGTGATCACCGGAACGAGAGGTCTGCAAAAAGAAAACAAAATTAGATCACCCAAGACAAGCTCAATCAAGGGGAGAGTTTAAATCCTTACTCGGATTCCTCTCCGGAAAGTAGTGGGAATCTCCAACTCTTCATTCAGCCCTTCACTCAATGCCGATCGCCATGCCCCGCCGACCCAACACCATTTTGCCAGGTCGCCGGTCTTATTCGCACGCCGAGAACCACTCTCCCGAGTCGGCCCTGGATATGATAACCGCCGATCGTCCCTTTCTGCGCAGCCAATTTAAACAAATAATTCATCTCGGTAGCAAAGAAGGTGACGAAATAACCGGTGACCGCCAAACAAGGTCAACGTGCAGATGATCTGACCAAGCATTCGGCGTCGGTTGAAGAGGCGCCAAATTCCAGTGCGATCAAGAATAGGAGACGGCGAGTGGCAACGGAATCACAGACCCGCCTCCATAATCATCTCATTGACGGCGACCATATCCCGGGGCGGTTGGTCGGCGCGCCATTCTCCAAAGGCACGTGAAGGGAAACGTCGGAGGGGATGTGATATTTGGCCCTCCAGGGCCAGTCCTTCTTGGTCGCCGTACTCGGATCCGGCCGAGAGTCCACGGAGACGGACGCGGCCCGAAAGACCGTCCGATTCACATGTTCGTAGGGGTGAGCGGCGGTGTAGGCCTCGAAATCGAATTCGGGCAAGGTCCAGTGATCGATTCCATCATCCGAGCAAAAGCCACATAGGCGGGCCGAATCTGCTCTCTCTCTCCTGTGCCTCCCGCATCAAATCGTCTTCATCCACCGGCGAGCCCCCTGCTCGCCGTCGCCGCCGTCCTCGCCACCTCGGCCTCGTTGAAAAGTTTTTCGAGTTCTTCGGTGCAATCCCCGCTCGAATAGCTTCAGCCGCCTCCATATCCACTCTAACGGAACCTCCTCCCGTTCGTGCAACGCGCGGCGGCAGAGGAGCTTAGGTCTCGAAGGTTTTCGATCCTCCCGACATGTTAGAAAGTAAAGATAAGGAGAAGGTTAAATTTTTCTTACCTAGAAAAAGGAGGGGATCGGCACTAAAGGCTCCGAAATTTCGCAGAAATTCGCCATGGATGCTAAGGGCGCGTAAAAGTGAAGGAGAAGAAGCCCTCCCTTTTATAGATGGGGACGAGGGCCTAAGTGCAAATAGAGAAACTTCGGGACTGAATCGGAACCGTCACGTGGGGACGCATTAAATGCGGCCTCGAATCCCGCATACGCGTCTTTTCGAGGGCATGCCACCGGCTGTGTCCGACAAACCGTCGGATTCCCCAACAATGGCACGACGCGTGTCCCACCACTTTGGAAAGCCCGCCTCCTTTTCCCGCCGCTCCCAACGCGAAAGAAGGTCGTCCATATTTGAATTCAGATCGGCCGGTCGTCTAAACATCGGCGATCGCTAACGGTGCCACCTCACCCCGTGTTTTCAACATCGAGGCGAATGGGGGCAATTGTTGTGCGACGATTAATTCGCCACGATAGGCGATCGACGACCTCCTGAAAAGTCAACCATAGAAGCCAAACTCGGACGAACACCTAGAGTCCAAGATGATACAACGATCGTCTTTTGGTAACCAGCGATCGTCTTTTGATACACGCGATCGTAAGTGTCTAACGGATCGAGGCGATCATCTCATGCCACGTGGGGATCCAAGATCCGTCAAAGTCGTCGAAGACCGAATCTTGGACGATGGCCCACCCGCGGATCTTCATAGGATACCAACAAAAAGGATCATTGACCACCTGTCACCTACCACACCTACCGACAAGGCCGCCGAAAGGTACTAAGTGGACCCTCCTCGACAAATGACTGCGACGCGTGGCCGGGCTTCCCATCGTTCACCCACCGGCCTCCAAGCGCAACCTCGGACCTCAAGGAACAGCCCACGTGACGGGACGATCGGCCGTTTATTTTAATATAGAAAACGGCGATCGCCCGCGATCGCCTGAGGGATCCCAACTACTTTGTCCCCTATAAATAGAGGACTCACTGTTGCGGCCAAGAGGACGGATTCTACTACGAATTAAGTGCAAAAACACACACCAAAGAGAGAATAAAAGACTCCTTTGGCAAACACTAACACATTCATAGAGATATTCATACACATTCATCATTTACCCCAAGCAAGAACTCACAGATTCATCTATCTGGTTCTTCCGGCAATCTACGCGCTCTAAAGCCTAGATAACTAGAAATCTTTACACTCATTGTATTAGATTCTAACGTTAATATTTGTACTCGACAGTATATTTATTAATAACATCTCGCGAGAGCATTCAAGCCCGGGATTAACAACCCCGGCAAATCTTGTGTTATCTATTTTCTCACGGAAGTGTTCTCGCACTTGTTTGTTACTCGATCATTCCAGCAATACTATCTCCGGATAATATTTTGGGTAACAACACCAACAAACTTCACCTTGGCAAAATAAAAGAAGCTTCATTGTCTTTACCGACAATCATGACTCTCAATCCAGAGAACCATCATTCTCAAACCAGAGAATCCTACTCCATCATATGAGTAGACCACTTAGAATACACCATTCTAAGAATTTCCTCGGCACATATCGAAAAACCCGCTGAAATTTATGGTGCAACTCCCAACTTTTGGCCCTCCTAGAAGTCCTTCAGCCATCGACATAACACACACATTGTATCCATGCCAAACCGATACCCGTGTGTAAATTCCACCACACACCTTACATCCATGTCAAACCAATGCCCGTGTAAAATTCCACCACACCCGGCATCTTTCCATGACAAGCCAATACCCGTGCGCAAATTCGTGGACCCGCTAATATAACCACATCCTCTTTCATGACAACTCATATGCCAAAAGGACATACATTTTCTCATCAGAGAAAATCATCACTGTCACAATGTTAGCCCGGATTACGAGTTATTTGCCAGATTAACTCCACCTCCACCTTGACAGTTCACCTTCATAGCCTTGTGTAACCCGAATTGTACCAACACATCCTTGACTTATACTTGTCATAAGCCAAACTTGATCATTTCATAAAAAATCTCCACCTGCTTGAACCACCCTAGCCTGATGAACAACCGTCTCCAAATGAGACCCCCGAACACCGCTCAAGAAATCATTTCTGATGTGGAAGGTCAGACATCGCTGCGACCACAGAGCATACTCAGAATTTCAAGAGACCCAACCCGGGGTCTGATACCACTTGTTGGGAAAAAATTAGATCTCACATTCATCCACTAGGGTTGAGCAGAAATAACCAAGAAATAGCATGAAAAATAATAATAATCCACAACACAAGAATTTACGTGGAAACTCCAAAATCGGAGAAAAACCACGGCCCCCAAAGAAAGAAATTCCACTATGTGAAATATTATTAAAATCACACAGACATTCTCTCTCCCGACCCCGGTACCCCACACTCTTACAAACCTTTGACTAACTCACACCTCTCTTCCAGCTCTCCATACTAGAGAATACAAAAAAAGGAATTTAACTAGAGTCAAACCACAAAGGTTAAAGTGTATTTGACTGGTGCACTTGAAACCACACCACATGGGTTCCTTAAATAACCTTAAGATTCCCACCCATTTTGTTCCACAAGCAATGTGGGACAAAACCCACTTCTTATATTTCGACACAAAACCAACACATTCGATGTGCCTAAATTTGTAACCGTCACATTTAAATAAAGTTATTTGATATCATTTATTTCTCGTTGATTATTATAATGTGTGCATGTTTTAGTATTATAATAATCGAATAATAGTTATTCACGAATAATAAGATTATTCAAATTTTCCTCGTACAATCGCATTGAGTAGAGACTCAAGCGATTAATATACTAGTATAAGTTTGATTGATAATCATCGGACGATTATGCGTATGGTATGGATCAATCTTATGGGTATTGGTTGGATAACTAATAATGGACAAACCCGCATTGAGATCACTGCATGGAAATGTCATAAGTGAATCTCAATATAACAGTATGTCAAAAAATCCCTGAACTTGAGATTATCATAGAGTCCAACATAATAACTGCTATGCCTTGACGTAATCCAACGTCATCTGAAACATGGTGATCATAAAGGTTAGCGATCGGGATTAGTGGGAGTCATGTAGAGGTCAATGAATAATCAAGACGGGGATTTGTTGCCCTCTTTAGTGAGAGAGATATCTGCTGGGCCCCTCGATAAGTAGGATCGAAGTAAATGCATGGCCATGCTCAAATGAAGAGTCATTTGATTCAATCAGTCTACTTAAGATCGATAAAGCATTTGAACATAAATAAGTATGACACACTCCATGACTTAGTTCAAATATGATATCGCATGACTATGGAATTTGACACGTTAAAAGGTTTAATGGACTATTAACTTATATTATTTGGGAGAAATCGACTGTCTCTCACTGTAATTAGCTGAACTCTCGTATGGAAATAATTTCTGAACTTCTGGCCCTTGGAAGACTTATGGTTTCTGAACCTTTTTCCAGTTGTTGGAGGTCTCTTATTTATAGGAGTGGAGGTAGCTGGGCGATCGCCTTCGCTGTATTATAATAAGCGGGCGATCGTCTTTAGCACATGTGTTGGTCTCCTTAGAGTCCGCAGCAGCTGCTGGCAGCCGGATGCACGAACCAATGAGAAGACAACACGCGTCCGGAGTTCGCTGTCTTGGGAGGTTCCACCTAGGACCTTTCGGTGGGTCTGTCGGTAGGTGAGACAGTCCTTGTCGTTGACAGCTGTTGATGGGCTGGAGTCAAAGATCCTTATTCTGCGGCGCCATTCGCGGATCTGCACGTGGGTCCTCGCTCCGAGATCCGATTTTCATAGATATGACGGATGATGGCCTTACACGTGGCATAGGACGGTCGTCCTGGGTCGGGCACCAGAGTCGATCGCTAGGTGCCAAGAGGCGATCGCCCTGGACGTCGATCGCTCGGTACCTGACCTCGGTCTGGACTCTTCGCTTGGCAAGTCGGCTTTGGATTATTTGATGTTGTCTTTGGTCGCTCGGCCCTTATGCCGATCGCCGTAGAGGCGTATAAATCGCCGCACAACACTACTAAAAAGATGATCCGACCCGAGCATTTAGACACTTCGGCTCCCGATGTAGGTAGCAAAAAAGAAAAGTACGGATAATAGGTAAATATATAAACATAGGTCATTTTAAAAATATATATTTTTAGGGATATTTCATAAATACACAGGTCAAAAATATAATTTCTAAAATGTTATTATCAAAAATATTTATAGAAATCATATTTTGTAATTTCATATACATATTTGTTAAATACATCGATATACATAATTTTATGTTGAAATTTGGTTGAATTCATGCATAATGCTCGATTAAAGTACCAATTCAATTTTAAAGCTGAAAATTATTACTTGATGATGAAACATCGAGAATAGTGCATCCTTAATAAGTTTAATGCAATTTTTAGATCATATTAAATATATCAATATGCATGATTTTTTATTGAATTTGGATTGAACACATAGATAATGTTGGAATAAAATGTAAGTTCATTCATAGAGCTGAAAAATACATAGACACATCTTGCACACTATTTGTGACAGGAAAATGTGTGATTTTTTAAATTTTAGTAAATTTGTAGACATAGATAATTTTAAAAGCATAAATTTTTTCATAAATATTTTAAAATGTCGTTAATTCCGGTAAAAAAAAAAGAGTTCTATGACGATGTGAATGGGCTGAAAATCACGGACTCCGTAATTTTCAAAAATTTTAATCCAAATCTTGCTGTTCTGGGCCCAGCTCTAAGTCCATTTAAATCCAAATACGAGCCCGTTTGGTGTACTTTCACGATTTAACCGGCCAGGCGGCCACCTCATACCCTTCCTTAATTAAACGGAACCCCAGCACCCAGCCAGCACGCGACCACCATCACACGGCGTTTTCTGCTCATCCGCCGCCACCGCCACCACCACCACCAGCGCCAACGAAACGACGCCGCCTCTTCGTGGCGGATAGATGTCGAAAACACTGGTGCAGCCGATTGGCCAAAAAAGGCTGACGAACGTGGCTGTTGTCCGCCTGAAGAAACACGGCAATCGCTTTGAAATTGCTTGCTACAAGAACAAAGTCCTCTCTTGGCGCTCGCACGTGTACGTATATACATGGCTTTCTGTATATGTTTATGCTTTTTGTATTGATCGTTGATTTTTGGACTTCCGATTTTGTTTATAGTACTTTGAAATTTGAAGACGAATTAGGATTTTGGAACTTAGCTTTCGTGTACAGTTAAAATTTGGCATGGAGATATAATCAAATGGCATAAATTATTTGAGTATTGGAGTGCTAATGTGGTTCCGGTTCACCTTATCAACACCTTAAAGGTGAGTGAGACTACTTGAGCTACAATGCTTGTATTACTTTCACATTTTAAAAAATATAGGGATAATTAGAAGACTCCAGAATAAGAGGAGAACAAAGTAGTGATTAGGGCTTGATGTTTGGGTATGGGGATTTTGAACTAATTTTGTGAACTTTGTTGAACATTTTGAAGTACTGATATTATTGATGACATTTCAATGCAGGGAAAAAGATTTGGACGAAGTGTTGCAGTCCCATACTGTTTATTCCAATGTTTCAAAAGGTGTTCTTGCTAAGTCAAAAGATTTAATGACAGCATTTGGGACAGACGATCAGACTAAAATATGTTTGGAGGTTGTTAATCCGCTCTTTTTTTCTTGTTAGTTATTGTGGGGATGGGGGCGGGGGACTGCATTCATTGAACTGTTCTAATAATTTTAATAAATGTTATTGTGTAATATTAAATTATTCATGTTGTCCCTGGGAACTTCTCTCACTGGTACCGAATACCAATATTGGATGTTGAACCACAGTTATTCTCTCTAAATTGGTAGAAATTGTTTAGTGCCAAAAATAAAAAGCTTGTAGTACCAAAATTTCGGAAATACTAACAACGTTATATTCAGTTATAATTCGTCTATGTGTAGAGGGATAGATTTACCCGTATCAGACAGTTTACCATCATTATACAGGATTGAAATTTATAATAGGGTAGATAACTGCCAGTTATTAAGTAAATGACCAATTGCAATAGTGAAGTTCAAAGAAAAACCAAGAATTGTACAGTGTGCTGATAGAAATCTTTGATTCTAGAATTTTCATTCAGAATAAATTTTCCTAGGGATAGTTATAGATTTTTTTACTAAACAGTAAGTTAATAATTTGGAGTCATATTCCACGATGTACGTTTTGACTTTTACAATATCAATCAGGTAATGTGACATGATTATAGCAATTATCTCAAGTCATCACCGTGTCATGATATTCTTTGTGTAACTCGAAAAAACTATGATCTTGGCGGTTTTGGACTTTCAACTGATTTCTCCTTCGTTATGAAGGTTGTGACATGATGGGTTTCCGGCGGAAAATTTGCCACTTTGCTTATTGCGTGAATTTAGTGTTAACTAATTTTAGACCCTTAATTGGCACTATAATCTTCATGTCACCGACCTCGACATATTAAGGTGCAGTTGATGATGATGAGTTTAATAATCCGATAAGAACTTGAGATAGTGGGTAATAGGAAGATATGCAGTATGTTTCAGCTGTTTGTCCAAGCGACAGAACATGGACCAATTCTCTTCCTTGTCAACTCTGGGCACATATCCCGGAAGTTCGTGAAACTAAAAGTGAATAAGATTATGAGGCAATGGTTATGGACATACTGAAACTACATTGATACTCAAATTTTGGGCGTGTCCTGGACTGGAATTTGGTGGGATATGGTGGGTGGGTGGGTGTGGTGTGTGTGTGTGTGTGTGTGGAGGGGGGGGTCGGGTTTAATTTATTCTTCCAAGGCTTATGGGTGGTATGGTTTTCAGAATTACTATATTTTATACGACATTATATAACTGTTGAGTAATTACTGGCTCTTGAAAAGATGGAAATATATGCGTGTCTAACTGTTGTATAAGTATTATTCTTGTTGCAGATCTTGGAGAAAGGAGAGCTACAAGTTGCAGGAAAGGAGAGGGAGTCACAATTATCTAGTCAATTCAGGGATATTGCAACCATAGTTATGCAGAAAACTATCAATCCTGAAACCCAGCGACCTTATACCATAAGCATGATCGAGAGACTAATACATGATACACATTTTGCTGTTGATTCGAATAGCAGCTCAAAGAAACAGGTAAATTAAGTGGATTTTCCTTTATGCTATGCATATTTGCTAAATTTAATTAGATTCTGAAAGCTCCTTTCTTCGGATCAGTTTAACCAGCTTATACTTTTTTTTTTTTTACTTTAATGTTAAAACACAATACTTCTGATTTGCCCTCTATTCATCGTCAATTAAGTGTTTTGGTAATTTCCTTCAGTTTATAATTAAAAAAAGGTAATTTAAATTGTTTTCGCAGTGATTGTATTATATTGTGTCATGTTCCATGATTTTGATTTTATAATATCAATTACGTAATGTGACATGACTATAGCAATATCTCGACTCATCACTGTCTCATGATATTGTCTCATGATATTTTCTATGTAACTGAAACTTATGAAGTTGATGGTTTTGAAATTTCATCTCATTTCTCTTTCATAAGAAGGTAGGTTCAGACAGGAAGGGCATCCAACGTAAAACTTTGCCACTTTGTTTTTTGCATGAATTATAGTGTTAAATAATTTTAGACAACTATAATCTTCATGCACTGACTCCAGCATAGTTGGGATTAAGGTGCATTTGATGATTGTTGATTAGGAGTAGTTGTATTATGTTGGTAATAATACAGATCTGAACATTTTACAGGCATTAGAAGTCATTCGCGAACTTCAGAAACATTTTCCCATCAAGAGGTCTCCTATGAGACTGAGATTAACTGTACCTGGAGAGAACATCTCAACTCTTATTGAAAAGCTTAATGGTTGGAATTCTACAATTGTTTCAAGAGATGAATCTGGAAGTAAGCTGTCTGTTGTAAGTCTGAGACCCTAACTCGCGTTCGTTTTTGTGACATCCTCGCAACATGTTATTTTTTTCCTTGTGTAATTAAAGTTGAGAGAAAAATTATAACCTCCTTAGTGATAATTTCCTACTTGGAAACATATCATGTTTGTTTTTCTATATAGGAGCAAATCACATGTTTTCTCCAGTTTGACAGTTGGGGTTTAACAGTTGTGACTTCAAAACCACCCACGAGCTTTAGTCTAATTGCAATAAGCTCCAGTTTTTCTCTTTCAAAATTTAAAGCCATATATAATATCCCTTGGAGTTTATCTTTACCTGACAAATACCCAGTTGAGGGTGCAGTTTAAAAAAAAAAAATGTCAACAGGGTATTTTTACTTTAAAAGAAAAAAAATTCTTCTTCTTCTTCTTCTTCTTCTTCTTCTTGTTGTTGTTGTTGTAATTATTGGGTAAAACCTCAGCAGTGGTTTTTGTAATTAACCCTAACAGTCATGTCAATTATTAATGGAGATATAGGAAGCACAGGCTATAGTCCAAGAAATAGTTTACATACATCGACTGCTGGGACCTAGTTTGTACTCTTTTTTCTGGTTTTTGTCAATGGAACTAAATTTAATCTCTATTGTGGGGGGGCAGATTTGTGAACTGGAACCAGGTATTTTCCGAGAATGTGATTCTCTGGTGAGGAACCTCCAAGGGAGATTGGACATTCTTGCAGTGAATGTCCACGCAGACAATGACACCCAAGTGGATAATTATGACGACCTTGAAGATGAGCCGCCGAGCGTGCAGAAAGAATTCGAGAGACACACTCGTCAACTGGCAGAGAAATTGCAGAAGCAGGCTGTTGCGACGGAGAAAGAAGGAAGTTCCGAGGTCGAACAAAAGCAGCAAAAATGCAGCACATGTGATGCTTTTGTTGGTGATGCGAAACAGTACAGGGAGCACTTTAAGAGCGAATGGCACAAGCATAACTTGAGGCGAAAGACGAGGCAACTTGCGCCGCTTACTGCAGAAGAATGTAATGCTGATGTGGAACTTTACGACTCGAAAGCTGATTTGAAGGAGTATTCGTTTTGAGAGGTGGGGGGGGAGATGATGGATTTCAGTTGTGCATAGTATCTCTGTTTGGTGCAACTTTCGGGATTCAGCAAGTATGAGGGCTACTGTTTATCCTTTTCCGGTGTGTGTCAGTGTCATTTGAACCTGCTATCACCAAGTAAACTAGTATATTTGGTAATTTCTGTATACGAAGTGTTCTTTGTTCGGTGGTTTTGTAATTGTACCTTTCATTAGTTTCTATCACCTCTTGCGCTGTATGTCATTTAGAGTTGGCAAAACAGGAGCCCAGTGGGCTTATCTGCTAACAGGGTTGGTATGAAATTGATTTTAGGGGAATGAAATGGCCTACTACTGGTCGACGTTATCCGAAGCCTGACAGGGCCAACAAAAACCATGCAAGTAGTGCTAATAAGTCGGAGCTGGGTGGACTCAACTAATCTTATGATTGGGCACAATGTATTTGGGTCGAGCTGGATCGATCAAATCCTGCATTGCCCTGCCCAAATGGCCCAAGACCCGACAAGAAATTCATACAAATAGTCCCAATAAGTGGGGTGAGCTGGCCCCTACCAAAAGTGCAGTTGTATATCTCTGAAGTCCTCAAAAAGTGCAACCATCATGCGTTTGATTTTTCGTTATAAATTACAAACCCAATAATATTATTGGAACACGTTATATTGTTCCAGATAAATTGAATCTTTTGATACATACTGATTATATTTAATAAATTTCTAACATAAGCAATAATTTTTTTTTTTAATTTTCAAGTTTGACTTCCGAAAAATATACCGTGCAAGTACACGGTAATCTTGCACCGTACATAACTGCCTAGAAATTGACTTACATGACGCAGTTGATTTTGTTACTGCATGGCGGTTGACTTGTTTGTTTGGAAGGTATGCGGAATTAAAACAATCTGAAATGCGTCGTAAGAAACTATCATCGTATTTATAATATGCTGCATCGATAGAAGCCTAAATTATTATTGCGGTCATAGTCGCTTCTGTTTGCAAGACATTCAGAATTGAAATACGAACTGCACTGTATAAATAAAAAAAAATCATATTTGGCTTCTCTTGTAATACTGCGTCGCGCAAAGGTTGAAATATTACTGCTTAGTATTTAATTGCCAGGTGAGGGGCATATGAGACTGCAAGTTTTACGTTTTGTAGCGCAGCAAAAACGTACTTTTGGAATGGACTGGAGATGACAATGTAATGAAAATGTATCAGCAGCTACATTTGGCCCAATGTGCTTATCCTGACTGGGCTCCACCCAACTCGTTGCTAGCTCTAATATGTTTGTTCGAAACCTTCGTGTTAATATCTTAATTTGAATGACTTCTCATGATTTTTGTTACTACTGATAGTTGATTTGCCTTATGGACCTGCACCGGCAAAGGGCAGATGGAAGTTGCATTCTCTTTCCGTTTTCCTTTGTTCACTTGGTTCCTTTTTCGGTGTGCGCTATTTTCACAATTTTAGTGTGTGTTGGGGGGAGGGGTGTAACTCAAAAACCAGTAGAAATGAAGGACTTCTAAAAAAAGGCGATCACAGTAATCAAACGATGACCGACTGTAAAGAACTTCAGAATCAACTGTTAGAAATTCTACAATAAACTTGGCTTAAAAGACAATCCAAACTATATACACTCACATGTTGTGGGGGAAGTTGAAGCCAGGTTGGGGAACAGCCACATGGAAAGACATCAGATACCCTGGGAAAGTAGACTGGCACTGCAAGAACATGCGAATCTGATCCAGCTACCCAGATTTCTCAATCCCGCATTGCTTCCCCCTCAAAACAAAGGTTAGTCCACTCGAGTAGCTGCCACAAACCAGGCCACATTCATGTTAAGAGTAATTTTACAACATTTGCTCGAGAAGCTATGATTTATGGTTTTCTTTTTCTGTTATTCTGTTTTCTTCTGAAACTAATACAACATGGATAATATGCTAGCTGAACAAACCATTTTACCCGTTTCTCTCTCATTATATGCTATTTCCCCAACCTCCCAACCAAAAGGACCCGACTTTTCCACGCTGCACAAACAGCTATTGCTTTACTGTCAAACAACACCAAAAACACTATCATGGAGATGATTTCCAATCAAACTGAAGATTATTAAAACCATTAACCGCCCCAAGACTAGAAAGCAGTTGGTTACTCATATCCTGCTGCTGTGAATTCATTCCCTGCTCTCTTCCTATTGTAGCCATCCCTACTCGGCCATTCATCGACAGCGAGTTATTATTCCCAAACGCTGCTCGAATCCCATTAACCATGGCCGACTGCCCCAGCCCGTTTTGCATACCCCGAAAGCCCGAGACACCTATACTACCATTACCCATCCCAGTTCCCACAAGAATATTCCCACCATTAATACCACCATTAGATCCCGATGACAGAACCCCATTGGCATTTTTTACACCACCACCACCCATCGGGCACAAGCCCACCATACCACCCCCACCTAGCTGTGATGACATCATCATGTCATGTATGATCTTCTGCACAGAGCTTTGAGAATCGTTTGGATCTGGGTCGATAGAAAGAGCAGTTTGTTGCTGCTGCATTGAGACATTTGGTGAATGGACTGACTTTATATTATTAGCTCCTGATAAAGTTCTGTGTGAAGTTGAGTGTGGGTTATTACTATTATCATTATTATTATTAGATGAGGTCGGCGTTGGAGATTGAAAAGGGGATGGGGAAGGGTTAGCATGTGGCATGGTGTTTGATGAACCACCGGGAGAGGGCATTTGAACAGTATTGCCTCCATAAGAGGCATTTGCATTACACATTGGGTTTTGCGGTCGGGAGTTCATTGAGCTTTGATGAAGGAGGTTGGCAATGGTGCTAGTAGATGAAGTTGTAGGCCCGGAGCCGATGGTGTTATCAGCACTTGTAGAAGCAAGTTGCATAGGGGCAGACTGGGTCGAATTATCATTGTTGGGATTTTGACCAGCTGTTTGTTGCTGTTGTTGCTGGCCTTCTGATTGTTGAGTTTGCCCTCGAGATCCAGGTGATGGATTGGTTCTTCGAGGAAACTTGGTCAAGCTCTCTGCAAAGAAAATTTAACCAAAATTAGTTGCATGTGAAATAATCTTGTATATGAAAATAAGCAAGCTTAGATTTAGGAAATAAGGACGTTAGTTACGTTTTCCAAAACCAATGATTCTAAATTATATCTCATCAATCATGCCTGCTCGCGGAGTATATAAAGAAACCAATAGGATTCTTAGATGTTTAGTCTTGTCACAAATACCTCCAAAATCCGACTAATATCCAAAAAATATCTAAATTATTAGAAGTGATCTTCCTCACCAAAAGATGTTGGCCATTTCTTACTGTTTACCAGTTTATCCAGGTAAACACACGAAATCTTATTTTCATGATATTAACAGTGACATGCTTAACTAAATTAAACTTAGCTACAGTGTTGACATAATGGTGTTTAAGCAAAGAATTCATCCATATATAATATATGTGGACATCGATATACAGCAGTTGAGAATAAAACCTCTTATATTGTTCCTAAAGTATTCCAATCATTTATGGATCTCAACACCCTCATCGTTCCACCAGGTGATTTGTCCAGCTAAAGTCATATGATTAACATCCTCCTATTAGATAAACAAACCAGGTGAAAAGAATTGTGACAGAAACCAAGCTTACCCATAGGACCCACACCAGTTTCACGGCTATAATCGATAAGATCTTTCATACTATTCACCACCTCTGATATCTGCAAAGGTTAACATTGACGTTTAAGGCACTATGAAATAAACAATGAAAATAAATCTTCCATGGGATTGAAAACTTTTCATAATTTTGATCGAGACAAATTAAACAATGAAAATAAATCTTTCATGGGATTGAAAACTTTTCATAATTTTGATTGAGACAAATTATAAGTAATACGCCCAAGGTCAAGCACAGTAATTGCTAGTAGCATGTATCACACAAGCAAACACACAATTCACGATGTTGCTAACTATGATAAACCAATTTCCAGTTCATCAATGAACTTTTACCTTTATGAATTTTCAAACAAGTCTACAGTATTACTAATTTACAACTCAAAATCTCAATCAACGAGCATCCTTTTTCGGAGTAATTGGCTCAAGTAAGAGCATCTGAAACTTGTATTTGATAGAGAACCCATATGGCATGAAATAAGCCTATACCTGCAGGCACCGCACATATCTCTTTGTATATCCCAAATCGTTTACCAATGGAACCTCCAAGGCTTTGGCCAGCTGACGAGCAGATGCAACAAACCTGAAAACCCAAAAAAAAAAAAAGAAATTCTTGCAGGTTGACCTCTATGGTATGTAGAGGAAGCAAGACAAACAAATACCTATAACTTATATACACTACAACTTAGATTCGGAATAACACGACGAGTGTAATCTCTCTCAGGCGAACACCCAGTTCCGTTAACCACTAATCATTTTCCCTTCTCATGCGCAAAGAAATAGAAAATACGAACTCCAAGGAAAAAAAAATACAATGAATTTATCTGACACTAGCATGAAATAAATAAAAATAAATAATCAAAAATAAAACTGTAAGCTGGTAGATTGAATGGAATGCTAAGTTTTGATCCTTCACCTTATTTTTTTTCCATTATCATCCCAGGAAGCTTCTTGGTACAGAAAATGAAAAAAATGAATACAAACTCACATATTGCAGTTGTTTTGTAGCTCAGAAACAGAGACACTGGGTGACGTACTCTGGGTAGCAGCCTGGTATTTTTGGGCTGCAGTGCCAAGTTGGCTAACCTGCAGTTCAAATCAATGAAATGAGATACACTACGAAGTACGAACCATATTAATAATAGCACACCATCACATACTTCAGCCAACCAAAGCAGTCAAGAATGTAAACAAGACTACTTGCTTATCTTGCATAGATAACATCGATTCATATTTAACTTTCAAAATAACCTGAGGAATCAGTAATCTTCTAGGAATAAGCTCTTCATGGCGTCGAGCACAAAACTCCCAAGAACATATCTGACAAATTGATTCATAAATAGATCGTAAATAGCAGGTAAAAAGAAAGTCTATAACAACAAAAGGCATAGTGTTGGACTATAGTATAACCTTCAGATCAGGAGAGAACACAATTCGTAGCTGGCCATCACGAACAACGCGGAGTTGCTCAAAGACGCTCTCCTGTATGGCTTTTGCATAGTCCAGAACAATTTGCCCAGAGGAATTCTGATATTCTCGTGGCATATCAACATAGAGTAATTCTTCTAAAGTTCCACTTTCATATTTTATTTTGAAGAGTCTGGGCAGAACTTCAACAGTTGCCTCTAGCAGAAACCAAAAATTTACTGTCAGATGATTTACTGAGTTCTACTCTTTAAATCTTCAGTTTCTCTTTCTTCCCTTCTAAAATCTATATTTGTATAATGGGGTCCTGAGGTGAGGGTGGGGGATGGAATAAGAGAAAGCAAAACCATGACAACCTCAAAAATTAAAAGTGAACAAAACACCAGCAGACAAGTTACTAAAAAAGGGTACAAAATGAAAGATAATGCTGCAAAACCTAAAAGAAACGCACCAAACCCACGGCCAGGCTTGCGGTTGCAAATTTCACAATGCCAAACATCCTGCACATATATAGTAAAGTAGTAAATTTGCTTACAAATAAAAATTGAACAACAAATCTCGACGCCAAAGATATCTGATAAAGGAATTTTATTTATTTTATTAATTTATTTAATCTTTTCAAGATGGGAACTGCACCTTAGAATTATTAAATAAGAATGATTGAATTATACTGGACCAAGAAGCACAAGCCAATTTATTATCGCGCCTATCACCCAACATACCTGAGGGAAAACTCCAGTAGTTTGACGACCACTCCCATACATTGAAACACACCATTTCTTCTTGGCATTAGGTGCAAAATACTCAGCCACAAATTTCCTCCAGAACTCAATGTTATTGTCCTGCACAATAAATTATAAGAAATTGCACGAATTTAACAAACCATAAAATCACACAATTGTTAAAGATGAAGGAACATAGAAAAGAACTAATGTACCCCTGATTAATCCATCCCTTCTATAGATTCTCCTAATAATTATACTATCATATATAAATTTTTATTTAAGTAAATACTCCCTCCTATTCAAAATAAACGTCATTTTAGCCTTGTGCATACATATTAAAAAAATTTCTGTTTGCCAAAAGTTACCCCTAATAAGTGATGAATTTAAATTAATAAAGAGCGAAAAAGGTGTGTTGAGGTGAGTTAGTTAGGGCAATATAGGAATTAGGAGAAGGGAAGAAAAAGAAGCGAAAATAAAATCTATTTTGTAAAAGTTAGAAATCCTACAATGACATTTATTTTGAATGAGAGGGAGTACTATACATTAAATGGTATGAGTTATTATTTTGGAATGTGCCTAATTTTGTCCAAATAAGAATATATGGGTATAATAGGAACAAATATGTAAAAGTTTGTTGTAACAAAAGAAATCAAGACTTATACTGGGTGATGGAAAGCACCACTAGCTTACGCTCTGACCCGAGTAAAGTCACTCAGTTCTCCATGTCCTAAAAAATCACTAATACAATAGCATAGAATCTCACCTCGTGTCTGTGTTGTTGCTGATACATGTAATGGGTCAGCCTTCGTGCACACATTCCAGGCTCGTATATCGGCTTCACAGGTGACCTAACAGGCAAATTTTGCTGTTGAAACTGTTGTTGTTGTTGTTGTTGGATTTGGGATCTTTGTTGAGGCATAGCTTTCAATAGCTGCTGCTGTTGTTGCTGGTGTTGAATCTGCATAAGCCTCTGTTGATGCAAAATCTGAGCGGCTGCAGCCGCTTGAGATGACTGTCGGGACATAAGTAGCTGTTGTTGTTGCTGTTGTTGCTGCTGTTGATGCAGAAACAAAGACGGGTCCGATTGCTGGGGTTCTAATTTGACGGGGGCCATATTTCTCATGCTATGAATTTGATGTGGTTCCATTTTCACAGAAGAACCGACGTTCCTCAGAGCTTGCATTTGTTGTTGTGGCGCTTGTTCGTTGGTTGTTTGCTGCTCGAGCTTGACGGTCCCCACGCCTCCTAAACCGGCCCGTATCACTTGGAACTGCTGTGACTGCTGCTGATTATGTTGAAAATTCTGCGAATCAAGCTGTTGGGATTGGGACTGGGCTTGGCGCTGGTGGTCCGTTAACATCCCAGAAGCATTTGAGAATTGTTGTTGCCCTTGAACCTGACCCGACGGGTTCTGATTGGCTGTTACGGATGGAGAAATGTAAGAAGATGAAGGAGTATTGAATCCCATCTCATTTCCAACAATGGGGAGCTGGCCGCACTCGGCCCCACCATCATTGAGTCCTCTCTGTGAGCTCCCTGGCCCACCCCCATTTCCAAACGTCTGGTGGAGCAAAGATGAGACGTTGGGAACATTACTATTACTGAGCATGTTCAGATTACTGAACTGATTACGTGGCGAAACTAAAGACGGGAACGCGTTCTGTGAAGGCATTCCGCCACCTTGTCCGCCCAACAAGCCGGAATTCGATCTCAACAGAGATGGTGGGATCGGCTGGGCTCCACCGAGTGGAGTGGGAGGCCCTTGTGCCACCATTGTCTGATGAAATTTAACACACTCTAGTTTACAACACTTAACTTACACTGTCTATATAACACTTATTTGAAACCTGCACCAACTTAAATACTAAAAGAAAAAGGCTACAAGATAGGGAAATGATACAATTTTGCTAATAGTTTTACAAGGTTAGAATTTCTGAAATGTTTGTGAACAATAAATAAATTAGCCCCGTGAATGACGATACGAAAGGAGTTCTCTTTTGCAAAATTCAAGTTGAGAATCAAAAAAATTGAAGTTGAAGGCAAAGGAGCTGGTGTTGTTGGTGAACACCCAACTTTTTCTCCTCTTCTATTCAAGTTGCAATCTTTCACCAGGTGTCCAACCAACCAATCCCTGCATAAAATAGTTGAATCAACTCATGTTTCTCTACCCCTTACAATAATGATTATATATATATATATATATATAAGAAAATTCTGGTAATAAGATGGATTACAGAAAAAAAAGAGGAACAAAAATCTATAAGAACAAAATGACAAGTCAAAATATCATTCTTTTGTTAAAAAGAGACAAATCGAATTTGTCAGAAAGAAATTAATAGAAGTGAACTTCACTATACTACAAATTAGGGAAGAAAGAAACAGATGAGAAGAAACACGAATTAGTAAGAACAAAGAAACAAAAAATCAGCAAATAAGAAACTCGATCGAACCCTAATCTTACAACAAAATACATAAAACACTCGATCCAACACGAAATGAAGCAATATTGCCAATAACTCGAACAAACAAGTAAACAAGAAATGAAATCACACACACACACACACACACAAAAAAAAAAGTGTGAGATAACTAAAACTTGATAAAAACAAAATTGTAAATTAAAAGCAAAAACACACTGAAATGAAGAGCAAAGAGTTACCAAAGTAAGATTTCAACTCCGCAATCTGTTAAATCTTCGCAAAGCGAAGTAAGAGTTGATACAGTCTTCACTATTCATTACTCTTTTAAGCATCTGGAAATTGAAAATTGAAAACCCCCAAAACTCACGAGCAGACAAGTGTACAGATATAGTCTCATGTAGAATATATATACTACTTTGCGGTGAATGTGTAGATAGCTGCCAAAAATTCCTCAAATTCTTTCAGCAGAGAGAGAGAGAGAGAATTCTAATTGAGCTCACTTTTTTAGAGAGAGAAAGATGAACAAAGAGGAGAGAGAAAGTATGTGTGCTGAGTGTTGGAGGGGTTTTATGGCGGACGTCAAAAGATCCAGTGGATCGGATTGAATTTTTTTCTTCGTATTTCATTCTCCCTCTCTCTCTCTATCTCTCTCAAGAAGTCAATTCTTCTTCTATGCATGTATGATGTATGTACTACATCTATGTATGTATGTGTAAGGTCAGGACTCATGAGTCATGACCATGATATATGCATGTGAGATATGATTGTATGGTGCCGTCATGATTAAATTCGAGGCTGCCCCACCTCATATTTCGGTGCGTTGTTCCGATTTTGTCCACTGAGACAGGGTGTCTTTACTCTAATGCCACTGGTTTGGTCTTTAGTTATTTGCCCTTACAATAAAAGGTTAATTGCAAATAAATCAGGACTTTTTAGGTTTTTATCAAATTATAATATACTTTTGTTTTTGCGGGTTGCAATTTCACCATGATTTTTTTCCCGCAAAAAACTACTGATAAGGAGTAGGGGTGTTCACAAGCGGGTATTCGGTTTTTCGGGTACTCGCTTTTTCGGGTATTTGGAACTCCAAGTACCTATTTAGGCGGCCAATGGCCCGGCCCATAAAATTTGGGTACCCGTTTTTTTGGATACCGGACTTTTTGGGTCCGGTCACCCGGGTACCCGGGGTACCCGGGTTTTTTTTAATCACATATATTCTTATTATAATAATTATATATATATATATGTGATTTTTTTGCTATATTTTTTTCAATTTTTATTTCAACAAAAATATTTAATTTTTAAATTAGCAAGAATTGATTTTATTTTGAAGTCATGTTAAATCAAATATTAAGAAACTTGAACTTTAATTTAATTTATTTGCTCGATTGACTTCTATAAAAAAAATTAAATTAAAAGTAAAAAAATTATTTACAATAATTATAACATTCATTTTATCATCATTGGTTCTAACATATTAAGATATTATATGAAATATTTAATCTATTTATTTTGAAATTAGACTATTATATTATATTAATACATACTTACTTTTGTAATTTTGATGTCATAATTTAAAATAGTTAATGAGATTTAAATTATAAACAAATATGATTCATGAAAAAAAGAAAAAAATTAGAGCATAAGATTAATATGGAGCGAATTTACATATGTATTGTAATGTTAATATTATTAAAATGTAAGTAAATACATACTAATTCTATACATAATTTTTAAAATGGTTAAAATAAAATATGTAGTGAGAAAATAAAAAAAAAGTTACCGGGTCGGCGGGTACCCGGTAATTTTATTTGACTGGCCCATTACCCGGCCCGATAACTCACATAATTAGCGGGCCGGGTACGCGGCTCGTTAAATCCGGGTAATTAAAAAAATTACCCGGTAAAAATTTCTCAGGTAGTCGGGTAATTGGGTCGGGTCAACCGGGTCGGGTAGTTTTGAACACCCCTAATAAGGAGGATGTTAGAGACGTTTCGATTTCGTCTGTGGAGCATCCTTACATAGTGCATCCTTTGCTATTTCATCGACACCTGGCGTGTATGTGGGGTGCTCCACATAGTGCATTATGGACGGAACATCTACACACCACATACACGCCACGTGTCGATGGATTAGCCGGGAATGCAATATGTGGGGATGCTTCATGGACGGAACCCACATTTTCTATACCACAAAGATAATATTACATGAAATTCTTATTTAAATGTAAAAAAAATTAACTTTGGAGAATAATTCTTAAAAATTGTGTTTTTTATTTTTTAAAACTTGAGTAAAAAATATCATGTCTTATCTGGCATATAAGGGGCCTTTGTCTTCCATGCAGCAATTTTTCGTTGAAAAAATTTGTCGTGATTTAAAAAACTTAAATAATATAAACAATAAAATTTTTGGTACTTTGTTATATTTATACCGAATTTTTTTCGGTATTTTGATAGTTCGATACTTCGGTTAGTAATATTCTTTTGATATTTTAGTAGTTCGATTATTTTGTATACCAAATTTCTAATGATATACTAATAAGATTGGTATACGGAAACTTCGGTATATCAAAATTAGGGGTAAGTCCAGTATATATCGATATCGAAATTTCAGTTTGTTATCGTTATGAACCGAATGTCAATAACAATGTTTTGGTATACGGAATTCGGCATGCATCAATATGAATTTTGCTGTATTGGAATTTTTAGTGCGGGATAAGATATGATATATCACCGCTAATTATACCTGGCAATTTAGTCGTGCATCTGTGCGCGATTGCACAGTACCACAGTTCGATCATTTTTGCCATAATTTTATTTGAAGAATTCTAACAATCAACGGAATCAATTCCCAAATTCCAAGTACTGAAAATGACATGAGCGTTATTGTACCATTATACTTCATTTCTTTGTGTATATTGAATCTTGATCTTTTGCTCTTGCTTACTCGATATTCGATCAAAACATCATTTGATCTTAATTATTAGAGCTCAATTTGCATTCTCTCCATCGTTCTCATCCCACATCCCTTAACATTTTCTATCATAATCAACATGAAACATAACCTGATGTAAAATAACATAAATATACTACAAACAGTAGAAAGATGAAAAATTGTTGGAATCGTTAATAATTTTAATTTTATTTTGTAAAATTAAATATCATAGGATCGATCTACGTTCCGAGTAGATGATCGTGGTATATTCACTTTCTCTAAACCGATTGATTAGGTGGTGAGAAATAGTGAATTAAAGTTTGTCACTTATTTGTGAATTAATAAGGGATGAAATCCCACATTGAATAATGAACCATCATTATTCTAGTATATAAGGAGTTACCTTTATGCATGTAATAATTAATGGCACATGTGTATGGGCTTAAAGGGCACACGCGCGTGCCGCCGCCGTGGACCTTGGACCTTGGACCTTGATCTTGATCTTGGACTTAGATCTTAGATCTTGGATCTTGGATCTTGGCGGCTGGTCTTTGGGCCTGTTCGTGGGCTTGGCCGTGAGCTAGGCCTTGGGCTAGTTTAAAGAATATTTTGGACAAGCTCAACAACTTAGTTGGGCCCTTATGTGCACATAAGGATGTCCAGGTACATCCGTCAGATCGTTAAGGAGCTGATTATAGTCCATGTGCATCCGTACTGTTCAAACTCAGCCAAAAACGGGCAGTAACCTCCCAGGTGTTATGAGGAGGTGTTAAGGCTGTCTGTTCAAATTCAAAACGGGCAGTAACCACTGCCTTGAATTGTGTAACTCCTGTGTTCAATGCAGGCATGAATGCCTGCATTAAGGGTTGTGTTTAAACTCCCTGCAGGTGTGAATGGCCTAAAAATAGGCATGCATACATTTGTTTCTGTACATGCAATTTTCGAACTCAGTATAATCAAACAGTTTTCAGCATTCTCTGCATATCATAAGTCGGAGCTTTGTCCTCACCTCTTCCAGTTCGCCGGAGCTCGTAGGTCTTGTGGTGCTACTACCTACGAGACGTTGCCGTTTTATCTTTGGGGGCGATACGTCAGAACCGAGAGCACTACCGGGTCGTATTTCGTCTTGCGGATAGAGGATTCCTCAACTCGGCATTAGTTTACGGTTTTATAATTTATTTTCTTGTATTTTCAATTCTGTTTTGAGTTTTGTATTTTCATTTTTGTACGAGTTTGTAGTTTTTGTTTTCGAGTTGTAATTTTTTGTAGTCTAATTGTAATTTCTTTTTCCGCCCAACAAATTTGTAAAACAGAAAATATCAACAAAAAGTTCCACAAAACGCACCAACACACGATGCTAAAACATCATAAAAGTATATAAACATGGAAAACGATACTTAAACATTTAGTTCATCTGAGTTTACTAAAAGTAGGATCGTACTAAAAATAGAACAAAGCAAAGACAAAAAATTGTGTAGCATAATTCAAAAATACATTTTCCAATAGTAAAACTATAAGAAACATTATTCAAAATTTCAATCATGTTTAAACAAACACAAAGTATATAAAATCACGTCGCGCAGGGAAATTCATTAACAAAAGGCTTGATTAGCAAAAGGTTTGAGAGACTAACTCTACCCTAATATAAAGTGCTGATACACGATGGATTAAAAGAATTAAAAGGAAATAATTCAGTGACTTCATTTTGTTGGGTGGGGAGGATATCAAGGTACTTACCCATATCAATAAATATCGCCATTTTGTGGTAATATTTAGATTAAACATTATTTTGTACCTTAAATTATCCAGATTTTCAAGAATTGCATAACATAATTGTAATAGGTAATTGAAAGCACATGAAAATTGATCCTTAGATTTACAAAGCGTGCTTCAACTCGAAGGACAAAATGTGTGCGTATAATGTTGATGATTTGGTTACATTATCTTTAACCTTAAATTCTTGGATAACATTAATACAACAACGTTAACTCAATGCTTCAACGGCTCCCGCAAAAAGTGGGGTAAGGAGGGATCGGATGTACGCAGTCTTACCCCTGTCTTAAGACAGAGAAGCCGTTTCCGGATGATCAAAAATGAAAATTGCATCGAGAATTGCATGGAATGACTAGTAGTTCATGAGAAAAAGAAGTGCAGTCAGGCCCGGGTGACTGTTTATTTTATTTCATTATAATTCAGAACCAAATAATAAGGAGTCTTTGGCTCCATTGGAAACAAAAGAAACTAAGAAAAAAATGATATCATGTTGCTTACTTTGATGATTATACAAAGGCTAAAACTATGTCTACTAAGCCACATAAATGCAACATATGAGCACATCTATTTAAATTTAAAACTATATAATAGTAAAGACCATTGTAAGATTCTTAAAATAGTATATCTGTTATAAACAGTCTAGTAAAATACCCATTAAATGTAATCATTAAGTCGAATGTGAGAGTTATAGACAATCTAGTAGAGTATATGAGAGCAGAATACCGCTAAAACTTCAAAGTGGAATATATGTAAATTAAGACTTTAATGTCAAAAAAACAACACTCGATTGAAGAGGCATGTGGAAGACTTGAATATGCTGGAGAACCTCAAAATTGAAATCAGTAAATGACCATTTCAAGAGATGCTCCAACACAATTGAAAAGACTAAATTTGCTAACAGTATATTCCCTCCGTCCCATAAAACTGTGTTCATTTGGACTTTTATTGGTAAACATTCATAAACTTTGACCATGAATTACAACCAGTATATAAAAAAAGTATAGAAATGTAAGTACTTATTTGATTTGTCTTAATGTATATTTTCTAAATATTATTTTTTTATAATTTTTATTCATATATAATTAAAATTATTAATGGCAAGAGATGTATTTGGAGACACCGATCAAAATCAAAATGAACACAATTTTGTGGGACGGAGGGAGTATCTAAAAAAGTCAGAACCTTATCCACAAAAATGTAAACCTACATGTTAATTACTAAAACATTATTCTTACCTTACTTTCGTATAACCATATATTAAAAGAAATAAGTGACATGCCTACTCCAATAAGGAGCTTCGTCAGGGCGGTAAAATTGACGAAGTATGATGTCCTTGCGTTAGGCCTCGGCAATTAGCTAAAATCTAGTCGATGTCTCTAATATTTCCATTGTTTTCAATAGAGGCAAAGACTCCTTATTCTTTGATTCTTGATCATAATGGAATAAAACAAAATGACCACTAATTTACTGCAATTCTTTTCTCACGAAGACTACCATTCCACGCAATTACGATCGATTTTCATTTTGGATCATCCGAAACTTATTTCTCGTGTTAAGACAGTGGTAAGGCTGCGTACATCCGATTCTCCTTACCCGCTTTTTGCGGGAGCCATTGAGGCATTAAGGTAATGTTGTTGTTGTTGTTGTCTAATCGATGTCTCTAAGACGGAGTATATGTATTGTAGTTTCAGCAATAATAGAGGTAAAGTGCTATAAAAATAAGTATCGAAGCACATGAGATTCTTGAAAAGAACATGTTCAAGTATTCACACTCGGTTTTTCAGAATGAACGGCAAATTGGATGCAAATGCTCTTCGTAGCATCCAAGCAGGGTGGAACAAATGGAGAAGTGCATCGAGAGCTTTATGTGATAAAAATATTCCTAATTAAGAAGGTCAAGGGTAAATATTTGAAGATCTCAATTAGACCAGTGGTACTTTATGGATCAAAATTATGGGCAGTGAGATATCAACATGTGCAGAAGATAGTGATAGCATAAATGGGAATGTTATGGTGAGTGTGGAGTCAACTCCAGGTGTAAATTAAAATGAAGTGATTCGGGATAAGTTAAAGGCCTATCGAGGATAAAATGAGAAAAAATCGACTAAGATTGGTATAATCATATGCAAAGAAGACCGCTAGAGGCTCCAACGAACCAGCGATGAGTTGTGGAACTATAAACAACAAACATGGTCAAAAGAAGAGAGGGTGACCAAATGAGTTGGAGTGAAAGCTATTAAAATGGACATGCAACTCATAAATTTCACTAAGGAGATGACCCAGCATAAAGTTGATTGGAGACGTCATATTCATACAGCCGACCCCACTATAGCGAGACAAGTCTTAGTTTGGTTTAGTATAAAAACTATTGGTGCGATTTTCAATTTATCTCGATCTAGTTGTTCCGACTCTTTTAGTAGTAACATTTATATAACCAACTGCCTTGGCGCAGTTGGCCACCTGACCTTCAATTTAGTTGGAGGTCAGGGGTTCAATTCCTAGTGGCAACACTTTGGAATTGAATTTCTCAAGGCCCAATGATCCCTTAGTCTTTGACTAAGGGTTAGGGCCTAGCCTCCAGTCTGTTGGTGGAACAATTAAATATTGAGGGCAGCGGTGGGAGGCCGGATCTCGGAGCACTGCGGTTGGATTTGGGGAGTCAGCGTGGAGCAATCACAGGGGCACGACTCATGCGCGGTAGTTGAGGATATTTAAGAACCTTGTTAAGATACACATCTCGCGATTTAACCTGGTAGCAGATCTTTGTGGGGCACATTATCCCGATGGTAGTCGGGTGTAAGTTTGGAACCCATAGATCAAAAAAAAAAAAAAAAACATTTATATGCCCCACATTCCACACGATCCGATTATTCTACATATATATGAGTCCACAAAAACCGTACCCAAGCACTATGTGACTAGTATGTCTATTTATATATCAGCATTTGATTATACTCGTATGCAAAAGAAATGTAAGCATATAAAAATATTTTGATTTGTTTCAATATATATTTTAAAAATAATACCTTTTTGTAACTTAATAAATATATAATTAAACATAGTAATGATAATAATTTTAAATCAAATTACATGTTTTTCCTCTCGGTGCACGTCTATTATTGAATATACTACGTTTATTATTGAATGGAAGTACCGTATTGTTGGAAAAATAGAGGAAATGGGTTTGTTTGAGCAGTCCACTTGAGAGGCAATTTTGAGTGGCTCGACTACGAGTTAAAATCGGGACTTAGTTGGAATATGTAGTACTCCGTACGAGGTTTCCAAAACATGTAAGAACACTTAAAATGATTGAGGTATGAATGAGATATAATGTTCCAAAGTGAACCCTTTAGAAATGGGTTTGAGATGCTATCCCACATTGGAAAAAGAAGGAAAAAATTGTGAGTATATAAGGAGATGTGGACAAAGTCATGTTCAAAAAGTGAGACATGAGTGGATGTGTGACTAGTCGCCCCTCGCGCTAACACACACATCCGCCGTCGTCCGGCCAGTCGGCTCGGCTCGTCTTGGTCTTGGTCTCGGTCGAAGGGCGATTTGTCTCGACGGCTCGAAGTTATCTTTTTTACTGCAATTTTATTCGGTAAAATTTTATTTTACTGAAAATACCTCAATTATAAATTCCGAATTTTTCGGATCCGGATAAACATCAATTTAATTGATAAATTCGAATTAAACAGATCTGGATAAGTATTGAGATACCAATCCTGATCAGTTTAGAGTTCCTCCAGCACATGTCTCTCTCTCATCTTCACCTATAAATACAGATGTGAGGGGTCTTATTTTTACACAGAGATTTCGTCCATTTTTTTTTCGGCCAACAAAATCCGACTTCGTTTTTTTTTCGAAAATAATTTCTTTTCGTACTTGGGGTCGCGTCGGTGGTAGTTCAGGTTTAATTCTAGTTCGCTGAGGGTGCGATGATCGATTTAACAACGCATCGAGATGTTGTTTTATCCTAGGAGGCAGACGCTATACACTGCGGTGGGGGCGAATTTTGCTTTAAGGAGACAGATTTTCTGGACCCAACATCGCCCATATTCGGATTTGCTTACTTTGATTAATTTTATATGTATATATAATATATATATATATATATTATTTAATGTCTTTGTTATTAACGAATCTGTCTCCTACTTTGTTCTTCTCAGATTTGCAGCTCAGACGGGAGATTCAAAACATGGTAAATATACCAACAATCTTAAAGTAAATTTTTTTTGTTTAATACTTTTGGATATGGTATCGAACATGTAAATGATTATCGTTTCGTTCACAAATCTAATTGCCTTAATGGTGCGATGATTATTCAATTAATCATGTTAATACTCTTGTTGAGCTGCAACAATGGAGGATTGATCTATATACTCTGACGCATATTTTTGAATATTAAAAGCATGGATTTTAAAGCACAGTCTCCATCTCCAAAGTAAGCATTTTCGACCAATTCGTTTCTTTCAATATCTTCAAAGATGACATAAGCATCATGTCATATGAATAGTATTGTCGATCTGCCTTGATTCTTCGTTGATGTTTTTCTTAATGTGATGAAAGGCAAACGAGATCTTTATTTGGTGAAACTATATTTAAGTTAAGCCAAATCTTCAATTACATTTGAAGGCAAAGCACGATTACCGATTGTATACTTTTTATTAATGTTTATGTGAATTAATAAATGATAAGTTTTTTATCATGTATTTTCATATCAATATTCATGTACTTATGCATATATGTAGGCTTCCTTTGTACCAAAAGCTAGTGTGCATAATTATGTTGTGATTTTGGCGTGCGTTTGCCGCGACCTACGTTCTTTTAACTGCACAAATATGTCATAAATATATTATGTTTATTTTGTTGTATAAGGATGACTTGAATTAGCTAGATGTCATGTAGGAAAGTACTTATGTTTACATTAGTTCATTGTTTATTAATGGTAAAAATCTGCGTAAACATATTTGTGTGACTTGTGTTGATCCATGAATGGTAGGATCGATGATGCTTATTCGACTCTAATTCATTTACCCGGCATATGTGCCACTGCAATATCTAGTCTGAATTTTTAATTGAGTTACGCTAGTATCAGCAAACGTAGTTGCTAATAGCTGATTGAAATAAAAGAATAGTGTGGATTACACGTCGATCATTATTTAGAAAGTGTTTATGGTTAATATAAATGAGAAGAATTTATATTATTTGTGGCCATGCGTCTTACTAAATAAGATTGTGATTATATTTGCTATTATATAATCATGCATATGATAATTTTGATAAGGTATAACATTGCTTGATAAGAGACGAATCAATAATTAATTGATTATTCGATTAAGATGTTAAGATTATTTAGTTTAATTAAGATACTAACTTACTTTAATATTTTCATGTGATGGAATATCAATCTTGAACGGATGCTCGGACGTTAAAAAACCTAACGGGCCTGGTACCTAGTGAGTACAGGTTGTGGGTTGGCTTGAGAATTATAATTTTTCTTTGGTTGGATTTGCTCTTCCGGTTAAATTATATATATTCTCGTGTTGGTGTCGGTCTGCTGCGGCAGTGACACACAAGCCTATTACGGTGATCCATGTGATACCTAACACGGCAAATATTGATATTGGCTCCATATGCTGAAAATTCGGAGAAATTCAATAATTGAATTTTAATGCTAAGAACATAAAAGTTCTTTAATCGAATATTAAAACCAGAGAGGTTTTAAATGATAATGAAACCTACGCTTATGAGAGGTTGTAACAAGAAATGTGATCACTCTATAAAGACAGTGATACATTAGTTACGTGTACTCGATAATGAGTAAAGCAAAAAGAGAAATTTACGCTCTAAAAGCTCGAAATAGAAAACCAACTTAATCCGGAAATTAAGATGATTGAATTGCACTCTAACGGAGACGCAAAAACGATGTTAATCAGTTCAAACTATCACTGAATATGAGGATATTAGTCACGTGAAGACTACTTAATTTAAAATAAGATACCACGCAAGGAAATAATTGAAATTTCCTATTAGTTCTGAAATGTAGTAAAATAATTTTAGATATACTAAAAATGTGGGGGTGTATGGCTAAGGCAAAAGTTCCTAAGCCAAAGCAAGTGAAGGTCTGACCCAAGACGGTCGATTACATCTTCACTGGATACGCACATGATGCATGATGCGAGTGTATCAAACGCATAACTGATTTAAAAACTAAATCAATTATGAGATACCGTGGATTTATCAATGTGAAATAGGGCTGTAAACGAACCGAGCTGTTCGCGAACAAAGCTCGGCTCGGCTCGTTAAGGGCTCGGTTCGGCTCGGTTCGTTAAGAACTCGAGCTCGAGCTCGAGCTCGAAAATCTGTGCGTTAAGAAAACGAGCTCGAGCCGAGCTTGGGCATGTGCGGCTCGAGCTCGGCTCGAGATCGGCTCGAGCTCGGTTCGGCTCGGCTCGGCTCGTTAAGCTCGATTAATAAATATATTTTTAAATTATTTTTTATAATATTTATATATTATATTATAGATTAATATTTTTTTAAATAATTTTCATATATTAAAATATTAATTTATATATATATATATATATATTTGAAAATATATAGTTTTTAATGATTATTTTAAAATATTTATTTTAAATAATTCAAATATATTATTTAAATAATTTAAAAATATATAATTATTCGCGAGCAGCTCGAGCTCGGCTCGAGCTCGACTTGGCTCGAGTTGTTCGCGAACAGCTCGTGTGCGGCTCGATTTATTAACGAGCTCGAGCTCGAACACGATTTTTATTCGGTAAGAAAGCTCGGCTCGGCTCGGCTCGTCAGAAACAAAATTAAAACTCGGCTCGGTTCGATCAAAGCTCGGCTCGGCTCGGTTCGTTTACAGCCGTAATGTGAAATGAATCACCAAGTGGTTTTAAAGGTTGAAGCAAAAAGGCTTGAACTTGGAAAATCACTACGTCTTAAATTTCTAGCATGCGTGCTAGAAGATAATTTACAATGCCATATACACTCTTCATATGGTCATATAAGAGAGAAAGAATAATTCTGTTGTGCAAAATTTTATTTAATATTCGGTAGATATTCCTCTGGAATAGATACCACTAGGATCCAACGTAAATTCAATTCGGAAATAAAATTAAATGGATCCATGGATAAATAAGAGGCGAAACTACTAACTGAGGTTGTAGTAACATGAGAGCCTAAAGTACTTTGAGATATATTCTCTAGTAACGAGAAGAAAGTTCATTATTATGATATACATGTAGAAGTATATCAAATGAACATACATGCCGTCTTTCTAAATGGTGTTTTTAAGAAAAGCCAACTTGGAAAAACCAAAGGCATATGTGCCTAGCGCAACGATTGAAAGTCTGCAACTTGGTGAAAATATTATGAATCTAAATTGACACTAAAATAGTGGCATAAAATCTTTGACACTGTGATGTCAAACAATGACTTCAAAGGATGTGATAAAATCTCCAATTTGACAATGCTCAAATATGGTGATTAAATGACCGAAAAGTACCAATTTGGGGACGCTTGAATTTGATAATGTAGTTAATGAAAAATTGTTAATTTTGAGGACGCTTAAAATTAGTAATTTGATCTATGAGAAATTGAAGTCTCGGTTAATAATTGGTAACGTAATTTCAAAACATTAAAAAAATGCCAATTTATAATGTCAAAAAGATTCAAGACAATGAATATGTCAAGTGTGTATATGTCGAATACACATGACGACTACGTCACTTTAAGAATGAATTTGAATGATCGAGTCATTGATGTAAGTAATGACAAGGGGATCAATTCAACAAAGTCTGAAAAGATAAATATATGAGACTAAAGAGATGACTTTAAGATGTAAAATCTCAAGTCGTTCACAATGTCTCATATGAGGTCAGTCATACTATGATGACATGAATCTTGGAAAGATCAACGGAATCAATTCTAGTATAATTGGAATGTCAATGGATATGGTGCATCTATCCAAGCACAAAGGTAACTGATATTTCAAGAGTAACCAAAAGTCTAATGTACTAAGTGAATTGTACAAAACTAAACACAATCTATATCGTGAGTAGACTATGTGGATACACGAGTAATCAGGAAACTAATCATCAATTGGTGATTACAATGATATAAAGATTACTTGTGTGTATATGCTGCCTGATATGAGATATTCAAAAACTATAAAATGATATAGTAACACAAATTGGATATCTGACATTAGAAATTTAATGTCTAAATAGTGAATATGTTTCACACTAGCTAGTGCAGCAGTGGTATGGAAATCTTTAATATAGATGGTTATTGCTCGATTTACAAAGGAATATGAGTTCATGACCTTAGACAAATATGCATGAGAGGCATAATGCAATACCAATTTCTAGAAGATATTCCAAAATGGGCAAAACTGTGACCGCAATATGTATTTATTGTGATAGTCAATCTACGATTGACAGGGCACAGAGCAAAAGAATAATGGTAAGTCTCGTCCTATGAGGCAAAGACATAATACCATTTTGCTATCAACATTGGTTATCACTATTGACTACGTCAAGAGATAACATTGCGGATCCGTGACCAAAGGGTTATCAAAAGACCTTGTTGATAAATCATCAAGTGGAATGGGTCTATTGCCATGAGCTAATGGTTTTATGGAGTATACCCAACCTAAGCTGACTGGAGATCCCAAGATCTAGGTTCAATGGGACAATCAATTCATAAAACTGGGCACAATGACTGTGGGGGTTACCCCGAACCGACCATTCCTAGGATGAAAACAGTGATACCCGTAGGGAGAGGTTAAGCTTATGCTTTTAATGATTCTTAAGTCGACAACGTATAGTCGGGTGGAGTAAAATACGGGTTTACTCAAAACACTTAACGAGAATCGCCTATGTTGGAGTGAAGAGGGGCCGCTTCAAAGGAGAATTGCAAGGCACAATTCTCTAGAAACTCCCGCAGAACCAGGACGGTGTCCACGGCCAAAACGGGCACAATAATAAGAACAGAATAAATCAGGGAGGGCACTTGTGAAGGATCACTTACACAAGCGGTCGGACAGTTCAAAGGCATATAGTCATACTGTCTAGCCAGTAAGGAGAATATATCTTTTCGAGGGAAGGTTCAAGGAGCATACTCTACCTATCCTATGCAATGCCTAACCGCAGTAACTATCACCAAGTCAAACTCCGTGTCTGACGTGTGCTGCTGGACCATCAATCTCATTCATGTAGGGGATTGTTGGAAAAATAGAGGAGATGAGCTGGTTTGAGCATCCCACTTGAGAGGCAATTTTGAGTGGGCTCGACTACGAGTTAAAGTCGAGACTTAGTTGGAATACGTAGTACTCCGTACGAGGTTTCCAAAACATGTAAGAACACTCAAAATGATTGAGGTATGAATGAGATATAATGTTCCAAAGTGAACCCTTTAGAAATGGGTTTGGGATGCTATCCCACATTGGAAAAAAAAGGGAAAAATTGTGAGTATATAAGGAGATGTGAACAAGGTCATGTTAAAAAATAAGACATGAGTGGATGTGTGACTAGGCGCCCCTCGCGCTCACACACACACGCGCCGCCGCCGTCCGTCCGGCCGGCCGGCTTTGCTCGGCTCGTCTCGGTCGAAGGGCGATTTGGGCGAAGAGTGATTTGGGTGAAATATCTCGGCGTCTCGAAGTTATCTTTTTTACTGCAATTTTATTCGGTAAAATTTTATTTTACTGAAAACACCTCAATTATAAATTCCGAATTTTTCGGATCCGGATAAACATCAATTTAATTGATAAATTCGAATTAAACAGATTTGGATAAGTATTGAGATACCAATCCTGATCAGTTTAGAGTTCCTCCAGCACATGTCTCTCTCTCTCATCTTCACCTATAAATACAGATGTGAGGGGTCTTATTTTTACACAGAAATTTCGTCCGTTTTTTTTTCAGTCAAGAAAATCCGACTTCGTTTTTTTTTTCCGAAAATAATTTCTTTTCGTACTTTGGGTCGCGTCGGTGGTAGTTCAGGTTTAATTCTAGTTCGCCGAGGGTGCGATGATCGATTTATCAACGCATCGAGATGTTGTTTTATCCTGGGAGACAGACGCTATACAATGCGGTGAGGGCGAATTTGCTTTAAGGAGACAGATTTTCTGGACCCAACATCGCCCATATTCGGATTTGCTTACTTTGATTAATTTTATATGTATATATATATATATATTAATTATTTAATGTCTTTGCTATTAACGAATCTGTCTCCTACTTTGTTCTTCTCATATTTGCAGCTCAGACGGGAGATTCAAAACATGGTAAATATACCAACACATATAACTCATACCGTGGGTCATCATCAGGGGCTGAGCACAAATGATCCGGATCCGATCTTTACCCGGATCCAGACCGGACCCGGACCAGACCTGTTAATTAGGTCCGGGTCTCGGGTCTGCATTTTGTCTAATCCGAATTCCGGGCCGGACCGAGTCAAAACCCAGAAAATCCGGGTCCAACCCGAAACGACCCGGTAAAAATAAAATTACATAAAATAAATTTTTTATTGTAATTTACCCTTGGTGATAATGAAATAATGATGATGATTAAGTTTATTTATACTAAAATATTGTTGAACTTGGGAGTTTGGTGACTAAATGAAGATATTAAGATTGGTAATTGTATTTTATGGGAGTATGTAAAGAAGAGAGCATTTTATATGTAATAAATGACACTTAATATGCAAAAAAAAAAAAAAAATTACAAAATCGGGCTAGAATCGGGCCAGCCCGGACCGACCCGGTTTTACCTGGTCCGGACCGAGTTGGCCCGATTCCGAACAAGTCCAGACTTCGAGTCGATAAAGTCCAACCATTTATAATCCGGTCCATTCCGGACCAGATCGGTCCGGTCCGGGTCAGACGCGTCACGCGTGTGTTATTTGTCACCCATAGCCATCCATACATATGCATGAAAGGGGCTTTTATGTCATCCGATTCTATATTCTCTGGTGCACCATATTAATTTTCTTCCCCGTTTAGTTGTTTTTCTTTTTGTTTTTGTCAAGCCATAATACATGTGAAAGTCGCAAAACTTGGCATATTATTTTCCGTACAAACTTTAACTGCCAATTGGTCTGAATATTAAATTTTAAGCTACTTAATCTATAATTCTTGTTAAATATCTTTAATATGAAAACAACAATATCTTTAATATGAAACAAGTTTTAGCAATAATAGGAAATCAACCTCGTGATTATATACGGTGATTTTAAGTATAAAAATAGGTATCACCAATCATAATTTTTTAATTGATAAAATCTGACAATTCTCCTTCATTTTGTATGATGGTCGAATTTTTAAATTTTTAGTTGAAGGATAACATTGTACTTTTTAAATAAACCTCTTTCACTCTAACGAGCACACCACTGTATATTTAGATATTTAAACTATTAAACTTGTTATAATTGTTAATGATTTTAATTTTATTTTGTAAAATTAAATATCATAGGATCGATTTACGTTCCGAGTAGATGATCGTGGTATATTCACTTTCTCTAAATCGATTCCCAATGAGTGAGAAATAGTGAATTAAAGTTTGTCACTTAATTGTGAATTAATAAGGGATGGTATTCCACATTGAATAATGAACCATCATTATTCTAGTATATAAGAAGTTACTTTTATGCATGTAATAAGTAATGGCACATGTGTATGGACTTAAAGCCCACACGCGCGCGCCGCCGCCGCCGCCCGCCCGCCCGCCTCGGCCGCAAGCCGTGGACCTTGGCCTTGGCCTTGATAGTGGGCTTGGCCTTGGGCTAGGCCTTGGTCTGCCTAAAATTTTTTTTGGACAAGCTCAACAACGTAGTTGGGCTCGTATGTGCACATAAGGATGTCCAGGTACATCCGTCAAGTGGTTAAAGAGACGAATACAGTCCAGGTACATCCTGGTTGTTCAAATTCAACCAATACAAGTCTGTAACCTCCCATGTGTATGGGCTTAAAGCCCACACGCGCGCGCCGCCGCCGCCGCCCGCCCGCCCGCCTTGGCCGCAAGCCGTGGACCGTGGAGGCGTGGACCTTGATAGTGGGCTTGGCCTTGGGCTAGGCATTGGTCTCCCTAAATTTTTTTTTGGACAAGCTCAACAACGTAGTTGGGCTCGTATGTCCACATAAGGATGTCCAGGTACATCCGTCAAGTGGTTAAAGAGCCGAATACAGTCCAGGTACATCCTGGTTGTTCAAATTCAGCCAATACAAGTCTGTAACCTCCCAGAGTAATGAGGAGGAGTTAATGGCAGGTTTGAACCATTTGTTTGAAATTCGTAACTCCTGAGCATAATGCAGTATAAATGACTGCATTATGACAGCCATAAGGGTTGTGTTTAAATCCCCTGCAGGTGAGATTGCCTATAAATAGGCATGCATCTCATTTGCATCTGACATGCAATTTTCGAACTCAGTATAATCAAACGGTTTTTCAGCATTCTCTGCATATCATAAGTCGGAGCTTTGTCCTCACCTCTTCCAGTTCGTCGGAGCTCTCTAGTTTGCGGTGTTGCTACTGTAGAGACGTAAAGTCGTTGACCTTTGGGGACGAGCCGCCAATCCGTGAACACTACCGGGTCGTTTCTCGTCTTGCGGGCAGAAGGCATCTTCGGGCGACTTCTACCACAGTCTGGTTTCGTTTATTATTTCTTGTTGTCTCGATTATCTCCTTGTATTTCTAATTTGGTTCTGGTTAGTGCATATTCAATTTCATTTTTCATTGTATTTTCAATTGTGTCTCGAGTTCTGTATTTTCAGTTTTCGAGTTGTAATTTAATTTTAGCCCAGCAAGTTTGTAACCAGAAGTACAACAAAACTTACTCATTTTTTATTATGTTTTTTGATGAAAAATATCCAAATTAATTGTCTTCTCACGATCTATAGTTTAAGATACATATTGCATACCTAAAAAATATAATATATATATATATATTATTACTTTTAAGAATCTGAATAATTTTCAAAATATCATGCTTAATAATACACATTTAATAGTATTTTGCTTATTCCGTAACAACATCTAAATACACATTCAAAAATATTTAAACTATTAATTTTTAAACACCAATTTACCTCAAGAATCTTTAAATATATCAAATTAATTATATTTTCATGATATATATTTAGAGATACGTATTGCATATATAAAAAAATAAAAATTCGTTATTAGCTTAAAAACCTGGGCATTATTTGACTACATGAATTCAGATGCCAATAACTGTGTATTTCAATTTTTTTTTTTTTTTTTGTATATTAGAAGATGCTTCGATAAATATTCTTTATATGCTATTAAGTGTTATCTTTAAATAACACTCACATTTTTAGTTTAAAATATCAAATATTACTTATTTATTATCTCTTTAAATGCAAAATATATCAAATTAATTGTGATTTTATGATATATATTTGAAGATACATATTGCATATATAAAACAAAATAATATTATTAGCTGCAAAATTCTGGACATTATTGATTTTATAAATTTAGATGCTATTAAATTAGTATTTTGTATTTATGCATATTACAAGATGCTTCTAATTGTGTTATTCACATGTTATTAATTGTTATCTTCAGTAACGTCCAAATTTATAGAATAAATAATTTTTTTTTCAATTTTAGGTATGCAATAGATAGACTGTGGAAAGACGATTAATTTGATATATCTTTTTACATAAAACAGAGAACAATAAAATAAATTATTGTATTGTAATGATTCAGAAAAAGAAATTTAAATTTCAAATCATATTCTGTTATGTTTTCATCCCCTAAGGCAATGTCCGGGAATGAAACCATTAACCCTGATCGGGCCCAGTAAGCGTGGGCCTGTAACCCAAGCGGGGGACAACGAGGCGATCAGGTTATGCTGACAAACTTACCTCTAGATCGGGGGTGAGCTCGAGCCTCTTGGGATACTCAGAACAGGGGACGATCCCCCTCGTGTGCGTGTGTGAAGGAAAAAAAATAATCAAGAAATGATCTCTCTCTCTCTCTCTATATATATATACATATATATATATAATATAAGTGGTTGATTATGTCTAATTATCTCAATTTAGTTTTAAATATTTAGTTATGTTATATACAATATTGAAATTTATATTATTTATTGACAAAATACCTACTAGAATTTATAGAAAACAATATATATATAGAATTAAATGAGAATGATTCTTATCCTGCGAATTGCGAATATGCATGAGTTTTGTACTAATTATGCATGAAATATATGCATTTTGTGCATCAAAATTGCAATACATTAAAATATGCATTACGAGGCACGATGCACGGTCTTTGGTTGAATATCTACGTGTTTTATACGTAATGTTGGGGCAGACGGTTGAATGAGCAGATTGCAGAATCTAAATGCCTTTTAGAGAAGTTTATATGTTTTTTTTATTGTTATTGTCCTTTTATTTTAGTTTATGTAATTAGTTATATGGAATGAGGCTTTATTAACATGTATGTTGCTCCTGGGTTGTTTTTGGTTTATTCAACCCGTGCGATGCACCGATTGTATCTAAGATTTCATAGCTAAAATTTAACCATCTTGTAATTTATACTATCATTTAAAAGTTCATTTTAATCACCTTGTGTATTAGAAGGTGCATTTGCATTGTGATGTTTATCATAACTTTTGTATTTAAATTATTTTATTTACATTAAAAGTTATAATTAAATAGTCTTTTCATATATTTACAATTAAAAGTTACAATTAAATCCTCATTCCACATTAAATTAAGTGGGAATCAATTTTTTAATACCAAAGCATAAAATTGATAAGTTCTATAGCCCCATTCATAAAACTATAAGTTTTTGGTACCATTTTGATTGAAAAGACTAAAATGTCCTCTCTTTTTGTGTTAAAAGTTGACTTCTCTCTTTTTTTTTATATATTTATTTTAAACTATTTTTCTTCTCTTTTTTCTTTTTTACTTTCCTCCTCCGATCGATATTAATGTCCAGGAACCAAAATTTAACTACAAACATATACATCAAAACAACACAGCCATTTTATTTTTGACAAAGGGTCTCTCAAAAAATCTTATAGAAATCACAAGATTGTTCGAAAATAAAAGTTGACGTTGAAATAGGACTTCATTTGTCGTGCTTCTGAGTTCATAAAGAAGGTATGTATCATTATTTGAGCGATGAAAAAAATTCCAGATCTGTTCTTACGGACACGATCGGCGCACACGATGGGAAGCCACCGTGTGCAGCGATCGTGTCGGCAACCGTCTTAGCGACCTTAACATCGTGCGCAACACTAACGTGTACCGCGATCGTTTAACACGATCGTATAAAATCGTGTGCGGCGATCGTGTTCATGGGCAGAAACTTGCACACGATCACCGCACACGGTAGTGTACGGCCGTGTGCATCGGTCGTGTCCAAGGCGACCGTAATATTGTTCGCTCATTTTTCGAATAGTTATTCATCTTTTTGTAATCAGATGTCGTGGCGGCGTATTTTGATACATCACGGTGGTCATTGGGAGCGATCGACATATGTAGACGGGGACTCCTTTTTGTCTATATCGACACGAGCAAAGTTAGTCGTGCAAACCTCGTGGGGGTTATCGGAGAGGGTTTGGGTGGTCCAAATGAGTCCGATTACAAATTATGGTACTTGACACACATGGCCAAAGGAAACAAAGTAAAAGTCCTATTAAGGGCGATCTGAGATACTTCGATTACTAGTAGAATACAAGGAGGATCCCGAGGTCTATGTTGAGAACAGCAGCTCTCCTCCACTCCCGAGGTTAATATGGGATGTAGCAGCTCGAGAGTAGAGCCCGGAAACATAAATTATGACATGCCTTCCAAAGAGTATCAATACGAGGAAGATGAGGAAGACGAGGAAGATGAGGAAGATGAAGAGGTGCATACATCCGAAGATGAAGATTGTTGTAAAGACTTGCTTGAGTCACTATCTACGGAATTTCTTGCTTGGGTTCGCCAACCGGCCCAAATGGATAGGATTATGAGTCGTCGGAACTTCTCATCCGACCATCAATCTGCGAGCGAGCATGAGCATCTACAATCAATGCGTAACTGGATCATTCCATTTAGGACCCGGTAGTGCGGGACTTTGGGTTGGGTCGGCGGCCTCCACCGGGTTCTGCAGTCGGCTAGAGGTGGGGTCCACCTTTCGTTCGAAGACGAGTTGAGGATAACTGTAGGAATGTATCATTTGGAAAACATGCTACAGTGTATCAGCGATCGTTCCGCCGATAAACGTATAGTGTTTGTCTGTAAGAGTGGGCGAAGAAATTGTCGGTTTAGGTTGTGTGCTATTGAGGTGCAACTATTTGGAGAATTACTAAGTTGACATTGGAGCACAAATGTTACTCGATTTGAACCGTCTTTGCCGCACGATCGGTCACTTCGAGGTTGCCGCCCATTATTTTGCTAAAAGATTGGCCGGTGAGGGTCACTTTGAGGCCAAAGGAGATGATTGCGAGAGATGTGTAGGGAGTATGGCATTGACATGCTATACGGTTTTGCTCTCGGACGAGGAATATAGCGATAGAGAATACATATGGCGGCTTCGATGAGTCGTATCGAGGCTCCCATCTTATACGTATTTGTTAAAACAGCGTAATCCAGGGACAATTTATGATTTGCGAGCGACTCGTGAGGGAGTGTTCCGCCACATGTTCGTTGCACTCGGACAGAGTATTAGGGCATTTGATACGTGCCTTCGACCGGTGATTATAGTTGATGGGACCCACCTAAAGGGAAGGAATAAAGGAACTCTATTTGCGGCCGTCACATTTGATGGGAACGAGCAAGTTTTTCCTCTTCTTTGTTGGTCTCGGTCCGATAGAGAACGACGAGTCATGGACTTATTTTACGTATAACTCGCGAGATGCTACAATCCGACGGAAGATTTGCGATTGTGAGTGACCAACATAAGAGCATTCGGAATCTTTGTTCGAGCCGTCTATCCGAATGCATTCCACGGGTTTTGCTATCACCATCTTGCAAAAACTGACCTCCTATGGTGCGCATGCTATAGGACTCTTTAGAATCTTTGCCTACACGCATCGAGAAGAAGTTTTGAAAACTACTTTTCGAAACTACATATCGAAAGCCCTAATGGGCGCACGGGCGCCTTTCAAAGTGGGCCGAGAGGTGGGCTAGGTCGAAGTGTCCGCACGACGCTATAACTTCTTGACATCCAATCTTTGTTGAATGCTTTAATAATCGTATGTTGTGGGCTAGACGTTTACTGTTGCTCGTTACTTGAGATATTTCGCCTAATTTTAGAGAATTGGTTTGATGAGAAGCGGGAGAAGCTACGTCAAGAGACCATGAGTTGACAATGCACACTTTTGAAAAGCTTTCTAACTCTGTGCAAGCGGTCGACTCTTACCGCTCGAGCTACCACCCCACTTGTTTATAAAGTCGAAGAAAACAAAGTTTCTTATGAGGTCGACCTTCGAACATGGACATGTTGTTGTCGTGAGTTTGATTTGGATCGATTCCATGTCGTCATGCATTGCCGCTATAAGGTACATGTCTTTGCTGTTGTGTGCACGATCGTTTCCCACGATGGGCACGATCGTTACCCACAATTGGCACGATCGTTTCCCACGATGGGCACGATCGTAACCACGATCGCCCTTATCGTAACCACGATCGCCCTTATCGTAACCACGATCGCCCTCATCGTAACCCACGATGGGACACACGATGGGCACGATCGTAACACAATGGGCACGATCGTAACACACGATCCCCGTGATCGTAACACACGATCGTAACCCCACGATCCCCGTGATCGTAACACACGATCGTGACCCCACGATCCCCGTGATCGTAACACACGATCGACGCGATCGTGTTTTCCCATCGTTTGCAAAGCGAGGATGGTCCGGATTTATCACCTCATCAATATAAAAATACATTATCCTATACAACATCCTTGACATAATTGCTTATTGTAGCAGGCGTGCAGCAATGGTTTGTCCGTGTATGATTTTGTTAGTCGTTATTTCAAGCAACAAGGCCTTAGAGACTTATAAGGAGCATATTAGTCCCATCCCACATCTGATGAGTGGAATGTCCCACCGGAGATCTCATCCATCGTTTGCGTACCTCCAGAGGAGGTACGACAAGCCGGCCGACCAAGGATGAGTCGCGCCGCAGTCATTGAAAATTTGCCTTGGTGGGCGGCCTCAGTGTGCGGTAGGTGTAAAGGAACCGGCCACAATAGAAAATCTTGCAAAGCATTCATTCCCATAGGGGTGTGGATTTGAATATCCTGAAGAAACTCAAGAAATCGATGCACAACCGAGGCAAAGGCGCCTAGAAGAAGAGGTGTAGCATTTGCCGTAATGATGACCATGACATAAGGGGATGTCCATACCGTGAAACTTAAATTCCTTATGTATTTTTATATCATGTGACTTACTAGCAACAATAATGTGTTGATATTTTGATCGACCATGTATTGATTCGATTCGATTATTAGTTGAAATGCATAATTTTGTGTATATTTTCTTTACCTTTGAATTGAAATTTAAGTGTTCGGTAATGTAAAGCAAATAAAGGTGACTATGGAGCCAAACATTAACCATAACAAAGTAGCTCACTTCAAAGAGCAATAGTTTACTGATTCCAAAGCATATAACTTTACAAAACAAATTTTAATCACCATCACACAAAATATCTAATAATAACATAACGAAAACAATCAATTGGATCCCTTTTCCCCAATCTGCTGCTGTATCTTTAGTCTTGTATCACCGTCTTCATGAACTTCCTCTTCCAAAATAACTTTTTTGCTTTTATTCTCAGAAATCTCCAAATCATTATCATCATCACCATCTAGTATTTGGAGTGCTCGCAGTGTTTTTAAATAGACCTGTTTCATGAAACACATTAATTTGCAATGATAGTCACTACACATACAACAAAATCAAAAACTTACTCGAGCATTGAGTATCTTCCTCTCGGCCTAGTTACGTATGGTGGGTTAGGAGTAGGTATCCTCCTTCTTCTTTTTGGTGGTGGTGCTTCGCTTCCTCCTAAATCGGTTTCGTAATCGGCCGCTCATTTCGCGTATTTGATTTTAATGAATTTTAAGCGATGTTAATTGATTAGGGTTTGAAGTGAAAAAGGGGTGGAGGCAAATGACGATGGGATTTTAAAGTAAAGGGGGCACAGGATTTTATAATAAAGGGGGACCGACTTATAATAAAGGGGGACCGACGGGATTTTATAATAAAATAATGACCTTTGAAGTAAACACGACCGTGTACACGATCGCCGCGATCGCGTGTTCCAATCGTGTGACACGTTGGCAACCAGTGTCAAATTGGCGCTGTATCCACGTATGCAGACGGCCGTGTACACGATCGCCGCGATCGTGTGTTCCAATCGTGTGACACGTTGGCAACCAGTGTCAAATTGGCTGTATCTACGTATGCACACGATCGTGTACGATCGCCGCGATCGTGTGTTCCAATCGTGTGACACGTTGGCAACAGTGTCAAATTGGCCTGTATCTACGTATGCACACGATCGTGTACACGATCGCGCGATCGTGTGTTCGATCGTGTGACACGTTGGCAACCAGTGTCAAATTGGCTGTATCCACGTATGCACACGATCGTGTACGGTCGTGGCCACGATTGAACACGCGATCGTGTGCACAAGAACGTCAAGAATTTTCACCAATTTCTCAAATTACTCGTCAATTTAGGTGTTGTTACTTATATATTAATAATTATTTGTTAATGATACACTTATATAACAAGTTATTGATTGAATTACCATAATATATTGCATATAATGTGTCGTCGATTGTTCTATTAGTACGTATGGATAAGTTCAATCATCGGATGAATGACCTCATATACTAATGAATTACGACGAAATGACAAATAGGAGTTCGTATAAGAAGCCATATTGTAATTAATGTTTGAACAAGCGATCGTGTGCACAAGAACGTCAAGAATTTTCACCAATTTCTCATATTACTCGTCAATTTAGGTGTTGTTACTTATATATTAACAAATAATTGTTAATGATACACTTATATAACAAGTTATTGATTGAATTACCATAATATATTGCATATCATGTGTCGTCCAATTGTTCTATTAGTACGTACGGATAAGTTCAATCATCTGGATGAATGACCTCATATACTAATGAATTACAACGAAATGACAAATAGGAGTTCGTATAAGAAGCCATATTGTAATTAATGTTTGAACAAGCGATGTTTGAATCACAAAACATCATTCTAGATAATACAATACTTCAAATTTGCAAAAATATCAAAAGTTCATATGCACACGATCGTGTACACGGTCGTGGCCACGATTGAACACGCGATCGTGAGCACAAGAACGTCAAGAATTTTCACCAATTTCTCAAATTACTCGTCAATTTAGGTGTTGTTACTTATATATTAACAATTATTTGTTAATGATACACTTATATAACAAGTTATTGATTGAATTACCATAATATATTGCATATCATGTGTCGTCGATTGTTCTATTAGTAAATGCGGATAAGTTCAATCATCTGGATGAATGACCTCATATACTAATGAATTACAACGAAATGACAAATAGGAGTTCGTATAAGAAGCCATATTGTAATTAATGTTTGAACAAGCGATGTTTGAATCACAAAACATCATTCTAGATAATACAATACTTCAAATTTGCAAAAATATCAAAAGTTCATATGCACACGATCGTGTACACGGTCGTGGCCACGATTGAACACGCGATCGTGAGCACAAGAACGTCAAGAATTTTCACCAATTTCTCAAATTACTCGTCAATTTAGGTGTTGTTACTTATATATTAACAATTATTTGTTAATGATACACTTATATAACAAGTTATTGATTGAATTACCTAATATATTGCATATCATGTGTCGTCCAATTGTTATATTAGTACGAACGGATAAGTTCAATCATCTGGATGAATGACCTCATATACTAATGAATTACAACGAAATGACAAATAGGAGTTCGTATAAGAAGCCATATTGTAATTAATGTTTGAACAAGCGATGTTTGAATCACAAAACATCATTCTAGATAATACAATACTTCAAATTTGCAAAAATATCAAAAGTTCATATGCACACGATCGGGTACGGTCGTGGCCACGATTGAACACGCGATCGTGAGCACAAGAACGTCAAGAATTTTCACCAATTTCTCAAATTACTCGTCAATTTAGGTGTTGTTACTTATATATTAACAATTATTTGTTAATGATACACTTATATAACAAGTTATTGATTGAATTACCATAATATATTGCATATCATGTGTCGTCGAATTGTTCTATTAGTACGCACGGATAAGTTCAATCATCCGGATGAATGACCTCATATACTAATGAATTACAACGAAATGACAAATAGGAGTTCGTATAAGAAGCCATATTGTAATTAATGTTTGAACAAGCGATGTTTGAATCACAAAACATCATTCTAGATAATACAATACTTCAAATTTGCAAAAATTTCAAAAGTTCATATGCACACGATCGTGTACGGTCGTGGCCACGATTGAACACGCGATCGTGTGCACAAGAACGTGGCCACGATTGACAGCGATCGTGTGTTCAATCGTGGTCGCGTGTTCAATCGTGGCCACGATTGAACACACGATCGTGTGCACGGCCGTTCCCGGTCGTGTGCACACGGTCATGCCACCATCGCGGCGCACACGACAAAGATCGACGCATGACCGTGGGTAGGTTGCACACGATCGCAACACACGATGGCCACGATCGTGTGCATCCATCGTGTGTAACACGAGCCAACACATTGATTTAACAACACTCACACATTCATCCAAAGCTGTCTAAATACAACATAAATATTGTACAACACAACATAAACCATTCTACATGTCTAAAGACAACATAAAGATTTTAGCACTAGGCCATATCGATATTTCTTAATATATTTTCATTAAGTTCCTTGATTTGGTGCCTTGCTCACAGGGTTTGCAGAGACGAGTCGATCCAAGTACATGCACGCGAAGGGGCCACAACCGTGATTGTCGCTCTGTATGAACCGTAGCTCTCGTGGCATAATTTTGAAACTCATCTCCGTGTCATACTTCGTTTTCGATTGGTTGTTCATCCAATACCCGGATTGAGCTAGCACACGAGGCATCGACGCAGGAATCGGTCGCGATTGGTTGAAGCGGTAACGACCATCTTCGTGGTGGTGTGACAAGGAATCGTACAACTCCACGGTCCATGCTATGATGTCAATCTTGATAGTCACCCAGTGGCTTTGGTCGAGGCAACAAATGGCAATGATCTATTCAAACACAATATGTAATCATATAAGATCATCACATCAAACATAGCGAATCATTTATAAATATAAATTTCAAATCGCAACAAATCGTCAATTATATATAAATATAAATTTCAAACTTACTTCGTTGCAATTTAACCATGGAACCGCATGTGGTGTATCAAGACTGTCATGTAGTCCTCGATGCATTTAGGAATTTTCCACTCCTTGTAAACCGGCTTCCCCATCACCTTGATGCCAAGTGGATCATCGGATGGAGTCTTGCAAACTCGTTGGCCAAAACTAACTACAAAAAGCCAAACCACAAAATTAATAAATATCGATATCAAACCAATGATATACAAGTGAGTAGGTTATAGAACTTACGTAAAATAGGAGCCGGCAAGTACAAAGGCCAACTCTACCGACACCAACACTACGGACTCCTCCGAAGCCTCGCTCGAGTCGCAAGCACATAACGCCTATCACCTCGGCATCGAAGTCTTCACGGCTAGACTCTATCCGGTCAAATAACGCCCGGGTGAGAGCATGCCCAGTCTCCAAACAGGACAATAGCATCACGTGTTGCTCCCTCCTAAAGCGTAGGTACAACTTCTTGAGCCTCGCTATCTCCGGGAGGCGCAACCACAAAAGGCTCTCGAAGAGCGGCAGATGGTCGACTCACTCTCGGTGGAAGACTACGCTCACCCAAATCTTTGCGTTCGGCACTCTCACCATCTTCGTCACCCTCAACATCCCTCTCACAACTATAACGATCAGAGAGTCTGCAGTGGTGCTCGATCTCAAAAGCGGCTGCTCGATACGAAATGGAGGTTGCTGCTCAGGACCACCACCCTCACTGCGAAACATCGAACTGTAATGATGCTCGTCCTGAAACCAGTCGAACATCGTCCCATATCACTGAAACGGCGCCTCAAATGGCTCATGCCGATGCTCGTAATCAAGGGCCGCCGAGTCCGCTCAACGAATGATGAATCGAGAATGGTGACTGTCTTGGACCTCGGAATGGTGGGTAGGCGGATGCCGAGAATGGTGACTCGGCCGACGCCGAGAATGGTGACTCGAATGATGACTAGGTGACGATGAGAATGGTGACTGTGTCCGCGCCCGAGGCCGAGTGACGTGGAGGGTCGGGAATCCTCCGCCGGGCGCTGCTATCGAGGCGAATGACGAGGCCTATCATGGCTCCCAGTGAGTAGTGTACCGGGCTCCTAGAACGCCTATGCATAGGTCCGAAGAAATCCACGATCCCGAAAGCACCGGCGAGAAACTCGAGCAATAAATCCGGACTCGGAATCGTCGTACAAGATCGCCTTCAAGCGGCGATCGAAGTACTCATCCTGCTCGTGTCTGGGTGTGGTCGGACAAGGAAGTCCGTGGACACAACACACCCTCTCTGTTGCCTCTCCGGTCCGATGTCTCCCCACCATGTACCGGTGGGGTACTGGCCGTCGCTCGACACTTTATGTGCCGACTCATATGTAATCAATTTTCCTGACCTTCTTCAACCTATCCATAACTTTCTTCCTGGGATCGGCGCAGGCTCATCCGCCTTATTCCTCACGGCTATTCTTACAGGCTTAATGAACTTAACGTCATAAGGCGAGCCATTCTCAAAGCTCGGGTAGTAATACTCCGCCTCATCCTCCTCCAGATGCGGTAAAGAGGGAAGTACTTTGTCCGCAACAATAGTCATTAAAGCATACCATTAGATGGGCAATCACATAATGTTGAAGAGATGAGTGAAGTTAGGAGAAAATACGTTTACAAATTTATGTACCTTATCGTCGAAGAAATGAGTGAAATCACAAAACATCTTCCTCGTAGTCCACATCAAACACCGGGGACTTGGACAGCTTTATCTCGACTACCACACAATGCTCCCAATGCAGAATCATCTCATAGGACCATATTTGTAAAGCCCAAACAGGACCATAGAAGTGATAGTCCTTGTGCTCTTGTCCCTCCTTCATGGCAACGTTGCCTATGTAGTAAGATAAAACCCCAAAGGCATAAGAACCCCAAGGAAACATATCCCACTGCTCGAAATCCTCCACTAATGCCCATGCTCATGTCTCGACCATCATGTCGTCACGGCATAGGATAAAGTAGTAGTAGATAAGCAAATTGGCAACCTTGAGATAATCTCTTATGTCTCTACCAAAATCTCGAGCATTGAACCTCTTCCGAGAACACTAACCTTAATGTTTTTGCCATGGAGTATTCGTGGAAAATACCGTCGGACGGAAGGAGATGGTCGTCACAGGGATGGAAGGTAGAGTTTCCAAAATGGAGTCCCGTGATCAAGGCGAAATCACGGGCGGTAAACGAATGGTCCTCCCGCAAACCTCGGAACCACGACTCATCCGCGGGGATTTGATCACCCTCGATTGACGAGCAATCAAGTGATGTAGGGCGATTTGAACTCCCATTCCTCCTAACTTTAATCAAGCGCCCAGACCCTGGTCAAGCTCTCGATAGCTCGATCAAGAATAAATGGAATTGCGGCCCATACTCCTTAATGTCTCAATGATCTCTTTAAATACCGCCTCCCGTATGTAAAGATTCACTTGACGTGTAACAAAACGCAATGTCGGTCTCTTCCATACGCAACTTGATCTGCAATATGGACATACAACTCATAAGAATATGATAAAATGCTTAAGAGAACGAAAAAAATTACGCCTTGCACACGATCGCATGCACACGATCGATGCCCGTCGTGTGAAGACCATCGTGTGTCACACGACGTTCACACGACGGAAACGATCGTGTGCCGATCGTGTGCAAGGCAGAGCTTTGCACTTCTAGCACGGCGGCACACACGATCGCCGACCGTCGTGTGTAGCCATCGTGCCCACGAAAGACCATCGTGTACACGATGGTCTCATCTTCTTCAAGACGATCGTGGGAAGATGAACAACCATCGTGGCACGATCGTTTGTGAATGAAATACACTAACCGGCTCATCGATTTAATTGCTCTTCGATGGAGTGCCACTAGCGAACTTCCGGCGTCTTGATTCATTGTGGTAGTCGGAGGTCGACATTTTCTTGCCGGCAAAGGGTTTCACGACGGAGACTTTTTTGGCAGAGAGGAGAGTTTTTGCAATATTGAGTTGTGACCTTTTTTATTGTTGTTTAGTTTTAATAATCTTCCTTTTTCTTTTTAGTTTTTTTTTCTTATTGGTAGACTTTAAGGGTAATAAAGTCTTTTAACACATTTTGGTATCAAAAACTTATAGTTTTATGAATGGGGATATATAACTTGTTACTTTTATGGTTTGGTACTAAAAAAGAGAGATCCCTTAAATTAAAGGGGATAAGTATTATATACTATAGAAGATAAGAAACATGAATTATGATGCCATATTAGTAAAAATTGATTTTCATAAAATATAATATTCAAAAATAATAATGATTTATTAATTTGAAAAATGATAAACTTACGGATAATCATAGTAGATTAAATAAGAAGCACTACAACAAATTCGCATAGTGATGAATTCTTTCCGTCAAAATAAATCGTTTGCTATTATTGATGATACTACCGACATATTATGACGGGGATCTATTATTTTTTTTACTAGTATTAACTAACGGAATTTATGTGTTCAGTAATTATCAACTGATTTTTACTTTATTTGCTTTGCATCTTTGTAGTATTTTCTTATTAACCTACTAAAATATGTTTGTAGGTAAATTAATAAATCATTATTATTTTTGAATATTATAAGCTGATAGTATAAATTACAAGATGGTTAAATTTTAGCTATGAAATCTTAGATACAATCGGGACATCGCACGAGTTGAATAAACCAAAAACAACCAATATAATACTTATCCCCCTTAATTTAATGTGGAAGGAGAATTTAATTGTAACTTTTAATTGTAAATATATGAAGAGACTATTTTAATTATAATTTTTAATGTAAATAAACTAATTTAAATACAAAAGTTATGATAAACATCACAATGCAAATGCATCTTCTAATACACAAGGTGATTAAAATGAACTTTTAAATGATAGTATAAATTACAAGATGGTTAAATTTTAGCTATGAAATCTTAGATACAATCGGTGCATCGCACGGGTTGAATAAACCAAAAACAACCCCGGAGCAACATACGGGTTAGTAAAGCCTCATTTCATATAACTAATTACATATATTAAAATAAAAGGACAATAACAATAAAAAAATATATAAACTTCTCTAAAAGACATTTAAATTCTGCCATCTACTCATTCAACCGTCTGCCCCAACATTACGTACAAAACACGTAGATATTCAACCAAAGACCGTGTATCGCACGAGTTGGATAATACCTCGTTAAATTAATGGTCAAGTGAGAAACTTATGATAGAACTTACAAAATTTGCTTGCATAATTGTTGCTACTTCGTAGGGTATCGCTTATTAATGTTTTCTTTTTCTGCGTTCTAGTCCTCTCACCAACAAATAGTAGTACTAAATTTTTTCGAAAAATCCTTCATACGCGTAGGGCCCCAGGCCGGAAGGGTGTTTCTGGAGTATGGGACCGCAATGCCGTGGAGTTAGTCACTTAAAAAAGTTTACCCAACACAATTTACCCGCAAGGATAGCCAAGTTGGTGGAGTAAGTGAGCGCGAGACTGAAAGGTCACGAATTCGATTCCCCTACCAACACTTTTTTGTTTGAGCATGTCACACAGAGTTTGTCTAATGTGATTTTATCTAGTGCGCACTCAGTGCGCATTCGAAGTCCCATCCTTAAAAAAAAGAAAACGGTTGTGTTTACCTTACACTTCACCGAACACTAGCTTTTAACTAGTTTCTACTTTATAGACGTTGGGGAGGACGGTCGAGCGATGACAAAAGTTTTGTTGCCCATTTTGCCCGCTGCATCTCTGCCGACGACCAGCGTGATGTCCAAATATGGTTCACCGTGGCACCGGCGGAGGGATAACATCTGTCTGTTCCGGGCAACCAGATGGCTGTATTTCTAAGTCTACAGGTGACATTTATTTTGGATGTGAATTCATGTGTCTTTTAACTCTCTGACTTCGCGTGTCTCTGTTTGACAAAATCTCCCAATGATAATTCATTAGGATTGTTAGGACTTCCTTCTAGATTCCCAATTTCTGATAAGCTTTTGCTGGACTTTAGCAAGTTGGGGAAGACTTATGGAGTATTTGCTCAAGATGTTAGGATTTTGATGGGCCTGTAGGATTTATTATATTAATACTAGTACGAATTATCGTTTTACAAAAAGCTGTAAAGAAGATCTATAAGTTTCTTGTATTTTTGCTTTGTTTAGTGAATTCGGATCAATATAATTTAATTCATTGGGATAAATATCATCAGAACCCAATCCAGTTCAGAATTATTGTAAAAGGATGTTGAATGTTTGGCGTGCAGACATCGTGGATCATGTTCCTTCTTCCATTGGAATAAGACTAGAAAGTGAGGCTACACAAATACATCGAGATCCACCATCTCAGACGAGCTAGACAGAATACAAAATGAACTGCAAGTAGGTACCTCACTCCTTTGCACCAATGGCTGCATATCGGAGGTATAAGAATATATAATGAACCACGATAAGGTGCTCCACCATTATGGATCAGTGGTTAGACATTAAAGACATGAGGTATATCAAACGAACCAAAATGTACTGCACCGTCTTGCATCACTGGTTGAATTTGCTGATAAAGGAAATTAAGAATATTTAATGAACCACGATAAGGTGCTCCACCATTATGGATCAGTGTTTAGACATTAAAGGCATGAGGTATATCAAACGAACCAAAATGTACTGCACCGTCTTGCATCACTGGTTGAATTTGATGATAAAGCAAATACCAAACAAACCCGAAGTAAGAACAACACTATCTTGTATCAAGGATTGCATCTCAGAGATAACATGAACACCAATTATACCACGAGCCAGTGCTCCACTGTCGTGCATCAATGATTCAATTTCAAGACGGAGGAAAATCAAACAAAACATGAGGTGTAGGTACTCAACTATCTTGTATTGACGGAAGTGGAGGATAATATGCTGTCATCTACTCATCGCTACTGAATCAAATTCTTCGTCTGGCTGAAAACGGAGGGTAGACATGTCAGTAAAGATGTAGGATGCAGTTTTCTTCTGGCGTTTTTTATGCTTTGTCGTTATATGCAGGCGTGGTGCTGGTCGTGGGCTTGTGCGGAGCTGAAGCTGGTTTTGGGTAGTCACTTGTTATGTCGTTGATGTTGTGTTGTTTTTCATCCTTACTAATTGAATTCAGTCGTTTGAAATATTTCTGAGCATGACTCACCACTTGATTATTTGATTTAGTATGCACGGAAAATTCTGGGATGCTCTTCCAATCACGTACCATATTTCTCCAAGTCTTTTAGAAATCGTCTACAACATGAAAATTAAATAGAGCAAGAGGAGGTACTCCATTGTCTTGCATCAACAGTAATTCGTCCGAGATTGAAAGAATGTCAAACGAATCAGGTACTCCAAGGTCTTGCATTGCATTAGCTAAAGTTTGTATGGAAGTTGTGGTGCTGTGTAGTAGTTTAGAAGTGATAAGAAATAGTTGTAAAAAAAAAAGTGATAAGAAATAATAAAACTCAAATACGTAGCCATAAAAATGAACAAGTTCAAGATAATTGGCAAGTGTGCTATCAAATGGTTTTTATCATGTGCAAATACATTGATGAATGGGATAAAAAACCCGTACCTGTTTATAAAGAAATTTTGATGAAGGGAGACTAAATTTTACGATTTCGTATCTTAATTATTGGGGTGACATATTTTAGTGGCCCATTTTTTTTTTTTTTTTTTTTTTTTTGATTTTATATGTAATTTCGCATATATGGTGAGTATATTTTGTTTTAACCTTATGAAGGGGGCAACTCTTTCAGTTCTTGAATCATGCCTAGTTTAGCATCTTCAGTTAAAAATGCGTTTAATATTTTTCTATCGTTTACCTTCCTATTCTTTTGGGTTAGTTTTTCTGCCTTAATGGTTTCATTCCTTTTTTTTTTTGGGCTGTTAGAAGATCATCCGTGTTTATAAGATCTAAATACATTGTTTATGAGAAATTATGAGGGATTCCTTACTTTTTTTGATAACTTCCCTATATTTTTAATTTAGTATGAGGATGAGGTGAAATTTAGTTTGTCTCCCTGATGCTTATGTCTGAGATGAATGAAATAAATAGTTTAAAAGAATTGACCTACGGTGGAAAGCTAAAATTATGTATATTTTACTGTGGCGACGTGACTGAGGTTGATATCTCATATATTTAGGAGATTATTTAATCAGTATCATGATTTCATATGATCCCGATTGGCACATTTAAATTTCATCATCATGTTTATTTTTTGTTTGTTGCAATTGATATATGTTGTTTGCTATTATTAAAACTCCTCTGTTTTAAATGGAAACACATAAACACGATGCTTTGTTAGTTAAATCAACCAACATTTTTTGGAATTAAAAGAAGAGCGGACAAATTAAGAATTTAACTAGGTGGCTGCAAGCTATAGGTCATGGCAACTACTCATGATAAGTGTCGTCTCCATGATACATGCACATAATAAAGACCGGTGGGATGTGAATTAACTACACCAATTTGTAAAGCTCGCGCAAAAGCTTGCATGCGCATCGTCTTTACTCACATGCGCACAAAACCTTCATGGTGCTTACACACACATGCATACACATGTATGTTATGTGACTTAGTAAATCGAAGATTGTTTCCAAAAATTATGAGGAAAAAAAATCAGATTACGATCGCCAGGTGGATCCTAAGCAATACCAGAAGGCACAAGACCACTTATTCTGGTGGAAAGTGGGTTTTACCATTATATATGAACAGTACAAAGTTTGCACGCACACCACCTTTTACTACAAACACTGTACATAGACACACCCGCATAAAATAAGTATTGTTCTTTAGTATAAATAATAGCTTGAGCGTCTTCATAAGAAAACCAACCTTGAGAAGAAGCGTATCTGGTGAGGATTTGCGGGTTAGTTGCCTCAGCAGTTTTGGCCAAGCAGGGAGAGTGTTGTGCGATTAATTGCTTGAATAAGGTAACTATTTGCTCATTTAGGTAGTTAGGTTGCATGAAATAAGATTGCATGTAGGATTCTGTAGAAAAGAATGAAGATCTGTTAAGGCTAATTTGATGTTTATGTTATCGTTTGCGTGGATTTATGATTGTTAAATTGCTATGTCATTAAAGAAAATAAGAAAGGAAAGTGAAATACCCCCCCAAAAATCGAGTGTCGAGAGCCTTGAGTTTGGAATTTCAGGATTCTTTGGGAATAGAGTTCTGAATATTTACTTGCAAAGTAAAATACGGAGTCAGCGTATCCCTGCAAAGTCTTCTAACACTTAATTTTTACATTTTGGTGGTGGTGTACTGGTTGTTGTGATTGATAAATTATAAAATAATAATTAAACCTTGCTTGTATAGGTCTTTAGTTTTATAACTATTTATTTAGCTGCCGCAGTATGCCCCTTAATTGCAAAATAGTGTCATATTATGTCATGTTAGTTGTTATCATGATTACATGACAAATAGGTCTATATTCTAATTATAAAGCATATTTAGTCTAACCATTAGTAGGGCTGAAAATGAAACAAAACTACTCGATGCTCGATTCGAGCTCGGTTGTTAAAAGCTCGTTTGAGCCCGGTTCGTTAACATAATGAATCAAACTTGAACATAATTTCATAAGATATAAATCTCGGCTCATGCTTGCCTCGATTAGAATAAAAATCATAAAAAATCAAACTATTCGAGCTTGATCCGTGTTCGGCTCGACTAAAACTCATTCTAGCTTGGCTCGATTACTAATCTAATCAAGCTCAAATAAAATTTTAAAGGTCAATGTGATTCCAACCAAGTTTGAGCAAATATGCCTTCAGTTTGTTTGTATCGAGTCGAGTTACACCCATAACCATTGATGAACTGTTAAATTTTTTAAAATTTAAAATTGCGAATATGAAGTTTTGTTGCCTTCAGTGGTCATGCAGGGAAGTAACCTGTCTGTATAAATTATAATGTATATGATTTTTTTCCTCAAGTATTTTATATCTTGGCACCTCCTATTTCATACGTGTTTGATATTCCCCACCCAATTCTGCCAATAAGCTGTTGAAAGTGCACTCTACTTGGATTAGTGGATGTCTGGTTCCTGTATTTTGGATTCTTGAAACTAGCCTTTTCAGTAGTTAATACTCGAGCGAAGCATGATTAATCATGAAAATCTAACCCCATATCGTTTCCTTAAGAAGACTTTCTATTTATAACCTGTGGCCATCGAAGATGATATCTGTATCATTAAATTCTTCTTTTGAGCTGTTTTTTTCCTCTGGCAAGCACTGCTACACATCAACAAAATAGGCCTTGCTGCTCCCCATGAAACCAAATGTTTTAGAAAATGCTACTTTAAGGTTCGGAATTCTGTACACGCATTTTTTCTTCTAGTTTTGGAAGAATCTTCCCCAGTTATTTTGAGAATGGATATGGACTGGACGTTCAGCAGCTGCTCCTGGTTGTGGGAAGAAGATATTGAATTCAAGAACGGATGCGCGCGTTCTCATTGGAGTAAGGAAGATGATAAAGCATTTGAGAATGCTCTTGCACTCTACCATAATGACGTTGATCGTTGGAAAAAAATCGCATCGGCAGTTCCTGAGAAAACAATTGACGATGTGAAACTCCACTATGAAGCCTTAAATGAGGATGTGTTGGCAATTGAGTGTGGCAAGGTACCTTTGCCTCATTGTTCAAGTACTGAAAGTGATCACGGAAAGAAAAAGAAGACGTTGAGAGGCGTGAATCGGGGGACACCTTGGACGGAAGAGGAACATAGGTAAATATCTCTATCACATTTGTACATATTTTTACCTTTTAAAGTTCAATTTAAAGTTCTTACCAATTGTCAAGGTTTTCATTATAGAGATGATGGTGGTTATTTTATATAGCCATCCTAGTGGTGTTTATCGTTTTATGTGGTTTGATGTTGTTTAAATGCTTATGATGATGACATTGCATGTGTTTGTGTTACTGTTAAATCATTTGAGGCGACCATTTTGACTTCTCGTAAGTATGGGTTTTGGTCTAATTTAAGAAATATTTCTTTTAGTATGCCAGATGAGGGAAAATGCCTCTTCCTCTATTTCTCATCATTTAGTAGAACCATTTTAGGAACAAATACCACATTCTTACACTTTTTGATTCCGTCTTTCTCGCCCCTTATTAACATGACTTTTTTTTTATTTTTTTATTTTTTTTTTATTTTTTTTAGCATGATGCATAGTTATCAGTGTCATGAGAAAGACGATTGAAAGAAGAATAATAACTGGAATTACTGGGAAGAAAACACACAAAATCTTATGATCTTCCACCAGCTGCCAACTCTGATTCGTAAAAGACTATTTAAAAACCTAAATACATGAGGCCCATGTAAAAGCCCAGCTTTTTATTCTAGCCCAGAATCACTTTTAAACTAGTACTAATAGTAAGTCCCTTCATTGAGGCCCATGCAAGAGCCCGGCCCAACAATTAACTGACCCAACAATTAACTGTCGCTTAAAACTAAAATAAAACATAAAATAACTAATCAAGCCTGATGTCAATAGCCCACCCGTCGAAGCAACCTTGTCCTAGAGGCTGTAACTTCGGAATATTAGTCTGTGTAATATTAGGCAGAAGCTTCTCAATCCCAGTCCCAGCATCGTCGAACTCTGTTTCCTCCATTACCTCCGACTCGTCGTGCTCAGCGGTAATCATAATAGCAAGGTGTCTGGCAGCACATTTGTGGAAAGGTCCATAGCGCTCACAGCAGCCATAACACTTCTCTTTGGCCCGATATTCACGAGCTTCCTCCGTTGTAAGGTAGCGGATGTTGCGGTTAGGGTGAGGCCCACTGTTGAGGGTCATCAGTTGTCACCCAGGAAGGATGCGGTAGAGGGATTCTGGAACCTTGAACTGAAAGTGGCGCGTTGCTGACCGCGGGAGGACGATGGCAGCGTGCAACCCATCGGGTTACACAGATCGCCACATGCACGTTCATCATCTCCAAATTCGGAATCCGGTCGCCCCAAAAATACCCAAATATTGTGCTGGTGGTAAGTGGTAACTAGAGTAACTGAACTACTCGTTCTTTAAACAAGGAAAGATAGTCCTCTACCGACTATGTCTGCCGCGTGATGCATATCCTCGTATGCATTGGCTGCCGAACTATCACCAAGATCTCCAATCAACTGTGAATACTCCCCCACAGTATTGTTGCAAAAGCACGAGGGATTCATTGCGCCCAAAATATTGCCCGTCCCGTCACGGCGATGAGGGCCAGCTGCACACGATCACCAAGAGGAGTGCCTTGTAGGCTATTCCTGCCGAGTAGCTAGGCACTGAAAGAGCGAGCCCACCATCTACATTCTTTTGTTGACCTACTGGTACTGAGATTTGTGCGAGCCAAGAAAGACGGTAAATCCATCCTCAGAGAGCCATGGTGGTGAGATTATTCAGCAGTGCGTGGCAGTGGTGTGTTGGCCGGTTGCGGAGTCACATAAAGGCTGCGGCTGCACGCACACGGTATTCCTGTGTGGGCTGAAACGCACTTGCGGTGGGGTCTTCAAAGGGTAGCACGCGTTCGTTGGCAGATGAGGTGGCGCCCTCCATTGTCTGGTTTTTCCCCAACACCGACACCGTCTTCGAGGGCGGCGTGAACGTTGCGGTATTGGTTGGCTTAGAACGGCCCTTAGGGTTAAAAGTTTCAAGTTTCACCATGATCGCTTCGATTATGCCTCGGGCCGATTGATGCTTTTTCAACAGTAGGCACTGAACCTTCCATTTGCAGCACTCCTTTCTGTTGTCAGAACCACTGCCTGGAGCTCTATCATAATCTTCTCCATCGCATCGATACAGCCATCCTAAGTCACCCTCATGATAGTGCAGCCATCCTAAGTCACCCTCATGATAGCGACTTTAATAGAGTTAAAGACGATTGAAGAATTATAAATGGAAAGAAACTACCTGAGTGGTTGACAAGAAATAAATCCTGCTGCCACAGCAGAGCTGCAGTCCTATGATATCCCTCAGCTGCTAACCCTAACTCATTAAAGACTATTTAAAGACCTAGATACTTGCCTAAGTAGAAGCCCATCTCCTTATTCTAGCACTAGATCTAGTTTTTGAGAAGCCTCATAACTAAGGATGATGCAAGAGCCTGACTCAGCAATTAACCCAACAATTAGCTAACACTTAAACCTAAAATAAAACATAAAATAACTTATCAAGCCTAGAAATAAAACTCCGGTGCTCCATGCTGGCACACTTTCATCAGAGAATATAACCTATCAGGTTTTAAATTTTACCGTCCATATGTTTGTTGTAGTGGATAATAAGGTATTGTACATTCAATATACGGTTGCATAGCTAATGTGACTGCCACTAACTATTTGTATAAGAGAGAACTTCCACATCTCGTTGTATAAAGCTGTGCGCTATGTGTGATGAATTTATTCAGTGTTGAAATTGAAAACTGACTAAAAAAATGGTGTTTATTTTTCGTTGTAGGCGATTCCTGGACGGGTTGGAGAAATATGGCAAAGGTGATTGGAAGAGCATCGCAAGATTTTCTGTGCAGACTAAATCAAATAGTCAAGTGGCCAGCCATGCTCAGAAATATTTCAAACGAGTGAATTCAACTAGTAAAGATGGAAAACGACAAAACATCAACGATTTAACAAGTGACCATCCAAAACCCGCTTCAAAACTGCACAAGCCACCGACCAACACCATGACTGTAAATAACGATAAAGCATCAAAAAACGCTGGAAAACAACTCCGGAATCGTGCACCCTCTAGTGACATGTCTACCCCTCCAATATATGGCCACACATGTCAAGAGTGTGATTCAATTGGGATGAAAATATTTTATCCTTCGAGTCCATTAATGCAAGGTATCCGACCTCCTCCACCTCCTACTTTGTTTGATATTCCTTCCATCTCGAAAATCGAACGATTGATGCAGGCCAATGGAGCATCAACTCATGGTATGTTTGGTGTTCCTGTTAAATCCGAGATGAAGTATTTAATACAAGATCGTGTTGTACCTACGCCGGATTTGTTTGCTTTTTCCTCTGTCAATGAGTTTCAACTAGTCAAAGGCGATGGAGTACATTCGTGTTCATTTGATACACTTCATGTCTCTAATGTCCAACCGTTGACATGTGATTGTTGTTCATTGGATGTTCCTTTTACTTGTGAGTTGTGACATACGACCACTGGGGCAAGAGAGTGGAGTAACCGCTCCTAATTCATTTGGTATTCCGTCTACCTCATCTGAGATGGTTGATCTCAATGTATTTGTACCGTCTCACTTTCTATTAATAGGCTGATCGGAAGATATGAATATTATGTAAGTAAGATATTTATAATCAATCTTTTTTTTTTTTTTAATTTGTTACTATTATTTATATTCCCATCATTGTTTGAGTGGTCGACTTCTGCTTTAGAAGAAAGACTAGACTAGGAAACCGTTTAATTTAGCCTCTAATGTCATGACCAGGTGACATTTTTTTCTTTGTAAAAGAATACAACTAATGTCTTTTAGGAATAAAAAAAAAAGAGAGAAATGTTTATTCAAGCTCAGCTTGACCTCAATTACAGTAATTTATGGTAGAAGCAAGCAGAAAATATAATAAGAAGCTGTTATCGAGTTACCGGTCGATCATGACTCGTTTTGTCATTTTCGAGATAAATTTTCATTTGAATTTTCGAGTTTGTGCTGATTTTTGTGTGGAACTGAGCATTGATAAATATTCAGAGAAACTTGAATAATTGTATGCCCGTCGTTACCGGCGCCCTAGGCGAAAATAATTTTTGGAGCATTTTTACAGATACTTTTGTCAATATCATAATGTATTTGAAGCGATAATTCTCTTGATTCTGACATTTTCTCTTACTTTATTAAAATCTACAAGCTGATATTTCGGGTGCTTAATAGTTGATATTTTTTCCAAAATAATATACGAGAGGTGATTAATTTGAATTGAATATAATATAAATTTATATTTATTAATTTGAATTGGGAATAATATAAGAGAGGTGATTGAAGAACATTGCAAGACTTTTGTGCAGACTATATCAAATTACCAAAAAATGGCCGAGCCGTTCTTAGAATCACTTCGGTCTCGACTATCCAATCTTTGATGCAAGATTGTTTAGTACCGTAACTTTGATACTCTCTCCTATATTCAAGACCCAAAACCACTGATGGGAGGCAGTGATTCTTTGGATATTTCTTTTCTCTCTCCGAAATCGAACCGTTAGCACCTCCTCATTCGTTGGTTCATCGTGTAGCCTCACTTTAATAATTAAGATTGAAAGTGAAGGAGAATAAAGAACAACTGTGACAATATGATGATAATAATACTAAGAAAACTCGATATATGAAATAAAACTCCCTACGTTCCATCGATATCATACTTCATACTTCAGAAGTAGAATGTCTGAAAATGGTTATGACACGACTCCGAGGAAAAAAGATTGCCTTTATTTAAGGACTAAGTGGCAGGTTCCCTACTATCTTTATTATTGCAGCAAGAACTAAAAGCAAATAGTTAAGAAATTAATTCTCCATCGTCACCATGCATCGAAGACCCTCGCCTCGCAGCATGTACTCGAAAGCCTTGTTGATTTCCGAAAATGGAACCCGGTGGGTTATGAATTTCTCCAGCTCCAGCTCCTGAGATACAAGAGAGATCAAATATTTATAGCATTTCGTACTACCATCACATGAAAATAATAGCTTACGAAAATCAGGTATTTATAATAAAAACTTTTAAGAGAACCTTGAAATAAGGTTCTGTTTCTATAATTTTTGAAAATTTTCAATGATTTTTTTTTTCCGGGTAATTATTTGAAACCTCAGGGATAGGTATAGAAGCTATTTTCACCTTGTTCATATACTTCTCGACAACCGAAGGGATATCGCTCCTCGGCTTATAGTTGCCGAAAAAGGTTCCCTTGAGAGTCCTCTCGTTCAGCAGATTGGACGGATGAGTTTTAAACGCATCATCTTTGTTCGGGACACCAACGAGCACAGCCACACCCCAGCCCTGGTGATCATAGAAAAAAAACAAGGAACCACGTGTAAGGAACACGGAACATCTACATTAGGAAACAAGATTTTAGGACATGATAGTAATTAGTTACGTCATGAACGCATTCGAATGCGGATATCATCGCATTGACATTTCCGGTGCACTCGACACTACGGTCAACTCCACCATCAGTCATATCTGCTATCACCTGATAATCCACAACTCAAATCTTATTAAATAAGAGAGATAATTGCAAAATACTTACCCCGGATGTTTCGGATAATTAAAAGAAAACCCTAAAAAGTTTCAAGATTATGAAAAAAAAGTCATGCGGTTTGATTTGACATTACATTTCCCCATTCGTATAAGTTTCGACCTATAGAGTAATACTTATTAACCTTAGGTCATCTTTTGGTTGGTTACCCCTTATTGTTTTACAAAATGGGACCTTTATCTCGCCCACCTTAATCCCAACTATGTTGGGGTCGGTGGCATGAAGATTATAGTGTCGTCTAATTGTCTAAAATTAGTTAACACCATAACTCATGCAAATAACAAAGTGGCAAAGTTTTACGCCGGATGCCCTTCCTGTCGCAACCTTCATATGAAGGAGAAATAGAACGAAATTCCAAAACCGTCAACATCATAGGTTTTTCCATTTATATGGAAAATATCATGAGACGGCGATGAGTTTGAGATAATTGCTATTGTCATGTCACAATACGTGATTGATATTGTAAAATCAACACATACATCATGGAACATGACGTGTTTCAGCTGATTAAAAAAAAAAATTAAAGTCATACTACCCTTCATATTCTTAAAAAATAGCCGATCATCCATGTGTGACTTAAGTCACATTACCCCTATATTTTCAAAACTGACGCATCTCGCCCCCTCAGTCGCCTTGTGCACAAGGGGGTAACCCGCACCGTGTGAATATAAATACAGGGAATCAATCTGCACATCCAAACCTTAGATATAGCTTTATGAATTTTCCCTAAATATAGAGATAAACATCCTATGTGGTTTTGTCATAAAAAATTACCTCTTGAATAGGCTTGTCATAATCCTTTGGATTCACACATTCAGTCACACCGAATTTCTTTGCTGTTGGAATATAGAAAAGCCCGAGTTTAATCAACAATGAATGCATCCATTACAAAGCATCAGCCGAATTTTTTTAAATTTTTTTACGAACCTTCACTGAACCGACCCGCATTTAAATCAATGCCTATGATCCTTGAAGCTCCCGCAATCCGAGCACCTTCAGCAGCCTGATTAGCATGCAGTAAATTAAAACACGCAATAGTAAGATTATACATTACAAAAGAAACATACAAGCCCGGAAGTGGACTATAACGATGTACTCGACTCACAGCAAGGCCGACAGCCCCCAGTCCAAAAATCGCAACCGTCGAACCCTTCGTTGGTTTTGCAACGTTCAGAGTCGCACCAAGTCCTTCGAGCACCAAAACACAACTTAATATCAAAATTAAGTGGTACGGGCGAATCGCATAAAATCTACCACCAAGGTTTATACTTAATACAAAATGGGCGCGTGAGTTTCTGAAATTTACAGAAAAGACACTGCATTCCGTCGATAAATTAATGCTACATCAAAGCTCGAACATGTAGACGGGATCCCACCTGTAGATATTCCGCAGCTAAGAACACAGACTATATCCAATGGAGCCGCCGGGTTAATCTTGGCGACACAACCAACATGAACAACCGTATACTCGCTAAAGGTCGAAGTCCCAAGAAAATGGTATATCGGCTGCCCGTCCTTGGAAAACCTGGTCTTGCCATCTTCAATCATGACACCCCTGTCCGTGTTTATCCTAAGGAGGTCACACATGTTGCTTTCCGATGATTTACAGTGACGACACTCCTTGCATTCGCCGGTGAACACGGGAAGGACGTGATCGCCCAGTTTGAGGTCCGTGACGCCTTCGCCTACACTCTCCACAATTCTATATCCAGGAGACAAATAATAAAATGCAGGTTTCTTACAAGAGATATTCAAACTCAAATCCTAAAGAAGTCTTTAATAATTATAAAAATACAATTTTCTGGTTTTTCAGTAATCACCCCGAACCTCGGGGGTAATTTTGCTATTTTTATGATTACCTTTTTTTTTTAAAAAAAAAAGAAAGATTTGCCATCATAAGTAAAATTAAATGTTCATGTAACCTTACCCTCCAGCTTCGTGTCCGAATATGCGAGGAAACAAAGGTGTTTGTCCCTGCAATGCAGAAAGTAAGAAGACATTTCAATAACAAGTTTCACAAAAGATCACCCGTGTAACATAATGGTACATTATAAAAACGACCCCCTAAGATTTAGCCAAATTACAAAAGAATCCATGAAATACTATAAAATTTTGTTTTCACTTGATAAATACCTCAAGGATGCAGTTTGGAAATTGAAAATAAATATCAAGATGGTTTCCTTTCTGTAATTTGACTGAACGACAAGGGTACTTTTCTAATTTTTTTTTAAGTAGCAAATGGAATTACATTTGTGTCCTTGTGATTTGGTAAATTTATCTATACCTTGGCTTCCCAGAAGTAAACATCAGTGTGGCAAAGGGAGGTGAATAAAATCTTTATACGAACTTCCATTTTCTGTGGTGGTGCCACCTCCACTTCCTCGATCACCAACGGCTTTCCTGCCTCCCACGACACAGCCGCTACCAAGAAAAATGACATGTATCCAAATTATTAATCTATCAATTCTGTTGATTAAGCGAAACTCCGACACAGTATATGTTAATACAGCAAAATGGTCATTTTCATCTTCAAAAAAAAAAAAAAAATAGCCGTTTTATGAAAAAAAAAACACGTCTCATAGCAGCTTAGGTAAAATATGACGGTCGTACCACTTGAAAAGAAAAATTAGTACGATATAATCCGGGTGACTGGCAGACTACCCAATGTGTTTTACGAAATGAGCCGTTTACGACTCTCTGTGAATTAAATAGTTATATTACCTCATGCGTCTTTAAGAAATAAGTCGATTAACTTTGTGTAAATTAAACAAGCACATTACTCATTACCCATGTGTTCTCGAAAAGATGGGGATTAAGGCTGTAAACGGGCCGAACTATACCGAACTATGGTACGTTTGAATATACGTTTGAAAATATCGAATCTTAGGTTCGAACACATCTGAAAGTGTCGAATCTTAAAATTTAACGTATACGTGTGAACCCCTCGAACCAAGCCAAACTTTTGCAAATCGAATCGAAACGTTTGACTAAACGTGTCAAATTTTTTACGAGTGACTAAATTAAATGGATGAATTAAATGGATGATGATAAATTTGTGGGCTTCTAAGTCCTTTGATGGTTGGACCGAACTATTTCGCACCGGTTGGTCAAGTCCGCCGAACTATCAATTTTAACATTTGCGTATACGTTTTCATATGCGAACCGAGACACGGGCCAAATATTTTCGAGCCGAATCGAATTTTTTACGTTCCCTCACAGTCCTAATGGGATTAACCTCTCTATAGAGGGGGTGGCGCCCTATTTAATTTATAGGTCGTGATAATGACTGTTTAATTTAGACATGAGGATAAATGTCTCATTTGCAAAACACAGCCCCACATTTCCTAAATCCTAATCCCAAAAAGTCGGTTAACATGAATCATCAACGGCAGCCGGTTACAAAAATAAAAAAATAGGATGAAAAAAAAGAAAATTATGATAAATATTCGATGCACAAATAAATATACGAATGTCATAAAAAGGGAAAACGCCATTTTTAAAGAGATTTAAAAAAGAAAAAATCGATAAGCAATAATTTAGAAATACGAAATAAATAAATGAAAATAAAAAGTTCAAAAAAAATAATATCAAATCTGACCAAAGAGAAAATAAAGTGAGATTTTTTTTTTTCCTCAGGAAATTAAAAAATCAGTTATATAAGGAAAAAAAAAAAAGAAAGGAATAAAAGCTATGAAGAAATCACCTTTGCAACGAATAACCTGACCCTGGGTGCTGGACATTTTTCTTTTTTGGTTGGATCTCTGTTGTATTCCCACTGATCTGATCACTGTGTGTCTGTGTGTAAGATCGATGATAAAAGTACACTTGATAGGGAAAAATGTGTATCACTCACCTTCGGATGTGTATATATATATATAAAATGAGGTACGTGGAGCGTATCCACCGCACCGCCAAACAGGTGCTCTCCATTTCTCTAGTTTTTACCATATAAAGACGTGTGTCATTTCTTGAACTACAAACCATACCTTTCCCGAGAGTTGGTTTGATATGTCCACGTGTTCTGTAAATTTAACATAAAATAACTGAATTTATTTATTTTATTAAAAAGAATTGTTTGTTGAAGGGAAAATAGCATGAGACAAGAAAGTAGGGCAAAGTGTTGTTGTATTATTCCATCAATGAGATCCCTTAAATAGGGTGAAGTACATACAAACAGGCCTCAGCCAAATCCTATCTAGGAAAGCCCATAAACTAACAGACTTGACACAATGATTATTCCTTTAACACTCTCGCCTAGTCTACAAGCGCATGTCATGTTGCCTCGTTAAAACCTCACAAGCAAAAACCCAGTGGGAAAATGTCTTGATCGTAGGGAAAGAAAGTACAAAGATCTGACACATCGAGTTTAGACTTCGTCCTTTGAATCTATCCTCTCATATGATCGTTACATTTGATCATAGCGCTATTAAGGTGACCATTCCATCGATCCCTAAAATCGTACATCTTGTTACCTCGTTAAAAACCTTTCCAAGTGATAAAACCCATGGGAAAAATGATCCTTGGAAGGAAAAGAGTATAACGTACGGTGTGGATGTAAGACTCCTCAAGTCTACATCTCCCGATTTGTACATCAATCAAGTAGTCGTTGCCTCATTAAAAACTTCGCAAGTAACAAAACCCAATGGGAGAAAATGAACCTTGGTCAAAGAAAAGAGTACAACACATGTGATTAAGTTTCTTTATAATCATCATTTCCTTGTGATCTTTACATCAATCTCGGAAGTTGGAAAAATCTTTAGCTCCCCCTAATGCTTACATTCACATACCGTTGCCTCGTTAAAAACCTTGCCAAGTAACAAAACCCATTGGGAAAAATAAACCTTGATCTAAGGAAAAGAGTGCAACCTATGTGAGTATGTTATGTTATATCTCACATATTTCCCGTTATGATCATTCCATCAATTAAGGGGATTTACAAGTTACATCATGTTCATAAATGTAAGTATGCTCATCAGTGGCAGTACTTAACCGCTAGTTCCTCACAAGTGTAGAATGATAGTTCTTAATCATGTACACTCACGGATTGATTCATGCAAAGCAATAATCTTGTCGTGGTTCGAGGAGGTAGCCAAAAGGGGTTTGCATAGTCGATTTCCCAAACATAAGCAATTCATACCAACACATACTTTGTGGTAGTTGCTTCGGCACCAGCATTTACTTTAGCATTTGCCTTTTCGTAAGCAGCTTCCTTTGCCTGCTTGTAGGGAAAGAATAGTCCCAAGTCAATGGTTTCTTTTAAGTATCAGAAGATATTCTTGATACCATTCCATTGATGTTGCGTCGATGCTGAACTAAATCTAGTCAACGAGTTAACTGAGGAGTGATAGCAAGTCGTGTACATTGAGCTAAGTACAATAATGCGCTATGGCACTCAAGTAGGGAATTTCAGCTCCCAAAGCTCTTCGTCACTTTCGTTTAGACGAAATGGATCTTTCCTTTGCATCCAAATGTTCGACCTATCATGGGGTGCTAGTCGGGTTTACCTTATCCATGTTAAAGTGCCTGAGAAACTTTTGGACATAGGAAGACCGGTGGAATGAATTCCACAAACTCGATGTCTATGTCAATGCCTCGACAGAACCGAGTTTTCCCAAGATTTTTCATCTCAAACTCAGATTTTCAGTATCCGGTGGTTTCTCTTATTTCATCAAGACCGATTATGTTCATGTCATCGACATACATTGCGATGATCGCAAATCCGGAACTTGTTTTTGTTGTGAAGACGCAGGGACACAATTCATCGTTCTTATATCCCTTCCTAATCAAGTAGTCACTTAGAGACGGTTATACCACATCCTTCCGGATTGTTTCAAACCGTAAAGTGAGCGTTTCAAACGAACTGAATACGCACTCCGTGGTCTGGAGTTACTTGATTTGGGCAATGAAATGTCTTCGGGTACTTTCATGTATATCTCCGTATCTAGATCCCCGTAGAGATACGTAGTAACCACATCTATTGGCTGCATTTCCAGTCCCTCGGAAATTACTACGCTAATCAAATAGCGGAACGTATACGTGGGAGTACATTTCCTCGTAATCAATTCCAGGGCGTTGTGAGAAGCATTATTTCGTGAACCTTGTACATTAGGACTCTACTATTCTCACTATGATTTACGACAAAGGTTCGGTTATGTCTTATAGCCTTTACACTTGGGTAGGTTAGCATTACCCACACCAAATACCTGACTCTTTGTCGAAGAATCTAGTTCTTCCTGGAATGTTTTTCTTATAGGCCAATCAGCTCTATGTTGATTTCATCCAACCGAGCGAGGTTCGACATCATCGTACTTTATGATTCATGACATGTCATCAAAGTGGGTGGTTGATCAGGCCACACCCTCATAATTTCATCGAGATTCTTGATTTTCTGAATCATATCTTCGGGGCGTCCCCCTCGTCATGATTCATGGACATAATAAAATCGAGCATGATCTCATGAAACGAGTTCATTGATGGTTAACATGTGAAGTTGTGCCATACTCTACCTCTTACTTGGGTGAGTATTTAGTCGAACCATGTGGCTTCCACCCCTTTCCTTCGCAGGGAGTCACGGCCTCAACCACACCTCCACCGGGTGCAGTTGCATCACCCAGTTCATTGGTGATGTGCCCCTTGGAGGGGACTTCTAACCTTACAGGCACATTTGCAGCTGTAATGTGAGATCTTGTCACTTGAACGATATCAGTAAATGCATCAGGCATCGAATCTGCTACATCCTGAAGATCGAGTATTCTTTGTGCTTCACGGTAACATTGTGAAGTTCGGGGATCATAATGAGACAAAGTGGAGACACACCACGACAATTCCTGTCGTTCCCCGAGAAATTACGTTTTCTCTCCTCCCCCTAACGACGGGAAGGTTGTCTCATTAAAGTGACAATCCGCAAATCGTGCGGTAAAGAGATCACTGTGAAGGTTTCAAATAGCGGATAAACGTCTGGAGATTCTTATCCAACGTGAATACTTAATCGTTTCTAAAGACCGATGCGCTGTGGGGCGCAGAAGGCACATATAATGCGTAACCAAATATGCGCAATTGGCACTCAAGTCCGTCTGGGTCCAAATTATAAAAATCAGGTTATCCAGTTACCAACTGGTACGCATAAAGTAATTGGTTAGCAAAAGGTCTAAATGAACGATTTAAGTAAAATTGCGTGCAATATTGCATAATCCCAAGCAAATATATACAAATTGGTGCGCATAACCGATTACATAATCACCATACATATTCTTTCGACGGTGGTTTATGTGAGACCGTTTGCATATGCACATGGGACGAGATGTTATTCATTGATCTCTATCATGCAATAAACATCAAATACTTTTTGATGTGAACTCTCTAATCATCAAGTCCTTTAGATGTTATAAGGGAGGTGAGCCCTATAAGTTATCTTGGAAGTTCTGCAGCAGTTTGAGTGGACAGGAGAGCGACATGTGACCAACATGTCGGAGAATCCATCAAAACCATAAATACATAAATGGTCCGCATATTAGGTGGATGGATCCACAAATTTCTCCTTATATTCAGCGTAAGAATGGAATTTTTTGCTTTTGTTTCTTTAGCGTAGGAAGGTCTCGCTCCTACTTTGGCTAAAGAGCAGGCTTTGCAACACTAAGTGGTGGGCATTTGATATGCATTCGGTTCTTTGGATGACATAACACGATTAACATCAACATTGTTCTTTATGTAGAGTTGTTGCCCATTTTCGCCGAAAAGTAATGATGTTCGATGTGTTCTTTAGTATACATATCATCATACTTCGATCAGGATGACCTAGACTATCGTGCCAAAGCTTATACGAGTCTATGTCCAAAAGTACATTGTTGGTGATAACATAGGATTTTAAAAACCTAATAATAGTGAGGTACATCCACTAGATCGACTCATCAGTTATTCTAAAATGCGTTTACGTCCACATTCATTAGAATTAATAAAAAAAACTCTATTCCATTCTCACAGTGGGTTTCAATCTGGAAACCATTGCTACGTATATTATTGAAGTGCTCTAGGTGCATATAGAGTATTGGTAACTTGTAATTGAGTGCCATTTAGGCATCAAAAATTGAGCATTACCTCGCCCTTTGATGAGTTGGGATGACCCAATCATCGTAGTTACCGAGGTTTGGCAGGCGACTTATTCAATGAATAGAAGCCTAAATCTAAGAACATTCAAGTTCTACTCGATTCATTCCTTAGAAGAGAGAAATTTCGAACCATAAGCATTCAAGCATTATTCAGTACTTCAAAATAAAGCTAAGAATATAACGTAAGCAATAATAATATCTTGTTCGTGAAACAACGTTGCATCACGCCATTATTGAAAAGAAAACACCAACACAGTCGTCTTGAGGCAACTATACCAAATGTAAACGAGAAAGTAAACATAATACTAAGATTCAGTCTATAGACTGTGGCTCGTATGACTCAATTCGACGATTGGTGACTGTGAAAATTGACATAGGGGGGCTTGTCCAGATCATATTCCTCCATATAGTGAGTTCTCCTTTCTTTGGACTCTCTATATTTCTTGTAGTGAGATGCGACTTGCTTGCTTGCATGGCAGTTCTTGTACCATGTCCAGCATCTCCACAATGATAGCACGGTTCATTGCCAACTCGAGCCTTAGATGCGATGGGATGGGTAGGTTCTATTTGGTTCCCTTGGCTAGTAGAGCCGGGAGCACCAAGTCTTCGCATTACATTAGAAGAACCCCCACGTCCTTGACCACGAAGCCTATCATGTCCAGTCCCCTATTCATTGGGGTAGTTTCCATCCTTCACTTTGCCATAATTGGCCTTGGGAATTTTCTTTGTCCCAATCGGCCTGACATTACTGCTCACTAACACTTCGTTATGCCTCTCAGCTACTTTTAGTAGGTTGATTAGCTTACTGAAGGTAGTGATATTTTTATTATCATACTCCAGCCTATACTGGTTCGCTAGTATAAGAGCGGAAACAGGGAAGATGAAAAAAAGTTTTCTGGATCATGTCGTCTTCTGTGATATCCTTCCCACAAAAATTTAGGCGTGCCTTGAGATGGAGCATATCTTTGTTGAAGTCGTTGATCCATTTATATTCAAGCAAGCGGATTTCATTCCACTGCACGGTCAACTCTGGGAGCAAAGTTTGTCAATGTTCCCAAATTGGCCCTTAAGGGCATTCCACAGTTCTTTAGGGAATTTCAACTGTAGATATTCCTATCTCAGGCTGGGTTCGATGTGCCACCTAAGGAATATAAGTGCACTCGCTTTGATCTTGTCAGACGGTACTTGGTCTGTGGTGTTAAGGAGCGTACCACTATATTCTTTAGTGATAAATGTGGTCTCGACGTAGGAGACCCATCTATGGTACTCAAGCTCTTTTGAGTCCAATATGTCAAATTTGGAACGAGTTGGATCAGCTATCTTAATACAAGAAAAGGGAAAATGATTTTTCACAGTCTACCATGAGTACTTTCCATGATAAAATTTTCAATAATGTGGAGGTTTATTATTTTTCGGAACCAAGATATGGTCAAAACTACTTTCGATGCTACTTGAGAATTACCAATGAAATTACTTTATCATGGTTGAATTTAATATAGGCAGTAGAAATAGGTCCTCTAAAAGTCTACTAGTGATGGAGCCTAATTTGCATGGCATATCTATATATGTATGCACAATATATGTATATTTATAGATATAGACATATAATCCTAAGAATATATCTATACACGTATAAATGCAGTCAAAGAGGTATCTTATGCCGCAATAATTATTAATTCAACGTGAATTTAATTTAATTCAAGTTGCTTTAAGCAATTCGCTTTGATTTAATTAAAGTTATTAATGCATTATGCTTTAATTGGTTTAATTAAGCATAAATATAATAAATTTATAGGTAAATATGCAACAAAATAAATTAAAGCATATAAAATTACACATTGCAGATAATAGGGTTCGGGTTTGTGTACTTTATTTCGTGAGTAGGGTAAAAACGGGTGAAAACGGGTTGCCGAGCGGGTCTGGTCGGGTCGGGTTCAGCAACCGGGTCTGGTCGGGTCGGGTTCAGCAACCGGGTCTGACTGCAGCGGCGGGTCGTCTGGCGTGGACTGAAAATCAAACGGGCAGGAGGCGGGCAGACGGGCTGAGGAATCTGCTAATTCGGCGGATGGGTCGCGGGTTTGCAAATCGGGATCTGGCCGTTGAAGGGGATGACGGCGAAGGCTAGGGTTCTTAGTGACATCGTCGCCAAGTTAGATGCAAAAGTTACATGACACCGCGACAACACAACCACCAAGGGCAACCAGGGAAAACACCGGCGGCGAAAAGAACGGTCGTCTCATCCTTCCATGAAACTGGGACCAGCAGGCTTCTGTTGCGGTGGCGGAGCAGCGTACTGTGGGGGGTACGGCGGCGGGTATCCCTGCGGTGGATAAGCATCCTTCGAACTTGCCTCTGGTGGATATCCTTGAGGAGGAGGGGCGCCAACAGGGGGATGATTCTGATTGTAGTAACTCATGATTTTTTAATTTTTTGGTAAGATTATTCCTATTTGGGATGGTGTTTTGCTCTTCTGCAGAGGGGATTTTTAGTTTTAGAGCTGGATTTCTGCCGTGGAAAGGGATGACGGCGGCGACTGGGGGCTAGGGTTTCTGGGAAAATCCGATTTTTCCCTTTTTTTTTTTTTCAGAAATTCGGATAGAATTTTTTTTTTCAGAAAAAAAACGGGAGAGATTTTTCTTCATGCTCAGTGGGGAACTACGTGCTGATAACGTGTTGAAGGGAAAATAGCATGAGACAAGAAAGTAGGGCAAAGTGTTGTTGTATTATTCCATCAATGAGATCCCTTAAATAGGGTGAAGTACATACAAACAGGCCTCAGCCAAATCCTATCTAGGAAAGCCCATAAACTAACAGACTTAGGCACACAATGGGTATTATTCCTTTAACACTGTTCAGTATATTATAGGGTCTAATATAATTAGAGAAAAATTCTCACGTTAGCATATAAAATTTGAGGGTAGAGGTGGCAAAAAAAAAAGGAACCAGGAACCGAATCGTGAAACCGGACCGTATAGGACGGTTCTGGAACCGGAACTGTGTTAGACGGTTCCGAACCGGAACCAAAACTGTGTCCAGACGGTTCGGCTCCGGTTCCAGAAAATGTAACCGGCGGTTCCCGGTTCGGAACCGTAACCGAACCGTGGAACCGCGAACCGCTCGGAATCGCCGGTTCACACAGTTCCGGAACCGAGAACCGTTGAAAAAATGGGAACCGGCCGTGGATTAGAAAACAACCTACCATGGATATTCATGAGTGTGCTTAGAGGCTGGCCAAGAGTTGTACAAATAGGATAACCTACACAGTAAATTTAGTGTTAACAAGGAGTCTAGGCGATTATTTACAGTATGCAAACGAGCTCCAGTTTATAATTACGATATGAAAGTACACATCAGTTCCTTTCAGGGATAGAAGCTATTAAATTGAAGGGTGGTAACCGAAAGAAAACATGAAACGGGTTTGTATCACTGCGAATTAAATTTCAGATAACTGAACAAATTGAAATTTTTAATCTCTACAAGCAATCATTATTCTCCACTTAGTAGGGCTATTGCCATATCCACTTTTTGCTGGGAAGAGACTCCTGATGAATATCCATGGTACGTTGTTTTCTTTTATTTTATATTGATTATTTTATTATAAAAACAATTAAAATGAACTAAAAAAAAATAGGTTCGGACGGTTCGAACCGGAAACCACCGGTTCGGAACCGGAACCGGAACCGCCGGTTCGGAACCGGAACCGGAACCGCCGGTTCCCGGTTAGAACCGAAACCGTAGCACTAAGTTACCGGTTCGGTTCAGATTCCCGTTTCTGGAACTGTGGAACCGGCGGTTCGGTTCCGATTCGAACCGGAACCGGAACCGTGGCCACCTCTATTTGAGGGACATACCAAAAGAAAAGAAAGGAACAAATTTGGGGATCATAAATAGTATGTGATTAAGTCATAATATATGTGACGCGTTTGCAGTGTGCTTAACTATTTTTTGTTACTATAATTAAATAAATATCATAATTTATTTTTTATGTAAGCAATATGAATTTTAAATTTAATTTCTTAAAAGTGATTTAATTTATTTTTATTTTGCTTCAATTAATTTTACTGGAAACTACTATTCATAACTTTTGTAATATAAATTTTTTATGCAATCAGCCACTATACTAATGTAAATCCATCAAAGTTTTTACTATATTCAATATGGATGTTTAATTGAAGATCGTGAAATAAAAATTAATTTGATATATTTCTTATTAAGAATGAATTCGATACAAAAAGATATAAATATTTAGAATTTTAAGCGAAATAAATGAAGAAAGAAACTTTTTATTGGTAGATGAGTGTAAATTGTGGAGTAAAACTCACACAACATATATTCAGAATTTTTTTTCTTTTTTTTTTTTCCAAAATTTTAAGAAAACGTCTCTTTCGATATATAAGCTATATATTTTTTTAAAAAAAAATCAAAAATTTAAAAATGATACCTCTCCGTGACTTTTTTTAATAGAAGTATAGATAGGAAATTTTACAAAAAATAACTTATTTGTGTGTGTGCTTTGCTTCAATTTTCACCATCGATTTTTTTATTTCAATTGCACAATCTTATTGATGATACCATTTCAATCATGATATTTTCGTCACCTTTGACCTAATCGAACCTGACGTGGCACTCACGTGCACTGCTCCATGGCGCCACATCAACTCCTGTCGTGCTAAATTAATCGAAAAGACCTAATTGAAAATATATTCAAGAGTAGGATTGTGTAATCGATAAAAATAAAATTCAAAGATCTAACTAAAATTGGAATAAAATATACTACCTAAATAAATTATTATGTTCATGCATCTTCAATTGGAAAATGTCCTTTTAAAGGAAGGTTTTAATTAATTTTGGTCCAACGTCCTTATTTTTTTTTTGACAACAATGTCCTTCAAATTTTAGAAACTACATTTCTTGTTCACCAAGTGAATGCTCACAAAGATGACTTCCCATAAGAATCCAGTTTCTTGTCACTGAGTAATACGTAGATTTGATGATATAAGAAGGGCGGTTTGTTGAACAAAGGGAGGCGACATTGTGTTAGTGGCGGAGTCGAGGAGGGAGGTGAACTTGAAGTTGGAGCTATGGGGGTCTAAGTTAGAATTTCAGAGCTTGCGTGTGAGCCGGTCTAAGACCGAGTATCTCTGGTGTAACTTTAGTGGGGAGGCCAACGAGGAAGATGTAGAGGTAATGATTGCTGATCAGATCGTACCCCGTACGGATAAGTTCAAGTATTTGGATTCGATCATTCAAAAGAAAGGTGAGTGTGAAGATGATGTTACTCATCGTATCAAGGCGTGGTGGCTAAGGTGGAGAGCAACAACAGGGGTCCTGTGCGACAAGAAAGTCCCTCTAAAGTTGAAGGGTAAATACTATAGAGCGGCAATCCGACTTGCAATGTTGTATGGCTCCGAATGTTGGGCGATGAAAAAGTCGTTTGAGAGCAAGTTGGAAGCGTCTGAAATGAGAATGTTACGCTGGTCGTGTGGTCGCACAATGTTGGATAGAATCTCAAACGGGTTTTCAGGAACGCGCTTGAAGTGGCGCCCATTTCAGCGAAAGTTAAGGAAGGGAGATTGAGATGGTTTGGCCACGTCCGCAGGAGGCAGACATCTGCTCCGGTGAGGAGGGTCGAGAGTTTATTGGTTGTCGGGTAGAGGAGGAGAGGCAGACCGATGAGGACGTGAGAGGAGCAGCTGAGATTAAATTTGAAGGCCTTAAACCTTTCCGAGACTATGATTGTTGATAGGTGCTCTTGGAGACGCCAAATCGGAGTTGTGGATTCTTTTGTAGGGAGCGGTGCTGTAGTCGAGAGCCTCAGGGTTGAGTTGTCTCGGTTAACTTTGACCTAGAGCATTATATTTTTTACTTTTATTGTATATTTTATCATATTGTCTTTTGCGTGTGGTGTATTTTTGATAGGGAGCTGTGCGCAGAGTCAACATCTCTTCTGTTAGAGCAGCGTTCATCGAAAGTGCAGTTGCCAAAGTCCCCTTAGGTGGTAAGTCTAATGTAAATTAAGCCATAGGCTCATGTATGGTTTTGAGCTTTTTTCGTATCATTTGTTTCTTTGTATATATCACTCAATATTTTGCTATGCACTAGGCTGAGGGTCTTCACGGAAACAGCCTCCCTACCATTAAAAGTAGGGGCATGGTCTGCGTACATTTTATCTTTCCGAGACCCTGCTCTGAACGGGATATACTGAGTATGTTTGATTTGGTTTGATTTTGTTGAACAAAGGGAATGAATATTTTCTTGGCTAATATAGGGAGGCATTTAAACAAGTAACTCTTGTATTTAATACTAAAGTCGAATATTTTTTACTTTTTCCGGAAGCATTTGCGAAAAAAAATCATTCAATCATAATCGTTCATTTATTTATAATATAATTCTCTTGACTTTGAAATTTAGTCTATAACTTATATAAATAAATGCTCCCCCGTTCCACCGATCTTGGTTCATATTTTTTTCTGACCGTCTCAAGTCATTTTAAGATACATTTATCTCTCACAACTTTAAATAATATATATCCATATCATCACTTTATACACTATTTTTCAGCTTTTCTTAATCCCATGTTGAAAAACAAATGCTCAAGATGAATGAGACGGAGGGAGTATATAAATACTCCTCAGTCCTATTCAACTTTTTACATTTATCCACTTTTTTATCCATTTAAAAGTTTTACATTTATCATATTTACACAATCAGACCACCATTTTTTATTTTTTGATCTACGCCAGACACTCACTATTCATATTTTTTATTTTCTAATCTTCACCTCACATTTATCATTATTGTTTACACCGATCATTATCTAAAATATACAAAATATACACTATTTGTCAAACTTTTAATAGGACAAAGGGAGTATATATGATAATAGTCCAGTCCATGATTTATCTATCTATATATCTATAATATAAAGAACAATAGTATTTTTTTTGGTGAGAGTGGTGTGCACCTGAATATAATAGAATCTCATGATTTTCAGTCGAATGAGAAGCTTGTATGTGGCATTAATCCGTTTTTTACTGTACTGATTCCCAAAAGGGATGAGGAAATGGGGTTTAATGACCAATAGACATAATTCTTTTGTTAGTGGTGTTTACAAAATCATTTTCAAAGGTTGAATTTTTAGTTCGAGTCGATTATCTCGGAGCAACAGAGTGCATTTTTATTAATGGAAGGGAAATTTTGGACAGCTGATGAAAAGGAAGAACACAGTACATGGTATCTTCTTCAAACACAACACAATCATCCAACACCAACATAATAGACAATCAATTCAATCCGAACAAACCGAAGCTCCTAAATACTCGAGTACTTCTATTAGTTTACAAATTGATAATCGCATCGAAAGACAGAAAACCATAAAAACACACTCATGCACAATCATCACACATGGCCGTCATCCACGTACTGGTCCAGCGCCCGTTCGTCTCGATGAACCCGACCTGAAATTCATAAAACGAATTTCTCCAAAACGGGTCCCCAAAGGGGTTAGCAATTACGCTAGTACAAGTAACCAAATGAACAACTTACATCTTACACATATAGTCAAAGCATGCAATCATGAAAACATCGGTTGAAACACACATTTCCGTAAACGCCATAATCTTAAACACATTTGTAAAAATGCACCACAATTAACCGTCGATCCACCCCTACGGGCACCCCTACCGAGACCCCGTCGGATCTAACCCATAGTGATTAAAAGCAAGGCTCGTCGATTCACTCCTCCGTGGACCCCTACCGAGACCCCGTCGGATCTAACCCGTAGTGAGCATAACACACACACACACACACACCATTTCTCATGCAATACTACTATGTCAAGATTGTAAGTTCATAAGGGTACTTGCCTCGATCAATAGACGGTAACACGAACGAAAAGGAAGAATCAAACACGACTGCGAGGAACCGGCGAAACCGAACCTAACGATTCGAAGAATACAATCACAACTATTTTTTAACGAATACGGAAATGGAATACACCCGAAAACCCGTCTACGATTCACGTATATTCGTACAAGAACAACAACGAGGGCGGACCACAACCAAACCCTCTCGAGTACGCAAATATCACGAAATATACCATGAATCCATAGGGAAACCAAGGATACAAACAAGATTAATCATATTCATCATGAATTAATCAACAACACGGAACGAATCGGACGAAAATGCGAAAACCCCCAAATCTCCCCAAAATAGGGTTTCAGATGATTTACCTTGATTTAAGAGGTAGATGATGATAAATCGGTGTTAGAGACTCAAGATCTTGAATGGATGATGATAATCGCTCGAATCCAGGCTCTCAAAGCTCCAAATCGCCTAACTCTCAGAGAAGAAGTGAAAAGGGAAAGAAATGAGCTGCCCCGGTTAACCCTCTGGTTTTTATAACCAGAGGTTATTGGCGTGCGCTAACATTCCCCATTAGCGTGCGCTAACTGCTAATACTCCGGTCCAGAAAGCTAACACCCCAGTCCAGGACCTATAGTTCTGGACCGTTAGCGTGCGCTAACAGGAATTATCGTGCGCTAACAGGAATTAGCGTGCGCTAACAGGAATTAGCGTGCGCTAACAGCCTCCCGGTAGCGCGCGCTATCGGGCCATAGCGTGCGCTACCTGGACACCAAACCAAGTCCAGAAGTAAACTGCCCAGTACTGGGCTGCCGGTTTAGCATGCGCTACCGGCCATGCTGCGTGTGCTAAACCCAAATGGTAGCGTGCGCTAGAACAAACTATTAGCGTGCGCTAGAACAACTCTCCAGAGGACAGAGACCAGAAACAGGCTCACTGCCACTGTTGGGCTCGACTCTCTAGCGCGCGCTACCAACATGTGTAGCGTGCGCTACTGAAGTAAGCTTAGCGTGCGCTACAATATGAACTTAGTGCGCGCTAGGTGTAATATCCGCAATTTCGGATTTCGGTAATTTTCTTTTGGGGCGGAGGTCCGTTTCGACGAATAGCCTGGGACCGTTTCATCATTCTGAGAATGATTAATTCTGCACTTTTTGTCATACGAGTCCGTTTCGGTATTGTTTTGTTGAGTTCCGTGTTTCTTAACGACTTTTCCGCGCTCGAGTCCGATTCTTGTGAATCTCATTCAAAATTACTGTTTTGAGTTTCCCGTAAGTCTGTTTAACTTTTTTAGACGTGTTGTGAACTTCGGTTTGGTTATTCGATCACGTATCGTGATTTTCGGACGTTTTGGGCCATTTTCGTAATTTTCCAAAGGTTGGGGTAATTACCTTCCGTTGTCGAATTTCGAGCCTTCGGGTGGTCGTAATCGTGTGTTCTATTAGTTCTTAGATTCGTCTTTGCGAGTACTTCGTAACCGTAACTTCGATTCGTATTTAGGTTCGGGTTTCGGGGTCGTTCGGATCGTCGTTGTGGTTCGGACGTAATTTTCTGTCTGTCTGGAGGTGGCTGGCCGGACCTGTGCGACACGGCCCTGAAAACGGCGCTGCAAAGCGCCGTGTCCTGCGCCGGGTCGGCCAGGACTGGCAGCCTGCCGAGACACGGCCGAGACACACGGCGCTGTCTGGGCCGGTTGCTGCGCCGTGTCCGACAGGCGTATAAATATGGTCGAGCAGTCGTTTTTTTCACTCATTTCATTTCCTATCCTTGGGAAGTCGAAGACATGTTGTTATACTATAAATCCACGAAGTTTTGGAGTTCATAACATCAATTGATCATCACGTAACATTCTTTAATCCAGCGAATCAAGGCAAGTTTTCTTAAAATCTAGTTTTGGGGATTTTGTTCGATTTGTCCGTTTAATCCGTTTTAACTCAGAATAGTGATGGATTTATGATTGTTAAACAATATTATGTCGAATTCCTTGCTGTTCCTCGGTTGAATCGCCGAGGATTCGTCGTTTTATTGAGTTTCTTATCGACGCCTTGAAGGTGTTCGATAAAATATCACAAAGGGGATTCGGGCGTTCTTCGATTATTCTTCCTCGTTCGTTTGTTAATTTACTGATGGTATGATGTTAGGGTCATATTTCTCGCAAAGAATTCGAGTCGGAACCCTTCCGTTCGTCGCTTTCTTCAAGCTTTTCGATCGTGGGTGTACTCATTGTCTTCGCCGGAGAATTGTAGGTGTTCGAGGTGTCCCGACTGAGCCGTGTTCGTAGGAGTGTCCGGTGTCGATTATCGAGGCAAGTATCTTCCCCATACATTACGTGTTTTGTGGATATAATAGTTTTTAATCGTCGATATGTGCTAAATAAATATTCATAACCATCTTTTTCAAAAGTATCGATATATTTACCATCATGGTTTTCTTAAAGACGACTCGTGTGTTCCGAGAATTAATATGCTTAATTGAATACGTGTATTAATGTTGAGTATAAGATCGCAATACTTTCGTGTGATGCCATTATGTGTGATTACGTCGTCGGTAAGTTCTGAAGTTTAATCCTTTGTTTAAGCTGTACGTGGAGACATGTGGTTATCGATGAATATATAAATTTATGTGATATTGGTTTTGCCGTTCGGTGCTGTTGAAATAGTGTGCTTCCTTGTTGATAGTATTAGTTCTGGGTCGTGAGCATGTGTTGGATGAATTGGCCATTCTAGTAAGGTACCTCGACTATAAATACCGTGATTGACCTTCGAGGCTTGTGGCTTGCAACTGTGATTTTGGAACGTGTGTGTGTGTTGTTCCTTCCACCCGGAGCGTTCGACGGGACGTCTGGGGGTCGATACTAAGGGGTACGGCCACGGAAGTGGACTTGGGTGCGTGTGTGGTTGAACTTCCACCGAAAGGCCCGACGGATGTCCGGGGTCGATACTAAGGGGTACGGCCGCGGAAGTGGTTTCCCACCCGGAGCGTTCGACGGGGTGTCTGGGGGCCGATACTAAGGGGTACGGTCGCGGGTTACCAGGTGTAGTTTTCATCTTGAGGATGACATTGATGTTTTCGTTAATTGTGATATTGTCCGGAGTATCACAATGCTTTGTGCTCGGGGTCGAGAGACATTATATATCGAGTCTTGGTGCTTGGCTAGAATGGCATAAGATTAATGTGTTATGTGTAATGTGTCCTTGTAAGTGAATTGCAGTGGATGATCGGGTCGTAGGCCCTGTGTTTTGTGATCGAAATGGTTGGGCTGTGGACCCCGTGTTTTGTTAACGGATTTGTATTTTGGAAAATGAACTTTGGGGCTGTGACCCTAAATGGCTTTCGAGGAATTAAGAACTTTTCAATTTCTAATGTTTTCAAAACTCCCGAGATTTGGAAATGTTTTCAAAGTGCTTACTTGCTTCGTTTCTACTTTCAAGACTTGAACTATTTTTAACTAAATATCTCGGGAAGTCTTTCGTTGTATTCTCGGAATGTGTTGTGTATGGCTTGTTTTTGCACTTTATACTTGCACTAGCAAAACAGTGGAGTTTTGCTAACCCCCGAGTAATCGGGGGATGGATATCTGTATTGTGTCCAGGTACATGCAGGTTTTCGGGAGCAAGATACAGGATCGGTACGAGCTATGATGAAAGACGAATGATACTAATCACACGAAGGCCAGTTTTGGGTTCAGTTAGTCGGAGTCCATTGTATTGTCTTTTCCGCTGTCTTATTGTTCGTTGTTGCAAGTATTTTACCCTTGCGTGGATATGAGTTTGGATGAGTTTATGTATTTTGATTTGTAAGTCAGTGACGAAAGACCAAATCGGTCTATTGGTTCATTATTTTGATTCATCGGTATGTAATGTAATGTGTTGTTTTGATGTCTAGCCTGGTGGATCCTCACGGAGAGGGTCTGCGGCGTGTAATATTCCCGGGTTGATCTGGGGGTCTTACATTTATGGTACGGAGCTTATGTTGAGGAAACCTAGGCTGTTGGGTCGAGTTATGTGTTGTTGAGTCTTGTATTGTCAGATTTGTCTGACGGAGTCGTGTCGCGACGCGTCGTTTGGAATGTCGGTCGTGATTAGTATGAGGGTGCAGCCATCATCTTCGTGCGACCTGTGGATGTAAGTCTCCTTTCTTTGTGTTTGTGCCTCGTCTGATGCGAGTTACAGGTATGATCATGAGTTAATTGACGGAATCCTTTTATGGACTTTGATTTCATGATATGTGGTTATTTGACTCTCATATCTCGTTCATATGAGGAGTAGTGTTGCTGGATTGTGCATGTTGGACTGTATTTCTTTTATCCGCTGCGTGACTTCTTTTGTAATGGCTTTCGGTATTTTACCGACTGAGTTTTATTTCGAAAACCGATTCCCTAAACCGAGTTTTTGGCATTTTGGCCTTGATTGTTTTGACGGTATTTAGTATTTTGTAAATGGCTTTTGTGAGTTTTTGAAGTATTACAGTCATCGGCCTTTTTGGCGTTTCTGTAAATGGTTTTTAGCCTGGTGGGTTCCGGCGTGGGACCCACGGCGCTATAATATTCCGTGTAATTGCCTGAAATTTTTGGGCGTTCTAGCCCATTGAATTATCTTTGAAAACCTTGAGTATCTTAGAAAATAAATTTCGAGACGTACTTTTTAAATGAATTATTTTCTCGTGGTACATCAAGGTGCCACAAAATGTTTTAAAATTCTTGTACCTCGAGGACCAAAATGTTTTGAGATATTTTCAATGTTTTAGAAACACTTTTACTTAGACCCGAGGGTCGAATATTTCTGAAAGTTTTTCACTAAAAGAAAAGTGTCCTCATTTTTGTTCAAACGCCAGGTGGTTTTCAAAGTCTCGACAATGATGTTGTTCAACTTTTTGTAAAGTGATACTCAAGATCAACTGGTGTTTCCAAACTGTTTTCAAAAGGTGGTTTTCATTTTTAGAACCCATCATTTTCTGCTTGTGGTCGGAGTAGGTGTGTAGGATGTTGGTATTGTCGTTAGGATGTTAGCCCTCCGAATTGTGATTGAATTGGTGGCGTGAGCGTTGAGTCGTCGCCACGTATTTGTTACGTTAGCCCTATGTGAGAGGTGTGATGTTAATCCTTAATGTTGTCGTTTCGTAGCAAATTGCGTGCTATCGCACCTGTGCGAACTGTCAGAGCTTGGATTTATATGATTGTGTACATTTGTGATTTTAGTATGTGTTGATAAGTTATGCCAAATTGGCATCTTTGGTTTGTTGCTTTGTGATGTTACGTCCCATTGTATATAGCATTTGTATATTCGGTATGCCAAACCGGGGTGTTTCAACCGTGGTGTGCCGGGGGCATGAACGTACCAATTGTCCTCCTCGTCAGTAATGCATTTCAAGTGTGGATCCGAGAGACACAGGATCTAGTTTTGTGAGTTGGTTTCCGAGTCCTTCGGGGCACGGACTTCAGTACAGATATCAGGATCGACTCTAAGAGGCCCATGTGAGATGTTTCCGTCGACTGCTTTTGTGTTGTTGCCTTGTTTCCGTTATTGTGAGTTGCGGGGGCGACCTTCTTTTATAAGAGGTCGAAGGTAATACCCGTATTGTTTTTTTAGACTTCTGCATTTCCTCTTTCTCGGGTCTATCGACTCGTTCGTGTTCGTTGATACTTTCTGAACTTGTTTTGTATTTCAGTTTCATCGTTCGAACGAGCTGTGATCTTGTTTTGGGTCGATCTGGTTATCGCTGTGACTTTTTCGAGTTCGATTCGATTCTTGTGATCCTTGTTCGGAAGTAACATCTTTTGGTTCTACTAGTTCTTTTATTCGAAGTGGATCGGATTTTAAACTTCTGTATTTTCGACTCTATCGACTCGTTTATGTTCGTTGATATTTTCTGAGCTTGTCCTGCCCCTTGCCTTTGTTGATCGAACGAGTGTGGTATTGTTTCGGAATAACTCGTTTGTCGTTGTGACTTTTCAATTGCTATTCCCTTTCATGTGCATCTTATGTGAATGCACATCTTGTTGCTTTCACCGGATCATATATTGTCTCGATTCGAGATGTGAACCTTGGAGTTGTTGTTTGAATTTTATTGTTCTTCGTGATTCGAACATGATTGTTCGATTTTTGTTGTCTCGATCGTTGTGGTTCGATCGTTGATTGTTCAGTTTTTGTTGATCTCGTTTCGTGATTGTTGAACAATCAGACTCCTTCGTAATTCCCTTAAATTCGGGAAATTAGTCTCGTTTTCGATCTTCCAACCCTTGGGTGGTGGAATTCCGTATTTGTCCAGCGATTGGCTCGCGTTTTGATCGATGTACCGTTGGGTTGGTCAATCGTATTGATTTTCGTTCCTTGTGTTTTGTGAATGTTCGGATAATCGACTTGATTGTATTATCTATTTGATGACACTTGTCACTTGTTGGTTTTATTATGTCTCTACCGGTGGCGTTGTGTTGGTCGTCGTGGAGCGTGTTTTCACACCGTTTACCCTTTGCGTTGCTTGTAATGTTTCGCCGTTGGGCGTGATTTTTTTCGGTTCTTGTGTATCTCGTTGAGTTTACCTGGCGGGATATTGCTTCTCCCTACTTGATTTAAGTTTCGGGACGAAACTTCTTTTAAGGAGGGTAGAATGTAATATCCGCAATTTCGGATTTCGGTAATTTTCTTTCTGGGGCGGAGGTCCGTTTCGACGACTCGATTGGGACCGTTTCATCATTCTGAGAATGATTAATTCTGCACTTTTTGTCATACGAGTTCGTTTCGGTATTATTTTGTTGAGTTCCGTGTTTCTTAACGACTTTTCCGCGCTCGAGTCCGATTCTTGTGAATCTCGTTCAAAATTACTGTTTCGAGTTTCCCGTAAGTCTGTTTAACTTTGGTAGACGTGTTGTGAACTTCAGTTTCGTTATTCGATCACGTATCGTGATTTTCGGACGTTTTGGGCCATTTTCGTAATTTCCCAAAGTTTGGGGTAATTACCTTCCGTTGTCGAATTTCGAGCCTTCGGGTGGTCGGAATCGTGTGTTATATTAGCTCTTAGATTCGTCTTTGAGAGTACTTCGTAACCGTAACTTCGATTCGTATTCAGGTTCGGGTTTCGGAGTCGTTCGAATCGTCGTTGTGGTTCAGACGTAATTTTCGGTCTGTCTGGAGGTGGCTGGCCGGACCTGTGCGACACGGCCCTGAAAACGGCGCTGCTGAGCGCCGTGTCCTGCGCTGGGTCGGCCAGGACTGGCAGACTGCCGAGACACGACCGAGACACACGGCGCTGTCTGGCGATTCGCGCGTGTCCGGCAGAAAGTATAAATATAGCCGAGCAAATGCTTTTTTCACTCATTTCATTTCCTATCCTTCCTGTCCGCGGCTGGAGTCTTTGGGAAGTCGAAGACATGTTGTTATACTATAATCCACGAAGTTTTGGAGTTCATAACATCAATTGATCATCACGTAACATCCTTCAATCCAGCGAATCAAGGCAAGTTTTCTTAAAATCTAGTTTTGGGGATTTTGTTCGATTTGTCCGTTTAATCCGTTTTAACTCAGAATAGTGATGGATTTATGATTGTTAAACAATATTATGTCGAATTCCTTGCTTTTCCTCGGTTGAATCGCCGAGGATTCGTTGTTTTATTGAGTTTCTTATCGACGCCTTGAAGGTGTTCGATAAAATATCACAAAGGGGATTCGGGCATTCTTCGATTATTCTTCCTCGTTCGTTTGTTAATTTACTGATGGTATGATGTTAGGGTCAGATTTCTCGCAAAGAATTCGAGTAGGAACCCTTCCGTTCGTCGCTTTCTTCAAGATTTTCGATCGTGGGTGTACTCATTGTCTTCGCCGGAGAATTGTAGGTGTTCGAGGTGTCCCGACTGAGCCGTGTTCGTAGGAGTGTCCGATGTCGATTATCGAGGCAAGTATATTGCCCATACATTACGTGTTTTGTGGATATAATGGTTGTTAATCGTCGATATGTGCTAAATAAATATTCATAACCATCTTTTTCAAAAGTATCGGTATATTTACCATCATGGTTTTCTTAAAGACGACTCGTGTGTTTCGAGAATTAATATGCTTAATTGAATACGTGTATTAATGTTGAGTATAAGATCGCAATACTTTCGTGTGATGCCATTATGTGTGATTACGTCGTCGGTAAGTTCTGAAGTTTAATCCTTTGTTTAAGTTGTACGTGGAGACATGTGGTTATCGATGAATATGTAAATTTATGTGATATTGGTTGTGCCGTTCGGTGCTGTTGAAATAGTGTGCTTCCTTGTTGATAGTATTAGTTCTGGGTCGTGAGCATGTGTTGGATGAATTGGCCATTCTAGTAAGGTACCTCGAGTATATATACCGTGATTGACCTTCGAGGCTTGTGGTTTGCAATTGTGATTTTGGAACGTGTGTGTGTGTTGTTCCTTCCACCCGGAGCATTCGACGGGACGTATGGGGGTCGATACTAAGGGGTACGGCCACGGAAGTGGACTTGGGTGCGTGTGTGGTTGAACTTCCACCCGGAGTGTCCGACGGGATGTCTGGGGGTCGATACTAATGGGTACGGCCGCGGAAGTGGTTTCCCACCCGGAGCGTTCGACGGGGCGTCTGGGGGCCGATACTAAAGGGTACGGTCGCGGGTTACCAGGTGTAGTTTTCATCTTGAGGATGACATTGATGTTTTCGTTAATTATGATATTGTCCGGAGTATCACAATGCTTTGTGCTCGGGGTCGAGAGACATTATATATCGAGTCTTGGTGCTTTGCTAGAATGGCATAAGATTAATGTGTTATGTGTAATGTGTCCTTGTAAGTGAATTGCAGTGGATGATCGGGTCGTAGGCCCTGTATTTTGTGATCGAAATGGTTGGGCTGTGGACCCTGTGTTTTGTTAACGGATTTGTATTTTGGAAAGTGAACTTTGGGGCTGTGACCCTAAATGGCTTTCGAGGAATTAAGAACTTTTCAATTTCTAATGTTTTCAAAACTCCCGAGATTTGGAAATGTTTTCAAAGTGCTTACTTGCTTCGTTTCTACTTTCAAGACTTGAACTATTTTTAACTAAATATCTCGGGAAGTCTTTCGTTGTATTCTCGGAATGTGTTGTGTATGGCTCGTTTTTGCACTTTATACGTGCACTAGCGAAATAGTGGAGTTTTGCTAACCCCCGAGTAATCGGGGGATGGATATCTGTATTGTGTCCAGGTACATGCAGGTTTTCGGGAGCAAGATACAGGATCGGTACGAGGGATGATGAAAGACGAATGATACTAATCACACGAAGGCCAGTTTTGGGTTCAGTTAGTCGGAGTCCATTGTATTGTCTTTTCTGCTGTCTTATTGTTCGTTGTTGCAAGTATTTTACCCTTGCATGGGTATGAGTCTGGATGAGTTTATGTATTTTGATTTGTAAGTCAGTGACGAAAGACCAAATCGGTCCATTGGTTCGTTATTTTGATTCATCGGTATGCAATGTAATGTGTTGTTTTGATGTCTAGCCTGGTGGATCCTCACGGAGAGGGTCTGCGGCGTGTAATATTCCCGGTTTGATCTGGGGGTGTTACATTTATGGTATCAGAGCTTAGGTTGAGAAAACCTAGGCTGTCGGGTCGAGTTATGTGTTGTTGAGTCTTATATTGTCAGATTTGTCTGACGGAGTCGTGTCGCGACGCGTCGTTTGGAATGTCGGCCGTGATTAGTATCAGGGTGCAGCCATCATCTTCGTGCGACCTGTGGATGTAAGTCTCATTTCTTTGTGTTTGTGCCTCGTCTGATGCGAGTTACAGGTATGATCATGAGTTAATTGACAGAATCCTTTTATGGACTTTGATTTCGTGATATGTGGTTATTTGACTCTCATATCTCGTTCATATGAGGAGTAGTGTTGCTGGATTGTGCATATTGGACTGTATTTCTTTTATCCGCTGCGTGACTTCTTTTGTAATGGCTTTCGGTATTTTACCGACTGAGTTTTATTTCGAAAACCGATTCCCTAAACTGAGTTTTTGGCATTTTGGCCTTGATTGTTTTGAGGGTATTCTTATGACGGTATTTAGTATTTTGTAAATGGCTTTTGTGAGTTTTTGAAGTATTACCGTCATCGGCCTTTTTGGCGTTTCTGTAAATGGTTTTTAGCCTGGTGGGTTTCGGCGTGGGACCCACGGCGCTATAATGTTCCGTGTAATTACCTGAAATTTTTGGGGCGTTATAGCCCATTGAATTATCTTTGAAAACCTTGAGTATCTTAGAAAATAAATTTCGAGACGTACTTTTTAAATGAATTATTTTCTCGTGGTACATCAAGGTGCCACAAAATGTTTTAAAATTCTTGTACCTCGAGGACCAAAATGGTTTGAGATATTTTCAATGTTTTAGAAACACTTTTACTTAGACCCGATGGTCGAATATTTCTGAAAGTTTTTCACTAAAAGAAAAGTGTCCTCATTTTTGTTCAAACGCAAGGTGGTTTTCAAAGTCTCGACAATGATGTTGTTCAACTTTTTGTAAAGTGATACTCAAGATCAACTGGTGTTTCCAAACTGTTTTCAAAAGGTGGTTTTCATTTTTAGAACCCATCATTTCCTGCTTGTGGTCGGAGTAGGTGTGTAGGATGTTGGTATTGTCGTTAGGATGTTAGCCCTCCGAATTGTGATTGAATTGGTGGCGTGAGCGTTGAGTCGTCGCTACGCATTTGTTACGTTAGCCCTATGTGAGAGGTGTGATGTTGATCCTTAATGTTGTCGTTTCGTAGCAAATTGCGTGCTATCGCACCTGTGCGAACTGTCAGAGCTTGGGTTTATATGATTGTGTACATTTGTGATTTTAGTATGTGTTGATAAGTTATGCCAAATTGGCATCTTTGGTTTGTTGCTTTGTGATGTTACGTCCCATTGTATATAGTATTTGTATATTCGGTATGCCGAACCGGGGTATTTCAACTATGGTGTGCCGGGGGCATGAACGTACCAATTATCCTCCTCGTCAGTAACACATTTCAAGTGTGGACCCGAGAGACACAGGATCTAGTTTTGTGAGTTGGTTTCCGAGTCCTCCGGGGCACGGACTTCAGTACAGATATCAGGATCGACTCTAAGAGGCCCATGGGAGATGTTTCCGTCGGCTGCTTTTGTGTTGTTGCCTTGTTTCCGTTATTGTGAGTTGCGGGGATGACCTTCTTTTATAAGAGGTCGAAGGTAATACCCGTATTGTTTTTTTTTAGACTTCTGCATTTCCTCTTTCTCGGGTCTATCGACTCGCTCGTGTTCGTTGATACTTTCTGAACTTGTTCTGTATTTCAGTTTCATCGTTCGAACGAGCTGTGATCTTGTTTTGGGTCGATCTGGTTATCGCTGTGACTTTTTCGAGTTCGGTTCGATTCTTGTGATCCTTGTTCGGAAGTAACATCTTTTGGTTCTACTAGTTCTTTTATTCGAAGTGGATCGGATTTTGAACTTCTGTATTTTCGACTCTATCGACTCGTTTATGTTCGTTGACATTTTCTGAGCTTGTCCTGCCCCTTGCTTTTGTTGATCGAACGAGTGTGGTATTGTTTCGGAATAACTCGTTTGTCGTTGAGACTTTTCAATTGCTATTCCCTTTTATGTGGATCTTATGTGAATGCACATCTTGTTGCTTTCACCGGTTCATATATTGTCTCGAGTCGAGATGTGAACCTTGGAGTTATTGTTTGAATTTTATTGTTCTTCGTGATTCGAACATGATTGTTCGATTTTTGTTGTCTCGATCGTTGTGGTTCGATCGTTGATTGTTCAGTTTTTGTTGATCTCGTTTCGTGATTGTTGAACAATCAGACTCCTTCGTAATTCCCTTAAATTCGGGAAATTAGTCTCGTTTTCGATCTTCCAACCCTTGGGTGGTGGAATTCCGTATTTGTCCAGCGATTGGCTCGCATTTTGATCAATGTACCGTTGGGTTGGTCAATCGTATTGATTTTCGTTCCTTATGTTTTGTGAATGTTCGGATAATCGACTTGATTGTATTATCTGTTTGATGACACTTGTCACTTGTTGGTTTTATTATGTCTCTACCGGTGGCGTTGTGTTGGTCGTCGTGGAGCGTGTTTTCACACCGTTTACCCTTTGCGTTGCTTGTAATGTTTCGCCGTTGGGCGTGATTTTTTTCGGTTCATGTGTATCTCGTTGAGTTTACCTGGCGGGATATTGCTTCTCCCTACTTGATTTAAGTTTCGGGACGAAACTTCTTTTAAGGAGGGTAGAATGTAATATCCGCAATTTCGGATTTCGGTAATTTTCTTTCTGGGGCGTAGGTCCGTTTCGACGACTCGCTTGGGACCGTTTCATCATTCTGAGAATGATTAATTCTGCACTTTTTGTCATACGAGTTCGTTTCGGTATTGTTTTGTTGAGTTCCGTGTTTCTTAACGACTTTTCCGCGCTCGAGTCCGATTCTTGTGAATCTCATTCAAAATTACTGTTTCGAGTTTCCCGTAAGTCTGTTTAACTTTGTTAGACGTGTTGTGAACTTCGGTTTGGTTATTCGATCACGTATCGTGATTTTCGGACGTTTTGGGCCATTTTCGTAATTTCCCAAAGTTTGAGGTAATTACCTTCCGATGTCGAATTTCGAGCCTTCGGGTGGTCGGAATCGTGTGTTCTATTAGCTCTTAGATTCGTCCTTGCGAGTACTTCGTAACCATAACTTCGATTCGTATTCAGGTTCGGGTTTCGGGGTCGTTCGGATCGTCGTTGTGGTTCGGACGTAATTTTCGGTCTGTCTGGAGGTGGCTGGCCGGACCTGTGCGACACGGCCCAGAAAATGGCGCTGCTGAGCGCCGTGTCCTGCGCCGGATCGGCCAGGACTGGCAGCCTGCCGAGACACGGCCGAGACACACGGCGCTGTCTGGGCCGGTTGTTGCGCCGTGTCCGGCAGGCGTATAAATATGGCCGAGCAGTCGTTTTTTTTCACTCATTTCATTTCCTATCCTTCCTGTCCGCGGCTGGAGTCTTTGGGAAGTCGAAGACATGTTGTTATACTATGAATCCACGAAGTTTTGGAGTTCATAACATCAATTGATCATTACGTAACATCCTTCAATCCAGCGAATCAAGGCAAGTTTTCTTAAAATCTAGTTTTGGGGATTTTGTTCGATTTGTCCGTTTAATCCGTTTTAACTCAGAATAGTGATGGATTTATGATTGTTAAACAATATTATGGATAGTGCTCCAATCTAGGGCACAAGCGCGCAACATATCCTCAAATATCTGGATATTGCGCTCCGACTGTCCATCCGACTGAGGGTGAAAAGAAGTACTCAGACGCAAACGAGTACCCAACGCCTTATGCACTGCCTGCCAAAAGTGCGAAACGAAACGGCCATACCGATCCGAAACAATAGACTTCGTAGTATCGGAAGCCTCACAATCTGTGCAATAAACACCCGAGCCAACTTTTCTGAACCCCAAGTATACTCGATGCCCAGAAAATGTGCCGACTTGGTCAAACGATCCACAATCACCCAAGCCATGTTCATGCCCGATCTCGATCTCGGCAAACTCATGGTGAAGTTCATCGAAATATCTTCCCATTTTCATTCTGGGATGGGAAGCGACTACAATAACCCAGCCGGTCGCTGATGCTCGATTTTGGCCTGCTGACAAGTTAAACATCTCGCTACAAACCATGCAACCTCTTCCTTCATATCATTCCACCAAAAATTCCTCCTCAGGTCCTTGTACATCTTACTCGAACCAGGATGAATGGAGTAAGGAGTAGCATGGGCCTCCCGCAAAATTCTCTGCCTCAATTCCGAATCATTCGGTACACAAAGCCGATTTTGGAATCTCAATACACCATCTTCGTGAATCACAAACCCGGGAGACTTCCCCTTGAGAACATTTTCCCGAATTTGAGAAATCATCGGATTCTCCAATTGCTTTAGTTTAATTTCATCGACCAACGACGACGAAATCTCTAAAGCGCAAAGTTGACTGACCGCTCCTGGCAATAAAATCTCAACATCCAACTCTATCAAAACCCGCTGAATCTCAGATTGAGACGTAAGGATCTCAAGTGTCCTCAACGCAACCGGTTTCCGACTCAAGGCATCGACCACGACGTTCGCCTTGCCCGGATGATAAAAGATTTCGAGGTCATAATCCTTAATCAACTCCAACCACCTCCCCTGTCTCATATTCAACTCCCGCTGAGTGAATATGTACTTCAGATTTTTATGATCGGTAAAAATCTGACATGCGGAGCCAAACAGATAGTGACGCCAAATCTTGAGCGCAAAGACAACTGCCGCTAACTCCAGATCGTGAGTAATAGTTAAGCTCGTACGGCCTCAACTGTCTCGACGCATACGCAATGATCTTGCCGTGCTGCATCAATACGCACCCAAGACCCTGACCATAAGCATCACTATAAACAACAAAACCCTCGTTGCCACACGGCAACGCCAACACTGGGGCTGAAGTTAAACGCCTCTTTAGCTCCTCAAAACTCGCCTGCCTCTCGTCATTCCAAATGAACGCCTCGGACTTCTGGAGCAACTGTGTAAGTGGTCGAGCTAGTTTCGAAAAACCCTCGACGAACCTACGGTAGTAGCCAGCCAAACCCAAGAAACTACGGATCTCCTTCACGTTCTTAGGCGGTGCCCAGTCCAACACTGCCTCGATCTTCTGTGGATCCACACGTACTCCCTCGGCTGAAATCACGTGACCTAGAAACATCACCTCCTTCAGCCAGAACTCACATTTCGAGAACTTCACATAGAGTTGCTCGGTCCTCAAAATGTCTAACACTACTCGCAGATGATGCGCGTGCTCCACCTCATTCATCGAATAAATAAGGATACCGTCAATGAAGACGACGACACACTTATCCAAATACTCAATTAAGACCTTGTTCATCAATTGCATGAATACTGCCGACACGTTAGTTAACCCGAATGGCATGACCACAAACTCATAATGTCTGTATCTCGTCCAAAAAGCTATTTTCGGAACATCAGACTTCTTTACCTGAAACTGATAGTACCCCGATGTCAAGTCGATCTTCGAGAATACCACAGCTAACTGCAACTGATCGAACAAGTCTTCAATCCTCGGCAAGGGATACTTGTTCTTGATGGTCACCTTGTTTAGCTCGCATAATCGACATACAAACGCAGTGAACAATCCTTCTTCCGCACAAACAGAACCGGTGCGCCCCAAGGCGAAGCGCTCGGTCGAATATATCCCGACTCAAGAAGCTCACTCAACTGCTTCTTCAACTCAGCCATCTCTGAAGGGGCCATGCGATACGGTGCCTTCGAAATCGGAGCCGCACCCGGCTCTAACTCGATAGCAAACTCTACCTCACGGTCCGATGGCAACCCCGGTAACTCGTCAGGAAAAACGTCAAGAAACTCACTAACAACTGGAATTGATGCAAGCTCGACTCCAGCACTCTCCGCCTTCAAGGCGTAGCATCAATAACCAGTACACCCCTTACACAGGAGTCTCATCGCTTTCAAAGCGTTAGTAACAAACTTCTGGTTTCCCCGGAACTAAAGTAAGCTTAGCGTGCACTACAATATGAACTTAGCGCGCGCTAGGCACATGATAACAATGGTCCCGGAACACCGGAACACAAACGAAACATCAAACGAAACATCGCAATATGCATAATAATATACAGTGGATTTACGGCAACCCCAAAACGGCGGTTCCGAACAACAATTACGAGAATCAGATCAAACAGCGACGAAAAAGCCAAAAATTGCGGAATTGAATACAATAAATCCGAAATTAAGTATTTCCGAAATACACGTATGATTGCCACCCAAGACAGGAAAACGCAACATCGAAAAAGTACCGGGAAATGAAAAATACGGATATTACAATAAGTGTTGTATCTAGTATTGTAAATGTGGAGGATTAACTTATTAATGAACTTGCACGAATCGAAGGATGCCATGTTGGCACGCATTATACCCTTCCTATATCTGGATGTCGAAGTAGAAACTATGCATAGGAAGGGGTCCAAAATATCTACAACTTACATTGCTTAATGCGGTTCTTTCTTCCGTACCAGTTTACTACATGTCTACTTTCCATGGTCCTAAACTAACTTCGCGTGTAATTATAAGAATTCAAAGAAACTATTGTTTAGGGGGAAGGGGGTTGTTAAAAGAGAGAGAACACAATTTCTTAGGTGAAATCGGCTTATATTTGTTCTTTTAAACATCATGGAGGTCATGGGGTTAGGGACTTGATTTTGGGCAAGTGGGGTGGAGATTTTCCTATATAAGACTAATTTATGGGCTAGAGTGTTGAAGTTGAGATGGGGTTGTCTTGAAGGGCGCGAGTGGGCTGTTCTGGGATTGGGGATGAAGACAGTCCCGTGGGTGGTGGGCGGATGTGTTAAAGGCATTCGGGGTGGAGGAAGGGGACTCATTCACTAGGGGGTTAGAGAAGGTAATGGAAAATGGGATGAACGCTTTGTTTTGTGAGGATGCTCGCCCATAAATCCTATTTCTCCACTATTTGTAATTTGAGATTGGATAAGGGTTTAAGGGTGGGTGAGACGATCGAGTGGAGAGAGAGAGTGTGGTGTTGGAAATGGAAATCGAGGAGAAAATTGTTCGATTAGGAACATACTTTTCTGAATGATTTATTTTTATTGATAAAAGGCGCGCAATTCAACGAGAAAGAGAAAATATTTGGAAATGGAGGTACTCGGGGGATGGGAGATACACGACTATTAAATCAAAAATTAAAATTCACATTGTATGAAATTAGATTTCTACATGGGACTGTGTACTTTATCGGTTATTGTATTTGTGTTGCTCGTATTCTTCGACAAAACTAAGGCTGGGATATTTAATCGAAAAATAGAATTATATAAAAAATCAAACCGAAAAATTGGTTTTGATTTTCGGATCGACTTTTTTCGACTAATCGGTTCTGATTTTATTTGAATACATAAATACAGGGATTGACTATAGTGGAAACACCCTTAATGGTGAAATCTAGAAACCAATTCGTTAAGTAATTTCATCGTATTTATTTATTATTTGTTGCGTGGTGATCATTTAGTATATCTGACAAATAATGCAATAAAAGAATACATAAATGCATATAATTCTACTCATCTACAGTCGTTGGATCACTAATATTAATAGTCTACAAAAATTTCTAGATTTCACAAAATAATTAATTTTAATATGATCTATTTCCCATAAATACATATCGAATCATGAACTCTAATACATTAGTGTGTAATCTATTCGCATCCATGATCTTCACGGCCCATCATGGCCCCAAGATCCAATTTGTAGTCTAGTCCTTCTACTAGACTTTACAACCTTGGACCGGGAGATGCTTGGGATATAACCACTCCAAATAGATTATTACTTTAGAGGTCCATTTGTAGCATAACAAAACTTGTACTCCATCGGTTCGCTAGTTTTGATAGATAAATTATTGAATGTATTATAAAGTATCGGAAAAAGATTTTTTATCATAATGTCTTAATGTTATAATATTCTTAATTTTTTATAATTATATTTGATGTATTGACTAATATACTTTTATGCTATTTTTGAATGGAGATATGTGAGTATATTTTTGCAATATAGAATAAGGATTCAAATACAAGAAATATATGAAAAGCTATTTTTTATTTAAAATATTTGGTCGAGATTTTGTAGCAAAAATATTTGACGTAATAAAAAATGCATGCTGATTTATTTTCGACCGCACCTATTTTTGAGGGACACATATATGATAAAGGATTTTATTTTTGAGAGGATATTATGATTCAGGTATGCGAAAAGCAGGAGTTATACTGAATTCAAGATCGTGATATGTAGCCCTATTTTTTATGTTGTAGAATTAAAAATCATAATACTTAATACCTACGAAGAATTAAAAATCAAAGTTGATTAGTATCGCCAACTCGGCCAAACAAACAGTAGCTTCTCACCTCCTCGTTACTTCTCTCACTCGTTAAAAAGAGGGCTACATCTTCAAGTCGAAGCAGTAGCACGTAAGTTCGTTTCTTGGAAAAGGAAAAAAAACGAAGATATGAATTTGAACGAGACATATGATGATATTTTCGGGTATGGTCACGATGATAATAACAACGATGAAGAAGGAGATGATGTGATAGTTGATACTAATGGTTCAGACGACGGTGAAGGTTCAGGGTGTAATATCCGCGTTTTCTATTTTTAGTAATTTCTATTTTTGGTGTATATTCGTTTCGGACAACTCGCTTGGCACTATTTTGGAATTCTGAATCTATTTTGTTCTTGGAGTTTCTCCGCTTGGACGAGTCTCGATGATGTTTTTACATAATTTCATCTTGAGTTATATTATGTCGCATGTGTATTCGATTCTCGTTAAACTCGTTCGATTTCGTCATTTTCCTATTTCCATGAGTTCGTATGGTTGAGTAGAGTATGTTGCGAGTTTCGGATTGTTAATCCGACGTTGTATCGTGAATTTTCGATTGTTTGGGCCATTTTGTAATTTCTTAAGAGTTTAGGGTGTCTTTACCCTCCTTGTCGTATTGTGGATTCCTCGGTAGTTAGAAGTGCATTTTCTTTCAGCACTCAGCTTCGTTGTTATGAACACCTCGTAATTACACCTTTAATTCTATCCTTGTGTCGTGTTCCGTCGTTGTATCGACTGTGCTGAATGTGATTGTTCAGAACTGGGAACTGCTGCATGCATAACGTACGTTATGCATGATCCATAACGTACGTTATGGCCTTCGCATATTAGTGCAGCGCTTTGTTACGTCGTTAACGGTGTTGGGTTACGACGTAACCCTCATAACGCACGCGTTAACGGCTTGCGTTAACGTACGCAACGCGCTGTCAGGTCTTTTAATCCCTGACTTATCCTCAGTCGCCTCATTTTCGTTTCTTTTCTTTCTTTCTCGCGACGTGAGTTCCCTTTGAGCGATTTGGAGCGATTTGTCCGGTGCAATCCGTAGAAACCCTCTGTAGGCTGATTATTGCGTTCCAAGGAAGATTAATCATCATCATTCTCCGTCTGAATCGAGGTATATTTCTTTAGAACCCTAGTTTTTGGGGATTTCGGGATTTTTGGCAAAATTCTTCCTTTTAATCCGATTTAGCTTCGACGACTTGTTAGATTACGATTGTGTAGTCGTAAATCCCTTGTTTCCATTATAGTTTAACGGATTTAACCTAGTAAATCTGCATTGTTAGATTTTAACCGTCTTGGACTTCGTAATGACCGACAAATCTTTCCAAGGGGTAGAATTAGGATTAGTTCTTACCTTTCCGCATTATTGAGACTTGTGTATACCGTTATTGTGTTAGGAACGGATTTGGGAAAATTGTTCGGACCGAAACCTATTCCTTCGTCGTTTCCTTCGTTTCGTCTTATTCTAGGCAAGTACATGTATTACATTCCGTTATGTGCGTATGATTTTGATGTGAATGATGTAAATGGTATTATTGAACGAATGTGATTGTTTCTCTTCCACCTGGGGATGACATGTGGCCTCTGGAGGCCGATACTAATGGGTACGGCCACGGGAGTGGATTTGGGTGCGTGCGTTGATGTTCTTCCACCTGGGGACGGTTCGACGGGACCTCTGGGGGCCGATACTAATGGGTACGGCCGCGGAAGTGGTTTCTCACCTGGGGACGGTCCGACGGGACCTCTGGGGACCGATACTAATGGGTACGGTCGCGAGTTATCAAGCGTGGATAATCATGATGTGGAAACTTGTTGATATACTGTTTTGGTGTTAATGTGATATTCCGGAATATTGATTTTCAAAAATGATTTTCTTAACGATTTGTTTGCGTTGAATAGTGTATGTATATAATGTTGTGTAATTATGTACTTGCACTAGCTATTCGAATGCTAACCCCTTAAATGGGGGAAATGCGTCTTATGCATTTCAGGTACTGGTCGAGCAGAGGAGCTGGCACGAGATGCGCATGCAAAGGATGGGTTGGCATGATGATGTGGCTCGAGTCTGTATTTTTTTGTTTTGTCATTGCATCTGTTGATTACTGGAGTTAGACTGTTTATTTTTAAACATGGTTTAAGTCCCCTGCGTGGGCAATAAATTGGTATTTAACTTATGTCTCATCTACTCCGTTAAAATGTTTTGGCCGAGGCCACGGCCTTATTTACTTTTTGGGTGCATCTTTTGGGTTATCATTGTGGTTTACGTGTCATGAGTTAGCCTGGTAGACCTCACGGGGGTTCTACGGCGTGTAATGTCCCATTTGTGAATTGGGGTGTTACATTTATGGTATCAGAGCTTAGGTTTTGAATACCTAGGCTGTCGGTTAATTTTTGGGTCTGTTAGTGGCGTCATTAGAGTCAGTCGTTGAGCCTAATATCATCGTGCTACCGTCTTTTCGTGCGACCCGTGGCTGTAAGTCTCCTCGAACTCTTATATTTTTGTATTCGTTTTCTTACGTTGTTTGGGATTGTAAATTGTGATACCAACCTTATAGATTGTGAATCTTTCTGATCTTGTTCTTTTCGTATTTTCTTCAGTATGTTGAGAGGTCGTGGTAGACCAGCTAGGGGGCGCGGCCGAGGCCGTGGTCGGGGTGCTGATAATGAAGAGGGCTCACTTTCTCAGTCCTCTGCAGACTCAGCCTCTCACTCAGTGCCGTCGGGTAATAATGCCGACGCCGGGGCTACTGCCGTACTCCAGCAGTTAGTAGCCCAGCTTGCTCAGATAGCTCAGGGTGGACGCCAGAATCCGCCCCCGACACCTGAAGAGGAAGCTAGTAAGTGGCTTCAGACGGTGACTAAGATGCACCCTCCTCGTTTCTCCGGATCTTCTGACTCCCTCGGTTGGGAGAATTGGCTCTTTCAGTTGTCCAGGACCTTCGATGCCGTAGCTTGTCCTGAAGACAGGAGGGTACATATTGCCCAGTACCTCCTGGATAAGGAAGCTGCGGAATGGTGGGAGGCCGTTGCGCCCAGAGACCGTCGGGCCACTTGGGATGAGTTCAGGGCTGCTATGGAAGCAGAATATTGTCCGCCGCCAGTCAAAGAACGCAGAATTGTGGAGTTCTTCACTGCCACACCCCAGGATGTGCCGATTTCTCAGGCCATTATTTCTTACAATCAGCAGTTGGGTTTTGTGAAAGATCAGGTGAGGACGGAGGCTGATAAAATCCGTTACTTCAATATGCGCATAAAGCCGCATATCAGGCAGAGTATGGCACCGCTCATGTGTGCCACTTTGAAGGAATACTGTGATCGCGCTCGCGATCGAGATGGTCATCCCAATCGAGTCGGTTTCGGAAGCTAAGAAGGTAAGACTACTGGCGGGTTCTCGGCCGGTAAAGGTGGTCAGTTTTCGAGGTCTCGTTCTGCTCCCACACCTGGGAAGAGGCCGTTTCATCAGGCCGGTGGATCTCAGGGTAACCGTTCGGTCCAGTCTGTGACACCTGGCGGGAGAGTTTGTTTTAATTGCAGTCATCCCGAGCACGTTATGAAGGATTGCCTATTTCCGTTAGTTGCTTGCTTTACTTGCGGACAGAACGGGCATCGGGCAGCCCATTGTGAGAGGGCCACCAGGGCCGCTAGAGTTCCGACTACCACCGCCGATCAGAGGGATCACAGCACTCCAGTCTGTCTGCAGTCCACTCGAACTTCTGAGTTTTCTGGAGCAACTGAGTGAGTGGTCTAGCGATCTTAGAAAATCCCTCAACGAATCTACGGTAATAGCCGGCAAGACCCAGAAAACTCCTCACCTCCTTCACATTCTTAGGCGGCTCCCAAGCCATCACCGCCTCTATCTTCTGCGGATCTACCCGAACTCCCTCTGCTGAAATCACATGCCCGAGGAACATCACTTCCTCGAGCCAAAACTCACACTTAGAGAACTTCGCATACAACTGCTCAGCTCTCAAAATGTCTAATACAATCCGTAGATGTAAGGCGTGCTCCTCCCGACTCCGTGAATAGATAAGCATGTCATCGATAAAGACGACTACGAATTTGTTCAGATACTCAATAAAAACTTTGTTCATCAATTGCACGAATACTGTTGGGGCACTGTTTAGCCCGAAAGGCATAACCACAAACTCGTAATGGCCATATCTCGTCCGAAAGGCAGCGTTCGGTATATCGCTGTCCCGAATCCTCAACTGGTAGTAGCCCGATCGCAAGTCAATCTTCGAAAAGACTGTCGCCCCCTGAAGCTGATCAAACAAGTCGTCAATCCAGGGCAAAGGGTATTTATTTTTGATGGTCAACTTGTTTAATTGTCGATAATCGATACATAAACGAAGCGATCCATCCTTCTTCTTAACAAAAAGTACAGGCGCACCCCAAGGCGATGCGCTCGGTCGAATATACCCTTTATCTAACAACTCTCCTAACTGATTCTTCAACTCTAGCATCTCCGACGGTGCCATACGGTACAGTGCTCAAGAAATAGGGGCCGCATTTGGCTCAAGATCAATAGGAAACTCCACCTCTCGATGTGGTGGTAATCCCGGCAAGTCGTCCGGAAATACATCGGGATACTCGCTAACAACTGGAATCGACGATATGTCAACCCCAACATCTTCCGCCTGCAGAGCGAAACACCAATAGCCGACACAACCCTGGTTCAGAAGTTTCATCGCCTTCAAGGCGCTAATCACACTCCCCGATCTACCCGACTTACAGCCGACGAGAGTATGCTTGGTGCCGTCCTCGGCAACTATCGAGATGGTACGAGTTCGATAGTTCATGATAGCACCGTGACGATCCAACCAATCGTCCCTGAGGATCAAATCCTCACCCTTAAGGTCTATAACAATGAGATTCGAGGGCCAATCCCGGCTCCCGATCCTCACTGGGCAATCCCTAACTTCCTGGTCCCCAACCATACGATCCCCACTGGGTGTACCCACTACAAACGGCTCACACTCAAACAAGCAGTCAAAACCAATACGACTCACACAATCCGAAGCAATAAAGGAATGGGTAGCACCCGAATCAAAAAGCACTGAGTTTTCTGAAGCAACTGAGGGACAGTTTTGACGAGTTAAAGAGACGTTTGACTACCGCACCCGTTTTAGCATTGCCTCAGGGGAACAAGGATTTTGTAGTGTATAGTGATGCTTCGGGCCTTGGGCTCGGATGTGTTTTGATGCAGAGAGATAGGGTCATTGCGTATGCGTCCCGCTAGTTGAAACCTTATGAGGTGAATTACCCCACGCACGATTTGGAGTTAGCTGCGGTCGTTTTCGCCTTAAAGATCTGGAGGCATTATCTCTATGGGTCGTCGTGTAAGATTTTTACAGATCACAAGAGTTTGAAGTATATCTTCAGTCAGAAAGAGTTAAATATGAGACAGCGTAGGTGGTTGGAGCTAATTAAAGATTACGACCTCGAGATACTTTACCATCCGGGTAAGGCTAACGTAGTGGCTGATGCGTTGAGCCGGAAGCCGATGGCGTTACACATGTTGGAGGTACTTACACCACAGAGTAGGATCCAGCGAGATTTTATCTGTCAGAATATCGAGGTTTGGGTTCAGAGAGTTCAAGGTCAGTTATGTGCGTTAGAGATCACTTCGTCCTTGACTGATGATATCAAGGCGAAGCAGTATGACGATCCGTTTTTGGTCCAGTTGAGGAAGGATGTGAGGAAGGGGAAAGCCCCTGGATTTGTGGTTCACGATGATGGAGTTTTGAGATTTCGCGGCAGACTATGTGTACCGAGTGTTGTTGGGCTGAGACAGAAGATATTGAGTGAATCTCATACCACACCTTACTCCATACATCATGGTACGAGTAAAATGTACAAGGATGTGAGGAGCAACTACTGGTGGAGTAATTTGAAGACAGACGTTAGCGAGTTTGTGTCGAGGTGTTTGACTTGTCAGCAGGTTAAGATCGAGCATCAGCGACCCGCGGGGATTTTACGACCACTTCCTATCCCGGAGTGGAAATGGGAGGATATTTCTATGGATTTCATTACCGGTATGCCTAAGACTCGGACTGGAATGAACATGATTTGGGTCGTTGTCGATCGACTAACCAAATCAGCTCATTTTCTGAGTATTAAGGACACTTGGGGGCCAGAGAGACTTGCACGAGTGTTTATTACGGAGATCGTGAGGTTACATGGGACCCCTAAGAGTATTGTTTCGGATCGTGATGGCCGGTTCATATCACATTTTTGGCAGGCCGTTCATAGAGCTTTGGGAACCGAGTTGAGACTTAATACATCCTACCACCCTCAGAGAGACGGACAGTCTGAGCGGACGATACAGACGCTAGAGGATATGTTGCGAGCCTGTGCTTTAGATTGGAAGGATGATTGGGAGTCGCACTTGCCATTGATCGAGTTCACATACAACAATAGTTGGCACGCCTCGATCAAAATGGCACCATTCGAGGCATTGTATGGGAGGAGGTGCAGATCGCTGTTGTGTTGGGACGATGCGTCCGAGCTGATTGGTACCGAGCCTGATATGGTAGTTGAGACGAGAGAGAAGATTGCTCTGATTCGCGATAGGTTGGTGACGGCCCAGAGCCGACAGAAGTCTTATGCCGATACACGTCGCCGACCGTTGGAGTTTGAGGTAGGAGACCATGTGTTGCTTTGTAACACCCTCAAGATATTCGAGGTATATTACAGTGCCGTGAATCCCTATATGGGACCCACCAGGCTGAACAGCATCATACTCATCGACTCACATAAATGACAAACCAACACCATGTCATAAAGACGCAAAACAGAATAAACCACCCGCTCAACCTGGCCAATATAACATCATCATCCAACACAACATAATAAGCAACGATACAATCCAAACGAACAAGAACCCCTTAAGTACTCGAGTACAACTATTAGTTCAAAACCACAAAAGACGAAAAGGTAAAAGACACTAAAACATCACTCGTGCACAATCATCACGCACGACCATCATCCGTGTATCGTCCAGCCATTCGTCTCGATGAACTCCGACCAAATTCATAAACGAATTTCAAACGGGTCCCCAGAGGGGTTAGCAATTACGCTAGTACAAGTAACTGGATGAACGACTTACATCTTACACATATAGTAATGCATGCAATTCAAGAAAACATAGTTCCAAAATACTCATTTTAAATGCCAATGATCAAACCACATTTGTAAAAATGCACCACAATTAACCGCGGACCCACGCCTTCGTGGATCCTCGCCGAGACCCCGTCGGATCTAACCCACGGTGGTTAAAAGCAAGCTCGCGGTCCCAGCCTTCGTGGAACCCTACCGAGACCCCGTCGAGTCTAACCCGCAGATGAGCATACACACACACACAATTTCTCATACAAAACTACTATGTCAAGATCGTAAGTTCATAAGGGTACTTGCCTCGATTAAATAGACGATGACACGAACGGAGCGGAAGAATCAAGCACGACCACTGGGAACCGACGAGAATGAACCTAACGATTCGAATAGCACAATCACAACCACTTCTAAACGATTATGGAAATGGAATACACCCTAAACCCGCCTACGATTCATGTATATTCATACAAAAATAACAACGAGGGCGGACCACAACCAAACCCTCTCGAATCCATAAAAATCCACAAAATATCCATGAATCCGTAGGAAAACTAACGATACTAACAATATTAATCGTATACATCATGAATCCACCAACGAAACGGAACTAATCGGAAGAAAATCCCAAAACCCCCAAATTAATCGAAATAGGGTTTTAGAACATTACCTTTGGAGATTCAAGAACTAAGATCCGTAGAACACGCGTTAGATTGATTATCCGAGCCTCACAACCGAAAAGGAATGATGAAAATCGACCCCTGGATGAAGAACTCTCCCCTCTATATCCTTTCTCTCGCGATGCGGTGGAAAAATGGGGAAGGAGACGACCGATCTCGCCTAATAAGGACGAGTCTGCGCAATTACCGCTTCGTGTGCCGCGGCACGCGAAGTGTGCCGCGGCACAGTGCGAAAAATCTACTCCTGTGTTTTAGCATTGTGCCGCGGCATACTGCGTGTGCCGCGGCACCTGTACTGATTGGGTTTTGGTCGCGAAGACACACGAGTGTGCCGCGCACTGCTCGGCGTGTGCCGCGGCACACGATGGGTGTGCCGCGGCACACGCAGATGCCCGACCAACATTTGGAGAAATTTGTATGCCGCGGCGCACGCACCTTGTGCCGCGGCCCACACCCCTTTTGGGTCCCAAAATGATAAAAATGATCCTAAAGAGAATGAAACGATAGGAATCAATATTTGGGGACTAATAACACGAAATGGATCCACGGCAACCCCGAAACGGCGGTTTCGCACAACAATAACAAGAATATAGTTCAACAGTTTGACAGGAAGGACACGCTGAAAAGTACACGAGGGTCACTACGATCGAGAAATACACCAAAAACGAAAATACAAGGGAAAGAAAAATACGGATATTACATTCTACCCCTCTAAAAATAAGTTTCGTCCCGAAACTTAAGAAACAAATAACTCCGGGTACCTAGCACGTATGCTATCCTCGGTTTCCCAAGTTGCTTCCTCGACACCGTGTCTCGACCACTGCACCTTGACCAAAGGTATGGTCTTATGCCTCAATCGTTTCTCACGATGCTCCAAAATCTTCAAAGGACGCTCCTCAAAAGTAATATCTTCAGCAATATCAATCTCGCCATAATCGATGACGTGACTAGATCCGGGACATATTTCCTCAATCGGGAAACATGGAAAACGCTATGAACATGACTCAAGGCCGGAGGTAACGCCAAACGGTACGCCAATTCACCTACTCGCCGAGGATCTCAAGGGGCCGATAAATCTCGGACTCAACTTTCCTTTCTTCCCGAAACGAAAACTCCCTTCGTCGGCGACACCTTTAGCAAAACGTGGTCTCCCACCTCGAATTCCAAAGGTCGACGGCGGACGTCGGCATATGACTTCGACTGGCGATCAACATCCGTTCTCGAATTAACTCTATCTTCCGCCTCGTCTCTAAAACGACATCCGGCTCGGTCCCGACCAAATCGGACGCCTCATTCCAACAAATCGGTGATCGACATCGCCGCCGTAAAGTGCCTCATACGGTGCCATCCGACCGACGCGTGCAACTGTTGTTGTACGTGAATTCAATCAATGGAAAATGTTCCTCCTACCACTACTCCAATCGAGAGCAGCACGCAACAAGTCCTCGAACGTCTGGATAGTGCGCTCCGATTGTCCATCCGATCGGGATGGAAAGAGGTACTCAAATGTAACGGGTACCCAACGCCTTATGCACCGCCTTTGCGAGTGCGATACAAAACGGCCGTCACGATCCAAAACAATAGACTTCGGGTACCGTGAAGTCTCACAATCTGCGATAAACACACGAGCTAACTTCTCCGGGCCCTGTGTCCTTGATGCCCGTAAAATGTGCCGACTTGGTCGACGATCGACAATCACCCACACCATATTCATGCCCGACCTCGATCTCGGCGGACTCGTAATGAAATCCATCGATATATCTTCCCATTTCCATTCGAACAGGAAGTGACTGCAATAACTTGAATGGTCCGATGCTCGATTTTGACACCGACAAGTCAAACATCTCGCTACAAAGCGTGCGACCTCATCCTTCATATCATTCCACCGTAAATTCCTTCTTAAGTCCTTGTACATCTTACTCGAACCAGATGAACGGAGTAAGGTGTAGCATGGGCCTCCCGTAAAATATTCTGTCTCAACTCGAGTCGTTCGCACACAAAGCCGGCTCAAATCTCAAAATACCATCCTCGTGAATCACAAATCCAGAGACTTTCCTTTAAGAACGTTCTCTCGGATTTGAGTAATCATCGGATCCTCTAATCTGCTTGACTTAATTTCATCGATCAAAGACGACGAAACCTCCAAGCACGAAGTTGCCCGGCTCCAGCAACAAAACTTCAACATCTAACTCGATTAAAGATCGCCAAGCTCGAATCGAGACGTAAGGATCTCAAGCGATCGCAATGCAATCGGTTTCGACTCAAGGCGTCGGCCACGACGTTCGCCTTGCCGGATGATAAAGGATTTCGAGGTCATAATCCTTAATCAACTCTAACCACCTCCTCTGCCTCATATTCAACTCCATGAGTAAATATGTATTTGAGACTTTATGATCGGTAAAAATCGACATGCAGAGCCGAAAAGATAATGACGCCAAATCTTGAGCGCAAAAGCATCGCCGCTAACTCCAAATCATGAGTAGGTAGTTAAGCTCATACGGCCTCAATCGTCTCGATGCAAAGGCAATGGTCTTACCGTCCGCATTAATACGCACCCAAGACCACGACCGAAGCATCGCTATAAACGGCAAAACCCTCGTTACCACATGGCAATGCCAAAACCGGCTGAAGTCAAACGCTTCTTCACTCCTCAAAACTCGATCGCTCTCGTCATTCCGCATTTAACCTCTCGGATTTCGGAGCAATCTGCGTAAGTGGCCGAGCCGATTCGAAACCCTCGACGAACCTACGGTAGTAGCCACTAAACCCAAGAAACTACGGAGCTCCTTCACATTCTTGGCGGTGCCCAATCCAACACGGCCTCAATATTCTGCGGATCCACACGAACCCCCTACCGAAATCACGTGACCTAAAAACATCACTTCCTTCGGCCAGAACTCACATTTCGAGAACTTTGCATAGAGTTGCTCGGTCCTCAAAATGTTTAATACTACCCGCAAATGATGGGCATGCTCTACATCATTCTTCGAATAAATAATAATATCTACAATAAATACTACTACTCACTTATACAAATACTCTAAAAAAAATTTGTACATCAATCGCATGAACACCGCGCGCATTAGTTAACCCGAAGGCATAACTACAAACTCATAATGTCCGTATCTCGACCGAAAAGTCAGTCTTGGCACATCGGACTCTCTCACCGGAGGTGATAGTACCCGATTTCAAATCAATTTTCGAGAATACCGTAGCTCCTCGCAATCGATCGAACAAGTCATCAATTCTCGGCAAAGGATACTTGTTCTTGATGGTCACCTTGTTTAGTTCGCGATAGTCGATACACAAACGTAGTGAACCATCCTTCTTCCGCACAAACAGACCGGTGCGCCCCAAGGCGAGGCGCTGGTCGAACATACCCCGACTCAAGAAGCTCGCTCAATCGCTTCTTCAACTCGCCATCTCTCAAGGTGCCATGCGATACGGCGCCTTGAAATAGGAGCCGCGCCCGGCTCTAACTCTATAGCAAACTCAACCTCACGATCCGGTGGCAATCCGGTAACTCGTCAGAAATACATCAGGAAACTCATTAACGACTGGAATCGACGAAAGGTCGACTCCACCATCCCCGCCTTCAAGGCATAGCACCAATAACCAAGACATCCCTTTCGCATGAGACTCATCGCCTTCAAGGCATTAATGACGAATTTCTGGTTTCCCCTCCTTCGCCCGCGAAAGAGTGCTCGGTGCCGTCCTCGGCTAACATAGTGATGATTCTCGTGCGGTAGTTCATGATCGCACCATGCCGCTCGAGCCAGTCATCACCAAGAATCAAATCCTCACCCTCGATACTCACAACAATAAGATTAGAGGGCCAAGTCCTCTCACAAATAAGCACAGAGCAGCCTCGAACCTCCTGATCACCAACGATCCTATCACCGCTAGGAAGCTTAACGATGAAGGGCTCACAAGGCGTCAAACGGTCGAGACTCAAACGACGTACACAATCCAGAGATATGAACGAATGCGTAGCACCAGAATCGAAAAGCACACTGACAGGATGAGAAAGAATATAAACGGTATCTGCCGCCACGGTAGCGGCTGGGTCATCGGTCTTCCGCATCTCATAAACCCGCGGATGGGCGAGCGACACCGAAGCTCCTCTTGAGGGCGGACTCGACCTCTCCCCGACTAGCACTCGGCGGAGATTGAGGAGCAAACGACCCCTGATTCACAATTGGTTCCCTAGGCGCCGGAAGGGAAGCCCGGGTACCAAGGATTTACACCCTCTCAGCACAGAAAGCAGCAGTGTGACCCGACTGGCCACACTGATTACACGTCGGCATAGTGGTTCGGACAAACACGGCCGATGTGGCCCCGCCGGCCACGTTAAAGCATTTCACCTCTCGAGAAGGGGCACCGCAGCCTACTGGGAAACCCAGAGATCGAGATGGGCCACCACCACGGAAAAGTTAGCAGATCAAATTTCTGCTGACCCCCACTTTTGTGGCCCGAAAAATTCCCGGCGGACTTCGCTTACTCTCGCGGGCCGCCTCACTCGCCGTCACAGACATATCGTAAGCAAGGGCCCTGCCTGGTAATCTTTCAAGGTAGTGCATACAAGCCCCGACATATAGTCCCGAATCGGCAACTTCATCCGTCTGGAGAAATGGAAAATCTTGTCACTCTCCTCGACAACTTGGGTCTTCACATAACCCAACTCCTTATTAAAATCGGCAATAGCTTGAGATACGGGGATATCCGCGGTTGAGCATCATAAAAGCATGTACCCGAGCACGTCTGATCGCCACGGCAATATTCAGCCTCCATCAACTCTTGAAACTCACCACGAAGCAAGATGGTCTTTGGGCCCAACGGCCTCCCACCAAACCGTAGCGTCCCCGTGAGAAAGTATTGAGCAATAGGGACTCTACGTTCCTCGGGCGATTAGTGGCAACGAAGACCTTAGATATCTCCTTAATCCACCCTTCCTGGCCCATCGGGTCGAAGCTCCAAACCGAGGAGGATGCATCTTGATGACATCTTTGAGCCAACGGTCCGCTCGACCCGATTAGCATGGGCTCGATCCGGTTCGACCGCCCGAGCTATTGCCGCCATTTGGTTCACCATTTGTTGCATAACGGCCGCAATACCAAGGTCGGCACGCTCCCGAGAAGAAGCATGGCTATGACGGTCGCCGATCGCTGCCGGCTCAAGATCGCGACGTGGCCGCCCCACCGGCCCCACGTCCGGCCGCGTCACGGCCGCGACCGCGACCACGACCTCTTCCAAAGATCCATACCGGAGTTAAATAAGTAGCAAAAGCCATACGAGGGTAAGTACGAGAGAAGAACAATCACAAGTCGAGAATCAAAGGTACGATACAAGGAAATAATGAACAGAGGAAGGAAAACTTACGGACCTTTGGTAGTATCGGAATCATGGCAGCGTGACGATGATGTGCAAAACAAAACACCACAAGACCCAATAAACCGACAAGCCTAGGTATCCATAAACCTAGAGCTCGATACCATTTTCGTAACACCCTCAAGATATTCGAGGTATATTACAAAGGCCGTGAATCCCTATATGGGACCCACCAGTCAACAAAGATCATACTCATCGACTCACATAAATGACAAACCAACACCATGTCATAAAGACGCAAAACAGAATAAACCACCCGGCCAATATAACATCATCATCCAACACAACATAATAAGCAACGATACAATCCAAACGAACAAGAACCCCTTAAGTACTCGAGTACAACTATTAGTTCAAAACCACAAAAGACGAAAAGGTAAAAGACACTAAAACATCACTCGTGCACAATCATCACGCACGACCATCATCCGTATCTTGGTCAGCCCGCTCGTCTCGATGAACCCGACTGAAATTCATAAAACGAATTTCCCGAAACGGTCCCAGAGGGGTTAGCAATTACGCTAGTACAAGTAACCAGATGAACGACTTACATCTTACACATATAGTAATGCATGCAATTCAAGAAAACATAGTTCCAAAATACTCATTTCGGAAATGCCAATGATCAAACCACATTTGTAAAAATGCACCACAATTAACCGCGGACCCACGGCCGTGGATCCTCGCCGAGACCCCATCGGATCTAACCCACGGTGGTTAAAAGCAAGCTCGCGGTCCCACAAACCGTGGAACCCTACCGAGACCCCGTCGAGTCTAACCCGATGAGCATACACACACACACACAATTTCTCATACAAAACTACTATGTCAAGATCGTAAGTTCATAAGGGTACTTGCCTCGATTAAATAGACGATGACACGAACGGACGGAAGAATCAAGCACGACCACACGGAAGCGAGAATGAACCTAACGATTCGAATAGCACAATCACAACCACTTCTAAACGATTATGGAAATGGAATACACCCTAAACCCGCCTACGATTCATGTATATTCATACAAAAATAACAACGAGGGCGGACCACAACCAAACCCTCTCGAATCCATAAAAATCCACAAAATATCCATGAATCCGTAGGAAAACTAACGATACTAACAATATTAATCGTATACATCATGAATCCACCAACGAAACGGAACTAATCGGAAGAAAATCCCAAAACCCCCAAATTAATCGAAATAGGGTTTTAGAACATTACCTTTGGAGATTCAAGAACTAAGATCCGTAGAACACGCGTTAGATTGATTATCCGAGCCTCACAACCGAAAAGGAATGATGAAAATCGACCCCGGATGAAGAACTCTCCCCTCTATATCCTTTCTCTCGCGATGCGGTGGAAAAATGGGGAAGGAGACGACCGATCTCGCCTAATAAGGACGAGTCTGCGCAATTACCGCTTCGTGTGCCGCGCACAGCCGAAAATCTACTCCTGTGTTTTAGCATTGTGCCGCAAGATGCGTGTGCCGCGCACACGGCATACTGGGTTTTGGTCGCGGAAGACACACGAGTGTGCCGCGGCACTGCCTCGCGCCGTGCCGCGGGATGGGTGTGCCGCGGCACACGCATGATTGCCCGACCAACATTTGGAGAAATTTGTGTGCCGCGGCGCACGCACCTTGTGCCGCGGCCCACACCCCTTTTTGGGTCCCAAAATGATAAAAATGATCCGGAAAGAGAATGAAACGATAGGAATCAATATTTGGGGACTAATAACACGAAATGGATCCACGACAACCCCGAAACGGCGGTTTCGCACAACAATAACAAGAATATAGTTCAACAGTTTGACAGGAAGGACACGCTGAAAAGTACACGAGGGTCACTACGATCGAGAAATACACCAAAAACGAAAATACAAGGGAAAGAAAAATACGGATATTACATGCTTAAGGTGTCGCCGACACGGGGAGTTTACCGCTTCGGTCGGAAGGATAAACTTAGTCCGAGATTTATGGGACCGTTCGAGATTCTAGAGAGAGTTGGAGAGCTTGCATATCGGTTAGGTTTGCCGCCGTCCCTGAGCCACGTGCATAACGTATTTCATGTTTCCCAGCTTAGAAAGTACGTACCGGACCCTAGCCATATTATTGATTTTGGAGAGATCGAGTTGGGGCCCGACATTACCATCGATGAGAGGCCGATTCAGATCTTAGAGCGTCGGGTGAAGCAACTCAGGCACAAACCATCCCTTTGGTTAAAGTGCAGTGGTCGAGGCATGGATCCGAGGAAGCCACGTGGGAAACGGAGGAGAGTATGAGGTCGAGATACCCCGAGTTATTCGTGTTGTAAGTTTCGGGACGAAACTTATTTTTAGGGGGGGATAATGTAATATCCGCGTTTTTTATTTTTAGTAATTTCTATTTTTGGTGTATATTCGTTTCGGACAACTCGCTTGGTACTATTTTGGAATTCTGAATCTATTTTGTTCTTGGAGTTTCTCCGCTTGGACGAGTCTCGATGATATTTTTACGTAATTTCATCTTGAGTTATATTATGTCGCATGTGTATTCGATTCTCGTTAAACTCGTTCGATTTCGTCATTTTCCTATTTCCATGAGTTCGTATGGTTGAGTATAGTATGTTGCGAGTTTTGGATTGTTAATCCGACGTTGTATCGTGAATTTTCGATTGTTTGGGCCATTTTGTAATTTCTTAAGAGTTTAGGGTGTCTTTACCCTCCTTGTCGTATTGTGGATTCCTCGGTAGTTAGAAGTGCATTTTCTTTCAACACTCAGCTTCGTTGTTATGAACACCTCGTAATTACACCTTTAATTCTATCCTTGTGTCGTGTTCCGTCGTTGTATCGACTGTGCCGAATGTGATTGTTCAGAACTGGGAACTGCTGCATGCATAACGTACGTTATGCATGATCCATAACGTACGTTATGGCCTTCGCATATTAGTGCAGGCAGTTTGTTACGTACGTTAACCAGTGTTGGGTTACGTACGTAACCCTCATAACGTACGTTAACAGCTTGCGTTAACGTACGTAACGCGCTGTCAGGTCTTTTAATCCCTGACTTATCCTCAGTCGCCTCATTTTCGTTTCTTTTCTTTCTTTCTCGCGACGTGAGTTCCCTTTGAGCGATTTGGAGCGATTTGTCCGGTGCAATCCGTAGAAACCCTCTGTAGGCTGATTATTGCGTTCCAAGGAAGATTAATCATCATCATTCTCCGTCTGAATCGAGGTATATTTCTTTAGAACCCTAGTTTTTGGGGATTTCGGGATTTTTGGCAAAATTCTTCCTTTTAATCCGATTTAGCTTCGACGACTTGTTAGATTACGATTGTGTAGTCGTAAATCCCTTGTTTCCATTATAGTTTAACGGATTTAACCTAGTAAATTCTCCATTGTTAGATTTTAACCGTCTTGGACTTCGTAATGACCGACAAATCGTTCCAAGGGGTAGAATTAGGATTAATTCTTACCTTTCCGCATTATTGAGACTTGTGTATACCGTTATTGTGTTAGGAGCGGATTTGGGAAAATTGTTCGGACCGAAACCTATTCCTTCGTCGTTTCCTTCATTTCGTCTTATTCCAGGCAAGTACATGTATTACATTCCGTTATGTGCGTATGATTTTGATGTGAATGATGTAAATGGTATTATTGAACGAATGTGATTGTTTCTCTTCCACCTGGGGATGGCATGTGGCCTCTGGGGGCCGATACTAATGGGTACGGCCACGGGAGTGGACTTGGGTGCGTGCGTTGATGTTCTTCCACCTGGGGACGGTTCGACGGACCTGCGGGGCCGATACTAATAGGTACGGCCGCGAAGTGGTTTCTCACTGGGACGGTCCGACGGGACCTCTGGGGACCGATACTAATGGGTACGGTCGCGAGTTACCAAGCGTGGATAATCGTGATGTGGAAACTTGTTGATATACTGTTTTGGTGTTAATGTGATATTCCGGAATATTGATTTTCAAAAATGATTTTCTTAACGATTTGTTTGCGTTGAATAGTGTATGTATATAATGTTGTGTAATTATGTACTTGCACTAGCTATTCGAATGCTAACCCCTTAAATGGGGGAAATGCGTCTTATGCATTTAGTCTTGTCGAAAGCGAGAGTACGGGATGCGCATGCAAAAGATGGGTTGGCATGATGATGTGGCTCGAGTCTGTATTTTTCTGTTTTGTCATTGCATCTGTTGATTACTGGAGTTAGACTGTTTATTTTTAAACATGGTTTAAGTCCCCTCCGTGAGCAATAAATTGGTATTTAACTTATGTCTCATGTACTCCGTTAAAATGTTTTGGCCAAGGCCACGGCCTTATTTACTTTTTGGGTGCATCTTTTGGGTTATCATTGTGGTTTACGTGTCATGAGTTAGCCTGGTAGACCTCACGGGGGTTCTACGGCGTGTAATGTCCCATTTGTGAATTGGGGTGTTACACAGGGGACGACGATGGTTCGGGCAAATGTGATATCGCTGATCTCGGTCCTATGCCGGGAATAGAGTATGACTCAAAAGATAGCTTGATCACAGCTTACCGTGATTATGCGAAGGTACAAGGATTCTGTTTCTATACGTAACTCATCGGCTAAGTATTATGTGGTTGCATGCTCAAAAGGACGAAAGGCTAAGAATGTTAAGAAGTTTACGAACAAATTGAATGTCCGGCTCGTGTTAATTGTGTTGTGAAGGATAATGGTAAATTGATTGCGATGTATGTTGATTCAAATCATAATCATACTCTTGAGCCGCAGTTGTCTATGTTCATGCCGGGGAATCGACAATTAACTTTGCACATGAAACAATTATTGGAAAATCGAGATATTTCAGGGTATAGGATTGTTCAAAATGTGAGAAATTTGGAAGTTATGGCCGAAGGTGCTCAGAATATCTCTTGGGAGAAAACTATCCACTACCAAATAGAAAGACGTCGGAGAAATTCGCCATGGAAGACATATATATATATATATATATATATATATATATATATATATATATATAGAGAGAGAGAGAGAGAGAGAGGACTGATCAAGTAGTGAGAGATGATGGATATATTATTGTAATCTAACCTAAAATAGTTAAAGGGTAAAAAAGTCTATACATAAAATACCTTAATTTATAAAATTTGTTAAAAATAAAAATAAACTGTAAAATTGTCAAATAAACCTTATTATGGTTGAGACATTGTGAATCTGTTTGTTTCCGCTTAAATCTGACTTATAAGTCAGAAAAAATACCTACAAAATTACTTATTTCTGACTTATAAGTAATTTATAGGGTTACCCAAACAGACCCTATATCTCTAAATCATGACTCTATAAAGTATTATGTAAGTAAAAAAGGAATCTCACATTCGTGTAATGTTAAGTTATTTCATAATAATATAAAAATAAAATTGTTTAATAGTAATAAATTTGAGGGATAGAAGTAGTGTTTTACTTTTCTGTAACGAATTTATAGAAAATTGACTTATTAATTATATTATATACGTTTATTTTAAGAGTTGCTAATATATGACTTTTAGATTTTATTTTGTATAATTAGGTATTCTTATTTTGTATAATTAGATATTTTCAAGAGTAATAATATAAATAAAATATACGATACGTAATCATACACAGTTAATTAACTAGCCAGATCCCATAAATAAATCCAAGAAATGCTATTCCTTTTTTTTTTGTTTTTAATTATTTATTTCCTTCATAAGCCCAGCAATATGTAATAGAGAAGTGTTACGGGCAAAGATACCAACATGCCAAATATGACCCTGCAAGAAAGAGCGAAAAAAGAGAAAGGAAAGAAAAAATTAGTATTTATTTATTTACTTGTTCATTTATTTATTTATTTTGAATATGACTGCCAAAAATAAAATAAATAAAATAATAAAAAAATTCGATAATTTGAGAGGGTATTAACATTACCCAGTACTTAATATTTCAGGATGTAATCCATATTCTCGTGCAAATACAAATGGGACAATCCCCTGTGGAAGAGCTGCCTAATAATTCACAAAAAAAATAATTTAATTACTACTACAAATCAAAATGGTCCAGAAAAAAAATTACTAATTAACTTGCATTTAAATAATTTAAAAGGAAAAAAAAAAGAAGGTAGAATTTCTGCTATCTATAAAACTACCTGGACAATGGCAGTACGAAGATGGACACCTCTGAGCCCTACGACGATTGATGCAACAGACATTACTATCGGACCGGCGACGAATCGAATCGACATTGAGATCGTCGCCATTTTTGCGCCACATGCTATGATTCGAGGTTGAAGTGCCATAAACAGCCCTGTTAATAACATTTTAATTATTTATTTATTTTAATCAATCAGTTTTCATATTTTTTTGACACAAATGTAGATTTTTGAAGATGCTATAAGGCATGTTCAATTCATTGAATTATCAAAAAAAAAAAAAAGTTTTTTTTTTCCTTTTTTACATATATAGGGAAGTATTTCTAAATTATAAGAACCATTAGTATATACTATAAGAAAATAAATAACGAAATTAAGTTCTTTGTTTACATATCTTACAGTACTTCTAGTTAGGAAATAATTTTCAGCACAAATTATATTTTCAAAGTAGAATATATATATATATATATATATAGAGAGAGAGAGAGAGAGAGAGAGAGATTTAAATCAAATGAGAATAGTTCTTATCCTGCGAATTGCAAATATGCGTGAGTTTTGTACTAATTATGCATGAAAAATATGCATTTCATGCATCAAAATTGGAATGCATTAAAATATGCATTATATGCATCAAAATATCGATGCATTAAAATATTGCATTATATGTATCAAATTTTTGTGAGAATAAATCTAGGTCATCCATTTATCAAAATCTATGAATGAAATTCATTCTTATTTCTTAACTTAAATTGCATTCTCACCTGAACTCACACCTATATATATATATATATATATATATATATATATATATATATATATATATTGGTTCGAGAATCGATATTTAAAATGAGGGAATGTGAGTCCGTGCATATTAATTATAGAGTCACTGCACACAATACATATTCATTCTTTCTGTCATTGCAGAGTGAATCGTAATAAATGCATGAAGTGAATCCGTAAAAATAAATATGCATTACAACTTATATGTGTGCAGTAAATTTATACTAAACATGCACCGAACTCACGTTCTCATATTAAGAATTGGTTCGCATTTGAGAGAGAGAGAGAGACTCACCCAAGCTGAACATAGCCATACCGAGCCCTGCATCAGAGATGATTTTGATAGAGTATTTCACTAAACTTGGCATACCCACATTCCATCTGTTGATGATCAAACCATCAAAACTTAGTTTTGGTAAGAATTCTTTCTAACTTTATAATCCGATAGACCGGAAAAAAACATAGTGACTCATGTAATAAGAAAATGACTTACTTGAAAGCGATGAGAGACCATAAGAGGCCTATGACGCTGGAGTAAGTATTTGGATTACGTGAAAGCTTCCTCCCGACCATGATAAGTATAAGTCTTAGCATCACAAATGTGTGTGGCATTATTTCTTGATTGTTCACCACTTGTGATTCTTCTTCTACTTCAATCTTTGAGCAATCTCTGAAGCTCAGATCTTTTTCTGCACAAAAAAAAAAAATTGAATGAATAAATTAGCCGCATTTAAATAACACCGATAACAATAATAGTACGCTCCATTCGTCCCAGTTCAATTTCAACGTTTTGATGAAAATTGGTGAATTTTAGATGAAAGAGTGGACGTGATAGATTGGCAAGTATCGATGGCGAGTGTGTGGTGTGAATTAAAATATACTCCCTCCGTCCCACCCATTTTGAGCATTTACTTTTCGGTACGAGATTTAAGAAAAGCTAAAAAGTAGTGTATAAAGTGATGATGTGAATATATATTATTTAAAGTTGTGAGAGATAAAGTTGTCTTAAAAAGGAAATGACCAAGTATCTTGGGACGACCCAAAAAGAAATATGAACTAAGATTGGTGGAACGGAGGGAGTAAAATGTATTGATTGTGAATATGTGGTGGTCCTGATAGACATTATATAAGAAACTGTGATTGTTTAATTTAAAAGTATTTAAAATGAGACTACTCCTAAAAAGGTACTTTTTTTGGTTGAAATATAACACATGCGAGAAAGAGGAAGTAAGAAAATTTTCAATTTGCGTTAAAATGGAATTCTCAATATGGATGGCAACGGGGTGGGAATGGGGCAGAGTTCACAACTCCCGACCCCGGCTGGGTAGAGGGATTAATATTCCGTCCTCCGTCAACCCGGTCAAACCCCGATCTCCGGTCCTTACTCGGTCCCCCCGATTTGCTGCAGTTTTTATAGCTACTTTCAGCTATTTTTCTGATATTTTTTTAGTCAAAACACATAAAAATAATAATTAACTGTAAAAAATTACATAAGTTCATAAAAGTCCACAATAAAAGATTACATAACTTAAGTTGATATATTTAATAAATATATAAAAATTAAATTTTTAATTATATATATACCGGGTCCGGGGCGGGTCGGGGGATAGGCATCCCGGCCCCGACCCGGCCCCAGTTTCACGTAAACGAGTATCCCCGGCCCTGGACCCGGTTGGTGGAGAATCCCCGGCCCCAGTCGGGGCGGGTCGATCGAGTTCCCCACCAGGTCGGGTCAAAATGTCCCGACTAATTCTGAAAAGTGGAGAGAGCACAATGAAATAAACTATGACATTGAAAAAAGAAAATTAATAAATTCACGTATGAAGTATAAAGATTGAGATGAGGATGCAAAATGAGTTCTGGAGTAGTAAAGCAAATAAAATTCAAAAGACCAATTATTGAAATCTTCCCGCATTTCAAACTACAATTATAACACATGTGCTCTTGTGCGTCGGATGGAACACGTACACACAGTGGCGGAAGCAGAGCATTTACTTGGGAGAGTCCGGAGCTATAAAAATTACGGAGACCAGACAACTATATATATAGCTTCCTCTATTTTATAAAGGAACTTCCATCTCACGGAGGTCCGTGACTCCTCCTCCGCTCGCATACACACCTGCGCGTGACGGTGTGTGTAAATGCAAAGACAACACTAAGATCAGTAATTTGTTAAACTTCGTTAATACTTTAATTTTATCATTTTTAATTTATTTTCATTCAATTCCGTTCAATAAAATTTTAATATAGCCAATTACACATCTTCTTATTTATTTCTTATTGACGTACTCGTACTATATCTGTTCTCAAGTTCAGTGGGAAAGTGTATATTCTTACAGTTGCATTGGTCCTTGGAGGGGGGACATCTCCAGAACCAGAAGGTCAAGTCATTTCATGTCCGGTCTCACTGAAAGCATCTTGTCGCAGAAATGTTCCGGCAGCAAACCCTACGGACAGCTACGTCCTTACGTGTTTCTGCTTCCATTTGCATCTCCTATACATTTCTCTCGTCATTTTCAATGTTTGGTTGGGGTATTATTATTATCCTCTCCATCTCGGCGATTTATTTTTTTAAAATATTATATCAATAAATATAAAAGCGGGAATATTGGACATGTATTAAATATAAGAATATTGTTCTTTTTTACCTATAACAACTCTTTTATACCTAAATTGTCGGTTATAACCTTATTCGAAGATATTCGAGTCACCTATTCATCTATTTATATTTGAGTCACATATTTTTGGTAATTCATATGTGATTAGATGACTCAAATATGTGACTCGAATGTATTTTGTGTGATTCGGATGTAATTAGGTGTCTCAAATAGGTAATTTGAATGTGTTTATGATGACTCAGAGGCAGACTCAGATGTATATCAGGTGACTCGAATGTATTTAGATGAGTCAAATCTGATTATTTAACTCGAATATATGACTTGAATATAATTTAAATAACTGGAATATGTTATTCAAATCTCTTCTGAGTAATTGTTCTGACGATCTGAGTATTAAAAGTGTTGTTAAAGAGTCGGTACAAAAGAATTTCCATATGTCCAAATGAATACGATATATTTTTGCCAATATAAAATGACATCATTATATTTTTTGTAATATTTTTATAATGTTTTTTATAATTTGTCATATAATATACTAAAAGATTATTCATAGTCAAAGATTCATTTCAGAAAATGAGAAAAAACATACTCCCTCTGTCCCAGCCAAAGGTTGACAGAGGGTGTATATTTGGTGTATTTTAGGTAATGATTGGTATAAGTAATGATGGTTAAATGTGTGGTGGAGATTAAAAGGTAAAAAGTATTGATGATGAATGAGTGGTGGAGATTAAAAAGTAAAAAGTAATTGTTTGATTTGATTGTAAAAAGTGATATATGTAAACTTACTAAAGGGACTACTTTTTGATAGAAATGTAAACCTTTGGGCGGGACGGAGGGAGTATATTATGAATCAGATGGGGTGTTTAGATAATCAGATTAGAGAATGTCTCCATGAAATTTCAAAAACAGTTTTTACGTACCGCCAACATCTTCTTTCGACCCTTGTCCTTCCGGCGGCGATATTCGCAACATCTTCACCGCCGGTGACGGTTGACGGAAAACCTTCCCCGTTACCGGGCTCACGGCGGCGGTCAAATCGAGTTCGTTGAAATTCGAGGCCCTGGGTGTAGGCTGCAGCGAGTACGCATCCGACGAGGCGTAGCCCGAGTGGAGCGGGCTGACGGGCCCCCGGGGTCCGAACCCGAACTCGTTCGGTGTGCTTATGGAGAATATTTCAGCGTTGGAGAGGTTTGATGCTCTGGGAGTGAGCCCCATGGTAGATGATGGGGGCGCCGACGACGTGGACCGTCGGATGCGGACGTGGATACGGCCGGCGTCGTCGATCTCGGAGTCGGTGCAAAGTGGGTCCCGGCCGTCGAGCGAGATGACGTCATTGTCGATGTGGAATTTGGTTATGGCGGCAGCGTTTTGGCCCGGGAACCGGGTTTGGATCAGTATGGAGGCGGCTCGGTATTCAAAGAGGAAGAGCAGTAGTGTATACCTACATATATAATTATTAATTAGCTCAAATCACATTTCAATTCAAATGGTTTTACAAGATTCAGGTATAGCTCGATTCAATTTAAATAAAAATTAAAAATAACATATAAAAAAAAGAACTACTCAAGTTCGATTCTATTCAAATAAATTAAAGTCTGTTCCAACTCGACACGATTGTTAATCAAACCAAATTCAAATATTATGTTCAAAACTCAATAAGATTTCAAATACATTTGACCCGATATATCTTCGATTCGTTTGAATTGTTTTCAACTCCTACCGCGTTCAATTTTATTATATTCTACACATTGATATTCTTTAAGTGTGTACTGGATAAATTTTCGGGCTGGACGTAATAACCCGCAAATTAGACCAATCAGGTAAATCACACTAGGCAAGCTCTGTGTGACATGTTCAATCAAGAAAATATTGATAGGAAGAATCGAACTCATAACCTTCTCCACTAACTTGACTAGTTTGCGGGTTTTAAACATTTGTGCTTTTGTCATGTGTAGGTGGACATGGAAATCCAACTCCACATAAAACACGGATCCAAAATATGATAATTACTAAAAATCATTATGCCCGTTATTATCATTTTTAATTAAAAACAATCACGAGTGGTATATGCATTACCATAAAGTCAAGTTTTTGGACTATTAACCAATCCTTAATGCTTTATTTATTTGATTCCTTTGTTTCGGTGATTTTATTTTATTTAAAACTACTCGTGACAGATTCTTATGACATTAAATAATTGATTCAAAGGTAAAGTTTTTTTTAATATTTATTTTATGCCATTTTCCTAATAATCTTACTCTTAATATATTAAAACTCGTGCTGAAATTTATCACAACTCACCCTAATTCACCAACTTTATATTTTGGGTATACATTTTAAACGTATAATATCATATGTATCACTAACTTTCAGAAATTTATACTCTCTGCTTCTTGATATATAACTTTTTAATTTTAATTATTTTAACGAAGGTATAACTCATTTTACAATTATCACTCGTATAAAGGAAAAAAAATCGACTAATATGGAAATTTATAGTAACAAAAAACTCTGATTTTAAGAAATATTATATAAATTTTAATTAGATATTAAGATTTCATTTCGACTTTTTTCGATTGAGGGGAGAGGTGGTAACTAATTTACCACTTCTATTTGGTATCGTCACTAGTTAACAAGGGTACCGTCCATGGTATAACTCCATGTAGTGATCTTCGTCGACGATTACATGCGTACAGATGCAGTGCAGATTGACGCACTAAATGGAAAGATCGATCCGCACCGTCTACGACGCCACGATAAATGCATCCGGCTGCGAAACGACTGCGTGGAGGTATCATGGACCCACATTTAACAAGACATGATTCATGACAACCATAAAACTAACTATTCGAGTCATTTCTTAACCATCGAAAGTTGGTTTGTTTTCTTGCAAGAAAAAAAGAAAAGAAAAACACGCAGAAACACCTCCAACTGTGTGTAAAAACATTAAATTAAATTACAGTTTTACATACCAGATGATGCATTGAAGTACGACGAGCTGAACCATGAGGCTCTGTGTGAAATCCCCATACATAGCTTTGAGCAAAGGAATCCCCATAACCAAAGTGTTGGGCAGAGTCGAAACCGAGAAAATGGTGATCAGCCAATCCAATTTCCGTCTGAAAGCGCACCAACCGGACAGCAACATCAGCACGAACGCTTTGGACAGGGTGTCCGCTAAAATGAACCGGGTGTCCATCTGGTAAGGGTTGTTCTGGGAGATGAAGTGGAAGGATAGAACGGGGACCGCGAACACCGCCACGAATCTGTTGATGCCGGAGCATTGGTCCGGCGTGAATATCTTGGCCCATTTGACCGACACGTACGCGAGGAACATCGCGAAGTAGAGGGGCACCATGGCGCACATTACGCTGTAGAACTCATCCGAACTGATCATTTTTTGCGGTGCGCCCCCCGCTTGTGTGTGTGTGTGTGTGTGTGTTATATTAGGTTTGATGTTGTAGTGAATGATAGAGAGAGTGATTTTGTGTGATGTAATGAACTCTACTTATTATTATAGTATAGCTCGTGTGGTGGTGGTATGTGTGTGTTAGTGTGTGTTCTTTTTCTTTTCTTTTCTTTTTTTTGGGGGATAAGATAGATTTTTCATATTTTTACTTGTGTAATTTTATTTTATTTTAGATAGCACGAAAGTTATACTCTTCTTGTCCGTCAAAAGTGTATTACATTTGACTTTCACGATCTCCAAAATACGATCAATAACTTCGATCATTAATAATTTTAGTTATATATGAATAAAATTTATACCAAAATAATATTTTTAAAATACGTCTTCAAATAAATCTAACATATACATACAGATCTATAATATTTTTATATAGTGATTACAATTTATGATCAAAATTTATTAATTTTGACCAAAAAAATAAATGGGATATACTTTTGTGGACGGAGAGAGCATTTGAAGAGCAGTCGGGTCTCGGGTGAACCGCATGATGTGAATAAAGCTTCATCTTGGACTACATCAACACTAATAATTTTTTTTGGTTAAATATAGAGATTAGAGATGGATTATAAGTAAATATATATTGTATTTATAAGTGATGGTACTTTTGTTATGCAGTCATAGATATGTAAGATTCAAATGAATGATCATCTGCACTGATTTGTATGACTTGTTTTCTAGGGAGAAAAAGTTGGAGCAAATATTCTTCACGGGACATGGATATTCTTGCTTTAATTAATTGTAATTTGATGCTTCGAAATTGGTGTCACCATTTAATCATCACATTCATGTTTAATCGCAAGTATACAAAGGCACTTCAATTTTTGAGTTAAATAGTATAATTTTGGTGCATGTGGTTTGCCGGGTATTTCATTTTCAGTTCAATTTTATAAAAATTTTTGGGTTTGGTCTAAAAGTGAAACACCCGTTTCAGTTTCAGTCCGTTTTTACTAACACCGTTTGTTTGACTAAGTTTGACCGTTAGCTAGGAGGGTATTTTCGTCTTTTCATTAATAAATAAAATAAAATATTCATATTTTTATTTATTTTATGGAAAATAATATTCTAGTTTTTATTTTTATTAAAATAATTTATAAATAATATCCAGAGATTATAAAATTTTTATTTCTGATTTTTAAATAAAAATTCTGATTTTTTAATATTAATTATATTCCAAAATTTAAAAAAATACATGAAGTTCCGATTTTTTTTCTAATTTTCCAGATTTTTTTAAATTACTAGCAATTTTTTTAATAAATAAAATAAAATAATTCAGATTTTTATTTATTTTACGAAAAATAATATTCTAGTTTTTATTTTTTATTAATACAATTTAAAATATGATCCAGATTTTTTGAATTTTTTAGTTCTGATTTTTAAATAAAAAATACTTAACTTTAATAATAATATGAATAATAATAAAAATAATAATAATAGAAAAAGAAAGAATGAAAGGAGGGTATTTTAGTCATTTTATGTTGTTTAATCGGTCAAACTAACAGTCAACGCTAAAATGGACCGAAACTGAAACGGGTGTTTCACTTTTGAACCAAACCCGAAAATTTTTAAAAAAATAGACTGAAAGTGAAATACCCGGCAAACCACAAGGACAAAAAATGTAGTTCACTCTAAATTTTTTAATACCAAACTACACCTGATTAGTCTTCGGGATAACAGTTCCGGCTTCACAGTACTGCTACCAGTTAAATCGCGAGATGTGTATCCGGCACTCAGGTTCTTAAATATCCTCAACTACCGCGCACAAGGAGTCGTCCCCCAAATAATTGCTCCATGCTGCACCCTCTCAAATCCAACTGCAGGGTCCCACCGAGATCTGGCCTCCCACACTGCCGCTTGAAGCCTTTAATTTTTAATTGTTCACCAACGTACTCCATATGGCTAAAGTCTCTTCTTTAATCATAGTTGAAAATTGAAACTCAAATCTGGGTTTTCCACTTAAAGTGAAAGCTCCGTAACCAATGAACCAAGGTCACTGGTTTACGGAGGCACTTAATTAATCTTGTGAGTATTCTATGTAGTATTGGCCTCTTGTTGTTACGGAAATTGCTAACTATGGCCATATTCTTATTATAAGATCAAATATTTCTTTAGTATATCTAAATATCTTTTGACCATTTTGAATATTAAATTTTAGTTTATAAATATTGTTGACGTCTGATTTGGTCAACGTCACGTGGGCTGATCTGGACGAATGGATCGAAGCCACGTAGAAAATAATAAGGGGGATGTATAAACAGAATTAAAAATATTGGACCATTAAATGTTTATTGATGATCTTGATAAAGAATAGAGCCGGGCCGAAAATATTTTGACCCGTCCGTACAGCTGGTGCTTGTTAATTACAAGTCTTATCCTTTTCTTTTTTATCTCTCTTTCTTTTCTCTCGATATCTGTATCTTTTTTCTCTTCCTTTTTTTTCAGTCCCCTTTTTTGTGCCTTCTCCTGGCATATATATAGGTGTTTCCAGCCATTCATGAGAGGACAGTAGGACGATTGAGATGAATATGCTGATGACATGTGTCGCGATGGAGGTGACTCCTTTGACACGTGGCGTCTTCTTAAGTGAGCTTCGTGTAGGGATATGACAACTCTCACTTACCGTCCTGTCTGCCTGTTCTTCGGGCTTTCGATATTTATCTGTTATGACCGACAATGAGGTCGGGCCCTTGACCTCCCGCTACTCAGTCGGCCTTATTCGTGATTATAGTGTTTTCATATAGGTCTGCTCGCCTTTCGGGTCCGGATTCCGGGTCGGCTCTAAGGTCTCTGCCCGGTCCGGCCCTTTGTGCGAACCCGAGAAACGATCAAGTTTATGACCGGTCTGGCTCCGGGATCGGCTCGGCCGTTCGGACGCCCGAGGCGCTTAGGTGGATGCCAAGGCGGATCGACTACCAACAAGGGCCCCCGAGTCCAGGGTCGTGCCGGGTTGGCCGGTGCTGGAATCGTCTCAGATTGAGGTCGGTCCGACTTGGAGGTGGATAAGATCCTTTGAAGGGTCATATCTTCGAGAGTCGCATCGATTTGACTTCGGGATCTCCAAGAGTCACCGCGAGGGGGACGCGTGGCGGGATGTAATTCGTCGCGGTGTTTCACGCGTTCTTAATTCTTGCGATGATTATGAATCGCCGCTTTAGTAATTAATGCCCCTGTCTCCTATAAATATAGAGTGTATTCTTCTTCATTGCTTCCTTCGCCATTTTTACTGCAGAGAGAGATCTTTTTCCGGCAATTTTTCTTCTTTTCGGGTTTCGCAGACTTCCCTAGTAGCTTGCTCTTCCTCCTCTTTTTCTTATTTTACGATGTCGAGCGGAGGAATACGCGAGGAGGCGGTTGTGTCCCTGCACTGCACGGAGTGGCGGATTTGTCGATAGTGATGCTCCCGTTGGATCGGAGCGACGAGAATGGAAGCGATGTCGCAAGGTCGCCGGATTCGGGGATGCAACTTCGAGACGTGGAGGTGGCGACGTCGTTGTCCGAGTGGCGAGATCGGGGTGAGTTCGGCCTCGGCCGTCTCCTTTGTCGAGGCGGAATGGGATTCGGCCTCGATATGCGGCATGGTCACCGATGGGCGGTTGGAGGCTTGGCGGGGCGATTTAAGATACCCGCGGTGGTGCGGATGTTTGTTAGAACCCGCAGGAGAGACCCCACACCCTCCGGTTGGATGCACGGCGGTGTACTACCGCTCTCGTTGTCTGGCTAAGGTTCCCTCTGCCGTTGGTTCTTTCCCGGTGGTTGAGGCAGTGGGGCCTTTGCATTGCCCAAATTCATCCGAATTCTTGGGCCCGGATGGTGGGTCTTTTAATACTTTTTAGTCAGCATGGGTGGCCCGAGCCTAGTTTCGAAGAGATTAACAGTCTCTTTTTATGGAGGTCGGTCGGCCGATCTGGTTCCGGCTGGTTTTATTTGACAGCCCGGCATGCGATGTATAAGGATTTGGTGGAGGTGCCGGAGACCATCCATAGCTGGAAAGACCAGTGGTTCTATGTGGGGGGACCGTGGCTGAGCTCGGTTGATGAGTGGGAACCTGGCGTGATGGACGCCGAGCTCCGGGTCCCCGAAGACTTTGTTGCTAAAATGAGTAAGTGTTGTGTTCTTCGCTGCTGTACCTTTTTTGTCTGACGCTCATAATTTGTTGTTTGTGCAGAACGTATTCCGGCTTCAGAGACCTCCTCCTTGTTCGACGACCGGTTGAAGGCTCTTGGATCTTCCGTTGATCGGAGGAAGTCATACCTTTGATTACCGAGGACAATCTCGGGCCGCGGGCTTCGATCCACTAACCCGACAGAATGTCTTCACTGAGTAGCCTCTTTTTTTTTTTTTTTTTTTTTGATATTTCTTCTTCATCCAGGCCCCAAGGGTAGGAGCTCGATCGACGGAAAGAGACGCTGCGCTGGGTGGCGAGGCTGGCCGCAGAGGCCGCCGAGCGTAGGAGCGCAAGGCAAACGGAAGAGAGTAGAGGCCGAGCCTGAGGATAACTTGACCAGGGCTGAGGGTTTCCCCCTTCCCGAGGTCGTCGTGCCTGCTTTGAGCCCTGCCCGGACAGGCCGGTCAAAGGGTAAGGAGCCCCTAATTGATTTGGAGGGCCACTATCTCCCGATGAGTAAGGATCGGGAAGAGCCTTGTGCCCGGATGAAAGGGCGGAGACCGCGCTGGTTCCTCGACTACGTCCAGGCGGCCATTCCTACCGCCGAACTGCTCGATCGTGTTCCCCCCTCGGTGGTTGAGTCCAGCCATGTTCCCCTCTTGGGCTGGACGCCGAAGATGGAGAGGGTGACCAACGATATGGATCCGGCCGAGCAGATCCATTTTGGCAACGCTATTCTGGGCCGGGCGTTGTGCACCTATGTGAAGGCCGCTGGGGAGCTGACTGCCTCAGCTGGGAAACATAAAAAGGCAGAGGCCGATCTGAAGGCCTTACAGGAGGAACACCATCTCTGCCCTTCGCTTATCAAATCTTTGGAGGAGGAGATGGTTTCCCTGAAGGGTAAGATGGAGCTTCTGGAGAGCCGGGCCTTTGAGGCCGAGATATGGAAAGGGAAGGCTGACGAGATGGCCGCGGCGGCTGGGAAGGCGCAAAAACAGTGCCTGGACATCAGGGCCGAGTACGAGGCTCACTTGCAAAGCGCTAAGGCCCAACTTGAGCAAGCGGCCGAGCGGGTTCGGACTTGCGAATCCATGGGTTACGACAGGGCCTTGCCGACGAGCTGCTTTTCAAAAGACGCCGAGTACGAGGAGTTGATCAACCTTAACTACGTCTCCACTTGTTATGAGATGTTGGATCTCATGAAGGAAGGGAAGACCGTTGAGGAAGTCCAGTGCCTACATAAAGTCCTGTGCGGCCGACCAAGGTTGAAGCTCTCGGGGATGATGAGTCGAAGGCCGCCGAAGGCTGCCGAAGATCCGGAGGAGACCTTGTTTGGAGGAGGTGGGGGCGTCTTCTCGGGCCACCGTGGAGGACAAGGCCGAGTAGACTTTTTGTTTTATTCCATGTATGGCTGCGTGCCACTCTTCCTTGATTTTTGTATGGAACTTATTTTGAGTGAATACGATCTTTTTATGGCTTTTGTTGCCTTTTTGTGTTTGGGCTCTATGGGTCGACCGCCGTTTTTTCCGCTGGATGGGCCGATCTTATAAGGTGCCGAGGCGAGCTCGGACTTTGGTGCCGGGCGGACCGGTCTGATAAGGTGCCGAGGCGAGCTCGGACTTTAAGTGCCTCGTGGACCGGTCTTATAAGGAGCCGAGGCGAGCTCGGACTTTTAGTGCCGGTGGACCGGTCTTATAAGGTGCCGAGGCGAGCTCGACTTTCGTGAGTGGACCGGTCTTATCAGGTGCCGAGGCGAGCTCGGACTTTAGTGCCGGGTGGACCGGTCTTATAAGGTGCGAGGCGAGCTCGGACTCTCTGCAAGGTGGACCGGTCTTATAAGATGCCGAGGCGAGCTCGACTTTCGGTGTCGGGCGACCGGTCTTATAAGGTGCCGAGGCGAGCTCGGACTTTCAGTGCGGTGGACCGGTCTTATAAGGTGCCGAGGCGAGCTCGACTTTTAGTGCGGCGACCGGTCTTATAAGGTGCCGAGGCGAGCTCGGACTTTTAGTGCGGTGGACCGGTCTTATATGGTGCCGAGGCGAGCTCGGACTTTTAGTGCCGGGTGGACCTGTCTTATAAGGTGCCGAGGCGAGCTCGGACTTTCAGTGCCGGGTGGACCGGTCTTATAAGATGCCGAGGCGAGCTCGGACTTTCGATCGGCGGGCCGGTCTTATAAGGTGCCGAGGCGAGCTCGGACTTTTAGTGCACGGACCGGTCTTATAAGGTGCCGAGGCGAGCTCGGACTTTTAGTGCGGTGGACCGGTCTTATAAGGTGCCGAGGCGAGCTCGACTTTCGCAAGGTGGACCGGTCTTATAAGATGCCGAGGCGAGCTCGGACTTTGAAGCACGGCGGACAGGTCTTATAAGGTCCCGAGGCGAGCTCGGACTTTTAGTGCCAAGGACCGGTCTTATAAGGTGCCGAGGCGAGCTCGACTTTCACGGTGGACCTGGTCTTATAAGATGCCGAGGCGAGCTCGGACTTTCAAGGGCGGACCGGTCTTATAAGGTGCCGAGGCGAGCTCGGACTTCGATGCAGGTGGACCGGTCTTATAAGGTGCCGAGGCGAGCTCGGACCTTTAGTGCCGGGTGGACCGGTCTTATAAGGTGCCGAGGCGAGCTCGGACTTTTAGTGTCGGGTGGACCGGTCTTATAAGATGCCGAGGCGAGCTCGGACTTTTAGTCTTGGTGAAATCAATATCCTAATAAAGATCATAATATCACAGGATATTTACCTCTTGAAGCGTAGTGGTTGGAAATTTTGATCTCTTCCTTGAAACCTGGGGGGCCGAGGCAAACTCGGTCTTATAGTGCCGGAGGAGCCGGTCATTCGAGGTGCCGAGGTGAACTCGGTCTTATAGTGCCGGAGGAGCCGGTCATTCGAAGTGCCGAGGTGAACTCGGTCTTATAGTGCCGGAGGAGCCGGTCATTCGAAGTGCCGAGGTGAACTCGGTCTTATAGTGCCGGAGGAGCCGGTCATTCGAAGTGCCGAGGTGAACTCGGTCTTATAGTGCCGGAGGAGCCGGTCATTCGAGGTGCCGAGGTGAACTCGGTCTTATAGTGCCGGAGGAGCCGGTCATTCGAAGTGCCGAGGCGAACTCGGTCTTTATAGTGCATTTTATTTCCGAGGTGAACATAAAATCACATTTTATTGACTGTACTCTAATGGCATTCAACAAATGAATTGACCCTTGGTCACTTACACATTCTAGCTAGCAACCTCCGTTCTGACGGGCTTCACATCGGGATTCGGAGGTCCGTATCGGGCCCAGTGCTCATTTTAACAATGAGGTCATTAGCACGGAAACTCGATAATCCTCGGATGTTTCGTAGAATACGTTCCGCCTTTTTGGGGCGACGAGGTCCAAGTTCTCGGGGTCATATTGACCTTGTTCTTTGAAACGACTTCTCCTATGGGTGTATCCCAATTTCGGCCAGGGTCATCGTAGAACGCACGGGATTCTTCCTGGTCGGCCGCCGATACGGTCAGTGACTCGGTCGGTCGGGCCCCTTTTTTCTTACAGATTACTCCTCGGCTCATTTTAGTTTCACCGGGATTTTCCCCTTTTCACGGCTTTCTCATCACTTGGAGTTTTGAGTCTCACTGGTGGCCTCCTAACGATCGCCGGTCGGGTGATCATGGGGAAACCTCCTTTATGGATTACTTTTGCTTTGACTTCCAATTCCCTGGTAAGGACCGCCACTGCTTTTCTAACACATGGCTCAATACTTGGAGATGCCTTCGGTAGCGGGTCCCTTACCGTTCGGATTACCAGGACCCTCGCGGGTGGATGGGAATTCCGAAGGAGTTTTCAGATGTTGCAGTGTATGTTGACTGCAACTTTAATTTGAAGGACACGAGGACTCTTTGAGACCTTCCCTGGAATTTTGAGCGACGCTCAATATCCTTCAAATTATGACCTCTAAGGGGTCAGCCGAGCCGAGCAGGAGCCCGTGATCACGATGGCTCCTGTGCTTTCAACTTCATATTACGATGATTCCTATGCTTTCGACTCGTAGTTACGATGATTCCTATGCTTTCATCTTACCATCCCTTGGTGGGCGTGGTTATTTCCGGATGAACACAAGGTGTGTTAAAATGCTCCACCATCAGACTGTCTTTCAAAACATCTGCGCGCTGATTGCTGTTTGGCGCGAAGCCGTGTTCGTCCTGTGCACACTAAGAATAGTCCGATACGTCCATGCATGATAGAGAACTTCTTAGCGTGTACACCTCATAACGGTGTCCTCCATCGCATAACGGGCCCTTTGGACGGGCCTGATGGTAATTCGTCACTTGTGGTTAGAGATGGAGAATCCTATACTTAACAAGAAATCTTTTAAAGAAAAGCATAGGACTGGCTTGCAATATGAACGAGAAAAGCGTAGGTTGTGGCGATTAACCACAAGGTCGCTTGCAATATGAACGAGAAAAGCGTAGGTTGTGGCGATTAACCACAAGGTCGCTTGCAATATGAACGAGAAAAGCATAGGTTGCGCGGGGCGGCAACCACACGCCCCCCTTCCTCTAGCGCCAATCTGTTGACGTCTGATTTGGTCAACGTCACGTGGGCTGATCTGGACGAATGGATCGAAGCCACGTAGAAAATAATAAGGGGGATGTATAAACAGAATTAAAAATATTGGACCATTAAATGTTTATTGATGATCTTGATAAAGAATAGAGCCGGGCCGAAAATATTTTGACCCGTCCGTACAGCTGGTGCTTGTTAATTACAAGTCTTATCCTTTTCTTTTTTATCTCTCTTTCTTTTCTCTCGATATCTGTATCTTTTTTCTCTTCCTTTTTTTTCAGTCCCCTTTTTTGTGCCTTCTCCTGGCATATATATAGGTGTTTCCAGCCATTCATGAGAGGACAGTAGGACGATTGAGATGAATATGCTGATGACATGTGTCGCGATGGAGGTGACTCCTTTGACACGTGGCGTCTTCTTAAGTGAGCTTCGTGTAGGGATATGACAACTCTCACTTACCGTCCTGTCTGCCTGTTCTTCGGGCTTTCGATATTTATCTGTTATGACCGACAATGAGGTCGGCCCTTCAGCCTCCTGCTACTCTGGTCGGCCTTATTCGTGATTATAGTGTTTTCATATAGGGTCTGCTTGGCCTTTCTGGTCCGGATTCCGGGTCGGCTCTAAGGTCTCTGCCCGGTCCGGCCCTTTGCGCGAACCCGAGAAACGATCAAGTTTATGACCGGTCTGGCTCCGGGATCGGCTCGGCCGTTCGGACGCCCGAGGCGCTTAGATGGATGCCAAGGCGGATCGACTACCAACAAATATTATATCGGCAAATATGAGAATTACACATTTGATTCCTTTATTAAAATAGTTTTGGTATAACGTGTTATTTATGGTAAAACTTTTGCCTTGAAAAGCAATAATTGTAATATGGAGGAGTATACCTTATCTTGAGATTTTACAGGATTGAGCTCTATTGTTTTAAGTTAAAGTTTGTTATATTGAACTTATTTGGACTGAATTGAATTGTATTGAATTGAATTATGGTGAATTGTATTGTGTTGAACTGAATAGAATAATAATGATACTAATAAGTAATATTAGATACCAGAAAACATAACAACAATAATAATATTATAATAATAATAATAACAAAAAACAACAACAATAATAATAATGATAATAATAATGAAAATTATTATTATTCAAACGGATTCAGAAGATTTCAGTATCTCAGGATGCTGGGAGACGCGCTGCTGCTCATATTTTTACTCGAGTTGGTTGTTATTGCAAAAGGAGTGGGGACCCAGATAGTATCTCGGTTGCCCACTAGTTTCTTGTAATCTATTTTTCATCTAATAATAAAATAATAATAATAATAATAATAATGAAAATATATATTATTATAAATTATATGTAATACTATTGATATCAATAATAATAATAATAATAAGTAAATTATTAATAATATTATAAACTATATATAATACTACTGATATTATTATTAATAATAATAAAATTAGATAACATATACAATAATTATTATTATTATTTATATTACAACAACAACCAACAAAAATAATAATAAGATCAATTTTATGAATAATAATTATATATAATATTATTGATAATATATTAGTTAATATCAATAATTAATTAATTAATCGTATTAGAAAATAATATATACAATAAGAATAATTATTATTTTTATCACAACAATAACAACAATAATAATAATAATAATAAACAATTATAGTCATTATTATATACTCCCTCCATCCACGATCAATATTCCCCAATTTTTTGGGTTCGGGTTTTAAGAAATGTTAGGTGAGGGTGATATGAGTGGAGTTTGAGTCCCACATTAAAAGTAATTTAATATTAATTAAGTTGGTTAAATAATTTAATATGGGAGTCAGCCTGGTAAAATGTGTAAATATATAAAAATTATAAGGATATTTTAGTAAATTGTGTTGTGGGGTAGTGTTTAAAAATAGAAAAGAAACATTTTTTATGGACATACCAAAATGACAAAAAAGGAACATTAATTGTGGACGAAGGGAGTATAATATTATTGATGATATAACTAATATAATTAATAATATTGATTCTAAAGTTGACCTGAGACTAAAATGAACTTAAGAACTAAATTTAACTAAAATATGTTGAAACTAAAACCCCCAAAAAACAGCCTAAATTTAGTAACTTCTATTTGGTTATAGTTGCAATATGGGAAGGGACACGCTGTTAAGTAATAATAAAGAAAATATTTTAAATTTATAAATTGTGAGTTCAATATTTTACATTCAACATTTATTATTATATTAATTAAAAAATTTAGTGTATGAATAATGTGAAACAAAAAGTTATTGTGGGAGAGAGTACTTAATATTTTTGATTCATAGGCGGATCCACCAATTGTGCACTACCAAAAAATTTAACAAACGACATCATTTTAACGTCGTTTTGGTCGTTTTTTATTAAAAGAAAAAGTGAAAAATTAGGAAATTTTTTTGCCGTCTGTTATCGTTTTTGTGGTACGTCGGCGCATCAATAATTTTTAAATGTTGGATTCGTCTATATTCTGACCAGAGGACAAAAATATTAACCTTATATAATTATTTCAAAAAATGCAAGCTGTAAGAAAAATTGCAATAAAACCACATAAATCGAGTTGGGTGCAGTGCTGGTAAACAAGCGGCAAAATTTTGACAATTTTTGTCTTGTGGTAAGTAACATGGCGAAATTGGAAAAGACAAGTGGCTCTGTAATGGGCCCACCAACTTCTGACCGGGTTTTTTGGTTAGGGCTGCCATCCCATCTTCTGCAGTCAGCCCATGTATGACGTCAGCTTGTCCAATCATCTTTCCATGTGCCCACCTACACCCCCTCCTAGAGTGCTTCCATGGAGAAAGGGGTGGAGTGCACCCCCTTTTCGGTCATTCACGGCGCGACACGTGTAGTATATTTTATACGTGTCGCGCCGTGGTTGTGGAGAAGGGAGGGAGTGTACTGCACCCCATTCTCTATGGAAAAAATTCTCTTTTGCTAGGGTTGGTGGTCCAGTGGTAGGACGCCTACTCCCTGTTGTTACCTAAAATATTATTCGGAAAGGTTTACTGGAATGGATGAGTAACAAACAAAATGCGAGAGCACGTCCGAGGGAATGTAAATAACACAAAATTTGCCGGGATTGTTAGTCCCGGGCTTGAATGCTCTCGCGAGATATGATTAATATGAATACTTGTGAGTACAAATATTAATGTTAGAGTACAATTACAATGAGTGTAAAGACCCTAGTTATCTAGCTCTTGAGTGCTGATAATTGCCTGAAGAACCAGAGTTGAAGCTCTGTGAGTTCTCGTTCTCGTTTCTGCCGACCGTCTTTAGGTTAAGAGGTTTCGAGAATGAGAGAGAGACAGATGTCCGAAATCCTGTTCCAAATGATGGAAGTCTCCTACTTATAGAAGAGGAGGTAGTTGGGATGTCTCGATCCCAAACGGGCGATCGCCTTTCCCGTATTATAATAAGAGGGTGATCGTCTTTAGCACATGAGTTGGTCTCCTTAAAGCCGCAGCTGCTGCTGGCAACCGGATGTGCGAACCAATGAGAAGGCGACATGCGTCCCATGTCGCTGTCTTGGGAGGTCCCACCTAGGACCTTTCGGCGGGCCTGTCGGTCGGTGAGGCTGTCCTTGTCACCGACAGCTGTTGATGGGCTGGAGTCAAAGATCCTTATTCTGCGGCCCCATTTGCGGATCTGCACATGGGTCTTCACTCCGAGATTCGGTCTTTGTAGACTTGACGGATGTTTGGGCTTTACACGTGGCAAAAGACGATCGTCTTGGCCGGGCACTAGAGATGATCACTAGGTGCCAAGAGGCGATCGCCCTGGACGTCGGTCGCTCGGTACTTGATCTGGCACCTTCGTTTGGCAAGTCTGCCTTGGCTCATCTGACGCTGGCTTGGTCGCTCGGTCCTTATGCCGATCGCCGTCGAGGCGTATAAATTGCCGCACAACAATTGCCCCCCAGCTTGCTCCGATGTCAGAGACGTGGGGTAAGGTGGTTCTACTAGCGATCGTGTAAAATAATGACGAGCGACTCATCGAGCGGCCTTTGATTTTGAATTTGGACGACCTACTCGATTGGTGAAAGGAGCGGCCCTTGACTGTTTATTTAGTGAAAGGGAACGAAAATAAATCGTTTCAGCGAGCGATCTCTGGTCTCAGTTCTTGCGATCTTCAATTTTGTAGATTCCTCGAGGAAGGTCGATCATCTCGGCCTAGAGGAACCGTGCACGGTCGCGGAGTTCGATGGAACCGACCTCCGTGACCATGTCTTGTGCCCGAGCGACATTCCACCTGTAGGTCTGTCTCGCGACTCATTTTATTGTGAGGGTCCTCCGGTGGCTACGTTTCGCCTCGCGATGTAGCGATGGAGCGGACGATCTCTGCGTGAAGGAGTCCTTGCACGGGGCGCCGTCGGATTATTCGACTCCGCGACCGTGGCTTATTAGCACTTTTCTGCCTGGGACCGACATGTTAGATGACGGACCTTCGAGGGCATACGTTGTGACGGGGGAAGGGACGCGTCGCATTGTCCGGGTCCACCATGTTAGATGATGGACCTTTGAGGGCGGGCGAGCGTGTCCACAGATCTATTTTGGAGGGTCTTTCGGCTACGCCCGCCTCATATTTAAACGAAGGACGAGCGATCTCTGCACAAAGGGACCTTGCATGGACGGGCTGTCGGTTCCATCGACCTCCAGAACTATGTCTGCACTTTTCTACCTCGGATCGTCATGTTAGATGGCGGTCCTCGACGGTATACGTTGTGTTGGGGAGGCGATCACTTGTCTGGGTCCATCATGTTAAATGACGAACTTTAGAGGGCGAGCTAGTCATCCTCTTTTTCGAGGCGTTGCTCGGGCAGTAGCCTTTGGTTTGACATGGTGGAAACTGGGGAAAGGCCTCCGAAGTTTCCACCTTTTGATTGAAGCATATAGATCCGGCCGCCGAGGTTGATCGGGGGGATTGATGTAACACCCCTAGAGCTATCTAGGAATATTACATTGCCGTGGGCCCCGAGATGGAACCCACAAGGCTGAAAGAAATTTTCGCAAACATTTACAAACGCTCAAGAGGCTAAAGACGACATTATCCAGTTAAAAGATTCGAAAACTTTATAAAACTCGTTTATCAAATCCGTCGTAAAATCTCATTTGAAACCACAAGGCCCGAAATGCCAACAGTTTAAAACATACGTTAAGACATCGCTTACACGTACCGACAAAATAGATTTAGAAAACGATTACCAAAGTAACTTAAGTTACCATATACCAAGAGACCATTTAAAAATACTCACGCAGCGGAAAAAGACAAACAATCGAAATATTCTAGCAGCGGAATACAAAAACTGATCAGGAAACTCAATACACAAATACATGCCCTAGCCAGTATCCTCCGGGAAGCTCATCTCTCCACGACCGCTACAAGCTTGACAATCCGAGAACCTAAAAAAGAAAGCCCACAACGGGATCAGCCATAATATCCAACAATGATAACCATCGCATCACGTCAATAATTACATACCAATGAAAATACAAAATAAGAATACGACCAATGTAATCTTACCGCCATAACTTTACGAAAGTCCACGATTCGTATCCTCAACGATACGATAAACTAATACCAAGATATCCGTACTACATTTCAACAATGTCCAAAGTTCTCAAAACATTATCATAACTCACTGTTACAAAATTCACTAAATCTGTCACACCAAATCCATTGGATACCATTATCAAATCTCAACTCGAAAATCGATTGTCCATCAAAGACATACATCAAAGTAAACACGGAGCATACCTCAAGGTATGAACTGCCACAACGATACCATGTCAGTCTAATCCAAGATCAGATCAACACAACATACGGACACGGTCCTAACACAAGACCTACAAATGCATACTCATATGACAACATCAATATGTTCACATCAATAACAACAATGTATACTTATGGCAACCCATAATATACATATGCACAATAACAACAACACATATGGTAATCCAATGATCCAGCGCACACAGCTATAGATTCCCATGATGATCTCGTCGGACCAACGCATGGTGGCATTACCTGTCCAGCGTTCCAGCACACACAGCTATAGATTCCCATGATGATCCCATCGGACCAACACATGGTGGACATACGACAACAATGCACGACTGCACAAGACAATAGTACACAATGCACGACAACAACAATACACCAATGCATAACAACAAAAATACACGAATGTATCACAACATGATCGACACAAATGACATAAATGATTAAAATACTTGCTCCGAGTCCTTCGAGAGCAATCTCGATATCTAAACCATCACCAACCATTATTCTGGCTATTCACCGATCCAAAACATCACGGACGATATATAATTCACGTTTTCGTCAATACCATGATGTATCCTCGATAACAAGTATACCAACGACAATTGTATATCATATACATTATGATTTAAATTCCCAAAACTCGAATACAATCTATAATCCCAAATCTCATGTGATTACGATTTATAAACATTGCTATACGAATTATAAACGAAAGAAACTGAAACAATTCATTAAATATTATAAACTGAGCAAGTAATAACTTGCCTCGATACCGATGAAGCCGTTACCAATCTCATTGTCTTCGTCTACGAGCCCCTCGGACCTGACCAACGCAATTCACGGACATACTCGAACACGACCCCAACATACGGTTATAAACACCGATCAATAATCTCAACCTATTACAATAATTGATAAACAACAAGTTCGACAACAATCAACAATCGATAAAACCAATTCACAAACCCAACGGCTCAACAATATCTCGGTTAACCACAAGTCTGATCAAACCAACTTAAACGATAACGAATTCATAACCGAAACAGAATGTACTACCCTGCCTGATGACTTAGTGCATGTTAATTACTTAACGTAACGTGCGCTAAGTTGCTCCCGTTAGCGTGCGCTAGCCAGTAGGCTTAGCATGCGCTAATGACATGCAGTTGCATGTATTTCGGATACCGATCAACATATGGCGATTATCAAGAACACTAAGTGATTCTGAACCATGTTCAAAGCTATCAAAACAACGAAATCCGATATCCTTTAACATACAAACAATCATTCAACTTATAATCCAAGTCCTATATCCATATATCATTTTCCTCAATATCAACATCATGAAACATTAAGAACGTAACAACACTTCCATAATCTATAATTACAGGGAGTAATTATCAACAATAACACCAACATTTGAAACTGAGGAGAAGAATTAACCAACTAATCTCAAGAAGACGAATCAATACGATTCAAACCATATGAATCACATTAATATCATCATACTCCAGTAATCCATCTCATAATCATGCTTATCAACTTGTTTATGTAATAATCATCAACTCAAGAACATCAACATTTAATCCAAAACGAAATCCAAAGATGAAGAGTGATGGCCTTTTTGAATGAATGGATTGAATCCCAAGTTTGAATCCATTTCCAAGAATCGCCAATGATTTAAAGAACAAAGCTTTAATCCATGATTTTCATCTTTAATCTTGTTAAAGAGGATCATCCCTCAGCGTTTAGGAACTCCAAAAGTCCTCCCAAGGTCCTCTATATCGGTTGCAAGAAGAGAATCGACGAAATGAGGAATGACAGCCAACTACTCATATATATACACTGTACATTATTAACGTACGCTAACCTCTTCATTTAACGTACGTTACCAGTTTAGCGTGCGCTAACATTCTTTGTTAACGTGTGTAATATCCGGATTTAACGACCTTCGAGTATTTTGATATTCGTGGAAGTTTTATTCTTGTCAACGAACCGAGGCAAGTACTCTAATTAGAATTGTTTATATTATGACAGTTATGTTGTGATTGTATTGTGTATATGTGTTGTGATTAAATGTCCACCATGCGTTGATCCGACGGGAATCATCATGGGAATCTATAGCTGTGTGCGCTGGATCATTGGACAGGTAGTTCCACCATGCGTTGGTCCGACGGGATCATCATGGGAATCTATAGCTGTGTGCGCTGGATCATTGGAATACCAACAGTATGTTGAGACTGTTACGATGTAATATGTGTTGTTGTTATTTCTCATTGGAGAAACTTGTTATGATTGTTGATTATATCACTGTTGTATGATTATTGTACTTGTACTAGCATCGTTGTGCTAACCCCTTCGGGGGTGAACATTTGTTTATGTTCAGGATCCAGGAGAGCGGGTAAACAACCACTGGAGCTGCATGACGACGAGGGTGCAGAGTGATGTTCCGGTCGGGTTTATTATCTGTTGTTGGTTATTTAATAAGTACTCGAGTACGTCGTAATTTGTGATGTTTGGATTTCAGTGATGTATTAATATTTTCCATTTGGATATTTGTATTTTTGGTATTTGGTCAGAACTGTTGTATCTTAATTCCGTTATTTTCATACGTTGGTACCTATTAATGTCTTTTCAATTCTTCAGCCTTGTAAATCTTTATGTAAAGGATTTACGGTGCTGTAATATTCCTGAATATATTGGGGGTGTTACAGAATATGGTATCGGAGCTAAGATTATGGATATCTTGGCCATTGGTTTAAATAGGGGTCATATGTGTCTTTTGAGCTAACCGGCCGCGAATAACATCAATGTACTGCCTACGTCTTCGTGCGGGCGGTGGTTGTAAGTTCCTAAACTCTATCTCGTCCTTTATGTGTTATATTTCTTTGTACTTGAGCATTTGAACGGTATTGTTTCCTGTATATTGAGTATTTATGCTTACAGTATGTTGATAGGCGGACGTGGACGTGGTCGCGGTCGCGGAAGCGGACGAAGGAATGCTGAAAGGGAAGCGTCGCCTTCTAATCAGGCCAGTCATAGCTCGGGCGAGCCACAAAGATCTATCAATAACGAACCGGAACATGCTGTACCAGAAATCCTTCGTCAGGTGGTGAACCAGATGACTCAGTTCGCTCAGGTTGTGGACCGAATGCAGGTGGCGGTGGGAATACAGCAGGGAGATAGGCAGCAAGGGATTCCAGATAAGGGAAATCGAGGTGACCGATGGCTGTAAGAGGTGGCAAAGATGCAACCACCTAAATTCGACGGTATTTATGAGACTCCCACCTGGGACCATTGGTTAAAGGAATTGGAGAAAATTTTTGCCGGGATTAACTGCCCAGACGACCGGAGAGCCTCTATCACTCAATACTTTCTGATAGGGGAAGCGTCCGAATGCTGGGAAGCCATCCGGCCTGTAGACCATGATGCTGATTGGACAGAGTTTAAATTGATGATGGAAGCTCAGTACTGCCCTCGTCCTGTGAGGGAAGCCAAGCTTCGGGAGTTTTTCTCCGCTCAGCCTTCAGATGTGCCAGTATCTCAGGAAATTAAGACGTTTAACCAACAGCTGGCATTTGTTCGACATCTAGTCAGAACAGATGCTAAAATGATGATCCATTTTGATATGAGAATGAAACCAGAAATCCAGAGGTACATGTCCGGTTTTGAATGTACCACTCTCCGTCAATACCAGGATAAGGCGTTGGCGTACGAAATCAAGGAAGCAGCAATGGAGAAGTTTATGGAGTCCAAGAAGCAGAAAGTCTCTGGTACTTTTACAGAGCACAAGAGCAGCGGGCCCCGCAGGGCCCAGTCATCTTTTCATTCTTTCCAGAAACCTCCGCACCCATCTAAGAGCAGAAAGAATTTCAGAACAATGTCAACCATGACGGATACAGCTAGGAAGTGCTTTAACTGTGGTCGCCCAGGCCACCTTTGGCGTAATTGTTTGCGCACTCCAGTTACATATTTTGATTGCGGACAGGAAGGGCACCGTGCGACGTTTTGCAAGGATGCCACCAAGTTCAATGGAACCCGTACATCGCAGCCAGTTCAGAAGGAAGCTAGTATCCAACAGACGCAACAAAGTGTTCAGATGCCTCATATTTTTGGCCGCAGATGAGGCAGAGGACAATAGGACCGAAAGGGGACATCGAGTGCCGGATCTGTTCCCCAATATCTGTACGAGATGATGAGGACAGACGATCAGGATGCTGCTGTCGTATCAGGTACTGTTCAGATCCTTTCCCAGCCAGTTAGCATTTTATTCGATACATGAGCTACACATTCATTTATATCCTCATCTTGTGTAACTCGTTTGAATATTTCTAGTTTTCATTACTGTGAACCTTATGTTTTACCGAGTGGAGAGAGGATTGTTGGAAACTTAGAAACTAGAGATTTCCCTGTATCACTTGGAGGCAGATAGTGGCTCTCAAACCTGATTGTGATAGAAATGCAAGGAGACGACCTGATACTCGGAGACGATTGGCTTAATCGATATGGAGCTATTGTAAACTACCGAAGGAGGAATATCTCGTTGATCGCTGACGATGGCTCCGAAATACTGTTTGAAGGATGGAAACCGGGAAGCTCAGGAAAGTTGATCAAGGCGATGAAAGCTGTCAAATTGTTGAAACAGGGCAGTACCGGATACTGGTGCTATGCAATGAAGAAAGATGACGAAATTGTGGAACTTTCATCCATTCCTGTTGTGAACGAATTTCCAGATATATTTCCTGACGAGTTACCTGGACTACCTCCATGACGGGATGTAAAATTCACCATTGAGCTGGAACTTGGAGCTACACCAATTTCTAAGGCGCCGTATCGTATGGCACCTACTGAGATGTATGAACTGAAAAAGGAGCTGGAGGAGTTATTGGACAAAGGCTATATCCAGCCAAGCGTTTCGCCTTGGGGAGCGCCGATTCTTTTTGTCCGGAAGAAGGATGGATCGCTTCGATTGTGTATTGACTATCTAGAGCTGAACAAGATGACGATTAAGAACAAGTATCCGTTGCCACGGATTGATGATTTGTTTGACCAGTTACAAGGAGCAATGGTATTTTATAAAATCGATCTAAGATCAGGCTATCATCAGCTAATGATTATGGAATCTGATATTCCTAAATCAGCGTTCAGAACTCGCTACGGACACTATGAGTTTGTAGTGATGCCGTTTGGTCTCACTAACGCACCTGCTGTATTCATGCAATTGATGAACCGAGTGTTCATCGAATATTTGGATAAATTTGTGGTGGTGTTTATTGATGACATTCTAGTTTATTCCAAGAGCCCGGAAGAACATGCGCAGCATTTGCGGATTGTATTAGAACTTTTGAGAAGCGAGCAATTGTACGCCAAACTTTCTAAGTGTGAATTCTGGCTAAAGGAAGTAATGTTCCTCGGCCATGTGGTATCAGCTGAAGGAGTCCGAGTAGATCTTCAGAAGATCGAAGCAGTTATGGATTGGAAGTCTCCAAAGAACGTGAAAGAAGTCCGGAGTTTCTTAGGAGTTGCTGGATATTATCGTCGGTTCGTGGAAGGGTTTTCCAAAATTTCTCGCCCACTTACTCGACTCCTGCAGAAAACTCAAAAGTTTGAGTGGAACGAATTGTGCCAAAATAACTTTGATGAATTGAAGAAGAGATTGACGACAACACCGATTTTAACACTTCCACAGGGGACTGGAGGATTCATAGTTTACAGTGATGCTTCGAACCAAGGACTCGGATGCATATTGATGCAGAATGATAAGGTGGTCGCTTATGCGTCACGACAGCTGAAACCTTATGAAGTGAATTACACAACACATGATTTAGAGCTGGCAGCAGTAGTTTTTGCTTTGAAAATCTGGAGGCATTACCTGTACGGGACTCACTGTCAGATCTTTACGGATCACAAGAGTCTCAAATACATCTTTAGTCAGAAAGAGTTGAACATACGGCAAAGAAGATGGTTAGAGCTGATTAAGGACTACGACTTGGAGATTTTATATCATCCAGGCAAAGCGAATGTAGTGGCAGATGCACTTAGCCGCAAGCCTATTTCTATTCAGATGCTGGAGATTCTAACCTCCCAACTCAGACTTCAACAAGAGATGATTCGAGAAGGAATTGAAGTGTGGTTAGAAAGAGTCCAAGGACAACTGTGCGTGATGGAAATAACTTCACCATTATCCGAAGAGATCAAATTTATGCAGGCAAATGATCCTTTGATGATTCGATTATGTGATGAAGTGATCAAGGGGAAGGCACCCAGATTCGTAATTCATGATGATGGAGTTTTGAGATTTCAGAACCGACTCTGCATTCCCGATGTCGATGTTCTGAAACAGACGATTATGAAGGAAGCTCACAACTCGCCCTATTCTATCCACCCGGGCACCAGTAAGATGTATAAGGACTTGAATTAGAATTTCTGGTGGGGCAACATGAAGAAAGTTGTAGCGGACTATGTTTCGAAATGCTTGACTTGTCAGTAGGTTAAGATCGAGCATCAATGACCTGCCGGAATGTTGAAGTCGCTCCCGATTCCTGAATGGAAGTGGGAGGACATATCGATGGCCTTTATCACTAGTATGCCGAGAACCAAGACAGGAATGAACATGATTTGGGTGATAGTTGATCGTTTAACCAAATCAGCTCATTTTCTAGGCATTAAGGAAACGTGGGGACCAGAGAGGTTGGCACGGGTATTTATTTCAGAGATAGTCCGACTGCATGATATGCCGAAGACCATTATTTCTGACCGAGACGGTTGCTTTGTATCGCATTTTTGGAAACCAGTTCATAAGGCCTTGGGGACCGAATTGAACTTCAGCACAGCTTATCACCCACAGACAGATGGACAATCCGAGAGGACCATTCAGACGGTGGAAGACATGCTAAGGGCCTGTGCCTTAGATTGGTCAAATGATTGGGAAGTTCATCTACCGTTGATTGAATTTACCTACAACAATAGTTGACATGCTTATTAAGATGGCACCGTTTGAGGGATTATACGGGAGGAGGTGTAGATCGCCCCTATGTAGATTCATCAGACTTGATTGGGACAGAAGTGGAGTTGATCGTGCAGACATGAGAGAAGATAGCCTTGATTCGTAAAAGACTGTTGACCGCCCAGAGTCGACAGAAATCTTACGCAGACGTACGCCGTCGCCCATTGGAGTTCAGTACGGGAGACCACATACTTTTAAAGGTTTCTCCTACTCGGGGAATCTTTCGTTTTGGAAGGAAGGGAAAGCTGAGTCCGAGATATATCGGACCATTCGAGATCCTTGAGAGAGTTGGAGAGTTGGCATACAGATTGGCATTGCCGCCGTCGTTGAGCCATGTTCATAACGTGTTCCACGTATCCCAGTTACGGAGATATATACTGGATCCTAGTCATGTCATTGATTTCGGCGAGATCGAAGTCGCTCAGGATGGGACGTTTGAAGAAAGATCAGTCAGAATACTCGAGAGTCGAGTTAAGCAGTTGAGAAACAAACCAATCGCTTTGGTCAAAGTTCAGTGGTCACGCCACGGAGTGGAAGAAGCCACTTGGGAAACGGAAGATAGCATGAAGTCCAGATATCCAGAGTTATTTTCGTCTTGAGTTTCGGGACGAAACTCCTTGTTAGTAGGAGAGTATGTAATATCCGGATTTATTATTGTGTATTTCATCTGTATTCGAACCCTGTATTATTCAGAATTGTGATCTCGATAATTGGAGTATGATATTTCTCACATTTATATCCTTGTGCACAAGTATAACAACATACAAAATTTCTCATGCAAACTCGTGATAGCAAATGCTAAGAATGTAGCTTAACGTGCGTTATCGGTCTACAACTAGCGCACGCTACGAATGTAGGATTTGCGTGCGCTAGGCAGTCAATTATTGAGCTAGGCGGCTAGCACATGCGCCAGCCAGAACATGGGTCCGGATAAGATTCCCGCGGATGAACCTGGACAGATTTGGAGTCAACGCTTATTACCGTGCGCTAAGAGTTGATGGTAGCGTACGCTAATTAGCTAGTGTATAGAAACTTTATATAAGGGACAGCACTCCATTTCCTTCTCATTTCCTTCGAGTAACATTCGTACTTGATAGTCCAGAGAGCATTTTATCCTCCTTAAATACACTTAGAATACATCTACTTAATCATTGGAGATTGTATATTACTTGTGATTGATCCTTGAAGTGGAGTAGCACCTGGAAGTGGCATACAACCAACTGGAGTCGGATTCTACCTATTTGGTTCAGTGATTTCGTCATATTAAGGTATGTTAATTCTATCTCCAGCCTTAGATTCGGGTTCTAAAGAATAAGATGATCATACTAGCAAGATATTGAGTTCCTTTGGTGAATTATTCAACAAACATCATGTTTAGAAGATTGGAATGTTTATGCTTATGATATTGTCGTTGGAACCTCGTAGTTGGAATCTTAGTACGTCAAATGATGAGAGGAACATTCTGAATTTGATTATCCGTATGATTTATGTTGTTATATTGATCATAAACTTGGAGGTGATATCACTTTTGGTTATAAGACTTAAGAAAGAATCATCTTAGATTGCATCCTTTCTTATAAGCTGGAATTGTTAGTTTATCTCCATGGTTAAATCGGGATGTAATGATGATATTGAAATCTAGTGCGTCGACCTTAGAACACCAAACTTCGCATGAGAATTGTAATCAAGATGGATTATGGTGTTGTGATGATTATACGTATCCTTGTATCTCAAAGTTGTTTAATCCATAAGATTATTTCATAAGTTATGAACATGATATGTAGACGGATAACGTACGTTAATCCCTAAGGAGTTCGTAAGTTTCATCACCGTTAGAACAAGTTTGCTGCCCAGTAATGAAACTGCCATGCACGCTTAGCGTGCGCTAAGCTATGTGGATTAACGTGCGCTATCGGGTATGTTTAGCGTACGCCACGATTGGAACTTAGCGTGCGTTAAGTCATCAGGCAAGTCAGTCGACTGATCAGTGAGGTACTGACCGTGCATGGTTAGCGTATGCTAAGCTGTGTGTAATTGCGTGCGCTAACGAGTAGACTTAACGTACATAGGATACATAGCGTGCGTTAAGCAAGCCAGACAGATTTCATTTTAAGAATTTCCGACCGTAATTTGGATTGTTAGATGTTCATTCGACTTGAGATGAATTCTATATTATTTTTTTTGTTAAGGTTCGAGCTTAGCAATGTGATTGATCGAAGGGGACGACCTTCGAGTATTTTGATATTCGTGGAAGTTTTATTCTTGTCAACGAACCGAGGCAAGTACTCTAATTAGAATTGTTCATATTATGACAGTTATGTTGTGATTGTATTTTGTATATGTATTTTGATTAAATGTCCACCATGCGTTGATCCGACGGGAATCATCATGGGAATCTATAACTGTGTGCGCTGGATCGTTGGACAGGTAGTTCCACCATGCGTTGGTCCGACGGGATCATCATGGGAATCTATAGCTGTGTGCGCTGGATCATTGGAATACCAACAATATGTTGAGACTGTTACGATGTAATATGTGTTGTTGTTATTTCTCATTGGAGAAACTTGTTATGATTGTTGATTATATCATTGTTGTGTGATTATTGTACTTGTACTAGTATCGTTGTGTTAACCCCTTTGGGGGTGAACATTTGTTTATGTTCAGAATCCAGGAGAGCGGGGAAACAACCACTGGAGCTGCATGACGACGAGGGTGCAGAGTGATGTTCCGGTCGGGTTTATTATCTGTTGTTGGTTATTTAATAAGCACTCGAGTACGTCGTAATTTGTGATATTTGGATTTCAGTGATGTATTAATATTTTTCATTTGGACATTTGTATTTTTGGTATTTGGTCAGAACTGTTGTATCTTAATTCCGTTATTTTCATACGTTGGTACCTATTAATGTCTTTTCAATTCTTCAGCCTTGTAAATCCTTATGTAAAGGATTTACAGCGCTGTAATATTCCTGAATATATTGGGGGTGTTACAGCGTGCGCTATCGAAGTCCAGAGGCTACTGCCTTACTGCATGAAATGATTTACGTACGCAATACCCATGCAATAGCGTACGTAAAGGCCTGTATTTAGCGTACGCAAACATTCCACCGTAGCGTGCGCTACTTATAGTTGACTTGCTACAGTCCACACCTACCCCCGTGTCCCCACATGCCGAAAGTAACCTGTCACAGCCAAGATTCCTTTGGTCCGTTCTGATTAGCGTGCGCTATCAATATACCTTAGCGTGCACTAATCCTTCACAACAAACATCCGTTGACTTGTCGGCACATGCGCCGAAAGTGACCGGATCCACACATAGATTCCTTCTGATCTGGTCTGTACTAGCGTCCGTTATCTTTTGCCTCTAGCGTGCGCTAAACCAGAACGATAGCGTGTGCTAGGCATGTATATTAGCGTGCGCTAATAATGTTACACTTAGCGATTTTCAGCTACTCTTGTCCAACGTCTCAACATACAAAATACAAACATACGACATACTGAATACATATACTCAACACATTATATCCTCAATTACAATTGTCGACCAAATACGACAATTATACCAATACTGACATCTCAGTCCTTTGTTTATTTTATCCATACTATACAGATTCCACGCTGTACAACATAACTCGAATAACATTAAACAATAGTAGTAGAAATTTCGGATATTACAATTGACTCGTACGAACCCTATGGCTCGTCGCATTTGATTCTGACGAATGTCGTTGTATCGCCGATCGCGGCCCTTGGTCCTTTCTGCCCGGGGCTCCGGCTAAGTCACTAAACTGTCCAACTTGCCCCCTCGAACAATCTCCAGAGTTGTCTGAAGAGGTCGCGGCACTGGTTCGTGTTGTGGCCGGGACTCTTGTGGTAAGCAAAAAAATTATCGCGATCTAGATGACCGTTGTCCATTATCGCTTTTTGCTTGCTTATACGCTCGCGCCCCTTGATGGTGTAAATAATGTGGGCCGGAGATAGATTGAGGTTGTGGAGGAGATGGGCTTCGACACCCTCAAAGGCTCTGAAATCGCCGGGTGGCTTGGCGACTGCCTTGTTGGAATTGGCGACCGCCGTATCTGCCCTTTCGCCTAGGCGAAGGGTGAGTAACCTCTGCCTGGCTATAAAGTCTGCGGACCTGGAGCGGAGGATCGCGTAGGTTGGGGGGATGTCCTTCGTAAGGTGCCTGAACTTGGGCAAAAGACCGTCGAATCCCCCTAGGACCGAGTAGAGTGCGATCTCGTCACTTATGGGATCGCCGATGAGGATTATTTCATCCACCCGATCGATGTAATCTTTGTCGGACTCGTTTTTACCATGCCTGATCTGCATCATGCGGTGGGGACCTTCTGGTCGAGCGACCTTGGCGGCGAAGTACGATGTGAAGTCATTCGCTAGTTTTTCAAAAGAATTGATGGAACGGGGTGGCAATGAGATGTACCACCTATGGGCTAGATTGCCCAGTGTTAACGGGAACATTCGGCATCGGGTAGTGTCTAACGCCCCGCATTCGATCATGTAGATCCGGAACTTGCTCAAGTGGGTCTCGGGGTCCGATCTCCCCTCATACAAAGGTGTTTGAGGAGGAGCGATCTTTGGTTGCACGGGGGCGTGCTCGATTTGGACCGCGAGCGGTTCACTTGGTCTGGCGACCTTTCTCTTGGCGCCTGCTCCAGTCTCTAGGAGCGCTTTCATATCATCGAGCTGGCGTTGCATTGCGGCGATCGCCGCGGCCTGGATGCTCGCGGTTTGGCTCTCGGAGCGAGAGCCGAGGCGATCGTGTACTGATCTCCAGGCTCCGCAGTAGGCGATGAGGTCTCTGCCGCCGATCTCCATTTTTCGGCATGCGGGAGCCAGATGGATGCCCTGCCTTCTGGGAGTCGGGTATGCCGAGCTCCTGGTGATGGATTCGGATTCCGTGGTCTCATGGCTGGGGCCGAAATGCCCCGGTTGCCATGAAGGGTCACTTCCAAGCCGGATGAAGACGGAACTATCCCGCCTTGCGAGTGCCTTTTCTTGTGAATCGGGAGTTTCTGACGATTGCTCGACAAGTAACCCCTTGAGCTTCCGTTTGCCCGCAGCGGTCGTTTCGCATGCTCACCGTCGCTCCCTTAGGATGGCCATGGCCTCCTCGATCTGTTCCGCAGTTTGGAACTGGTCGAGTGAGAGGCTGGGGCCGTCCCTCGGGGGCGGGAGTGAGAGTCTCGGGTCACCGCGGCTGCCCTCCGCCGTTGGTTGGGGCTCGGATTGGGCCGCGATTAGGCGTCCGGCGAGTCGTAAAATGGCTCTCTTCGAAGTGGTGGCAGACATCATTATTCTGAAGGTTTTTCTTTGAAGAACAGTGAGTGTTTCTTCAAGTATATGTCACGGAGAACAGTGAGTGTTCTTCGAAACAGTCGGAATAAAAATGAGGGTAAATGCCCTCTTTCTAGCGCCAATTGTTGTTACCCAAAATATTATTCGGAAGGGTTTGCTGGAATGGATGAGTAACAAACAAAATGCGGGAGCACGTCCGAGGGAATGTAAATAACACAAGATTTGTCGGGGTTGTTAGTCCCGGACTTGAATGCTCTCACGAGATATTATTAATACGAATACTTGGGAGTACAAATATTAATGTTAGAGTACAATTACAATGAGTGTAAAGACCCTAGTTATCTAGATTGTGAGTGCTGATGATTGCCGGAAGAACCAGAGTTGAAGCTCTGTGAGTTCTTGTTCTCGTTTCTGCCGACCGTCTTTAGGTTAAGAGGTTTCGAGAGTGAGAGAGAGATAGATGTCCGAAGTCCTGTTCCAAATGATGGAAGTCTCCTACTTATAGAAGAGGAGGTTGTTGAGATGTCTCGATCCCAAACGGGCGATCGCCTTTCCCGTATTATAATAAGAGGGCGATCGTCTTTAGAACATGGGTTGGTATCCTTAAAGTCCACAGCAGCTGCTGGCAGCCGGATGTGCGAACCAATGAGAAGGCGACACGCATCACATGTTGCTGTCTTGGGAGGTCCCACCTAGGACCTTTCGGCGGGCCTATCGGTCGGTGAGACTGTCCTTGTCACCAACAGCTGTTGATGGGCTGGAGTCAAAGATCCTTATTCTACGACGCCATTTGCGGATCTTCACGTGGGGCTTCACTCCGAGATTCGGTCTTTGTAGACTTGACGGATGTTTGAGCTTTACACGTGGCAAAGGACGATCGTCTTAGCCGGGCACTATATGTAATATCCGAAATTTCTACTACCGTTGTTTAATATTATTTTATCCGAGTTATATTGTACAGCGTGGAATCTGTACAGTATAGATAAAATAAATGAAGGACTGAGATGTCAGTATCGGTATAATTGTCGTACTTGGTCGACAATTGCAATTGAGGATATTATGTATCATATGAGAATATGATGGAATTAAGTATATGTATTCAGTGTGTGAATGTACGTATCCAGTATGTCGAGACAGACGAGAAGAGTTGGAAATGGCTAAGTATAGCCTGACTAGCGCGCGCTAATGGTCAAGTATAGCGCACGCTATCGTTCATGGTTAGCGCACGCTAGAGGCAGAATGTAGCGCACGCTAGTGCAGTCAGATCAGAAGGAATCTACGTGTGGACCAGGCCACTTTCGGCGCACGTTCTGGTAAGTCAACGGATATTGTAATGTAGTGTTAGCGCACGCTAATGCATGATGGTTAGCGCACGCTAACTGTATATCAGACAAAAAGGAATCTTATCCTCGTAAGCACTTTCGGCGTGTGGACCAGTCTTCGGAGCATACAGACAAACGAGTCAACTGATGTTAGCGCACGCTAAATGCAAGGACTTGCGTACGCTAGATAGTTTAAGTTACGTACGTTAATGCATGGGCATTACGTACGTAAGCTCGTGTACGAAGCCATACAGTAGTCTCTGGACTGCGATAGCGCACGCTAACAAAGGTCAGTTAGCGCACGCTAAGGCCGTAGCGCACGCTAAACATAAGGTTTAGTGCACGCTAGTAATGTATTCTATATAAGGGACAGACGGGTATTATGAAGCATTTCGTCCTTTCTTTCACCTTCAGTCGATAGAGAGAGCTTTGGGAGGTTCTTGAGGTTCCCAAACACGGTGAGGTGGTGATCTTTAACAAGATTAAGATATAAATCATGGATTAAAGCTTTGTTCTTGAAATCATTGGTGATTCTTGGAAATGGATTCAACCTTGGAAATCAATCCATTCCTTCATAAAGGTAATCCCTCTTCATCTTTGGATTTCGTTTTGGATTGAATGTTGATGTTCTTGAGTTGATGATTATTACATAAACAAGTTGATAAGCATGATTATGAGATGGATTACCGGATTATGATGATGTTATTGTTGATATGAAGATATTGATATGGTTCTTGTGGTTTGAATTGTGTTGTTCGTTTTCTTGAGATAAGTGGATTAATCCTTCTCCTCAGTTTCGGATGTTGATATTATTGTCGATGATTACTCTCTGTAATGGAAGATTAAGGGAGTGTTGTTACGTTCTTGATGTTTCATGTATTGATATTAAGGAAGATGATATATGGATATAAGAATTGGATTAAGGGTTGGATGATTACTTATATGTTAAAGGATATCAGATTTTGTTGTTTTGATAGCTATGAACATGGTTTAGAATCACTTAGTGTTCTTGATAATCACCATGTGTTGATCGGTATATGAAATGCATGCAACTGCATGTCATTAGCGCACGCTAGTTTTACTGTCTAGCGCACGCTAACGGGAACGTCTTAGCGCACGCTATGTTAAGTGATTAACGTGCGCTAAGTCAACAGGCAGGGTAGTATATTCTGTTTTGGTTATGGATTCCTGATCGTTTAAGTTGGATTGTTCAGACTTGTGGTTAACCGAGATATTGTAGAACCGTTGGATTTGTTGATTGGTTTTATCGATTGTTGATTGTTGTCGAACTTATTGTTTATCGAATTACTAGGTTGAGAATATTAATCGGTGATTATAATCGTGTGTTGCGGTCGAGTTCGAGGATGTTCGTGAATTGCTTTGGTCGGGACCTAGGAACTTGTAGATGACGGCAATGGATTTCGTGACAGCTTCCTCGTCGTTGTATCGGTATCGAGGTAAGTTATTACTTGCTTAGTTCATAACAATTAATGAATGGTTTCCGTTTCATTCGTGTATAATTCGTATAGCAATGTTTATAATCGTAATCACAGGAGATTTGAGATTATAAATCGTATTCGAGTTTTGGGAATCTAAATCATAATGTATATGATTTACTTTTGTTATTGGTATACTTGTATATCGAGTATATATTGTGATAAAGACGAAGATATGAATTATCTGCAATCCGTGATACTTTGGACCGTCGAGTATTGAGGATAATGGTTCGTGATGGTTTAGACATTGAGATCGTTCTCGAAGGACTCGGGGCAAGTACTCTAATCATTTTTATTATTTGTGTCGATCATGTCGTGATACATTCGTGTATCGTTGTTGTCATGCATTTGTGCATTATTGTTGTCGTGTATTGTGTACTGTTGTTTTGTGCAGTTGTGCATTGTTGTCATATGTCCACCTCGGGTTGGTCCGACGGGATCATCGGGGGATCTATGCTAGCGTGCGCTGGATCATCGGACGGGTTTTCCACCTCGGGTTGGTCTGACGGGATCATCGGGGGATCTAGGCAGTGAACACTGGATCATCGGATTGCCATGTATTGTTGTTGTGCATACGTATATTATGGGTTTGCCATAAGTATACATTATCGTTATTGTTGTGATCATATTGACGTTGTCATATGAGTATGCATTTGTAGGTCTTGTGTTAGGACCATGTCCGTATGTTGTGTTGATCTGATCTCGGATTAGACTGCGTGATGGTAATGGTATTTCGTATCTTGAGGTATGTTCCGTATTTCCTTGATACTTGTCTTTGATGGACAATCGTTTATCGTATTGGAATTGTCAACGTTATCTGATGAATTGAATTGGCCAGAGTTGGTGTAATTTCCGTATCGCGAGTTATGATAATGATTTGAGAACCTTGGGTATTGTTGAGATACCGCATGAGATATTTCGGTATTATCTTATTATGTTGTTAAGGATACGAATCGTGGATTTTCATAAAGTTCTGACGGTAAGATTACATTGGTCGTATTCTTACTTAGTATTTCCATTGATATGTAATTATTGACGAGATGTGATGGTTATCATTGTTGGATATTATGGCTGACCCCGTCGTGGGCTTTCTTTTTAGGTTCTTGGATTATCAAGCTTGTAGCGGTCGTGGAGAGATGAACTTCCCGGAGGATACTGGCAAGGGCATGTATTTGTGTTTTGAGTTTCTGATCAGTTGTTGTATTCCACTGCTAGAGTATTTTAATTGTTTGTCTTTATCCGCTGCGTGAGTATTTTTAAATGGCCTTTTTGGTATCCGGTAACTTAGGTTACTTTGGCAATCATTTTCTAAATCTATTCTGTCGGTACGTGTAAGCGATAGCTTAACGTATGTTTTTAAACTGTTGAGTTTTGGCATTTTGGGTCTTGTGGTTTCAAATGAGTTTTTACGACGGTTTGATAAACGAGTTTTATAAATCTTCGAATGTTTTTATTAGATAATACCGTCGTTAGCCTATTGGGCGTTTGTAAATGTTTGCGAAAATTTCCTTCAGCCCTGTGGGTTCCATCTCGGGGCCCACGGCGCTGTAATATTCCCGGTCGGATCTGGGGGTGTTACACTATAGATGATCGCTAGGTGCCAAGAGGCGATCGCCCTGGACATCGGTCGCTCGGTACTTGATCTGGCACCTTCGTTTGGCAAGTCTGCCTTGGCTCATCTGACGCTGGCTTGGTCGCTCGGCCCTTATGCCAATCGCCGTCAAGGCGTATAAATCGCCGCACAACACTCCCAAGACACTCTTTTGCGAGAGGTCTTGGGTTCTAACCCCACCAAGGAGGTGAAAGATGAGGTTTTTCTCTTTATGATCCTCTAGCTCCCCGGGGCTAGCTCGAGCGACCGCTAATCAATGTTTAATCTCGCGTCAAGCGGCAGTATGGGAGTATTTCCTTGCTGGGAACCCGGAGGTGCTGACCAATCAGTGGTTGTTCTCCCGAGAACTGTGCTGGGAACCTGATGCGCTGTTAATCAGTTAAGGGCTTCTCCTTGTGCGCAGAAGAATACAGAAAACGCATTGGGAACCCTGGAATTGCTCGAGCGACTCGCGATTTACTTCTCTCAATGGGTTAGGAGTGGGTTCATTGAGGGACTAGGATTAGTCCGACTAAGCTGGGATCACCTAGTTATCAAAAAAAAAAATCCCCTTTGCTATGTTGATACCATCCTGGTCGTAAACCTCTATGCTCCCATTTGGTGAAAACCCTTTTTATCAAAAACGGTCCTGATCATTTTGATTTAAGCTTCCCAGCAATCATTTTCATTCTGGAATAAAAAAGGAGAGTTGCTAAACATACCAAAAAAAAGTATGAGGAATCTGACAATATCACGTTTTTCAACCATATCCGTCCCATATGATATTTCCACTCTCTTTTTCATCATTTTTTTATTTTTTATTTCCACCCTCTTTTTCATTATTTTTTTAACACCTTGTCTAACGGGGACAGCAGAAGCCAAGAATTTAATAATTAACAAAAACTCTCTCTCTCTCTCTCTCCCTTTCTCTCTCTTCAATCCATGCCATTTTCGGACAAAAATTTCCTGGTAGTAAAAGCATGGGGAATCTGGCACAGGGGAGTGGACCGAGGCAGCATGTCAAAAGAAAAAAGTTAAAAAAAATTGATCACAGACTTTTTTCACTACCAATGTTTATACTTTAGCCGACAGCAAAAAGTCGTCGGCTAAAGTCGAAAATCGTCAGCTAAAGTGGTCAGTTGTTGGCTAAAAGTCGATCGTCTGAGGTCGATCGGCTAAAGTTTAGCCGACGGCAAATAGAGAAGGTCGTCGGCTAAAGTTCCAGTTTAGCCGACGCAACATTTGCCGTCGGCTAAAATAGTTCCGGTTTTAGCCGACGGTTACATCGTCGTCGGCTAAAGTTCTACATTTTAGCCGACGACACATTTATTGTCGGCTAAAATATCTACATTTTAGCGGACGACAGAAAGATACCGTCGGCTAAAATGTATAGGTTTTAGCCGATGGTTACATCGTCGTCGGCTAAAATGTTTTTTATTTCTTTTAAATTTAGCCGATGGTTTGTGCAAATGCCATCGCCTAAAGTCCAGTAAAAGAAAATTCAGATTTCGGACCCCAAACCTGTTCAGATAACCTGTTATTCCAAATGTACAATACACCACCATACATCACAATCAACATAAATCAATATACGAAAAGCATAATTTAAATACCAACAATATAAAAATCACACCATATCAACATGTCATGTAGCAACATCAACATAATCACTATAAACACCAACGTTAACGAACACGAGTCTAAATAAAAAATATTTAGCAAAAGAACTACTACAATGACAACTAAAATCCTCAAAGATCCGTCAAATTCTTAAAGATAGAAGAAGGATTACTACTGTCTTGCATGTCGTCGTCCCGAGGCTGTGAAGAAGAGAGGGGTGTTTGTGAATTGAAGAATTGAGGTGGTGGTGGTACCGAAATTCCCGATTGACACACGGTCTAACTCAATGACATCATATACAGCATCATGGCCTGCTGCTGAGCTAACATCTCATGTTGAACCTTCCTTTGTTCCTCTTGGAATTTCTGGAACTGGTCTTGAGACTTCGTTTGCTCCTCAGCTCGGAGCTCCCTCTCGATCCTAAATTGCTCCTCCAAATAGGCCTTTTGAGTGTCGCCCCTTTGATTGCGCCGAAACCCTGTAGTATTCTTCAATAATTCGGTGCCTTTAGCTCCCATCATCGACGTCCGGTGATGACTCCCTTTAGGAGGGTAAATGTTATCCCACACCCTTGCCCTAATGTAGGGATCAGACTGATCTATCTCTCGGCATTCTAACTCGAGACCAGTCTCGTCCAAATCCGGATGCTTCTCCCTCGCCATCTCTATTAACATCCTCTCAGACTCCCCAGTCACTCTCTCCTAATTAAGTGAGAACAAAAAAAGTAACCGAATATTAATAAAGTTCAGAGGTAAAGACTGATAGCAGTATTAAAATGGTTAGGATACATTTACAACTTACAAGTCTATCCGGATAGTTAGGATATGCCTTCTGAGTCACGTAGACAAAGGCATTCGCCACATTTTCATCAGAAGTGGCCTTGTGGGAAACTCTTGCTAACGACCGCGAACCTAAGCTGTGGTGCTCCGTCAAACCTTTACGGTTAACAGTGTTGGTTGAACTGCTCGCCTACATTTAGAAACATGTAATTTTCATTTAACAATGAGCAAAATTACCACAAGTAAGTTTCATATATGTTACATATCTTTAAACAACAATAGCATTACGATAATATTTGGAGCTCGATTACATACAATATATTCCGGGTCGCTGCGGCATTTACATTTATTGCAAGGACAATAATGAATCATACTATCACTATCATACTCCTTCACAAATCGAATAAACTCTCGCATTCCATCTATGACCCTTGGATCCCATTTTTGCAGACCAATCCAACTTTTATCCATCCTATAACAAAAATAACAACAATATTACACATCGTATTTATCAAGAACATACAAAAATTACGACTAAAATCATCATATATAGCTCGAATTCAAAATGTCAGATCCATATATATATATATATATATATATATATACACACACCAAGAAATATTCGAGAAAACGAACTAATTCTTAAACATTTTCATAATCATCCAAATAGATATATTATATGCGTAATATAATTATAACTGATATTAAAATTGAATAAACATACCTTCAATATGATTTCTTGAATGATCAAATCAGAGAAAATTGTTGTTTTTCGTTTTCTTGTTCTGTAATTTCCGAATACGTTGTAAATGGTGTCTTGAAGTGTTAGATGGTGATATATTCTGCACAAAAAAACATGTAAGACTTTAACCGACGACATGTCGTCGGCTAAAGTATACTAGCCGTCGGCTAAACCTGACTTTAGCCGACGTCATGTCGTCGGCTAAACCTGACTTTAGCCGACATCATGTCGTCGGCTAAAGTATACTAGTCGTTGGCTAAACTACATAACTTTAGCCGACGACTAACGTGACTTTAGCCGACGACCAATAGTAAAGTCGTCGGCTAAACTACTTTAGCCGACAATAGGTTAGCCGTCGGATAAACTTGCTGACTTTAGCCGACGACGTCGGCCGGCCGTCGGCCGTTCTCCGGCTAGTCGTCGGCTAAAGTGTTATTTTTGGTAGTATTTCCTTCCCCCAACACACACACACACAAAACTTTGAAATTATGCCTATATTTAGACGGGTCACACACAAAATTTAACACACACAATTGAACACACATATACACCCACGCCCACAAATGTCGATTTTTAACGAAAATAATTTAACTGAAGATGCTGGATTTTTCACGATGACGCCAAATTTGCCGTAATCAGGTACAATTATATGGTTTTAATCTTTTGTAAATATCGATTTTTTATAAACTTCCAATTTATTTTTAGGTGTTCGGGTCTTGTGAAGAATTGATGGATTGGGTACAAAACATGGCACATTCTCTAGGTGTTGTCATGGTCAAATAAAGATCAAATAAGAAACCTTGTGGTTTCGTGTATAAAGTTGTACTTATGTGTGATCGTGGCGGTGACTATAAAGTTAAGGATTCAAGTAAAGTTTCCGGCACCAAAAAAAATAATTGTCCATTTGAATTAGAAGGAAAATATCTAGATGAATATGATTCATGGAGGTTAAGGGTGATATGTGATGAACATAATCATCAACTTGCACAGTATATGGAGGGGCATCCATATGCAAAGCGTTTATCTGAGGATGAATATAGTTTGGTTGCAGAATTGACAACGATGAATGTGGTGCCCCGCGATATTTTATCCATACTAAAGTAGCGGAATGTAAATAATGTATCCACACTCAAAACAATTTACAACGCACGCAATAAAATTCGCAAATCTCCAATGCAGGTTCTCTTGTTCCTTTTGCATTCTAATGGTTATGTTTATGAGTTTTCTACAAGTAAATCAAACGAGTTGGAAAATTTATTCTTCGTTTATCCAACATCATTTGATATTTAGCGCGCATTTCCACACGTGTTGATGATAGATGCCACGTACAAAATGAACAAGTATAATATGCCTTTTGTTGAAATTGTTGGCATAACTTCAACCAAGAAGACATTTTGCATAACTTTCATCTTTATGCATAATAAAAGGGAGGTTAACTATATTAAATTGTCTAAAGTTGACACTAGACAAGTGCATTCACCCACGTGTTATAGTTACAGACCGTGAGTTGGCTCTAATGAATGCGTGCAAAAAAGTTTTTCTGAATGCTGCTCAATTAATTTGTAGATGCCACATTAGTACAAATATTTTGAAGAATTGCAGGCCATCTATTAGGTCACCAAATTATTGGGAATCATTTCTTTCATTGTGGAAGTTAGTAGAGGATTCCGCAACACGTGCAACCTACACAGAAAACTACATGCGACTTCAATCATTGTTGATAAAATATCCACGTATGTTTTATATATTTCACATTTAATATTTATTTTTCTATGTCCCAAAGTTATTTTTTCTTATATATTTCTCATCCAAATTTACGTTACTTTCCAGGTGTTTTGAATTACGTAAATGAGAGTTGGTTGAATAAATACAAGGAAATATTTGTGTCAGTCTGGATTGATCAGAATCTCAACTTTGGAAATAACACAACCAATAGAGTTGAGAGTCGGCATGCGAAGCTAAAAAAATATTTGAATTCTGCAAAGTCTAGTTTGGATAGATTTGTGGGTTGTATTGATCGAATAGTGCAGTCGCAACTTACATCAATAAAAGAAAGCTTAGAAAAAAACAGAATTGTCCACATTCATCAACACAACATTCAGTGCTTCAAACTATTGCGTGGTTTTGTTTCAAATGAAGCTCTCGATATAATTCTTGGAGAACGTAAACGATGGAAGGATCTTCAGTTAGACTCCTCAAACTGTGATTGTCGACTTGGCAACAGTTGTGGGTTACCATGTGCTTGCGAACTATCAATGTATATAAGTACATGTAAGTATATTCCCTTGGATTCGATTGATATCTTTTGGAGGAAGCTAGATATTTCACCATCAACATCTGTGCAAAATGATGATATTAGTTGTGACGGTGAACTAGAATATTTTAAAGAAAACTTTTACAAGCAGTCCAAAGTTGAGAAAAAAAGTTTGTTAAGAAAGCTAAAGGATATCATGGGCCGAACTACAACCGACATTCAAGTACCTCGAGTTAAAAAAAAATACTCGTGGACGACCAAGCTTAAAGAAACCACAACAAAAAAGGGATGTCGATCCCATTCATCAAGATTCTCGTGATCTTGTTCAATCATGCCAAATTTTGTTGGGTCAGATTCGATTAAGGAACCAGTGAGACATAGTTCATACATGATGGACTTGAACAAGGAACCAGTGGTAGACTTGAATGAGGTCCCCGATGAGTTCGAGAGTTCATACGTGATAGACCTGAACGAGGTCCCAGATGATTTCGAGAGTTCGTATAACTCTTATATTCTAGAAAAAATTCCAAAAAAATTTCGTCCTTACATCACGCAGTAAACGATGTAGAGGGAGATGAAAATTGTGGATTTAGAGCGGTGGCTACGTTCTTGGGATTAAGTCAACATCAGTATTTTCAAATTCGGATGGAATTATTAAACGAGTTAGTTATGCACTATAATGTATACAAAGACATATTCGGAGCTGCTGATATAGCACGACTGCAGTACACATTGAGTCTCCAAGAACTCGATTCTGTGCCGCCTGATAAATGGATGATTATGCCAATGACCGATTTACTAATTGCTTCACGATTTGACATTGCTGTTATATTTTTAAGCGAGTCATCCAGTACACTATGCTTACCACTTTGGTCTAGTCCGCCACGATCACAACAACATAATATAGGTGCGATGGCATTGGTCGGTAACCACTACGTCCAAGTAGAATTACAAGAAAATTCTCCATTACCTCTTAACCATCCGCAATGGTTTTGTTAGAATTATGACCCGGCGTGGGCCTTCCCATATATAAGTCGGCAAAATTTGTATAATGAACTTTTGCACTCCATGTCGTGAAAGAATTCAATCATGGCGGAATCTAATGGCTCAAAATTAATTTTTTCTTGTATTATCATAATTTTACTTCTCTACTTTTTTGTATTATCTTACGTAATGTATTTAATAAACATGATGTATAATATTTAGGGAATTCCCTTATAACTAACCACTTTAAAGATAGTGGATGTAAAAAACACCCTTTTTTCATAAGGGGTGTATATTTAGGCCACTGGTCCACCACTTAACAAAAATAAACAATTAAAAAATTGGACGCGTCATACCAATATTGGTATGGGGCTATGCGTCATACCAATGTTGGGATGGTGTCATACCAATGTTGGGATGACGTCATACCAATATTGGGATGACGTCATACCAATATTGGGATGGCGTCATAATTTTTTAATTTGTTTCTTTCTGTTAAGTGGTGGGTCACTGGCCTAAATATACACCCCTTATAAAAAAAGGGTATTTTTTACATCCACTATCTTTAAAGTGGTTAGTTATAAGGGAATTCCCTAATATTTATCTATTTAAATAATATATTTTTACACAATTTTTTTGGTATTACCATAATTGTATTTATCTATTATTAATATAATATATATTTATACTATGAATCATCATATATATTATGTCTATTTAAATATTATATTTCTTTATTTTATATAAATTTAGTATATTTATAAGTAAGTAAATTAAATTAAAAATAAAAAAGTAAAAAACTTAAAAAAGAAAATTTGCCGTGAAATCTTTGGCGGCAGAAGTGGGAGAAGGGGGGAGGGTAAAAGCAAAAAAAAAAGAGGTAGAGACAGGAAATGACGTTAAAGTTGGTATAATTAGTAAAAAGGATTGGTATATTTAGCCAACCCATCGAAAAAGAGCAATTATTGACCTTCGAAAAATTCTTTTATCCGAATCCCCATGTCATTGTTGGGACTGATTGGATCAAGGAGCAAACCCTCGATCCAGTCCAATAAGGATTGGGCCTTGTAGAAAACGTTACCTAACTCTCTCTTATTGGGCCTCTATAATTTTCTCCTATTTCTCACTTGGTGTATTGGGCATTGGGCCACACTAGGGATCTACTAACCAGATATAAAAGCGGGCCTCAATCATAAATTAATTATCCAAGGTTCAGCCCAGAACCTAAATTAATTAATGTACATTAAATCATTCCACTTGAGAAATAATGTCGAATCACCATCTTATTCATTATTATGAGTCAGGGGCTAGTATTAGACTTAATTGATCTCCACATTTAAGATATATAATATCCATTGATTTAATCTAAAGCTTTTGACGGCTTTAATCAATCAATTAACTAATGTTGTGAGTGCACATAGCATTAGCATCTTGAGTGAGTACCACCCATTGTATATTATCGTATCGGAAGTTAATCCACCTGCAGGATTTAGTACGATAAACCTTTATGAGCCCCTCAATAGGATAGAATCATCCTGGACGGATGTGGATCCAAAGTGACATCTCTACTACATCATATAAGAACTGCTGCCACCCAAGATATTTGAGTCTCGATAACTGCCACCATCATAAGTCAAAGCATATGTTGAAGAGATTCACTAAGGTTAAGACCAGAGTAAGTCGCCGAGGCCTGATTCTTTCCCATAGTTCAGAAGGAAAAAATACTCCTCACCGTTGATCCTATCAAAATATGTACCGAACTCATACTAGTATAGCATATGATCTAGATAGACCATATTCTGCATATACTACCACTTAAACAGATAGTCTTATCCATTCGACTATCATCAGTTGTGATGCTGGTTTATATTCATAGAGGAACCGATCACATAATCTACTGCAATCTACAACATGCTGTGTGGCCTACAACTGTTGAATATGGGATAGCTTTATATGTAAACACTCAGTTCTTCAGATAGGAGAATAACGACATAGTGGATATGTCTAAAATATTTTATACAACATAAAACCATCATTTCAGTATACAAACCCTTCAGTCATGAATCCTCTTGGTGCGTTCCTTATAGAGCACTGCATTATCGTATGCCTCCAATCGTAATTCTTCCAGCTGTTGTAATTGTAGCTTCATTTCTTCCCCAGCCTTTTACATATCGAAGTTGACCTGCTTAATAGCCTAATAAGCCTTATGCTCTACTTCGACTAGAAAATGACATCTTTTTTTATATACAAGTCGAAATGAGGACATTCCTATTGGGGTTTTATACGCAGTCCGGTATACCTAGAGTGCTTCACCCAATAGCTTGCTCCAATCCTTTTTGCTGGGTTGAACAACTTTTTGCAAGATATATTTTTTCTCTCTCTGTTGGATACCTCTGTTTGGCCATTGGCTTGAGGGTGATAGGCAGTAGTGATCTTATGCTGAAATCCGCACTTCTTGGCTAACCCTTTGATGGTGGCATAACAAGCTTCTTAAGAAACTCTGCCACGGTGTTGGCATCATTATTGCTTGTTACTTTTGCTTCGACTCATTTGGATACATAATCCACAGCCAACAAAATACACTCGAAACTTCCTGATTTTGGGGAGGGTCCCAGGAAATCTATGCCCCACCCGTCAAATATTTCTACAGGCATAATTGGTGTCTGTGGCATTTGATCATTTGCCGTAATTCCCCCGGTCATTTGATAGTCGATGCACCCCTTCACCTGTAGCCTTGCATCTGCAAATATTGTTATCTAAAAGAATCCACCGTCTAATATCCAATGAGAGGTATGCCATACACCGAAATGTCCACTTTCAACTGAAGAATGGCACATTCTCATGATGCCTTCTTACTCTTACTCTGGTATGCATCTTTGTATGACCTCATCTGTTCCAATCTTCCATAGAAATGGTGGTTCCCAGAAGTATGTCTTTGATCGTTGGATCAAGGAATTCCTCTCTCGCGCGCTTTCCCTGTCATGATTTTTTCAGTTGCCAAGAAGTTAGCAAGATCAGCACACCACGATTGTGCTTCCTCACTCCAATAGGTTTCTTCGGTTGTTACGTATGTGGCATAAAACTTTTCGTTAGGGAAGGTGACTGATATGAGCATACCATCATCTTCATCTCCTTAGATTCTTCTAAGTTGGTCATGTACAAGAATCACTGCTCCCTTTTTGAGAAGGGGTTGTATACTGAAATCATAGTCTTATGTTGTATACAATGGTTTAAGACACATCCACTGTGTTGTTATTCTCCTATCTGTGTTTAGAGTGTTTTGCATATTACCTATATCCAATGTTCAAGGTAATTGTAGATCACACAATATATTATAGATTGCAGTAAATTGTGTGATCAATGCCTCTATGACCATGAATTAATTTTACAACTGAGGATAGTCATTTGGATAAGACTATATATTTATATTGTATTATATGTGGAAGATGATTTATCTAAATCATCTACTATACTAGTGTGTGTTTGGAACACACATACTGAAAGGATCAATAGTGAGACGTATTCTTTCGTTCTGATTGGTGATAAAGAATCTAGGTCTCGGTGACTCATCTTTGGTCTTAACCATAATGAGTTTATCAACATATATAAGTATCTGACTATTACTTTGACATGTGATGGTGATGGTCATTGAGACCTGACATACTCACATCTTAGGTAATGGCAGTGCTTGTATGATGTTGATAAAACTGCATTATGGATCCACGTCCGTCAAGGATAATCATATCCTCTTGAGTAACTCATAAAGGATTGTCGTATTAAACCCTACAGGTGGATTAAGTTCCGATACGACAATAAAGGATAAATGGTACTCACTCAAGATACTAACGCTAACGTATACTTAGGGTATTAGTTGATTGATTAATTAAGTCGTCAGAAGCTTTATATTAATTAATGGATATGGAATATCCTAAATGTGGAGATCAATTAACTCTAATACGGCCCTAACTCGGTTATGAATAAGATGGTGATTCGACATTATTTCTCTAGTGGGATGATTTAATGTGCATGAATTAATTAAGGTTTTGGGCTGAACCTTGAAAGAATTAATTCATGATTACGCCCTCTCTTATTTTGGTTAGTAGATCCCTGATCTGGCCCAAAGCCCAATCTCTATGGAAGAGAGAGAAAATCGATTTTGATGAGAGGAAGAGAGAGTGGCGTTTTTTAGGAGAGTCCTTCTTGGACTGGGATTTGGTTTCCTAGTTGATCTATAGATGGTCTTTTCCATCAGCTATATATAGATCAAGTCACAAGGAAAAATCCAAAAGTCTTACACACTCAAGAAATCGGCCATATCCTCTTCTTTCCCATCTCGATTTTCACTCTCTAAAGTTAGAGTAGTTTCATAGCTTGTCGTCCATCCGACATTGAAGCTGAGGCGGGATACAGATCAGAAGGTATACCCTTGAGTTGAAAACTCTTGTCGTGGTTATTAATCTGCAATCAAAAGGTAAACACGTGGAATCTGTTCAGATCTGTTTTACATAATAGGAGCATGACTAGGATTGATCTTTGTATATGTTCGTTGATAATCCAAAAACAAATATGGGGTATAGAATTGGTTCTTCACTGAATCGGTTCCAACAATTGATATCAGAGCCCATGGTTAAGGTTGTTGGCTCTGTTTGATCGAGCACTAAGATCTGTATTTCGACTGTATGCTCAATTGTATATTTGATTGTATGTTCGTCGCGTCGTGGCACGTTAGATTCATTTTTCCGGTTTGGCTTTAATCTTGTAAATTTGTTAGAAAATCCACGAATTAGATTTGATCTGTTTTTCTATATATTTCTTATTATAATTGTACGGAGGAGATGAAGAACGGAGCAGAAAATAAAGGGCGGCGCGTGGCGGTGGCGACGGTGGCGCGTGGTGACCGGAATCGCAATTCTGGCTACCATGTGAGCTCTCCTTCATCGATGTCTCATCTGTGACTTCTACGGGAGTCGCAAGGGGCCTAAGACGTCGTGAACGGGGGAGAGAAGTCCGGCGGCAGAGGATTCCAGTGAGAGTCGCGCGAGGTAGAACCCTAGGTTCCGTTGTCGCCTCCCTCGTGTCCGACAACCTACATGGTGGCACAAGACCTTATCCACTGGGTTACATCTGTTGTGTGGAGTTAATTGGACGTTGGAGTTCCGATTTTGGTGGCGGACGGTACGGAGACGCGATTCCGGCAATGAGGTCTTCTTATACGACAGTGATCTGTTTCCTTCGGTGAACCAGAGCTGCTACTGCGTCCAAGGATGCTGTGGTGAGCTCTGGGAAGGGGACAAGGGATATAGCCATTGAGGGGAAGGAGAGGAGGAGGAGCGGCGCGGCGGCGGCGATGCAATTTTGGCGGCTGATTGGAATCGAGATCTGCCGCAGTCGTCTGGATTTTTCTCGATGACGGAGATGTCGTGCTGGAGTTCTGGCAGATAACCGGGGCGGAAGAAAGTTGTGGCGTCGATCGTGGGAGGTGGCACGACTCATGTTGCGTTTTCAGCGAGTTTTAGCTCGCCGACAGCCACCTCTCAACGATGAAGGCGACTGAGGTTTCTTCGGCGGTCGTTGAACGGCCTGGGAGGCTGAGCAGCTGTGAAAAGACACCGGGAAGGGAACTACATGGTCGGAGAAAGGAAATCGCACAGGAGTCGCGATTTCAGTGAATGCGACTCGTCAATGGCGAGTTTCTCTGGTGGCATATGGCGGCAGTCGACGGGGCAGCTTCCAGCTTGGATTTGAACGGCGGTGATGGTGTCCGGGATGAGGATTAGCTGTTCAGAGTCGAAAGAGATAAGGATGAGAATTCTATTCGTTTTAGGATTTATTTTTATTTCCATAATTATCCGTTTAGAATTTTCCTTATCTAGTTAGTTTATTTCCTTTTTTCTTTTATTGCCTAAAAACCAAATCAAACCAAACCAAACATACCCAGTATATACCGCACAGAGCAGGGTCTGGGGAGGGTAAGATGTACGCAGACCATGACCCTACTTTTTATGGTAGGGAGGCTGTTTCTGTGAAGACCCACAGCTTAGTGCACAACAAAGTAATAAGTGATATATACAAAAAAGCATATCATTCGAAAAAGCTCAAAACCATACCTGAGCCCATGGCTTAATTCACATGAGACTTACCTAAGAGGACTTTGGCAACTACACTCTCGATGAACGCTGCTCTAACAGAAGAGAGGTTGACTCTGCGCACAGCTCCCTGTAGAAAATACACCACACGCAAAGGCAATAGGATAAAATATGCAATAAGAGTAAAAGTAAAAAATGCAATGCTCTAGGCCAAAGCTAACCGAGACAACCCGACCCTGAGGCTCTCTTCTATAGCACTGTTCCCTACCAAAGAATCCACAACTCTGATCTGGCGCCTCCACGAGCACCTATCCACAGTCATGGTCTCGGAAAGGTTTAAGGCCTTCAAATTTAATCTCACTTGATCCTCCCACACCCTCCTCAGTCTGCCTCTCCTCCTCCCCCGACAACCAATAAACTCTCGACCCTCCTCACTGGAGCAGATGCCTGCCTCCTGCGGACGTGGCCAAACCATCTCAATCTCCCTTCCCTAACTTTCACAGAAATTGGCGCCACTTCTAGCGCGTTCCTGAAAACCCCGTTCGAGATTCTATCCAACATTGTGCCACCACACGACCAACGTAACATTCTCATTTCAACATCTTCCAACTTGCTCTCAAGCGACTTCTTCATCGCCCAACATTCGGAGCCATACAACATTGCAGGTCTGATTGCCGCTCTATGGAATTTACCCTTCCACTTCAGAGGGACTTTCTTGTCGCACAGGACCCCTGTCGCTGCTCTCCACCTTAGCCACCCCGCCTTGATATGATGAGTGACATAATCTTCACATTCACCTTCTTTCTGAATGATCGAACCCAAATACTTGAACTTATCCGTACGGGGTACGATCTGATCCGCAATCATTATCTCTACTTCTTTCTCGTTGGCCTCACCACTAAAGTTACACCAGAGATACTCGGTATTAGACCGGCTCACACGCAAGCCCTGGGATCCTAACTTCGACCTCCATAGCTCCAACTTCGAGTTCACCTCCCTCCTCGACTCCGCCACTAACACAACGTCGTTAGCAAAAAGCATGCACCATGGGACGTCATCTTGAATACCCCGCGAAATGACGTCAAGGATTAGAGCGAAGAGAATAGGGCTAAGCGCCGACCCTGGTGTAGCCCTATCTCAACTGGTAAATACTGGGTGTCACCAAATGGGGTTCTAACGCAAGTCCTAGCTTAGGAGGACATGTCTTGGATCGCTCTAATGAACGGCAACGACACCCTCCTCTCTTCTAGGCTCCTCCAAATAACATCGCGCGGAATGCTATCATAAGCCTTCTCTAGATCAATGAACACCATATGGAGATCCTTACGCCGCTCTCTAAACTTCTCCATAAGGCGTCTGACGAGATGAATGGCCTCAGTCGTGGACCTCCCCGGCATGAAGCAAAATTAGTTCTCTGAGATCTCAACTTATCTTCTTACCCTGCATTCCACCACTCTTTCCCAAAGTTTCATAGTATGACTGAGGATTTTAATACCCCTATAGTTACTACAACTCTAAGCGTCGCATTTGTTCTTGAAAAACGGCACGACAATACTATGCCTCCACGCCGTCGGCATCTTAGAACCTATGAGGAAGATGTTGAACAGCTCTGCTAGCCACTGAACTCTAAGGCCCTTTTCTTTTGGACTTATTTTTCGATTTTGATTCGATTGATTCGATTGATTCGAGTCCATTGATTGATTCGATTCGATTCAGTCCATTGATTCGATTCGATTGATTCGATTAGCTCCGTTCTTCTTCTTCTTATTTTTATTATTAGTCTTAATTATTATTATTATTATTATTACTAATAATATTACTATTATCGTTGTTGTTGTTAATTACTATTATTATTATTATTTACCATTATTATTATTATTTACCCTTAATATATATTTGATTCGATTCGATTCCATCTGATTCGATTCGATTCGATTGATTCGATTCATTCAGTCCAAAAGAACAGAGCCTAACTTCCCCCAGACAAAGCCACACATCAATAGGGATCTGATTCGGGCCTACAGCCTTAGCTCTACCCATTTTCATTAGGGCATCCTTTACTTCCTCCTTGCTGATGCTCTTGCAGGAACTAAACGAACGAGAAGAAGATAGACTAACTCCTTGCACCACCGAGTCTCTTCCCCTAGCCTCATTGAAAAGTTCAAAAAATGCCTAATCCACCTCTCCTTAATAGCCACATCGTTCACTAATACTTGGCCCAAATCATCCTTAATAAACTTAACGGGGCCCAGGTCGCGCTGCCCTCTTTCCCTAGCTTTCGCTAGTTTAAAAATAACATTCGCTCCTTCTTTGATGTCTAGGCACTTGTATATCTATTCGTATGCCTCACCTTTATCCTTAGCCACTGCCTTCTTAGCCTCTCTTTTTGCCACCTTGTACTATACAATCTTCAAGATTATCTCCTCCCCAGCACTAACAGACAAAAGCTTCTTGAATAGCGCTTGTTTAGCCTTAACCTTCTTTTGGACCTCCTCATTCCACCACCATTCCTCCCTAGGTCCACAAGACCTGCCCGAAGAAACTCCTACCACCTTCTCGCCCACACTCCTAATAGCATTGGCCATGCTGGTCCACATAAGGTTAGCATCACCCCCCCCACCCCCTCCCCCCGCAAAAAACCTCCTTAGCGGGTCAGAGACTCCGTGAATTCTGTCGCCTTCTCACCCTTCACATCCTTCCAGAGAATCCTAGGTCTAGCTTCTCTAGCCCTGCTAACAACACGACCTCCCACGGATAAATCCATAGCCAGCAGTCGGTGTTGAGAAGCACAAGCTTCACTCCGGAACACCTTGCAGTCCACGCACGTCCTAGCATCACGACTGCGTAAAAGAAGGTAGTCTATTTGCATGTTGTGCCCCCCACTACCGAAGGTGATGAGGTGCTCAGCTCTCTTCTGAAAAACAGAGTTAGCAATTACCAACTCATGCGCAGTGGCAAACTCCAACAGTGTGGATCCTCCTGCATTCCTAACTCCGAAGCCGAAACCACCATGCGCACTATGGTAACCATCCACCCCCTCACCAATGTGTCCATTGAAATCGCCCCCCAAAACAATAAATTGATCGTCCGGAATACTTCCGAGAAACTCATCTAAACAGACCCAAAAATCTTCCTTAACAAGCACACCCAAACCAGCATGTGGGGCATATGCACAAACGACGCTAACCACCTTATCCCCAACCACCACTCTAACGGACATAATCCTATCGTTACACCTCTTCACTTCCACGACGTTATCCTTTAGCTCCTTAGACAAAAGAATACCCACATCATTACTCGAGGTAGCAAGGCCTGAATACCACAACTTATAACCGTTCGCCTCCCTGGACTGCGCCCCCTTCCACCCAGTCTCTTGAATACAAGCACATCGACCCTTCTCTTACCCAAAATATCCACGAGTTCCAAAAGCTTACCTGTCAAGGTACCCAAATTCCAACTACCAACCCGAAAACAGCGCGGCATCGACGAACACAAAACACAAACGCACTACAAAAAATAAAATGCTGTAGTGAAGCAAAAATAAAAATATGATGAGAATGTAAAAGATAATTTATAGGCAGGCAAACCGCAGAGAAATCACAGTAAATAATAGATATATGACTGACAAAAATGAAATTTAACAGAAAAGTACAATGATACCCTCCAAAGAATAAGTTGACTCCGTGCAAGATCCCTGCCAAAACAAGCTTCGAGTCGTCTCGGAAAAAGAAGAAGCTTTCCCTGAACCAGCACCGTCAAAAACAATATTAACAGTATTCCAATGGTGGCAGTTACACCTGCAAAAATGTTAAATATAAGGCTAAAAAGATAATGGTTAGTTAAAAGAGAGTGAAGACTACGTTTTAGTAGAAATTTTCCGGCGGTCCGCCGGTCAGTAGCGGTAGATAATGTTTAGATTAAATAATGATTATTTTTCATTAATTATTAAAAATAAATCCGAGAAGTGTCCGGAGATCGCCGGAATCTAGAGACAGATGGCTGTGGCCAAAAGTTGACCAAAAAGAGGGGCTGAAATATGTTCCGCCGGGGGCAGGTGTGGAATCTCAAAGAGTGGGATGACTTGTAAGGGCTATTCTTTTCTGAATCTGGAAGCCAGCACAGCAAAATCGAAGCGGGTGGTTGTAATTAAATTAGGAGTGCTACGACATGTCGATATTATTTATTTAATTTCATTTTATGCATGTCGAGGGTCTAATCACGTTTTTCACATTAGAAGCGTCTAAGCACGTATGCGAGCATGTTTTATTATATGTGTTCTAGAACGATATGCTTAGGATTACGTGGCTTGCATGCACAAACCTTAGAGCTTAAGAGAGTAAACGTATAAAAATCTTTTGTTAGATTTTTTATAAGACCTTTACAATTTATCTTGAGCAAAGTGAATTATCGATACGAGTAAACGTCCACCCTATCATGGCTTGTACATATTTGTAATTCACGAGTTTGCTAGAAGAGATTTCTCGAGTAAACTTTTTTAAACCATATAGGAAGTGGGAGAAATATGTATAAACGTCCACCCTATCATGGCTTGCCCATAATACGGCTCATAAGTTCTTTCGATCGGGGTTAGAACTGAGAAAATGTTTTCTCCAAGAAACATTTCTCATGTATGATGTTTTAAACCGTAAAAGAAGTGGGAACAATATGTGTAAATGTCCACCCTATCGTGACTTGCCTATATTACAGCCCCATGAGTTCTTTCGATCGGAGTTAAAACAGAGATAACTTTCTGTGGTGATAAAAATGTAAAATTGTGGCCATCGTTTAGCTATCACATTGATTACTAATCTCCCATCGAGATCACTGTTCAATGGTGGTAGGGTCTAGAAGATTTCTATTATTGACTTCGTGAGTCATAAGGTTAAGTTGACGAGGTCGAAGTTAAATGACTCTGGCTAGGGTCTGGTCGAGTGGGAGTATGCAAACGTCCACCCTGTCATAGCTTGCATATGTTTCGCTTGAGCTATACAAGGTTTCGTTCGATATTGTTTTTCTAAGGTTATAATATCAAACGCTATGAATTAGATGCAACACTCCGTATAATATGCGTTGTTGTATGTTTAAATTTCAGATATGACTAAATCTCTATTTATCCATGAACTCACATCCAAGCCGCTTTCCGATCCAAATTATTTGGAATGGAAGCGCATGCTTAAGTATGTCCTGGTTGCTGAAGGCTACTGTTTTGCATTCATTGAACCCCTACCACCCGTTTTAACGAATGAATCCACTAATGAGGAAAGGGAGGCGATGGGGAGATGAATTAAGGTTGACAGTATGGCTCACTGCTATATCATGAAGTCTATGTCTCCAGCATTGCAATTGCAGAACGAGTTTATCGAGCCTGCATCTGCGGTAATGCTAAACCTCGAAGAGCTCTTTTGTGGAAAGGGCCACGATGTCCGTTTCCAACTCATGAGTAAGATGAGTTCGAAGATGACGGAAGGTGATTCTATGAACGAGCATGTACTCGGCCTCATGCTTCAGATGAACGAGTTAGAAAAGCTCAGTTAAGGATTGACTATGGACGTGAAGTTCGACATTATCCTATATTCTCTCCCTAAGTCTTTCGAGACTTTTAGACTCAACGCCGTAATGACAAAACAAGTGTGGATTCTTAAACGATCTACTGAATGATTTGATTACGACTGTGGGAGCCATGGGAAAAAAACTGTCACATGATCTTGTTTCTTGTAAGGTCTCTACTTTTACATCGAAAGGTGGGAATAAGAGAAACAATAAGAATAAGAAGAGCAAGACGTTTAGTGGGAGCAAAGGTAGCCCATCTGGCGGCATTAACAAGACGAAGACGAAAGGGAAATGCTTCAATTGCAACCAAACTGGACATAGGAAGAGAGATTGTCCTTCCTTGAAGAAGAAGCAATGTAATCACTTATTCTCCTCAATAAAACATAACTAGCTGCGAGTTCTATCCGGTCAAGGGTAGTATGCAACTAATCATGTTTGGTAATCCTTGTTGGGAAACAAGGGGACGAGAAAAACAAGTGAGAAAAGAGTTGGTGATCTCCATGAGCGAAGGATCTCAAGTCGAACTCCAAAGTTGTTGGAGATGTTACTCTTTTATTTTTATAGCTTTTTGTTTTTAATTTTTTTACAGATGTTATGATGGGGCCTGGTTTAGGTGGAACCATTTTATTTAGTTGATAAAATTCATTTTATGGATTATTTATCTGTTTTTTGTGAAGTTACTGATTTTATATGCAAATGTCGAAAACTACAAACTATGAAAAACCTTATCTTATAATACTCCGAATCTAACACAGACACAAGAAAATGTAAGGACCCTTCTTAAATGAACCAAATGCAAATGTAGTATCTTAGACTTAGTCACATCAGTCCAAGAAGGATCCAAAGACTAGTAAGTGGTGGTACATTGGAGATATCCAAGCATATTCGATGCTAGTCTGCGAATCAAGCTTGGAGGAATGATGGTGACTCGACTTGTAAAAACCGAAGGTCATAGATCCAAAAGGGCATTGGATATGGTTCACTCTGATTCGTGTAAATATTAGTTAACGCAAACTCGTTAGAGGTGATGGGCAGATCGAAGGTATGCTTCGATTTCATCATGAGAAGATACGTATACTTGCTTGGATCTCAAGTCTGATTGTTTTGACGAGTTAAAAGCATAGAAAGCAGAATTGGGAAAGTAGTATAGGTAAGAGTGTCAAGTCATTATGTTCTGATCATAGTGGCGAGAACCTCCGCAAGAACGAGATATTCGAGAGAAGGAATAAGTCGTTACTAATCGTGGTTAAATTCATAATGAGTTATGTCATTTTACCGTTTCGTTGGGAAAACATCGGCTTACGTTCTAAACTTGGTTTCGACCAAGAAGATTCCAAGGTAACAAATCAGGTTGTGGATTGGACGAAAGCATTCTTTAACCAAATAGGGATTTGAAAAAGTTTGACACACGTTCTAAAGACTAACGGTGCAAACTTATTGGACGAATCTTCAAAGCATTGCGAACAGTGCAAGAAAGATGCAGTACCACAAATGCACGATTTGTTGAAACAAAAAGAACCTCAATGGTACTAATGGGAAAGGTTTCAAGGACGAAATACCTCGGGCTCTTGGCATAATTCAAATTTATTAATATATATACATACATGGGAAGTATCAATAACTCATTTTTTACATGTTTTCTTTTATGCATTTATAGTTGAGAAAATTTAGGTAAATATAAATTTAATCTAATTATTTGATTTATTAGGTACTCGATTTGATTTTGAGATTTTAATTTTGATTCGATATCGATTCTAAAGGCTAGAAATTCAGGTCAGTAAACACTAAAAAATAAGTAATTGATTTAATAAAATGATTTTATAAGAAATATGTAACTCTCCCCAATATAAAGTAAGTCGTCTTTTATTTTATTTTTAAAAAGTTGATTTATAATAGGAGTGGACCTTTAGTGCATAAATTATAATCACCAATGGAATTAATTCTCCCCAATATAAAGTAAGTCGTCTTTTATTTTATTTTTAAAAAGTTGATTTATAATAGGAGTGGACCTTTAGTGCATAAATTATAAACTTGTTCAACAATTTTTGCACAGCACATGGAATTAATCACCAGTTGACAACAGCATATACTCCACAACAAAACGACGTTACTGAAAGAAAGAATCGTACAATTCTTGATATGGCAAGAAGTATGGTGAAGGGAAAACACATGCCAAGAAGTTTTTGGGCTGAAGCCGTGTTATGTGTTGTTTATTTGCTAAATCGTTGTCCGCCAAAGAGTGTTAGATTCAAAACACCAAATGAAGCATGGAGTGGTAGCAAACCAGCAGTTGGACATCTCAGAATTTTTAGATGCATTGCATATGCTCATGTTCCTGATCAAAAGAGAAAGAAGCTAGATGACAAAGGTGAAAAGTGTATCTTCATCGGATATGACAAAAGCGGCAAGGCCTACAGACTCTACAATCCATTGACAAAGAAGGTAATCATTTCACGAGATGTTGAATTTGATGAAACAGATTATTGGAGATGGAGCGCGGAAGAAAGAAAAGTTGCAGGTTTATTTTTTGAAGAAGACGGTGGCGATGACTCAAATAATGAAGGTGATGAAAATGATGATCCGACTCCTCCACCAAGTCCAAATCTACAAACTCCTGTATCGACACCATCGACGTCAGGAAGCAACAATTCAGGGGGAGCACCAAGAAAAATGCGGAGTCTAGATGATATCTACGATGCAACAAGTCCAGTACAAACAACATTTGATTATTCATTATTTTGCTTGATGGCTGAGTGTGATCCAGTAACATTTGAGGAAGCTTCTGAAGAAAGTAAGTGGAACAAAGCCATGGATGAAGAAATCGGTGCAATCAAGAAGAATGATGCGTGGGAGCTCACAGATCTTCCAGACGGACACAAAGCAATTCGTGTCAAATGGGTTTACAAGACAAAGACCAATCAAGATGGAGGAGTGGAGAAGTACAAGGCAAGGCTAGTTGCTAAAGGCTACAAGCAGAAATACGAAATTGACTATGATGAGTTATTTGCTCCAGTTGCAAGAGTTGATACTATACGACTTCTTACAGCAATTCCAGCACAGAATCGATGGAAGATTTATCAGATGGATGTCAAGTCAGCATTCTTAAATGGTTATCTCGAAGAAGAAGTCTATATTGACCAACCACCTGGATATGTTCAAAGAGGCCAGGAAGATAAAGTCTACAAATTGAAGAAAGCATTGTACGGGTCGAAGCAAGCTCCAAGAGCTTGGAACACAAGGGTTGATGAATATTTTCAGAAGAATGGTTTTGTGAAAAGTCCATACGAGCGTGCACTTTACACAAAAATAAATTCAGGGAAGATATCATGATAGCATGCTTGTATGTGGACGATATGATTTTCACTGGCAACAACCCTGGTATGTTCAATGATTTTAAGAAAGTTATGACTAACGAATTTGAGATGATAGATATTGGTCAAATGTCTTACTTTTTGGGAGTCGAGGTGAAGCAAAGTAAAGATGAGATCTTTATGTCACAGAAAAAATATGCGGAGCAGATTTTAAAGAAATTCAGAATGGAAGAATGCAAGTCGATGAGCACACCAGCAGACACTAGCATAAAGCTGAGAGTTGACTCAACCAGAGTCGGTAAATCCGTCATTATTCAAAAGTTTGGTTGGAAGTTTGAGGTACCTAACTTTCACTCGTCCCGATATTATGTACGCAGTTGGACTGGTTAGTAGGTACATGGAGAAGCCGAAGCAAGATCACTTCATGGCAGCTAAACGAATTTTGAGATACATTAAAGGTACACTTGATCATGGTCTATTTTACACGCACTCTCAAGATTCAAAATTAGTTGGCTACTTAGACAATGATTATGGTGGCGATTTGGATGACGGGAAAAGCACTTCGGGATATACTTTTCAATCGGTTCGGCAACATCTTCATGGTCATCGAAGAAGCAACAACAGTTGCTCTCTCAACATGTGAGGCAGAATACATGGCACTAGCAGCGTGCACATGTCAAGCTATGTGGCTAGGCTACATATTGAGCGAGTTAAATCTTGCAAAGGAAGATCCGATTACCATTTACGTGGATAACAAATCCGCTATTTCACTTGCGAAAAATCCAGTGTCACACAGTCGAAGCTAGCACATCAACATTAAATATCATTTTATTCGAGAACGGGTGAACAACAAAATTGTGGAGTTGGTGCACTGCAGGACCGAAGAAAATTTAGCGGATATATTTACGAAGCCATTGAAGCCGGATGTGTTTCAGAAATTGAAAGAAAAGCTCGGAATGCAAAGTCGGGTTTGAGGGGGGGTGTTCAAACCCTCTAGAATGGATGATTCAAAGCTTCTAGATTGAGTCAAAAATGGTTGTCATTCAAAGAATCTACATGTTCAACAAATGTGGCTAGTCAATTGTGTAGACTAGTAAAATGTTTAGACTATTAGTATGTTATGATGTAAGCCATTAGATCATCTATGTATTATGTAGTCTATAAATAGCATACTGCTTCTCCATATGAAAACACACCAAGTGAAACTTTGTGAGAGAGAAAAAAAGAGCTGAAGCTCTAATAGTGTGAAAGAAAGGTTGTAGCCTTGTGTAAGAAAAAGAAAGCTGTAGCTTTGTGTTTGTGAGAAATATATAAGTGTTGTATTCTCTGTATCAATATTTATTATAAATATATATTGTGTGTTTATTTCATATCAAGTTGAAATATCAAGTTGTAAGCCCGTTTCCAACAAGTTCTTCACCACATTAATCATCTCATCAACTCCAAAAGGGAAATAAGAGATCCAAACCAATTAATAACTATGAAAAAACATTAATCTAAAATATTAGCAACTAATCTAAACATTAATGTACTGAATAAATACCCAGCAAAGAGAATGAATATTAATAACACTGCAATTTAAAATGAATAACGCTATTGCAGAATGAAGAAAAATGACTCTAAACTGAATGTTTTACAATGATAATAATTTAACATTTATCAACAAGAACTAAACCTAAAAATTACATACATTCATCATCATCATCTTTGTCAGACATTGTCGTCAGAGAGATGTATTTTTCATCTTGGTCGGACATCTTCTTGTCGCCCCGGTGGTGCCTTCTTCTTCGTCGCGGTGGTACCTTTTTTCTTCGTCTCGGCGGTGCCTTCTTCTTCGTTTCGGTGGTGCTTCTTGATCGACGTGGTGGTTCCTTCTTCTTCGTTGCGGTCGAGACGAGATAAGAAAAAAGACTTGGTTTAAATCGCGGTCGAGTCGAGGCAGAAAAGAATTTGTGGGTGGTTTATGTTAATTTAGTTTAGTATAATATAATCCCCACTATTTTTTACTTTAAAATAGGGGTGTCAAACCGGTCGGACATACTCGGGTTCGACTCGGATTTTTTGGGCTCGACTCGGTTCCGTGTTCACGAACCGGTCGAGTTCGGCGCGATCTTTCAGCTCAGTTTTGTAGTCGGGTCGGGTGTACTCGACTACCCAGCCGGAGTGTTCGAATTGTGTACCCGAGTTCGGCTTGACTCGCTTCTCTCCCGACCCGATTAGTGTTAATTAAAAACCGATTAAACATTGTTCGATGATCGATCTGTTATTACAACTTTCAAACTGCAAACATACACACACCGACACAGAGACGAAAACGAGACACCACACGACTCGAGTCTACTGCCCCGCCAGTCCAGTCGATCCGGTTCTTCCCCGGCTATCGCCAGCCCTAGTCGACAGTGGAGCAGGAGCGAGCAGGTATTTCAGTGAATATGGTTATGTTTTCAGTTCACTTTCACTTTCAGTTTGAGTTTGAAGGCACCAGATTGATTAGGGTTAAGGAATATGTTTTCACTTTCCCCGGCCGATTAGGTTTAACTGTTAAGGAATATGTTTTCAGTTTCAGTTTGAAGGCAACGGATCGAGATTTGGTTTGTTGTTTACGCCTTGTTCCCAAGTCTTACTTAAGGAGGGAAAGGAACGTAATTGGAGAGAAACGGAAAGAAAAGATATTAAAATGTGTTCCCTAGTTTTTTTTTTTGAAGGAAGTGGGAAGAAAAGAAAAGATTTTGGGGGATAATTATCCTTCCAAATTTTCCTCCCAAATTGGAGAGTTTTGGAGAGAAGGGAATCACGTTATACATATCTTTTATTTTGACAGATTTTTCCTTACCTTCAACCTATTGTAACTGCGTGAGTTATTCATCTCACGTATCACATCTTCTTCTCTTCTTGGCTCTTCCCTTTCAGCAAGATAAAAAAAAAACTGGTGATTTTTTGTCATCAATTGGCTCTTCCCTTTCAGCCAAGAAGAACGTAATTGGTGAGTTTCTTTTTATCCTTCTTTCAGCAAGATAAAAAAAAAAACTGGCCTTGTTAAAATCATCCTTCTTCTTGCACAGGTGATTCTTCTTCTTGGCTCTTCCCTTCCGTCAGGTACTTCTTCTTGGCTCTTTTTATTTTGACGTTCCCTTCAGTCTTTTTTTGAAGTTTTGCACAGATCTGTGATTGTTTTATTCTTTTTATTGTTTTCTTTTGCTTTCAAGATTGTCAGTAGGAGGTTCAAATTATTTGATTTTATTCGTTTGTTTCGAAGATGAGATTGCATTGGATAGGACAGCTTTTTAGGTCCGCTTGATAGAAAAGATGGAAAAGTGGTGAAAAGAAAATATTTTACAGGGGAATGAATTCCATGAAAATTATTTTAGAGGAAAAATGTCAATATATATGTTTGATTAGAGAAAAATGTCGTACTTCTCTATGTTTTTATGCTTGATTGGCATTGTTCTCCATGGAAATGAATGAACAAAGAGTTATTTTTTCAATTACAAACGAGATTCACTAATAATTACATATACATTAATAATTATTATTTAATAGGGATTAAAAATAATTAATATTTAATAATTCTACATAAATTAATAATTATTAATAACAAGGATTAAAGATAATTATTATTTAATAACTCTGTATACATTAATAATTACTATTTAATAGGGATTAAAAATAATTATTATTTAGTAAATCTGTATAAATGAATAATTATTATTTAATAAGGATTAAAAACAACTAAAACACCACAACTGTTAGACATACTTCATTTAAAAGAAGATTCTGTTTAAAAGAGAAAATAAATTCTTTTTTACAACTATTTTTTTCCCCGTACACAATACTTAGCATTAAGATTCTTTTTTACAACTACTCTATATATGATTGTCGGTCCATATGGGTCGTTGGCATTATCTGGTGATCCACTGTTGATATATGCATAGTTACTTTTTTCATAAAACAGATAATAATTTCAATGGATAATGAGTTGCCCCCACCCGCTCATGTTCTGAAAGTGGTTCATCTTATTTGCTTGTTGATGGCCATTCTGACACAACGTAGACTTTCGAACAAAAATCATCCTAATTTACCTACTAAAAAAGTTATTTTACGTCGTCGACGTGTACGAGAAGAGCTGTTAGACGACCTTTTAAATGGTGGTAAATGTTGTGAGCTTATCCGTATAAGTGAGCAAGCTTTTAAGAAGTTGTGCACTATCTTACAGCGTGATGGTGGTCTTAGACCTACTCAACGCATGTCCGTTGAAGAGCATGTTGCAAGATTTTTGCACATTGTAGGTAATGATTTGAAAAATAGATTGGTCTCCTGGATGTATCGGCGCTCAAAGTCCACAACAAGTAGGTGCTTCCATAGAGTTCTGCGTGCGGTTATATCATTAGAGAGTCGTTATATTCAACAACCAAAAGGTGATGTTGTCCCGAAAGAAATTCAAGAGAAAAAGAGATTTTATCCTTACTTCAAGAATTGCGTAGGGGCAATTGATGGGACACATGTCCGTGTCAAGGTACCTGATAAAGATGCCCCTAGATATCGTGGTCGCAAGGGATACCCGACGATAAATGTCTTACCTGCTTGTTCATTTGATTTAAAGTTTACGTATGTTTTAACTGGTTGGGAGGGCACTGCATCAGACTCAAGGATACTGAAGAATGCACTCAGTAGATATGACAAACTAGTAATTCCAACGGGTAATTTTTATTACCAACTTTCATTATGTGTGTAACTTATTATTATAAAACTAATTACACCTTATTTATAGGCCGATATTGTTTGGTAGACGCGGGTTTGCCTCATACGAGTACACTAATGACGCCATATAGAGGTGTCAGGTATCATTTGAAAGAGTATTCCGCTCGTCCCCCGGAGAATGCAAGAGAGTTGTTCAATCTTCGCCATGCTTCATTACGTAACGCTATAGAACGGGCATTTGGTGTTCTAAAAAAAAGGTTTCCTATCATTAGAAGTACACAGGAACCTTTTTATTCTTGTGAAACACAATCAGACATTTTTTTGGCATGCTGTATTTTACATAACTTTTTGTTGGAGGAAGATCGTGACAAAGATCTTGAAGATGAGGTACTACAAGAGGTGTTAAATGGACCAACGGAGGAAGCGCAACACAATTTAAGCAATGCACGTGAGGATATTACCACGACAGATCAACTAAGGAACTCAATTGCAAATCAAATGTGGACTAATTACTTGTTGAATCCGAACAATGAAATAGATATGTCAAAGTAGTTCAATAGTAGTTCATTATAGTATTTCAATTTGAATTTATTTGTGTTACTATTTAGTTTTTGTGAATGTTATTTATTTGTAACTTGTAGAGTTTCTAAGTATGTACCTTTTATAATAATATATGATTCGTTTATTTTTGTTGCTATGTAGAAACTGATAATGATTAAGCAAGAACCCGTTGGAAATGCCGATAAGAAACATAGCGTGAACTGGACAGATAGGATGGATTCTGCTTTTATTGATGCAATGGTAACACAACAAGAAAAAGGCAATAGGATTAATGGGACCTTTACTACACAAGCATACGTCAATATGGTGGAGGAGCTGAATACAAAACTTCAAATGAATTTAACAAAAAATAATCTTAAAAATCGTTTGAAAAGTTTGAAAGTTTATTTTTCGCGATGGTATGATATGTTTCGTGGAAGTTCATTGAGTGGGTTCGCATGGAATTCCGATACCCAACTAATTGAACACTACGCCATAAATGGCATTCGGCAACCACATAACTGTGTTACCTTAGAGCCAATTTTCTGTTGCCACAGACCCAAAATGGGCAAAGGTAACATTTTAGCTATGTTGCTCTGTGAGCAGTAACCTTTGGACTCAAAGGCAACATGTGGATCATCCTAAGCTAACATAGAATTATTGGTTACCTAAGTACCCTACAGCAACATCCTAAGGACCCTACAACAACATCATATTCGTGTTGCAATAGACTTTATAATTTTGTAAAATATATAGCCAATTTAATTGGTTCCACATGTGGGGCCCATTTTGTGGGTCCCACAGGCCGAGCTCATCGATGGGACCCACGTGGAAGTCACCGGTGGGGCCCATATGTGGGACCCACTTTTCTTGGCCGTTAATGGGCCTACTTTGTGGGCCACGGGTGGGGCGACAATTGTGCAATATTTTTAGTCTATTCTATATTACCAATTGCAACACACTAGGTGTTACATAAATGAAAGACATTTGCAACATATATATAGTACCAAGGTAACACCTTCATTTTAACAAAATAAAAATTTAAATTTTAAATTTAGCATTTCCCATTAAAAAACCCAACAAACTAATTCACAGAAACCAACTACATCATCCAACTACATAATCCCATCATAAAAAACAACTATATCCAATCACAAAACCAACCAACTACATATATACAAGTACTAGAAGAAAATAACTTGGTTATTTTTAACCAATTACATCAGTGGGCATCTAAGACTAATATACAAAAAGACTCTAAGAAACTATTATGTGGAACACTTATTCAATTAGCCAAGGATTAGCCAATTTGCCTGAGTTGGTGTCCATTCACAAACTTCACCTTCTTTGAACGAGGGAGCTGCAGAATGAAACAAGAAAGAAGAGTCAATAATTAGTGATGGTTACTAAGCTTCCAAATAGGCAGCCTTAACATTAGGGATCTTCCAATTCATACCATTATGAATATATTTGATTAATATAATATTATTATTCTTTCCTTTTTTAGTACACATCAAATTCACCGATAATATTTTATGGATTATAATTTTGAAAATATCTTTAAATAACTACATATTGCAAGACGCCAAACATGCATTAGATTTATGGGTATTTAATTGATAATTCAATTTTCCAGGCCCTTAAGTGATAGTTTTTATCTTAAAGGCCCCAAACTGATGGCTTCTTATCTTTGGGGGATAATAAGGGTCACCTTAAGTGACACTAATGCCACTGGGAGATAGGAAAGAAAAGCATTGTTCTTTTGGATGACATTCAAAAAAAGCTATTCTGTATCTAAATCATTCAAAAAAAAAGAAAGAAAGAAAAAAAAAAGAAGAATTTATCACCATATAGAAGGAGATGTATGCATAGGTATTTTGCTAGGACTAGACTACTCAAAGCTCACCCCTTTCACTCGCATAAACACGAACTACACCATCTTCCATTTTGAAGAAGTGCTGCTTGCCCACCATAGAAGCAATACCAGATAAAAATAATTACATACTATTAGTAAATGAGACAACTTAACAAATTCTGTATGCAGTTGAAGGAAAACTCACAGAAGATGCTTGAACAGGGACAAAAGTATATGGATCATTCTTGACCTCTGATGAACCAGATTTTTCCTTACTTTTCATCCACGGATGAATATTTTCCCTGAAAACGTATTTTCTCCTCAAATCTAAGCATTCATGAATCATCTTTAAGGCTTCTTGCTCTTCGACACTCACTGTGTCTGATTTCATACATTGAGGAGCATCAGAGATAGGACCTATAATCAAACCATGTCACCAAAGAAAAGACAAGCACACAGGGTAAAATGGCAATAATGATATCATATCTTGCAACCTCGACTACAAGTAAGGTGATATACCATTCAAAGTAGTTATTGGTGGAAAAATAGTGTTTCTAAATACAGGGTCATCTGCCGCAACAATAGAGAAAATTAGGTGGAAGCTCTAAAAAAGGGAAGGAGTCAGTGGTTCCAAACTTGATATATCACAGCTATGCTCTAAATTCAATTCATGCACATTTATCTTCGTTTCAAACTTATGAATAGTTTCATTTCCTTAATTAAGCATCTTCATACGCAGCTTTACAAACTGGTACCTCAACAAAGTTACACCACTCATTAAGCTTAAACCTTCCAAATAGAACCACTCTAAGCCAGAATCGCTCTGCTCCTGAATATTTATGGAGAACAGCAATGTAAAAGATCCATATGCCAAAGATGTACAAGAAAGTAGGATGAAAGTGCAGTTTAACTTAAGTAAAGTATCATAGCTGCCTTACTTATATTCTTTTGACCATTTTCCAGGCAAATGAAGGACACGAAACCATAGAACCGTAAGAATTCAGAATAGCCAACCTACAACAATGTATGTAAACTCTTTAACAATTAGAAATATCAAACAAACTGATCCTTTGTACAAGTGTCACAATTCCCTAATCCAGTCGGGACCTGAACAGTGTAAATTGATTTCTACTTATAAAGTCGCGAGAATATTGAAAAAATAGATAGATTTTTGTATTTGGATGCTTATTGGACGACTGGAAACTGTTTCATAGAAAATTCAATTTCCTAAAATTTTAATGCGACATGACAGCATACCGTTAAGTCAAGTCTGGTCATGAGTTTGAAAAGTTTGTCAACTATAGACATCCTTGCGTATACATTAAACTATTAAAGCATTGTATAGACACCGCATATGATTGCAAAACAAAATTCTATAGGCGAGAAAATTATGATAAAAGAATCAACTCAATTCAAAGAATACTTTGATAAGCAATTAAGGATCATATGAACACCTTAGCTAAGCAACAAAACCTAACTAGCTGACTTTAGTTGAACAAAGACTGAAAAAAATATAATTATGGATATCTTTATCCATTTTTGTTTTTGCTAGTAACATAGTAAAGAATATGCAATATCTGCATACTGATAATTTTGGATTTCGTCATCACCGCGTTCAATTCTTTTCTAATTTAATCAAAAGAAGCTTGCATATAGTAATTTTTTGCTTTGTTGAAGAACAAAAGGAAGAAGCAGCTAAAAGAAAAGATGTTGTCCATATGCATGTTATAAGAAGGGATCCATTTTGGAGGACAAAATCGTAACAGAAAAATGACTCATAACGTACTTTCCCCGTATACTACTAATGTATGGGCACATTAATATTAGTTTTAGCAAGAGAAAAAAAAATGATATAACATACTGTCATTTAGCTATCTATCTTGTCAACATGAAAGAGAGGTGTCATCGCAACAACAACATTTAGGATCCAGTAATTAGTAATCAAACAAGCTTCAAAATATCTAAGCCCTACTGAATGCATGCTAAGTTGCCAACCTTGACATGCCTTTTGGCTAAGAGCACCAAGTAGGGTAGTCGGCGTCATATTATAATCGAGTTGCTTGGACCATATATGTTCTTTTACTCTTATATTTTAAGTAACACTTTGTCCAAGAATTAACAAGGTCTAACCAAGTTTAAAAGCTGAGCCAGTGCCATCTTTGAGTATTCGTTTTTTTGTAATTCATCATTCCGTCTATAATCTTCCCTTTCAAATGCTCCTGGTTTGATATCTGTCAGATGAGGTCAACAAAACCAAGAATTAACAAGGTCTTCACAAACAAGATAAAAGAACAAACACATATAGTATTGTGCTTAGACACACAAACTAATGAGTAACCAGGAGAATGACTATACAGTGCAGTTACTTAGCCATTTAATTATTTTATTATTCAATTAGGCATGAGTAACACTACTAGATTTTATCCTATTATCACAAGCAAGAACATGAAAAGTATAGATCAATGTATTAAATGCAAGGGCTAGGTTCCTAGAAATCTGTTACTCCGACTCTTCGGGTTTGGTCACCGTACCCGTGTCCATGACATGTTGGATCCTTTGAGTGAAATGTGGACACTTTGACCAACTAAAATACCACACACGAGATGAACATATGCAAAAAGAAAAATAATGCGACGACAGGATGAAGTAAACGTGAAAAGGAAAAACAGGAAAAGAAGACGCACAATTCGCAAAGTGCTTCACAAAATCATAAAGTTTCTTAATTAAATGGGGGAAAAATCACAGAGCAGAAAGGAACACAGTTCAATTTCCCCCTTCTTACTAACAGATTAGATATTAGGTTAAATCAACAATAAGAACCTAACCATTGTTTGAGGCAGCACAATTATAACGAGCAAAAGTAGAATCATTGAAATTATCTAAAAAAAAAGACTAGAAACAAAAAATCATAATAAAAATCTCGAATTTATTCACAAAGAGATCAGTACATATGTATATATGTATATATTCGTTGAGAAATTACTGTGTCGATCTCCGAAAACCACGTATAACAGATGGGATGGTCTCCTACAAAGACACATCCGATGTGCCTCCGTTGTTAACGTCCATCTCGGCCTCGTCACCACCAATTTCAATTACAAACTTAAAACCATTGATTTCTCCTGGAGCAGAAAATAGAGGGGTGGAGCCGCAGAGGATAAAATGGTGAGTAGATTGTCGTTGATGGTGGTTAACTCGCCGACGATGGTGGTGGGTAATTCATCAGTAGTCGTGTCGGAGTGAGGTCTCCGAATTTCATGTGGGAAGAAACTTCCGTATATTTACCCTTGTAAATACCTCGAGGAAGAAGAGGAAGGGGGGGATTTGGTAAATAGGAAGGAAAGACACGTTAAATCAGAGACCTGTTAAATCAAACAAGAGGTCTCTAATTTCTCTCCCACAAAAAATGACAGACCTTTGACACCTTAAAAGACCTGTTATGTCTAATATGAGGTCTCTTATATTAAAGAGACCCGTTACCTTGACCAACATGTCTTTTATTAGTGATCTCTTTGCTTGTTTTTGTAGTGGTGTTTAATTGGACTGCTATGTGATATTCTATTTACGTTTTAAATTTTGGATACATGTTGTAAAATTTGAGAAAAATCTTGATTAGAAATAATAATTTATAAATTTATTTCCGCCGCAATTATTACCTCTTATCTATGTCATGTTGTTGCCTTAATTAATGGGCATTTATTTTAGTCAGCTTAGCGACTCGACATTATTTTTATTAAAATTTGTTATTATATGTAGACATTAAATTTGTTATTTTAAGTATTTTGTAATTATTCATAGTTATTACAAGCTTTAATTTTTTTAATTATTTAAATCAAAATTTATTAATTTTCAAATACTATTTTAGTTTAAAACTTTTTCAATTTAAATTTATTAAAAATATTTTATTATTTATAAAAATATATATAATTCATTATTTGATAGAATAATTTTTATAAAAATAGATTCAATGTTTTATTAAAATTAATTATTTTTAAAGTTAAAAATTTATTAAATCATTAATTTTATATAAAATTCAAAATTTTGTTTATTAATACTCTAAGGTAACACATCTCATGGTGTTACTGAGAGTTACACCTTTTATAGCTAGAGTAACATATATTTCAGGATTTGGTAACACCATAACCCGAACGTTGTGGTAGGTCCAAAATTTCATAGCTATGGTAACATCCAAGAAAGTAACACCCCCCCTTAAGTGTTGTAGAAAGCCATCTATGGCGTAGTGGAAGCAGATGATGAAGTGTGGGAAAACTTGATTAATGTAAGTGTTTGTTTTACGTTTTACTTAGTTTCTTATATATTTATGTTATTATTCACAATATTAATTGTATTTGGGTTTGTTAAACAGTCAAAGCCTGAGGCAGTCTCCTTGAAGACAAAAAAAGTGGCAAACTATGATCAAATGTTGGTCTTATTTGCGAGAGATAGAGCTTCGGGAGCACATGCTGAAACAGCGAAAGAGAAAAATGCCCGATTGAGCAAAACTGTGGACATCAAATTAGAAACTATTGCAGAAGTTGATGATTTATTGAGAAGTAATGACGTTACATTGGAGAACCAACGCATAGATGATGATGATGATGATGATGATGGCGATGACATTCAAGTGATATCTCCTACGTGTTTTTCACCTGAGCAAAATTCAAGTACGAAGAAGTGCAAAAGTAAAAAAAGAAAAGTTGTAGAAGAAGATGAAGACGAACCATTTGAAACAAAGATTGTGAATGTTGTTGCAGATGTGGCTAATGTTTTGAGGGAAGGTAACAAAATTTTTGAAAGAGCTTACCATCACGAGTATACCGGTGATGAAATTTATAAAGAATTGCAGCCGATGGGTTGGGAACCCCATGAAATACCTGCTGCTCTCATGTATTTGGCGCGTAATCAAGCAGATGCAAGGACATTGTTTAGTTGTCCACTCAACATACGAAAGGATCTACTAAAAACAATGATGGGTACGGGTAATTGAGTCACATCGGATGATAGTTGTTGATTTCTTATTTCTTTGACTTTATATGTTTGGTTTTTGATTTTGGATTTACGAATTGAATTCTGGTTTTAGAAGTCATGTTCTAACTAAATTAAATTATTTGGGATAATTTCAACGTTTAGGACAATTTCAAATGCATTTATTTCGTTTCAATTTTGAGTCTTCCGCCAAAAGTGTAATGTTATTATTGGTGTTAAATTATCAAGTTTGGTGTGAAAATAGATTAAAAGTATACAGTTAAACCTCGATAAATGAATGTTCGATAAACGAATAACCTCGCCAAATGAATAATTTTTTCCGGTCCCAACTCTTTATAACATGTTCAAATTTTCTTTCTATAAATGAATAATTTCGCTAAATGAATATTTTTCTCCGGTCCTGATCATACGCATTTATCTAGGTTTTACTGTAATTGTAAAGTTGTCAGTTTTATTGACCAAGATCTGAATTCAAAAGATTAACATGTTTGGTCAAAAAAAAAAATTAGGGGTAAAATTGTAAAGTTGTTGTTTTCCTTTCTCTTCCATTCAATTTGAGAACACATTTTTTTTTTAATTTTCCTTACATTTTCTACGAACTCGGGAACACAAAAGTAGTTATTCCTTTCTTTCCCCTCCTTTTCTTTTCTCTCCATGTTTTCCTTCCCTTTCCTTCCATATTTCATGCTTTCCTCCCGTATTTTTTTTTAACAAATCCTCCCGTAGTACAGAGAGAAAATTCTGTGTCAGAAGAGTAAGATAGGAATTTAAAAAAAAAAACACAAGAAAATAAAATTCTACAGCTGGTACTGGTAGTATAAATGTGAAAAAATATTATACTTAACCAATAATAAAAATATACTTAATTTAATTTTCATAATTGTTTAATTTTCAGATAATATAAAAATATACTTAAAGTTCAGTATATTGTTCAATTTTCAGATTTTTATTCACATTTTCTTAATTTGTTGTCTATTTCCAGATTGATCATTATGTCTTTGTTGAAAAACTCAAATCGCTCAATTCAATCATCTTCTAGCCCGTGCATGGATACCATTTTTGAAGCTACTCAACTGTCGGAGCTCGGAGAGGAAAAATTAGGTTTTGAAAAAAAAGGACATTCTGCCACACCAGCGCCACTGGTGCATAAAATCTCTTCAACAGTTGGGGTGTGTTATGATACTAAACAGTCTGTTCCTATTTAGTTGTCCTGTTTTAACTTTCAATGATCAAATTGACCAATTTTTATTATTTTTAAAAAGTAAAAATTGTATTTTAAAATAGATTATATATATATTTTACAATGATATAATTTTTTTTATTTTATCAATTATATAAAATTCGTAAATTTCAGTCAAACTTTAGTCAATTTGATCGGTCAAAAATCAAACTGGACAACTAAAAAAGGACAATTCAATACTCAGTCATGTTTTTTCTTTTTCTTATCAATGAATAGATCTCTTTACTTGTATGACTTAGATGTCTCGTATTTCTCGAAAAAGTGATTCGATTGATGGGATTTGGTATGAGATTGATGATAGCGATGAGATTGATATTCAAATATTTCTTCTTATAACGTCTTGATTTGACCCCATAAACGGGACCAAGCATCCATATTGCTTTTAGGGAATTTACTACTCTCTCCATTTTTCTTTAGATGTCGTTTGACTTTTTGACACACATTTTTAGGTGCTTTGACCGTATAATTAAAATTATTATCTTTAAATAATTTTTTTTGTGAATTAAAATTTAAATTGTATATTTTTATTTCAAAAAATAAAATTTAAAAAATGATAAATTTAACTACTCGGTCAAAGCACCTAAAAATGTGTGTCAAAAAGTCAAACGACATCTAAAGAAAAACGGAGGGAGTAACTGTTACTACTTACTAGAAAGATTTTCTTTAAGCAGAAAGAATTCGGTGCGGAATAACTAGTACTACTGGTATATTGATTTAGATAGTCAACCTGTTAATAGTAAAAATCCAATACATTATTTTTAATGAATATTTCCTTTATATAAATTTAGGTAATTTATTATTTTAAAAGTTGCTTATCTAAGCCAAAAAAATAAGTTAAAATATATAAAAAAAAATAACATTAAAAAAACATTCCTACATAATTAAAATAATTTTAAATAATAATATTGGTGAGCCCTCAATTAAGAGAGCTTCCAAAAATTGACGGGCAAGCCCACCAAAGTAGGGTGGGCTCACTCGCCTTTAAAATCGTGTTCAAAATGGGTGTTGGCACGACATGCCGTCTCTAGACGATCATTAGCACGTCGCCTATGCACCCCCGACAGGACGGGTTGGTTTTATCCCCCGCGAACAGGCGCATGTTATAGTTCCAACTTTGTCTCCTCAGTTCTCCCTCTCCGATGTGGGACTAACTTGTCACTGTGACAGTTGGATAATTCTTTTCCTCCTCGCAAAGGAATTTAAGGGAAGTGTCTGGTACTTGAAACAAAAAAAAATTATATTTATATATATGATCGTTTACAAGTTGTACAAAATTTGTGGGATGTTGGTGGCTGTATTTAAAATTTAATAATATAATTTTTTTTTTTTTAACTTTTAAGGTCTCCTTATGTTTTAGATATATCGAAATATACGAAACATAAATAAAATTACAACAACAACATTACCCCAATGCCTCAACAGCTCCCGCAAAAGGCAGAGTAAGAGGGGGTCGGATGTACGCAGTCTTACACCTGTCTTAACACAGAGAGGTTGTTTCCGGATGATCCAAAATGGAAATTGCATCGGTAATCGTGGAATGACTAAGACTCACGGTAAAAGGTCAAAATAGGTTTAGTGGCCATTTTGTTTTATTCTATTATAATTCAGAGTCAAAGAATAAGGAGTCTTTGACTTCATTGTAAACAATGGAAAATGAAACATAAATAAAAATCAGACTAGTTATTCGTTAATTAGCTATTTAAAAACTATCAAAAATATATATATTTTTTTTTTTGCATATTTTAAAGTAAATTCATCAAACAAATGATCCTAGCAAACTTTCTGCAAATTCTTCCAGTTGATATTACAGCTAATCCATTAAATCTCTCTTGCCACATAATTAGGGGTGGCAAAATATACCGAAACGTCGAAATATCATATTTACCGTATTGAAAAATTACCGAAAATATCAAAATTTTCGGTACAGTATGGTACCGAACCGAAAATTTTCGGTACGGTAACGTTATGAAACTTTTTTATTTTCGGTATTTCGGTATATACCAAAATATTTTGGTATTTCAATATATATATCGGTATTCGATTTCGGTATTTTATTTGTTCTGTATATCGGTATATATCGGTATATCAAGATTTTTTTGATATTTTGGTAATTCAGTATTTCGATAAGTTCGATATATATCGATACCGAAATAAAATTCGGTATACCGAAATTTCGGTACGGTATCGGTATGGACCGAAAGCCATACCGAAATTTCGGTATACCGAAACTTTCGGTACGGTATCGATATGAATTTTGTTGCACCGAAATTTTTGATACGATATATGGTATCGCAAAAAATTTCGGTACGATACGGTATACCACCCCTACACATAATACGGATAAATGAGTCGTCAACTTGCTGCAAATGAATAGTTTTTTATGTTAAATTCAATTTTATTGGATATTTGGACGTAAGTGTTTGACATATGTTTTTAAGTTCTTTACATATTTATATTTATAATTAATTACACAATTCCAACGTAAATAAAATAATTACCAGAATGATAGATACTTGTAATTAATATTTTAATTACTTGAAATAATATATTTGGATATCAGTTATTCGATTAACCATTCGGCCTCCAGTGATGTATATTACACTTAAATACTTGCAAGTAATATTTTGATTATCTGATATATTTCATTTGTATATGAGTTGAAGTCGTGATTTTTGTAATTATTTTAATATTATGATATTAGAAAGTGTAATTTATCTTATGTTTTAATATTGTTAAACGGGCTTGAGTAAGAAAATTGTGTCAGAGATCTAATTTTCTGTTGGATATGTAATATTTAAATTTATATAATAGTTTATTTTCCTACAAAATTGGGATGCTTGACCGGGCGAGAAACTGCGTAGCATGCATCGAGATTAAATCTACTAGAGGTGCCCATCACCGGATATGGGTCCGGTCGGATCCGCCGGGTCGATGGGTCGGCCGGATAGGTCTCGGATCCACCTGTACATATGAAATATACGGGTTGGCGAGTTGACGGGTTCACGGGTCGACCACGGGTCCGGGTCCGACCCGTGATTTTTTTTAAAAACTATTTATAAAAAATTATTTATTATCATTTTATACACGAAAAATAACTAAAATGAACAAGGAAATCATTGTAAAAATGAGCTTGTATTTAATTTTAAGTTTTCACTTAAAATTAAGTTGCCTACGTATCCCTGTGAGTAATCAAAGCCCCACGTAGTTCTTTTTACTTATCTGACTTACCTTACTTATCTTTAGTCGAAGTCGATGTCGTCGTCGTCTTGATCATCGGTTTGACTCATTTGACTGGACTCTCCTTCAGTAATGCCTTCTTGATAGGCGTCTTGGTCCGTTAATAGGTCATCCTATTTATTCTCTTGATCTCGTAACTCGGTTTTTGTTGCGTCTTGAGCATCATCTGAGCCTCAAGATTTTTTTGCGTCATTCGGGATATCCGCTTGTCCAACATATAGCCTCCTTCACTAAAAGCACTCTCAACGGAGATCGTGGATGCGGGCAGTGCAAGAATTGCTTGTGTCATGATGGAAAGTATGGAAAATTCGGTTTCCCTTTTTTTCCATTAGTCCAACAGATCAAATGTACCTGCATTGTCATCCTCCGGCACAAAACTAGTTGCATAATATCGACTAAGGTCATTTCTTTGACCGACGTTACTACCCCTACTTCTTGCTATATTATAGAGTTGTTGAAATGGGTTAGTGGGAGTTTCTAATTCTAAGTAAATGTATTGGTAGTCATATTTCTTGTTTTTTGAGTTTGAATCCTATCTCTATATTTAGCTAAATATTCAGCAAAAAGAGTTTCACAACTATTTTTTAAATCAATTTTTACTTGTTCAACATCATGAATATATTCAAACAAAGTTTGACTTTCAATATTATCCACAATATTAGGAAAACCCATTTTTTAAGAATATTATAATAAATTTCAAGTAATTGTTGTACTTGAGCTAAATCAAATCGGGAGATAAAACAACACTAATCAAGAAAACATCATGAATACGATTAAAGTACTTAGCCATTTTAAACACATATTCTAAATAGCATTCCACAATCTTTCAGATTTACTACAAACATCCATTTCGGATACAATAAAACAACAATGAAATAAAATTTTAGGAGACGTGGGATATTAACAACCACTTAAATCTTTAGTTGTATTTTCAAAAACCTTTAATAGTTTTATTAAATCTTTGGTTTCATCCCAATATGTTGGCAATAAATAAAATCCTTCTACGTGAAAAAATATATCAAAAAATTCACACAATAATTCTTTATATTCATTAGTTGAATTTAACATCTCATAATGTGAGTTTCAACTATGTTTTACGTCTGGAGTAAAAAAAATGGGTTGCATTTGTCTTGATTTTAAAAATTTGGCCCATTGTCTAGCTAACTTAGTACGATTATGTAAAAACAAGACACGTTTTCTAATTGGTTCTATTGCCTCATCTACATATTTTAATGCATCTTGTACACACAAATTTAGAATATGACATATACCTCTAGTATGAAACAATCGACCCGCTAAAACAGGATTGCAAGCTTGTATTAAAGCCGGTACACTTGCAGTATTAAAACTAGCATTATCAAAACCAATTGTGAAAATTTTATCTTTTAAGCAATAAAAAGTTAAAATTTCAATAATTGCTCAAGCTATATTATCTGCATTATGTGTACAATTAAATTTTTTAAACGCAAGCAATTTTTTGTTTAACTTTCAATTTTCATCAATCCAGTGTATAGTTATTCCCACATAATCATTTTTTTGTTTAAAATCTGCTCACGTATCAGCAACTAAAGAAACTCTATGATTTATAGATCTAAAATATGCTCGTAGTCCAAATTTATGTTGTCTGGCCAAGTATACTACTTCTCTAGTCATTGTGGTACGTGGAATTCTCTTAATAGCAAGATTATATGCATTTTGCACCCTATATTCCCAACCCGTACTATCCGCAAAGTTAAAAGGTAAAGATTCTCGTGCACACAATTTTGTCATTTGATCTCTAGCAATTTTTTAATTATATTTATAAAGTTGAGATTCAGGCATACCTTGAATGCCGGTTGGGCCGGCTCCAATAGAAGGTTGGAAGTTGAGTTGACTTTGCGACTTTTGATCTTTTTGGATCGAGGCATGGTTATTCTCAAAATGCCTTCTAAAATTTTCATATACATCCCCTGCTTTATATGAATACTCTTTGTTGCAGTAGTTGCAAAATACCTTCATCAAACCGTCCGACGGATTTTCCTTCTAAAAGTGTTTTGAAAAAAGTTTGGATACCGATTTCCTTTCTACAATGGGGGCGAGCTTATTTCTCGATTTAGTTTTCTTACTTCATCTTCCTTTCACAGTTTCTTCCTCCTCGGACGATAACTCTTCAATATACGGAGGTTTTTATTCAGCTTGGCTTGCCGCAGAACGCTTTGACTTTGATCTTTCAGATTTATTCATGATGTTTATCAACGATATTATGCATGTAGATTATTTTCTTATTTTTTTAATTATATTAAAAATAATAACAATTTTCTGAAAAAACTCAAAAAAAATTATAAATTAATAGAAACTTTTTTGAAAAAACCAAAAAATTATAAATTAATACAAATTTAAACCAATAACATAAATGACAACAACTTAAAATTCAAATTAAAAATACACAACATATGCTTCAAACATATGAAAATAATCACATTTAGTTACTATCACCGAATTTTTGCAAGATATGCTAGATCAAGTTATTTTGAAGAATGATGTGAGCATCTATATTGCAAAATTATTACCCTTTTTCATATATATTATATTTAGAGAAGAATAGTTAATTATATTTTCCGTATAATTATGATGATATTGGTGTCAATTTATAGAGAATAAAAAAAATATTTCTAAAAAATATTTATTTTAATATTCAAATAATACTATAGAGATTAAAAAAATACTCTTCTTTAAAAAAAATCATCGGACCAATATAATTATAACAAATTTTCCCCCCCAAAAAAAATGGCAGGGATCCTCTGCAGTGCAGCACCCTACTGTACTGCACTGCACCGTCGGATTTGACACGCACACACACGCTGTGCGAGGATCCCAATCCCAAAAAAAAAAAAAAATGGTTGCTCCCTTGCCTCTCCATTTTTTTTTTCCAATTCACAAGCGGCGGCCGCACCTCAGTAATTGAGGTGGCGCCAATAAATGGGCTAACCACTCTATAAGTACTGTGAGTTCTTAAAATTCAGTTAATTTAAGTGATATTAATAGATTATATAGCTACTGTTATAAACTTGAGAGAAAAAGAGAGAAATTGGAAGAGAAGAAGGATAATGTGTGTATTTTTATGAAAGTTCTTTATTTATAGTAAGACACATCAGGGTTTCGGGGATATAAAGGCCATTCATTAATAAATACATTAATTACAACACTCCTCGAATGACCTTTTAATATACGCCTCATTAAAACCTTATCGGGAAAACCCAGTGGGAAAAAACCCGATCGAAGGAAAAAGAGTACAGCTACTCCCCCTGAAATCGATTACATAAGATCTTTGAGTTGATGCATTCCGATCTTGTGTACTAGTCTCCTGAATGTTGATGTCGGCAACACCTTTGTGAATAAGTTCGCCGACTAATCATTTAAGTGAATATTTGATGTATCTACCTTTGAGATACAAGTGACATCGTCTTCATACAATATTTCCTCTTGAATATTATGATGTTCATGCCTCATCAACTCCTTCGGAAAAACCCTGTGGGAAAAAAACGATAGAGAAAAAGAGTACATAGTATAAATTTGCTCATGTGTTGCATTGGTTGCCTCGTTAAAAACCTTAACTAAGAAAACCCGGTGGAAAAAAACTTAGAAATGGAAAAAGAGTACAACAATTTGGTCTTCAGGACCTTTTGACCTTCAGGGTCGACATAATCTTCAAACTGATTTAAAAGTTATCACTTCTCCGCCTCAAGATAACAATCTTGCACTCCAATACCATGGATATAATTTTCAGACATGGAGAGATTTAGTGAATAAATCTGCTAGATTATCATTATTGCTCTTTTGAAGCTCGTGTGGAAATAAATTTCATCTTACTTGCCCAAACATTATATGCAACACATAAATGGATAATATTTATCATCATAATAAATAGGCAGTATGAGAACAAATATGAGATCATAATCCCTAATAGCCACCAATATCGAATCTCGATCTCTTTCATGTAATAAACCAATATGGTTAACACCATTCCACATTCTCCTTCCTGGAGAAATATTAAATTTTGCTAGCATGTTAACTTCAAATTGTATATCAGGCCTGATAATGTAATGCTTCAATAGCATACAAGTACGGAACTTCTGGTCCTCTTATATCTTTGTTATTTTCTTGAGATCTATATGAGTCGGTATCCACTTCAAGTGGTAAGACAACCTTTAGGTAGCTAAATGGATAAAAACTTTCCATCATATATGCTCGATCTACAAGACGAGACAATACTAATACTTAGTTTTATCTAAGTTTTTCATTTTAAACTTGTATTTAGACACGAGTTCAAATAATTCACATATATCCTCTTCAGGAGGAATTCACTTAGTCGGTTGATCCACCAGACTATTTCAAAATGTATAAATATTTATAACTCAAAATAGTACATGTTGCGAATTTCCTGTTCCTATTACTTTAGGAACCTCAAGTCCGTCAGGGACTTTCATATAGATATTCGCGTCCAATGACCCATAGAAAAATGTGGTGATGACATCACTAATTGAATATCTATATTCATAATAATTGTCATGTATATTAAATGACGAAATTTAGTGCCAACGGGAGAATATGTTTTGGGTATGCGCTTAAACCCTTGATATGCTAATCTCGCTTATCTTTCACCACTTTATTTTATTTTGCGAGTTAATCTTTGTCTCAATTGCTTATACTTTATTTAGTGCTTCAGGCACTCCACTAGCAATTGTTGAGACACAAAGTGTTGTCGACAACTATCATTCTTATAAACAATTCTCCCATATTCACAAAGTCAATGACAACTTCAACAAAATCAAATATTCAACATTTCCCATAATATTTGATTTGGTCGTCCCATAATCCAATACTGTAATTATTTAGTGCACGTGCAAATTAAGGTATTGAGATTCTCATCTTCGGGACGATCCTATTCAGGAGGTTTTGAAGTGATGTTATAGTTTAATCTATTTGAATTCCGCGGATTTTATCTTTAATACCAATAAAGAATACGTCTCTCACGCTTCTGGCATCGAGGAGTATCAACAAATATATTTCGTTCACATTCGACTTTAATTCTTTATGGTACATATACAACTGGTATATGAGATTTCATCACTCCTTTGGCAATCAATAACTTGTTGAACTTCGAGTTCATTATGCGTAAATTTAAATATCCAACTCAACGAGAATTTTCCGACTTTATCTTATTTATATTTTATATCTCCTCCTAATGTCGGAGATAGTTGGAATTGGATTATAAAATCAATCCTCTTCAGGAGGTGCACTAATAACAGAGGGCGTGACCCAAATATTGTGCCTTTGATATGGATACTTGAATTTGAAATTCATCGCAACATGATCATTGGATAAAATTGTAACACCCCCAAGACATTCAGGGCATATTACAGTGCCGTGGACCCCACACTGTGGAATCCACCAGGCGAACATACCAACAAGACATTTGACAACGACAAACTATCATTAATAAAACGACAATTAAAATAAAAGATTACCAACCGACAATTAAAATCTGACGTCAAATCCATTTCCCAAAATGGGAACACAACATTAACAATTTCAAACAGGAAGTACTCGAGTACTTAAACCAACTTTATAATACATAAATCTCAAAACCAGACATCAATAGTAACCGACTGACATGACATCGAAAATCAAACACTGGACAATATCATGCCTGCCCATCATCCTCATACGGCCCGAGCGCTCGCTTGTCCCCACGATCAATACCTGAAATACAAAAAGTATTTCCCCCATTTAAGGGGTTAGCGACAACTGCTAGTGCAAGTACAATCCATTTGAACTACATTCTAATCAGATGAATATATGCGCCAAAAAGTCATTTTAGAAAACATTTTATATTCCGGAATATTTATGATGTACAAACACAAAACACATTATCTCCAACCAATCATAATTCAAAGTTAACCGTTGGCACGAGACTCACGGCCACCGTACCCCGCAGAGCCCCGTCGGACATCCCTGGGTGGCTAACCACAGTTCACGATACGCACACTCACGGCAATACGTATCCCTAGAGGCCCCGTCGGACCGTCCCTAGGTGAACATACACATATCTCCCCACAACAACCACATATAGCCATAATTCAAATACTAGAACATGTAAACAAATGTAAAGTACTTGCCTTTGAGACATGTTTGAAGAAACGGAGATGAAACACGACTACGAACGTCCAAGTGAAGCGACGGTTCCTAAACGAAGGATCAATATAGTTCGGTCCCAACGGACAACAATATTCTACTCGAATACACCCATAACCCCTTACAACATACGACAATAGACGGCCAATTGATACGGCGAGGGTTTACGCAAAATCTCCCGTATCGATAATTTACGGATTAAAATCAAGGAATTTGGATTTGGAATCATTCAACAATCACAAACGGTGAAGAATTTCATAACATACTCGAATAATTCGTTCCAATTAGCAAAACCCTAAAACCCCCAAATTTGACGAGTTAGGGTTCTAGGCGAAATTACCTTGATTTCGGATGATGGATGACGATTATATCGATGATAATATGTTAGCACAACTCTACGGTGATGGAATGTGAATAGAACGCCGATCGGAATCGATGGAAATCGCCTCGAGGTCGCACGTCGAAGAAATGAAGGGAAAAGAATGAAATCACGCTTCAAAATCGCTACTGGGCTTATATAATGTGAAGTTAGCGCACGCTAATCGCCATATGTAGCGTGGCGCTAACGGCCGGGCGATACCCGTGGCTATCGCATTCGTTAGCGACGCTAACAATAAGGGTTAGCGACGCTAATCGTTCTTCGTAGCGCACGCAAGGCAACAGGGGTAGCGTGCGCTACCTACACAAGATCAAGATCGCTGGCGATGTCATATCGCCAGCAGTCATTGCCGAGGGTACGATACACGATACACACGACGAGACCGTAATCCAGAACATGAACACGAAGCATACAAGACGACGGAGCTAAGTGCTGAAAGAAAATACAATTCCGACTACCGAAGGGTCCGTAATGCGACAACGAAACGAGATTCCCTAAACTATTAGAAATTACAAAAATGGCCCAAGTGCCCGAAAATCACGAAACGACGCTTGATTTACGAACCGAAAGTCTCCACAAGACCAACTCAACCATACGAACTTGTACAAACCCGAAATAACGAAACGAACGAGTTTTACAAGAATCGAACGCTCATACGCAAAAACATGTCATAAAACGAAATTACGTGAAAACATCATCAAAACTCATCCCAATGGAAAAACTCCAAGAACAAAATAGATTCGAAATGTCAAACGGTTACAAGCGAGTCGATAAAAATAGACATACACCAAAAATGGAAATCGCTAAAAATGGGAAAATTACGGATATTACATTCCCCTCTAAAATAAAGTTTCGTCCCGAAACTTAAGAATCAAAAAGCTCGGGGTATCTCGAACGCATATCCTCCTCTAACTCCCACGTCGCTTCTTCTACTCCGTGCCTCGACCATTGCACTTTAACCAAAGGAATGGTTTTGTGCCTTAACCGTTTATCACGACGCTCCAAAATTCTAACGGTCTCTCTTCAAACGTAACATCCTTCTCAATCTCCACGCCCCAAAGTCAATAATGTGGGACGGGTCCTAACGCATTTCCTCAATCGGGAAACGTGAAATACGCTATGTACATGACTAAGCGACGGAGGTAAGGCCAAACGGTACGCTAACTCACCGACTCTCTCCAATACCTCGAAAGGTCCAATATATCTCGGGCTGAGTTTCCCCTTCTTCCCAAATCGGAAAACTCCTTTCGTCGGAGATACTCTCAACAGAACGTGATCTCCCACCTCAAACTCCAAAGGTCTACGCCTAACATCCGCGTAAGACTTCTGTCGACTCTGAGCAGCCAACATCCTCTTTCTAATCAATTCGACTTTCTCCCTCGTCTCCAATACCAGATCCGGATCAGTGCCAACCAAATCGGACGGCTCATCCCAACATATCGGCGATCGGCAACGTCGGCCATAAAGTGCCTCATATGGTGCCATCTTAATCGACGCGTGCCAGCTATTATTATAAGTAAACTCAATCAAGGCCAAATGATCCTCCCGCATTACTCCAATCTAACGCACACGCGCGCAACAAATCCTCGAACGTCTGAATGGTACGTTCGGACTGCCCATCGGTCTGGGGATGGAACGAAGTACTCAAACGTAGCTGAGTCCCCAATGCCTTATGCACTGCCTGCCAAAAATGCGATACAAATCGGCCATCTCTGTCTGAAATAATGGTCCTCGGCGTACCATGAAGCCTCACTATCTGAGTGATAAAAATACGAGCCAACTTTTCCGAACCCCAAGTATCCTTGATGCCCAGAAAATGTGCCGACTTAGTCAGTCGGTCTACAATTACCCATACCATATTCATACTACCTTCGTCCTCGGTAAACTCGTGACAAAATCCATAGAGATGTCCTCCCATTTCCATTCCTAACGGAAGTGGTTTCAATAATCCTACGGCCACTGATGCTCAATCTTGACTTGCCGACAAGTCAAACACTTAGCTACAACCGAACTACCTCCTTCTTCATATCGCTCCACCGTAAATTCTTCCTCGATCTTTATACATCTTACTCGAGCCGGATGGATCGAGTATGGTGACGCATGAGCCTCTCGCATAATGCTCGTCTCGCCTCCGAGTCGTTCGAACACACAACCGACCTCGGAATCTCAACACGCCGTCCTCATGAATAACGAATCCCGGCTTTCCCTTTCCTACACTCTCTCGAAGCCGAATAAACATCGGATCCTCTAACTGTCCCGACTTAATGTCCTCGACTGAGATGAAGAAATCTCAAGAGTACGCAATCGCCTTAACTCTCGCAAGATAATCTCAATGCTCAATCTCATAAACTCGCTGAAGTCCCGACTGGGCCGTGAGTAACTCAAGCACCCGAAGCGATACCGATTTCCGGCTCAAGGCATCTGCTACCACATTAGCCTTGCCCGAATGATAGAGGATCTCAAGATCGTAATCCTTAATCAGTTCCAACCATCTCCTCTGTCTCATATTAAGCTCCTTCGCGTGAAGATGTACTTCAGGCTCTTGTGATCGGTGAAAATCGACACGACGAGCCATACAAGTAATGACGCTGATTTTCAACGCAAACACAATCAAGCGCCAACTCAAGATCGTGCGTAGGTAATTCAATTCATACGGTTTCAACCGACGGAAGCATAGGCAATCGTCCTCCCGTGCCGCATAAGTACGCATCCGAGCCTTGGCCCAAGCATCACTATAAACAGAGAAACCATCATTACCACTCGGAAAGCCAACACGGAGCGGTCGCCAATCGCTTCTTCAACTCCTCAAAACTATTACGCCTCATCGGTCCACACAAACTTCTCTCGACTTCAGAATAACCGAGTCGAGGTCGAGCAAGTTTAGAGAACCCCTCGACGAACCTACGGTAATACCCGGCTAATCCCGTAAAACTACGGACCTCTTTCACGTTCTTGGGCGGCGCCCAATCCAACACCGCTCTACCTTATGTGGGTCCACACGAACACCCTACCGAGATCACATGACCGAGAAACATAACTTCCCGTAACCAAAACTCGCACTTTGAGAACTTCGCAAAAGATCCCGAGTTCTCAAAATATCTAACACGATATGCAAATGACGGCGTGCTCCTCCTCGCTCCTCGAGTAAATCAGATGTCATCGATAAAAACGACTACACACTTATCGAGGTACTGATAAAGACTTTGTTCATAAGTCGCATGAACACGGTAGTGCGTTGGTTAGCCCAAAAGGCATAATCACAAACTCATAGTGACCGTATCTCGTCCGAAAGGCCGTCTTCTAATATCGGTATCCTTCACTCTGAGCCGATAATACCCGATCTCAAATCAATCTTCAAAACACAGTTGCCCTTGCAACCGATCAAACAAATCATCAATCCTTGGTAGCGGATACTTGTTTTTGATGGTCACTTTGTTCAACTCTCGGTAGTCGATGCACAAACGAAGTGACCCATCCTTCTTCTTTACAAATAGACTGGTGCGCCCCAAGGCGAAGCGCTTGGCCGAATATATCCCATGTCCAAAGAATCCTCCCAATCTGCTTTCTTCAACTCAAGCATCTCGGCAGCGCCATACGGTATGGCGTCTTAGAGATAGGTGCCGCACCCGGCTCTAAATCGACAGAACTCAACCTCTCGGCCGGCGGCAAACCCGCAACTCATCCGAAAACGTCAGATACTCACATACTACCGGAATAGACGAGAGCTCGACTCCCCTTCTTCCGATCTCAAAGCGTAACACCAATAGCCCGTGCAACCTCCTCGAAGAAGTCTCACCGCCTCAAAGCGCTGATCGCAATCTCGACTACCTCGCTTACGCCCCACAAAAGAATGCTCGGTACCATCGAGGCTAACATCGTAATCAGCCTCGTTCTATAATTCATGATCGCCCCATGACGGTCCAAACAATCCTCACCCGTAATCAAATCCTCATCTCTAATATCTATCGCAATCGATTAGAAAGCCAATCCCTCCCCGCGATACTCACGTAAAATCTCTAATCTCACGGTCCCCCACGATGCTATCCCCGCTAGAAGTTTAACAACAAAAGGCTCACAAGCAACAAGGCAATCAACATGCATTTACGCACGCAATCCATAGATATAAAAGAATGCGTAGCACGGAATCGAACAATACTAAACAGGATGGTCAAGGATGTGGACGGTGCACTGTAGCCACCGTCGCGTCGGGATCTCCGGCTCGCCTCATCTCATACACACGGGGCGAATGCACCCGCACTAGAAGCTCCTCTAGAAGGCCGACCACGACCTCGACCTCTACCAAAACTCGTCGCGGGCCGAGGAACCGCTTGCCTCGATTCACACTCGGCTCTCCCCGCCGGAGCAGATATCCGAGTAATCGGAGCCCGAGCCGCATCCGAACAAAACTTAGCACGGTGACCCATACGGCCACAAGCAAGGCACCGAATCGGAGGCCTATCACACTCACTCATCATGTGGCCCTGACGATGCAGCTTGAAGCATGTAGACCACGAACTAACAGCCAGAGCGCACCTAGAACTTCCTCGACTAACCGATGGCGATCGACCCCGAAGACTCGTGAACCGACCGAGCCTTCTGATACCCTCCCGACTTGCCTCCCGAAAACCGACCGAGGTCTTCGCTTCTTTCCTTCACCGCCTCTGCCGCAGTAAAACGACATCTCGTAAGCCATTGCTTTATTCGATAATCTTTCAAAGTCGTGCACCCTGCACTGCACATGTAGTGGCGCACTCGGCTTCATCCGCATATCAAAGTGGCGGATCTTATCTAGCTCATCTCGACTTGGTTTCTCACGTAATGCACTGTTGATTGTAGTCCTTGATAGCTTGAGAAATAGGAACATCTTGGGGCTTAGCCTCAAAGAAGGCTCGGATCCTCCTCTTTCACCGGCCAAGGATGATTCATCTTCCATCGATCTCGAAACTCGCCCACGTAGCCGCCGGCCACGCGGTTTCACCGCTTGCCACCACGCCGTCAGCCTCCTTGGCGAGGAAGTACCGAGCAATGGGTACTTTCCTCTCCTAACAGCTTAGCGGCCTCAAACACTTTCTCCAACTCGAATAACCAATTCTCCCAACCGAAGGGTCAAGCACCATCAAATCGCGGAGGACGCATACGAATCACGCCCCGAAGTAGCTTATCATTACCGGCTCCAGAGGGCGGAACCGGGTTGGCATTAGCATGGCCGACCGTAACGGCCTAGGTCGCAGCGTCATCCGGTTCGCTACTTGCCGTAATATGTTGGCCACTCCAACATTCTCATGAGCATTACACGAGCTAGCAGATCGTCTCGCCGACCTCCGAACAGGGGGAACACTGCTCGACAAAGAGGGCATCGCCGACCGGTTCCCGAGTGATCGGACATGGCCGCCCCACCGGCCGCGCCACGTCCCTATCAAGGCCCGCGATCAAGGCCCGCGTCCTCTACAAGCAGGAATTCTCAAGAAGAAACGGGTAAGTACAATTCAAACGCAAAACGCAAAAGATACTAAGACAGAATAGAACAGAGCGGTGAAACGAGTCAAGTTAGGAAAACTTACGAGCACCGCGTACTAAGATGATGGCATAGCGGATATCGTCCCAAAACGACACTTAACTAGACCCAAATGACCGACACTAGGTATCCATAAACCTAAGCTCGATACCATATTCGTAACACCCCAAGACATTCAGTGGCATATTATGCCGTGGACCCCACACCGTGGAATCCACTGTGCGAACATACCAACAAGACATTTGACAACGACAAACTATCATTAATAAAACGACAATTAAAATAAAAGATTACCAACCGACAATTAAAATCTGACGTCAAATCCATTTCCCAAAATGGGAACACAACATTAACAATTTCAAACAGGAAGTACTCGAGTACTTAAACCAACTTTATAATACATAAATCTCAAAACCAGACATCAATAGTAACCGATCGACATGACATCGAAAATCAAACACTGGACAATATCATGCCCGCCCATCATCCTCATACGGCCCGAGCGCCGCTTGTCCCCACGATCAATACCGAAATACAAAAAGTATTTCCCCATTTAAGGGGTTAGCGACAATCGCTAGTGCAAGTACAATCCATTTGAACTACATTCTAATCGATGAATATATGCGCCAAAAAGTCATTTTAGAAAACATTTTATATTCCTAATATTTTTGATGTACAAACACAAAACACATTATCTCCAACCAATCATAATTCAAAGTTAACCGTTGGCACGAGACTCACGGCCACCGTACCCCGCAGAGCCCCGTCGGACATCCCTGGGTGGCTAACCACAGTTCACGATACGCACACTCACGGCAATACGTATCCCTAGAGGCCCCGTCGGACCGTCCCTAGGTGAACATACACATATCTCCCCACAACAACCACATATAGCCATAATTCAAATACTAGAACATGTAAACAAATGTAAAGTACTTGCCTTTGAGACATGTTTGAAGAAACGGAGATGAAACACGACTACGAACGGTCCAAGTGAAGCGACGGTTCCTAAACGAAGGATCAATATAGTTCAGTCCCAACGGACAACAATATTCTACTGGAATACACCCATAACCCCGGTTACAACATACGACAATAGACGGTCAATTGATACGGGCGAGGGTTTACGCAAAATCTCCCCGTATCGATAATTTACGGATTAAAATCAAGGAATTTGGATTTGGAATCATTCAACAATCACAAACGGTGAAGAATTTCATAACATACTGGAATAATTCGGTTCCAATTAGCAAAACCCGGAAAAACCCCCAAATTTGACGAGTTAGGGTTCTAGACGAAATTACCTTGATTTCGGATGATGGATGACGATTATACTGATGATAATATGTTAGCACAACTCTACGGTGATGGAATGTGAATAGAACGCCGATCGGAATCGATGGAAATCGCCTCGAGGTCGCACGTCAAGAAACGAAGGGAAAAGAATGAAATCCGCTTCAAAATCGCCTACTGGGCTTATATATTGAAGTTAGCGCACGCTAATCGCCATATGTAGCGGCGCTAACGGGCCGCGATACCGCGGGCTTATCGCCACATTCGTTAGCGTACGCTAACAATAAGGGTTAGCGACGCTAATCTGTTCTTCTGTAGCGCACGCAAGGCAACAGGGGTAGCGTGCGCTACCTACACAAGATCAAGATCGCTGATGTCATATCGCCGAAGAGTCTGGCCGAGGGTACGATACACGATACACACGACGAGACCGTAATCCAGAACATGAACACGAAGCATACAAGACGACGGAGCTAAGTGCTGAAAGAAAATACAATTCCGACTACCGAAGGGTCCGTAATGCGACAACGAAACGAGATTCCCTAAACTATTAGAAATTACAAAAATGGCCCAAGTGCCCGAAAATCACGAAACGACGTCGGATTTACGAACCGAAAGTCTCCACAAGACCAACTCAACCATACGAACTTGTACAAACCGAAATAACGAAACGAACGAGTTTTACAAGAATCGAACGTTCATACGGCAAAACATGTCATAAAACGAAATTACGTGAAAACATCATCAAAACTCATCCCAATGGAAAAACTCCAAGAACAAAATAGATTCGAAATGTCGAAACGGTTACAAGCGAGTCGATAAAAATAGACATACACCAAAAATGGAAACTGCTAAAAATGGGAAAATTACGGATATTACAAAAATATTATATCGCTTATAATTAATTCGATACTCATTGAATAAAGCTCCTTTTAGACCGACAATAAGAATATTGCCATATGAAATTATACCAATCCTTCGGGGATTGTCTTTCCATTCCTCTAGTAGAAATTGAACAAATCAATATGACATAAAGTTATGTATTTTTCATTTGAAATCAATACATGCAACTTCAAATGTAAGCTGCTCACCACGAGCATGTGTTTTTCTTCAAGAATATTAATTGTGCTAACTTAGGAGCAACAATTTAAATCAAAGATAATCATATATTACCGAAAATATGAAGTACTCATCAAGAGTATGTGATATTTTTCAAAAGTATCAATTATGCTACCTTGGGAGCAACAATTTATAAGCATATAACACCCAAAATATAAATTACTCTAAAGAGTATGTAAATATTAATTAAAAATATTAATCGTGCTACGCCATGAGCAACAATTTATATCAATGTGGTGATAATGTATAATTCAATAACACAAGGCCATATAGAAAATATTCAAAATAATGCCTTTTTTTGTTTAATATTCTTCAGGAATATTAACTTTAATTGATGTGTTTATCATAAATACTATCATGAAACTATGACAATATATCGTTGTGTTTTATCAAGAACATCAACAATTTCTTTTTAATAATCTTCTGGATTATTAAAATTACAAATTCATGTTTCTTCGGGAAGCCATGAAAATATATTAATGTAATGTATTAAAAGAATCATTACAAATAATTTTATATCAATGATACAAGTATTATCATCAATATAATATGTAATAACTATCGTTATTACTCTTCTTCCAGAAGAAAGCGCAATAAATATTATGCAATAAATTCAACATCTATAAGATGTTGATGAAATTGGTCAACTCAAAATAATACAATTTTAAGTGTATAAATGTATTTCATGATATTTACTAGTAATTTGTGATATTTATCATACAATATGTGTGAATTTGTATTAATATATCTTCAGGATATATATCATAAATAAACATATAATTAAATAATATATAAAACATGTAAATATTGAAAGTATTGGGATTAATAGACTTGTAAAAAAAATCTCTCCGATTTTCGAAAATACCGTATTGGGGAGAGAAAATACCGTATATTCCTAATATAATATAAATACCGTATTCTATACTCATACAAACGCTAAAATACCCAATCCCCCTATATACTAATGCAGAATATGCTGAGCCTATATGACAGCTTCCCATGCTTCGGCTGCCACATGTCATCTTCTGATCATCTTCTGATGCTTCGGTTGCTCATGTGTCATATTCTCATGCTTTGGTTAACACATCATCATTTCCTAACCTATTTATTAATTACCTAAATTAATTACCTCAATTAATAAGTAGTAAATAATATTACCTAAATTATTGGCTGCCGCTTAAAAAAAATCTGCACAAGAAGCAAGAATATCCTTTATTGCCGCTTAAAAAATAGGTCTGCAGAGGAAAGCTAGAAATTATGAAATTATGAAAATTGAAAAGCTAGAAAACACAATAAAAGTGATATTCAATTAGTTTTACATATGTAAAATACAAGCAAGAAAAACAGAGGAAAAAAAACTCGGACAATTTAATTTCTTATATATTTGAAATATCTCTTTGAAAATTCAATAAAATCAGTAATTATATAATTTCGTAAATATAAGTTTTTTCATTTATTTTGTTATTTTTATTAATTAAATAAGATTAAAACTAAAATAGACTAATTGATTTATGCCATAAGTTCTTTGATTTATTTATAAATAATGATTAAAACCATTGTTTTTACACTTTCAGTAATATTTTTAATAAGAGTATTTTTATTTATTTAATTGATTAGGACTTCAAGTACCTTCTTAGTTATATATATTCAATACTTCTTTTACAATATTCCCAAGCATCTTTCATTTCAGTTGATATTTATTTTATTGATATATCTAATTATAGTGACTAACTAATATAAACTAACTAATTAGTGGAATATATAATATTTCCGCGAGATTTTAGGTTTAAGTTTTTAATATATGTTGCAAACTGATATATTCAATTTGTCTTTGATTGGGATTTATGTTGTTAATTAATGAAATATAAAATATTTCTATAAATATAATCAATTCCTCCGGTAAAATAAAAGAAAGAAAAATAGAGAAAAAAATACTCGGACAAATTTTGTTCTTTGTTAAGTCTTTTCCTTTGAAAACACATAATCGATTTTGTCTTTTTCACCTTCAGATTTCTTAATATTTACTTTTTAGATAATTCTTAATATTTTCTTTTGTAAGTTTTACTTAATCCTTTCAAGTTAATTTCATTTCCGAGTATGCTAAAATAACAGTATGTTACAAAATTTACATATTTCTTGAGATTTCTCAACAGGTATAGTTTATAAATCTCCCCTATATATTAATGCAGAATACGTTGAGCCTAAATGACAGTTTCTCATGCTTCGGCTGCCACATGTCTTCTGTTGGTGCTTCGTGTACTTATGTGTCACCCTTTCATGCTTAAGCTGACACATATTACTCGCCTAATCATCATTGCATTAATTACATTATAATTATACCTCAAATAACTCCTATCTACCTTATTAAATTCTATGAATTAAGGAATATAAATTATGAATAAATAAAAATTGATTATATTACAGAAATATTTTATGTTTTCATTAATTAAAAAATAAATTCTAAACAAAGAGAATTTAATATAGTAGTGTGCATTATACATTAAAAATTTAAACCTAAAATATTGCGAAAATATTATATATTTCTATTAATTAATTATTTTATATTAGTTAGTCACGTAATTATGTATATCAATAAAAGAAATATCAACTGAAATGAAAGATACTTGGGAGTATTGCAAAAGAAGTGTTGAATATATATATATATATATATATAATTAAAAAGGTACTCAAAGTCTTAATCAATTAAATAAATCAAAATTATCTTATTAAAATTTTTTATTGAAAGTATAGAAACAATGATTTTAATTATTATTTATAAATAAATCCAAAATATTATGGAATAAATCAATTAGTCTATTTTAGTTTTAAATCTTATTTGGTTAATATAAAAATACCAAAATAAATGAATAAAACTCATACTTACTAAATTATAACTGATTTTATGATTTTTCAAAGAGATATTGCTAAATATATAAGAAGTTAAATTTAATAATAATATACTAATACGTAGATTCATCTTTGCATAAAGAGAATTCCAGAAAGTATGATTATTTTAAAATGAATATACATATAGCTTCACTTCAACCAAATGTTCTCGAGATTTTTTGTAATATTGGTTTCAGAAATTACTAAAAGTACTTCAAGTCTTTTTCTATTTTTTAACGTAAAATAGGGAGACTTTAATACTCTTAAATATGAAGCTGAATATTTGAAAAAGTATCATATATGTAATATCCGCAATTTTCGATTTTTCGATAAATTTCTTTTTTCAGCCAGAGTCCGTTTTGACGACTCGCTCATGACCGTTTCGTCATTTCGAGAATGATTAATTCTGTACTTTTTGTCATCCGAGTTCGTTTCGGTATCGTTTTGTTGAGTTCTGAGCTTTTTAGCGACTTTTCCGCACTTGAGTTCGATTCTTGCGAATCTCGTCCGAAATTGTTGTTTCGAGTTTCTCGTAAGTTCATTTAATGTTATTATTCATGTTGCGAGCTTTGGTTTGGTGTTTCGATCGCGTATCGTGATTTTCGGACGTTTTGGGCCATTTTCGTAATTTCCCAAAGTTTTGGGTAATTACTTAGTTGTTGAATTCGAGCCTTCGGGTGGTCGGAATTGTGTGTTCTCTTAGCTCTTAGATTCGTCTTTGCGAGTACGTCGAAACCGTATCATCGATTTGTATTCGGAGTTCGGGTTTCGGGGTCGTTCGGGCCGTCGGAGTTGGCCGGCCGAGTCATGGCCGGCAACACAGGCCAGGCCAGCCTGCCAAGTCACGGCCGGTAGTGCTTGGCGACCTCCGCCGAGTCACGGCCGTAGTGCTCGGCGATTCCGAGCGGTCAGTGGCCGCAGACATCTTGGCAGGCCGCGGCACACTCTGTGGCATTTTTCGCCAAACCGATCAGACGTGCCGCGGCACACTCCGGCCGAGCGGCACAATGCCGACCCGGGAGCCATTTTTGGGCTGTGCCGGCACCGCTGTGCGGCTATTTATGGCCCCGCAGACGGGTTTTGGCCATTTTTCTCACTCGTTTTCTTCCCTTATGGTGGAGCTTGGTTAATCATGGAGAGATGTTGTTGGACAATGAATCCATGAGGTTTTGGAGTTCATATAATCAATCATCCATCCTATAACACCCTACGATCTACCGAATCAGTCATATTTCCTAGAAATATAGTTTTGTTGAATTTGTGGGTTTTGGATGATTTCTTCCGATTAATCCGATTTAACTTAGGATTATGATGGATTGATGATTATTTAGATGTATTATATCATTTCCTTTATTAATCCATGGTTGGATCGTTTGATTCGTTGTTTTGGTCGAGTTCTTAGTCAACGCCTTGAAGGTGTCCTAAAATGTCTTAGAGGGGTTTTCGGGCGTTCTACGATTATTCTTCCTCGTATGATCGATGATTTATTGATTGTATGATGTTAGGGTCGTGTTTCTTGCGAAGAAACCGTGTTGAACCCTTTCGTTCATCGCCGTCTTCCGCTTCGATAGCATCGGGCGTTTGAAGCTTTAGGTTGAGCCGTGTTCGTCGGGATACTTGCGTGCGATTTGAGGCAAGTACCTTGCCCATACTTTTCTTATTTTATGGATATGATGATCGGTGATCGTCTTGGTGTGTTTATTTGGTTGTTTGAAATGAAGTTTCAAAAGATTTCGGTTTTGCCTCGTTAAAGGCTCTCTTTCAAAACGCGTGTGTGTTTTGTGAACGTTGTGTTTTGGGAATTGATTATTTTGAACGTTGAAGGATTTGATGATGATACTCCTATTGTTTAAAGTTATGGAATCGTGTATTCCGTATTTAATCTTGTTATTGTGTTTTGAAGAGTTTGATAATGGTGTCGAGTTAATGGCCATCTCTAGTGAGTATTCTTAATGAACTTACATTCTTAGCATGTTAGTTTTGCATGAGTAGTGTGTGTGTGTATGCTCACTATGGGTTAGATCCGACGGGGTCTCGGTAGGGGTCCACGGAGGGGTGGATCCGCGAGCTTGCTTTTAACCACTACGGGTTAGATCCGACGGGGTCTCGGTAGGGATCCACGGAGGGGTGGGTCCACGGTTAATTGTGGTGCATTTTGCAAATGTGATTTGATAATGGCATTTCCGGAAATGAGTGTTTTGGAACTATGTTTTCATGATTGCATGCATCGACTAAGTGTGTAAGAGGTAAGTGTTCGTTTGGCTTACTTGGCTAGGATGGCGCTAGAGTATTTTGTTGTTTGTGTTAAATCCTTTATTTGTGGATTTTGATGTTGGGAGACGAACCTTATGGTCGTTCTTGTGTACTGTGAGTTAATGAGATTTGGGGCTAAAATCCAATGGTTTTATAAAGGTCATTTGACGGATTTGGGGCTAAAATCCCAACGGTTTGGTAAAGGTCATTTTTCGGAAAGTAAACTTTTGGGGCAGTGACCCCTTTTGTCTTTTGGATTTTGAAAAGTAGGATTTGATAATCCTAAATCGTTTTCTATTAAAACCCCCAATGGTATTTCAAATCATTTTATAAATTGTTTCCCTTGATATTTTGATCTTGAAATTTTGGGAAGTCTTTACTCAAACTTTCGCCTCGGGAAGTATTCATCTTGTTGTATTTGAACCTTTGAGGATTCCGAATTATTATCGTTCGTGGAATGTGAATTGTATGGCTCGTATTTGCACTTTGTTCTTGCACTAGCAAAACAGTGGAATTTTGCTAACCCCCGAGTATTCGAGGGGTGGATGTCTATTTTTGCATTCAGGTTTTGGAGCATAACACAGGGTCGGCACGAAGGATGATGAAAGATGAACGATACTAATCACACGAGGATCCGTTGATGTTGTATTGGTCTAGATGTATTTTCTTTTCCGCTGCAGTATCTTTTCCCCGTTGTACAGGAGTTTATTGTATTTTGACCCCTGCGTGGGTATATGTTGTAATTGAGTTGTATATTTTTATTGAAAGACCAAATCGGTCTACTGAGTCATTTAGCCTTGAAGGCATTGTCGAGATGTTAAATGTTGTTACCAGCCTGGTAGATCTTCGAGGAGAGGGTCTACGGCGTGTAATATCCCTGAGTGGATTGGGGGTGTTACATAAATGGTATCAGAGCTTAGGTTGTGGAAACCTAGGTTGTCGGGTCAGTGGTGTCTGTTGAGTTTTGTCTTGTCGGATTATGTCTGACTAAGTCGTGTCGCGACGCGTCGTTTGAGTTTGTTGGTCGTGATTAGTATCGTGGGGCGATCATCATCTTCGTGCGACCTGTGGAAGTAAGTCTCCCTTCTTTGTGTTGTGCCTCGTGTGACACGAGCTATTTTTATGATTATTTGTTAAGTGATGGAATCCTTATGTGGATTTTGATTTCACGATATGTATTTAGTCGACTCTCGTATTTGATTTATACGAGGAGTGTCGTCGCTTGTGATGTCTTTTTATTGTTGTTTTTGTCCGTTGCCGATGATTTTCGAATCGATTTGCACGTTTTACAAGTTCTCTTGTGGAGGCTTTGTGCTTATACGCGTTCGACTTGTTCACTAGCCAGTGCGGGCGGGTCCTTAGAGGCCTCGAATGGGGTCAGTGGTTTTGTTCTGAATGTGGTATTTTATCGTTTATTTCTGTTTAAAGACATGTATTGTCTTGATTTTAAACGTTTTGATGCATGTACTAGGAGGTGTTTTAGCGTACGTCGATATGTGTGAGTTTTGGGCATTCTGGCCTATTGGATTTTTGAAAACCTTGAGTATCTTAGAAAATTAAATTTCGAGACGTACTTTTAAAACGAATTATTTTCTTGCGGTGTTTTCAAGGTGCTTTCTCGTGCCGCAATATATTTCAAAAAAATTTCCAATTGAGGACCAAAAGTATTTTGAGATATTTTCGATGTTTAGAAACACTTATACTTAGACCCGAGGGTCGAATATTTCTGAAAGTTTTCACTAAGAGAAAGTGTCCTCATTTTTATCAAATGCGAAATGGTTCTCCAATGTCTCGATAACGATGTTTCACGTTTGTACTTTTTGAAAGGTGATACTCAAGATCAACCGGTGTTCTTCTAAATTATTTTCAAAATGAGGTTTTCGTTTTTAAAACATATCCATTCCCGTTTGAGGGCTGGGTATGTATGTATGATGTTCGCGTTGTCATTTTGATATTTGCTCCCGAGTATGACCGAATTGGCGGTGTGAGCGTTGAGTCGTTTTCCACACATTTGTTGTGTTAGCCCCTTGTGAGAGGCGGGATGTTGGTGTTGAATATTGTCGCCTCGTGGTGATTTCTGCGTTGTCGCGCATGTGCGAGCTGTTAGAGCTTGGGTTGGTATGGCCGTGTGCATCGGTGATCGTTCCGTTATGTGTCGGTTGTTTAATGTCTTGTTACCTTGCTCCTGTTTTTGTGAATTTTGTGGATGAGGTCGGAGGTAATACCCGTACTATTTTGACTTCAGTATTTTCCCTTTCTCCAGTCCATCGATTCGCTCATGTTCATTGATACTTTCTGAACTTGTTCTGTATTTCGATTTCATCGTCTGAACGAACTGTGATCTTGTTGTGGGTCGATCTGGTTATCGCTGTGACTTTTTCGAGTTCGGTTCGATTCTTGTGAACCTTGTTCGGAAGTGACATCATCTAGTTCTAGTAGTTCTTTTATTCGTAGTGTATCGGATTTTGAACTTCTGTATTCTCGACTCTGTCGACTCGTTTATGTTCGTTGACATTTTCTCAGTTTGTCCTACCCCTTGCTTTTGTTGATCGAATGAGTGTGGTATTGTTTCGGAATAACTCGTTTGTCGTTGTGACTTTTCAATCGCTATTCCCTTTCCTGTGGATCTTATGGGAATGCATGTCTCGTTGTTCTCGCTGATCATCCTGATAGTTGTTGTTTGAGTTTTATTATCCTTCGTGTTTGGGACATGATTGTTCGATTTTGTTGTCTTGATCGTTTATTTGTTCGGTTTTTGTTCTCGTTTTGTGATTTTTGAGCATTCAGGCTCCTTCCTAATTTCCTTAAGTTCGAGAAATTAGTCTCATTTTCGATCTTCCAACCCTTGGGCGGTGGAATTTCGTATTTCTTCAGCGTTTGGCTCGCGTTTGGATTGATGAACCGTTGGGTTGGTCAACCGTATTGATTTTCGTTCGTTGTGTTTTGTGATTGTTCGGATAATTGACTTGATTGTATTATCCATTTGATGACGCTTGTCACTTGTTGGTTTTATTATATCCCTAACGGCGACGTTGTGTTGGTCGTCGTGGAGCGTGTTTTCACGCCGTATATTCCTTGCGTTGCTTGTAACATTTCGCCGATGGGCATAAGTTACGCATTTCCTTGCGTATCTCGTTGAGTTTTCCTGGCGGGATATTGCTTCTCCCTAATTGTTTTAAGTTTCGGGACGAAACTTCTTTTAAGGAGGGTAGAATGTAATATCCGCAATTTTCGATTTTTCGGTAATTTTTTTTTTCGGCCAGAGTCCGTTTTGACGACTCTCTCATGACCGTTTCGTCATTTCGAGAATGATTAATTCTGTACTTTTTGTCATCCGAGTTCGTTTCGGTATCGTTTTGTTGAGTTCCGAGCTTTTTAGCGACTTTTCCGCACTTGAGTTCGATTCTTGCGAATCTCGTCCGAAATTATTGTTTCAAGTTTCTCGTAAGTTCATTTAATGTTATTATTCATGTTGCGAGCTTCGGTTTGGTGTTTCGATCGCGTATCGTGATTTTCGGACGTTTTGGGCCATTTTCGTAATTTCCCAAAGTTTTGGGTAATTACTTCCGTTGTTGAATTCCGAGCCTTCGGGTGGTCGGAATTGTGTGTTTCCTTAGCTCTTAGATTCGTCTTTGCGAGTACGTCAGAATCAGTATCATCGATTCGTATTCGTGTTCGGGTTTCGGGGTCGTTCGGGCCGTCGGAGTTGGCCGGCCGAGTCATGGCCGGGCAACTTTGGGCCAGGCCCAGCCGGCCGAGTCACGGCCGGTAGTGCTCGGCGACCTCCGGCCGAGTCACGGCCGCGGTGCTCAGCGATTCGGCCGGCGATCCGTGGGCCGCGGCACATGATGGCAGGCCGCGGCACACTCTGTGGCATTTTTCGGCCAAACTGACCGGTGCCGCGGCACACTCGGCCGAGCGCGGCACAATGCCGACCACTGGAGACATTTTGGGCCTGCCGCGGCACACTCGGCCAGGCCGCGGCACACTGTGCAGCCTATTTATGGCCCTGCAGACGGGTTTTTGGCCATTTTTCTCACTCGTTTTCTTCCCTTCCGCGGCTGGAGCTTGGTTAATCATGGAGAGATGTTGTTGGACAATCAATCCATGAGGTTTTGGAGTTCATATAATCAATCATCCATCCTATAACACCCTACGATCTACCGAATCAGGTCATATTTCCTAGAAATCTAGTTTTGGGGAATTTGGGTGTTTTGGTTGTTTTCTTCCGATTAATCCGATTTAACTTAGGATTATGATGGATTGATGATTATTTAGATGTATTATATCATTTCCTTTATTAATCCATGGTTGGATCGTTTCGATTCGTTGTTTTGGTCGAGTTCTTAGTCAACGCCTTGAAGGTGTCCGGTAAAATGTCTTAGAGGGGTTTTCGGGCGTTCTACGATTATTCTTCCTCGTATGATCGATGATTTATTGATTGTATGATGTTAGGGTCGTGTTTCTTGCGAAGAAACCGTGTTGAACCCTTTCGTTCATCGTCGTCTTCCGTTTCGATAGCATCGGGCGTTTCGAAGCTTTCCGGTTGAGCCGTGTTCGTCGGGATACTTGCGTGCCGATTTCGAGGCAAGTACCTTGCCCATACTTTTCTTATTTTATGGATATGATGATCGGTGATCGTCTTGGTGTGTTTATTTGGTTGTTTGAAATGAAGTTTCAAAAGATTTCGGTTTTGCCTCGTTAAAGGCTCTCTTTCAAAACGCGTGTGTGTTTTGTGAACGTTGTGTTTTGGGAATTGATTATTTTGAACGTTGAAGGATTTGATGATGATACTCCTATTGTTTAAAGTTATGGAATCGTGTATTCCGTATTTAATCTTGTTATTGTGTTTTGAAGAGTTTGATAATGGTGTCGAGTTAATGGCCATCTCTAGTGAGTATTCTTAATGAACTTACATTCTTAGCATGTTAGTTTTGCATGAGTAGTGTGTGTGTGTATGCTCACTATGGGTTAGATCCGACGGGGTCTCGGTAGGGGTCCACGGAGGGGTGGATCCGCGAGCTTGCTTTTAACCACTACGGGTTAGATCCGACGGGGTCTCGGTAGGGATCCACGGAGGGGTGGGTCCACGGTTAATTGTGGTGCATTTTGCAAATGTGATTTGATAATGGCATTTCCGGAAATGAGTGTTTTGGAACTATGTTTTCATGATTGCATGCATCGACTAAGTGTGTAAGAGGTAAGTGTTCGTTTGGCTTACTTGGCTAGGATGGCGCTAGAGTATTTTGTTGTTTGTGTTAAATCCTTTATTTGTGGATTTTGATGTTGGGAGACGAACCTTATGGTCGTTCTTGTGTACTGTGAGTTAATGAGATTTGGGGCTAAAATCCATGGTTTTATAAAGGTCATTTGACGGATTTGGGGCTAAAATCCCAACGGTTTGGTAAAGGTCATTTTTCGGAAAGTAAACTTTTGGGGCAGTGACCCCTTTTGTCTTTTGGATTTTGAAAAGTAGGATTTGATAATCCTAAATCGTTTTCTATTAAAACCCCCAATGGTATTTCAAATCATTTTATAAATTGTTTCCCTTGATATTTTGATCTTGAAATTTTGGGAAGTCTTTACTCAAACTTTCGCCTCGGGAAGTATTCATCTTGTTGTATTTGAACCTTTGAGGATTCCGAATTATTATCGTTCGTGGAATGTGAATTGTATGGCTCGTATTTGCACTTTGTTCTTGCACTAGCAAAACAGTGGAATTTTGCTAACCCCCGAGTATTCGAGGGGTGGATGTCTATTTTTGCATTCAGGTTTTGGAGCATAACACAGGGTCGGCACGAAGGATGATGAAAGATGAACGATACTAATCACACGAGGATCCGTTGATGTTGTATTGGTCTAGATGTATTTTCTTTTCCGCTGCAGTATCTTTTCCCCGTTGTACAGGAGTTTATTGTATTTTGACCCCTGCGTGGGTATATGTTGTAATTGAGTTGTATATTTTTATTGAAAGACCAAATCGGTCTACTGAGTCATTTAGCCTTGAAGGCATTGTCGAGATGTTAAATGTTGTTACCAGCCTGGTAGATCTTCGAGGAGAGGGTCTACGGCGTGTAATATCCCTGAGTGGATTGGGGGTGTTACATAAATGGTATCAGAGCTTAGGTTGTGGAAACCTAGGTTGTCGGGTCAGTGGTGTCTGTTGAGTTTTGTCTTGTCGGATTATGTCTGACTAAGTCGTGTCGCGACGCGTCGTTTGAGTTTGTTGGTCGTGATTAGTATCGTGGGGCGATCATCATCTTCGTGCGACCTGTGGAAGTAAGTCTCCCTTCTTTGTGTTGTGCCTCGTGTGACACGAGCTATTTTTATGATTATTTGTTAAGTGATGGAATCCTTATGTGGATTTTGATTTCACGATATGTATTTAGTCGACTCTCGTATTTGATTTATACGAGGAGTGTCGTCGCTTGTGATGTCTTTTTATTGTTGTTTTTGTCCGTTGCCGATGATTTTCGAATCGATTTGCACGTTTTACAAGTTCTCTTGTGGAGGCTTTGTGCTTATACGCGTTCGACTTGTTCACTAGCCAGTGCGGGCGGGTCCTTAGAGGCCTCGAATGGGGTCAGTGGTTTTGTTCTGAATGTGGTATTTTATCGTTTATTTCTGTTTAAAGACATGTATTGTCTTGATTTTAAACGTTTTGATGCATGTACTAGGAGGTGTTTTAGCGTACGTCGATATGTGTGAGTTTTGGGCATTACGGCCTATTGGATTTTTGAAAACCTTGAGTATCTTAGAAAATTAAATTTCGAGACGTACTTTTAAAACGAATTATTTTCTTGCGGTGTTTTCAAGGTGCTTTCTCGTGCCGCAATATATTTCAAAAAATTTCCAATTGAGGACCAAAAGTATTTTGAGATATTTTCGATGTTTAGAAACACTTATACTTAGACCCGAGGGTCGAATATTTCTGAAAGTTTTCACTAAGAGAAAGTGTCCTCATTTTTATCAAATGCGAAATGGTTCTCCAATGTCTCGATAACGATGTTTCACGTTTGTACTTTTTGAAAGGTGATACTCAAGATCAACCGGTGTTCTTCTAAATTATTTTCAAAATGAGGTTTTCGTTTTTAAAACATATCCATTCCGTTTGAGGAAATTTGGGTATGTATGTATGATGTTCGCGTTGTCATTTTGATATTTGCTCCCGAGTATGACCGAATTGGCGGTGTGAGCGTTGAGTCGTTTTCCACACATTTGTTGTGTTAGCCCCTTGTGAGAGGCGGGATGTTGGTGTTGAATATTGTCGCCTCGTGGTGATTTCTGCGTTGTCGCGCATGTGCGAGCTGTTAGAGCTTGGGTTGGTATGGCCGTGTGCATCGGTGATCGTTCCGTTATGTGTCGGTTGTTTAATGTCTTGTTACCTTGCTCCTGTTTTTGTGAATTTTGTGGATGAGGTCGGAGGTAATACCCGTACTATTTTGACTTCAGTATTTTCCCTTTCTCCAGTCCATCGATTCGCTCATGTTCATTGATACTTTCTGAACTTGTTCTGTATTTCGATTTCATCGTCTGAACGAACTGTGATCTTGTTGTGGGTCGATCTGGTTATCGCTGTGACTTTTTCGAGTTCGGTTCGATTCTTGTGAACCTTGTTCGGAAGTGACATCATCTAGTTCTAGTAGTTCTTTTATTCGTAGTGTATCGGATTTTGAACTTCTGTATTCTCGACTCTGTCGACTCGTTTATGTTCGTTGACATTTTCTCAGTTTGTCCTACCCCTTGCTTTTGTTGATCGAATGAGTGTGGTATTGTTTCGGAATAACTCGTTTGTCGTTGTGACTTTTCAATCGCTATTCCCTTTCCTGTGGATCTTATGGGAATGCATGTCTCGTTGTTCTCGCCAGATCATCCTGATAGTTGTTGTTTGAGTTTTATTATCCTTCGTGTTTGGGACATGATTGTTCGATTTTGTTGTCTTGATCGTTTATTTGTTCGGTTTTTGTTCTCGTTTTGTGATTTTTGAGCATTCAGGCTCCTTCCTAATTTCCTTAAGTTCGAGAAATTAGTCTCATTTTCGATCTTCCAACCCTTGGGCGGTGGAATTTCGTATTTCTTCAGCGTTTGGCTCGCGTTTGGATTGATGAACCGTTGGGTTGGTCAACCGTATTGATTTTCGTTCGTTGTGTTTTGTGATTGTTCGGATAATTGACTTGATTGTATTATCCATTTGATGACGCTTGTCACTTGTTGGTTTTATTATATCCCTAACGGCGACGTTGTGTTGGTCGTCGTGGAGCGTGTTTTCACGCCGTATATTCCTTGCGTTGCTTGTAACATTTCGCCGATGGGCATAAGTTACGCATTTCCTTGCGTATCTCGTTGAGTTTTCCTGGCGGGATATTGCTTCTCCCTAATTGTTTTAAGTTTCGGGACGAAACTTCTTTTAAGGAGGGTAGAATGTAATATCCGCAATTTTCGATTTTTCGGTAATTTTTTTTTTCGGCCAGAGTCCGTTTTGACGACTCTCTCATGACCGTTTCGTCATTTCGAGAATGATTAATTCTGTACTTTTTGTCATCCGAGTTCGTTTCGGTATCGTTTTGTTGAGTTCCGAGCTTTTTAGCGACTTTTCCGCACTTGAGTTCGATTCTTGCGAATCTCGTCCGAAATTATTGTTTCAAGTTTCTCGTAAGTTCATTTAATGTTATTATTCATGTTGCGAGCTTCGGTTTGGTGTTTCGATCGCGTATCGTGATTTTCGGACGTTTTGGGCCATTTTCGTAATTTCCCAAAGTTTTGGGTAATTACTTCCGTTGTTGAATTCCGAGCCTTCGGGTGGTCGGAATTGTGTGTTTCCTTAGCTCTTAGATTCGTCTTTGCGAGTACGTCGTAACCGTATCATCGATTCGTATTCAGGTTCGGGTTTCGGGGTCGTTCGGGCCGTCGGAGTTGGCCCCGGCCGAGTCATGGCCGGGCAACACAGGCCCAGCCGGCTTGCCGAGTCACGGCCGTAGTGCTCGCAGCCTACGGCGAGTCACGGCCGGCGGTGCTCAGCGATTCGTAGCGGCGATCGTGGCGCGGCACATGATGGCAGGCGCGGCACACTCTGTGGCATTTTTCGGCCAAACCAGTGCGGGTGCCGCGGCACACCCCGGACGAGCCGCGGCACAATGCCGACCACTGGGAGACATTTTTGGGCTGTGCCGCGGCACACTCCGGGCCATGGCACATGCGGCTGTTATGGCCTATGGCCCCGGGTTTTTGGCCATTTTTCTCACTCGTTTTCTTCCCTTCCGCGGCTGGAGCTTGGTTAATCATGGAGAGATGTTGTTGGACAATCAATCCATGAGGTTTTGGAGTTCATATAATCAATCATCCATCCTATAACACCCTACGATCTACCGAATCAGGTCATATTTCCTAGAAATCTAGTTTTGGGGAATTTGGGTGTTTTGGTTGTTTTCTTCCGATTAATCCGATTTAACTTAGGATTATGATGGATTGATGATTATTTAGATGTATTATATCATTTCCTTTATTAATCCATGGTTGGATCGTTTCGATTCGTTGTTTTGGTCGAGTTCTTAGTCAACGCCTTGAAGGTGTCCGGTAAAATGTCTTAGAGGGGTTTTCGGGCGTTCTACGATTATTCTTCCTCGTATGATCGATGATTTATTGATTGTATGATGTTAGGGTCGTGTTTCTTGCGAAGAAACCGTGTTGAACCCTTTCGTTCATCGTCGTCTTCCGTTTCGATAGCATCGGGCGTTTCGAAGCTTTCCGGTTGAGCCGTGTTCGTCGGGATACTTGCGTGCCGATTTCGAGGCAAGTACCTTGCCCATACTTTTCTTATTTTATGGATATGATGATCGGTGATCGTCTTGGTGTGTTTATTTGGTTGTTTGAAATGAAGTTTCAAAAGATTTCGGTTTTGCCTCGTTAAAGGCTCTCTTTCAAAACGCGTGTGTGTTTTGTGAACGTTGTGTTTTGGGAATTGATTATTTTGAACGTTGAAGGATTTGATGATGATACTCCTATTGTTTAAAGTTATGGAATCGTGTATTCCGTATTTAATCTTGTTATTGTGTTTTGAAGAGTTTGATAATGGTGTCGAGTTAATGGCCATCTCTAGTGAGTATTCTTAATGAACTTACATTCTTAGCATGTTAGTTTTGCATGAGTAGTGTGTGTGTGTATGCTCACTATGGGTTAGATCCGACGGGGTCTCGGTAGGGGTCCACGGAGGGGTGGATCCGCGAGCTTGCTTTTAACCACTACGGGTTAGATCCGACGGGGTCTCGGTAGGGATCCACGGAGGGGTGGGTCCACGGTTAATTGTGGTGCATTTTGCAAATGTGATTTGATAATGGCATTTCCGGAAATGAGTGTTTTGGAACTATGTTTTCATGATTGCATGCATCGACTAAGTGTGTAAGAGGTAAGTGTTCGTTTGGTTTACTTGGCTAGGATGGCGCTAGAGTATTTTGTTGTTTGTGTTAAATCCTTTATTTGTGGATTTTGATGTTGGGAGACGAACCTTATGGTCGTTCTTGTGTACTGTGAGTGATGAGATTTGAGGCTAAAATCCAATGGTTTTATAAAGGTCATTTGACGGATTTGGGGCTAAAATCCCAACGGTTTGGTAAAGGTCATTTTTCGGAAAGTAAACTTTTGGGGCAGTGACCCCTTTTGTCTTTTGGATTTTGAAAAGTAGGATTTGATAATCCTAAATCGTTTTCTATTAAAACCCCAATGGTATTTCAAATCATTTTATAAATTGTTTCCCTTGATATTTTGATCTTGAAATTTTGGGAAGTCTTTACTCAAACTCTCGCCTCGGGAAGTGTTCATCTTGTTGTATTTGAACCTTTGAGGATTCCGAATTATTATCGTTCGTGGAATGTGAATTGTATGGCTCGTATTTGCACTTTGTTCTTGCACTAGCAAAACAGTGGAGTTTTGCTAACCCCCGAGTATTCGGGGGTGGATGTCTATTTTTGCATTCAGGTTTTGGAGCATAACACAGGGTCGGCACGAAGGATGATGAAAGATGAACGATACTAATCACACGAGGATCCGTTGATGTTGTATTGGTCTAAATGTATTTTCTTTTCCGCTGCAGTATCTTTTCCCCGTTGTACGGGAGTTTATTGTATTTTGACCCCTGCGTGGGTATATGTTGTAATTGAGTTGTATATTTTTATTGAAAGACCAAATCGGTCTACTGAGTCATTTAGCCTTGAAGGCATTGTCGAGATGTTAAATGTTGTTACCAGCCTGGTAGATCTTCGAGGAGAGGGTCTACGGCGTGTAATATCCCTGAGTGGATTGGGGGTGTTACAATATAAACATAAATATACTGTTTCACTTCAATCAAATCAACTGAGTTTTTCTTTCGTAATTTTCTAAAATTTTAAGATCGTTTTTAATTAGGATAAAATTCTGATGTATATTTTTTAACTTATCCAAGCTATTCTTATATTACAATCTAAATTGTTAAATTTCTTAATAATTTAAGGCTAGAACTTGGATGTAGTTTCCTAAATTAACAGGTATATTTACAATAGGTCATTCAAGTAATTAAATTATATATACTACTTATATATATTTTTACTGCAATTTGAGAAGTGCTTTATTTTAAGTTATAAGTCAAGATCTATTATGTATTTTCAAAAAAAATTTAAATTCCAAACATTACTAAAACTAGACACAATTATTTAGTATAATTCTACATATGGAGTTGTATTAAAGGACAATGCATATATCGTTTATTCAAGTATAAGTTCTTCACTTTGGTATCATTGCAAACTCATAAGACTGACCAAGAATATGAGATTAATTATTGGACAGACAGTGTCATCTCACCATCTATAAGAAATTAAGGACTTCTCCGAATAAATCCTCAAAATTGTAGATGGTGAGTTGGGTGAAGAAGCCGATAGAGAAATCTTGATTGATATTCTTGATGTTTACTAATCTGGAATGCCGAAGATCATATTGGAGCCATTGCTGAAAGCACTATCATTCACTTATAAGTAACTTTCCATAAAGTAATTTCCTAAAGAAAGAGCAACCGTGACGCCAACAAACGACATTGTGGAGATAGTAAACGATTACGTGATGTCTATAATTTCAAAAGACAAACGGATATATCTCAGCTCTGATGGTATATGCAAAATTTCTGCGACCTCTAAAAGTCAAAATCAAGTATATCCAATGGATTTTTTTGAATAACATCAAATGTTCTAGAATTCCAAATCACATCTTGAAATCGTAAGTTATAGTCTCAATTATGCTAATTCAATATGGATCAATCATCACGATTACGAAATATCACATCATTAATAATTATCCAAATCCGTAACCATATTATTGAACAAAAAAATTCAGGAAATAATTTTGAGAGTAAAGTACTTATTCCACAATTGATATTAAGCCCGTTAGATAGCAGATTACCATTTAAATTTCAAATATGCCAATTCCCACTTATTATGAGCTTTACTATGACTATATTTAAGAGTCAATGTCACACACTCTCTCATGTCGGTATGTATCTTCCAAGACCGTATTCGCTCATGGTTAGCTTTATGTAGCCATATCAAGAGTAAAGATCAGGAAAGACTAGAAATCTTTTCTTGCAATGAGAATGGTGTAATCATAAACCGACAAATAATGTAGTTTATAAAGAAGTATTATGAAATTTATAATAAACGATTTACATATTATATATTTACATAAGAGTTCTTTTTTGTGTTCCCGTAAAATCGTCCCTGCCGATACAGTTCCAGCAGCAATCTGCTGCAATTACCCGTCTTCTCTCTTCTTTAACCAAGAGGTAAAAAAAAAAAAGAGGTAAAATAATCTCAAATTCACATTGTTCATAATTTTAAAAAAAAAAAAAAAGGCCTGGTCGTCACTTTCTAAAGTCAAAATCTAACAAATCCGTCATCCCTTTGATTTTGAAGAACCAAACACTTTTTTTTTTTTTTTTTTTTTTTTTTTTTTTACCTTCAGTCCAGGCCCCGACCGCCATGAAACACAGAATCCAGAAACTGAATAGGTTTGAGTCGCTTCTCACCGCCTCCTATAGTCGATCTGGACGGACCCAGTTACAGTTCATGGGAACTCGAGCCCAAAACCAAACGCCTCAGGCCCGTAACCCTCCCTCGATCTGACCATAATGGAGATTAGCGGCCAGTCACCACCCCTGCATGTTCAATCGTAGATTTAATCACCAACCTTGAGAATTCCAAACCGCCTTACTCAACTCAAACACCATGTCCCATTCAATCAGCTTGAATCGAACCCATCATCACTTTGAATTTGTTGGTGCGGTGTGTGTATGTGCCGGAGAGCCTCGCCGAGAGATAAGTGAGAAATGCGACTATCTCGGCCGACTTGTAGTATCTCGAGGGGATATTTGAAACTTTACAAAAATAACCGAGTTCTTCTGTAACAGGCTAAAAGCTGAAGGGAAGAATTTGTAATTTTCCAGAACGAATGAAAAAATGTCCTAATTCTGGTGGCATTCTATGATTTTCAGACCTTGGTGATGAAGCGACAATAGAACGAAGCGGGGACAATGAGGCGAACATGTTACCTCTAGATCGGGGGTGAGGTCGAGCCTCTTGGGGGTACTCAGCACAAGGGACGATCCCCCTCGTGTGCGTGTGTGGAAAAAAAAAAGCGACAATAGAACGAATTGGGACTCCTGAGAAAGTGGTAAATGCATTCGGGCCAGAAGTAATTGGAGAGAATGTAGGAGGAAAAGTTCTAAACTCTAAGATAGCCAAACACTCGGGTAGAAAATATTACCACTTTGAGTTGCAACCGCCTCATGTTCTTATTATGGCAACAGCAGCACGAAACCGCCTCTACTTAACTCGACGTTACTGGAAATGGTAACAAAAATATTCATACAACAACAACATCAGAATCTTAGTCCCAAAATGCTTTGGTGTCGGCTATCATGAATCATTCTCTGAAAACGTTAATTCGTTTCCAATAGAACGGTCAGAGAGATAAATATTCAGCTTTTGTTGAACTTTTTTTTAACTAAATTAGGTATGCTCGTTTTTTTTTTTCTCAGGTCTGCAATGGAAAAAGCATTACAAGGATCTCAAAAGGATAGCCGACTCTTTTCGGATCATATAATACAGAAATTCCAATATGCCGGGGAAAACGGATTTGAGCTTGTAATTAACAAGTGGTTTTATAAAGTTCTGTAATGTTATATAGTACAACACAGATCTTCCTCCCACATTATACACCAGGAATAGTCTGCAAAATACATTTTCTGTAAATTAACCTAAAAACAGATTTTTTTTAACACTTTAAGGGGGTATTTGTAATTTTGAAAAATAACTGGACCTTTTTTGGCAATTAGGCTAAACCTCGGGGAGTAGTTTTCATAATTATACCTAGTTTCAAACGCCTTAAATCATAAGTGCACTACATCCAGGTGTTTTCCCAGACCCTCTAGCTGAAAAGACAACTCGTGCTCCTTGAGCCATCTCCCATCTTTCCGACTCTGCATATATGTTGGATACTAGCAAATAATGTGTGTCAACATGTGAATCATGATCCGATTTCAGCTTGCCAACCAATTCCAATACTTTTTCTGCCATAATTGTGTCATAATGGATTCGACATGCCCCAAGCATAGCCCCAAGTACCTTATCATTTGGCGCCATAGGCATCCCCTTTACTACATCAAAAGCATATTGCAATTTACCTGCACGTCCCAACATATCAACAAGACAGCCATAATGCTTTATGTTCGGTTTCAATCCACATTTTTCCATCTTAGAGAATGTTTCTAAGCCCACATCCACAAAACCTCCATGTGCACAAGCTGATAAAATGGATAAGAAAGTAATGGCATCAGGTTTTACACTTGAGTCCTTCATTTGGCCAAAAATTTCAATGGCCTCCCCACTTCGGCCGTGAATCGCATATCCCGTAATCAGACTATTCCACGTTGCAGTGTTCTTTACCGGAATTTCTTCAAAAACCAATCGTGCATTTTCCAAATCCCCACATTTTGCATACATGTCGACTAATCCGTTTAGAACGAATTCATTCAACTCGATCCCTTTCTCCCGAATAATAATCTCATGGATTTTCTTGCCAATATCTAGCATTCCTGATTGAGCGCAAGCTGATAAAACACTCGTCAATGTGACCTCGTCCGGCTCAAACCCTTCCTCTTGCATTCTCGTAAAAGCATCAAACACTTCTTTGCACATCCCATTTTGTGCATAACCCGATATTAAGGAATTCCAATTAACCAAATTTCTCAAACTCATCCGATCAAAAATCTCCCTCGCCTTCAAAAAATCACCTTTTTTGAAATATCCCGTAGTCATCACCGACCATACGAAAAAGTTCCTCACTCTCATTCTCTCAAACACTTCCCTTGCAGCCTCCATATCCCCATTACTCACGTACCCATTAACGATCACCGTCCACGTCACCACGGTCTTCAAATCCTCAGGCACACTTTCGAAAACTTGTCTCGCCATTGCCATATCCATGTTTCTCGCGTACCCATCAATCATCTTGTTCCAAGTGACCGACGTCTTCTCTGGCATGTTCTCAAACATAACCGACGCGAGGCGCGTATCACCGTTCCTCATGCACCCTCCTATCATCGCATTCCAAGAGACCACATTCCTGTCAGGCATATGATCGAACACTTTCCGTGCACTTACTATGTCACAACATTTACCGTACATATCAACCAATGAAGTCCCCACCATGACATCGGATTCTACGCCGGACTTCACAATTTCCGAATGCAAAGCCTTCCCGAGTCTAAGCGAGGAAAGTAACGCGCAGGCTTTGAGGACTAATGGGATCGAGCTGATTAAAATGCTTCCGTTGCCGCGATTGCGAGTGTACATCAATATCGCTTGCTTGGGTTTTTTCTGAGAGACGTAGTTTCTTATAAAGTAAGACCAGCTTGATGGGTTTCCGGCGCTATCCGAGAGGTTTATTTGAGTCTCTTGATCTTGCGTTCCAAGTGTTTGATATTTGGTCAGTCCTTGTGCGAAGGTTGTGGGTTTCATATCAGCTCTTGATGATAGTTGGGACTTGGGAATGATGTTAGCTGATGAATATACAGAAAAAGTGAACCGGGGTACATGGATGGACTGTGTTTTTTCAATAAGGGCTGACCCGCACCCGCCGCTCAGCTATGCCGGTGAACATTTGGAGTAATTTTTTTTTACCAACTTAAACTATTACCGGATTTCACTGTCTCCTGAACCTTTATCTGTAAAACTTAAACACTTGGAACTTTTTAAAATTTTCAATTCAACACTTCCATTAACATTTTTTTAACTCCGTTAGTTATAAATAGACATGTGTCAAGCATATGATATAGTTTCCCTACCCATCCACCTAGAGGTGTTCACGGTTCCGGTTCGAACCGCCGAACCGTCTGTTCGGAACCGTTGACCGCGGTTCGGTTAACCGTTGACCGTGGTTCGGTTTAAAACCGGAACCGTCAACCGTTTTAAGACGGTTCGGTTTTGGTTCGTCATTTTGACGAACCGCAAACCGGCGCAACTGCCGGTTTTTAAAAAAAAATCAAAATTTGAATTTTGAACAGTTGTGAACCGGCGGTTCAACCGAGAACCGGCGGTTCACAACGGTCATATTTTTAATTTTTTTTTTATATTTTTACACCTATAAATACCCCCTCTCACCTTTCATTTTTCTCACACCAACTATTTTCTATCTATCTACTTTCTCTCTAATTTCTATTCTCTCAAGTGTTATACTTTTAATTGAAAAAAATGTCAAGTGGTCAATTCAACCGGGGAAAGGGAAAGGCTATCACCGGCATTCCTCGACGAGGAAGAGGCGGTGCTAGTGGTAGTACTCCTACTCATCATATTCATACTCTGAGTTCTAATTCTATTCCAAGTCTGAATTTTGGAGATTATGTTCCTGATGAATTAACCGAGGAACAAAACAACGAAATGTTTCAAGTCTCAAAATCGATTCATGAAGATGATGAGCAACCAACAAAACCAAAACAAAGGAAACCATCCGAGCTCAAATCTCCATTATTTGCGCTCCATTATACAAAAATGGACGACGTTGCATTCGGTCCCGGTCATTTCTTGGCCAAGTGCAACTATTGCGATAAAATGTACAAGTTTAAAAAAGGAGGAGGTTACGGGACACTCAATGCCCATATACAAAGACAACATCCCGATAAAGTTGGCATCGAGACTAATCAAACCCAACTTCGAGGCATGGCGACGTCGTCTAATGCCCCCAATCAAGGTAATAGTTTTTTATTTAAATTTAATCCAATTACCGCTAGAAAAGAATTAGCTAGATTTGTTTGTGGTAAATCTCTTCCTTTTAACTTTGTCGACGACCAAATGTATGAAAATTTTACTCAACTAAGTTTTAATCCCGCTAGTAAAAAAATTTCACGCTATATCGTAACTCGTGATATTCGAAAAACTACTAGCGAGGCAAAATTAATTTTAGCTAATATGTTTTTAAACTTAGATCATAAAGTTTGTATATGCTCAGATGCTTGGAGTGATCATTGGGAAGCAAATTCATATATGGGAATTACTTGTATTTGGATTGAAGATTCTTGGACTATACAAAAACGTTTAATTGGTTTTAGAGAGTTTAATATCGCACAAACCGCCCAAAATATTTCGCATAAAATTCATACAATTTTATCTGAATATAATTTAGTACAAAAAAAATTTTCAATTTCTTTTGATAATGCTAGCTCCAATACAGCTAGTTTATAATCACTTATTGCAATATGTGAGCCATCTCTTGGTGGAAAATTTTTTCATGTTAGGTGCATTTGTCATGTTCTTAATTTATGTGTTCAAGATGGTTTAACTGTTTTACAAGAAGCATATGCTCCTATCCGTGAAGCAATAACGTATTTAATTAGACATTCGTCTCTAGGTAAAAATGGAAGAGATATTGCATAAAAAATAATAGTCATCCAAAGAAATTTTCAAAAGATGTGCCAAATCGTTGGAATTCTACTTACAATTTGTTAAATGATAGTTATGAATATCGTATTGCATTGTGCAATTTTTATAACGAAGAACAAGTACCCGTTTGCTTATTGCCAACTCAATGGGATAAGTGCTCTAGTTTAATGGCACTTTAAAAAAATTTTAAAGAGGCAACTCAGTCTTTGTCCGGTGTTTATTATCCCACTTCTACACTTGTTGTTGAACATTGTGTTAAAATTGTACTTGTATTCAAGTCTTTAATTAAAATTCCTGAGTTATTTAATTGTATAAAAGAAATGAGAGACAAATGGATTAAATATTTCACCTACATTCCTCCGGGTTTTTTAGTTGCCAAACTTTTAGATCCTCAAGTTAGAGAGGAAGGTTTGCTAAAATTACTTACACTTTACTATAATGCTTTATTTCCTAATCCTATTGCTAATTTTAGTCCTCCAAATCCTAGCGAGTTAGTTCAAAATGCAAAAAATTTATTATCTACTCTTTATCGTGAATATGCTTGTAGTTATAGTGGTAGTTTTGATCTTGGAACGGGTTCTTCTTCTCCTGTTCACATTCCTTCTAGTAGTAGTAGTATATCTTCTTTTGGTTTTGCTATTCCGGATCTTAGTGAATGGAATGCCTATCAAGAAGATTTATCCCGAAAAAGAACAAGGTACCAAAGTAATGCTTATTAAGAACTTGAAAATTATTTAACTACTTGTGAATTGGGAGCTTTAGAACGTGGATCGGATGGTAATAAAAATCTTCTTAAGTGGTGGGCAAAAAGGTCTACAATCTTTCCTGTAGTTGCCACGATTGCGAAGGAAATACTAGCTGTCCCCGCATCAACAGTTTTTGTTGAACAAGCCTTCAGTGTAGAAGGATACATTCTGGATGAACGACGATCTCGATTGATGCCTCAAAATCTTGAAGCCCAAGCATTATTGAATGATTGGGTGAAAGCCGAGTTACGCCAACAAGAACCAAATTATAATGAACAAGAAGACAGTGATACATATGATACTGGATCTAGCAATGATTCGGTTGACTTGGGTGATTGAACCATCTCCTCTCCGCCTCCGCTCCACTCCCTAAGGTAAGTATAAGGTAAGTGAACTACGAGGACTTTGATTCCTAAGGTAAGGGGATAAGTAGACAACTTAATCCAAATATTCAAAGTTGAAATTCTTAATTTTAACTTTGAATATTTGTATTAAGCTCAAGTCCATTTTTATTCCCCCCCTCAATTTAAAAATGAACTACAAGGACTTTGATTTTGATTCCTAAACTCTAAAGTTACGGATATCGAATACGTAGGCGCTTAATTCAAAGATTTAAAATTACAAAATTCAAGTTTAAACTTTAATACTTGAATTAAGCTCAAGTCCAATTTTTACCCCATATTTTTTTTAAGTTAAAATTTAAAAATTTCAAAAAAAAAAAAAAAAACTGAACCGCCAAACCGCCGGTTCGGTTCTGGTTCGGAACCGGCGGTTCACGGTTCAAAACCATAATCGTGAACCGCTATAAGGCGGTTTGGTTTCGGTTTCGATTTTCGACAAACCGAAACCGACGGTTCGAAAAACCGGCGGTTTTGAACCGCCGAACACCTCTACACCCACCCACCAAGCTGATGGTGTACCCATTACTCCCAAACCTCTTGAGCATGTGAAATCGTTTATGTGATATCACTTTCACATTGCAATTGTGATACAAATGTGGGATGAAATGTTGAAACCAAAGCAATGTTATACATTTAAAACCATAAAAAATTAGAATGTAACACCAAAACAAAATTTAACACCAAAAAAACAGCAATTGTATTTTGTACCTAGCTTCTAAACAACAGCTATATATGCCCCATCTGTAACACCCCCAGATCGAACCGGGAATATTACACGCCGCAGATCCTCTCCGTGAGGATCCACCAGTCTAGACATCAAAATGACACATTACATTACATACCGACGAATCAAAATAGCGAACCACTAGACCGTTTTGGTCTTTCGTCACTGACTTACAAATCAAAATACATAAACTCATCCAGACTCATACCCACGCAAGGGTAAAATACTTGCAACAACGAACAATAAGACAGCGGAAAAGACAATACAATGGACTTCGACTAACTTAACCCAAAATTGGCCTTCGTGTGATTAGTATCATTCGTCTATCATCATCCCTCGTACCGATCCTGTGACTTGCTCCCGAAAACCTGCATGTACCTGGACACAATACAGATATCCACCCCCTGATTACTCGGGGGTTAGCAAAACTCCACTGTTTCGCTAGTGCAAGTATAAAGTGCAAATACGAGCCATACATAACACATTCCGAGAATACAACGAAAGACTTCCCGAGATATATTTGGTTAAAAATAGTTCAAGTCTTGAAAGTAGAAACGAAGCAAGTAAGCACTTTGAAAACATTTCCAAATCTCGGGAGTTTTGAAAACATTAGAAATTGAAAAGTTCTTAATTCCTCGAAAGTCATTTAGGGTCACAGCCCCAAAGGTCATTTTCCAAAATGAAAATTCGTTAACAAAACACGGGGTCCACGACCCAACCATTCCGGTCACAAAACACAGGGCCTACGACCCGATCATCCACTGCAATTCACTTACAAGGACACATTACACATAACACATCATTCTTATGCCATTCTAGCCAAGCACCAAGACTCGATATATAATGTCTCTCGACCCCGAGCACAAAGCATTGTGATACTCCGGACAATATCACAATTAACGAAAACATCAACGTCATCCTCAAGATGAAAACCACAACTGGTAACCCGCGGCCGTACCCCTTAGTATCGACCCCAGACATCCCGTCGGACACTCCGGGTGGGAAACCACTTCCGCGGCCGTACCCCTTAGTATCGACCCCCAGACATCCCGTCGGACACTCCGGGTGGAAGTTCATCCACACACGCACCCAAGTCCACTTCCGTGGCCGTACCCCTTAGTATCGACCCCCAGACATCCCGTCGGACACTCCGGGTGGAAGGAACAACACACACACACGTTCCAAAATCACAGTTGCAAACCACAAGCCTCGAAGGTCAATCACAGTATATATAGTCGAGGTACCTTACTAGAATGGCCAGTTCATCCAACATATACTCACGACCAAGTAATGATACGATTCATGCTAGAATTTCAACGATGCAGCTAGTACGAATAACATAACAACGAGGGAAAATACCTATCCAACCACGCCGAACGACACAATGAGACAGGATCATCAATAGGCATACGTTCCATACATATCTCAAGAAAAGGTTAAGCTATAAATCCTCAACGTCATAATCACACAAAACGATACCCCACACATACTTAAACAAGCATATTTAACAACGAAATCATACGAGTCATCTTTTAAGGAAGTATTGAAAAGCATATCAATTCCTTTGAAAGTTAATTATAGGCATTCATAAATCACGTATCGTAAATTACCAACTAATATATCCACAAAACACGTAATGTATGGGCAAGATACTTGCCTCGAATAACCACAACGCAGAGAATCGGCCGAAGTAGGTTGGCACGAACCGACTACGAACTCACCGACTCTACCGAAAGACAATCCGCAACAATGAACTACGAACGGAAACAATAACAACGAAAATAAATTCCAAAGTACGACCCAAAGCCGCTGAATTCAAAGAACGAATGACGAAAGTTCAAGTGTTTTCCCCAAAACGGCCAAGAACAAGATTCGTCCCGACAAAACACGAAAACGGAATTCTAAGTCGAAATATGGATATACAATCCATATAATATGTTTAACAACATCATTTAATCACAATTTATCCAACAAAAATGGATGGAAAACGAGATCGAGGACAAATCCCCCAAAAAGTCGATTCGAAGGAAATCAAGTAATATACTTCGATTCGACGAAGAACAATGGATTAAATGATGTTAAACACAAGAATACTACCAAGATTAATCATACCCATCATGGATTAATCAACAACACGGAACGAATCGGATAAAAATGCAAAAACCCCCAAATTCACGAAATTAGGGTTCTAAGGAAGATTACCTTGATTCGCTGGATCAAAGGATGATAACGGATGATTGATTGATGTTGTGACCTCAAGAACTTCAAGGATTTGTTGTCAAACAACATGGCTCCATGATGAGCATACCTCGGCGCGGAAGAGAAGGAGAAGGAGGAGAAAAATGGCCAAAACCCCGTCTGCGGGGCCATAACAGTGCACCACAGTGTGTGCTGCCCGCCGGGAGTGTGCCGCGGCACAGCCCAAAAATGGCTCCCGGTGGTCGGCGGTGCCGCGGCCCGACCGGCGTGTCTTTGCGGCACCCTGATCGGTTTGGTAGAAAAATGCCACAGAGTGTGCCGCGGCCCTGCGGCATGTGCCGCGCCCACTGATGCGGCTGCTCGGCGGAGCCGCCGAGCACTACCGGCCGTATCTCGGCGAGCCGCCGAGCACTACCGGCCGTAGCTCGGCCAGTGCCGGCCTGGGCCCAGATTGCCCGGCCATGACTCGGCCGGGGCCAACTCCGACGGCCCGAACGACCCCGAAACCCGAACCTGAATACGAATCGATGATACGGTTACGACGTACTCGCAAAGACGAATCCAAGAGCTAAGAGAACACACAATTCCGACCACTCGAAGGCTCGGAATTCGACAACGGAAGTAATTACCCAAAACTTTGGGAAATTACGAAAATGGCCCAAAACGTCCGAAAATCACGATACGCGATCGAAACACCAAACCAAAGCTCGCAACATGAATAATAACATTAAATAAACTTACGAGAAACTCGAAACAATGATTTGACGAGATTCGCAAGAATCGAACTCAAGTGCGGAAAAGTCGCTAAAAAGCTCGGAACTCAACAAAACGATACCGAAACAAACTCGGATGACAAAAAGTGCAGAATTAATCATTCTCGAAATGACGAAACGGTCATGAGCGAGTCGTCAAAACGGACTCCGGCCGAAAAAGAAACTTACCGAAAATCGAAAATTGCGGATATTACACCATCAACATAGATCACTAAAAAAAACAATAGCTTCAATGCTTCTAAAACAACTACTATTAAATTGCTTTTAAAACAACAGATAAAATAGTTTCTTGTTTAAGCTTGTTCCTCTTGCCACTACCTTCTGATCCAACAACTTGTGAGCTACCAACAACACCCCACTTCGTAATCCTCCAATTTGTGAGCCACAATCAACACCATCAGCTGTTATTGTAGCATTCTTTGCCTTTCTTCTTGCAGCTACCTTTTCTGCTTGAACTCTAGCTTTTTTTGGCTCTCACTGGGTCTACCACCAGGGCTTTACATGTCTTAACATTGTGCGCAGCACCTCCACAATTTCCACACTTTATAATTGTGCATTCCTTACATATCTTGTTCGATTTGGGATGAGACTTTTCATCCCTTGCCTTCTTTCTAGATTTCTTATGTATCCCTCCTTGCTTCTTGTAAATAGGAGGCGCAACAGGTTGATAAGTATTCTTTGCCCAATCTTGTGGATCAGGCACAGGGTACATAATATGCTTATAGATGGCAAAAAAGTGTCCATACGAAACAAATTCACAACATTAGCATATTTACTTAAGATATAAAAGTAGATTAAGATCATGTACTGAGTTTGTTACCTATGATAACACTTGTCAACAAAATCTTCAGTATGTAACCTATTCCAAAATATGGCCGCATAAGCATGAGCACATGGAATGCCAGAGATATCCAATTTCCAACACATACAACTCCTTGTTTGAAGATCAACCACCTGTCTTCCATGGTAACAATGATCAGCCTCCAGTAGCAGTTGCATTACAGCTTCCATGGTAACCTATTCGATGAACCATTCCCATATTGCATTACTCTATATCTCAACTATTGCAGTTGCTATTGGGAACATGTTATCATTGGCATCGGTCACAATAGCACATAACAACTGTCCAGGATACCCTCATTTTATGTGGCAGCCATCAAATCCTATAATAGGCCTGCATACATTGAGAAAACCCCTTTGGCAAGCATCAAAACATATGTGCAGTCGCTCAAACACTCCATTTTGTACCTTCATCTTAACTGTACTGCCTCGATTTGACTTGATTAAAGCATGACAATAATCCCATAATAACTTATACTGTTCATCGGCTTCCCCTTGAATTTTTTTATTTGCCAACTTCATTGCTCTATAACATTGACTTCTAGACACATTTATTCCATGATCCCTCTTAACCATCTCTTGAAATGCACCAAGAGGTAAGTTTGGTAAATCGCGAATCAGCTCCATATACTTCTTTGTTAACCATTTGAAATTCACCTTAGAGTTATAAACATTCTTTCCACATGTGTGTTCTCCTCCTCTTAGTGTTTTAATCTAAAAAGAGTTTTTGTCAGCCGAAATAGTATCTTCAAATGGGAGATGATGAGTATTGGAATATTATTTCCCAATCTCTGTCCATTTCTCTCTGTGAATTTATGTGCCTAAGTAATCATCACCACAATAACTATTTTACATTTATTGTCCTCGGTACTCACTTTCTCTATTTAGAAATACGATTCATGTAACGGACTTTTTGCTCCGTGTAATTACTACATCAATAATCTACACAAAAATTTTATCTATCCACTCCTCATATGTGTCCAGTTACTCCTTGCAATTAGCATCCTATATAATTTACACAAATACTCACACGTTTTCTATCAATTTTCTCTCTTTATAGTTACCACCATAGATAATTTACACAAGCTACAAAAACCAACATCACCAGTCCACTACCATCACGAATCCACTATCGCGCCACCACCATCACCACCACCACTATGATACCGAGTATTACATATCCAAAGAATACTAGTTGTTGATATTATTACATGTATAGTAGTCATATTTTTTCACTAGAAATAACGTTACTTATCGATTCATTACCATTGTTGGGAAAACAAGAACCCTGTATCGAAACAGTCGGGATATTCAATCCCTGTATTGAATTGTGTTGATAAAAGGTTTTGACATATATGCCAATCCTCAATACAATAATGGAAACTGTATCGAAGAGTTGAAGTGTCAACCTGTATCAAAAGCCTGTCTCGAATCCAGCATATAGTGGATCCCTTCAGTACAGCAAAGAAGTCTTATAAAAGACCAAGTATGGAAACTGTCTCGAATCACCAATACAGTGATCTTCCATACAGCTCTCAACAGGACAAAGAAGGAATCTTCAGAAGTCAAGTCCCGTTGAATAAGAAGTATTTAAATACTCAAGGATAAAGTATTTAAATACTGTCAGTCAACAGATCTTCAAATCCCGCTAAATCCGGATCATGCTTTTCATCCCGTTGGAAAAACATCTTGCTCAACGGATTTATCCCAACGGATATATTTTCCAAAAGACTATATATACCTCATCAAGGCATTGAAGATCAGTGACCGAATTCACCCAATTGACTGAAATTATCAAAGCTATCAAAGTTATCCTCAGAGCAAAACATATCTCTTAAGCTTACTGCAATTCAGATCTAAGAGATATACAGTGCTCATCATCTTGAACAACACTTCATCAGCCAGAAGCTCATAAAGTCAAAGCTGTTGTTCAACCCCTGTTCTATACTTTGAACAAACCCATATCAGCCCTGTGTGGACTGAGTAATCGTTGCTTCTCCATAACTGTGTGTGAAGGAATTGCATCGAAGAAGATGAAGCTTCAGAACTGTGTGTGAAGAAGCAAGTCAAAGCATTAGCTCAAACCAATCTGTGTGAACGGTTGAAGCTAAGATCTTTATATCAATCTGTGTGAACGATATATTGATTGTGTGCTGTTATAATTACGTAGTTGTGTACGTAGTAATTATAATAAACGTTTTACTCCTGTGTGGAGGACCAGTGGACGTAGAGGGGTTTACCTCGAACAATTTTAAATATTGTGTTATTTACCTTATGCCTTACTTGTTTTAATTATTGTGATTATTTAAGTATACACTGCACATCAAGTTGCTGTATCCACAACAACTTACTGTATCTAAGACTTCCGCTACGCACTCAGATTTAAAATCAGTACAGTTTGTTGTTTAAACTACTTCCCAAACTGTATCCAGTATACTTAGTGGCCAACAACCATCACCACTACATCACTACCATTACACCAATACTCTTACCATCACCATTACCAATGATGACATTACCTACCCAAATAATGATTATGCGTCACCATCACAACCATTATTCTACAATCGTTCTAGCACCGCAACCATTATCACCACAACTACACCACCACCCCTACATGTTTCAATAATGGACACAATTACGATATTATTTATCTAAGTAAATTTATAAGGGAATGACCAAGGTAGGTCTTAAAAATTTGTTGACCCAAAAGATATTAATTAATTTACCAAAAATTCAATACTCGTTATACTTAAGAAACATCATTAAAATAATATTATTCCTAATATTCCATTAACACCCTTTATCAAAATTCTCACATTTAAAATAGCGAAAAGTCTTTTTTCACTGACCGTTCATCAGCCGTCGCGGATCACCGGTCGCCCAATCACCGACGGACAGATCGATGCAAATATCTTTATATGTTTTTTACGGACGGTTGGTGATAATAAATTACTATATTACAATTTGTGTTTTGAGTAAGAAACTTTGGGATAAAAGATAAATTTGTGTTGTACATTTGGGTAGGGATGCCCATGGACTTGTACCCGGTCCATGACCAATATCTATTAATTGATCCTCTCCCATTAGTTTGGCAAAATTGAACCATGAACCGATCTATATACAATGATTATCCGCTCTGTTGGTAACCCTCAAAATCAGTTTGGATATGCCGGATACCTCCGTTCCATCTTAATAAAAATAATTTTTTAATAAGAAAATAAAAAATATAAAATATCACTAAGTTTCTTTTTTCCCAAAACTATTAACATGTTGACGGAAGGGATTAACAACCAATTTTTTATCACATCTTCAATTTACAATACCACAATACTAGAAAAAAAATGAGAAACGCAAACCAGTCCGCTACATTGTGTACACATCCCACTTGATTTTAAGCAGTTCAGTTACTCATTTTTGCGATTCGAAATCGGCTCAGTTTTTTCTTTTTTTTTTTTTGCCTTAAATTTATTAGATATCAAAATAAACAAATAGAGAGAAAGATTTTAATCAAAAGAAATTAATTAAATTGGATCAAAATAAAACAGAAGAATTGAGAATCCAATATTATTATCGAATTTAATCAAAATGCACACTTTCAGTAGGTTTTGATAATCGGAACTCGGATTTAATTTTCCGATTGATAAATCGTATTGGTCCCAATATATTATACTGACTGGACTGGACTGCCGCGTTGCATCAATCATTCAAAAGAAGTTCCATCCCCTTACCGATTTATTCTTGAGAGTTTTATCGCCCCCGCCCCCCCATGAAAAATCAATGGAGCAAAAGCTGGCCGTTACCTTGTCGAAATGCAAAACAATCAAACAATTGAAACAGACCCATCTTCAAATACTCGTCAATGGCTTAAAAGGCAGCAACTTTTTAGCGACCAAGCTCTTGACAGTCTCATCAGAGTTCATTTCTATCGACTATGCAAACAATATTCTCCAAGATTTACCGACTCCCAATCTCATTGTTTACAACACTATGATCAAATGCTCAATTGGGAAGTCCCATAAAATTGCCACAGCTGCTTACAACAGATTGCGCGGACTGGGCATTTCGTCGAACAGTTTCACTCTCACGTTTTTGCTCAGGTGCTTTGAGTCCTTTCATGAGCTGGAAGGTGGCGAGGTGGTGCATGCTCATGTTTTGAAGATAGGATTTGGGTCTAGCATGTTTGTCGCGAACTCCCTGTTAAACTTTTACGCTAAATGTGGGGGTAATACGCTTGTCGCGTGCAAGTTGTTTGATGAAATGCCCGAAAGAGATGTTGTTTCATGGAACACAATGATCAGGGCTTATATGAGTTACGGGGAGATAGACCCAGCAATTCTATTGTTTGAGTCAATGCCGGAAAGGAATTTGGTGACTTGGAATTCTGTTGTTTCAGGGCTTGTGAGAGGTGGGAATATGGAATTGGCTAATAAGTTGTTTCATCGCATGCCAGAGAAAAATAGTGTTTCTTGGAATGCAATGATGTCTGGCTACATTAAATTAGGTGACTTGAAAAGTGCTTAGGATATTTTTGGTCAGATGCCAGAGAGGAGTGTGGTTTCTTGGACCACAATGGTTTCAGGCTATGCAACGTCTGGCGATATTGAATCGGCCAAAAGAATATTTAATCAGATGCCAGAGAAAAATGTTGTCTCATGGAATGCCATGATTGCAGGCTGTGTGAATAGCCACATGTTTGACGAGGCTCTTAAAATTTGTCAGCGTATGTTAATTGATGGAAAATGCAAACCTGATCAGACCACTTTGATCAGCATTCTTTCCGCCTGTACCCACTTGAATTCGCTCGAGCACGGGAAATGGGTAGATTCGTACATTAGGAAAAACAAATTTGAGCTGTCACTTTCATTAGGGAATGCTTTGATAGACATGTTTGCAAAATGTGGAGATCTTGAGAATGCACACATTACGTTCGACAAAATGTCCAAAAGATGTGTAATCACTTGGACCACAATGATATCAGGGTTGGCCGTCAATGGGCATTGCAGAGAAGCCTTAAAACTCTTTGACACCATGTGTTCGGAAGGTTTAAGGCCAGACGATGTTATATTTATTGCAGTTCTTTCAGCTTGCACTCATGGAGGTCTAGTTGAAGAAGGGGAAAGGTTATTTAATCAAATGGTGCATGAGTTTGGCATCAAACCACGTATCGAACACTATGGCTGCATGGTTGATATTCTTGGTCGAGCTGGACGGATAGAAGAAGCCATAAGGTTCACAGAAAGTATGCATTTGGAACCAAATGCTGTTATTTGGGCGACTTTATTATCCGCATGTAAAATTCATGGAAATGGGAACTTACCGGAGTCCTTGATTAGAAAGGTTTTGGAACAAGAGCCTAATAATCCCAGTTATTTGAAACTGATAACACACTTAAGTTACTCGATTGGTCCGCCTGAAGATGCTTTGAACTTCCAGCTGGCAACTAGAGACGAGCAAACAGGAAAAGTGCCAGGTTGTAGTTCAATCCAAGTTGGGGACTGTGTCCATGAGTTTGTTGCAAGAGATAGTAGCCATCCACGAAGAAATGAGGTTTATAGAGCTTTGAGGCGTTTAAATCGACATTTGAAACCGATCAATGATGCCAGCAGATAGAATAAGGTGCGCTCTTGATGTCACTTTTTTCTATCATGAGAAGTTAAAAGCTGAAAGTTTTATTTTTGTGATGATGTCATTGTAGCTAATAAAATGTCTCCAACACCAATAGATTTGGCCTAATTGTTGGTGTTTGTTCTTTGATTAAAGAAATGAATGGTGAACTGAGAAGAATTTACATCTATAATGGAAAAAAAAAATAAACTTTATTGAAATTTGTGTTCATGTGGGAAAGATAATGACATTTTTTTTGTCAATATGGAAATGATCTACTTACTAAAGAGTTCTTATATTCTGTGTAAGTTTGTATGCCCACTCATACTTTAATTGACATTACCTATGATAAATATCATACTCAAAAGTAGTCACTGGAGAAGGGGAAAAAACATCATTATGAACTCATGTAATATAATTGAGTTAAATTATCACAAGATATGTAATATAATTTTACAGATATGATTAGGTCATGAGTCGTCATCATCATCATCAACTGCACCTTAATCCCAACTATATTGGGGTCGGTGGCATGAAAATTATAGTGCCAATTAATTCTCGAAAATTAGTTAACACTACAATTCATGCAAAAGACAAAGTGGCAAAGTTTCTGCCGGATGCCCTTCATGTCGCAACCTTCATATGAAGGAGAAATGATATGAAATTCCAAAACCATCAAAATCATTGGTTTTTCCAGTTACATGGAACGTATCATGAGATGGTGACGAGTCGAGATAAATTCTATAGTCATATCACATTAGGTCATGAGTCATAATAACTTTATTTATAGTTTTAATATAACTGAATATTCTTTTACTAGAGCTAGATTAATTACACAATATGTGAATCATGATTATCATTATCATTCTTTAATAATGAAAACAACAACAGTGAAAATATCCATCATAATAGAGCATAGTTCATAGAAATTGAATAAAAATCATGGAGAATAATACAATATAGATATTCCACTAACATTCTGAGGTCTCTATTTTTTTGTTAAGCTTAACACTGTCTTGAACTTTGCTATTCAAATAGTAATAGAGAGCACCTTTCAAATAATAATTGTTGCTAGAAGGTAGATGACTATTTGGATTAAACAATACAGCGAATTAATGCTGAGCGGTGCAGTACGAACTCCACGAGCAAGCTTTATTACCTAAAATCGCCACGTAGCAAATAGTTTATTTACTCGTTTCTGATAATTTACCACGATAAATCATGTCTATGCGTAAATTCACCAGAAAGCAAACATTGCTGAGTAATTTCTGCGCTGGAGTTGATTCATGATGCATGTACACACACACGCGTATATATATATATATATATATATATATATATATATATATATATATATATATATTTATAGAGAGAGAGAGAGAGAGAGAGGGAGAGAGGTTAGAATTTAGTGACAAAGTGACAGAATATGGTGAGAAGAAGACACTGATTTTGTTGCCAATAAAGTGCTGACAAGGATGTAATCTGGCACATTTATTCCAAAAGCAAAATTATTTTTTATTTTTGATGTCTTTTAATCCATATATAAATTATCTCCCACCCCTTTCGTTCTCTCCCAACACCAAACACACCTCTATTTCCACATTTTTGTTTGGTGTCACTCATTTTTTGTAAACATGAGTAAAGGAGACGTCCTTCATTTGACATTTGGGATTATTGGTATTAAAAGTATCTTTATCTTGCTGTAGTATTTGATGCTCTGGATCATTTCCATAGTTACATCCACATTTTCTTTTAATCATGTATATGAAGCTCAATGGAAGTCTTTCTGTTTTACTACAGGAAATGCCACTGGTTTGTTCCTCTTCTTGTCTCCAATGTAAGCATTAACTTTTTTTTTTTTTAAGAAAAACTCGAGTACACTATATTACTAGAAATTAGCCTGTTTACGTACTTTGATTAGTTTATATATACAGAAAAATTATGATTTGTAAGATATCTTCTCATGATAGATTTTCATATCTGAAAATTAATTACCTTACATATTGATTACATAATTACAGGGCTACGTTTAAGAGGATCGTGGCTAAAAAATCTACTGAACAATTCTCCATAATACCTTATGCCATGACTTTGCTCAACTGCTTGCTCGCCGCTTGGTAATATCTTCCTTGCAATTTTAAGTAACTAACTTTAACCTTTTTTTTTATATATACAATTAAATTCCTTACTAACAATTTCATATTTTTTTTTCCTGAAACAAATTTACTAATATGAAATGCAGGTACGGTCTGCCTTTTATAACAAGAAATAATTATCTCATATCTGCAATAAATACAGCTGGAGTTGTTATCGAGACAACCTATGTGTTGATTTTCCTCGTATTTGCACCTAAGACGGAGAAGGCCAGAATTTTGAGGCTACTTGCTAGTGTTTTTGTTCTTTTCTCAGCTATTGCCTTGGTTTCTATATTTGCATTTCACAAAGAGAAGCAAAGACGGTTGGTTTGTGGTTTTGCCCTTACGATATGCTCCATCATAATGTATGCATCTCCTTTATTAGTCATGGTAAGATCCGTATTCTTAATACAATTCACTTGACTAATCATTTTTTTTTTCACAAAAAAGAAAAAAGAGAAACCAACATTATGGTAGATGAAATAATATTTTATGAATTTTTAATTCATGATGTGTGTGTGTATGTTAAAAGTTAAACTTTGTGAAAGTTATCGGGTTTTAATAAATATTTACTGTGAATTGTGGTGAGAACTCATAACTAATTTTGTAAGAATTTTTTGAATGTGCAGAGGGTGGTAATTAGAACCAAGAGTGTGGAGTATATGCCCTTCTTATTGTCACTGTGTGTCTTCCTGTGTTCTATCTGTTGGCTTATCTATGGATTGATTGGGAAGGACATTTTCATAATTGTAAGCTTTTATTGCGGTTATTAAGATTATATTAGTCTAATAATATTATTTATTAAATTCATATTATAGGAAAAATATAATAAAATCGTAAATCGATTTTAGTGGTATGAAATAGTTTGAGGATTTGATAATGATATTTTTGCAGGTGCCTAATTCACTTGGGAGTGTGTTTGGAGCAATGCAGCTTACTTTATATGCAATTTACTGCAAAAATAAAGGTGGTCTTGGATTGGGATCCTCTGCAGTGCAGCACAGCACCCTGCTGTGCTGCATCCCAACCGTCGGATTACACACACCCGCACGAGTGTGTGTGTGTGCGTGTCAAATCCGACGGTGCAGTGTAGCACAGCAGGGTGCTGCACTGCAGAGGATCCCTGCCGAATCAAGAAGCCAACCATGGATGGATTCTTGGAAAATGGGCTCAACAATTCTTTTGACCTTCAGAAGCTACCACCAAATTATTGAAAAGTCTTCATATTTTTGAAATTTGAACACCCATATTTTCCTAGTATTGATTAAGAAAATATCTTACCTCTCTCTCTTATATGTAAAAATGGTGAATGGCATTATTTTTTTCTAATTTAATTTATATGTTTTATGTAATATTGAGGTTTTATTTTACATTAATGTTAGGGACAATTGCAAAAGTAACCCTTGTGGTTTGACTAAATTACAAAACCAAAAAGGGGAAGTTGATGATGTCATCAAATATTTTACTATTATATCCCTCGATTCTTGTAAATATTATACAACATTACCCCAATGCCTCAACGGCTTCCGCAAAAAGCGGGGTAAGGGGGGATCGAATATACGCAGTCTTACCCCTGTCTTAACACAGAGAGGTTGTTTCCGGATGATCCAAAATGAAAATTGCATCGAGAATTGCATGGAATGACTAGTACTTCATGAGAAATAGAAGTGCAGCCAGTTTAGTGAGTCATTTTGTTTTATTCCATTATAATCCAGAACCAAAGAATAAGGAGTCTTATAAATATTACAAATAACCCCAAATATTTGCCTTATATTCACATCTACATCTCGGATGTCACAAGAAAGTTTCATCACACAATTGAATTTGGGCAAAATGTAAGCAGTTTCAAATTTGAAGGGTGAATTTTATAATTTTCAAAGTTAGCATTTTTCTTAATAAAGACCACAGAGTTTGTGTACTTCTGTTATTACCCCCTGAATGTCATTTTACTTTTCCCTTTTATTTTGAACATACATTTGGTTCGACACTGTCCCGTAACATGAAACATCCCCCTCACAAAACCTACATTAGGCCGAATTTCACTTGCATAATATAATAGTATAATTTCACTTACATTAGTCTTGGCGAAAAAAAAATATCAAAATGCTCGGACTAAAATTAATCGAGACTGTTACTTATCATCAAGTGTAGATCTTATCATCGAAATTCATTACAGAACAAAAATGAACTTGGATAATAGTATAATCTAAGGTCCAAAAACCAACTCCTTCAAAGAAGCGAAAGGCGACGGCCCGAGTCCATGAGCTTGTGAATCTCTCCATAATGTCAGCCCTGATGCAACATATGATAATAAATATAGTATTATTCTACTAATATTGGTTTAAGTAAAAAATAAAATAAAATTGAATGTATATTAACTGGACGCACCTATCCAGGCAAGAAAGCCGAGAGTTGCCGACAAGAAAAACTCCCTACTGATACTGTTGAAGCTGAAAGTCACAAACCAAATCTCAAAGTTAAACCCAGAAAGTATAAAAATGCGCTGCCACAATTTCGAGACAATTACCGGTGCAAGCATATAAGGTTTCCCCATCCATAAAAAACGGATCCCCAACTCGAACCAGTGAACCTGCATGTAGATGATCGTTAACTCTCCATTGTTTCATACTCGACTTTATCGAGATAATGTTTAAGGTAAAGGATAAACATACCACATAAAATCGCGAATGAATAGTGCACGCGGAATCAGAAGGCCATTGCCAATCATTGCCAGCAACATCGTGACAACTGATAAACCTTTTATGTTTTCAGGATTCAGAATATTTGCCCACTGAAAAGATTTTTTTTTTTTTTTTACTTAATTGGAAAATATCTTGACAACAGTAAAAAAATTACTAATATATCTGCAATAAGAAGGAAAAAACAAAAAGAGAGAACCATTTGTGCAACAGCCATCCACATGAAAAGAAGAGTAGCCGTCCACCCAGATACTGATCGAAGAAACTTAACTCCTTTATCAGAGAGCTTGCCCGTGCGAGCCTGGAAAAAAATTAAACATCATAATTATGTTATGATGTTTAACAATCCGAGACAATTACGTTAACAACCCGAGGCAATTATGTTATATGCCCATCTCATTGTTTAGTACTAATATCATGCTGCTCACCATAAGAACAGCAATAAGTGCACCAACAAAGGCAATAATGCCAGGCAAGACACTATTTGGGACATACGGGACGAATGTTGACCACATGACCTGCACAAATTAGTCGTGAAAGTTTAACTTTAAAAGTTTGCAACTAAGTAAGCCCACGTAAGTTCTTGGCAAATCACAGGTGACTGTACCTGTGGGAGTGTGGAGAGCCCGACTACGGCTATAAAGTCTTCCCAAAAGTCCCACAACTCCGAGTTGAGCAAATTGAAATACTTCATAAAATTCAAAATGAGGCCCGAAGCAACAACTACTGAAATGGCAATAAACTGAGGATGAGGCATGGCTTCGCCCATAGCCAACTGCAACATCACGATATACGTTGATACCACTCCTGATGTCTGCACAATCACTGCTTCAGTCTCCTTCTTTTTAATAAAGTAAGAGACCAAAGAAAGGTTCCCAAGTAAACCTGTAAGCATACCCTATATATATATAAGAGGGACGAATAGCTCTATAAGAATCTGTTTCAACCAATTAAGGGAGTGTTTGCAAACACTTAAAGAAAGTGATTATCAGCTTTTCACGCAAAAAACAAAGAGACTAGTTTGTTTTTAGTGTTCTCAAATGCCAACTTTTGCTTCGAAAGTTTACATTTTCAAACATTTTTCCGGTACTACTACAGAACTACTTCCTTCCGAATTTTTTTTTCCATTGTTTCCAATGGAGCCAAAGACTCCTTATTCTTAGGTTCTTGATTATAATGGAATAAAACAAAATGACTCACTAAACTGGCTGCACTTCTTTTTCACATGAAGTACTAGTCATTCCATGCAATTCTCGATGCAATTTTTATTTTGGATCATCCGGAAACAGCCTCTCTGTGTTAAGATAGGGGTAAAGCTGCGTACATCCGATCCCCCTTACCCCGCTTTTTGCGGGAGCCATTGAGGTATTGGGGTAATGTTGTTGTTGTTGCTAACACTCCCTAAATCCTTAATGCAGATATAATAATGACATAAAAACCCATTACCAGCCAAGGAAGAGCCAGCAATGCAGATTTATTCCCAGCGAGAAGATTCTGCGTATTGAGTACAATCTGAGGCAGTTGCAATAACAAAAATGGTAAATTTGCAACCCCTGCAAATTTTGCTGTTGCCAAATCCCATTGCTCAAACGCCTCGCCTCTTTTCAACTGCTCCGGTTCCTTCATTTTTATTTTAATCACCAGTAACAGCAATAGAAATAGAAGCTCGAACTATTTAAAAGCAAGAGTAAAGTGGGTTCTGAAAGATTTATTTTCTCCAGAGATGTAAGTAATAAACCTATGAGACTATTTATACAATAACATCGAGTTTAAATTTCTCCTGCAAGTACCTGACTGATGGGATGTGGTCCATGTGGATCTTGTGAGCTAGAAAATGAACCTGGTTTGAGCCTATAACAACAGGCTGATCGGACATATAAGGGGGCCGTAGTCATTTGAAGTTTGTCATTTGTGCCTCGACGAAAGTGTGTCCGAGAACAGGAGGCCGACACTACACTTTGCATAGCAGAATCAAACGAATACGTGTTTGATGGTCGACTAGTTATATGCAGCGGCATGTGGCCCAATAGCAGCAATGAACATGCCATTGTTTAGGTTCCAAGAACCCTGTCACCTCAGTAATTTCCCAGTACTGTTGAGGTTTGGGTCTCCTAAGGTTATTAGAGTAGAATCATCTGGGCAGAATATATTGCAAATAAAAAAAAAAAAAAAAATCACTAATTAAAATTAGTTACATATAAATAAGAATATAGCTTATGAAAGATCCAAAACAAGATCACCGTCAGATCATCATTTTTTTTTTTCAAAAAAAAAAAATCATCAGATCATCATGATCTTTCTTTCTCATTATAATTCTAAACAAATATAGGTAATAAAAAGGAAACCACCCCAAAAAATGGTTGTTCAGTAATTCTTTACAGTTCTTGTGCGCATATTAACAAACACCTCAACGATGACCTTAAATTAATCACAAATCTAAAAGCTTAACTTACCAAATCTAAAAGCTTAACTTACCAAAATATGAATCAGCTAAGGGATGATTCAGGCGATGCACCGTGAAATGTATGTATTCACTTCCCAAAATCTTGATTTTTTTTTTTTTATCGAACTCTCAGTAGAGAGAGAGTGTGTGTGTGTTGGCGGAAAGAAACCGTTTAATACTGAACATACCGTTTGATAAACGAATAACCTCGTCAAATAAATAATTTTCACAAGTCCCAACTCTTTATAATATATTTAAATTTTTTCTCGATAAATGAATATTTTTTCCGATCTCGCTAATATTTATTTATCGAGATTTTACTGTAGTTTAAACGTTTCTGCTAAAAAAAAATATCTCATGGGAATCTACAAGATATTTGTTTTTTTTTCTTTTGTACCATACGTATATTTTATTATTAATAGTAATTAATTTTACAAAATGTTTGTGTAATTTTCTTTTCGTTTAAAAGTATCCACACGGTATTATATATGTGTGTGTATTTATTATTAGATCGGTAGTAAATAGATTTTATCATGAATTTAATGATTAATATACATCCAGATACGATATCGATATGTACCTTAAAACTTTTCTTTTCTTTGTCTCACTTCAATTTAACAATATGTAGAGATTTATGGAGAGTTTGGGGCTAAATTTTTATTTTATTTTGTTTTTCGAATCATCCAGATAAAATATTTTTGGGATATATTCAAAAATCGCCGGTAAGTGAACCGCATTTGTTTAAACCCTTAGAAAATATAATCCGTACATTCAATGTATAGATATCATGTGATACTCTTTTTATTATCAATTAATTTTGAGACCGAAGCCTAAATTTTAATATAGTACTCTCTACACATGACACACAAGGGGGGCAATGCTTTTAAAACGTGGAACTAAAGGTATAATTAAGAACTAATAAAGGATATAGTTGGGGATGTAAATAAATTCAAACAAGTCGAACTTATGTCTATTAAAATTTATTGGACAATTTATAGAGTTATAACTATTATAATTGAACTTTGATTAGTAATCGAGTCAAGCTCGAACGAGTTTTAATTGAGCCGGACACAAATTGAGGTCGATCAGTCTTTATTTATTTATATTTTTATATATTATATCTAAATCGAACCCAACTCGAGCCGAGCTATATATCTCATCATACAAAAAATAGTGTTCAAACTTGTTCGTTATATTAAAAAATCGAGCTCGAATGATCTTTTTACTAATTGAACTCGTCAAGTATCTGGTAGCCTGACTTGATTTTGAGCACTAGGTATAGCTCATTTTGAAATCTTTTTTTTTTTTTTCAATTTGATCATGCATATATGGTTACTAAAGTGTTTATGCGTTTAGAATTGGATAATGGTATGGTGTGTGTTTAATTGACTATGAAAAATAATAGATGATTTTGCTTCAGAAAATACATGAATGCATCATTTTAGTTAATGTATGTTTATTTTGTTAGTTGGGATTTTGGTTTATGTTATCCCATTGTATCATCTTGTCCGATTCAATAAAAATTGGCGTAGAGATGAAACGCATAACTTTATTAGGTTCCAAACCTCAAAAAAAATGAGTTTCGTTTGTTCTTTTAATATTATGACATTTTTTTGCTCGTCGGAAATTCCACGGTGCCTATTTTTTTTATTCTTATTGTTTGAGATAGCAGTACATTTGTGTTGAAGTGTGGGGTTCCATCTCAAAAGGTGATACGTGATTTTGTTGGTGTTGTTAGTGTAGTTGGTGCGTGGTGCCGTTGTGCATTGATTTTGTTTAGATCGGCGGTCTGTTTTTCGCATGAATGTGATATTTTCAAGAATCGTTTTTCACCCCTACTTTTTCTTTTTATTCGTTATTTGGACAAAAGCAACTTTTGGGCAACAAATATGAAAATCAAACAAACAAATAGTTTCTACAAAACTGGTCCAAACATAGATGAATTTTGCCTTCACGTAGAGAATGCCTTAAATCAGTCAAGTAATTATAAACAATCTCATAAATTCAATTTATTCCAATCTTCATAGAATACATCATAATTAAATTAAAAAAATATTAATTTATTATTATAATTTAGTTATATAGTTGTAACAAGCCCGTTGTTCTTTATTTCATCTCGAGAAATGAGGATGACTACCCACCTGCATGAACTTAGTGGCTTCTCGCTTTTTATCATTCTTGATAATCTCTTCTCCAAAGTGCTTATCTGCTTCTACAGACAAAACCACAGCCTCTGATCCAGAAGGGCCCTTCACAATATCCTCCTTCGCCTTAAAATGTTCATCGACATGAATGATATCAACTTTTCGTTCCGACTTCTTTTTCTTCGTCTTAATTAGACACCACGTCCCGAACGAGCACAGGCCAAAGAAGAAAAAGCAGCTCAGCGAAACGAAAAGTACGACTAAAACAACGGCCATTTTTTTTTAATTTGAGTTTCCGAATAATAGTTTTTGATTCTTTTGAAAATGTTGATAGAAAAATGGTTAGTTTTTGTGGTTATTTATAATCAATCGTTGTGATTCATGTTTGCTTAGTACTTTCCTTACAAGAATGAGATGACTTTGACTCTAATGTTAAGTTTCATCTTGGATTGTCTTTGGTTGCACTAGAAAAATACACATTCATTTTCGCATTGTCCTTGTTATTTTTTATTGGGTTGCAGTGGAAAACACGAGCTGGGCTCCTCTCCAGTAACTGGACGGTCCAATTCAATCTGGACCGTCCAGATCACACACACCCGTGCGGGTGTGTGTGTGTGGGTCTGCATCGGACGGTGCAGACCCTTCAAGTCCTCTCCGGAAATGAAGAGAATCCGGACTCGAAAAACACACATTTTGGACCTTGTAAAGTTTCCATGTTTGATGTTCACATTTTCGTGTCAGAAAGTTTGTTTTTAGATTTGCACTATTGGTCTCGTGAGATTGTTTCAATTTTAATGAAAACTATTATAATTATTGTGTTGTTTCGGGAGCAACAATTTTAAGAATTATAATTGAATATACAAAAAGAAATAAAATAATATGAAATTAAATAAGGCTCGAAAGTAAATTAATTAGAAAATTACTCCTTGAAGAGCACTTAAGATATTCTTCAGGAATATTATTTTGTGTTTTGTATTAGGAATTCACACAAATCCTTAGATCTCATAATGTTCTTCATGACCACATCATATTCAACTAGAATATGACGAAAGAATATTGTGCTTCTTCAAGAACTACATCGAATCTTTTATCTTAATCATCTTCTGGATTATTAAGTATGGTTGAATCGTGTTTTATCCGGAAATAAAGAGGAATATAATTTGATAATATATTTCTAGGTCATCATAGATATAATTTGGATATGATGCATACAAAAATATTAAATTTAATAACTAAAGAATATATATTTTCGCTCGAAATCATCATATGCAAGTTATTGAAGGAGTAATAGAGTTAATACTGCGTTCACCGATGTAAAAAAAGATCTACTTCTGTTCGGATCTTATTTCTTCAACAATACCTTTTCGAATCCGATCTCCATCGTTGAATTTGTAGATCTATTTGTCAGGAATGTACGTAAAAAATTCATGATAATCCGACGGTTCACAAAGCGAAAAATACAATTTTTGCGGATTTTTTTTTTTTTTTTTGGCGAATTTTGGAAATCGGAGAGAAAGAATAATTCTACTGCTAGAGTATCGTGCTGATAACGTATTATAAAATTGAGAGAAAAAGAGAGAAATGAAGGAGGAGAATAATAATCTGTGTATTTCTCATGAAAACCAAAAACCTTTATTTATAGGTACACATCTAGGGTTTCAGGGATATAAGTAAATGTCATTCATCAATTGATACATTAATTACGATACTAATTACAACATTAACTTCCATTTCCCTTCTATTTACCCCTTCTAACATTGAGAGGATTTTGAGAGGAAGAGAAATTGTAATTTTGACATATATACTTATTATGTTGCATATTTTAAGGATAGTATGCAACACTCAACACATTATAAGTACCTCATCTCACCTACATGTCTACATTACTTAAGTTTATTCACATTCCACTAACCTATTATCTTAAAGTATATTATGACCAATAATTTGACTCACAATTATATCAAAATTCTTGAGCCCAAATCTTATAAAGGAACAGTCCTAAAGATTACTATATATAAATGCTATGGATATGTATCATGATACAACATACTATCACAATAAAAATTTTTAGATGTTTCTTGAAGAAATAAATAAAATAAATTACTAGAAAAATCCTACAAAAAAATGAAATTTACAAAAAACATTAAAAAACTAAAATTGAACCCTAAAAAATATTTAAAACTAAAAATCCCTAAAAGGCAATAAATGAAAATGCTAAAAATAATTAAAATATGTAAGATTAAAATAATTAAAATACTAAAAGTTAGACCTAAGAAATGAAAATGAACTATAAAAAAAAAAGATAAAAACCTAAAAAATATTTAAAACTAAAAATCCCTAAAAGGCAATAAATGTGCTTATGCATATTCATTTAATATTTATTCCGGATCCATAATTCACTCGTACCTATAATATATATTAGCCATATTTAGGGACGGAGATAGGAAGTCTTTTCTATTTTCAAATAACATAACAAATTAGCAATTACGCCATTTAACTTGGGGTCTTTCTATTCACATGTAGCGTCGTAGTGATCTTTGTATAGGTATTGCTAATTGTATCAATTCAATCACGGTAAAATCAATCATGAACGTCAAAAAATAATATTTTACTATTTAAAATTCGTACTTTTACTATAAAAAATCAACTCTACGTATTACCCCTAATATATTAATTTACCTATTCGTTATTATTTTTAAATAGTATTTATGTATGTATTTTGTGGAATTTCAGTATTACTCTTTATTTCATTAAATTATTATCATCAAAAACTTTTTTGAAAGTAAATCCAACTTATCCAAGACAAACACACGAGCAATCAAAATATGAAAGCAAAACATCAACCTCAGGACCTCTATGTTCATCATGGTAAAGTGAAATGATGTTAAAAGAATGAAAAATCAGTCAAGTAATAAACAATCTCATAAATTCAGTTTATTTCGATCTTTATATAATATCATAATTATATTTACAATAAAAAGATATTAATTAATTTCTTATTATAGTTTAATTACATAATTACAACAAGCGCTTTTCTACCGCCGCGTCAAGAAAAGTCCGTTGCTCTTTATTTCTTCATTGTTATTTCATCTCGAGAAATGAGGATGACTTCCCCCCTGCATGAACTTACCGGCTTCTCGCTTTTTATCATTCTTGATAATCTCTTCTTCAAAGTGCTTATCTGCTTCTACAGACAAAAACACAGCTTCTGATCCGGAAGGGCCCTTCACAATATCCTCTTTCACCTTAAAATGTTCATCGGCATGAATGATATCAATTTTTCGTTCCGACTTCTTTTTCTTCGTCTTGATCAGACACCACGTCCCGAACGAGCACAGGCCAAAGAAGAAAAAGCAGCTCAGCGAAACGAAAAGTACGACTAAAACAACGGCCATTTTTTTTTTAAATTTGAGTTTCCGAATAATAGTTTTTGATTCTTTTGAAAATGTTGATAGAAAAATGGTTAGTTTTTGTGGTTATTTATAATCAATCGTTGTGATTCATGTTTGCTTAGCACTTTCCTTACAAGAATGGGATGACTTTGACTCTAATGTTAAGTTTCATCTTGGATTGTCTTTGATTGCACTAGAAAAACACACATCCATATTCGCCTTGTTCTTATTATTTTTTATTGGGTTGTAGTGGAAAACACACATTTTGGACCTTGTAAAGTTTCCATGTTCGATGTTCAGATTTTCGTGTCGGAAAGTTTGTTTTTAGAATTGCACTGTTGGTCTCGTGAGATTGTTTCGATTTTAATTTGGTCATTTCTAAGTACTGGTGCGATTCACTAGCAAAAAAAAGGACTTTAGCCGACGATTTCCCATTTTCACCAGAACCAGGGGCTTTGATTCTTGACTTCATCAGTAAGATGAAAGGAAATTAGTTTGCTCAGTGGGCCGCCTTCCACATCTTCTGCTACAATCAGCAAATGGTTTTGGTTTCGAACAATATATGCAGGAGTTTGTTAACAAGTATTACAAAAGCATACAGTATGAACTTATTCAGAAAAAAAAAACAACTTTTCTTGAACTTACTTGAGAATCAAGACAAAAAGGCAAGAATCTTCGAGAAAACAAGTGGAGAATATCTCACGAAGAAAATAAGGACGCTGCAAACCACTTGACTGAATTAACGGCAGTGCAAGGCGGCGGCGGTGTTAAGACTGAGGCGGTGAAAGGCGGCGACGCAGGTTTTACAGAGATTTAAGAGAGAAGGGCCGGCCGCTGACTTGAGAGAGAATGAGAGATGAGAGATTGTGTTGTAAATTATGAGTGTTTGGTTTTATAGCACAAGTTTAACCGACGACCGTCGCTGGCTGAGGTTTAGTCGTCGGCCAAAGTTTAAACAAAAAGTATATATATATATAATTCATTTAAGTTTAGGTTAGGCAACGACACATGATTAGTCGTCGGCTAAAGTATGTAATGTCGTCAGCTACAGTATGTAAAAATCGTCGGCTAAACTTGCCACTTTAGCCGACGACGAAGAACACTTTGGCCGACGATAACAAAACTGATTGTCGGTTAAAGTACTTTATCCGACGACGGGGCAACCATCGGCCTAAACTTGCCACTTTAGCCGACGACGGAACAATATCGTCGGCCGTTCTATCTTTTGTCGTCGGCTAAAGTCCTTTTTTTGTAGTGATTGGATTTTTGAGAGGGATGTCAATTTTATTCGTACGCGCCCGTCGGATAACTATGATCGGGTATCGGCCGAACCCGAAAATTTATGTTCGAGAACGGGCATGGTATGGATATGGGATATTACCCGATCACCCGACCCGATTATCCGACCCGCATATCTATTTGACTTATATAAATATGTTATTATTATATAGTGTACATAGATATTATATCAAATTATAAATTAGATATTTGTATTACATCAAATATAATATTTTAAAAATTTATTCTACTAAATTTAATTTTATATAATATATATATACATATATTATATTAAAAATATTTATAATCTTAAATAGAGGATTTGCAGGTTAGTGAATACCCATTGGATACCCAGTTACCCGATGATCAGTACCCGATCCCGATCCGAATCATATAGAGTAGGGTATGGGGGAGGCATACCCGTACCCTACCCAATCCATTGACATTCCTAGATTTGTTTATCTAAAAGTAGTAGCAGTAACAAGTGTTTTTTGCAGACTTGATCCACTTTTTTTTTTTAAATAAAAATTTATTAATAAAAGCATGAGGGGTGCAACCCAATACGAGATACAAAGTTTATCGAAAATGAATCAAGTCAAGTTACAATAATTCAAGACAACACGATGGATTACAAATCGAATCACCCAACCTGAAACAAGCAACTCTAGGATATAAATTCGACATCCAAAACCAAACCCTCACTTTGATTATCTCTATCAAATCCTCGCAGCAACTCAACACATTCTTGAATACTATCTCGTTTCGATGAATCCATAAGTGCCAAACCACACAAACGCAAAGTGCTTTCCACCACTCTATTGAACTTTTCATCCTAGCAATTCCCAAATATTGCTCAAAGTGACATAATGGCTTCTCATGCCCAACGTAATTTATTGCAAACCAACTATAACACCTGGTCCAAACTCTATATGCGAACGAGCAGGAAAAGAACAAGTGCTTAGCAGACTCACCTTGTGACAAGCAAAGAGGGCACACATCATCATCACCCTCGCCTAGCACTCATCTTTTCAATAAATTTTGTCGAGTCGGAATCCTATTTTGAAGGAGTTTCCAACAGAAAGATGTTTGCTCGGAGCAAATCTGCACCACACATTTCCAAACTTTCATTTGACCAACTTCATGATTTGATTTCTTTTCGATCTCATTGTAGGCAGATTTTGAGGAAAAAAATTCCACTATTTTCCGCAGCCCACCTCCCGCCTTCCTCTTTACTAGGAATCAGCGTGAACCCGTCAATGAGAGCAATTCAACAAGAAAATAATTCCTTTTCCCACTCAAAGAGTTCTCTCCTCCAACTCCACTCCCACATCCACAAGTTATTTACTCATTTTTCTTTATCTCTGAGACAAATATCTTTATTTGTTGCTATTCTAAAGAGTCTGTTGAATCTACTTTGAAGATTGCTATCATCTACCCATACATCATGCCAAAATCTTGTGTTGCCACCATCCCCAATTTTCTTAATGAAGTTTTCCACAAACTAGTCCGCACACAAAACATGTTTGGAAAGATCCCTCCACCAAGTTGAACCTCTTCTCAACTCCCAATTTCTGTTATTTTGGATCGAATGAATGAATCAATCGAATGGATTCGAATCAATCGAATCGAATCGAATGAATGGACTCGAATCGAATCAATCGAATCGAATCGAATCAAATATATATTAAGGGTAAATAATAATAATAATGGTAAATAATAATAATAATAGTAATTAACGACAACAACGATAATAGTAATATTATTAGTAATAATAACAATAATAATAATTAAGATTAATAATAATAATAATAATAAGAAGAAGAAGAACCGAGTGAATCGAATCAACTGAATTGAATCGAATCGAATCGAATCGAATCAAGTCAAAAAAAAATCAGACAATTTCTCTCACACCTTTCTCTCGCCCCATATTTTGAATGTAACACCTTGCACCATAAAGACTCTTTTTCGACCCTCAATCTCCACCCCATTTCCCCAACAAACTCTTATTAAACCAATCTACCCGTTTAATCCCAACCCCTCCATCCTCTTTTATTTTGCGAATATTATCCCATACCACCTATGCTATCTTTACTCCCTCCCAACTTTCTGCCCCAAAGAAAGTCCCTTTGAAGAGCATTAATTTTCCTGATCACCCTTGAGGAAGGGTAAAAAAGTGATAGATAGTAAATAGGTAAGTTAGACAAGACTCGTTCACTAGGATAATTCTCCCACCAAAACAAAGATCTTATTTTCCCATTTGTTCAATCTTCTACGGATGATGTCGAACACGGGCTGCCACATGACTTCTTTTTTAGGATTCGCCCCTACAGGAACACCAAAATATTTGAAAGGCAGAGAGCCTACTTTGCAGTTCAACTCCACAGCAAACTCCGCCAAATCCTTCTCTGGTATATTAATTCCCACCAAAATACTTCTTCGAAAATTCATTTTTAATCCAGACTTGATCCTCTTGATTTTCGTTATTGCAGATTTGGTCCCTTTAGTGTTTTTTCTTTTTTTTGGAAAAATCTGAGAAAATCTAAAGAAAGTTTGAAAATTATTTTAAAAACCAAATAATCTTTAATTATAATTAAATTAAAAATTAATTACACGAAAATCTTAAATTAAATTTTTTCCCGTTATATTTTTTTTAAATTCTGAAAAATATTTTAAAATTGAATAAATTTTTAATAATAATTAAATAAAAAATAACTACATGAAATTCTTAAATTAAATCTAAAAATATTGTAAAAATAATTAAATTATCTAAAAGAGAATTCATAATTAAAATTTTAAAAAGGTAAACCCAGCTTTAATCTGAGAAATATTAAAAAAATCAATAAGCCTTCAAAAATATTGGGAAAATTGAGCTAAATATAAATCTTCATAATTCAGCTAATATTTTTATAAATCTACATAAAATCTGAAAAATATTTTTATAAATCTTCAAAATTCAGCTAAATATAAATAAAAATAAAAATATTAATATTTTTGCAATTTCGTTTAGTTTTGGTGTATTATGAAGATTTTTATTTTGTATTCAATTTTTTAGTTTAAATACTTTTGAAGATTTATTTAATTTTTATTTTTATTTTATTTAGATTTTTATAATTTAATTAAAAGTAGATTGGTCTAGTTAATTTTCGGGCTTTTTTTTTTGTAACTGATTTTTGAAGATTTAGTTGTTTTTATTAATAGTTTTACATATTCTATTTAGTTTCTTTTTTAGATTTTTGTTTTTAATATAAGTTATTTCCTCCAGTTTTTTGTCACTAATGAATTCGTTAAGAGTCAACAGTTTCGGACCAAAAGTGCAACACCAAGCACCAATTTAAAATTATGGGAACCAAAAATATTTAGGCAAAAATTTCACAAGACCTAAAGTGCAATTATCCCAAATTAAGAATTATGTTTGTATGTGTAGTTTTAAAAGTTTTCCTATATAAGGATTTTCACAATAAGTCAAAGGAATAATTTTCTTTTGGAAGATTGACTATTTCTAATTAGTGATTAAAGTGAGAGATTTGTTTATCTTTTTTATTTTAAGTTTAGGTTTTCGACCGAATTGATAAATTATTTAATTATTAAAGATATACTCCATTCGTCCTTCAAATGAATCTTTTGCATGAGCTTTAATAAAGAAATTGTTGAGTATAATGTGGAAAAATACAAAGAAACAACTCGAATTTTGAATTCGAATCAAACCAGATATATTACGTTTTCTTTAATGAATCGAATTCGAATTACCTCTAAATTTGATTAAAAAAACGAATTCGTATCTAGATATTAGCTAACTTTTTCAAAGTCGAATCAAATATAGCAAATATTCGATTCAATTCGATTCGTTTACGACCCTAATTGTGTCTATATTTTTCTTATATTTTTATTTGGCTGTATATCCATTGTTTTATTTTAAAATGAATAAACCAGTTGTAATTTTGACATATATACTTATTCTGTTGCATATTTTAAAGTAAAGTTAGTTTATTCACATTCCACTAACCTATTATCTTAAAGTATATTATGATCAATAATTGGACTCACCATATATATAGTCGGCTTATATCAAAATTCTTGAGCCCAATTCTTTTAAAAGAAGTGTCCTAAAGATTTCTATATATAAATGCTATGGATATGCAGGGCCCTCTTTGGCCCTGTGCAGCACAGGCTTCACAGGTCCCCAAAAAAATTAGGCTAATTTCTTTTTTTTTTTAATTTTTATTTATTTATTTATTTTTGAATCAAGGACCTATATTTTTTCTTAGTTAGTATAATAATATGTATTTATTTTATTTATGAAAAAAAATTAATAAAATTTTTTGTACTTCAATTTCTAAGAACGGGACCTTCGAAATGTTTAAGACGGCCTCTGGATATGGGTCATGATACAACAGTCTCACAATAAACAATTTTAGATGTTTCTTGAAGAAATAAATAAAATAAATTACTAGAAAAATCCTACAAAAAAATGAAGTTTAAAAAAAACATTAAAAAGCTAAAATTGAACCTGAGAAAAAAAAATGGAAGATTAAAATAATTAAAATACTAAAAGTTAGACCTAAGAAATGAAAATGAACTATAAAAAAAATGATAAAAACCTAAAAAATATTTAAAACTAAAAATTCCTAAAAGGCAATAAATGTGCTTATGCACATTCATTTCATATTTATTCCGGATCCATAATTCATTTGTACCTATAATATATATTAGCCATATTTAGGGATGGAGATAGGAGTCTTTTCTCTTTTCACATAACATAACAAATTAGCAATTACGCCATTTAACTTGGGGTCTTTCTATTCACATGTACCGTCGAAATGATCTTTGTATAGGTATTGTTAATTGTATCAATTCAATCACGGTAAAATCAATCATGAACGTCAAAAAATAATGTTTTGCGATTTAAAAGTCGTACTTTTACTATAAAAAGTTAACTCTACATATTACCCTTAAAGTATTAATTTACGTATTCGTTATTATTTTTAAATAGTATTTCTTTATGTATTTTATATCAACCTTATGACCTCGTGTTCATCATGGTAAAGTGAAATGATGTTAAAAGAATGAAAAATAAGTCAAGTAATAAACAATCTCATAAATTCAGTTTATTTCGATCTTTATATAATATCATAATTATATTTACAATAAAAAGATATTAATTAATTTCTTATTATAGTTTCATTACATAATTATAACGAGGACTTTTCTACAGTCAGACCAAGAAAAGTCCTTTGCTCGTTATTTCTTCATTGCTATTTCATCTCAAGGAAGATGTTCCCCCTTGCATGAACTTACCAGCTTCTCGCTTTTTATCATTCTTGATAATCTCTTCTTCAAAGTGTTTATCTGCTTCTACAGACAAAACCACAGCTTCTGATCCGGAAGGGCCCTTCACGATATCCTCCTTCGCCTTAAAATGTTCATCAGCATGAATAATATCAATTTTTCGTTCCGACTTCTTTTTCTTCGTCTTGATTAGAAACCACGTTCCGAAGGAGCACATGCCGAAGAAGAAAAAGCAGCTCAGCGAAACGAAAAATACGACTAAAACAACCGACATTTTTTTTTTTAAATTTGAGTTTCCAAATAATAGTTTTGATTCTTTTGAAAATGTTGATAGAAAAATGGTTAATTTTGTGGTTATTTATAATTTGTGGTTATGGTTCATGTTTGCTTAGCACTTTCCTTTTAAGAATGGGATGACTTTGACTACAATGTTAAGTTTTGTTTTGGATGTGTTTGGTTGCACTAGAAAACACACATCCATTTTTGCCTTGTTCTTATTATTTTTCTGGAAATGTGTGTATGTGTTGGGGGTGGGCAGGATCTCTACAGCAGCAATCTTGTCACGCCGCTCACTGCCTCCGATCACACACACCCGCATGGAGTGTGTGTGTGTGCGCATCAGACGGACAGACACGCGTAGTGCTGTGCTGAGAGGATCCCACTCCGTTGGGGGTGGGAGGGGGGGGGGCGGGGACTTGCAGGAAAAAACACACAGCCAGAGATTTGGGCCGAGTATAGTTGCGTTTCTATGTTCAATATTGAAGCCCGTTCCTAAGATTTTAGGGGCTATGTGCAAAGTATGTGGAGATTTTCCCAATAAATATGCAATAATTAAATAATATTATCATAGCCGTAAAGAAATTTTTTATGTTTATAATAATATTAGAAATTTGTTAAAAAGTTTTCAATAGAAGAATTTTCACAATTTCTAAATATCCCAATATTTCAAAAAAAAAAATCCTTGAGATTCTATAGCACTTAATCAAGTATTTTAACAAAGCACACACCAAAAAAAAAAAACATTGTTTGTTTATCTTGTAAATTTGGTTTTATATATCGGGAGCCTGTTTCACAAAAAAATCCTTGAGATTCTATAGCACTTAAAAAAACATTGTTTATTAATTTTCACAAAAATTTAATGCATATAATCTAATATTTTAATGCATTGATATTTTGATGCATATATTGCATATTTTAATGCATTGAAACTTTGATGCACAAAATACATATATTTCATGCATAATTAGTACAAAACTCATGCATAAATTAGTATTGTAAAAGATCTTTGCATCTAATATTGATCTGCGTAACGCAGCGTCATATATATATATATATATATATATATATTGTTGGGTTATGTGGGCCAAAATGAATTAAATATGATGGCCCAATATATTTTTCTTGCAGCCCACTAAAAATAGTGACCCAACCCTAACCTTGGAAACTACCCACTTTATATTTGACCGGATTAATCATGGCCATTTATTTGGCTCAGTCAACCTCGGTCGTTGGCTTTATATCTACCCTTATATATATATATAAAGCCTCCCCCTCCCAGAAACCCTAAGCCTCGGTATTTTTTCCTTCCGCCTCCATCTCACTTTTTGCCCGATATTTTCTCCCTCTCTCCCCTGTTTGTTCCTGGTCTTCCGCCATGGATCTCCGATTCGTTGGCCCGTCTTTCTCTCTTCGTCCGCTACTCCCATATTGCTATATATATCCCTTCCTAGAGAGATGAAGATAAACAACAAATCTGAGTGTTAGTAATCTGTTTACTTACCTTCGATTCTTTTCTTTCTGTGACATAAATCGAGAGCTTTGTAACGGTGATTTGTGCAATTGACCTGAGATCGGTGTTTCTAGGTGGTTTTCGGGTAGAATCTGGCTTTGTGCTACAGTTCATCTTGGTGTTTTGCTTCCGGTCCGGTTCTCGGTCTTTTTGGTGCTGGCCGCGGGTTCCTTTTGTGTCCTGGACGTGGGCTACTGATACATAGGACTGAGCCGGGTTGGTTTTTTCCAATCAGTTTCATCACTCCGACTCGTTGGTTTGCATTTTATGTTCCCTTTTTTTAATTTTCAGTCATTTTAATTCATTAGAAGTTGTGTAAACCCTAATCTTTATCCCGTAAGTGAATTTTTGTAATAGTTATATTTGTTATAATTATTGTAATAATTCTATACCCGATTCGGACGGTTACACTACATTGGCATCGGAGCCTGGTTCAGATCCGTCTGAATCGGGTCTGTCTGAATCGGGTCAACCCGGGAGTTCCGAAACCCCAATAGGGGTTTCGCTCATGTATAACGGCTTTACCCTCTTTGTTTAGTGTTTTCTGTTTTGATGGCTCGTTTTGCTGTTCTTCATGATACTGTTGAAATTCGTCCTGATGTTATTGCTTCTGCTGCGTATGTTGTTTAACGCATTGTTGGTAATATTATGTGTGTTTATTACTACGATATTACTTCGTGTTTGTTTTGAATCCGAAAATTTTCATAAACCGGCATTAAAACCCTCCTGCCTGGACCACTTAAGTGTCCTCGGATCTTGTAGGGGCCTGAGGTTGAATTTTTCGGATTCCTTCAACTTTATTTATCTGTGTGATTTTATTAGTTCTTGTTACTTTGTGTTTCTGCAATTTGATAAAACTAGAGGTCTCCTTTTAATCTGCTTTTTCCATAGTTATTCAAAAACTTTGTTTATTTTGAAAATCAAAATGCGAACTATCTCTGCCTTCTCTGTGGCCCCGTTTGATGGAAAAGGTGATTTTGCCATTTGGCAACAAAAATTGAAAAGCATACTCATTCAACAAAAATATTTCAAAGCTATCGATTCATTCAAGACTGCAGTAAACCGAAAACGAACCAGCCACCTAAACAGGCAAATTTAGCTGTCGGTAAAAACTTAGGAGATGTGTTTATGATTTCTGAGGAAATGTATGCTTCTGTGAACTCTGTGTTAGATGACCTAGGTGAAAATGATTGGCTGGTTGATTCTGCGTGCACGTTTCACATGACACCATATAAACACCATTTTTCTAGTTATCACGATTTGAAAAACCGATATGTTTCTATGGCTAATAAAGTAAAACGAGATCTTGCTGGAATAGGAATTGTTTGCCTTAAATTTAAATCAGGGAATACGATAACCTTAAATGATGTCAGACACGTTCCTCATTTAGCTCATAATTTAATGTCTTGTGCTTGTCTTGAAGATGATGGATTTGTAGGTAACTCGGGTAAGGGTGTAATGGAAATTATGAAAGGTCCCATAACAATTTTTAATGCTTTTCGTAAACAGAATTTATATATTTGCACTACTGATAGTAATGTTGGGTACAAGATCGGATATTGCGCCGTTTTGCGGAAGCGTAAATAAAATTGCAAAAATTAAACGATACACAGATTTATAGAGGTTCGGCTATAAACGAGCCTACGTCTTCTCTCGGTATCTTTTTCTATAGGTTCAAGATAAAAACCTCTGCACCTCTCTTCTATCGGTCGAGGGATAACCATTTACAATCACGTCTTCTATTGGTCCGTGATAAACCACTCGCACTTGTCTTTGTTTCGGTCCAAGTTAAACCGTTTTCCTTTTCGTAGGACAATGAATCAACCTCTCTGGCTTTTTATGGGTTCTAGATAGACCTCACTCGATAGCGATTGCGATTCTAATAATGCCGGATCCTTGATCCTAATAACACTGAATCCAATCGTATCTTTTCTTTTACCACTTGTGTATGATTTTGTGTATAACACTCAATCACTCAATGTAAGCTCAATATTACAACAACAATAATATAAATATGAATATCAAATGATTATCTCGTATGCATGAAGTTGTTGTGTATGAACAATACCATAGAATGGTATTTATAGGCTCCATCATCAAACTAGCCGTTAGCTGCCAGAACCATCATTACGTACGCTATCTCCTCCACATTACGTACGTAAGTTTCATTACGTATGTTAACCTTGAAAGGTTACGTACATAAGCCTCTTCACAAATCAGTCCAGGGAGTTTCGTCATTTTGGTTACGTACGTTAACATACCATCTATTACGTACGTTAAGGCTTATGTCATCGGTGACGTTATATGTCCGTCGCATGCTTTTCTGACTTTGACTCCTCCAACGTTCACTTGGTTTGAACATGTTACATACGTTAATAACACTCTGTTACGTACGCAATATTCAATCATTTACGTACGTTATGCACTTTTGTTTACGTACGTTAGCTATGTCCAGAATGCCTTTTTGCAACTCCATTTTCTTCGATTTTTTGCTTCGCATCTTCGTTGTTTTGTTTAGTTTATCGACTTTAATCATCAAAACACTTTTAATTTATGTATGGAATAAAATGTTCCAACAAGTAATGCTTCCGTAAATGCAGTCTGAGAGGACAAAACTAAAATCTGGCATAAACGGTTAGGTCACATCAGTGGTAAAGATCTTGAAATACTGCATAAAAATGGTTGTTTTAGGAATGATAAAATATTTGACATGCCATTATGTGATAATTGTGTGTATGGTAAACAACATCGTGCGAATTTTCCTTATACACCTTCCCCAAACCCGCCGAGAAGTTCAAATGTGTTTGAATACTTACATGTTGATGTGTGGGGGCCTGCAAGTGTTCCGACACATGGTTGGAACCGATACTTTCTATCTGTGACTGATGATTATTCTAGGAAAGTATTTGTGTTTCTTCTTAAGAATAAATCTGATGTTTTTGACATCTTCAAGGCGTGGAAAATTTTAATTGAAAATCAAACCGGCAAGAAAAATAAAATTTTAAAAACTAATAACGGTTTGGAATTCTGCAATAATTTGTTTGAATCTTTGTGTGCGGAAAGTGGTATTCAGAGGCATAGGACAGCACCCTACACCCCCCAACAAAACGGAATCGCTGAGCGCATGAACCGAACCCTTCTTGAAAGGGTAAGGTCCATGCTGACCAGTTCCGGATTGACAAAACGTTTTTGGGGTGAGGCTTTATCTACTGCTGCCTATATAATTAACAGATCTCCATATGTCCCTTTGAATGAAAACTATCTAGAATCTGTGTGGACTGGTAAGAATATTGATTTCTCAAATCTTCGTGTATTTGGGTGTGCTGCTTATGTTCATCATAAACAAGATAAACTAGAACCTAGATTGATTAGATGTGTGTTCTTAGGTTATCCGGAGGGAGTTAAAGGTTTTAGGTTATGGCTTAAGGGCGAACCGGGTTTTAATGTAGTAATTAGTAGGATGTTATATTTAATGAAAATAAATTTCCTTGTCTTGATCATCCTGCACCTGCACTCGCGCACATACCTAATCCTGAATCTGTTTCTAACTACCCCACTTTGAGAGAGGTGGAGCCTGAAAATGATGAAATTTTGCATGCTGAAAATGAAAATCCCGCTGAAGTACCATCTGAAAATTCAAGTGATGAAATAATTGAGAATGTAGATGAAAGTGCTGTTCTGTCTAACTATCAATTAACTAGAGATAAGCCGAGGAAAGAGAATGTTAAGAGGCCTCATCACTTTAATAATTTTCATATGATGTCTCATGCTTGCAATGTTTTTGAATCATTGGATAATAACGAACCTAAAAGCTACAAAGAAGCTTTAAAATCTGAAAATGCTACTGACTAGTTAAATGCTATGAATGATGAAATGAACTCTTTGCATGTTAACCAAACATGGACTCTTGTCCCTAAACCTGATCATTGTTCTCTTGTGGACTGTAAGTGGTTATTCAAGGTCAATAATAAAGTAGAAAATATCAGTTTTAAAGCTTGGTTAGTGGCTAAAGGCTTTACTCAAAAGGAGGGAATTGATTACACAAAAATATTTGCTCCTCTTGTGAAATTCACCATTGTGCGTGTCATTGTTGTTTTAGTTGCTCACTTTGATTGAGAATTAAAACAAATGGATGTTAAAACTGCTTTTCTGCATGGTGAATTGAATGAGAAAATTTATATGAAGCAGCTGGAAGGCTTTGTTGACTCTAATAGACCTGAACATGTTTGCCTTCTTAAAAAGGCTCTTTATGGTTTGAAACAGTCTTCCAGGCAATGGAACAAGAAATTTGATTCTTATATGCTTTCTTTAAAATTCAAACGTAGTTCGTATGACCCTTGTCTATATTTTAAAGAAAACTCACTTGTTCCAATCTTCTTGCTTATTTATGTGGATGACATGTTACTTGTGAGTCCGTGCATGAAGTTGATCGATCATGTTAGATCGTGTCTTAGTGAACAATTCGACATGAAATACCTAGGAGATGCTCACAAAATCTTAGGCATGAACATTATTAGAGATAGGAAAAACTATTCCTTATTTCTAAACCAGTCTTCCTACATTGAGAAAATACTTAAAAAAAATTCTATGATTGCTGCAAAACCTGCTTATGTGCCTCTTGCTGCCCATTTTCTGTTAAGTAAAGATCAATCTCCTAAAACTCATGAAGAAGAAAAATCATTGGAAAATGTTCCTTATTCTAATGCTATAAGATCATTCATGTATCTCATGGTTAGCACTAGGCCCGACATAGCCTATTCTGTTAGTTGCTTGAGTAGATATATGTCTAATCCTGGTATCCCTCATTGGGAAGCCTTGAAATGGCTTCTCCGTTATTTGAAATCCTCTGTGGATGTTAGTATTAATTTTTCTAAATCTGCTGATGGAGTTAAACTTGTTGGATATGTTGATTCTAACTTTGCGAATGATTGTGATATTCGAAAATCTACCACCTCTTATGTGTTTACCCTTTGTGGCTCCTGCATTAGTTGGAAATCTCAGTTACAGAATGTTGTTGTCTTATCTACGACTAAATCTGAATATGTTGCTGCAACTGAGGCATTTAAAGAAGCCATATGGCTAAAGGGTCTTTTATCTGAAATTGGTTTCCTAAAGGAACTAGTCGTGGTATTTTCTGATAGTCACTCTAGAATTCAATTGTGCAAAAATCTTATCTTTCACGACCGTACTAAACATATTGATGTTAAGTTTCACTTTATTCGTGATATTGTTGAGAAAGGTGAAATTAAACTTGGGAAAATTCCTTCACAATGTAACCCTGCATATATGGGCACCAAATGCCTACCGAAGGAGAAGTTCATGTCCTCCATGGACATACTAAACTTGGGAACTCAAGATTAACCCTTAGTCTTTGCTTTCTTTGTGATTGTCTTGCTTTCTTTGTGATTGCCCTACTATCTTTGTGATGGTCTTGCTTTCTTAGTGAATGTTACTATTCTTTGTGATTACTTGTACTTACTTTCTGTTTTGTTTTGAGTGCAGGTGGTGTCCTATGCGATGATGACCTCTATCTCTATTATGTGCCCCGATGACTCATTTGGCACAGGTGGAGAAATATTGGGTTATGTGGGCCAAAATGAATTAAATATGATGACCCAATATATTTTTCTTGCAGCCCACTGAAAATAGTGACCCAACCCGGACCCTGGAAGCTACCCAATTTATATTTGACCGGATTAATCCTGGCCATTTATTTGGCTCAGTCAACCTCGACCGTTGGCTTTATATCTGCCCTTATATATATAAAGCCTCCCCCTCCTTGAAACCCTAACCCTCGGTATTTTTTCCTTCCGCCTCCATCTCACCTTCTGCTAGATATTATCTCCCTCTCTCCCCTGTTTGTTCCTGGTCTTCCGCCATGAATCTCCGATTTGTTGGTCCGTCTTTCTCTCTTCGTCCGCTACTCCCATATTTCTATATATATCCTTCCGAGAGAGATGAAGATACACAACAAATTTGATAGTTAGTAATCTGTTTACTTACCTTCGATTCTTTTCTTTCTGTGAAATAAATCGAGAGCTTTGTGACGGTGATTTGGGCGATTGACCTGAGATCGGTGTTTCTGGGTGGTTTTCGGTTAGAATCTGGCTTTGTGCTACGGTTCATCTTGGTTTTTGTTTCTGGTCCGGTTCGGGGTTTCTTTTGTTTCCTGGACGTGGGCTACTGAGACAGAGGACTGAGCCGGGTTGGTTTTTTCCAATCAGTGTCATTACTCCGACTCGTTGGTTTGCATTTTCTATTCCCTTTTTTAATTTTCAGTCATTTTAATTCATTACAAGTTGTGTAAACCCTAATCCTTATCCCGTAAGTGAATTTTTGTAATAGTTATATTTGTTATAATTATTGTAATAATTCTATACCCGATTCGGACGGTTACATTACATATATATATATTATTAATATATTTATACTAGTAAATAATCCATGGCTGACTCCTGAATAATTCTTATGTCTTCAGGTCCAGATCCAGTGGTAGAGCAGACAGAGTGTTGGCTTGAAGATGATGGATACTAATAATGTTTTGAGTCGTTCGTCTCATGTTATTTCCTCATATAGTCATTTGTTGTTTTGAGATATGCTAGTCAATTCGTTGCATATTTTTGAGATATGATATGATCTCGACGATTGATCAAACATTTCTATTGTGTATTGTGTGGCCTCGCAGGTTCTTACAGAAGGATATACAACAATATAATAATTCTTAATGTATTCTCGTAGACACAGTGTTGGATTATTCGACGCACGATGTTTATTAGACGTATCAACTATCGATCACGTAACACCGAGCATTTCCGAAGCTTTCACGTGCTTTTCAAAATGCAAAAAATTCGAAAAGAAATTTAATGTTTTATTTGTCACCAAAAAGAACATTGCCGTGTGAAAATTGAAGAATCTATATGACTCAAATTCAAAGATATATCATTACTAATTTCAAATCGGAATACGGGTTGTGTTTGGCAATGTACGGCCGCCTACGAATGAGGTGAAGAAATGCAAAGCCTTTGATGGCTGTGAATATGGTACCATATGAGCTGCGCCTTTAACTGTTATGAAAGTCAACAACTTTCCATATTCTGTTTGCCAACCTCCGACCTGTGTTCGTCGTTCCAAAAAATAATAAAGCAGTTAAGGGAATGTAACCATGTACTATATCAAAGAGACGTCTCCTTTAACTTGTTAATGAGGCAATTTCAGTCCTTGGCGATTTTGCCTTTCGTCAAAATAGCCATAAGGACCAAAATTAACATTACACCGTCTTGGAACTCGTACGACCTGATTTGCACTGAATTGAAATTTACAGGACCAAAACTGAAGTATCACAACTTAGACCAAAGTTTTAAGTATCTCATTTATTGTAATTACAAAAAAGAACCTTCGATTCTTGAAACTCTTGATGTTTTGTATCTTAGGATTTTTAAAATGTGATCCGTGTTCGCGTAGAAAGAGTTTACAGAAAGCATGTCTAACGAATACCTGTCCTTTGTGGAACCATGCTCCATATGGAACCGAAATATTGAATTTCAAGTCGTGGGCTAGTTCTCGTACAATCGTCCGAGTGCCAAGTAATGGCACGACCGAATCTTGATCTCCACTGAAAATTGCGATATATGAAAACAAAAAAATGAAGTCATTTCTCAGAAATAGATGTGTGCTAGCCAGCCACTAAGTGAGGAATTTGATCACCTGTAAATGAAAACTCGAATGTCTTTCTTTAAAATCGTTCTGAGCAACGGAATCATGTCGATATCTCCGTCCGACGAGCTATAGTCGATAATGCTGCACACATGATTCGACAAAAAATAACTAAGTCCAATCTAAAAACCGTTGAATATTACAAACATGAACCAAACTTTGTACTATTTACTTGAGTATAACAAATACCCCTTGAAAGGGTGCATATTTTGTAAAAAAGAAACAATTATCGAGGGGCATTCGTATTTTCACAGAAAGTGAAGGGCATATTTGCATAGACTTACTTACCCACTACAGTCGGACCAATTATACGGTAAATTGGTACGATTTGCATGTAGAGCCTTTTGAACCTCAGGGAGATTTAAGTAAAAGGCTGTCTCCTCCATCTTGCAGACATCTACTCCTAAACTCATCTTTGTAGCCTGTAATGTCATGAGTTTTAGGTATAATTACAAAACTACCCTCGAGGTTCGTGTTAAAAGGGAGAAAGACTATTATTGAAACTAAAAAGATATTGAGGATGTTTGGAGATGAGAAATAAATATTCTACCATCTTTCTGAGTCGCAATTGTTGCTCTACTATGGATGGATAACACACATCATAAATAACACCATAAAAGTCTGCATAGTCACCGACGATCTTAAATGCCTCGTTCAGGGCATCGAGACAGGGATATTGAGTCGCGTTGTTTGTACCGGCAAATGAATAACTATCGAAATCGCATTCTTTCGTAATGGCGAGTTTGATCTCGTCCGAAATCAGTCCATGCGACCACAAGTACTCGTATGCCGCCGGGACATCACGGTTGACTTTCAGAAGTGGATTTCCGAGCTGATCGATCGAGTACGAAAAATTATTAAAAAAAAAAAAAAGTGTTCATATAGCAAAATGGCCATCCTTCTTTTCGATATAACCCTCAAGAGAAGGGGGAAAAAATGACTTATTTCGCTAATATATTTTGCTCCAATGGCAATTTTCAATTATATCATCGAACTTTTTTTTTTTCAAATTCACCATCCTACTCCTAAATATATTTTCAATCAGGCCTTTTCCGTCCATTTCGCCAATTTAACCTAACGGGAGCTGACGTGGCGTTGTGCACATCAGCGCCACATCAGCGACGGTTAGATTAAATTGACGGAATGACCTGACTGTAAATGTATTCAGAAGTAGGATAGTGCAATTGAAAATAACAAAATTCGATGGTGTAATTGGAAAGTGGAGCAAAATATATTACCTAAGTAAGTCATTTTACTTATTAAAAAGAAAATGGGGTTTAACTTGAGTTTAGTTACTTACTGCAATTCCTCGAAGGTTGAAAGGGTGTGGAGTATGTGCATTGTGGTTCAGAAGAAGAATGGCTAATTGTGGAATGTAATGCCCTACAAAGAATAAATAATAAAAAAAAAGTATAAAAAAAATAAAACTGATTTATTGTGGACTAATATTAAAATTTTAAAATGTGCACAGGAAAATAATAGAGAAGCAAAATGTAGTAGATATTTAATTTTTTTTTTTTTACCTGCGTAACTTTCTCCTGCCAGAAACAATTCCCGGGTCCGAAATGCTCGAAATTTGTTGTACCATATTAACAAGAATTTGTACATATCCCTTGCTGTCAAAAATTAAAAAAAAAAATATTGAGTATTTAAATCTAAATATTTTTTTTCTTTTTAAATATTATCAATGGTGTAGGCCCGACTCAACCCGGCTCATGGCCACCTCTAGGTGTAGCCACCCTCAGACTAATGCGTTCTGTCGACTGCACTAGACTTCAAAGTGGTCTTATGAAAGTTGGCTTGATCGAGCACAATATCGTATCCCGTACTTACTAAAGCATGACAAAATATGAAAGGTCAATTATAATTAAAAAAAATTACCCGTATTTTCATCGCCAGTATTATAATCCGAGTTTTTGTTCGAATATGACCATCCGACTCCAGCCGGAGACTCGACAAAAAGAAGATTTGATACTGCACAAATAAAATTAAATAAAGAAGTGTCGACATATACGTAGGGATCGAGTTTTCTGCAATTAGGCTAAATTCCAGGATTTTGTTTGGCAAATTTAGACAAGTGTCACCTTTATTCCAAGATTTTGAATTTATTATGAGGCCCCTGCCATCAGGTCTGGAAAAAAAGGGACCTAATTCACTGAAGGCACCTCCTCCAATTGATGAGCATCCAGGGCCTGAAAATAAATATTGTAAAACAAAATAAATACAATCAGACCTTCTTGCTGTTTTCCGTGGAGATGAACATTACGGGTTAATTATCGAAAAGGGAGCGCATTTGTAATTAGGCTAATCTGAGGGGCAGTTTTTGTAATTTTTCTTGTCATATGTATGTATGGAGTTTGGATCCTCTCCATTAACTGGAGAGGACTGGAGGGGATCCGCACCCTCCATTTTCCCCACACACTAGTGCGGGTGTGTGTGAATTGGAAGATCCAGATTGAACTGATCCCTCTAGTACTGGAGAGGACCTCCGCTCGTATGTATGATTGAATATGAGATGAAAATAATTTTAAGAATGAAAATTTATATAATGATTGGATAAGATTGGTGATTGAGAAATATATGAGTAGAAAAAGAAGGTGGAATCTTTGTGAAAATATTAAGGAAAATGCTACTTTCCCAACCTGGATAACAACGCGGTTGACAATTTGTGTATGTGGCATGATCCTGTGAAGTGAGATAAATGTGATTGTGACATTTCACTTTACAGGATCGTGCCACGTATACAGATTGTCACCCTTGTTGTCAAGTGAATTGTGAAAGTAGCATTACTCAAATATTAAATACTTAATATTGGTTGGTGGTTCAGTTCATTTATCTTTAATTTTTATTATTAGTATTATCATTATTATTATTTTTTTGTGTGTTTGGGTCGAAATAAAGAGGTAAATACTTTCTCGATTTTCTTATATCCGATCATACTTAATTATTCAATCTATAAATTTCACTTTTAATATCTTTAATTACATATTAGTAATAATAAGAAAAATATTTTAAAAATATACGTTATGATAATCCCAATAAGATCTTGGCTCGGTTTGAATAGAAATTATAAAATACATATAAAAAAGTCAGTCTATTCGAACTCGATTAAAACTCGTTCAAACTCGACTGAATCACTAATTAAATGAAGTTCATACACAATATTTAAAGCACGATAAAATTTCAAACAAATTTGATCGATTTTACCCCTATTTAAACATAAAACAAAAATTTATCACACACAGGGAGATGAAAAAAATCAATGTGTCAGTGTCACTTCGTGAATTTGATTCTCGAACGGAGGGAGTATATATTGTTAGGTATCCCATCACACTCACAGTAAAACACAAAAACAAACAATTAAAATTTCAAAATAAATAAATTAATTAAGGATGCACATTAATTATTTAATTGTCTCCCAAGAACACGTTGAAATACTATACTCTGTTTCCATGTCAACGAGGGAGATTGTCTCGGGTACTTAGAAGATACCAAATCTGTCTGATCACTGTGAAATAGGGTGAGGTGGGTCTACCGTATTAGAAAAAATATTATTTTCAAAATAAAAAAATTTAGTATTTTTATCTGTGTATCCTTATATATGCATACCATTAATAAATGTGAAAAATATATTACTAAATACATAAAATTACACAACCATACATATTATACATGTTATATACTCCATCCATTCCATATATATGGTCTATTTGCGACTTTCACAGGATTAAGTATTAGTATTGAACCAAACTCTCAAATAATGTACATATTTAAAAGAGTGAAATATTTATAAAAAGTTTATATTTTCAAGAATATGAGAGTGTATTATTATAAACAAATCAAATAAACACTATTACTAATAATGAAATAGTGATCAAATATGTCGAACCCCGAAATACTTAAACTTTCATTCTTAAAATGTGCTAAAATAGTATTGGTATAATAGTATTCAACAGCTCTGCTAAATGAGTACACTAGTATCTATGTGCTCGGCAAAACAAAAACTATTTACTTATATAATATGATTATTATTTTATTTACTAGTATTTGCACCTTAAAAATAATGTTACATATGGTAATTCAACATCCTTTTGGTTTGATTGTTGGAGCTCTCTAAGTATGTTATATGATATTGTTGGGCAAAGGATCATTGAGTTTGGTTTGTCATTGGAAGCCACTTTTGGGGAAGCAATGAGGAATAGGCTCAGAAGGAGATCTCGCCGCAATGGGTTCTGGTTCAAATAGAGAATGAACTGGATAAATATGAATGTGGTCCACGCATACTTGATGAGGACACACCTCTATGACAGTACAAAGGAGATAGTTTCAAGGATTCTTTTCACTCAAAGGGGACTTGGGATTTAATCAGGCAATCAAACCAAAAGATTGAGTGGTATAAAGGTATTTGGTTTCAGTTTTCTAACCCCTAAATACTCTTTTATTACTTGGTTAGCAATAAAAAATCGTCTTTCGACTGGAGATCGTATGTTGGCTTGGAATGGGAATGTGAATCCAGGCTGTTCATTGTGCAATGAGCCGGTGGAAACAAGGGATCACCTTTTTTTCTCTTGTGGTTATTCAAGGGTAATATGGAGGAACTTGGTATCGGGCATCATGGGAGTCGATTTTACAGTGCAATGGGAGGAAATCGTGGCTCATATAGCGAAAGGTACTCCTTTCTTGCCTACCCTAGCTATTCGATACTCGTTTCAAGTCCTAGTATATTCGCTATGGAGAGAGCGGAATCAGCGAAGACACGGTGGGCGTGGTAACACTACCCAACAACTAAGCAGGATGACACACAAAATGGTAAGGAATCGTGTAAGTAACATGCAAGAGACAGGGGAACCGAAGTATGGCGAAGTACTACAGTTCTAGTTTTCAACAAGATGAGGTTGATTAGAAGTTGTAAAGTTAGTTTTTCAATTAAAGTTTAACCTCCAAAACGCTGCGTAAAAAGGTTTTTTGAATATATTTTAACATATTTCAAAAAAAAAAATTATCATATTAATTTTCAAGGACATGATTATTCGCAATTTTATAATTATAAAATTGTAAAATCACAATAATTTGGATAATATATTTAAAAAAAATATAATAAAAGATGAATCATTCTTCTGGAATATTAGTTAAATAAGTGATGTGATGAAGAAAATAAAATATATACATACCTCCATTAAACCATAATGTGAGGGGCTTTTCATCAGGATTTTCCTCAGCTTCCACAAAGTAGTAAAATAAGCTCCTCCCACTTTTCACATCCACGTCTACATACCCTGCATACTGTCTAAATGTCACATTCGGTTGGCCAGGCAAACTCTTTACGAGATCCTCCACCGGAAATCCATAACCACCGCCAACCACCAATCCCGCCACCACCGCTACCACCACCGTGTAAGACCACTTTAACCCCATCTCAAAAATATGTGTGTATATATATCCCTTCTCTGAAGATACCAACTTTGAGGGGTTTAAGAATAATTAAAGATTTTCGATAGCTATATATATATATATAGATATATATATATATATAATAAAGAAAAAAAATGAAATGGAATTTTCTAAGTAAAAGAAAAATCACGCGGATTATGGGGATTGATTTACTACATAGAAGATCGTTTAGTGTGACTGAATTATGAAAAGCGTGAAGAATTCAGCCATGCTGCGGCTAAAGTTTTCATGGCTTTTTCTGGTTTTATTGTTTAAATATTTATGGATTTATTAAAATATTATTTATTTCTATATCTATATATATATAAATATTTTGTTCGATTTATTAATGAGTGTATTTACGCATATATATATATATATATATATATATATATATATATATATATATATATATATATATATATATATATATTAATGTGAGCATTTATGTGATAAGGTAGGCCATTCATATCAATTGAAATATCATACTTCTAAAGCCTTTTTTAAAGCCTTTAAAGAGCTTTACAAACCACAATAAAAAAATGCACGAATAAAAACGATGCATACATGCTCATCATTATGTTTCTAAATTAATTCAACCAATTAAAACATGTCAAAGTCTCATTATTAAATTTTAAGAATTTCTATAATCATACCACACAAAGATGTTTATTGTTTAACTCTTTCAACTTCTTCTTTGGCGATTATACTCCTTATAAACAAACAAAAAAGTCACACAACTCACCCACAAAACAGGTCACAACCATCACCTCCAAGAAAGGCATTCTTCGCCGCCACACCCACCGAATCACGCTAACATCAATCGTCACGCCGACACCAATGAATATTAATTCAATAGGTGGTGTTTCGAGCTTGAGTGGTTTCATTGTTGTTTTACTGGTTCCGCTGCCGACATACCAAACTTGAAATCTCAAACAATTTTCTTATAAACAATTAAACAACTAAAACGTTTTTATTCAAAATAGCCTACAGATACCTACAAACCATGAGATATCCAAAACATTATAAAATCAAATTGTCAATTCCCACCAAATCTTTAAAAAATAAAGATGATATCAAGTTCTTTATAGCCAAAATAATGGATTGATTGCAAAGATGAGTTTTCAATATTTATGAGTATCAAAGGAATTGAGCTAAGGGTGTCCACATCATTGGTTCTACCTTCTCGACCACCGAAACCCCATTACCATCGCCATAACCGCCGTCGGCCAATGAAATATCCAGATCTGAACACAAAACCAAAACCCGAGTTTGTAACTTACTTATAAGCTCGAAACACATTCTAGAGGAGACCCGAGATTCCAGCGATGGAGGTTTGTTGGTGGTGGTTTGGCGACAAGGGTGTGGTTACGTGGTAGTTTTGGCCGGTGTTTGGTTGTTGATGGGTGATGGTTTAGCGAGAGAAATGAAAGGGTCGTATATGTTTTGTGATGAGAAAAAAAAGTGTATTTTTGGGTGGAGGATACAACTTACAAGTAGTTAATTTTGATAGATATAATAAAATTAAAGAAAATATTATGAAAGGACAAAATACCCTCTTATTTAACAGTCAAACTAATGGAGTTAGGAAATTCGGATCAAATCCGAAACGGATGTTTCACTTTTTGGGGCAATTCTATATATACTCAACTTAAACATAATAATTTCATATTTTCTTAACAAATTCTTTAAAGGCATTGTACTTATGCACTAAAAATTTGTGTTTGGGGGAAATATGGTATTTTGATTTTCAGATTGGGTAAATATATAATTATCCTTTCACTTTTGGACCAAACCTAAAACTTGTCAAAATTTGATGAAAATGAAATACCCGTAAACCACAAGGACTAAAAATGTAGTTAACTCCAATTTTAAAGGATAATAAATTCAAGTCTGTCAATTCAAAATGGAAGGCAATGCAAAGATGATAGACATTAAAAATTTTTGATTATATTACAGGAAAATAAAGATGGTTTTAACTAATTTTGAAAATTTACAAATTTAAAAATTTGAGGTTATACAGTCTTGAGAACACACATACCATGAATTACATGCACGTGACGTAAAATAACATTATTTACATAAAAAAATACTCTATGAACAACTAAGAGTGTAATTTTTTACATCTAAAAAATATAAACAACTAAGGAGTAAGAGTGAAATATGTAATAAAAATCATAATATTTGCCATAAGGATTTTAAAGTATAAAAATGTGTGAGAAAAATTAATTCAAATACGTAGCATCGTAGGCGTAATAAGTGTTTGATTAAATGGCAACAAATCATTCATTTTAGATGATCGTATATGTTTGGTAACTTGACTATATAGATGTCAATTCGATATCTTAATATGTTATATATGAACCCATTATTTGAAATCAACCTCATATAGTACTCCACATATTGACGCTAGGGTGCACCACCGAATAAGCTATATATGATAGTTTGATGCTACTAATTAAAAAGTAGTTCGTATTGATTTCTGTAAACACGAACAAATATTTTGCTTCAGTGATAAATAATTCATCTTAAGAAATGCACATGTAGTTTGTTTTTTTGGTGTTAGTATCATGTATAAATATATTGCACATTTTGAGTACAAGTCATTTTAACCTGTCAATTACCCAACTTAGGCCATACTTGATACTATTAAATACGTTAGATAAAAATACGATATTTTAACTTAGAATAATTTCACTCGAATAATAAAAACTGTGAATGCTCGGGCTTTGAAATAATATGTAATATAAATATGATATTCGATATTAACGAAGATAAAGTACCCGTACTTTAGAGTGAATAAAGCCCGTGCATCGCACGGGCCATGATATCTCGTATATATAAAAATTGAGTTCCATGTATTAATGTAAGCATTAATGTCATAAGCTATAGTCATTCATATCAATTGAAATATTGCTAATCTTTAAAGTTTTTTTTTAAAAGCTTTAAAGAGCTTTTACTTATATATAAAAATTGAGTTCCATTTATTAATGTAAGCATTAATGTCATAAGCTATAGTCATTCATATCAATTGAAATATTGCTAATCTTAAATTTTTTTTTTAAAAGCTTTAAAGAGCTTTTACAAATCACAATTAAAAAAATGCAAGAATAAAAAAAACGTATGCCATAAGCTAAATTAATTCAACCAACTGAAACATATCAAAGTCTCATTATTAAATTTTAAGAATTTCTATAGTCATACCACACAAAGCATGTTTATTGTTTAACTCTTTCAACTTCTTCCTTGATATATTTATACTCCCTTATAAACAAACCAAAAAGTCACACAACTCACCCACAAAACAGGTCACACCCACCACCTCCCGTAGCGATTCTTACGCCACACCATCGGAACCGCCAATATCAATCAAGCTTCGCCGCCGACACCACCAAATATTAATTCAATAGGTAGTGTTTCGAGCTTGGGTGGTTTCGTTGTTGTTTTAGTGGTTCTGCCGCCGACATACCAAACTTGAAATCTCAAACAATTTTCTTATAAACAATTAAACAACTAAAATGTTTCTATTCAAAATAGTCTACAGATACCTACAAACTATGAGATATCTACAATGAAGCAATTCTATATATACTTAACTTAAACATAATAATTTCATATTTCTTTAACAAATTCTTTAAAGGCATTATACTTATGCACTAAAAATTTGTGTTTTGAGGAAATATGGTATTTTGATTTTCAGATTGGGTAAATATGGAATTATCCTTTCACTTTTGGACCAAATCTAAAACTTTTTCAAAATTTGGATTGAAAATGAAATACCACGCAAACCACAGGGATTAAAAATGTAGTTAACTCTAATTTTAAAAGATAGTAAATTCAAGTCTGTCAATTCAAATGGAAGGCAATGCAAGCTGATAGGCATTAAAAAATTTTTGATTATATCCCAGGAAAATAAAGATGGTTTTAACTAATTTTAAAAATTTACAAATTTAAAAATTTGAGGTTATACGATTTGAGAACACACATACCACGTATTATATGCACATGACACAAAATAATATTATCTACATAAAAAATACTCTATGAACAACTAAGAGTACAATTTTTTTAAATCTAAAAAATATAAACAACTAAGGAGTAAGAGTGAAATACGTAATAAAATTTATAATATTTGCCATAAGGATTTTAAAGTATAAAAATGTGTGAGAAAAATTAATTCAAATACGTAGCATCGTAGGCGTAATAAGCGTTTGATTAAATGGCAACGAATCATTCATTTTAGATGATCATACATGTTTGGTAACTTGACTATAGATATCAATTCGATATCTTAATATGTTATATATGAACCCATTGTTTGAAATCAACCTCATATATTATCCCACATATTGACGCTAGGATGCACCGGCGAATAAGCTATATATGATAGTTCAATGCTACTAATTAAAAAGTAGTTCGTATTGATTTCTGTAAACACAAACAAATATTTTGCTTCAGTGAGATATAATCCATCTTAAGAAATACACATGTAATTTTTTTATGGTGTTAGTATCATGGATAAATATGTTGCACATTTTGAGTACAAGTCATTTAACCTGTCAGTAACCCAGCTTAGGCCATACTTGATATTAAATACGTTATATAAAAATACGATGTTTTAACTTAGAATAATTTCACTCGAAAAACAAAAACTGTGAATGTTCAGGCCTTGAAATAATATGTAATATAAATATGATATTCAATATTATCGAAAATAAAGTACCCGTGCTTTAGGTGAATAAAGCCCGTGCATCGCACGGGCCATGATGTCTCGTATATATAAAAATTGAGTTCCATGTATTAATGTGAGCATTTATGTCATAAGGTAGGATCATTCATATCAATTGAAATATTGCTACTCTCTAAAGCTTTTTTTAAAGCTTTAAAGAGCTTTTACAAACCACAATAAAAAAAATGCACGAATAAAAAACGTATGCATACATGTTCATTGTCATAAGCTAAATTAATTCAACCAATTAAAACATGTCAAAGTCTCATTATTAAATTTTAAGAATTTCTATAGTCATACCACACAAAGCATATTTATTGTTTAACTCTTTCAACTTCTTCTTTGAGGTATTATACTCCCTTATAAACAAACAAAAAAAGTCACACAACTCACCCACAAAACAGGTCACAACCATCACCTCCGAAAGCTGCATTCTTACGCCACAACCACCGGAACCGCTGCCAACATCAACTGCTTCCGCCGCCGACACCAATGAATATTACTTCAATAGGTGGTGTTTCGAGCTTGAGTGGTTTCATTGTTGTTTTAGTGGTTCCGCTGCCGACATACCAAACTTGAAACCTCAAACAATTTTCTTATAAACAATTAAACAACTAAAACGTTTCTATTCAAAATAGCCTACAGATACCTACAAACCATGAGATATCCAAAACATTATAAAATCAAATTGTCAATTCCCACCAAATATTTAAAAAATAAAGATGATATCAAGTTCTTTATAGCCAAAATAATGGATTGATTGCAAAGATGGGTTTTCAATATTTATGAGTATCAAAGGAATTGAGCTAAGGGTGTCCACATCGTTGGTTCTACCTTCTCGACCACCGAAACCCCACCACCATCCCCATAACCGCCGTCGGCCACTGAAATATCCAGATCTGAACACAAAACCAAAACCCGAGTTTGTAACTTACTTATAACCTCAAAACACATTCTAGAGGAGACCCGAGATTCCAGCGATGGAGGTTTGTTGGTGGTGGTTTGGCGACAAGGGTGTGGTTACGTGGTAGTTTTGGCCGGTGTTTGGTTGTTGATGGATGATGGTTTAGCGAGAGAAATGAAAGGGTCGTATATGTTTTGTGATGAGAAAAAAAAGTGTGTTTTTGGGTGGAGGATACAACTTACAAGTAGTTAATTTTGATAGATATAATAAAATTAAAGAAAATATTATGAAAGGACAAAAATACCCTCTTATTTAACAGTCAAACTAATGGAGTTAGGACATTCGGATCAAATCCGAAACGAATGTTTCACTTTTTTGGGGCAATTCTATATATACTCAACTTAAACATAATAATTTCATATTTTCTTAACAAATTCTTTAAAGGCATTGTACTTATGCACTAAAAATTTGTGTTTGGGGGAAATATGATATTTTGATTTTTAGATTGGGTAAATATAGAATTATCCTTTCACTTTTGGACCAAACCTAAAACTTTTCAAAATTTAACTGAAAATGAAATTTCCCGCAAACCACAAGGACTAAAAATGTAGTTAACTCTAATTTTAAAGGATAATAAATTCAAGTCTGTCAATTCAAAATGGAAGGCAATGCAAAGATGATAGACATTAAAAAAAATTGATTATATTACAGGAAAATAAAGATGGTTTTAACTAATTTTGAAAATTTACAAATTTAAAAATTTGAGGTTATACAGTCTTGAGAACACACATACCACGAATTACATGCACGTGACGCAAAATAACATTATTTACATAAAAAAATATTCTATGAACAACTAAGAGTGTAATTTTTTACATCTAAAAAAATATAAACAACTAAGGAGTAAGAGTGAAATATATAATAAAAATCATAATATTTGCCATAAGGATTTTAAAGTATAAAAATATGTGAGAAAAATTAATTCAAATACGTAGCATCGTAGGCGTAATAAGCGTTTGATTAAATGGCAACGAATCATTCATTTTAGATGATCATACATGTTTGGTAACTTGACTATATAGATATCAATTCGATATCTTAATATGTTATATATGAACCCATTGTTTGAAATCTAGCTCATATAGTACCCCACATATTGACGCTAGGATGCACCACCGAATAAGCTATATATGATAGTTCGATGCTACTAATCAAAAAGTCGTTCGTATTGACTTCTGTAAACACGAACAAATGTTTTGCTTCAGTGAGATATAATCCATCTTAAGAAATGCACATGTAATTTTTTTATGTTGTTAGTATCATGGATAAATATGTTGCACATTTTGAGTACAAGTCATTTTATCATGTCAATAACCCAGCCTAGGCCATACCTGGTATTAAATACGTTATATAAAAATACGATGTTTTAACTTAGAATAATTTCACTCGAAAAACAAAAACTGTGAATGCTCGGACCTTGAAATAATATGTAATATAAATATGATATTCGATATTAACGAAGATAAAGTACCCGTGTTTTAGAGTGAATAAAGCCCGTGCATCGCACGGGCCATGATGTCCCGTTATTATAACATGTGAGTAAAAAGATATTCAGAATCTTTCTTTTTTTTTTTTGTAAATTTAATGAGATTTTATGACATAAGGAATGGTGAGAAAAACTTTGACAGTGTCTAGATAAAATAACAGCAAAACAAATCTTATCAAATTATTTTGGAAGCTCTATTAATATTTTTTTAAACCATCCATTTTATTATTTTTGGAAATAATATATCGTTTCGATCTGGATCGGACATAGTTAACTAGAATTATTCAATTTATTATTTGTTGAAAATCCAAAACTTATTATTATGGTACATATTAAAGTTCTGTTCTTTTGAACTAATTTCAGCACATTTCAATTCAATTCAGTTCAGTTCAATTCAGCAAAATTGAGTTGAGTTCTGTTCAGTTAAGCACATTCCAGTTCAGTTCAGTTAAGCTTTAGAATCAACATTATTAATTTTTATTATTATTACTATTGTAATATATATATATATAATAATTATTATATATATATTGTATTGTAATACAATTGATCATTAGAAGTATTATTATTGATATTAATTAATATTATCAATAAGATATATGTAATAATTATCATTAATAAAATTAAATTTATTTGTTGTTTTTATTTTTGTTGTTGTAATATAAGTATAATTATTATTGTTGTATATATTGTTATCTATTTTTGCTAGTTATATTATTGATATATATATATATATACCCCATTCAGTCAATTCAGCACATTTCAGTTCAGTACAGTTCAATTCAGCTCAATAAAATTCAGTTCTTCAATTCAATAAAATTCAGTTCAAAATAGAATCTAACTTTTGTTAATTTATTTAAGGCATGTATAGTCGAGTTTTTGAGTGGTTAAAAATAGAAAAATAAACTAATTAAGTTGCCAATTAAATTTTGATAATTTAAGGAATGCATAGTCAAGGTTTGCGTGGTCAGAAATTCAAACCGTATCATTCTAGTACTTTATTAGAAACTAAAAATCGACTGTATAACCTTGGTAGATTAATCAATAATTTTATGTAGTTGGGTTTGATCCAGCTCGTTATCGATATAAAAAAAATATATATAATTTAGTAAAAAAAATTAAAGTCAATTTATTGATTTTCTTATTTAGATTCATAATATACTATTTCTATCTTGATCGATCTGAGTCAAACACATTAAATGATGTTTTGACTTTTTCGTATTGAACTTTCACTATTCCACATAAAAGATCGTAAATATTTACAAATTTATATTGCTAGATTCACATTAAAATACATCTTTATTTTGTCATAAAATAAACTTTTTAATCATTCAAAAAGTGATTTATCAAATTTTTTATTTGACTGTTTGACTATATCAAGAAGTTAAAAGTGAGGAATCAGTATTTTAGCTATCCATTTTAGCTGTTATCCACATCAATGGAAGATGTTTGACTATCGTGGAAACACTTTTAACAGTGAAATTTAGAAATTAATTACATTATTAAGTAATTTCATTGTATATTTATTATTATTTGTTGAATCAAGTTGGTCGCTAGTATATGCAACAAATAATGCAATAAAAAAAATACATAAATGTATATAATTTTATTCATCTACAGTCGTTAGATCACTAATATCAATGGCCTATAAAAGTTTCTAAATTTCACAAGATAATTAATTTTGATATGATCAATTTCCTATCTAACTATTATAGCTAACACCATTAAAATATAACATCTTCGAGATTCACCAAATTTTAGCTAATCATTATTTTACATTATTTTAGCTATTCATTTTAGCTGCTACCATTGGAGATGCTCTTAGCTCGATTAACAGTTGCAAAAGCGTTAGCCTTTCTCATATTTCAATTCAATTTGTAGAGTTAGTTATAAAACTTAGTTAAATACTAGTATTAAATTGAAATTGGAGGTAAATGAATAAAAAAGTGTTTGGTGATGCAAATTATAAAATCGATACCTTTATTTTAGTATATAATAATATAGGTTGCACCTAATTTGATCAAAAACTACAATCATGAATTTTTCTTTTCACCTAAAACACACTTACTTTAATTCTAATAATCCTTAAGATACATAATTAAAGTAATAATATTTTAAATATTTCTTAAATATTTCTTGCATGGAATAAAAATAAAATAATTTATATCAAGTGGTAATTATAGATAGCAGTCGTGAACCACCACCACCGACCGTCGATTGCCGTCGGTCGTTGACCAGTCTTCGGTCACCGATATTTTTTTTTCTGTAGGTAATTCTATCAAAAACTACCTTAATTTAGATTATTAACTCATATTTTTAAATTACTATATGGCAATAATAAATATCAATATCGATCCACCGGATGTAACTGTCATCGACACTGATAGTATTAAAAATTATCAAGTGGTAATTTATATGACCAACATCTATTTTGAATTCGTCCATTTTTTATTTTAGTTTAGTTTTATTTTATTTTTTCTGCCAGCACTTCGGTAAAATTATCGTTTGTTAATTTAGACTGCCAACTGATCTGTTCGAAATATCAACTGCTATTTAATATACTAATTTGGATTATTCGACCAAACTACCATAAGATAATTAAAAAAATTATCAAAAAATAATTCAAAAAACCATGAGGTATTTTTAATAACCAATGATATTACCAGTGGGTATTTAAATTATCAGTTGGTAATTTAACAATTGTAGGTATGTCGGCCTAGTACACTGCGATAGTGTTCTGAGTTGCGAACTGGTAATTTAGGTAACCAACAATATCTTGAATTATCAAGATGTAATTCAAAATATCATACCAATAATATAGTGTGAGTGCATTGCAAGATACTTGACAACCTAATAATTTTTCATTGCACCACCAAGTAAAACTTCCAACATACATAAAAATTCCAAAAACATAGACTCCTTACTTCTAAAACCAACATGGCCTGAGCACAAAATCCGTCGCTCACAGCCTGAGTCAGAGTCAACCCCGAACCTCATCGTCAGCCCAACGTTCCGAAAAGCTGTTGTTGTTTCATACCACTTTCGTTTCATCATGTGCTCATTGACCATCCCGACCGTCACTCCTGGAACCTTCGGCCGATACCCAGTCCAGCCCCACCTAAATCAAAAGTCAGAGCCCGAATTGCCAGCTTCGAAACCCGTCACTATCGCGCCTCTCACTTCCGCTCTGTTCTCCATTGGGAACCGTGTGTATGGTTTTTGAGGGTGTTGAGGGAAAAGAATTGAGGGCTAGAGCTTTGTCGGGTGGGAGTGTGAAGTAATTGAGGAGAAAAATACAGAGAGGGAAAGGGCGAGAGAGGCAGAAAGAGAGGAGAGAGAGGGAACTAGAACAAGAGAAGGAGACGGCCGGATATGAAATATTAGGATTAATGTATGTGTATATGTATATATAAGATAATCTAGGAATATTTTATTTAAGAGTAAGAATTATATTTTTGTCAAAAAATTTAAAGTAATTGTGTTTTAGGTAAAAGGAGATGTTTAAGTCGTAGTTTTGTGTCGTTTTTTCTTAAATGTATGCATGATTTTACTCACTAGGTTAATTAATTAATTAATTAATTAATCAAACAGTAAGTAGGCGTGTTCCTAGCCAGACATAATGCACTCACTAGCTAACATAATGAGTGAATGACAAAGTCAAAAATGCCTCTGTGGACTGGAGGTCTTGAGGTTGTCTCTCGTCTGGTCCCAGCCAGACAAAAAACCCGGTTGGATTTTATCTTAACGATAATCTTCGTCCTTCAAAAGGGTTGATCGGATGACCTTTTGGGCAAGTTCTAGCGAATTTCCTACAAAACAGGCCGGGATAACTTTTCAAAATTTTATATATTCTTCGTCTCGTTCCAAATACAATATTTTGATTTAGAAAAAATATCCATATACAAATACAATGTTTCATTAACTACCTCGAATCATATCAAACGCCTTTTCCCAATTTAAATTGGCCGGCCCGATAGTTCATTCAAAATTTCGAGTTCTTTAATTAAATATATATAACATAATATTTTTATAAATTAATTATATAAATCAGAGATAAAAAACAAATAATTAGAAAAAAGCATTGGATATCTGTAATCTGAAATAATACACATGGATACCAGTTATTCACTAAACCAACGCCTCAGTCTACAGTGAAGTATATTGCGTTTCGATACTTGCAAGTAACAGTTTAATTATCTGATATATTTATTTACATTCGATATGAGCTCAAGTCACGATTTTTGTAGTTATTTTAGTGTTGTGGTATTTTTGTAATATTTTTATAGAATGTATGATAGACCGTTATTTTGCCTAATATTTTTACTCCGTGCAAATGGATGACACCCATAAATTGAGGATTGTTTAAAATTGAAAAAAAAAAGAAAAAAGTATATAACTTTGATTGACTCCATTTGCGAAAATCATTTCGTAATTTCAGGTCTAAGTATATACAGTAGCGTTTATTTGATTTTTACTTTTGAATAGGTGAATAAAGGTTCTCTTATTTATTCATCGATCTATACTTAATATTAAAAGAGAGTCGCAAGAAAATTTAAAAAATATGTATTATCACCACATTATTTCTCTTTTTAAAAAATCTTTAAAAAATGAATATTTTGTTTGGGAGGAAATTAGAGGGTTATTCTATATATAATATCTATCAATTAAAAATTTTCTCTCATTTTATTCCTTTTATTTTTAACTTAATACTTTAAACAATTTAACTTTTCCGTATCAATTTAATTTTTGATAAAAAAATATATCAAATTAATTCTTACTTCGTACTCTTTAATTTGACATCCACATAGTATACATATAAAGTAATTTAAATATAATAATGATATATTAGATGATTAGAATATTACCATATAAAAATATAAGAATATTGAAAAAAAAAATATTTTTAGTTTATTTTCATACTTTTGTACAGTTGTTTGATTTTTCAGAATTATTTTGTTTTGATTGTAAAATAATAAAATAATTATAATAATACCAAATCATATAAAAGAAATTTATATTAGTAAGAATATGGGTTGGATACTTTTAATGAAAGTTGATAATAATAAATATAATTTAATTTATTATTTATAACATTAGATATAAGGCTCATATTGTCCTACATGACAAATAAATGCATATGCTTAATTAAATTATGATTTTCCTATGTGCCCTTAGATTTATAAATTAAAACAAATCAAATAATAATTTATGTGTATGTGTGTGTATATTGGCCCACGTATATTTTCTAATAAATTTACAATATTATTGAAATTCAATCACATATTACTAATATAATAAAATATTTAATATTTTACGCCGTGCATCGCACGGGAAGACATCTAGTTAAATATAGTAATCTTTTCTACTTTCAAATTTTATTTCTAAACAAGTATTACATGTGTCTCTTTATTATTTGTAGAAATTTATGTTGATATCTTGGCATTGATTCAATAAACTCTAATTCCCTCTCTTACATAAAAAACTCAAAACGTAAATTATGATGTCAGAAAACTTGTGTGAGACCGCGTTATTAAATATAATGGGATGTACCCCGTAAAAATATTTTAATTTTAATTTTCAATTTCTTTTTCAATTTTTAGTTCTTCCGATTTTTCCTAAGGTTTTCTAGTTTTTTTGTGTTTGTGTTTTTAATTTTTGAAGAGAAAAAATAATTGTTTTAGGATTTTTTTTAACTTTTTTATTTCTTTTAGTTTTTTTTAGTTTTTCACTAGTCTTTTTAGGATTCTCATTTTCTTCATTTTTTTATTCTTTTCAATTTCTCGATATTCCTTTTTATTTTAAAAAAATACGGTTGCTCACTAGGGGTGTTCAAAAATACCCGACCCGAAATACCCGGCCCGAATACCCGATGACCCGAACTAAATATTTCGGGTATTTTTAAAAATTTTAAATATTTTGGTAGACTACAACCCGAAAAAAGTCATATAATTGAGCCGGGTCATGGGCCGACATTGCGTAAATTCGGGTACCGAAAACCCGATTATTTTTAATAATTAGTTTTTTTATAAATTTAATTATTTAATTTGCAATTATATGAAATTTTATCTTTCAACTAATATGAAATATATTTAATATGAGAATACATGTTAATGTATTTTCACTCATGGTATTTATTCTCACTAGTTTGGAAATTTATAAAATCTTTAAATAAAAAATAATATATTCTTTCATATATATAATTAAATATTGAATTAAGCATAATTATATAATAAAAAAAATGATATATATAAAAATATTTAGTTAGTTTTGAAATTTACTTATTGTACGGAAAATATTTATAATGTATTTAGTACTCGGGGAATTAATTTATATAATAAATTTTAAAATAAATTTATATTAAAATTACAAATTATTTATAAAAATTTAAAATTAGTGTTATTAAATTTTGGGCCGGGTGATAAATTTTGATAATATGAGGGTGATAAGAGTAATAAGCGGCCGGACATATCAAAATCACCAATCTTTTATAATATCACCAATAATGATATATGGGATCAACAATCAATAATTCAATCAATTATTGGATTGAAATATCTCATATAAAGACAATTATGTTGTATAATAAATAATATTAATTTGTTGTATAGCATGTAATCTTGAGCTATAAATAGAGCTCTTTGGTAGAGCTTTGTACACACAATTCATTCTAATAAAATCTCAATTTCTTCATTTTCTTTCATCCTCCTTTATACTTATATATTGTAATATATATATATATATATATATATATAATATATATTGTGAAGTGATAAAATATCCGATTTTACAACACGTTATCAGCACGAGCTCTACCGATTTAATCCCATTTCGCAGCCGGACTCGATATATTGGTACATCATCCTTAAATTCTAAAGGTATGTAATTAACTTTATTTATATTTAATTTATGTAATAATAATATTTAGATATGGTATTAATCTAATATCATTATTGATGATAATTAATATATTTAAGAAAATATAATAATTATGTAAATATCATCAATTTAAATTTATATGCGTAAGGACCTAAGCTCAATCTTATTTTTAAGATGATTCTTGGACTATGGACTAATTATATATGTAAGACCTAAATAATAATGAATTTGTGTGAAGTGTAAAAATCTTCACCTATTTTTATTTGAAGAGTTCCATTTATTAGTGAAGAGTTGAATCTTCATCTATATTTTGTAGAGGATTACTAATGGAGGAATACAAAATCCCCATTCATATGACCACGAAAGATTTTATAATCGAGTAGTGATATTTTTATTTTTAGTAATCATGAAAGATTCTATAATCGAGTAGTGATATTTTTATTTTTAGTAGTCATGAAAGATTTTATAATCGAGTAGTGATATTTTTATTTTTAGTAATCATGAAAGATTCTATAATCGAGTAGTGATATTTTTATTTTTAGTAGTCATGAAAGATTTTATAATCGAGTAGTGATATTATTATAACTAACTCTATAGATTATAATTCATATATATATATATATATATATATATATATATATGAGTAGTGATATTATTATAACTAACTGTATAGATTATAATATATATATATATATATATGAATTTCCATTCCCCAAACTCTAATTACCAACGGTTAGTTCATTGACTATATAAGAATATATTCACCAATTTTAATGATAATTAACAATAATAAAAAAAAAATCTCCAACGGTCATAAACGGCCATATTTCAAAATCAAATCTATAAATACTCATATTATAGTCCACACTTATTAATCATCTCCAAAATATCTACCAATTTTTACAAAATGGGTAAATATTTTATGACTTTCCTCACTCTTATTATATTTTTCAATTTCATCATTTGCTACACTCAAGTCGATTGCTTTAGTGAGACATATGTGATCATCATTATGATGGTCACGATTCTTCTTTTAGTTTTTAGTTGGTTTGTTGTGATTAATATTTAAGCATGAATGGTATTTGTATTGAGTAATAATGTCAATATACTTTTGTTTAGCTCACATCATTAAATGTAATAGCTATGTGTTAATTATATTTCAATCTTATATTTTGTAATAGATAACCATGTCCAATCTTAAGCTCGATTTCGCTCCCTTGAATCTTAATGGAGACAATTATATGTCTTGGACAAATGATGTGAAGACACATCTCAGGTGCAAAGGACTCGAAAATATTCTAACAAATAATGTGCCAGATGCTACGAAAGAAACAGAGGTAGATGAAAAAGAGCTTTCTATGAATAAAGCAAAAGCATTAAAATGCATGAGGCAACATCTTGATGAGGGATTAAAACTAGAGTACATGAACGTGGATGATCCCAAAATTTTATGGGACAATCTTAAGAAAAGATTTGGGTATCAAAAGCAAGTGTTATTACCCGCACTAGTTGATGAATGGAACAAGTTAAGATTCCAAGATTTTAAAAGTGTGAGCGAGTATAATTCTGCTATGTTCAGAATTGTATCACAACTAGAGTTTTGTGGTAAAATCATAACAGAAGGTGAAAAATTGGAAAAGACGTATGCTACATTCCATACGTCACATCTAATACTGCAACAACAATATAGAATGCGGGGATATACCGAATACTCTGAATTAATTGCAGCTCTCTTACTTGCTGAAAAGAATAATGATCTGTTGATAAAGAATCATCAGTCTCGTCCTACAGGGGTGATAGCGATTCCTGAAGCAAATGCCACAACTACTAATCAAGGACGTGGTGGTCATGGTTGGTTTAGAGGTCGAGGTCGGGGACGCGGTCGCGGCCACTTTCGTGGTCAAGGTCGAGGTCGTGGCCGTGGTTATGGAAATTACTTTAGGCCTCCCAAAAATGAAATGATTAATAAAAACCAACAAGACAAAGATAAGTATGTCCAAGAAGGTTCATCCAATAAAAATGAAAATTCTTGTTTCAGATGCGGGAAAAGGGGACATTGGGCTAAGACAAGTAGAACGTCAGGCCATATTTGTAAAATGTATAAGGCATATCTGAAAAATAAAGAAAAGAAAGTCAATTTTCATGAACATGAACCTGAGGACGACTCAACTTACCTAGAAGCTGCAGATTTTACTGAGGATGCAAACGTGGACATGGACATAGAATAAAATAAAAAAATAAATAAATAAATATGTGATTTCCATGTTTATTGCATCTTTATTGTACTTGTCTGTATTCTCTTGTTTGTATTCTCTTGTTTGAAATATGTATTATCTCATTTGAAGTTTGTATGAAGTACTTAATAAATGTTATTATATTAAGCTAACTTACCATCTTTTAGTCTTATATTCTTATTCATTAAGGAGTTTGAGTATGGAAGGTATTGGAGACATTTGCATCCCGAACAGTGGCACAACTCATACAATCCTCAAAAATAAGAAACATTTTACTGAGGTATAATCTACAAAAAGCAGTAATAAATACAATTTCAGGTCCCCGCGGACTTGATTGAAGGAACAGGTAATGCTAAATTCATATTACCAAATGGAACAAAATTTGTCATTAATAATGCTTAATTTTCTCCAAAATCCAAGAGAAACTTATTGAGCTTTAATGACATATACCGTTATAATAATATCACTACTCATACACACATATATATATATATATGTGAATTTCCATTTCCCAAACTCTAATTACCAACGGTTAGTTCATTAAATATATAAGAATATATTCACCAATTTTAATGATAATTAACAATAAAAAAAAAAAAAATCTCCAACGGTCATAAACGGCCATATTTCAAAATCAAATCTATAAATACTCATATTATACTCCACACTTATTATCATCTCCAAAATATCTACCAATTTTTACAAAATGGGTAAATATTTTATGACTTTCCTCACTCTTATTACATTTTTCAATTTCATCATTTGCTACACTCAAGTCGATTGCTTTAGTGAGACATATGTGATCATCATTATGATGGTCACGATTCTTCTTTTAGTTTTTAGTTGGTTTGTTGTGATTAATATTTAAGCATGAATGGTATTTGTATTGAGTAATAATGTCAATTATACTTTTGTTTAGCTGACATCATTAAATGTAATAGCTATGTGTTAATTATATTTCAATCTTATGTTTTGTAATAGATAACCATGTCCAATCTTAAGCTCGATTTCGCTCCCTTGAATCTTAATGGAGACAATTATATGTCTTGGACAAATGATGTGAAGACACATCTCAGGTGCAAAGGACTCGAAAATATTCTAACAAATAATGTGCCAGATGCTACGAAAGAAACAGAGGTAGATGAAAAAGAGCTTTCTATGAATAAAGCAAAAGCATTAAAATGCATGAGGCAACATCTTGATGAGGGATTAAAACTAGAGTACATGAACGTGGATGATCCCAAAATTTTATGGGACAATCTTAAGAAAAGATTTGGGTATCAAAAGCAAGTGTTATTACCCGCACTAGTTGATGAATGGAACAAGTTAAGATTCCAAGGTTTTAAAAGTATGAGCGAGTATAATTCTGCTATGTTGAGAATTGTATCACAACTAGAGTTTTGTGGTAAAATCATAACAGAAGGTGAAAAATTAGAAAAGACGTATGCTACATTCCATACGTCACATCTAATACTGCAACAACAATATAGAATGCGGGGATATACCGAATACTCTGAATTAATTGCAGCTCTCTTACTTGCTGAAAAGAATAATGATCTGTTGATAAAGAATCATCAGTCTCGTCCTACAGGGGTGATAGCGATTCCTGAAGCAAATGCCACAACTACTGATCAAGGACGTGGTGGTCATGGTTGGTTTAGAGGTCGAGGTCGGGGACGCGGTCGCGGCCACTTTCGTGGTCAAGGTCGAGGTCGTGGCCGTGGTTATGGAAATTACTTTAGGCCTCCCAAAAATGAAATGATTAATAAAAACCAACAAGACAAAGATAAGTATGTCCAAGAAAGTTCATCCAATAAAAATGAAAATTCTTGTTTCAGATGCGGGAAAAAGGGACATTGGGCTAAGGCATGTAGAACGTCAGGCCATATTTATAAAATGTATAAGGCATCTCTGAAAAATAAAGAAAAGGAAGTCAATTTTCATGAACATGAACCTGAGGACGACTCAACTTACCTAGAAGCTGCAGATTTTACTGAGGATGCAAACGTGGACATGGACATGGAATAAAATAAAAAAATAAATAAATAAATATGTGATTTCCATGTTTATTGCATCTTTATTGTACTTGTTTGTATTCTCTTGTTTGAAATATGTATTATCTCATTTGAAGTTTGTATGAAGTATTTAATAAATGTTATTATATTAAGCTAACTTACCATCTTTTAGTCTTATATTCTTATTCATTAAGGAGTTTGAGTATGGAAGGTATTGGAGACATTTGCATCCCAGACAGTGGCACAACTCATACAATCCTCAAAAATAAGAAATATTTTACTGAGGTACAATCTACAAAAGCAGTAATAAATACAATTTCAGGTACCCGCGGACTTGATTGAAGGAACAGGTAATGCTAAATTCATATTACCAAATGGAATAAAATTTGTCATTAATAATGCTTTATTTTCTCCAAAATCTAAGAGAAACTTGTTGAGCTTTAATGACATATACCGTCAAGGATATGATACTGAAACAGTAACTGAAGGTAATATGAAATATATGTACATTACTGCTAATATTTTGGGAAAGAAACAAATACTGGAAAAACTACCACAATTATCTCGTGGATTACATTATACACATATTCATGAAACTGAATGTAATTTGATAATAAAAGAAGATCCCAAAATATTGACATTATGGCATGAACGCCTAGGTCATCCTGGCTCCACGATGATGAGGAAAATAATTAATAGTACACATGGTCACCCAATGAAAGGTGTAAAACTCATAAATAATAAACTATGTGAATCTTGTTCTCTTGGAAAGTTTATAATAAGGTATTCACCAGGCAAACTTGAAAATGAATCACCTACATTTCTCGAAAGAATTCAAGGTGACATATGTGGACCTATTGATCCACCATCAGGACCTTTCAGGTATTTTATGATTTTAATTGATGCATCTAGTAGATGGTCACATGTTTGTTTATTGTCAAGTCGTGATATGACATTTGCAAGATTCCTTGCACAAATAATTAAACTAAAGGCACAATTTCCTGATTATACTATACGGAATGTGAGACTTGACAATGCTGGTGAATTCAGATCACAAGTATTTAATGATTATTGTATGTCAATTGGAATTACATTCGAACATCCTGTTCCGCATGTGCATACACAAAATGGTTTAGCTGAATCATTAATTAAACGCCTTCAATATATTGCTAGACCACTAATAATGAGAACAAAGCTACCAGTTACTGTTTGGGGTCATGCAATTTTACATGCTGCTTCACTAATAAGGTTAAGACCAAGTGCTAATCATAAATATACTCCATATCAACTAGCACTTGGTCAGGGGCCAGATGTTTCCCATCTAAAAGTTTTTGGTTGTGCAGTATATGTACCAATAGCTACCCCACAAAAAACAAAAATGGGACCTCAAAGAAGGTTGGGAATATATGTTGGGTATGACTCACCCTCTATTATTAGATATTTTGTGTAATATCCGCGTTTTCTATTTTCGGTAATTTCTATTTTTGATGTATGTTCGTTTCGGACAACTCGCTTAGCACTGTTTTGGAATTCTGAATCTATTTTGTTCTTGGAGTTTTTCCGTTTGGTCGAGTTTCGAGGATGCTTTCGCATAATTTCATTTTGAATTATACCATGCCGCATGTGCGTTCGATTCTCGTAAAACTTGTTCGTTTTCGTTGTTTCTCGATTCATATAAGTTGGTATGGTTGAGTTGGTCGTGTTGGAACTTTCGGTTTGCTAATCCGACGTTGTATTGTGATTTTTCGGGCACTTGGGCCGTTTTTGTAATTTTCATAAGTTTGGGGAATTTCGCTTCGTTTGCTTCATTTGAGACTCTCTAGTGATCGGGATTATATTTTCTTTCAAAACTCAGCTTCGTTGTTTTGGATACCCCATGTTTATACTTTTGATTCTATCCTTGTGTTGCGTTTCGTCGTTGTATCGACTGTGCTGAGCTAAGTGATTAGCGATCTTTGAATCGCATGCATAACGTCACGTTATGCATGCTCTTTACGACGTTATATAGGTATCATAACGCACGTTATACCCCATTGGTAACGTGACGTTATGGTTTCGTGAAAGTGTCCAGATTGTTCGCTACGACGTTAACTTTGAGAGGGGTTACGACGTAACCTTCATAACGCACGTTAACAATAGGCGTTAACGTCGTAACTCGCCGTCAGTCTTTTAATTCCCGACTTATTTTGTCGACTTATTTCACTCCTTTTCTTTCTTTCTCGCGACGTGAGCTTCCTTTGGCGATTTCAAGCGATTCATCCTGCAATCGGTAGGAACCTTCTAGAGATCGATTTTTGCGTCCCAAGCAAGGTTTATCATCATCATAATCATCCTCCATCCGTCCGAATCGAGGTATACATCGATGAACCCTAGTTTTTGGGGATTTGGGATTTTTGGCATAATTCTTCCTTTTAATCCGTTTTGGCTTGACGACTTGTTAGATTACGATTGTGTAGTCGTAAATCCCTTGTTTCCAAAGATAGTTTAACGGATTCAACCTAGTAATTTCTTCATGGTTAGATTATAGCCATCGTGGACTTCGTATTTTCCGACAAATCGTTCCAAGGGGTAGAATTAGGATTAATTCGTACCTTTCCGCATTATTGAGACTTGTGTATACTGTTATTGTGTTAGGAACGGATTTGGGAAGATTGTTCGGACCGAAACCCATTCCTTCATCGTTTCCTTCGTTTCGTTTCATTCAAGGCAAGTACATGTATTACATTCCGTTATGTGCATATGATTTTGATGCGAATGATGTATATGGTGTTATTGAACGAATGTGATTGTTTCTCTTCCACCTGGGGATGGCGTGTGGCCTCTGGGGGCCGATACTAATGGGTACGGCCGCGGAAGTGGTTTCTCACCTGGGGACGGTCCGACGGGACCTCTGGGGACCGATACTGATGGGTACGGTCGCGAGTTACCAAGCGTGAATAATTGTGATGTGGGAAACTTGTTGATATACTGTTTTGGTGTTAATGTGATATTCCGGAATATGGACTTTCAAAATAATTTTCCTAATGATTTATTTGCGTTGAATTGTGTATGTATATAATGTTGTGTAATTATGTACTTGCACTAGCTATTCGAATGCTAACCCCTTAAATGGGGGAAATGCGTCTTATGCATTTAGTCTTGGTCGAAATGAGGAGCTGGCACGGGATGCGCATGCAAAGGATGGGTTGGCATGATGATGATGTGGCTCGAGTCTGCATTTTTCTGTTCTGTCATTGCATCTGTTGAGTACTGGAGATAGTTGGTTTATTTTGAACATGGTTTAAGTCCCCTGCGTGGGCAACATTTTGGTATTTAACTTATGTCTCATGTACTCCGTTGAAATGTTTTGGCCGAGGCCACGGCCTTATTTACTCTTTGGGTACATCTTTCATGTTATCATTGTGGTTCATGTGTCACGAGTTAGCCTGGTAGACCTCACGGGGGTTCTACGGCGTGTAATGTCCCATTTGTGAATTGGGATGTTACAATTATGGTATCGGAGACAGGTTTTGAATACCTAGGCTGTCGGTGAAATTTGGGTCTGTCAGTTGCATCATTAGAGTCAGTCGTTGAGCCTAATATCATCATGCTACCGTCTTTTCGTGCGACCCGTGGCTGTAAGTCTCCTCGAACTCTTATATTTCTGTAATTCGTTTTCCTGCATTGTTCAGAATCGTGACTCGTGTTACCAACTTTGTGAATTGTGAATCTTTCTGATCTTGTTCTTTTCTTATTCTTCTTCAGTATGTTGAGAGGTCGTGGTAGACCGGCTAGGGGACGCGGCCGAGGCCGTGGTCGTGGTGCTGATAATGAGGAGGGCTCACTTTCCCAGTCCTCTGCGGACTCAGCCTCTCACTCAGTGCCGTCGGGTAATAATGCCGACAGGGCTCTTGCCGTATTTGGCGATTGGTAGCCCAACTTACTCAGATAGCTCAGGGTGGACGTCAGAATCCGCCCCCAACACCGGAAGAGGAGGCTAGTAAGTGGCTTCAGACGGTAACTAAGATGCACCCTCCTCGTTTCTCCGGATCTTCTGACTCCCTCGGATGGGAGAATTGGCTCTTTCAGTTGTCCAGAACCTTCGATGCCGTAGCTTGTCCTGAGGACAGGAGGGTACACATTGCCCAGTACCTCCTGGATAAGGAAGCTGCGGAATGGTGGGAGGCCGTTGCGCCCAGAGATCGTCGGGCCACTTGGGATGAGTTCAGGGCTGCTATGGAAGCGAATATTGTCCGCCGCCACCAAGGAGCGCAGTGTAGAGTTCTTCACCGCTACACCTCGGGATGTGCCTATTTCTCGTGCCATCATTTCTTACAATCAGCGATTGGGCTTCGTGAGGGATCAAGTGAGAACGGAGGTCGATAAAATCCGATCTCGCAATATGCGCATGAAGCCGCATATTAGGCGAGTATGGCGCCGCTCATGTGTGCCACTTTGAAGGAATACCAGGATCGCGCTCCGGCGATCGAGATGGTGTCCCGGAATCGAGTCGGTTTCGGAAGCTAAGAAGCGAAGACTACCGGTGGGTTCTCGGCCGGAAAAGGTGGGCGGTTTCGAGGTCTCGTTCTGCTCCTACACTGGGAAGAGGCCGTTTCATCAGCCGTGGATCTCGTGGTAACCGTTGATTCGATCTGTTGCCAGGCGGGAGAGTTTGTTTTAATTGCAGTCGGCCAGCACGTTGTGAAGGATTGCCCACCGTTAGTTACTTGCTTTACTTGCGGACGGGCCAGGCATCGGCGGCTCATTGTGAGAGGGCCACTGGGCCGCTAGATTTACGACTACCACCGCCGATCGAGAGGATCTCGGTTCACCGGCTACTCATGTTCCGCAGGTTCGAGTCGTGGTAGGGGTCGGAGTCACCGAATCGCCGCGCGGCCGAGTTGGGCTCGATCCATCCCCGATTATATCGATGAGGCGCACGGAGGAGGCGGACATTCCGGTGGCGTCAGTACCACTCGAGATCCTTTCTCATCCGGTTTGATACTTTTTGATTCGGTGCAACCCATTCCTTTATAACCGGATTGTGTGAGTCGTATTGGTTTTGTTGCTTGTTTGAGTGTGAGCCGTTCGTAGTGGGTACGCCCGGCGAGATCGTATGGTTGGGGACCGGGAAGTTAGGGATTGCCCGGTGAGGATCGGGAGCCGGGATTGGCCTCGAATCTCATTGTTATAGACCTTAAGGGTGAGGATTTGATCCTCGGGGACGATTGGTTGGATCGTCATGGTGCTATCATGAACTATCGGACTCGTACCATCACGATAGTTGCCGAGACGGCACCGAGCATACTCTCGTCTATGAAGCCGGGTAGATCGGGGTGTGTGATTAGCGCCTTGAAGGCGATGAAACTTTGAACCAAGGTTGTGTCGGCTCGGTGTTTCGCTCTGCAGCGGAAGATGGTGGGGTTGACATATCGTCGATCCCGGTTGTTAGCGAGTACCCGATGTATTTCGGATGACTTGCGGGATTACCACCACATCGAGAGGTGGAGTTTCCTATTGACCTTGAGCCGAGCGGCCCCTATTTCTCGAGCACCGTGCCGTATGGCACCGTCGGAGATGCTAGAGTTGAAGAATCGATTGGGAGAGTTGTTAGATAAAGGGTATATTCGACCGAGCGCATCGCCTTGGGGTGCGCTTTGTACTTTTGTTAAGAAGAAGGATGGATCGCCGTTTATGCATCGACTATCGAGAATTAAACAAGCTAACCATCAAAAATAAATACCCTTTGCCCGGGATTGACGATTTGTTTGATCGGCTTCGAGGCGGCAGTCTTTTCAAGATTGATTTGCGATCGGGCTACTACCAGTTGAGGATTCGGACGTCGATATTCGAAGGCTGCCTTTCGGACGAGATATGGCCATTACGAGTTTGTGGTTATGCCTTTCGGGCTAACCAATGCCCAGCAGTGTTCATGCGATTGATGAACAAAGTTTTTATTGAGTATCTGGACAAATTCGTAGTCGTTTTTATTGACGATATTCTTATCTATTCACGGAGTCGAGAGGAGCACGCCTTACATCTTCGGATTGTATTAGACACCTTGAGGGCTGAGCAGTTGTACGCGAAGTTCTCTAAGTGTGAGTTTTGGCTCGAGGAAGTGACGTTCCTTGGGCATGTGATTTGTGAGAGGAGTTCGGGTAGATCCTTGAGAAAATAGAGCGGTGATGGCTTGGGAGCCGCCTAAGAATGTGAAGGAGGTGAGGAGTTTTACGGGTCTTGCCGGCTATTACCGTAGATTCGTTGAGGATTTTCTAGGATCGCTAGACCACTCACTCGGTTGCTCGAGAAAACTTCGAAGTTCGAGTGGACTACGAGATAGGCGGGACGGTTTGACGAGTTAAAGAGACGTTTGACTACCGCGCCCGTGTTAGCATTGCCTCGGGGAACGAGGATTTCGTAGTGTCTGATGATGCTTCGGGCCTTGGTCTAGGATGTGTTTTGATGCGAGAGAGGCAGTGATTGCATATGCGTCCCTTGATTGAAACCTTATGAGGTGAATTACCCCACGCACGATTTGGAGTTAGGCTGCGGTCGTTTCGCCTTAAAGATCTGGAGGCATTACCTCTATGGGTCGTCGTGTAAGATTTTACCGACCACAAGAGTTTGAAGTATATCTTGATCGAAGGAGTTAAATATGAGGCGGCGTAGGTGGTTAGAGCTAATTAAAGATTACGACCTCGAGATACTTTACCATCCGGGTAAGGCTAACGTGGTGGCGGATGCGTTGAGCCGTAAGCCGATGGCGTTGCGAGATGTTAGAAGTACTTACACCGCAGAGTAGGATCCAGCGAGATCTTATTTGTCGAGAATATTGAGGTTTGGGTTCGAGAGTTCGGGGCCGATTATGTGCATTAGAGATCACTTCGTCCTTGGCCCGATGATATCAAGGCGAAACAGTATGATGATCCGTGTTTGGTCGATTAAGGGAGGATGTGAGGCGGAAAGCCCTGGATTTGTGGTTCGAGATGATGGCGTTACGAGATTTCGGCAGACTATGTGTAGAATGATATTGAACGAGACGAGAAGATCTTGAGTGAAGCTCATACCACGCCTTACTCCATACATCTGAGTACGAATAAAATGTACAAGGATGTGAGGAGCAACTACCGGTGGAGTAATTTGAGGACAGACGTTAGCGAGTTTGTGTCGAGGTGTTTGACTGTCGGCGAGTTAAGATCGAGCATCGGCGACCCGCGGGGTTTTGCGACCGCTTCTATCCGGAGTGGAAATGGGAGGATATTTCCATGGATTTCATTACTAGTATGCCTAGGACTCGGAATGGAATGAACATGATTTGGGTTATTGTCGATCGTGACCAAGTCGGCTCATTTCACAGGTATTAAGGACACTTGGGGCCGGAGAGACTAGCACAGTATTTATTGCAGAGGTCGTGAGATTGCATGGGACTCCTAAGAGTATTGTTTCGGATCGTGATGGCGGTTCGTGTCACATTTACAGCGGTGTTCATCGAGCTTTGGGACCGAGTTGAGACTCGGTACATCTTATCACCCTCGACCGACGGACGATCGGGCGGACGATCCAGACGTTAGAGGATATGTTGAGAGCACTGTGCCCTAGAATGGAAGAATGATTGGGAGTCGCACTTGCCGTGATTGAGTTCACGTCTGACAATAGTTGGCACGCCTCGATCAAAATGGCGCCATTTGAGGCGTTGTATGGGAGGAGGTGTAGATCGCCGTTGTGTTGGGACGATGCGTCCGAGCTGATTGGTACCGAGCCCGATATGGTAGTTGAGACGAGAGAGAAGATTACTCTGATTCGGAATAGATTGTTAACGGCCCAGAGTCGGCAGAAGTCTTATGCCGACACGCGTCGCCGTCCGTTGGAGTTTGAGGTGGGAGATCATGTTTTGCTTAAGGTGTCGCCGACACGGGGAGTTTACCGCTTCGGCCGGAAGGGTAAACTTAGTCCGAGGTTTATTGGGCCGTTTGAGATTTTAGAGAGAGTGGGAGAGCTTGCCTATCGGCTAGGCTTACCGCCGTCCCTGAGCCACGTTCATAACGTATTTCATGTTTCCCAGCTTAGGAGGTACATATCGGACCCCAGCCATATTATCGATTTTGGAGAGATCGGGTGGGACCCGACCTTACCATCGAGGAGAGGCCGATTGATTTTAGAGCGTCGGGTGAAGCAACTTCGTCATAAAACCATCCCTCTGGTTAAAGTTCAATGGTCGAGACATGGGTCCGAAGAAGCCACATGGGAGACGGAGGAGAGTATGCAGTCGAGATACCCCGAGTTGTTCGCGTTGTAAGTTTCGTGACGAAACTTATTTTTAGGGAGATAATGTAATATCCGCGTTTTCTATTTTCGGTAATTTCTATTTTTGATGTATGTTCGTTTCGGACAACTCGCTTAGCTTGTTTTGGAATTCGAATCTATTTTGTTCTTGGAGTTTTAGTTTGGTCGAGTTTCGAGGATGCTTTCGCATAATTTCATTTTGAATTATACCATGCCGCATGTGCGTTCGATTCTCGTAAAACTTGTTCGTTTCGTTGTTTCTCGATTCATATAAGTTGGTATGGTTGAGTTGGTCGTGTTGGAACTTTCGGTTTGCTAATCCGAGCGTTGTATTGTGATTTTCGGGCACTTGGGCGTTTTGTAATTTTCATAAGTTTGGGAATTTCGCCGTTTGCTTCATTTGAGACTCTCTAGTGATCGGGATTATATTTTCTTTCAAAACTCAGCTTCGTTGTTTTGGATACCCCATGTTTATACTTTTGATTCTATCCTTGTGTTGCGTTTCGTCGTTGTATCATTGTCTTGAGCTAAGTGATTAGCGATCTTTGAAGCTGCTGCATGCATAACGTCGTTATGCATGCTCTTTACGTGCGTTATATAGGTATCATAACGTCGTTATACCCCATTGGTAACGTCGTTATGGTTTCGCGAAAGTGTCGATTGTTCGTTAAATGACGTTAACTGAGAGGGTTACGACGTAACCTTCATAACGTCGTTAACAATAGGCGTTAACGTCGTAACTTCGCCGTCAGTCTTTTAATTCTGACTTATTTTGGTCGACTTATTTCACTCCTTTTCTTTCTTTCTCGCGACGTGAGCTTCCTTTGGGCGATTTCAAGCGATTCATCCGTCTGATCGGTAGGAACCTTCTAGAGATCGATTTTTGCGTCCCAAGCAAGGTTTATCATCATCATAATCATCCTCCATCCGTCCGAATCGAGGTATACATCGATGAACCCTAGTTTTTTTGGGGATTTCGGGATTTTTGGCATAATTCTTCCTTTTAATCCGTTTTGGCTTCGACGACTTGTTAGATTACGATTGTGTAGTCGTAAATCCCTTGTTTCCAGTATAGTTTAACGGATTCAACCTAGTAATTTCTTCATGGTTAGATTATAGCCATCGTGGACTTCGTATTTTCCGACAAATCGTTCCAAGGGGTAGAATTAGGATTAATTCGTACCTTTCCGCATTATTGAGACTTGTGTATACTGTTATTGTGTTAGGAACGGATTTGGGAAGATTGTTCGGACCGAAACCCATTCCTTCATCGTTTCCTTCGTTTCGTTTCATTCAAGGCAAGTACATGTATTACATTCCGTTATGTGCATATGATTTTGATGCGAATATGTATATGGTGTTATTGAACGAATGTGATTGTTTCTCTTCCACCTGGGGATGGCGTGTGGCCTCTGGGGGCCGATACTAATGGGTACGGCCATGGAAGTGGAATTGAGTGCGTGTGTTGATGTTCTTCCACAGGGACGGTTCGACGGACCTGCGGGGGCCGATACTAATGGGTACGGCCGCGGAAGTGGTTTCTCACAGGGACGGTCCGCGGGACCTCACGGGGACCGACATCGATGGGTACGGTCGCGAGTTAGCAAGCGTGAATAATTGTGATGTGGGTAACTTGTTGATATCCTGTTTTGGTGTTAATGTGATATTCCGGAATATGGAGTTTCATATTTATTTTCCTAATGATTTATTTGCGTTGAAATGTGTATGTATATAATGTTGTGTAATTATGTAATAGCACTAGCTAAACGAAAGCAAACCCCTTAAAAGGGGAAATGCGTCTATGCATTTAGTCTTGAGTCAGTGAGGAGGTGCACGTGATGCGCATGCAAAGTATGGGTTGTCTTGATGATGATGTGGCTCAGTGCATTTTTCTGTTCTGTCATTGCATCTGTTGAGTACTGGAGATAGTTGGTTTATTTTGAACATGGTTTAAGTCCCCTGCGTGGGCAACATTTTGGTATTTAACTTATGTCTCATGTACTCCGTTGAAATGTTTTGGCCGAGGCCACGGCCTTATTTACTCTTTGGGTACATCTTTCATGTTATCATTGTGGTTCATGTGTCACGAGTTAGCCTGGTAGACCTCACGGGGGTTCTACGGCGTGTAATGTCCCATTTGTGAATTGGGATGTTACATTTTGAACCTCTAACAGGTGATATTTTTCAAGCAAGATTTGCTGATTGTCATTTTGATGAGACGGGATTCCCAACCTTAGGGGGAGGTAATAAACAGGTGGAAAAGGACATAACATGGTATGTACCATCATTATTACATTTGGATCCATATACAAAATTATGGGAAGAAAATGTAAGAAAAATTGTACATTTACAAGGTTTGGCAAATGAATTGCCAGATGCATTTACTGATATGAAAAGAGTGACAAAGTCACATGTGCCAGCTGTTAATACTCCTGCTCGGATTGAAATTCCAAAAGAAAATGAAAATAGAAGTACATCTAAAGCACGCTTAAAGCGTGGAAGGCCTGTTGGTTCCAAAGATAAAAATCCCCAGAAAAGAAAAATGGCCAATATAAATGAATGTGCTAAAGAAACACAAAATGATGAAAAATATGATCATGTTGAAACACAAGCTGAGGCAAATAAGGAGGTCACTGAAAATGAAACTGAAAATACAAATGATCTCGAGATATATATTAATTATATTAATACGGAGAATTTATGGAATAGGAGAAATAATCACATTGATGAGATATTTGCATACTCCATTGCGTGTGATATAATAATTGGAGATGATGATCCTGAACCCATATCTATATTCGAATGTCAAAATAGACCTGATTGGCCAAAATGGAAAGATGCAATAGATGCCGAACTAAATTCTCTTAGAAAACGAAAAGTGTTTGGACCGATTGTTGTCACGCCCAGTAATGTGAAACCTGTTGGTTATAAATGGGTCTTTGTAAGGAAACGAAATGAGAAAAACCAGATTGTAACATACAAGGCTCGTCTTGTTGCACAAGGTTTTTCACAAAGACATGGGATTGATTATGAGGTAACATATTCCCCTGTTATGGATGCCATTACTTTTCGTTATTTAATTAGTTTATCGGTATCTTATAATCTTAATATGCATCTCATGGATGTTGTTCTGACATATTTATATGGATCACTTGATCTTGATATATATATATATATATATATATATATATATATATATATATATATATATATATATATATATAAATATATATATATATATGTAAATTCTGAAGGATTTAAGTTGCTCAAGCATCGAAACCCAGAGAAATTTATACAATTAAATTGCAGAGATCTTTATATGGGTTGAAACTCATGTGGTATAATGATTAAGTGAATATTTGATTAAAGAAGGCTATGTGAATAAACCTATTTGCCCTTGTGTTTTTATAAGGAAAACAACATCCGGATTTGTAATCATTCTTGTCTATGTTGATGATTTGAATATCATTGGAACTAATGCGAAATTTTGGAAGATGAATTACTTAAAGAAAGAATTTGAAATGAAAGATTTGGGAAAAACAAAATTCTGCCTTGGTCTACAAATGGAACATACTAAAAATGGAATATTAGTATACCAATCAAATTATACAGAAAGGGTATTAAAAAGATTCCACATGGACAAATCAACACCTTTGAGTACCCCAATGGTCGGCAGAACACTTAATATTGAAAAGGATCTATTCAGACCAAAGGAAGAAAATGAAGAGGAAGTTGGTCCTGAAATACCATATCTTAGCGCAATTGGAGCCCTAATGTATCTTGCTAATTGTACACGGCCGGATATAGCTTTTGCAGTAAATTTACTAGCAAGATTCAGTTCATATCCTACAAAGAGGCATTGGAACGGAATAAAACATATATTCAGATATCTACGAGGTACGATTGATCTTGGTTTGTTTTATTCTAACAATGCAAAACCAGTTTTGCTTGGCTATGCAGATGCAGTGTAATATCCGCATTTTTTTTTCTTTCCCTTGTATTTTCATTTTTGGTGTATTTCTCGATCGTAGTGACCCTCGTGTACCTTTCAGTGTGTCCTTCCTGTCAACCGTTGAACCGTACTCTCGTTATTATTGTGCGGAACCGCCGTTTCGGGGTTGTCGTGGATCCATTTCGTGTTATTGGTTCCCAAATATTGATTCCTATCGTTTTTATTCTCTTTCCAGATCATTTTTATCATTTTGGGACCCAAAGGGGGTGTGGGCCGCGGCACAAGGTGTATGCGCCGCGGCACACAAATTTCTTCAGTTGTTGGTCGAGCGAACTGTACTGTGTGCCGCGGCACACCCATCCGGTGCAAGGCACAAGCAGTCGAGCCGCGGCACATCCGTCCGGTGCCGCGGCACACTCGTGTGGCATCTGCGACCAAAACCCGGTATGCAGGTGCCGCGGCTGCCGTGGCCGTCTTTGCGGCACCTTTGCCGAACCCTAGGAGTAAATTTTTGGCCTGTGCCGCGGCACACCTCAGCTGTGCCGCGGCACACAATGCGGTCAACCCTCTATAATTGGTTGTTTTGAGCGTGAACAGCTCACTTTCTTCTTCTTCTTCCATTGACGCGAGAGAGTGAGAGAGGAGGAGAGCTTCTCATCATTATCAGTTGGGGGGTTGATTTTCATCATTCTTCTTCGATTGTGAAGCCCGGACAATCAATCCAACGCGTGTTCTACGAATCTAAATACTTGAATCCTCAAGGTAATATCTATTGAAACCCTACCTTTTGGATAATTGGGGATTTTGGGGTTTTGTCCGATTCTTTCCGTTTTGTGGATGGATTCTTGATGAATATGATTAATCTTGTTGATATCATTAGTTTTCCTACGGATTCATGGTATATTTTCATAGTTTTGCGGAATCGAGAGGGTTTGGTTGTGGTCCGCCCTCGTTGTTATTTTTGTGCGAATATACATGAATCGTAGGCGGGTTTTCGGGTGTATTCCATTTCCGTATTCAGCTAGAGTTGGTTGTAATTATGTTCTTCGAATCGTTAGGTTCGGTTCCGTTGGTTCTTAACGTTCGTCGGTGATTATCCTTTCCGTTCGTTGCGTCATCAAATATTCAAGGCAAGTAATTCTTGGAAACCCTTATGCTTAACGTGAAATGGTAATGTATATTGTGTGTGCTTTACTCACCTCGGGAGGGTCCGACGTGGCCTCGAGGGAATCTATGGCTTCGTCCTGGATTCATGAGTTTGATTCGCTAGCCAGCTCGGGAGGGTCCTTAGAGGCCTCGAGTGGGATTCGTGGCTTCGTCCCGGTCCTAGGTGACGTGTGGTGCTTGATTTGTTTTGTGAATATGGCCAGCTCGGGAGGGTCCTTAGAGGCCTCGAGTGGGATTCGTGGCTTCATCCCGGTCCTAGGCAAATTAATTGTGACTGTTTGTTTCCGGAAAAGACATGTCTAGTTTTGGTTTTTGAAATGATATTGGTGCATATACTATGAAATGTGTAAGCGATTGGTTTGCCTTGATTACTTGTACTAGCGTAATTGCTAACCCCTCTGGGGACCCGTTTTGGGGAAATTCTTGTTATGGATTTCAGGTTATGATTATCCGGACGAGCGGGCACCTGGACAGTACGAGGACGTTGGCTAGGGTCGTTGACATGTGCATTTGGGTCTTTCTATTTCTTTCGTCCATTTCGATTTGGTTGTTCTAATAATTATAAATTGATAGACTGTACTCGCGAGTACTTAGGCTTTTCAACTTCAAACTCCGTGTTATGCTACTTTTAAATTGTTACGTTGTTGGTTGATGATCATTTCGCCGGTTGCTCCGGGCGTAACTTTTTATGTCATATAATTAAATGTGTGTCCTCGCTAACCGGGGTGGTTAGTCGAGTGGAGTTTTCTTGTTTGTAGCCTGGTGGGTCCCATGTGGGGGTCCACGGCGCTGTAATATACTCTGAATATCTCGGGGTGTTACAGAAAATGGTATCGGAGCTCTAGGTTTATGGATATCTAGGCTTGTTGGTTATTTGGGTCTAGTCGTGTTTTGTTTTGCACATTGTCACACCGCTGCCAGCATCCCAGTACTTCCAGTGCTCGTAAGTTTTCTTATTCGGCTCTTTTGTTTCTTGCATTGTATTTTCACTTTTGGATCGTAGTTGCTTTTCCTCCCTTACTCATCATCGATATACTTTTGTTATCTCTCATCATCAGTATGGATGCCGGAGAAAACCGTGGTCGTGGTCGTGGTCGTGGACGCGGCCGAGGACGTGGGGCAGCCGGTGGGGCGGCCACGTCGCATTCTTCGGGAGCCAGCAGTACCGGTGACCGTCACAGTCATGCTTCTTCTCAGGAGCGCGCCGATCTTGGTATTGCGGCTGTTATGCAGCAAATTGTTAACCATATGGCGGTTATAGCTCAGGTGGTCCAGAACCCCGATCAGGCCCATGCTAATCGGGGCGGAGCGGATCGCTGGCTTCAGGATGTCATCAAGATGCATCCTCATCAGTTTTCGGGAGCTTCGGACCCGATCGGCTGGGAGGGGTGGATCAAGGAGATATCCAAAGTCTTCACTGCTACCAATCGCCAGGGGCCGTAAGGTCCCTATTGCTCAATATTTTCTCACGGGAGATGCTACGGATTGGTGGGAGGCCGTTGGTCCCAAAGATCATGTTGCTTCATGGGCCGAATTTCAAGAATTGATGGAGACCGAATATTGTCCGTGGCCAGGGTCGTTGACATGTGCATTTGGGTCTTTCTATTTCTTTCGTCCATTTCGATTTGGTTGTTCTAATAATTATAAACTGATAGACTGTACTCGCGAGTACTTAGGCTTTTCAAATTCAAACTCCGTGTTGTGCTACTTTTAAATTGTTACGTTGTTGGTTGATGATCATTTCGCCGGTTGCTCCGGGCGTAACTTTTTATGTCATATAATTAAATGTGTCCTCGCTAACCGGGGTGGTTAGTCGAGTGGAGTTTTCTTGTTTGTAGCCTGGTGGGTCCCATATGGGGGTCCACAACGCTGTAATATACTCTGAATATCTCGGGGTGTTACATGCAGGTCATCTATCTGATCCACATAATTCTAAGTCACAAACTGGAGATCTCAAAAACAGACAATCGTGACTACTTCCTCAAACTATGCTGAGATAATAGCTCTTCATGAAGCAAGTAAAGAATGTAGATGGTTAAGATCAGTAACACAACATATTCAAGAAACATCAGGCTTGCCAGTCGATAACGGCCCAACAATAGTATACGAGGACAACTCTGCATGTGTTACTCAAATGAAGGAAGGCTACATCAAAAGCGATAAAACCAAACATATCCCCCCAAAGTTCTTCGCATTCACTCAGGAACTTGAAAGAATAAAGAGATCGACATCCAATATATTCGATCTTGTGATAATGCGGCAGATCTCTTCACAAAATCACTCCCTACGAATGTTTTCAAGAAACACATTCAGAATATTGGAATGCATCATCTTCGAGACCTTTAAAGAAGAACTACCCATGCTGGGTTGAGGGAGCATACAATCAGATTCTTTTCCCTTATTAAGTTTTTATCCCACTGGGTTTTTCTTAATAAGGTTTTTAACGAGGCAGCTTGTGATGCTCCCAAATGAGATATCATCATATAAGATATTTCAAAGGGGGGGTGTTATAGTATCACCAATAATGATTGGGATCAACAATCAATAATTCAATCAATTATTGGATTGAAATATCTAATATAAAGACAATTATGTTGTATTATAAATAATATTAATTTGTTGTATAGCATGTAATCTTGAGCTATAAATAGAGCTCTTTGGTAGAATTTTGTACACACAATTCATTCTAATAAAAGCTCAATTTCTTCATTTTCTTTCATCCTCCTTTATGCTTATATATTGTAATATATATATATATATAATATATTGTGAAGTGATAAAATATCCGAGTTTACAACACAACCTTTATATTCTCATTGGATTCAAGTAAGCCATATTTAGTTGGACAAACTTATTTTATAAGTTTAAAATTTATCTTAAAATGCTTCTTTTGCAAACACCTCAAATAAGTAATAGAGCTTTTCATTTTTAATCAATTCGTAACCTCTTCGTTTTTGTTAAAATAATTCTTCTCCTGTAATATTGTATTTCTAACCAACTTTTCAGCTAATTTTGTCAAGCAATTATTCTCCGAACCAATTTTTCAGCTAGCTTATCAGTTTCGTTTTGTCAAAATAAAAATTTTCGATGCCAATTTTTTCAATTGTCTCTAATTATTTTGAACCACATATCCATAAGTAAAGGCGCATAATATTTAAAAAAAAAGTACAAATACACCTCTTATATTGAGACACTTCTTGCTTTCGTTTAGTTTGATTTTGATTGAAACTAGCAATCATAAGTGAGTAACAAATTAAACTCAGAGTCATCCTTAAATTAATCTTACATTGCACTCACAACAACAGATATTAAACATGAAGAAATGGAACATGAAAAAAATGAAGTGGTAAGATCTGCTGCTATGCTCAAATCACACATACAGGGATACAGGGGTTCAAAATTCCACAAATGCATTTCTGGAAAGAAAATAAAAATTTAAAAAAAAAAAAAAAAAATTCAAATACCACAATGGATTAAACACACTTCATGATTATGCAAAAGCAGGAAAGCGTTGAATATTGCGATTCAAGAATCCGTCTTTCGAGAACGCTCCACATACGCCTGCACAATAGAACATAGGTATTCATAATATCAGAACGAGGAATACCAGGTCGATTAGTACAAAAACTACCCCGGCTTAGTTAAAGAGTACAAACAAATCCAATCATGGTACTACAAACAACCCATTGAGGTTCGTATTTTCTTAAAAAATGACCCCTTCTATTATGTAATCCGTAAAACAGAAAACAACAATATGGTGCTTATTATCATTTACAAAAAGGGGGCTAATTATAAATATTGCCCTTGAGGTTTGACCTTATCGCAGAAAAACCCAGCTAACTATGACAAATACTAAAATACCCCGGATATTTTGTTGTGTTACATATACCCCGTTTCACAAGCAAAACATTTCACAAACGAACCTCCTTAACATTTACAAAAATGGTAAAGTTAGCCCTTAACCTTAACACGGAATCAAATCTCAGGCATACTTTTTTTAACTATACCTTTGAAAAGATAGCTGCATCTTTTAAGCTCAGACTAGGGGCGTGTTAGCTTTTAGATAGCTTTTAGTATTTTGACTAAATCAATCACTACTAAATAAAAATAATAGTGTTTGGTAAACTAGTGGTGTATGGTAGCTTTTTAGATTTTGAAGCAGCGTTTACACAAAAACTAATAAAATTAGATTTTGGAGTAGAATTTGACAAAAGCTACCAAATTTAGATTTAAAATATTATTTATTTATCTATTTTATTATTTCGACAGCTATCTCCTTCGTATGAAGGTTGTGACAGGAAGGAAGGGCATCCGGCGTAAAACTCTGCCACTTTGTTTTTTGCATTGATTATAATGTTAACTAATTTTAGACAATTGAATGGCACTATAATCTGCATGCCACCGACCCTAACATCGTTGGGATTAAGGTGCAGATGATGATGATTTCACAGCTAGTTTGTGCCGAACACTATAGCAAACAGCTACTTTTACAGCTACCTCTAACAGCTACTAATTGACACCTAACAGTTATTTAACAGCTGACAACCAACCTCTACAGTTAGTTTTGCCGAACAGGCCCTAAACCAGGCGCCTTAAACCTCGAGAGTAATTTTCGTTAGACTAATTACCCTAAAAGACGGACAAGGCCAACAAAAGCATAATATATTGTGTTAATGATCTCAACGAAATTCACTAATTTGCCGCACAAACACTAGATTTCATAAATCAAACTGGACGAGAAGGAAAAATGTAACGAAAAAAGTTACCTGTACAAGTTTGGCAATTTTGGGTTTGGAAAACGATAGATACTGACCGACTTTATCCTGTGTCCTGGGAATGTGATCGGCCTGAATTGTACTGGTTACTTTTTCAACCACCTTTTTCACAATGATTTTGTGATCGTCTTTACTCAACCGACCTTCTTTCCATGCGGGTTTCAAGATATCCTTTACAAACTCTATTAGAGAATTCTTGAGTATGCGCCCCACTACTTTCTCGTCCTTGTTAGCAATGCTCCCATCGACTTTCTTATTACGGCCGTCTAGATCTTCGAAATCCTTATTGTTTTGGTTCTCCTTGCTTTCCTCACGCATGGATTTATTGCCTCCATCAGCTTCTGGATTTGCAAGTACAGACTCTTCCTTTAGTTTTGAACTTTCGGAATTATCTACTTTGGCATTATCCGGTCTCGTATCAACAATAAATAATGGTGTATGTGTATCTGCATTTTCTTGGAATTTTACAATGTCAAATGTAGGAGTCGGAAAAGCAGCTGCGTTTATCGCTGGAGTTACCTGTCGGCAAGAATGGAAACCTGAGAGTTTCTTGTGAGTTGAGCCTAATCGTTCAAAATTACAAATACCCACCTTAACATTTGCGTCTCTTTTACAAATTGCATCACAAAGATGGGGTGTTTGCAATTTTAGAAAAGAATTGGAGTTTTTTGCAAACTATGCTAAACCTCAGGGGTAGATTTAGTAAGTATTATCATCATCATCAACAACAGCACCTTAATCCCAACTATGTTGGGGTCGGTGGCATGAAGATTATAGTGTCGTTTAATTGTCTAAAATTAGTTAACACCATAACTCATGCAAATAACAAAGTGGCAAAGTTTTATGCCGGATGCCCTTCCTGTCGCAACCTTCATATGAAGGAGAAATAGAACGAAATTCCAAAACCGTCAACATCATAGTTTTTTCCATTTATATGGAAAATATCATGAGACGGCGATGAGTTTGAGATAATTGCTATTGTCATGTCACAATACGTGATTGATATTGTAAAATCAACACATACATCATGGAACATGAAATAAAATGAAATAAAATGAAAACATCATGGAACACATACATACGCGATTTAGTAAGTATTATCCCTAACAAAATTTGAAAAATGAAATAATAATAATAATAATAAATGATAATAATAATAATAATAATGTGCGGATATTGGATATGGGTTTCTCTCCTTTTCATTTTCTACTTTTGGAGAACTTGAGAAGGATGCAGTAACCTTACTAAAGCGTATTCGACGATTCTCTATGACTCAAGACATTGGGGCACGTGCTGCGGTTCATATTTTTAATAGTATTGGTTTTGCTATTGCTAGAGGTGTGGGGGCCCAGTTGGTTTCTCGGCTTCCCACTAATTTTTTGTAAACCCTTTGAGTTTTTAATAAAGTGTTGATTTAATAAAAAAAAAAAAAAAAATAATAATAATAATAATAATAATAATAATAATAATAATAATAATAATAATGAGACCTTTGTTTCCAACAACTCTGTCATTTGAACAGCTTTCTGATGGTTCTGCAAATCCAAACGAGCTCCTAATTGCGCCTCAGGCCCATTTAAGTTGCCATTAAATCCATTAGACGGGCTACGCCAGATCATACTCTGCCAGTGCCCGTCATCAGCTGCATTTGAAACAAAAGAATGCCCAGAAGTTACATCTACACAGTTTTGATTTAAGTTTTGTCCCGAGAAAGGAATTGGATGCGAGGGGTTTCTCGAATCTTTCACCTCATCAAGAACATCCGACAGGGATAAAGCCACTATATTATTTTCTACTACATGATCTTGCTTTTCTTCTCGAACGTTTGAACTTGCGTCCTGATTTTCCTGCTTATTACCCATATTTTCCTCATCCATATCACGGCCCAATCTACTATTATTTTTCGCATTACTATTGTCACTTGGATTATCCAAATGGTGAGAAAATCTGCATGCGTCTCCCCATCTACACTTACCTTTCGCCAATTCCCTACATGGAACTGCATTTCTACTTCTGTTTTGAAACTGAGCATTCTCGCCACGATAATAATCAGACACATCACCCCGTAAATCGGATTTGCTGCAAGAGTGTTCAGAAATATTCACACGACTGCTATTTTTAGAATGAACGAATTTGCATTGGCTGCCTCTCGGGCACCTCCCGGCAGAAAAATCTCGACAGATTCGAAATGATTTACCGGGTACACTTTTTTCGTCACTCCATTTATTAGATTGGTTTCTATAATCTCGTATCGGACTACGACTTCTTGTCCGACCGCTTAGACTGCTATTACTTCTGCTCCGGCTTCGGCTTCGACTCCTCCTGCTCCTGTCTCTTCTTGAATGCCTATAATGAGATAACAATCAAACAATAAAGTGTGTGTGTGTTTGATGAACCAAAGGATGGATAACACTTGATTTGTTTCGCCGAGTTCAGTGTGCGCCAGCCCGTAACCCAAGCGAGGTCAATTTTGGACGAGCAGGTATCAGGTGTGAGCTTAGGTCCACGGGGGTACTCACTCGGAACGGGATCAATCCTCCGCGGCCAAAGGCCAAAAGATACAATAAAAATACTCATTATGTTCCGATACGACCTGTATTTCCTCTTTGTGCATCCCAAAATGAGACTCTTTTCCGAATGAAACCGGTTTCCTCAAACACATATTGGTAATGTATACAGTATACACCACTAACTTTGAGGGCAATTCTGTAGACATACCACATGACTGATACCCCGACACTTTTAATCCCATAATTTGCAATTTTAGCCCCAATATTAAAAAATGAGCAGAAAATGTCCCATGAGAATCATTTGTTGAAAAAAAAAATTGTGGTGGGACCAAAAGTGCAGAAGACAAATATAGTGGTGGGACCAAAAATGAATTATGGGACCACAAAATGCACGCTTTCATAAACATCCAGGCAATTTAAAACATCACAATTGAACTTCTCTAATCATCATGCAAAGACTATCAGGTCATTCACTTTCCATATTTTATAACATGACAGAAAATATAACTGAAAACAGACCTGTGAGGATCGTTTTGATCGTCTTCGAGAGAGTACTTATGTTTATGCCGTTCGATTCCATCATATCCAAGGGACATGTTCTGGTAGTATCTATCCCCTCCACCTATTTCCTTTCCTTCAGGGGAAATTCCTCCACTTTCAATGAAGTCGTCATTCATTGGAGCAACCGAGTCTCCCTTTAATTCCTGAGATTGCGGTTCAGAATAATCTCGAAATTTTGATGATGTAAAGCTTCGGGATGCAGGAAATTCATGATAATGTCCACCCTCACGACTAGAATTACGTTCATTGATTCCAGAGTATTGTTTAGTCTCTTCTTCCATATCCCACATCGATTTGCGTTTTCTCCTTGTGTCCATAGCGAACCGCGCTAACAAAGAAAAGGCTGCAAAATTCAATAGTTGTTCATATTAAAGTCATGGGTTTTTTTTTTTTTTGCTTCTCGTTTCTAGTTGGACGACGAACCACACTTTCTTTCTAGCTTTCTATTGATATCAGTTGAATTTTCACTACACATAACAAGCAGCTGGACAGAAACCATATATTTTATCAACCAAGAAATTTAGATCATGGCGTCAAATTGAGCTAAGTTGATTTGATAGACAAGCAAGTTTGCCACACTACCAAACCAGCTAGCTTCATGGCAGGATCGACGGATTTGTTCAGACCAAAGTCCCAACCATTAATAGTGCATCATATTAAAATCAAAATTTAAATGGTTCAATTAAAGAAAACCAAGCTATAGCACAAGGTCTGATGAAACATTTCATTCAAACATTCGCTCAACTTCAATCTAGAAACAACTTTGTGGCGTGCCAAACTCCGTTCAGAACAAGTGCAAAAAATCATCAGTACCGGACCCTTTTTACGGCGTGCACCAGACCAGACTAGGTCCGTTTTTAAGGACAGGTGGACCTAAGGAGACTCGGAACGTGGACCGGACCCGATCGTTACGGTTCGGCAAAGATCAGGATCCTTTTTGAACGTATGTAGATAGTTTGAAAATTTTGCCATAAAGTAAAGCTCCGCATTTTAAACGAATCTGAATTCCACATTTATCAAATGATACATGATTACTAAATACAAAATATTTGAAATTTGTAGATTTACCCAAACATCAAGGCGACTGTAAGGATGGATCAAATGATGTTGGGGGCAAAAAATTGAAAAAAAAAAAAAAAATGATAGGGTGGTTGGCAGAGTTTCAAAAATGATACAGCAAGAACTGCGGAGTCTTATTTGCAGATATCTCACTTTTAAACAGTCAGCTGGGGAGAAAAGGAAAAAACAGTCCAATCCAGACCGTAAGTCTATAGTTTTGGACCGGAGCAGAACATAACCCGTAATGCCAATTTTTCTAGGACTGTGGACCGGACCGGTGCTAGGGTCCGAGGAATTCCGGTACGATTCGGGAATATCCGGTCCATAGGAATATGATTTTGGGTGGCTAAATTATAGGCAGCAATTTTCAAGTGGCAATTTCATGCACAGGTATGCTTGTACCGCCTTCTCCAAAGTTTCGGGTGAGGATTGGAAGTACAGTGCATCCGGATCAAAGTGACAGAGGTCAATGCAAGAATGACCCGTATACTTTTAGTGAACACCACCATCTTATAAACTTTGGTACTCGGTTCCACATGAGAAGCTTAGGCATCTCCTCTATGAAAACTTGATTATGCTCGAATATCAATGTTAATTCACGCTTCGACATGTCAGCACATTAGTGTCAAACATTCTTTTGAATTTGAGATCAACAAGCTGTTGGTTATGGATAATGAAGCAAAAGTGTTTGCCACGTGACTTGAGGGACATCATGTGTCTCGGAACCAGCCATCTACGTGTAGAAAAAAGGGAGAAAAGAAAAAAAAAAAACAAATCAAATGACTATACGAGCGACGTGCAAAGTTACACTTAATTATTAGGATTCACGGAAAAAATGCCTGCATATTTACAACACAACCACAACAGACCGAGAAAAAAAAAAATAGATTTTGGTCCAAATAAAAGTCATCTGTCAGGCACCCAAAGAAATGACAGTTTCACACAGCAGCAATAATATCGAAAGCAAGCAAATCCTGCTAAGGCAGCCATTATTTTAATTACAAATCTAGCTCAGAATTCAATTAACATTTTAGCTCCCATAATCATTTATCACAACCCCCTCACAATCGTCAGCTCAACTCTAAGGATAAATATACGAATTAAAAAAAGGATATTCAACATAGGGATCAAACACCGAAAACAAAAATTGAAGAAGCCCTAACTGAGAATAGAAAAGGAATAATAAAAACAAACGAACGAACGAACGAAGAGGTTGGGGGAGGATAGATAGCTCACCTTAAAATCGAGCAGCGAGCGGTCCTTCTTGCGCCCGCGAGCTAGTGATCGACCGAGGAGGAGAGAAAACGAACTCTACAGATAAAATCGACTCAAGTGTGTGAGTCGGTGGTCTCGTATCTTCTTTGGATCTTGTGTTTTGTTTGATGAGTAGTAGTACGATATCATAACAGTGCAGAAGTGACTAAATTTAGGAAGGGCATGGTTTATTTGTCTTAAAGTTGTCTTTCTTTCCTCGTGTATTCCTACATGCACAGTACATATATATATATATATTACTTTACAGTACTAATTTATGCATGAGTTTTGTACTAATTATGCATGAAATATATGCATTTCGTGCATCAAAATTTCAATATATTAAAATGTGCAATATATTTGATGCATATAATTAAGACAAAACATGCGTAAATTAGTATTGTAAAGATCGCATCTAATATTAGATCTGCATGTAGCGCCACTTATATAGGGATGCGTTAAAATATTAGATTATATACATCAAATATATTGCACATTTTAATATATTGAAAATTTGATGCGAAATGTATATATTTAAATGCGTAATTAAGACAAAACTTACGTAAATTAGTCTCAGAAAGATCTCTAATATATTGATGCTTTGCGTAGAATGCGTATATATATATATATATATATATATAATAACATTATTATTTTTCTCAGACGAAAAACTACTAAAGGAGTAAAATAAAAAACTTACCAAAAATATTAAAAAACTACCCCTCAAGTACCATATTTGCAAACAGCACCTCCAAAATTCCAAAATGGCATTTTCGACAACGTTGATTCTGCATCGTTGCAACATTAAAATCAAACTATAGTACTTTCTTAGACGGACAAAATCCAACAACATACATCGGATTCAAACAAAAAAGACAATCAAATATATAAAATATTGTTTAAGATTAATTCATACAGACCCTTTGAATGTGCTATGATCTATGTTGCATAGATGGGGGGCGGATGCGAGCAGCTACGGGTGCGGGGATACGGTTTTTTGAAAATGTTAGGGTGCGATACGGCAAGAATACGTCTGTTTATTTTATATTTTATTATATATAACACTTGTTAAATATAAAAAACAACAATTCAAATATCACCATAAAACCAATTCAAATACATAAAACAAGTCATACAAAAAACAATTCAAAATGGCTTTGAGCAGTGGAGCTTTCTAATGCTGTCCGTGAATACTGCTAAAGGTAAAAGTAATTACTTATTAAATGATTTACTTTTTGTATTTTAGTTTATTTGATTTACTTTTTAAAAATTACAAAAAATCTAAAAAAAAAAGAAAAAAAAATACTCACAGGATACGCGTATCCTGACACAGAATACGCGAGTCCGTTTTTTTTTTTTTTTGCACGGATTCGCCACTTGGCGAATCGCACCCGCACCCATGCAGTATCCGATACTGCATACTGCCCAATTTTGAAGAATCCGTGTATCATAGGCTATGATACTATTACTAACAACTCGAAATGCAAACACACCGAACAACAAAACAAAGAAAAATTCAAGTTCACCACAGAAATACCAAAAAAAAAAACGGCAAACGATAATATAATCGAACGTAATTTTTGCGAAACTTCAGGCTGACGATACCGATTGCAAACTTTTACTACCCTTCATTTCATTCCCCGAAACAAAGTAGTCTTGAAGAGCTGTCATTTCAATCTTATTACATTTCAAGCTCTTAATGGCCTCTGCGGTAGCCAAAGCCCCAGCCACCGTCGTTATAACGGGAACCTTATAGGCAAGCGCCATCCTCCTAAGCTTCCGCCCGTCAATCTGATCTAACTGATCCCCCGAACTGGTAACCACCATCATCTGAATTTGCCCATTTGCAATCATATCACCGGCATGAGGCCTCCCTTCGTGCATTTTCAGCACGCGCTCGACCTGAACACCTTCCAATTCGAGAACACGTGCCGTCCCGGATGTTGCCACCAGTCTAAACCCGAGGCCTGCAAAAGCCCGAGCAATGGCCGGCAGATGGGACTTGGTCAGATCATTCAAGCTAAGGAAAATAGTCCCCGAAAGCGGCTGTTTTTGCCCCGCGGCTAATTGGGCTTTGGCGAACGCAATCGACGACTCGTAGTGAATACCCATCACTTCGCCTGTGCTCCGCATCTCGGGTCCTAAAAGTACATCAGCCCCTTGGAATTTCTCGAACGGGAGGACAGCTTCTTTAACAGACACGTGTTTTGGAATGACCTCTTCCGTGAAATTCAAATCATGAAGTGATTTTCCGGACATGACAAGTGCCGCGTATTTGGCCAAGGGATGGCCGATAGCTTTCGACACGAATGGGACGGTTCTCGACGCACGAGGATTCGCCTCGAGGAGGAAAACCTCACCGGAAGCTGTGATCGCGTATTGACAGTTCATTAGACCACACACGTTGAGCCTCTTCGCCAATTTCGTAGTCCACGACCTAATCGTCTCCAGACACGAACTCGACACAGTCTGCGTCGGGAGCATGCAAGCGGAATCGCCCGAGTGGACCCCGGCCTGCTCTATATGCTCCATGATTCCGCCGATCACCACATTGCCGTGCAAGTCAGCAAGTGCGTCAATATCAATCTCGATCGCGTCGGATAAGTACCTATCGATCAATACAGGCCGCGCAGGGTCCACCTCAACTGCATTTTCCAAATAAGTCACGAGTTTTTCGTCGCTATATACGATCTCCATTGCCCGACCCCCCAACACGTACGAGGGTCGGACTACGACTGGATAGCCAATGTCTGCGGCTATAGCGAGGGCATCCTTCTCGCTCTTCGCGATTCCGCCTTTCGGCTGCTCGATATGTAACTCGTTCAAGATTGCGTTGAATCTCTCTCTATCCTCGGCGGCATCAATGGAATCAGGAGATGTGCCCCAGATTTGAACGAATCCAAGATCGCTTCTGCACTTGGGCTTGTGCTCATCTAGATATTGCTGAATAGGGAGAGAGAGTTTTAGCGGGGTTTGACCCCCGAACTGCACGATAATTCCGTCGGGTCCTTCCAAATCGATGATGTTAAGAACATCCTCCACTGTGAGAGGTTCAAAGTATAGACGGTCACTGGTGTCGTAATCTGTTGATACTGTTTCTGGGTTGGAATTCATCATGATTGTTTCATAGCCTGCATCCTGTGGGAAACGAGGAACCCCTGAATTATAATATAATGATGAAGATCAAATAAATAATTTGTGAGCAAATTAGTGAAATTAGGATTTTCAATTAATTCTTAGGTAAAGCAAACATCAGTATAGTGTTCATGCCAACTATCTTCAGAAGCAATTCTGCTGCAATTTATTACTAGCACATTTACTATGTAATGTGGTGTTGATATTAATTAACAATCTCTAGTTAGATTTTGAGGTTATAATTTCAGCTACGTCCCTTTACAAGTTACTTTTAAGTAAGATTTCATCACATTTGGAATCGACTGATCTAATATCCTACTTCACAAATGACCACAAAAAATGAAAAAAGAAACGAAAAGGGACACATCAACTGTTAACTTAAACGGCTTTGCACTCTAATCCGTTAAAGAAAATGTATTGCACAAACCTGGAGAGCAAATGAAGTGTGGCAGCAACAGTAATCAAATTCGATACCCTGTCCAATCCGGTTTGGTCCTCCACCTAAAATCAAAACTTTTTTCCTGTCGGTGGGATATGATTCACACTCAACCTCGTAGGTTGAATACATATACGGAGTGTCTGCCTCAAACTCTGCTGCGCAAGTATCAACTCTTTTATACGACGGTTTGACGCCCAAAGACAGCCTCTTTAACCTAACTTCTTTCTCACTAGATTTTGTGGCAAATGCTATCTGTTTATCACTGAACCCTCTTCTCTTCACTTCCCAGAAATCATCATTCGTCAACTGTGACAGATTCCGTGCCAACATATATTGTTCGACATCCACGAGCTCTTTAAGCTGAGTTAAGAACCATTTGTCTATGTAGCTTAACTCGTGGATATCGTCCACCTTCATTCCCCTCTTCATTGCAGCGTAGATGGAATAAATACGATCCGGAGTGGGTACCCTCAGGCTGTATTTTAGACTTTCCAAATCCCAATCAAGTTCCTTCACTTTTGCACAACCCCATCCAGAATAGCCACATTCCAGTGAACGCACTGCTTTCTGGAAAGACTCTTGAAATGTCCGACCCACAGCCATTGATTCACCAACAGACTTCATCTGGGTTGTTAAAATTGGCTCTGAGCCAGGAAACTTCTCAAAGGCAAACCTGGGTATCTACATTTGAATAGAGAGGAAGTACACATGACGAGAAAAAAGATGAGTGAGCAAGAGACTAATGAAATTGAAAATGGAAGAATTATAGATATAATTACAAAAACTACCCCGGACATTTATCTTAGTTGCAAAATACTACAGTTATCTTGCAAATTTACAAATACACCTTTCAAGGTTTGTATCAATCGAGCAAATAATAATTACAGATTATTATACAAAATAATTGGCATTAACCCAAAACTATATTACCTTGGTTACGACATAATCTATGGAAGGCTCGAAACTTGCTGGTGTTTTCTTTGTGATATCATTAGGTATCTGATCCAACGAGTACCCCACCGACAACTTAGCAGCCATCTTTGCTATTGGGAAACCAGTTGCCTTTGACGCCAAAGCAGATGATCTCGAAACTCTTGGATTCATCTCAATCACCATCACTTCTCCATCTTCAGGATTCACAGCAAACTGAACATTCGAACCACCACATTCAACTCCGATTTCCCTAATAATAGCAATCGAGTAATCCCTAAGCCGTTGGTACTCTTTATCCGTCAAGGTTTGAGCAGGCGCAACAGTGATGGAGTCCCCTGTATGTACTCCCATAGGGTCTATGTTTTCAATCGAGCAAATAATCACCACATTATCTGCCAAGTCTCTCATAACCTCAAGCTCATACTCTTTCCATCCTAACAAGGACTTCTCCACCAAAACCTGAGACGTCACACTAGCCGCGAGCCCTGTTTTGCAAATAGCTTCAAACTCCTCTCTATTATACGCGATCCCACCTCCCGTCCCACCTAATGTGAATGCGGGCCGGATAATTAAAGGAAACTCTCCAATTGAATTGGCAATGTCAACACATTCCTCCAGTGTGGTCCCAATCCCCGAAGGAGGAGTCTTGAGCCCAATATTTGCCATAGCTTGTTTAAACAAATCCCTATCCTCAGCCTTTTTGATCGCATCAAGCTTCGCGCCAATCAACTCCACTCCATACTTTTCAAGCGCCCCACTCTCTGCTAAAGCTACAGCAAGATTAAGTGCAGTCTGCCCGCCCATGGTAGGCAACATTGCGTGGGGTCTCTCCTTCTCGAGCACTTGCTCGACTAATTCAGGAGTCATTGGCTCAATATACGTCCTATCCGCCATCTCAGGGTCAGTCATTATAGTAGCAGGATTTGAATTTATGAGGATGACCTCATATCCTTCTTCTCTAAGGGCCTTGCAAGCTTGCGTGCCCGAATAATCGAACTCGCAGGCTTGCCCTATGACAATAGGCCCTGCTCCCAAGATTAAAATCTTCTTAATATCAGTTCTTTTATCCACTTTCTGGGCACTAAAAACCCCTATATTCGTCAAATCACCAGTATTCTTAACATCTCCAAGCTCATTTTGAGGCTTTACACAATTCAGTACCAAAGGTCGAGTCGACAAGTGTATAGCGTTGGAAGTCCTTTTTGAGGATAGTTTTGTACTCGGGAATACAAGCAAAGAAGTCTTCGCTACCCGGGAATATCGATTGGTTTGAATAAACTTACAGAAAGCATTGTTGCATTGATGCACACTGTGACTCATCTTCTCCTACGAACTCACAGCCTTTCTCTTGGCTAGATTCTCCCCTAGTGAACCAGCAAAACCTGCATAGAAATCCGGAAATAGAAACTCAATAATATTATATTCGTACAAGAATGGTGGGGGGTGGCTAGCTACGCCGGGCTACAGCCCGCCCGGAGTTGGAACTTTCGCAATTCTTCTATTACCGTTGCTATCTCAGGCAGGTAAGCAGAGAAGCACGCCGAACTGGAGGAGGATTAACGATGCTGGCCGGATCGGAAATCAGGCGAATAGCCCAACGCAGGAACTTATTCGTGTGTGTGTGTGTGTGCTGTGTAGTATAAGACTAACTTTTAGGTTTAGAATTTTAGGCTTACTTGGTATAAAATAAACTAGCATTTAAAATACTGAATTCATATTATAAATTTTAATACCAGTTTATTATTATAGGACTCTACTTGTAAATACTGACCAACAACGGCAAAGAGTATAGGTAGGGGTGTTCAAAACTGGATATTCGGAGTTTTGGATATCCGAAAATTCGGATAGTAGATTTTGATATCCGATATTCGTATATCCTTATATAATATCCGAAAATATAAATTATATCCGGATATCCTTATATTCGAAAAAATATTCGGATTTGGATATCGGATATCTGAATATCCTAAAAAAACTTCGGATATGGATATCGGATATTCGAATATCCGAATACATTCTATTATTTAAAATATAAAAAAATAAAATTTTTAGGATTTTTCGGATATTTCGGATATCCGAATATCCGATTTTTCTGAAAAGTACTATCCGATATCCGAATCTGAAGTTCCGGATATCCGAATTATCGGATATCCGAATTTTCGGATATCCGGAACTTCGGATTTTCTGATATTTCGGATCGGATATCGGATATCGGATATTTTTTAGGGCTGTTCGTTTTGTTTTTCATTAAGACGTGTAGAGATTAAGCTCTATGATTAAATATTAATTATTATTTATTTTGATTTTAAATAAAATGTCTGAATAATTTAAATAATCATTTTGTCTCTCTTATGAATCAAGAATCAAAACCAAAATTAAATGCAATAAGAATTATTATTTAATAAGAGTTAATAATTTTTATTATTAAAAATAATAATAATTTATTAATTATTATTATCAAATAATTATTTAATAATAATTAGTTTACATAATTATTTTTTTAATAATAATTAATAATATTAGATAATAAATAATATTACATAATTATAATGTCAATTATCGTTAATTAATTACTGGATGACTAATTAATTAATGAAAGTATTATTAAATAACGAAAAAATAATTATTCTAATCATTAGTATTATTTATTAATTATTAATTTTTCATTAATTAATAGATGTTTAGTAATGAATTTAATCTTAATATTTATTTAATAATTACTCTATTATTAATTAAATTATAATTATTATTAAATGAGGTTGAATATATTATCATTAATATTTTAATAAAGCAGATGAGAGAGGGAGAGAGAGGGGAGTTCGGGCTCGAGAGGGTATAATGGTTATGTTATTCATTAATCCATAGCTTAATGTGGACAATGGGTGTTTTTTGGCTTATTCGCTAAGTCGAGGCTTATTCATTAAATCGTAAATAGTACTCCCTTCATTTTTCTTTAGATGCCGTTTGACTTTTTGACACATATTTTTAGCCGGCGTATCGTCGGAAGAATAATTTTACACCGCGGCATTCATCCCTCCCCGTCAATCTAACAGTAGTATTGCATTTTAGCTGTCTGTTTTGCAGGTTTCCCGTGCTGCTACCAGGTGTCGTCGGCCTATCGATCGCCTTTTCCCTGTTCAGGAGTCGATCGGTTTTCAGCTTTCGCGGCTTCTCCTCCCTCGTCTCCAAGGCGTGTCGAAGTCCGGTATCATTGTACTTTGTTAAATTTTATTTTTGTCTGTCATATATCTACCATTTACTGCGATTTTTATGCGGTTTGCTTGCTTTTATATTGTCTTTGTCATTCTCATCTTATTTTTATTTTTGGCTTCACTTCCCCATTTTATTTCTCGTAGTGCGTTTTGGTTTCGTATTGGTCGATGTCGCACTGTTTGCGGGTTGGTAGTTGGAATTTGGGTACCTTGTCGGGTAAGCTTTTGGAGCTTGTGGATGTTTTGGGTAAGAGAAGGGTTGATATGTATTCAGGAGACTAGGTAGAAGGGGGCGCAGTCCAGGGGGGTGAACGGTTATAAATTGTGGTATTCAGGCCTTGCTAACTCGAGCAATGGTATGGGCATTCTTTTGTCTAAGGAGCTTAAGGACAACGTCGTGGAAGTGAAGAGGTGCAATGATAGGATTATGTCCGTTAGAGTTGTGGTTGGGGAGAAGGTGGTTAATGTGGTTTGTGCGTATGCCCCTCATGTTGGTTTGGGTGTGCTTGATAAGGAAGCCTTTTGGGTCTGTTTAGATGAGTTGGTCGGGTGTATTCCGGACGATCAATTTATTATTTTGGGGGGCGATTTCAATGGGCACATTGGTGAGGGGTGAATGGTTATCATAGTGCGCATGGGGGTTTCGGCTTCGGAGTTAGGAATGCAGGAGGTTCCGCACTGTTGGAGTTTGCCACTGCGCATGAGTTGGTAATTTCTAACTCTGTTTTTCAGAAGAGAGTTGAGCACCTCATCATCTTCAGTAGTGGGGGGCACAACACGCAAATTGACTACCTTCTTTTGTGCAGTCGGGATGCTAGGGCGTGCGTGGACTGCAAGGTGTTCCGGAGCGAGGCATGTGCTTCTCAACACCGGCTGCTGGCTATGGATTTATCCTTGAGAGGTCGTGTTGTTAGCAGGGTTAGAGAAGCTAGACCTAGGATTCTCTGGAAGGATCTGAAGGGTGAGAAGGCGACAGTATTCAAGGAGTCTCTGACCCGCGAAGGAGGTTTTTTGCGTGCGGGCGATGCTAACCTTATGTGGACCAGCATGGTCAATGCTATTAGGAGAGTGGGCGAGAAGGTGGTAGGGGTTTCTTCGGGCAGGTCTAGTGGACCTAGGGAGGCTTGGTGGTGGAATGAGGAGGTCCAAAACAAGGTTAAGGCAAAACAAGCGCTATTTAAGGAGCTTTTGTCGGTTAGTGATTGGGAGGAGAGAATCTTGAAGATTGTAGCGTACAAGGTGGCGAAAAGAGAGGCTAAGAAGGCAGTGTCTAAGGCTAAATGTGAGGCTTACGAGGAGATATACAAGCGCCTAAACACCAAAAAAGGAGCGAATGCTATTTTTAAACTAGCGAAAGCTAGGGAAAGAGGGCGGCGCGACCTGGGTCCCGTTAAGTTTATTAAGGGTGATTTGGGTCAAGTGTTAGTGAACGATGTGGCTATTAAGGAGCGGTGGAATAGGTATTTTTTCGAACTTTTCAATGAGGCTAGAGGTAGTGACTCGGTGGTGCAAGGAGTTAGTCAATATTCTGCTCGTTCGTTTAGTTCCTGTGAGAGCATCAGCAAAGAGGAAGTAAAGGGTGCCCTAATGAAAATGGGTAGAGCTAAGGCTGTAGGCCCGGATCAGATCCCTATTTAGGTGTGGCTTTGTCTGGGGGAAGTCGGAGTTCAGTGGCTAGCAGAGCTGTTCAATATCCTCCTCAAAGGCTCTAAGATGCCGACAGAGTGGAGGCATAGTATTGTCGTGCCTTTTTTCAAGAAAAAAGGCGATGCTCAGAGTTGTAGTAACTATAGGGGTATTAAACTCCTTAGTCATACTATGAAACTTTGGGAAAGAGTGGTGGAATGCAGGGTTAGAAGAGAAGTAGAGATCTCAGAGAACCAATTTGGCTTCATGCCGGGGAGGTCCACGACTGAGGCCATTCATCTCGTCAGACGCCTTATGGAGAAGTTTAGAGAGCGGCGTAAGGACCTCCATATGGTTTTCATAGATCTAGAGAAGGCTTATGATAGCATTCCGCGCGATGTTATTTGGAGGAGCCTAGTAGAGAGGAGGGTGTCGTTGCCGTTCGTTAGGGCGATCCAAGACATGTACTCCCAAGCTAGCACGTGCGTTAGGACCCCAGTTGGTGACACCCAGTATTTTCCGGTTGAGATAGGGCTACACCAGGGGTCGGCGCTAAGTCCTCTTCTCTTCGCTCTAATCCTTGCCGTCATTTCGCGAGGGATTCAAGATGGCATCCTGTGGTGCATGCTTTTTGCTGACGACATTGTGTTAGTGGCGGAGTCGATGAGGGAGGTGAACTCGAAGTTGGAGCTTTGGAGGGCTAAGTTAGAATCCTAGGGCTTGCGTGTGAGCCGGTCTAAGACCGAGTATCTCCGGTGTAACTTTAGTGGTGAGGCCAACGAGGAAGATGTTGAGGTAATGATTGCGGATCAGATCGTACCCCGTACGGATAAGTTCAAGTATTTGGGTTCGATCATTCAGAAGGAAGGTGAGTGTGAAGATGATGTCACGCATCGCATCAAGGCGGGGTGGCTAAGGTGGAGAGCAGCGACAGGGGTCCTGTGCGACAAAAAAGTCCCTCTAAAGTTGAAGAGTAAATTCTATAAAGCGGCAATCCGACCTGCAATGTTGTATGGCTCCGAATGTTGGGCGATGAAGAAGTCGCTTGAGAGCAAGTTGAAAGTGGCTGAAATGAGAATGTTACGTTGGTCGTGTGGTCGCACAATGTTAGATAGAATTGCGAACGGGGTTTTCAGGAACGCGCTGGAAGTGGCGCCCATTTCAGCGAAAGTTAGGGAAGGGAGATTGAGATGGTTTGGCCACGTCCGCAGGAGGCAGGCATCTGCTCCGGTGAGGAGGGTCGAGAGTTTAATGGTTGTCGGGGAGAGGAGGAGAGGCAGGCCGAGGAGGACGTGGGAGGAGCAACTGAGATTAGATTTGAAGGCCTTAAACCTTTTCGAGACCATGACTGTTGATAGGTGCGCTTTGTGGCTCGTGATCTGTGTTGTGGATTCTTTTGTTGGGAGCGGTGCTGTAGTTGAGAGCCTCAGGGTTGGGTTGTCTCGGTTAGCTTTGACCTGGAGCATTGCATTTTTACTTTTATTGTATATTTTATCCTATTGTCTTTGCGTGTGGTGTATTTTTGACAGGGAGCTGTGTGTTGAGCCAACCTCTCTTTTGTTAGAGCAGCGTTCATCGGGAGTGAAGTATCCAAATTCCGCTTAGGTAAGTCCCATGTGGATCAAGCCATGGGCTCAGGTATGGTCTCGAGCTTTTTCGAATCATATGTTTTCCTTTGTATTTATCACACAAGATTCTGTTGTGCACTAAGCTGAGGGTCTTCACGGAAACAGCCTCCTACCGTAATAAGTAGGGGCATGGTCTGCGTACATCTTACCCTCCCCAGACCTTGCTCTGAGCGGGATATACTGGGTATGTTTGGTTTGGTTTGGTTTGGTTTTTAGGTGCTTTGACCGTATAGTTAAAATTATTATCTTTAAATAATTTTTTTTGTAAATTAAAATTTAAATTGTATATTTTTATTCAAAAAAATAAAATTTGAAAAATGATAAATTTAACTACCCGGTCAAAACACCTAAAAATGTGTGTCAAAAAGTCAAACGACATCTAAAGAAAAATGGAGGGAGTACATGGCTGCGCAGATAAGTCATCCATCACATCAGCTCAATAAGCCACAAACAAACAGTCCCTAAGAGTTATTAAATTAATTTTTTGAGCTTAATAGTAAAATATTTCGTAAATAATAATTTTTTGCTTTGTAAATAGTTTAAGTATAAAGAATTTGTTCTTCATAAAGCACGCATTTGGTGCTCTAAAATATATTTTGTCCCTTCAAAACACATATTTGTATTTATTAGTTTATACTTTTCATTAAATTATACTATAACTTTATTAATCCACGGTGTCTTTTCGTGTTATTTCATAATTCACATATTTTATCATGTATAGAATAAATAAATTGTTTATTTTTATTTTGCTAGAAAATCATGATGGATTGGACAATTATTAAATTGGGGAATATAATTATAAATATAATTTAATGACTTTTATTAGTATGCGCCTAATATTTAAACTTACGAGGCATTCAGACCCGTGCGATGCACATGTCTGTTATTTTTTGCTTATGTCTAAAATCCAATTTTTTTAAACAAAAATTGATTAACTTGTCCATTAATGAGCATTGTAAAGACCAATCTACTAAACATGTGAGTCGGTTTTGTTCACTTGTTAAAAGAGATAATAACCCCTCACAGGTAAAATTGAGGCGTCAAGTTAAGCCGACAACATTTATTTGATTGTTATATAAAAACTAACATACTAAATCCATATAATCTACAAATAATACTTGACTCATTTCGAATAAGTCACATCAAATATTGTACTACTTGAGAACATGGTTTCGTCATAATCTTCTTGTCCGTCATTGCTTGTATCTTAGCTGATGAATGGTTTCTCTTCATATTCGGTATGCGACCATGTTCAAGTGGTAGGAGTTTTTATCTTGTTTTCGTTTGGATTAATATATCGTTTGACATCTAAACAAAACTATTTAGGGTCTTTCTTGGAATAGGTAGGAGTTGTAGTACCTATATGTATGTAGTCTTCTTATAACCATCAGATCAAATCAAAATTAATCATGATCATTGATCAATAATACTACAATCTATATATTGTAGTGCTATCAAGATTATGTTGTAGTTTTTATTATTTGTTTATAATTTTGAAAAAAGAAACAGATAAATATGAAATTCCCGTAATACCCTTAAAAATTCACAAATCTATTATTAATTTGTATAACTCTCTAAAGTAATTTTTTTATGACATAATCAGATTATTAGATAATTATTAATTTTATACTTAAAAATTCAACTCCAAAATAGATTAACTAAATTATCAGATAAATTAAAATTATTTTAGAATTTAAAAAACATTAATTAATAATTAAAAAAGTTGTATATAAATGAATTCTGGAAAAGTAAAAATGCTAAAAAAATAACTGTAAAAATAAAAATTAATTTTAAATTTTAAAAATTAATCCTAAAATAAATTAAAAATGTAAATCACAAAAATATATATAAAATGTAGTTAAATTCCAAAAAAATATAATAGATTCTAAAATATTAAAGATAAATATTAAAAATAAAATCAAAACTAATATATATATATATATATATACTAGAATATGAAAAAAAAGCTGAAATATTAGCAATTTTAAAATTAATAATATCTTAAGATTTGTTTAGATTGAAATTTGGTTTTTAGCATCTTTTTATTTTTTCAAAATTTATTGGTATTTTCTGGAATATTTTTTTTTGATTATATATAATTTTAGAATTTACTTATTATCAAGGTCTGTTATGTTTTTAAATATAATATATATTTCAAATTTCAGTATGTGCTTAATGTGTGGAATATTTGTCCTTATTCATTTTTGTATTCAAAGTTTACCTTCATTTAATTTAATTTTACCCATGATGGTCAAATAATAAAGGATGCACGATCCACACTCTATTTTTTGGATTTACTGATAAAATATTCTATTTTGAATGGTACAATTATATATTTTAATATTTTTTAATTATATTTTTTTATAATTTATTGTAGTTTTCTAATTTTATTCTTCACTTTATTTGTATGTTTCTAGATCAATTAAAATAAATATATTTGAAAGAAATAATATTAATTTTTTGAGAATTTGTATTAATATTATCATTTACTTAGGATTTACTTATGAAATGTAGAATTAATTGTTATTTTTTAGAAATTTTACATATTTTTTTGGCGTTTATTTGTACTTTTTCTATATTTATTTTTATTATTTGTTTTATAGGATTTATTTATATTATTACACACTTATTAAAATCGATAATAAATATTTGCATCTTATTTAATTCGATAAACCTATTTATAATGTCAGGATATTCTTATGTATTTGTATTTTATGGATTTATTTGTACAATATTTTTATTTTACAGATTTATTTAATTTATATCATTAATATGGATCTATTTTATGATTTTTTGTAATTTTTGACTAATTATTATTTTAGAATTTATTTTTTATATTTTTTAACATTTATTTGTATTTTTTAGAATTTGTTTGTATTTTCTCAAATATTATTATACTTGATTGGATTTATTTTGTAGTTTCTTATATTTATTTGTGAATTTTAGAATTCATATAAATTTTATTATAATTTTTGAAAATTATTTTATAATTCAGATGATTTTTCTTGTGTAATTTACATTGTAAAAATAAAAGAAGAGAAATTTTCTATTTATTTATTTCTTTTCTCAACTTAAGGTCATTTTTGTACTTAAACAATTTTAAATTTATATTTTATATACTTATTCACTACAATCCTAATACTTACCTGCATACAGGTAGTACAATGTCTACCTATTCCAAGAAAATCCCAACTATTTATACTAACAATATGTAGAATGTATCCCTCTATAAGAATATGAATGGTCTCTTCTAATTACTTAGTTTTAATTATAAATCTACTAATTGAGAAAAATACTTAATGTATGCGTCCAAATAAATTTGCAACGGTTTGATACTTTGATGCTTAAATGCAGATGTGTGTAGAAACTTTTAGAAAATTAATTTATTGTTATAGTTTTAACAAATATTACAAAACTTATAAAAAATTACGCTAATCATTAACACTTAACATTATCCAAAAAAACAAAAAAACCATAAAACTACAACATCTAAATCTAGTTGAGCGAATTCGTAACACCATAATCACAAAAAAAAAGTACAACTCGTAAGTTTGAAAACAAATAAAACTTAACATATTAAGTGTGTTCGCACCTGCTCTTGTCTGTAGGCCAAATTCTCAATAACTTCATAGTCAAGGCTTTCATCAGTGCTTCCGTCGGTTTTCTTAAGCTAACCGAGCGCATCGTGACCACTCCTGTCATCTGCCTCCACCTTCGAGTCCGGCAGACGCGACCATCCCAGCTTCGCCGTCTCCATTCCATTTTGCAAATGATTGGATAACATATCTCTCTCTCTCTCTAAAACCCAATACTAATTTCGATCAAACCAAAACCCTCATTAAAGTACCGAATCTAGGAGAGATTCCCGTAGAAGAAAAAAGCTCTTTCCCGTATCAGATTAAAACCCTGTAATCTATGCCAAACGTATTCCTTAGGGTAAATTCGAAGAAATATAGAATAAAAAAAGTTCTTGAGGTGAAGAGAGAGAGAGAGAGATGGTTGCAGCGTAGCTATGATCTCGACCCGATTGTTTTGTCATACTCCTACACTCGAGTATACCATATCAAAATTAAAAATTACTCAAACCCATTATCAAAATCAAAATCTAACATCATAGGAAGAGAACCTTAATACATACCATGACCTTGATTCAGCAAGCTTCTTTTTGACGTCACCCTTGCAACATCCGCAACTTTTTGCTTCAAAACATAACCAATCAACAAAAGATTAAATGTCCAAACACCCTTTTAAAAACCTGCAAAAACCCACAAATAATTTTCAAAAGCAATCACTAAAAACACAATCTTTAATTCAATCATTATAAAAAAACAATTTACCTCAAATTTACATAAAGGATTTGCAATCTGGGTTCTTGATTTGAAGCAAAATGGATCTCGGAATTGATAAGCCACTGTGTTTTTTTTTGTTGTTTTGTGTCGGTTTGTTTGTGTGTGTTTTTCTTAACTCGATGATTTTTTGTATCCTCAGAAACCATTCATATTCAACTTCATTGTTAATTTCACTACCTGCAATTAATTGACTCCAACTTTAAGACTCCACATTCAATGATATGCAACACTTCGCATTCTCCATCTTCATTACTAAACGATTTACATTCAATTCGCCAATGTTGATGTAAAAATGCATTTACAACATTAATCACTAAGACTCCATGTTACACCCCCAAAACTATCCGGGATATTACAGCGCCGTGGGTCCCATGCCGGAACTCACCAGGCTAAAAACCGTTTACAAAACCAATTCAAAAACGTTCAAAAAGCCAAAGAGGCCGATGACGGTAATATTTTGCAAATACTCAAATATTTTCAAAAACAAAGTTCTCAAATACCGTCATAAAATACCATTTGAAAATACAAGGCGAAGTGCCAAATCTCGATAGTTCAAAATGTACGTTAAGCTACCACTTAAACGTACCGATAAAATAGTTTAGAAAAAGGTTTAACGAAATAACTCAAGTTCACAAAATGCCAAAAAGGCCCTTTAAAAATACACACACGCAGCGGATAAGATACCGAAAAGCTATTCTGAAATATACACATGCAGCGGATAAAAATACAGTTTAAAATACACATTTGCAGCGGAAATAAAACAACCAGAAATAAATACTCAATACTCAAAAACATGCCACCGCCAGTATCACATCGGGAAGCTCATCCCTTCACGACCGCTACTAGCTCGATCTACGAGTACCTAAAAATAAAGCCCACGACGGGGTCAGCCACAATACTCGATAATGATAACGATCACATCATCATAAATAATTACATACCGATGTAATAATACTGTAAGAATACTACCAATGTAAACTTACTGTCATAACCTTACCAATCCATGACAATCCATACCAAATCGATCCTTACCATAATTCACATTTCGCATTCTCGAATGACGAAATGAACTTAACAACAATTATCTGTATTGAATTTCAAAAATACCAACAATCCTCAAAACATCATCATAACTCATAATCATGAAATAATTCATCCGTGCCAAATTCTGTCCATCGGATTACACAATCAAAACTCAACCTGGATAAACCAACAGTACACAACATATCTGTAGATCAACTACCATATGATAATGATAACAAATCCCGAACATCGACGTACAGTCTGAATGCTTATACGATCAATAACCAGATCAACCAAAACATCACTGAGAATATCATCGACATGATAACTCCAATACGACCAATAAAGGATCACGATAATTGAGAATACCATCAACAAGGTAAATCTCGAACGCAATCAATGAAGGATCAACAATAACCGAGAATACCATCAACAAGGTAAACTCCAAATGATCAACAAAGGACCAACCATAACCGAGAATACCACCAACAAGGTAAACTCCAAATGATCAACAATAATTGATCTCAAGAAATAACTCCGACTGTCGAACATACCCCTCGGGCGTATGAACAACCCGATCCTGGTATCGAACATACCCAACCATAAATGGAGGATGAGCGACCAAACAATATGGCTCAAAGATGGAAGTCATAGTACGCCCGATCCGAAATGTGTCTGTGCACAAGCCACCCCGGGTATTGATCACATACACGTGTGGTCTTGTACCTAATTAGCCTCACGAACTACGTCACGTGTGTACGGTTCAATGTGGAAATATCAACACATAACCATCATGTGCCCGGCTAAAAATCCTACACAATAACCAATCGGCACGCAGATATGACTCCAGATATGTCACGATGCAACATGACAACGAAACTCAAAGAAACACATATCCAATAAGGATCAAAAGACTCACCGAAGTGAACAACAACAGACCGACAATGAAAAGTCGACATGACTAATCAATATCCAAAACATCAATCCTGGAATCATCATCCCCAAATGAATGACCAACACGATCTACGATCTCAGTACAACAGTCCTGGGATCAACATCCCTCAACGAATAACCGATACGAAACTCATTACACGAAACCTCAACATATACAACAACTCAACATACTAATTATCCACATGACTGAACAAATACTTAGATTACCTCAAAGCCGAGGACCATATCTATCAACATCCCCCAATGAGACGATCAACATAACCATTAATACCAACAATAGTCCTGGGATCAACATCCCTCAACGAACAACCAGTACGAATCTCAATATACGAAGCCTCAACATACAACATATACAACAACTCAACATAATAATTATCTCATAACTGAACAATACATAAATTACCTCAAAGCCGAAGACAACATCCTTTCCACGAACAACATTCCTGAACGAATACATAGTTATACAAATAATCTCAAATAAGGTACCATCCATTCAATACCAATAACCCTTTATCCCGACACTTATGTCATCACGATAACTATCCTCGATATCCGATATTCTATATCCTTGACCAAAAATAAATCACGTCTTCCTTGAACACAATTAAATCATATACCTTATGATTTAATACAACGAAACACGATATACAAACCATTATCCCGACAACTTACATTTCTAACAACATTGCTATACGAATTATAAATGAAATGAAAACGAAACCATTCATCAAATATTATAAACTGAACAAGTATAAACTTGCCTCGATACCGATACCACGAAGCCGTTACCAAAATCCACTGCCTTTGTCTACGAGCTCCTTAGCCCCGACCAAAAGCAATCTACGAACTCTTTAGCCTCAACCGCAACTCAACGGTCATAATCCACGATCAAAACATATCAACCTATTGCAATAACCGATTAACACACATTCGATAAAAATTAGTAACCGACATACTCAACCACCAACTCAACGGTTCAACGAAACCTCGATCATACACATAATACCAAATAATCCAACTCAACAAATACGAACCCATATCCACGATACAAGCCGTAACTCAATGATCACAAATAACAATCAATAACCGATCAACAACGGTTCTACAATATCCCGATTAAACACATATCTAAACAACCCGAACCAATCAAACACGAATTCAAAACCACAATACGATTCCAAAATCCGAAGATCATATCAATAATCAATTTAAACCAACAAGGGTCTAACATTACCGATTCCAAATTCAATCTTAAATACGGATACAAGTTTCCTCCTTGTAAATTCATAATATAAACCAATTACCGGTTATCATCATCAATCCGGACGATCCGATTAATTCAACATCATAGATAACCATATTCCAAAGGTTTCAAATAATTCCATTATCCGAATTGAACACTTGTTAAATACCTATGAATTCTCAAACTCAAAAGTGAATCATAAACTTATCAAATCCGAAATCATATTCGTATTCCTATACGAATATTGTACCAAAACACATAACTTAGTTCTAGATATGAATATTCCATATTCATATATAAAACACGAACACCTTAAAACGTATTCATCAAATCAATGATCAATTCATCTCGACATTAAGGATTTTATAACATATTCGATTCCAACTTCAACTCCAAATACGAAGACAAAACTCCTTCTTGTTCATACTTGTAAATTCGTAGAAAACAATTTACCGATTATTATCGTGAATAATCACATTCCAAAATTATCCGAAATCCTTCCAAAATCATAACATGTAACTCAAGAGTTCTTCAAGAACACGAATTATCCAAATTCACGTTCATAATCCATAAAACAACATAACCCGATGTTTTCTAACATCTAAACAACCCTTAATCATAATTCAAGGTGTATATAATCATGTCCTTCAACATATACTTCTCATAACATCATGATTCGCAATAAACCACCAAGAACATCGAGAATACCACGATTCCATAATCATAACAACATAATCGAATCATTTGATCACCAATTCATTATCTTCCTTTAACAAAATTCCCATAATTACCAAGAATCATCACAACAATATCATTTCCATCACCATTCATACGAAAACGTGTAGAATTTTCCAAGTTCTACTCATTGAGACATTTCATCGAACACTTTGAAGGCATAGTCCAATTCAATCGATTATTCAAAGAAATACTCGAATTCTTTCCACAAAACTTCAAGAATAATGAATGATTACGAGTTTACAATCAAGTTCAATCAACAATCTGAATCAAAACGAAGCAAATCGGCCAAAACACCAAGAAATCTCAAGAACATCCAAAACCAAAAGTTTAGGTGTTCTTACCTTGATCCGGGTGGAAGATGATGTTAATCCATGATTCCAACTTCCAAAACATGTTGTTATAAGTTGCTCATACTCAAATCCATCAATTCTTGCCGAAGGAATCGCGAAGAAACGAAGAAAAAGCGAAAAATGAGTAGGTGACTCGGTCGAGGGCCTTATATAGGGCGAGACACTGCCGGCACGTTAAATGCGTAGGCGGGTCCTTACGTGCGTGCGGCGCGGCCGACCCTCTTGCCCGGTGCAGCCGGAACCCTTACGTGCGTAGCGGCGGTGGCTTACGTCGTGGCGGCCCTTACGGCCGTCGCCTTGCCTTACGTACGTAATCGGCCAGTCCTAGCCATCCCTGCGAGTCACTGCCGACCGTGATCGGCCACCCCCACGAGCCACTGTCGACCATGCTCGACCATTCCAACGAGTCACGACCGGCCATGCTCGGCCAGCCGCCCCGTAACGTACGTAACACTTAATCCGTTGCGTACGTAATACGTACGTTGACTTGCTACAGTATTATACTCGTATTACGTACGTAATACACCCTGTATAACGTACGTAACTCCATCCGTTGACTCACATGTCCACATCTGCGCCGAAAGCCGCCGACCACGGGCCCCACTGTCCGATTCTTCTTGTTACGTACGTTATGTACACTATATAACATACGTAAGCTAACACATTTTACGTACGTAAGCTCCAAGGCTTAACGTACGTAATGGCTTTTATACTTAGCCAAAAATCCAACTGTTCCTGTCCGACGTCTCGACGTACAAAATACAAACATACGGCATACTGAATACACATACTGAATCCAAAAATATTCTCATACGGTATACCTGATATCCAAATCAGTTCAACCTAATATAACAAATCCTCAATATAACTGTCAATCAAAACGTCAATTACACAAGTATAACTGTCTCGGTTCTCAATTTATTTTATCCATACTGTATAGACACCAAGCTATACAATATACCTCAGATAAAATAACGCGAAAAATTTATACTGAAAATCTGGGTATTACATACTACCCCCCTTAAAATAAGTTTCGTCCTCGAAACTTGCAACCTGTCGCCAACAACAAATATATCCAAAATTTCCAACTCATCACAAAAACAATCAAGCGTCGCCACAAGTGAATAACCAAACCAATTTACTTACAGGTGCGTGAAGCCGATGATCTCCCGTGATACTAGCACACGACTCCCACACGAAGTCTCAATACGATACCAACACACACCAATTAGCAATTTAAAAAGATCTCAAAAATTTTGGAAACTCCAAAAATCGATTTGACTCAAAAGTCAGGAAAATCATTTTCAAAACCCACGCTACTACCGTACCGGTAGAGCCACATAACACACACACCTGAGTTTCACAAAACCCAAGCTCCGATACTGTAATACCCGTAATTTCGATTTCCGGTAATTTTTTCTTTTTCAGCGAAAGTCCGTTTTGATGACTCGCTCATGACCGTTCCATCATTCTGAGAATGATTAATTCTGCACTTTTCGACATCCGAGTTCGTTTCGGTGCTGCTTTGTTGAGTTCCGTGCTTTTTAGCGACTTTTCTGCGCTTGAGTTCGGTTCTTGCGAATCTCATTCGAAACTATCGTTTGGGATTTTTCGTAACTTCATTTAACGTTGTTATACGTGTTGTGAGATTCGGTTTGATTATTCGTTGTCATATGGTGATTTTCGGGCATTTGGGCCATTTTCGTAATTTCCCAAAGTTTGGGGTAATTACCTTCCGTTGTCGAATTTCGAGCCTTCGGGTGGTCGGAATCGTGTGTTCTACTAGCTATTAGATTCGTATTTGCGAGTACTTCGTAACCGTATCTTCGGTTCATATTCAGGTTCGGGTTTCGGTGTCGTTTTGTTGAGTTCAGGGTTACTAAACGACTTTTCTAAGTATGAGTTCGGCTTTGTAAAAATCACCATAAATTCTTGGAAACTCCAAAAATTATGAATCTTTGCAATATTATAAAGCATCAAGTTAGCTTTCCAATAGTTTAAACGGTGAGTCAATCGGAGTCCGTACGAAGGAGTTATGGTCGAAATAGCTAAGACTGCACGATGTGCCTTTTTGGTGTTGGAGTGGACTGTACCGTGTGCCGCGGCACTAAGCCAGTGCTGGGCAGTTTTTTTGGCCGTGGGCCGCGGCACACTTGTCCTGTGTCGCGGCACACAGTGCAGATCAGCCTATTTAATGGCCTGGACCGAGTCATCCGGCCATTTCTCATTTTTTCCTTCGTTCCTTCGCGATTTCTTCAGCATAAGTGGATGGATTTGAGTAAGAGAATCATAGAACAACACGTTTTGGAAGTTTGATTCATGGATTAACATCATCTTCCACCCGGATCGAAGGTAAGAACACCTAAACTCTTGGTTTTGGGAATTTTTGAGGTTTCTTGATGTTTTGGCCGATTTGATTCGTTTTAGTTTAGATTATTGTTAGAACATGGTTGTATACTCGAAATCATTCATTACCCCTGAAGTTTTATGAAATGAATTTGAGTATTACCTTGAATAATCGATTGAATTGGACTATGCCCTCAAGGTGTCCGATAAAATGCTTCAATGAGTAGAACTTGGGAAGTTCCATACGTTTTCGTAGAATTGTGATTGAATTGATATCGTTGTGACTTATGAACGAATTCTTGTGAAGAACTCGAGTCGGAACCCTTCCGTTCGTTGCCTTCTTTGGGATCCGAGCTTCCCGGTCGAACCGTGTTCTTCGGAGCATTCGGTAGCGGTTAGTAAGGCAAGTATCTTACTATACGACTTGTATCTTGCGACTAGTAATCACGTATGATATTTATGATGATTTTGCTTGCCTTCGTAAATATGTTCCGTTTGAATCGGTTGTGTATTCCGTAATTTGAAGGCTTTGTGATAATAGTGCTATGTTGGTATACATGTTAGGTGTTGTGCCATTTGTGCAGGATTGCGACGTACATATGGATGGTTGTGCACTTGGTTGTGCAATGTATCGCGTTCCAAACGTGCGATATTTTGATTGATGATAGTTTTTTTGAGAGTATTGAGATTGTGTTATGTGCGTATGATGTACGATTTTGTGGTGATCAACGTGATTGACTAACTGTGCTCATTATCGCATGTAATGTGAATGTGAATGTGGTGTGCTGGAACGCTAAGTTCACTCGTGCGGGTTCGACGAGGCCTACGAGGATTCATGGCACAGGTCCATGGGATCAGAACTTAGTGTGTGGTGCTGAGGTCCAATCGTGCGGGTCTGACGAGGCCTACGATGATTCATGGCACAGGTCCATGGGATCAGGACACAGTACGTCCAACCGTGCGGGCTCGACGGGGCTTACGGTGACACGTGGCAGTGGACTACGATGTCGGGACTCTTTGTTATGATTGTTGCGTTTGCTCAATCCGTGTGGGTTGTTGAACCTACGGAGACTCGTGGCAAGCGATCACGGAGTCATGAGCATGATTGATTGTTGTGATTGTTGTGTTTGCTCAATCCGTGTGGGTTGTTGAACCTACGGAGACTCGTGGCAAGCGATCACGGAGTCATGAGCATGATTGATTGTTGTGATTGTTGTGTTTGCTCAATCCGTGTGGGTTGTTGAACCTACGGAGACTCGTGGCAAGCGATCACGGAGTCATGAGCATGATTGATTGTTGTGATTGTTGTGTTTGCTCAATCCGTGTGGGTTGTTGAACCTACGGAGGCTCGTGGCAAGCGATCACGGAGTCATGAGCATGATTGATTGTTGTGATTGTTGTGTTTGCTCAATCCGTGTGGGTTGTTGAGCCTACGGAGACTCGTGGCAAGCGATCACGGAATCATGAGCATGATTGATTGTTGTGATTGTTGTGATTGGTTGAGTCCGTGCGGGTTATTGAACCTACGGAGACACGTGACAGGGGATCACCGTGTCACGAATCATGTTTTGTAAATCAAACTCTTTGTAAGAAAGTTTTAAGAAAAGAATGTTGGGCTGAGCCCTATGAGATTTATGGAGATGTTTTCGTACCGTAAATTGTTGAAATACAATTTTGAGATTTGGGTTAAGACCCTAAGATTTTCGAAAGGTTTTGAAATTCTAAAAATTCCCGAGATGATAATCTCATTTTCGAATGCTTCATAGCTTGTATTTCCTTGTGAAAACCTCCCGGGGATATTTTGATACTTGATCGTTATATTTGATTCACGATTATTACTTGCTTGTTATATTTCGTATGATTTGATACTTGCACTAGTAAAATAGTGGAGTTTTACTAACCCCCGAGTAATCGGGGGGTGGATGTCTGTTTTGCGTCCAGGTACATGCAGATTTAGGGCCCCGTCACAGGATTGGCACAAGAGGATGACGAGCTGCGATACTAATCAAGAGTCGAGAGTTGGTAGAGTTTGGTTGTATTATTAGAGTTGATTCAGTCTTCCGCTATATTGTGTTTCGACCCCTGTGTGGGTAATGTTGTTAGTCAGTTCTGTTGATAGAGTTGTGTGACCTCATCGGTCCGTGTGTTTATGTGTAAGTGACTTTAACGGTCTGTATTATTATATTGTTTGACCCTGGCCGGGCAAGCATTTGGTTGTTTATGGATGTTTAGCCTGGTAGATCCTTGTGGAAAGGGTCTACGGCGTGTAATATTCCCATGCGGTTTTGGGGGTGTTACATTTATGGTATCAGAGCTTTGGTTGCGGAAACCTAGGTTGTCGGGTCGAGTTGAGTCGTGGTTTGTCGCGTAACGTGTTGTCTTGTCGTTCGAGTCGTCAGGTGACAAGTTGAGTTGTGCGTAGTCACAACGTGTCGGATATGTTGTCGGATGAGATTAGTATCGTGGGCAACCGTCATCTCCGTGCGGCCTGTGGACGTAAGTCTCCTCCTTTATGCGTAATACCTGTGTATCTTGATTTTATCTTAGTGAGTTAATTGCGGTGCATGATTTTGTTTACACAGCATTGTGTGATGTAGTCGTGTTTAATACTTGTGGCACATGGTATGAGTATAGCTGAGCGTATTGTTGTTTTACTTTTGAACCACCGCGTGGGGTGGTATGGTGTGAAGGTTGTAAACCTTGATGGGTTCTGTGAAGATATCAACGGTAGAGTTTGTGAGAAACTCCGATGAATGATCTTCTGTGCGTTTAAACTTGAGACCACGAGATGCATTTGATTGAATTGGCGGCCATGGTTGCCATTTGTGTATGTGGTTTTTAATTGGTCTATTTTTGGTGTGTTGTAATTTTTGTCAGTTTGAGAATATCTTACGTAGGACTTCTGATTTGAGAATATTGTAGAAATCGATTTTTGGAAAATATTTTGGTGGTGCGGTCAAACCACGGTTTATGTGGATTTTTAAAATTTGTTAAACTTTGACAAATGGGCCGTGTATTTTCAAATGACACAATCAGACGGTATTTGAAAAATGTGTTTTGAAGTACTTCGGACATTGTAAAATATTACCGTCGTCTTGGTTATGAACTAAAGGATGTTGAAAATCTTTTTTTTTTTTATTTTGCAGAACGATTTTTGGTTTTTGGAATTTTGAACTTCATATGTCCACGTGTTGGGGCAAGTGGTTGTGATAAGTTTGTGGTGTTGTTGTGCTCGCCGGAGAATGTTTCAGTGTTTTCTAAATATTGAGATACATGGTTTTGATTGGACGATCGGAGTATTAAAAGTGTTTTCAAAAAAATTTCATTTCACCAAATTTTTCAAACTTGAGAATTTTAAAAAAATTTATCATTTGAATAATACCCCGGAAATATTTTATTTTATTTTTTTGGCTGCGAGTGTTTGATCCCTACGATACGTGTGTGGTTTTGACTGTGTTTGGTTGGGTAAAATCCAAACACCTCTGTTGATGTGACTGTGCGAATTATTTTTGAATGAAGTTCTTAAATTACAGTGTTAGTTCATGCACATGTGTGATGACTTGGAGTTGATGCTTTATCGTGCTGCTATTATCGTCCTATGTGGACGTTGTGACGTTTGTATGGTTGCGTTATTCTGTTTGGTCGTCCGTTCAGTATGCCGAGAGGTCGTGGCCGAGGACGTGGTCGTAGTCGTGGTCGTGATCAAGAGCGTGAGAGGGCGACTCCCTCCTTGCCGAGTACCGATCAGCTCAATACAGATCAGGGACATCCGACTAGCGTTAATGTTGACATTGGCGCCGCCACCATCCTTCGTCAGGTGGTTGATCAGTTAGTGCAGATGAATCAGGCCGTACATCGGAATGAGAACCCGGATGGGGATAACGGGGCTAGTAAGTGGATTCGAGATGTGATGAGGATGCAGCCGCCCCGTTTTGTGGGTTAATCTGACTCGTTAGGTTGGGAAGGCTGGCTCTTCCAGTTGGACAGAACATTTGATGTTGTAGCTTGTCCGGATGAGAAGAGGGTACCCATTGCTCAGTACTTGCTTGACAAAGAAGCTGCAGACTGGTGGCAGGTTGTAGTGCCTGCAGATCGCACACCTACATGGGCTGAGTTTAAGACCGCCATGGAGGTAGAGTGTTGCCCGTTGCCTGTTCGTGAACGCAGGATCATTGAGTTTTTCTCAGCTGCGCCCCAGGATGTGTCGATATCCCAGGCCATAGTCGATTTTAATCGACAGCTGGCTTATGTTCGTGATCAAGTGAGAAGTGAAGCGGACAAGGTCCGATACTTCAATATGCGCATGAAACCCCATATCCGTGAGAGTATGGCTCCGTTCATGTGTACCACCCTGAAGGAATATCAGGACCGAGCTTTAGCCATTGAGATGGCCGTTTCGGTATCGGAATCTGGTTCAGAGAGTAAGAGACAGAAGACCTCGAGTAACTTTTCAAGAGGCCAGAGAAGTGAGATCCGTGAGCCTGTTACTTCACAGTTTCCTTCTGGGAGCACTCCTCGTTCGGTTGACCAGTCTAAGAATCCTACTCACGAGCCGAGTAAGACAAGCGGCGTGAAATTATGTTTCAATTGTAGCCGTGTGGGCCATACTCGTAAGAATTGTCGCTCGCCCCAAGTTAATTGTTTCAAATGTGGACATGTGGGACATCAGGCGGTACACTGCAAGACCGTCGTTGAGATGTTCGGGAGCCGAGATCCCGCCCCTACGCGTGGAGAGATCAGTGGTGCCCAATAGCATAGTTGCGTGTTGTATTTGTGTTGTAATTCGAGTACAGATTGATATTTGTTGTGTGAACTTTTTGGTTTTGTTGGTAGTCTACCCTGATGTTTTATTTTAAGTTTCAGGACGAAACTTATTTTTTGTGAGATAGAATGTAATATCCGGTACCTTCGTTTTCCGTTATCTTGAATTGTTTGTGTTTTGACGTCAGTCATTTTCTTGTTGATGAGAATCGGAATGATTTCTATCGTAATACTCTATTTGTTTCTATCGCATAGCCGTTTTAGTCGGGTGCAACTTGTTCTCGCGTACGTTTCTTTGACTAAATGTGTGCATATGATGTGCATGTGATGCGTCTAAATGTGTGCATATGATGTGGTATGTGATGCGTCGTTAATTGCTCGTTATTGTTTTGAATCATTGTCGGTGGCGTTGTGTTGGTCGTCGTGGAGCGTGTATTCACGTCGTATGTCTCCTTGCGTTTCTTGCAGCGTTTCACCGTTGGGCGCGAGTTTTCGGTTTTTGTGTATCTCGTCGAGTTGTCCTGGCAGGGATATCGCTTCTCCCTACACGTTTTAAGTTTCGGGACGAAACTTCTTTTAAGGGGGGTAGAATGTAATACCCGTAATTTTGATTTCCGATAATTCCTTCTTTTTCGGTGAAAGTCCATTTTGACGACTCGCTCATGACCGTTCCATCATTCTGAGAATGATTAATTCTGCACTTTTCGACATCCGAGTTCGTTTCGGTGCTGCTTTGTTGAGTTCCGTGCTTTTTAGCGACTTTTCCGTGCTTGAGTTCGGTTCTTGCGAATCTCGTTCGAAACTGTCGTTTGGGTTTTTTCGTAAGTTCATTTAACGTTGTTATACGTGTTGTGAGCTTCGGTTTGATTATTCGTTGTCGTATGGTGATTTTCGGGCATTTGGGCCATTTTCGTAATTTCCCAAAGTTTGGGGTAATTACCTTCCGTTGTCGAATTTTGAGCCTTTGGGTGGTCGGAATCGTGTGTTCTACTAGCTCTTGGATTCGTCTTTGCGAGTACTTTGTAACCGTATCTTCGGTTCGTATTCAGGTTCGGGTTTCGGTGTCGTTTTGTTGAGTTCAGGGTTACTAAACGACTTTTCTAAGTATGAGTTCGGCTTTGTAAAAATCACCATAAATTCTTGGAAACTCCAAAAATTATGAATCTTTGCAATATTATAAAGCATCAAGTTAGCTTTCCAATGGTTCAAACGGTGTGTCAATCGGAGTCCAGACGAAGGAGTTATGGTCGAAATAGCTAAGACTGCACGATGTGCCTTTTTGGTGTTGGAGTGGACTGTACCGTGTGCCGCGGCACAGCCGAAGTGTGCCGCGGCACTAAGCCAGTGCTGGGCAGTTTTTTTAGCCATGGGCCGCGGCAAACTTGTCCTGTGCCGCGGCACCTGCAGTCTGAATCGGCTATTTAATGGCACTGGACCGAGTCATCCGGCCATTTCTCATTTTCCTTCGTTCCTTCGCGATTTCTTCAGCATAAGTGGATGGATTTGAGTAAGAGAATCATAGAACAACACGTTTTGGAAGTTTGATTCATGGATTAACATCATCTTCCACCCGGATCGAAGGTAAGAACACCTAAACTCTTGGTTTTGGGAATTTTTGAGGTTTTTTGATGTTTTGGCCGATTTGATTCGTTTTAGTTTAGATTATTGTTAGAACATGGTTGTATACTCGAAATCATTCATTACCCCTGAAGTTTTTTGGAACGAATTTGAGTATTACCTTGAATAATCGATTGAATTGGACTATGCCCTCAAGGTGTCCGATAAAATGCTTCAATGAGTAGAACTTGGGAAGTTCCATACGTTTTCGTAGAATTGTGATTGAATTGATATCGTTGTGACTTAGGAACGAATTCTTGTGAAGAACTCGAGTCGGAACCCTTCCGTTCGTTGCCTTCTTTGGGATCCGAGCTTCACGGTCGAACCGTGTTCTTCGGAGCATTCGGTAGCGGTTAGTAAGGCAAGTATCTTACTATACGACTTGTATCTTGCGACTAGTAATCACGTATGATATTTATGATGATTTTGCTTGCCTTCGTAAATATGTTCCGTTTGAATCGGTTGTGTATTCCGTAATTTGAAGGCTTTGTGATAATAGTGCTATGTTGGTATACATGTTAGGTGTTGTGCCATTTGTGTAGGATTGCGACGTACATATGGATGGTTGTGCACTTGGTTGTGCAATGTATCGCGTACCAAACGTGCGATATGTTGATTGATGATAGTTTTTTTGAGAGTATTGAGATTGTGTTATGTGCGTATGATGTACGATTTTGTGGTGATCAACGTGATTGACTAACTGTGCTCATTATCGCATGTAATGTGAATGTGAATGTGGTGTGCTGGAACGCTAAGTTCACTCGTGCGGGTTCGACGGGGCCTACGAGGATTCATGGCACAGGTCCATGGGATCAGAACTTAGTGTGTGGTGCTGAGGTCCAATCGTGCGGGTCTGACGAGGCCTACGATGATTCATGGCACAGGTCCATGGGATCAGGACACAGTACGTCCAACCGTGCGGGCTCGACGGGGCTTACGGTGCCAAATTTTCATTTTCAGTCCAAATTTTGAAAAAGTTTTAGGTTTGGTCCAAAAGTGAAACGATAATTCCATATTGACCCAATCTGAAAATCAAAATACCATATTTCCCCAAAACACAAATTTTTTGTGCATAAGTACGATGCCTTTAAACAATTTGTTAAGGAAATATGAAATTATTATGTTTACGTTGAGTATATATAGAATTGCCCCAAAAAGTGAAACATCCATTTTCGATTTGATTAGAATTTCCTAATTTGTTAAGGAAATATGAAATTATTAAGTTTAAGTTGAGCATATATAGAATTGCTCCAAAAAGTGAAACATCCGTTTCGGATTTGATCCGAATTTCCTAACTCCGTTAGTTTGACTATTAAATAAGAGGGTATTTTTGTCCTTTCATATTATTTTCTTTAATTTAGTTTTATCTATCAAAATTAACTACTTGTAAGTTGTATCCTCCATCCAAAAACACACTTTTTTTTCTCATCGCAAAATATATACGACCATTTCATTTCTCACTAAACCATCATCCACCAACAACCTAACACCGGCCAAAACCACCATGTAACCACACCCTTGTCGCCAAACCACCACCACCAAATCTCCATCGCTGGAATCTCGAGTCTCCTGTAGAATATGTTTCGAGCTTATAAGTAAGTTACAAACTCGAGTTTTGATTTTGTGTTCAGATCTGGATATTTCAGTGGCCTACGACGGTTATGGCGATGGTGGTGGGGTTTCGGTGGTCGAGAAGGTAGAACCAACAATGTGGACACCCTTAGCTCAATTCCTTTGATACTCATCAATATTGGAAACCCATCTTAGCAATCGATCCATTATTTTGGCTATAAAGAAACTCGATGTCATCTTTACTTTTTAAAGATTTGGTGGGAATTGACAATTTGATTTTATAATATCTTGGATATCTCATGGTTTGTAGGTATCTGCAGGCTATTTTGAATAGAAACGTTTTAGTTGTTTAATTGTTTATAAGAAAATTGTTTGAGATTTCAAGTTTGGTATGTCGACGGCGGAACCACTAAAACAACAACAAAACCACCCAAGCTCGAAAAACCACATATTGAATTAATATTCGGTGGTGTCGGCGGCGGAAGCAGTTGATGTTGGCAGCGGTTCCGGTGGCTCTGGCGGCAGAAGAATCTACTTTATTGGAGGTGGTGGGTGTGACCTGTTTTGTGGGTGAGTTGTGTGACTTTTTGGTTTGTTTACAAGGGAGTATACATACCTCAAAGAAGAAGTTGAAAGAGTTAAACAATAAACATGCTTGTGTGGTATGACTATAGAAATTCTTCAAATTTAATAATGAGACTTTGACATGTTTTAGTTGGTTAACATGTATGCATACGTTTTTTATTCTTGTATTTTTTTTAATTGTGGTTTGTAAAAACTCTTTAAAACTTTTAAAAAAAGCTTTAGAGATTAGCAATATTTCAATTGATATGAATGACTCTAGCTTATAACATAAATGCTCACATTAATATATGGAACTCAATTTTTATATATACGAGGCAATCAGACCCGTGCGATGCACAAGTCTTGTTTTTTTTTTTCTTATGTCTAAAACTCAATTTTTTTAGACAAAAATTGATTACCTTGTCCATTAATGAGCATTGTAAAGACCAATCTAATAAACATGTGAGTCGGTTTTGTTCACTTGTTAAAAGAGATAATAGCTCCTCATTGGTAAAATTGAGGCGTCCTAAGCCGAAAACACTTATTTGATTGTTATATAAAAACTAACATACTAATCCATATAATCTACAAATAATACTTGACTTGCTTCTAATAAGTCACATCAAATATTGTATTACTTGAGAACATGGTTTCATCATTACAATTCATTGTGCCTTTTATTTCAAATAAAATTTTATAAAGTTAGTCACAAACAAATATCTGAAACATATGAATAACTAATACTCTATAACATGATTATTAGTTATTCACAAAACTTAATAGTTGAGATATATTAAGAGATTGAGCAATATCACAAATTATCTAATCTTTGGTATCCTAAATAAGCTTTGTGACAAACCACCTACCGTAATACTTTCATTAAAATTATTGATAGTCATGCTAAAATAACAAAACATAAGTATAACAACACAATAGCGATACACATCTCTAACTCTTTATATGTGGCTCATAGGAGTACCCTAAGCAAATGACATAATAGAATTATCATAAACTTCAATGATACAAACGATGTTATGTTTCTATTAAACACCATAATAATAAATAAAGAGAGATGACCAGAAAAATTCAAAAAATGTATTAACTCATAAACCCACTCTTGATCCTTCTCCATTTGGATTGCTTCTACAACTTCCATGTTAGTGAAACCAGGTATAATGATTATCAAGTGTCCTGGCTCATTGAACTTACATGTCTCTATTCTTTTACCACCATGTTCGTACATAAGCACTATATTTATTTGCTAATCCTGCAGATAAAGAAAAGGTTGATATATTAATTGACAAAGATGTTTGATACCTATTCTTAACTAAAGAATATATGAAACTTATACAAATACATATATACTTATATGCATTGTTAAATGTAAACTTATATGCAATATAGGTAGAATAAAACCTTCTCATCCAAAACAATGCAGTCTGTGCCCACATATCTCCGTTAGAATATTGCTAATATCCCATTTTCGAAACACAAATATGTACTTAGGCGAGGCATTATAATTTTTACCCATTTCGAGATGCAAAGTTGCTTACAATGTGTTGTGTTGCATCATGTGGAAGTGTTATTTATAGTCACTTTTCTATGAGGTTGAATTGGTGTAACCACATGAAAAGACAAAACTGATTTTAATTAATTAGTTTTATGACTTTAGGAGTCACTTGCGTATAACGATACATGGCTTTCAAGCATAAATTCATTGCATTTAATCGGACCAAAATTAATTCATTAGTCATCAAAAATTTGTTTATTGCTCATAACAAATAAAATGAAGTCGAAAAGTTATGTGATTATTTATTAATGTGTTTATTGCTACACTTATGACAAAATATATATTTTAGTAATTATAATTCCACAATAAATAAGAAGAAAAATTGAATTCATTAAGACACTACATTAAATTATATTCTTGAAGCCTCCACATTAATAAGGGGACTCAATCTTTTAGTATAATAGATATAGATATAGATATATAGATAAGATAAGATACATTACCTTTGATTGGACCAACAACGTCTTCAATCAATACATATCGTATATTTATTCTACTACAAAAAAAATAAATACTATTATACTACAATAAATAGATATTTTTTGTTATTCAAAGCACTCTTAATATTTAAACTTTTAAATACTAAAATTTTAAGTTCCGACGAACTTTAACACATAAACCATTATTGTGTTCATAGAATGTTCGATTTTGTATTTTCATTGATTTCAATTTATTTATGTTAGAAACTTGTGATTTAAGTCTCGTGGCGTGATTATGGCTGTATTTAGTAAAATTAACTGATAGCTAACTTTATATCTATCATCTTTACACAATCAAATCAAATAAATATTTTTTTACCTTTTAATCTCTATCACACACTCATTATCAATACTTTTTTACTTTTGAAGCTCCACCACATATTTATCACCATCACTTACACCAATTATTACCTTAAATATGCCAAATATACACTATCTGTAGGGCTGTCAAAAAAATTCGAAAAATCCAATATCCGTCTGAAATATCTGTATTCGTATCCGAAAAAAGCGGATATTATCTGTATCCGGAAAAAAACGGATACGAATATTTCTGTATCCGAAGATTCTGGATACGGATATGGATATAGACGCATCCGTATCCGAAAATATCCGTATCCAAAATTAATTATATATAATATATATGTTTAATATAATTTTAATATATAATTACAAAATATAAGCATGCTACTCCCCATAATACTTTATCACATGTCTTCATTCTTTATTTCTCAATATTAAAATATAAGCATGCGGTATAAGTTATCTTTACTTATTAGTTATTTCCCTTTATAATACAACAATTAGGTCAGCTAGCCCAAGTGGTATTGACATTAGGAATTTGGTAAGGAGAAAGAGTTATATGTCCGCATGGGCAGCTCAACTGGTTCCTGGGTGGCAGATTGCTACAAGGACGCAGGTTCGAGTCCTGGCAGCCGCAGTGTGGGAATTTTATCCCTCCAATGTGGGGGATAGCTCCTTGTGGGCACCAGGCACTGTTCCTCCCACCAAGTGGATCGTTGAGTCACCATGATTTAATTTCTCCACCAATCCCTGTCGGGCCGGGGGGTGGGGGCCCTGGGGGCGAGGAATTTCACCTTTTGCTACAAGAAAAATAGTTATATGTTTTAAATATCAAAAATGGAAAGAGAGAAGTAATCCTACTTTCTAAATATAATAAGAGAGAAAAGTCCTCATGGGCATAGACTGGTGGTAAAATGCATGGTGATTGGGGTAGAAATACTTCGACATCGCGGGTTCAAATTCGTGTGGTGACAATACTCTGCTGAAATATTGCAAGGTTTGTTGCTGGGTTCGTGTCTCGTTGGTCCTCTCCCTTGCAGGGCTGCCATTAGTGCACATCCCTCGATTTAACACCCGCCTTGTCAAGGGACCTCTGATACAGGTGGGCAGTTTCTCGTCTCTCCCTCAAAAAAAAAAACTTATATCTTGTATATAAAAAGATTGAGTCTAATCATTAATTGCGGAGTCTTAATGACTTAATTTTTATATAAGATAAATAAAATTATAAAATAGATTGAGATTATTGAGTCCAATTATTAATTATGGAGTCTCAATGACTTAATTATATATATATAATATAAATAAAATTATAAAATAGATTGAGATTAAATGCAATAATATAAAATTATAAAATCAATTATGTGCAATTGAGTCTTATTCAACGGTTTACCACTCAATTCATTTGATGTTAAATTGACAAAGTACATTACGGACAATTAAAAACAAAAGGATGCATTTAATTTAAATAGAGTGGAAAATATACAAAGTTGGTTATAGATGGATAATTGAAAAGACGTGAAGTTCAGTAGTCTCTTTAAATGAGGTGGGTGGATAATTGAAAAGACGTGAAGTTCAGTAGCCTCTTTAAATGAGGATTAAATTATAGAGTAAATTATGTATGCGTTGTTTATTAATTGTATTGTTTCTTTGAAGGATTGGACGCCATTATATATACAACTAGGAATGGTGCTTCATTTGTAACTGTATTTGTAACAATGTATGTTACTTTCAGTTAGCTTTCTTTAATATCTGATTAAAAAAAATATTTGCAATAACTCCATTTACATTAGCCTAATTATTCTTATTCTTTTTTGAGGATGAAGACTGAGACTCTTTTTTTCAGGGATGAAGATTTTGGAAACAAGGGATATTTTTTCAAGTAAGGGTGTCGATCTACCTTCTATCGTGACTCTCAGTTGCATATTACAAGTTAGATCGTTTGTCTTTGAATCAGCGTGAGTGGAATTTTTTACTAGCAAAATGATAAGAGTTAGTAATGTTATAATGAATTAGAATCTTTATTTCGTCTTTTAGTTTTAGTGTAACCCAATTTACACTGAGTCAAAAGATAGTAACATGTGAAAATTCTACTACTTGAAATCAACATTCTTTCATATTTATAAACTCAACAATAATGCATGAACTTATTACAAGGTAAGTTATGGTTGTTTGATGCTACAAATAGTTACTTTGTAGCAATTTGTATATCTGCATACAATGTTTTGCTTTCATGCGATATCATCCGAGTTATGTCTTTGATATCATCCTATTATAAGAAACTAAGTTAAGTCTGCATATAAAGAATAAAATCACTTGACTACATAAAAGACTTATACTACCAAATGCCAAGTCTTAAATCTGTTAACTTTTTTTTTTGTCTAACTTTTTAGAAACAACAATCAAGCCTAAACTACAATATTAATATGTGCTTTTACAAGAAAATATTGATTGTTTAAAAAAATTGAGTTTTAGACATAAGCAAAAATTTAACTTTTATCGAAAAACAAGACCGGTGCATCGCACGAGTCCGAATGCCTCGTAATATATAAAGATTGAGTCCTTAAATTTAATGTGGAGTCTTAATGACTTCATTTTTAAATTTAATGTGGAGTCTTAATGACTTCATTTTTATATATAAATTTAAGAACTCAATCTTTATATATATTGTCATATCCCGGGACCCCTCCGCCGTAGCATGATATTGCCCGCTCTGGGCACTCTCCTCTGAGCTGGCCCTAACGGTTTTGTTTCTGGGAACCCAAGGAGCAGCTTCCAAGGAGGTCACCCATCCTAATACTGCTCCTCGCACCAGCACGCTTAACTTCGGAGTTCTCATCACCCCGGGCTCCCAAAAGGCCTCATGCTATTTGGAGGCGGGCATGCACATATAAGGCACATCACCCCCTCTCCGCTAGTCGATGTGGGGTATCACAATAACATGGGTGACTCGCTGGGCTCGGCAGGTGGTCGAGTCGTTGGGCGGACTGTGCCGACTGGGCGTGGCACGACACAGGCACGGGAATGAAAAGTGATTCGGAGGTTTCTTGGCGAGTGTGAGGCTTAGCTAAGACATGGAATCAAGACAATCTCGTGTTACTTTGAGGTTTTGGGCAGGTTCAAGGCTGGAGGCAGACGAGTGATTCTTCAGCTTTTCAATGGTCACTGTCCTCACCAGGCTTTATTTGTCTAAGCCTATTATAGGGGGGAGATCCGAGAGCTTAGAGCGTGAGGATCTTAGAGAGTTGTACAGCGAGGCCTTTTCCTTGTATATTGAGTGTGCAATAATATTCAAGGTTGGGGAATTGTCCCCGTAAATTGTGTGTGCCTTTACGTGTTTTGATTGTATCCCGCTGCATACTCCTTCAAACACTAAAGGTGGTTTTAGGCTATAACTCTGATCATACTAAACACGAGTGCTGTGAGGAAAACACGAGTGTTTGGTGAGGCCCGAAGGCTGACTGCTTGTTGTGCGGACAATCAGTGCCGGCACGGGGTTGAATTTCGGCGAAAAATTCTAGCCCGATTCGGACCCGTGGAGTCTTAATGACTTCATTTTTATATATAAATTTAAGGACTCAATCTTTATATATATAAGATAAGATATAAGATATAAGATAAGATAAATAAGATTATAAAATAGACTGAGATTAAATGCAATAATATAAAATTATAAAATCAATTATGTACAATTGAGTCTTATTCAACGGTTTACCACTCAATTAATTTGATGTTAAATTGACAAGATATGTTATTGACAATTAAAAACAAAATGATGTATTTAATTTAACTAGATGAAAAAATGTACAAAGCTGGTTATGGATGGATAATTAAAAAGACGTGAAGTTCAGTAGCCTCTTTAAATATTTTATAAATAAAATTCTCAATTTTCATCATTAAAAACTACTATAATTAATAAAAAAAAACCTTCAGTCTCCACCATCTCTCAGCTTTCCCCAATTTAACTCTTCGTCCCTTTCCCTACCCACATTCCAGTATTCCACTATATATATAAATCAGTAACCAATGTATTGTTATGACACGTACTCAAGATAAAAATGGTTGCCACGTTCAAACTACTCTTACTAACCCTTTTCCTATGTTTTTCACTATCAAACCTCACCATAGCGCGAATACTAGAATCGAAAAGAAGCATCGCAGCCCGTCTCAAGCTAGACGAGACCAATCACGGGTCGCAAAATTGTTGGGAATCTTTACTTCTGCTCCAATCATGCACGAGTGAGATTGTGCTATTCTTTCTCAACTGGAAACTTATCTCGGGCCAGACTGCTTCGAGGCCATAAGGACCATTCATAATGACTGTTGGCCAGATCTGTTGGGCTTGATTGGATACACTACAGAAGAAGGTGACATTCTAGAAGGATATTGCGATGGCAAATATAAAGATTGAGTCCAATCATTAATCGTGGAGTCTTAATGACTTTATTTTTATCCATATAAATAAAATTATAAAATAGATTGAGATTAAATGCAATAATATAAAATTATAAAATCAACTATGTCCAATTGAGTCTTATTCAACAGTTTACTACTCAATTCATTTTATGTTAAATTGATAGAATACGTTATGGACAATTTTTTTCTAAACGGCAAAATAAATTTATTACTAAAATATGATCGAGCATAAGAAACACTCGACGGAACAAAATATACGTACATCCCGGCATACCGGGGGAAACCAAACCAGAACGACTTAAACCCAACAAAACTGATACAAGACGAAAAATTCATGCAACACATCACTTTCCACAATACAACCAAAACCTCGACAAATACAAGTTCCTAGCATAATATAAAGATGCATTCAATTTAAATAGAGTGAAAAATGTACAAAGTTGATTGTGGATGGATATTTGAAAAGACCTGAAGTTCAGTAGCATTTTTAAATGAGGATTAAATTATAAAGTAAAACATGTATACCGTATACGTGGTTTATTAATTGTATTATTTCTTTGAAGGATAAGACGCCATTATATATACAACTAGAAATTGTGCTTCATTTGTAATTTTATTTGTAACAATGTATGTTAATGTCAGTTAGTTTTCTTTAATATCTGATTAAAAAAATTATTTGTAGTAACTCCATTACATTAGCTTAATTATTCTTTTTTTTTGAGGATGAAGAATCGGACTCTTTTTTTCAGGGATGAAGATTTTGGAAATAAGTGATAATTTTTCAAGTAAGAGTGTCGATTTACCTTCTATCGTGACTCTCAATTGCATATTATAAATTAGATCATTTGCCTTTGAATAGCGTGAATGAAATTTTTTTAATAGCAAAATGTTAAGAGTTAGTAATATTATAATAAATTAAAATCTTTATTTCGTCTTTTGGTTTTAGTGTAACCCGATTTCCACTTAGTGTCAAAAGACAATAACATGTGAAAATTCTACTACTTGAAATGAACTTTCTTTCTTATTTAAACTCAACAATGATGCATGAACTCGAGGTAAGCTATGATTGTTTGATGCTACAAATAGCTACTTTGTACCAATTTGTATATCTGCATACAATGTTTTGTTTATCAAATTTTACGCCTTTAGATTTGATGGTCTCCTTCTCGACATAGTTAAATCATGAGATTGCAAGGGTCAAGTACACGAGAGCTTTGGTCGAACCCGATTAGATCAAATTATGTTATAAACTCAAAACTTTATTACAAACATGTTAAAAGGTAACGTTTTATGCAACGACTAAAGATTTGATACTATATTGTAACCTCAAAAATTGAGTTTCATGCAATAAAAAACAAAAAAAATAAGTATAAACTTACTATTCCTTAATAATCCGAGTAACTAACTTTTTTGTACCAACGGTTGTAAGCCTCCTTTAGGCTTGCTTTAGTCGAGCGATGTTAAAAAGTTTCATGCAACAAACGTGAGTTTTAAAGATTTTAAACTATTTTACAACTTCAATAAAAGACTCGCATAACATAGTTAATCGACATTTTTGGTAAACTATCGAGCAACCAAATCTATTAACAACGACAACTTATTTTACAATGAAGTGCATCGCACGAGTTCGCATACCTATACTACCAAATGTCAAGTCTTAAATCTTTTAACTTTTTTTCTGTCTAACTTTTTAGCAATAAAAATCAAGTCTAAACTACAATATTAATATGTGCTTTTACTAGGGCTGAGAATTTTCGGTTTTGATTTTTTTTTGTCAGGAACCGAACCCAAATCGAATTGTGTATTTCGGATTCGGCTCCATGTTTTTCTTTTCTGGGAACTGAAAACAACCCGAACCGAAATTTTCGGTTCGGTTCGGTTCCGACAATATTTCGTTTTTTTTATGTTTATATGATCATTTTTTCACTGGTTTCAATCAAAAAACTCAATTCTACGAATATTTATAATGAAAATATACTAATAATTTACTAATAATTCGGGTTTTTACTAATAATTCATTTTTTTTGGTAAATTCGGGTTTTTACTAATAATTTTTCATTGTACCCGAACCCGAACCGAATTTGTAATTTCGGGTTCGGTACCAAAAAATAAATTATTTTTAAACATCAGGAACCGAACCGAACCGAAAATTTCGGTCCGGTTCCGGTCGGTTCCACGAGTTTCGGGTTGAAAATTCCCAGCCCTAGCTTTTACAAGGAAATATTCATTGTCTAAAAAATTTGAGTTTTAGACATAAGCAAAAATTTAACTTTTATCGAAAAACAAGATCGGTGCATCGCATGAGTCCGAATGCCTCGTAAGAGAGAAAAAAAGAGATGATGTGACATCAAATATACATGTTGTGTAATAAATGGTTGGTTGTGTATCTAAAATTTGGGTCTGGTAGTAAATAGGTATTGGAATTCACAAAATCCAAATCGAATTTCGAACTTAAATATTCCCTAAATAATTTTCATAATTAAGAATGTTCTGAATTAAAAGAATACATGAATCCAACAAACAACTCAAGCTAAGATAACAAAATAAAATAATATATTAATTATTATAATTACTGTTATGGATGATCTAATAAGGTAAAATTATGAGAATTCAGAAAATAAAATTAAAAATGAAAACATAATCCACATAGGCATGAAATCCATAGCAATGTGAATGGCGACTTTGGTAGAAGTGTTCAACAGTTTAAAACCGTCGGTTTATTGAACCGGTGGTTCTGGTTGGTCAAAATTTAGAACCTAAACGGAACCACCAGTTCTGAACCGATCTGGAACCGACGATTCACAATTCAATTTTAATTCTTATTTTTTAGAAAAAATATAAGATTAAGTTTTTTTTTTTAATTTAAAATAAAAAGTGTAGGGTAAAAACGGACTTGAGCTCAATTCAAATATTTAAAGTTGAAATTTTTAATCTTAACTTTAAATATTTGAATTAAGTGCCTACTTATCCGATATCCGTACTTTAGAGTTTAGGAATCAAAATCAAAGTTCGAGTAGTTTATTTTTTAAAATTATGGGAGATGGGAGAGAAATAGGTTTGGGATTAATTCAAATGTTCAGAGTTAAGATTAAAAACTCCAACTTTGAACATTTGAATTGTTAGCTATGTATGCTCTTATCCTAGGAATCGAAGTTCTCGTGATTCACTTATTTTATACTTATCTTAAGGAACGGAGACAGATAAGAGATGGTTCAATAATTCAAGTCAAACGAATCATTGCTAGATCCGATGTCATATATGTACCTATCTTCTTGTTCATTGTAATCTAGATCTTGTTGCCGCAATTCGACCTTCACTCAATCATTCATTAATGCTTGAGCTTCAAGATCTTGAGGCATCAATGACGATCGCCGTTCATCCAGAATATAGCCTCCCACACTAAATGCCTGTTGAACAGAAATTGTTGAGGCGGTAACAGCTAATATTTTATTTGCGATCATGGCAATGGCAACTACATGTGATTTATGGTTAAATTAATGTATACATAATAAAATATATACATTTAATGTATTAAAATATTAATATATTAATAAACTGCTCTACTCTGAATCCGGCTCGAGACAGATCCACTCCTGCGCAACCTGAAATTGGTCCGGACCTATCCAGTCAAGTACATATACACTACTGGATCGGTTCCCGTTTCGGTATTTTCGAACACCGTCGACGTGCTAATGCTATCTAACTTCGCCGTTTTCATTACCAAGAATTCCCGGCAGCTACGTACGAAACGACATCGTGTGTGGAAACTTTGTGCTCCTATTTCCAATCCGTTTCTTCTAAATTCCCCCTTCATAATTTCTTAAACCCCACCGGGGTATTGCGCAATTACACTCACCGGATCGTTATTGAAGTGAACATTTGGGAAAAGAAGAAAATGGTGATGGTAACAGTAGTACGAGATTACATAAATCGCATGTTACACGACATTTCTGGCATGAAAGTTCTCATCCTCGACTCTCACACGGTGCTTTTTCCTGACTTTTCTTGTTTATACATATTTCCATCTCAACCATTTTTCTGTGGATTTGATGCTTTCATAACTTCAATGGATCTTGATTGGTTGTCTACTCTTACTTTTGGTATTTTAAAATTAATATTAGAAGTACGGTAAGGATGCATTGGATTTGATTCAAAATCAAATATGATAATATCAGGTGTGAATTGTATTTTGTGAATACTCGTGGTATATTGTGAATGATAATCATGGTCAATTTAGATATAGCTGGAATACAAAAAAAAAAAAATAGCTCAATTAACCGATCACAGTTTGCCTTATGGAATTTGATTATTCCTAATATTTTTCATCGGAAGTTTCAGTGTCGTATTGGAATGTTATTTTAGGATCTCTAATTTGATGACTAGGGGTTGCTTTTGCCAGCTCGTAGTTATTTAATCTAGAATTCATTAGAGTCGTGTGGCAACTCCGCCTCGAACTAATTGGTTTTGTATTCTGATTATTTTTAGTTTTTTTTTTTTATTGTTTGTTTAAAAAGAATTTTGTCTTCAATGTTTTCCAGGTCAGTATTGTGAGTGTAGTATATTCTCAATCGGATCTTCTTCAAAAAGAAGTGTTTTTGGTGGAACTTGTAGATTCCATTTCCATGTCAAAAGAACCCATGTCGCATCTTAAAGCTGTTTATTTTCTCCGTCCAACATCTGAAAACATTCAGCTAATGAGACGTCAGCTGTCTGCTCCTAGATTTGGAGAGTATCACCTCTGTGAGTATCATTTCACATTACATGTTTGTCATCACTAAAAGTATAGGAAGTTATTTGATCTTCTTACCCTCTTAATTTCAGTTAGATTTCCCTTCAGAAGTTGTTGGTTTCTTTAAATAATGCTTATGAAATGTTCACTGGAATGTAGTTTGGAAGGGTGATTGACGTTCTTTTTGTCTGGTCATGTTGTTTACAGTTTTCTCCAATATGTTGAAAGATACTCAACTTCATAATTTAGCAGATTCAGATGAGCATGAAATAGTTCAGCAAGTGCAGGTAATTGTACTTTCTACGGATGGGGGCTTTTTTGTTTTTATTCACATCTCCGAGAATGTTAGGGTTAAACTATCGAATAGGCTTTAAGTTTGGTAACCTACTTATTCGTGTTTAATTTTAGTTGAAGGATTTGGTTTATGTCTCAGATTTCGGTATAAGCTATTATTATTTCATTGATATGCAGGAACATTATGCAGACTTTGTTGCAGTTGACCCTTATCACTTTACTTTTAATATTGCTTCAAACCACATGTATTTGCTCCCGGCTGTGGTAGATCCGTCGGGTTTACAGCACTTTTGTGAACGAGTGGTTGATGGAATTGCCGCCATTTTCCTTGCTTTAAAAAGAAGGCCCGTCATTCGTTATTCACGAACATCTGATATTTCAAAGAGGATAGCACAAGAAGCGTCGGTGAGAATACTCATAACTGTCACCTGGTTGCTTGATACCTAATCTTATGGCCTAAAATTTCTCTAACTAATCACTAGGGTTTATTACAAAAGGTACCATTGAGGTTTGATCTAATTGCAAGGAAAAAGAAACACAGTAAACTTTTAAAACTACAAAAAGTACCCGATTTTTTATTTTGTCGTACATTTACCCTTCATAAAAAACAATCCAAACCCCCCCTTCATATTTATAAACATATTATAGTTAGCCCCTTAATTTAACAATGAATCAATCCTCAGGGGTATTTTTGTAGTTCGGAAAATTAGCTGTTTTTTATGTAGGTCAAACCCCAAGGTTACTTTTTGTAATTATCCCTTAATCATATGCTCACTGAACTCTATATGCTATTATACTCGACTTCTGTAATTGTAAAAGTACTACTGAACTGATTACTGACTTTAATTTTCGTATCTGCTGATACCGCAGAAGCTCATGTACCAGCAGGAAAGTGGTCTTTTTGATTTTAGAAGATCAGAAGTTTCTCCATTGTTGCTTATTGTTGATAGGCGGGATGACCCTGTCACTCCCCTGCTGAACCAATGGACTTACCAGGTTATGCTCTTTCTTCCATGGAGAAGAATAATTATTTTGTCTTTTCAAGTTAACCGGATAGCAACTTATTTGCTATAGTTGTCCACAGGCGATGGTTCATGAATTGATAGGCATTCAGGATAATAAAGTAGACCTCAGAAACATTGGCAAGTTACCAAAGGATCAACAGGTTGTTCTTCTTTTTTAAAAATAGCAACGCTTTTCGACCTTACGTTCTTCAATGCATGGTGAAATCTTTGTTATTCGTGCTCTCAGGAGGTTGTACTGTCTTCTGAGCAAGATGCCTTCTTCAAAGCAAACATGTATGAGAATTTTGGAGATATTGGAATGAATATTAAAAAGATGGTGGATGATTTTCAACAAGTTGCAAAAAGCAATCAGAAAATTCAGACAATAGGTTTGTTTTTCAGTCATATTTGTTCTGGTACAGAGAGATTCAATCATATGCTCTGTTTCGTATGTCTTTCTGTAGCTAGTGACAGTTTCAGAAATCTCGACACATTTGATCTTGTGCAGAGGACATGGCCAAATTTGTTGACAACTACCCAGAATACAGGAAAATGCACGGCAATGTTTCCAAGCATGTGACATTAGTTGCCGAGATGAGCAGGATTGTTGAAGAAAGAAAACTAATGGTAGTTTCACAAACAGAACAAGAATTAGCTTGCAATGGTGGGCAAGGCGCAGCATTTGAGGTACCATGCTACTTGTAGTATTATATTATGGGTGACGAGAGGTGGCAAAATGAAGCTCGGCTCTGCCATTGGATAGATCCGGACCCGGGCTCATATTTTATAGACCCAAAGCACTGAGACAAATTTGTCCTGACCCAATGCATTAGCCCTATATTTGGCCCGGCTCGAAATATCTGTACACAAAATGACAAAATAAAAATGTAACATGGAATGGGCATTTTGTGGCCTGAAGGAAAATTCAGCTCGTTTTATCTTATGGGTTGCATGCATAAGAAGTTCATTTGGATTTTGAAAAAAATATTATATATCTCATATTCGAGGTTGTTTAGGGTGGACCGCATTTGATCAGAGATTGAAGTCGACATGCCTGGTAATTGTCTTCTACTGTGTGATTCTGTGCAGGCTGTTACAAATCTTTTAAATGATGAAAATGTCTCTGATATTGATCGTCTACGCCTGGTTATGCTTTATGCTTTGCGATATGAGAAGGATAGTCCCGTTCAGCTGATGCAGTTATTCAATAAATTGGCATCCCGGTCTCCCAAGTATAAGCCAGGGGTATGCCATTTTTTTCAAGCTATATATGTAGATTCTCCGATTTGAACTTCTTCACTCGCTCCAGTTGTTCCTAGAAGTATGCTGCTTTCTGTGAATAAATGCATGACATTCTCTTTGTTGGATTGACAGCTTGTGCAGTTCCTACTGAAGCAGGCAGGGGTCGATAGGCGGACTGGGGATCTTTATGGAAACAGGGACCTACTTAATTATGCGCTTAACATGGCTCGCGGCCTCAAAGTTTGTCTATGGGACTCTTGTATTTATTTTTGTTGAAACCTATAAAGGTTTCTAGGTGCTGAAGATGGAATTTTCTGTCTTCAGGGGGTTGAGAATGTGTACACCCAGCATCAGCCTCTGCTATCTCAAACAATGGAGAGCGTCGTTAAAGGCCGTTTGAGAGATATGGACTACCCTTACGTTGGAAATCATTTCCAGCACTCTAGGTGGGCTTCCTTTTTTGTTTCCAGGAATTGTTCTTTTAATATATTTATATTGGTATCATTAGTTTTCCTTAAAATTAGAAGTGGATGCGAGTGATGGGCCTCTTCTTGAGTTGACAATATTGGTGAAGGAAGGATGATTTGTTACATTGTTTTTTATGGAGCCACTTGCACGATTTTTTTTTAAATAAGTATGCGTAAGACAATAATGGATTTTATAGTGTCTAATCAAAAAATCTCTAGGTATATTTCTTTGATGGCTCATAATGTTGCGACGGGAAGGGAATCCGGCGTAAAATTTTGCCACTTTATTTTTGCATGATAACTAATTTTATATAAGTAATTGGCACTATTATCTTCATACCACCGACCCAAATATAGTTGGGATTAAGGTGCAGTTGATGATGATGAAGTCTATTTCTTTGACAGGCCGCAGGATGTGATAATTTTCATTGTTGGTGGGACTACGTATGAGGAGGCACGCTCAGTTTCTCTACAAAATGCTACGAATTCTGGCATTCGTTTCATCCTTGGTGGCTCTGCTATCCTCAATTCGCAGAGGTCCCTCCTCTTCTTACAAAAAAATAAAAATAAAAATTAATGTTTTAGCAAAGACAAGAAAGTTAATTCTCCATTTATTCCGGGACTCTTAAAATATGGTATTTTTCATGCAGATAGAAGTTCTATCTTCGCTCTGTACACTTTAAAAATTGCAAATTTTCATATTACAAAACTGCACTTAGACTCACCTGATTAAGAAAGTGTTCTTCTTTTTTGAAAAAAAAAGGTATTAAAAACATTCCGCTAATGTTCATTAAAAAAATGTATTTTGTACTTCATCGCTCTTAAAATTCTGAAAGCACTTTGTGGATTTTCTAAAATGTGTAGGTTTCTGAAGGACCTTGAAGAAGCTAGGAGAATTGCTCGGATGAGCAGTAATGTGATATGAGAACCCGATGACACGCCACCTTTCACCTTCCATAAGAGATGTAAGTTAGCTTTTTTTTTTTGGTCGAAACTGTACAGAGTCCCGATAACACTAATCAATCGATTTTTGTTCACTAAGATAATTTGAGTAACCAAATTTGTCGTTTCTTGTTTATTCGTGTAATAGAAATCATTTTGTTTTGGGCTGCCTCTTTTTCCCTTTATTGTAAAAACTGGAGGAAAAAAAAAGGGACCTTCCAAATTCTTCAGTCAGTTGGGAGATGGTTTAGTTTTGACGCGCTGTCACTGGTTCTAAACGCTAATTTATTACAAGGAAAAGTTTGTATCAGTCCGTTAGACCATCTGATAGGTTGTACGGAGTGCAAAATTTATTTTTCCAGATTTGTTTTTCTTCCCCTTTTAAGTGATATTTTTCTTGAGTGTTCCGACCGGTTTTTCAGTTTGTTTAGGATTTTAGTTTTTCCAGTTTTGTTCTTCTGTTATTTTCTCAGTTATTATAATTTGTTTCAGATTTTGTTCTTCGCTTTTTACGAGATTTTTCTTCTCAGTGTTCCAACTGGGAGTTTGGTAATGTTTTTAGTTTTTTCAGTTTTGTTCTTCAGTTTTTTTAGTTATTGTAATCTGTTCTATTTTCTTTACTCTCTTCGTTTCAAATAAATGTTTTATATTTTTAGGTTGAATTCTGACCATTTTATCGCATAAAATATAATAAATAAAATTTTACAAAAAATTATACTGCATGGTTCGCATTAAAATATTTTTTTTTTTTAATTTAATGTTTTTGATATCTTTTATATATTTAAAGAGATAATTTATGATTAAAGTTTTTCCCTGGGTTCGATCCTCTCTGGGAATGAATTAAGGAGTTATTATGTGGCTTGGTGGTAAGAGTGTTGGAGTTAAGGAGTGTATGACTGTTGTGAACTAATTATTAACAATTAATAAGTTACTAATATTTGCTGATGGAAAAAAACATCAATAGAAGGAATAGTAATCTTTGTAGTACGAATAACAAAAAATAAATATGTTCATTCTTATAATATTAAAATACAAGATCCATATGAGCAAATCATTATTTAGGTGTTGTATATTAATATATTTCAGAAATATTTTATATTTCTATCTCTATATGTAATAAAATATTTTAATAATCTAAAGATGACAAGCCACTAAAATAAATCACATAAATAAACTCATAAAAACCAAAAGTGAATATATATAAGAAATAGGTTATTCATGCGTGTCAACTAAAAATCCCGTTGTTCTAACTAGTTGTCGACTGACAATTGGCCGAGATCGTCACCGGTTGTCGACCGTCATTTCAGCAAATAACTCGGCGGGCTTTGCCTCTTTGCTTCTGGGAATTTCTTTTAACTCTGCTGCTGCTCTGTGGATCCTTGACCCTTTTATCGTGTATAATATATATTCCATCTGTCTCGCTCAAAATTTTACATTTTTCCCTTTTTGGCCCTTTAGAGTTTTTCCTCTCTTAGGTTTTAATCCCTAAGGGTACGGGTCTCAACCGGTGTTGGCTTGTCGTTCTACTATTTGCTTTTCGGATTTTTTTTATTGCGTGTTGGGTCGCGTTGTTTCGTTTTAGTTGATTTCAGTTCCCTCGTTATTGAGTCATGTATATTAATTTTTTGAAAGGTCATGCTTGCTCCACTGTTAGGTGTTCAATATGGTGATTAGTAAACGTGTCGATCCACCTGAATTGTGTGACTAGTCAAGTCTATGGGAGTTATGCTCTGTGTATGTAGCAAAGAACTGATACCAATTCTTTGGGCTTATGATATAATATGTCTTGCTTGTCCTTTAAAAAAAAATCAAATCAAATTTATTTTTTAATCTCGACTACACATTCATTATCAATATTGTTTACTTTTTGATATTCACCACATATTTATCATCATTATTTACATCAATCATCACTTAAAATACATTAAATATACATCATATGTCAATCTTTGGCACAGAGGGGGTATATCTATAGGAAAGTAATTATGGATATTTTAATATATAAAAAGTGGAGAGGAGAAATAATTGTACTACTAAATATAAAAAGAGAGGGGAGAAAACTTGTTTTGCCCTTTGCATATAGCAATATTCTTTTCTGCTCAAGTTTAGTAACAACTCTTTTGTTACCTAAATTGTCGAATTTGACCTTTACTCGAATATATTCGAGTCATTTGTTATAATTTCGAGTAACATATTTTCGAGTCAACTTCAAAAAAAATACAATATCGAGGAAGGTTGGAAATATGGGTTGCACGAGTCCGAAAATTTGAGTTACACGAGTTCAATTCGTGTCATCCGAATATAATTCGGGAATGTAAATAAAAAAAAAGTCTCCCGAATTCATTCGGGAGATGTAAAAAAAAAAAAAGGGTCTCCCGAATTCATTCGGGAGATGTAAAAAAAAAAAAAAGAAAAAAAGAAAGAAGAGGTCTCGTGATTCATTCAGGAGATGTATAAAAAAAAAAAAAGGAAGAAAGAAGAGGTCTCCCGAATTCATTCGGGAGATGTAAAAAAAAAAAGAAAGAAGAGGTCTCCCGATTCATTCGGGAGATATATAAAAAATTAAAAAAAAAAAAGAAAAAAGAAAGAAGAGGTCTCCCGAATTCATTCGGGAGATGTAAAAAAAAAAAAGTCTCCCGAATTCATTCGGGAGATGTATAAAAAAAATTTGTGTGACACGAATTGTATTCGGGTGACACGAATTGGACTCGTGTAACCCGAATTTTTGGAATTCGGTAACCCATATTTTCAACCTTCCTCAATATTATTTTTTTTAACGTTGACTCGAAATTATATTACTCGAAATTATAATATATGACTCGAATTTTATTCGAGTAAGGGTCAATTTCGATAATTTGGGTATCAAAAGAGTTGTTACTAAACTTGGGGCAGAAAAGAATATTACTATATGCCAAAGGACAAAACAAGCTATTTCTACAAAAGAGAGAGGGTGATGTGACATAAAGTATATACATGATGTGTAAGAAGTTGTTGGTTGCGTATCTAAAATTCGATTCTTAGAGCAAATGGGTATTGGAATTCAAAATTCAAATCCAGAATTTCAAATGTAAATATTCCCTAAATACTTTTCATAGTTAAGAATATTTTTGAATTAAAGAAACACATGAATCCAACAAATAACTCAAGCTAAGATAACAAATTAAACAATATTAATTGTTATAGTTTTGTTTCTAAAACAATTATTATAGTTACTGTTATAGATTATCTATATCAAATTAGTTGATTAATAAGGTAAAATTATGAGAATTCAGAAAAAGAAAAATAAAAATGAAAAAAAAATTCACATAGGCATCAAATCTATGACAATTAAAGTATATGACAATTAAAGGAGAGTTTCGAAATGTGTTATTCTTTTTGATTTTTTTGATTTTTTCAAATTTTTAGAAAAAAAATTCTAGATACATTTTGTGAGCTATTCCACAACTTACACTCATCTACAAATAAAAATTATTTCTTCATTTTTTAGCTTAAAATTCTAAATGCTTATAATTTTTTTATCCGGTTCATTAAAAATATATCAAATTAATTCATATTTCACGATATTCAATTAGATATTCATATTGAATATAGTAAATTTGATGGATTTGCATTAATGGTCGATTACACAAAAAAAGTTGTATAAAAAAAACGAATATTTGTTTTCAACGAAATTTGTTGATGCATAACAAAAGAAGAATTAACTCACTCTTAAGAAATTAGATTTAAGACTTATATTACTTACATAAAAATATTTATGATTTTTTTAACTATAATAATTAAAAACAGTAAAATACACACTGCACACACATTCACATATACATATTAGGACTATCGCATACTACTCCCGTCCTACAAATTTGTTCATATGATGGACACCAATTAACTTAACATTACGTTAATGTGAGACTCTTTCTCTTATTACATTGCACTCCATAATATACGCAATAACATTTTTTATTAAAATCCGCATTTAGTGTATCGCATGGGCGAACATCTTGTCCGCAGCAATATGCAGGGCGACTTTGATAGAGTGTCCAACGGTCTAAAACATCGGTTTTTTGAACCGGTGGTTTCGGCTAGCCAAAATTTGGAACCTAAACTGAACCGCCAGTTCCGAACATAATTGGAATCGACGGTTCATGGTTCACTATTTATTTTTTTATTAAAAAAATTAAGATTAATTTTTTAATTAATAAAAAGTGTATGGCAGAAAATAGACTTGAGCTCAACTCAAATATGCAAAATTGAAAATTTTAATTTAAATATTTGAGGGGAAGAAATGGGCTTGAGCTTAATTCAAATATTTAAAGTTAAAATTAAAATTTTCAACTTTGAATATTTGAACCAAGTTGTCTAATTATGATTATCCCTTTACCTTATGAATCAAAAACTCGTAGTTCACATATCTTATACGTACCTTAGGGAGCGGAGACGGAGATGAGATGGTTCAATCATCCAAGCCAAGAATCATTGCTAGATCTGATATCACATGTGTCTCTGTCTTCTTGTTCACTGTAATCTGGTTCTTGTTGGCGTAGTTCGGCTTTCACCCCATCATTCCTTAATGCTTGAGCTTCAAGATTTTGAGGCGTCAATCGTGATCGTCGTTCATCCAGAATGTACCCTCGCACACTGAATGCTTGTTCAACAGAAACTGTTGAGGCGGTAACAACTAGTATTTCCTTTGCTATCTTGGCAACTATGGAAAAAATTACAGATTTTTCGCCGGCCACTTAAGAACATTGTTATTACCATTCGGTCCACATTCTAAAGCTCTCAAATCAAAAGTAAAATAATTTCCAAGTTCTTGATATGCGTTAGTTTGGTACCTTATTCGTTTTCGCAATAAATCTTCTTGATAGTTCACTCACCAAGATCCGGAATCGAAAAATCAAAAGAAGATATATTACTACTAGAAGGAATGTGAACAGAAGAAGAAGAACTCATACTAAGATCGAGACTAACATTGTAATTACAAGCATATTCGCGGTAAAGATCAGATGAAGAAGATTTGACACTTTGAATACTAGGATTTGAAGTATTCAAATCACTAATAGGAAATAAAGCATTGTAGTAAAGAAACAAACATTCTTCTCTAACTTAAGCATCTAAAAGTTTAGCAACTAAAAAGATAGAAGGAATGTCGGCGAGATATTTTACCCATGTGTCTTTCGTTTCAGTAATACAATAAAATAAATCTGGAATTTTAAGTAAAGACTTGATAACAAGTACAAGTTCAACAACAAGTGTAAAAGTTGGATAAATGCCGCACAAAGACTCATTTATCTCTTTAAAGAATTTTAAAAATGGCACTAAACTTAGGCGTGGCCAACATGAGTCCGGGTCTGACCCGTCGGGTCTATGGATCCGCCAACCTAAACGAGGAGCCCACCCGTGCATATGAAATGTACTGGTTCAGGTTTTTACAAGTCGGCCATGGGTCTTGGTTCGGGTTGGACTCGTCGGGTCACGAACCCATAAATGCCGGAGAAAGACTCAATTGTTTCTTTAAAAATTTTTAAAAATGCCACTAAAATTACGCGTGGCCAATACGGGTCCGTGTCTGACCCGTCGGGTTTATGGATCCGCTAACCTAGACCAGGAGCCCACCCGTGCATATGAAATATACTGGTTCAGGTCTTTACAGGTCGGCCATGGATCTTGGTTTGGGTTGGACCCGTCGGGTCACGGGTCGAATCCGCTTTTTTTTTTTTTGAAAATGTATTTTTAAGAGTTTATTTATTATCATTTATACACAAAAAATGAACTAATGAACAAAAATAAATAAAAAATAGGGTTGTATTTAATTTTAAGTTTTCATTTAAAATTAAATTGCATACGTATACTCGTGAAGAATCAAAGCCCTACGTATTTCTTTTACTTACCTCACTTATCTTACTTATCTTTAGTCGAAGTCGATGTCGTCATTTTGGATAGGGGTCTGCATGGTACGATATGGTACGGTTTTAGGGTAAAACCGATACCGTACCAAATATATTCGGCTTATTATGATTTAATACTATAAACATACGGTTTTTTCGGTTTGGTAGTTTGGTATTTCGGTTTGGTTTACATCGCTACGGTATTTTTTGGTTTTTCTACTTTATACTTGATAGCATTAATAAGACAAAAATACTCGAATAAATTAATTCAACAAGGTACCATAAATAGTTGATCCAAATTAATAGCTAAACCAAAAAAATCACACTAACCTTAAGACACTAACTAATTTAATGTTTTTCATCCAACTATTTTGGAGGATAAAAAAACAAAGACAAACAAGTGTCTTGAATTTCAATAAATTTGTTATACTTCTATATTCATGTGAGTCTGTAACTACTATATATATGATATATTATCATAAAAATATTTAATATAAATAACGGTACGTTACGGTTTTTTTCGGTATTTAAGATAAATACCGTACTGTTACCGGAGTTTCAGTTTTATAAAAAATAAAAATCATATATGTCGGTTTAAGCGGTTTATCGGTTTTTTCGGTACGGTTTTTATGGTGTGGTGCGATTTTTCGGTTTAATCGATTTTTTTGCACCCCTAATTTTGGTCGTTGGTGGTAAGAGATACTTTCAAGTATCATAGCATCATTTTTAAATCTGAGTGGATTTTGAGATTCGGATTGAGACTGTCGAATAGATATGTCAGATGGGAAACCGATCCAAATCGCGTCAAAGAGGAAGTGTGGCAGTTTTTTGCTTCCAAATTCGATGAGGTGGATATGGCGAGGCCGAGATTTGTAAGCAGCAGTTTCAAGAAAATCTCGGCTATGGACAGAGAAGAGTTGGAGAGTTCATTTTCTATGGAGGAAATAAAGATCGCTCCTTGGAGTTGTGGTAATGATTAAGCCCCTCGACCGGATGGTTTTACCTTCAAATTCTTGAAGGAATATTGGGATATATTCAAAGTCGATATTTTTAATTATTTGAAGGACTTTGAAGAGTCGGGGGTGATTAGCAAGGGTTGCAAAAAGAAGAAAAAAGAAGAGGAAAAGCAAGCTTATCGGGAAAGTCTGTGAAATCGGAGAAGAAGAAAAATTGCCGGAAAAGATCTTTCTCTGCAACAACACTTGAAAATGGCGAAGGAAGCGATGAGGAAGAAGACTCTCTATATTTATAAGATGAAACAGGGGCATTAAATACGAAGCGGCGATTCATAATCGTCACGAAGATCAAAGACGCGTGAGACACCACGACGAATTACGTCCCGCCACGCGTCCCCCTCACTATGACTCTTGGAAATCCCGAAGTTAAATCGACGCGACTCTCAAAGATATGTCCCTTCAAGAGATCTTATCCACCCCCAAGTCGGATCGACCTCAATCTGAAACTATTCCAAAGACTGCCAACCTAAGACGACTCGACTCGGGGCCCTTGTTGGTAGTCGGTCCACCTTGGCATCCACCTAAGCGCTCCAGACAGCCGAACGACCGAGCAGATCCTGGAGCCGAACCGGTCATAGGCCCGATCGTCTCTCGGACTCACAACAAAACCGGACCGGGCAGAGACATTAGAGCCGACTTAATCGGACCAGGAGGACCGAGCTGACCATATAGGAATACACTCCGAACCATAATCATAGATAAGGCCGGCCAGAACAGCGGGAAGCTCGAGGGCCGACCCCATTGTCGGTCGTAACAGATAAGTATCGCCAAAAGCCCGAAAAACAGGCAGACAGGACAGTGAAAGAGAGCTGTCATGTCCCTTCCCAAGGCACACTTAAGAAGGTGACACATGTCGAAGAAGTCACCTTCATTGTGACAAATGTCATCAGCATGTCCACCTCAATCTTCCTGCTGTCATCTCACGAATGGCTGACATTGCCTATATATATGCCAAGAGAATGTACAATAAAAGGACTTTTGGGAGAAGGAGAGAAAAAAGTGAGATATAGAGAGAGAAAGAGAGATAAAACGAGAGAAGAGAGAAAAGAAAGTAAGACTTGTAATTAACAAGCAAATTGGATAGACCGACACACATTATTCTGCTCGGCTCTATGCTATAAAAAGGTCATTAATAAAATTTAGTGATCAAATATCTTCCATCTTATTTATTATTTTCTACGTGACTTCGATCCATTCGTCCAGATCAGCACACGTGACGTTGACCAAATCAGACATCAACAGGGTTGGTTGGATATTGTGACAAAGCCCAAACATAAAGGGGGTCTTGGAGTGGGGTGCCTTAGGTCTTTAAATATAGCTCTTCTTGCTAAATGGTGGTGGCGATTAAAAGTTGAGACAAACTCTCTTTGGTCTTCTTGTATTAAGGTTATGCATGGTTTCTGATAGGTTAAAAGGTGATTCGGAGACTGTTTTTCAGGGGCTGTGGAAAAGGAATCCGAGGAGAGGCATGGAGGCTGACGAGCTGTATAGTTTAGCTAGAGCTGTTGCCAACATCAAGCTGTCTAGCATCTTGCTAGTTGTTTAATGCATCGGCCGTTCAAAAAAAAATATGAGGCACCCCAATTCCGGCTTGCTGGAGTTTTCCAACTGTCTGCCGGCTCACTAAACCGCTGCTACTCTCACTTGTCTCAAATATACTCCTAAACGCAAGGAATTAACACGAATGCCAAGTGAATAAAATTATCCGAAAGATTAAATAAGTTGAAAAATATATGAATGCGATAAAATAAAGTGCATAAAAAATATTATTAATTATAGTGTAAGCCTTTTTTCGATTTATCACAATCGACGTTAATTTTATAATCCACATCACCATTTAGCTCTTCATAGATTCAAGATAATGAAAAATTCTGAATCTTTTAACAATTTTCTATCAAACGTGATCATTCTCCAAGTTTGTTAAATCTACACTCTAAATATTCACGTTACTTCTGTTCAGCCTAAATCTTCGAGCTTATATTCTAAAGTTCCCTCTTCATTTGAACTCCAATCTCCATCTCATCAATCTACATGATATCGTCTGCAAATATCATATACCAAGGAGTATCGTCTTAAATTTATAATGACTGCACCTATTTTTGGTTTATCTTGTATTTTTGCGACTCGATTTTACTCGATTTATTGGATACATTATGCTGTTGGAATTGTTTATATTTGTGTATTCACTATGATTTTCACTTATTCGTTCAACTTTTGATTTTCTTATTATTCTCGAACTAGTGTCGTTAGGAACTTTATTCGAGAGTTAAATTGTCGTTGTCATGGGGAACGATAGCATTTTGGTTCGTATGTTGCAATTTTTGCTTATGCGCTTACTCATATAAAGATTATTACTTAATAACTGGTCAAATTATATTTTTCAGTGAGAATCAACTAATCGGGAAACTAAATAATTACAAAAGTAATTGCAAAATAATCATGGATGACAAAATACATATTAATTCTAAGTATTTATTCATCTATCAAGGTTGTGGAGTCTCATTCAAAATCAATGTGGGATAGAATATCTTAACGAAAATAAAATTATTACTTAATGATAGTTGGCCAAATTATTGTTGGAACATTTTGTTTTATACATAAATTAAAAGTGTTTTAATGATTAAAGTCGATAAACAAAACAAAACAACGAAGAGGCGAAGCAAAGAATCGAAGAAAACGAAGTTGCAAAAAGGCATTCTGGACATAGCTAACGTACGTAAACAAGAGTGCATAACGTACGTAAATGATTGAATATTACGTACGTAACAGAGTGTTATTAACGTACGTAACATGTTCAAACCAAGTGAACGTTGGAGGAGTCAAAGTCAGAAAAGCATGCAACGGACATATGACGTCAGCAATGACATAAGCCTTAACGTACGTAATAGATGGTATGTTAACGTACGTAACCAAAATGACGAAACTCCCTGGACTGATTTGTGAAGAGGCTTACGTACGTAACCTGTCAAGGTTAACGTACATAATGAAGCATACGTACGTAATGTGGAAGAGATAGCGTACGTAATGATGGTTCTGGCAGCTAACGGCTAGTTTGATGATGGAGCCTATAAATACCATTCTATGGTATTTTTTCAAGTACAACAACTTCAAGCATACTACACATTCATCTGAGATTGATATTCATTGTATTGTTGTTGTAATATTGAGCTTACATTGAGTGATTGAGTATTATACACAAAATCATACACGAGTGGTAAAAGAAAAGATACGATTGGATTCGGTGTTATTAGGATCCGGCATTGTTAGAATCGCAATCGCTATCTAAGTGAGGTTTATCTAGTACCCATAGAAAGGTAGAGAGGTTGATTCCTTGTCCTACGAAAAGGAAAACGGTTTAACTTGGACCGACACAAAGACAAGTGCGAGTGGTTTATCACGGACCAATAAATTCTTATGTTGTTGGAATTCTTGATTTACATTTATGCGTATTCGTTATGATTTTCACTCATTCGTTCAACTTTTGATTTTCTTATTATTCTCGAACTAGTGTCGTTAGGAACTTTATTCGAGAGTTAAATTGTCGTTGTCATGGGGAACGATAGCATTTTGATTCGTATGTTGCAATTTTGCTTATGCGCTTACTCATTTATATAAAGATTATTACTTAATAACTGGTCAAATTATATTTTTCAGTGAGAATCAACTAGTCGGAAAACTAAATAATTACAAAAGTAAATGCAAAATAATCATGGATGACAAAATACATATTAATTCTAAGTATTTATTCATCTATCAAGATTGTGGAGTCTCATTCAAAATCCATGTGGGGTTGAATATCTTAACAAAAATAAAATTATTACCTAATGATAGTTGGCCAAATTATACGTTTTAATAAAAAAAAACTATTTGGTAATCATTTCACCAACTTAATAATACTAATACTAATATTTTATTTACTAAATTACTAATATAAATATTTTTATTTAATTTTGTACTTTAAGCTAACTTATCAGATTATTTTTATCAAACGTATTATTTCCGCTATCAGCCTCTCACTTAAATTTGTCAGCTATCAAATTGATTTTTGAGACGGGGTTTTGAAATCAAAACAAAGATCATCGCTTTCTTTGAGACTCTTGAGAATCCTCATCTGGGCTTGCTTACCCCATTTTTTCTTATTAATATTTTGTCATTTCCCAAAAAAAAAAAAAAAAAACTTTCATGTTCTTGATTAATTATCTGATTTCTTGCTCTCATTTTCCTGAAAAAGGTCATGATTCAAACTGCCTGTGGGGTTGGAATTCTATGGTGATTGATCACTCTCCGGATTCTTGATTCGTTCTGCTTTTGGCTGTAATTCTTCAAGTTCGGATCCCCAGATCTATGAAGGTAAATTACACATTTGGGTCCAGTAATAACAGTCCCAAATCGTTTCAGGCCTATCCGAGGGGCGATTTCGACTTAGAATCTGGAATTTCCAGAAAATCCAGAAAAACCAAAAACAACCCCTTCTTGAGAATGATAAAATCACACTATTACAAGCTTCACCCCCTTGTGATCCTTTTGGTCTTCTTGTCGATTGGGATTACCATCATCCTCGTTGCGTTATCACTGTACCAGGGCCAGTACAGAATAGTGCCTAATTACAGGGTCTTGGATGGGAATATGGATAAGTACCCTTTTGCTAGTTTCAGGAATCTTGTAATGGTAGCTGGGCATTCAGTTTATACCAGCAGTAAGTGTGAGAAGGTTGATGAGGAAAATGCTTGGTATTTGGAGCCATATCAAAAGCATCCAGGTCAAGCTGCGACTTTCGTCGAGCATATACAGAAGGGAGTCGAGATTGCAGCGAACGATGATGTGGCGCTGCTGTTGTTTAGCGGGGGCGAGACCCGGAGGGATGCTGGCCCGAGAAGCGAAGCACAAAGTTATTGGATTGTGGCCGAGTCGAAACAATGGTTTGGTGAGTGAGTTATTTTGTGTATATATTTATTTATGTTGTTGCTTTTGTTGTATATGATGTGGGAATTGATCATGATGAATAATTTTACAGTATTTCATCATGTTTGAAGATAGTAAAGAAGAATGGTGTATGTTAATGAATGAGAACAGTTAACCAACTGGCCCAGTTGGCCACCACATGAGTGTAAAAACTCATGTGGGGTGGAGGTCAGGGGTTCATTCCCTCTTGCCTCCATTTCAAAAATCTTTCCCAGGGCATATACGCTCTAATTAAGCCTTTGACAGGACCTCGTACTGAATATCATCCGTGTGGGTTCGATTGGGGGGAGGACTTCATGTTCTCTTTACTTGGGAGGATCTGGTTGTACGTCAGCAGAACCCGATAAGACACTGATCAGTTCATGCACATTCCGCGATTTAACTTGGTGGCAGTAATGAGAAAGCGGAGCTGTTACCCTCAGATATAGTTAGGTGTAAGCCTAGAAATTGAGTTATCAAAAAAAAATGAATGAGAACAGTTTATTTTTCGTGAAGCTTTTTTTTTTCTAAATATGTATATTTTTTTTGTTTGTCTATGTATTTTCTGTATAAATATAGTTTCTGCCTAATCTATAAATAGGGGACTGAATTTTGAAATTCCATTTTATGAAGTGGTCGGAATGATGTTAATGAAACCAGATTTCAAATGAGTTTTGTAGTGTATTTGTAAATTATAATCTTATTTTTCGATTATTGACATTTGTGGAAATTTGTGAAGGCAAACGGGAGAGCGTGAGAGGTAGAGCACTCACTGAAGAACATGCACGAGATAGTTTTGAGAATCTTCTTTTTAGTCTGTGTCGGTTTCGGGAGCTTACCGGGACTTACCCGCACAATATAACAGTAAGTTTTTAGTTCATATACATTTTATGTTCTGTACAATGTCTAAAAGCTGAAGTTGGTTTTAGCACTGGTATATGGACTGACAATGTTAATGCTTGGTCTTCCATGCTCTTATCTGTGCCTAAAAAATTTGTATAAATCTCTCTCTCCCCCTCCCGCCCGTCCCACCCTCCCTCCCTCCCTCCCTCCCTCCCTCTCTCTCTCTCTCTTCCCCCTCCACCCCCCTCTCCCTCACCCTCTCTCTCTCTCTCTCTCTCTCTCTCTCTAGGGAGAAAGGCAAAAAAGTTACTGATTATTGCTGTTCTTGTGTATTTTATGATGTTACACAAAAAAAACTCGGAGGTTTTTAAAATTATCAGAAAAATAAAACAGAAATTGAGGTTTGATTCCATCTTACTTTTCATCCATTCATTAGCAGAAAATTATAAACTCCCCGATATTTACAGAAATATCGCGTTTATTTCCTTAAAGCCTGAAGAACTTCCTGAAATTTTCAAAAACCTTTGGATATTCTCGTATTAGCCCGAACCTCGGGGATTCTTGTAATTTTGTAAATATATAAAAATAAGGCAAAAACTCATATGATATGATACCGTCTCATGCTATGAATTCCGGGTGACGGTGCTTAGATTTTAGTGTGTTTTTCAAGTTTAGAGGTATCTGTTCTTATTTCTTTTAATTTTTCTTAGGTTTTCCATTTTTAGTTTTTTTTTTTTCCGGAAATTCTTCTTTAAGTTCTTTAGATTTTTCATTTTTTTACACCAAGAGTAATTTTCATTTTTAATTTTATTTATTGACTGTTATTTTCAGGTTGTAGGTTATGACTTTAAGGAGGAGAGGTTTGTCCATCTACACCGGTCGGCGATTAGGTTTCCGGAAGAAAGGTTCTTTTATTCGGGAACACCTTCTTCCCAAAATTCGAGAGAAGCGGCTTTAAAGGGCGAAGCACTTGTTATGAAACAATTTCAAGAAGATCCTTATGGTTGTTTAGGTTCATTGCACCGTAAGAAGCTCGGTCGTGATCCTTTTCATCGCTCGATCCCTTATCCTAATGGATGTCCAGAAATTGAAGGCTTGTTCAGACATTGTGGTACTATACCATATCCAGGATTTTTGCCTTGGGTTGAATAAACTTTTTTTTTTTTTTTTTTTGGCTCACTTTTATAGGGTTTGTGGGTGAAAAAATCCAAAATGACAACAATAACACAAAACTTACCCATTAGGTAAGGAAAACAGAGTTTCAGTTTTGCACCCATTAGTTTTCCTTACCTATGTGGCATCCAACTTATTAATTATAAAAAGTCATGCCATTGAAAAATAATTAGATATAAAAATAATAATCAGATATATTATTGTTACAATAAAATCAAATAATTATTTTTTATATTTTTATTTCTACCATATATTTATTATTATTATTTATATTAACTATTGTTTAAAATGCATTAAATTTATTATAGGAATATTGCGACTCATTAATTTTTTCAAAAGTAATTATTATTCATTTAAAAATAATTTTCCACTGGATGCTGATATCCAAATTGGTAATCACGGTTCCACACATGGTTCTATAAAGCATTGCTAATGCCTACCGCCCGGAGGATTACTCGGGAATTAATCAGACTAGACGGATTTTTTTTTTATTATTTTAATTATTTTTATATATAAAAATTTTTATATATATATATATATAATATATATATATATATATATATATATATATGTGTGTGTGTGTGTGTGTGTGTGTGTTCAGAGAATTATTATTCCCGTATATATATATATATATATATATATATATATATATATATATATATGTGTGTGTGTGTGTGTGTGTGTGTGTGTGTGTTCCGAGAATTATTATTCCCGTGATGTCTTACCTAATACTGATTGTAGATACATAGATGGAAGATTCTAGATCCTTCTAGAGGTAGTAGGATCCTATTAGATGTCTTACCTTATCTAGGAATCCTATGTATGGAAGGACTCATTGTAATGCCTATATAAAGGCCACTCTATCATTGTTATGAATACAATCGATTGACTCTATTTACAGTCTTTTTACATTCTCCTGAAACACGTTATCAGCACGTACTCTACCAATAGAGCAAGAAAAATCGTCCGAATTAACAAAAAAAAAATCGTCCAAATTTCTGAAAATCCCGAAAAAAAATAGATCTATAAACCCTAGCCGTCGACTCCTTCTGCAAATCCCGCCGCTGGCCATCACATCTGATTCGGCCGCTCCACTTATCTGAGCCTCCATTGAATATTCCGCAACCCTCCGTCCATCCTCATCCACTGCCGCCTTCGTCAATTCTCCGTCGCCGCTCATGAGATCCAGATTCCTGCGTCCTCGTCAATACACCATTGGCGCCGGTGCTGGTGCCGGTTCGTCCAGGGAGTGGTTGTGAAAGAAGAAGTTTGGCTCCTCGTAGACAAACCACCGCCACAATCGTCTTGCAGTAGAAAAGGAGTCACTGCATCTGGTTGTCTCCGGCTTTGTTCTGAAGTAGAAAATACATTATGGTATATGAATGTCGTAGTTGAAGCCGAATCAAGACGATCAAAACGTTAATTGGAACAAAGATGGCAATTTATGAAATAAATTGACGGTATGCCTAGAAAAGAATCAAGTCTTTCCCATAAGGAGCAGATTTTTCGATTGGAGATCCGACCTCATCCAATACCGAGCTGCTGCATCGCCGCGCTCGAGTCCTTTTTCGACCGATTACCGAGCCCAGTAGCCGTTTCCGGGCGTTTCTCAACTCTCCATCTTTTCCTAATTAATGATTCATTTGTTCATTGATTTGTACAATTATTAATCTTACCATGTTTATGTTTTACGTGCATATAGGAAAATATGTTGCTCATGATGATGTGCAAAATATGGAGAAAAGTCATATTTCTCCCGTTCAAGGATTAAAGTAAATATAGAACGGAGTACCCACGGAAATATGTTGCTCATATGGAGAGAAGCCATATTTATTATCCGGTTCAAGGATCAAAGCAAATACGGAACCAAGTACCCGTAAGATTTTATTAAAGTTCTCGTTTTTCAATTCCTCTCTTTTGGGAATTATTTTTAGGGGAATTGGGTATTTGAGTTCTTTATCTCCCACGCTACTTTGCGGTGGATGAGACTATGAGAGGTGGTATTACTCTCGTATGTCGAAGTAAACTGTGTGACGGTCCTGGGGGAGTCACGGATAATTGTTGAAAGTCGATATTTGTGGTTGTTGCATACACCACGTTTTGGGTGCGATTTGACGTCGCCGTTTTGTCAATTTTAAACCAACAATTGAATAAAATGAATATTGTCGGTAACGGTAAAGTTATGACTTGTTCATGATTAGTCACGGAATTGTGACGTACAAATGGGACAAACATCGATTGCGACGGATATGCCGTGGTTAAAATCGATTTGTGACGGATTTGTCACGATGAATTGAGCGACCACCACGTTGGTCTTGACCCAATCTCATACTTGAAAAACTCCATCTTTCATCCTATTAAAATAAAATATTGCATATGGGTGTAGTCATGTACCGTCTCCTTGCAATATGATATATGAAAGAGTGTAAGAGTAATTCTCATGAATTTCAACATGTAAAGCAATGGCATATTGCGGTAAATACATGAATTCGTTGACCTCGATTATAGTTCGTATGACTATAGGTCCGAATACTTTTCCGAGTATTTGTAAAGGCATGTGTCTTATACATTTGACTATGTTTAGTCGATCTTATTGGATGGTTAAGACAAGTTGGTTATGGTATATTCATTATATCTCATGGTTCAAAATGCTTAATTATGATGCACCGCGTTGTATCTATATAACATGGCTATTATGACGTATACTTTGTAACACCCCCAAAACCATCCGGGATATTACAGCGCCGTGGGTCCCGCGCCGGAACCCACCAGGCTAAAAACCGTTTACAAAACCAATTCAAAAATGCCAAAAGGATGATGACGGTAATATTTTGCAAATACTCAAATATTTTCAAAAACATAATTTTGAAATACCGTCATAAAATACCATTTGAAAATACAAGGCGAAATGCCAAATCTCGACAGTTTAAAGTGTACGTTAAGCCGCCACTTAAACGTACCGAAAAATAATTGGGAAAAAGCATTTGACGAAAATAACCCAAGTTCGCAAAGTGCCAAAAGGGCCATTTAAAAATACACACACGCAGCAGATAAAGATACCGAAAAGCTATTTTGAAATATACACATGCAGCGAGTAAAAACACAGTTTAAAATACACATTTGCAGCGGAAATAAAACAACCAGAAATAAATACTCAATACTCAAAAACATGCCACTGCCAGTATCACATCGGGAAACTCATCCCTTCATGACCGCTACTAGTTCGATCTCCGAGTACCTAAAAATAAAGCCCACGACGGGGTCAGCCACAATATTCAATAATGATACCGATCACATCATCATAAATAATTACATATCAATGTAATAATACTGTAAGAATACTACCAACGTAATCTTACCGTTATAACCTTACCAATCCATAATAATCTAAATCCTTACCATAATCCACATTTCGCATCCTCGAATGACGAAATGAACTTAACAACAATTATCTGTATTGAATTTCAAAAATACCAACAATCCTCAAAACATCATCATAACTCATAATCATGAAATAATTCATCCGTGCCAAATCCTGTCCATCGGATTACACAATCAAATCTCAACATGTATAAACCAATAATACACAACATATCTGTAGATCAACTACCATATGATAATGATAACAAATCCCGAATATCGACGTACAGTCTGAATGCTTATACGATCAATAACCAGATCAACCAAAACATCACTGAGAATATCATCAACATGATAACTCCAATACGACCAACAAAGGATCAACGATAACCGAGAGTACCATCAACATGATAACTCCGACACGATCAACAAAGGATCAACAATAATCGAGAATACCATCAACAAGGTAAACTCCAAATGATCAACAAAGGACCAACAATACCCGAGAATACCATCAACAAGGTAAACTCCAAATGATCAACAATAATGGATCTCAAAGAAATAACTCTGACTGTCGAACATACCCCTCGGGTGTATGAACAACCAGTCACAAACCGTCGAACATATCCAATCATAATTGGAGGATGAACGACCAAACAATATGGCTCAAAGATGGAAGTCATAGTACGCCCGATCCGGAAATGTGTCCGTGCACAAGCTGTAACACCCCCATGATTTACGGAGATATTACAGCGCCGTAGATCCTTTTTGGAGGACCTACCAGGCTTAGACCCAAATAAAACACATTAAATACGACAAACATAAATGTTCATACATTCAAAACCAACTTCAATTTCAACATAACATACATCACAATACCAAACAACATATCATCCCGAGGAATCATAACCAATATGACCGTTCACCACGGGAATACAACAACATCATTAACCATTAATAATGACATGACATACAACACGGACGGTACCAGCGAGTACAAAACCAAAACACGACTTTGACCATGACCATATGACCATCAACTCAAAATAATGCACGATATCAATCTCGCCCACCAAGCTCGTGTCCGTCTGTGCTAGTCCTCCCACTTTGGACACTGCACGAATACACAAAAGTATATCCACCCCAAAAGGGGTCAGCAAGAAGCCGGTGCAAGTACAATGATTCTAGAATATGTACAACAAGTGAATAATCAACAAAAAAACCACAAAAAATCATAGTGCCATCACAGATATTCCGGAATACCACATCACAGTCATCATCACAAAACAACCTCCCGAGCTATACTGGCCCTGTACCTCTCAGCAAGATACACACCCCAGAGACACCTCATCAGGCCCTCCCTGGTGTATAGCCCAACCGAGTGATCCGTAGGGATACGCGGCCTACCGGACCCCAGGGGACCCTCACTGGTTTTACTCGGCTCACACACACTCAATCAACAATTTGGCACAAATTCCATTTTTACATATTCACACGATGTACAATAAACACAATCAAAGTACTTGCCTCAATTTGAACGACCCAAGATACGGCGAACGGATGAATGTACGGTCCGAACTTCCTTCAACGATTCGATCCTAATACATCGAAATATCGAATCAAAACACAACACCACGGAAATGGAAAGATTCACCCTAAGTTCTACCCTTAGGGACATTCTATCAAACACTACTAAGGCGGAGTTGTTCATACTCAAATCAATAGGTGGGAACTCCAAACGAAATCCGTAGACTTCAAGAAAAACAAGGGATCATGGTTTCACAATCATAATCTGACCCAATTCAAGGTTTAAAACGGACTAGAATGACGAGATCTAAACAAAACCCTCAAAATTCCAAAAACTAGGGATTGAACAATCTTACCTTGATTTGGATGATACACTGGATGAAATCTTGTTAGATTGAGCTTAGGAACACGAAAATGTTGTTGGATGGTGAAAACTGGTCGAAAAACCACGCCTAACTACACTCCAAATCGCCCAGCCGCCGAAGTGAAGAGGAAGAGGTGAAAAATGACGTTTCTGGAACCTACCCCCCATATATATACTGGGAGGTATTAGCGCACGCTACGGCTACAGGCTTAGCGTGCGCTAACGAGCTGAGGCGGTGCACTTGAAGAAAAAAGGCAGCGATCGAACTTTCGTCGGACTCAGTGCGTCTGAACTATCTGTTAGCGCGCGCTACCGATTGATACTAGCGTGCGCTAACTCCATACAGTAGCGTGCACTACCTGCAAGTACCTGCAGTCCAGAAACGTTTCTGTCCTCACTGACCTGACATCCTAGCACACGCTATCATACAAGTAACGTGCGCTAGTACATCGAAATAGCGTACGTTAGTCCGTCCATAGCGTACGCTAACGCCTCATTCCAGAGTCCAGAAAGCTTATTGTCCAGCGGGCCTAACGCACGCTATTGCACAAGAGTAGCGTGCGCTACTCGAACCTGGTTAGCGTGCGCTAGACATACAGTCTTAGCGTGCGCTAACTACTATTTTCCAAATTTAAATTCGCAAGAAGTCCGGCTAAAACGAGCACAATCCGAGAATCACGGAACCCAACAATAATCAGCCATCAATATGCCAAGGTCAATCATCAATATATATACGGTCCAAATAACCACAATACCACAAAATACATCCAAAATACACTCACAAAATACACGGGTATTACACCCTTACCCCCTAAAAAGAAGTTTCGTCCCGAAACTTAAGATACAAAGAGTTCGGGGTATCGGGCACGCATACTCTCCTCGGTCTCCCACGTGGCCTCCTCAATTCCATGCTTAGACCATTGGACCTTTACTAACGGAATCACTTTCCGTCGCAATTGTTTCACTCGTCTCTCTAGTATGGTTACCGGTTGTTCTTCATACGTAACATCATCACTAACCTCAATCTCTTGATAATCAATAACATGGCTGGGATCGGGAACATACTTACGCAGTTGTGAAACATGAAACACACTATGAACATGACTAAGCGTCGGAGGTAATGCTAGTCGATAAGCTACATCGCCTACCTTGTCCAGGATCTCGAAGGGGCCAATATAACGAGGACTAAGCTTCCCCTTCTTACCAAACCGAAGAACTCCACGAGTCGGCGATACTTTCAACAACACATGGTCTCACTTTGGAACTCTAACGGTCGATTTACGAACGTCGGCATATGACTTTTGTCGACTACGGCGATCAACAACCTTTGCCGAATAATTGCGACTTTTTCCCGTGTTTGAACCACCAAGTCCGGTTCTACTCCAAGTAACTCGTATGGCTCGTCCCAACAGTTGGCGATCTACACCGTCTTCCGTATAATGCTTCAAACGGAGCCATCCCAATCGAACTATGCCAATTGTTATTGTACGCAAATTCAATCAATGGTAAATGAGTCTCCCAATCTTCTTTCCAATCCAACGCGCAAGCCCTCAACATGTCTTCTAGCGTTTGGATCGTCCTCTCTGTTGTCCGTCCGTCTGGGATGATAAGCGGTCTTTGAAATTCAATTTGGTACCGAGTGCTCGATGTCTTGCTTGCGAAATGCGACACAAAACGCCCATCGCGATCGGACACTATACTCTTTGGGGTACCATGGAGTCTCACAATCTCCGCAATGAATAACCGAGCTAACCTCTCCGGTCCCCAAATATCTCTAATTCCCGAGAAAGTGTGCGGATTTGGTTAGCCGATCAACAATTACCCAAATCATATTCACCCCGGTTGCGTCTTTGGCATTCCCACAATAAAATCCATCGCTATATCTTCCCACTTCCATTAGGAATTGGTAGCGGTTGCAATTCGGCGGGTCTCGATGTTCCGCTTTAACTGTGACAAGTCAAGCATTTCATCACGAACTCTGTTACATCTTTCTTCATGTTCGCCACCAAAAGTTTTTCTTCAAGTCCTTATACATTTTACTCATACCGGATGAATCGAGTACGGAGTAGAATGTGCTTCATTCAAAATTACATTTGAGATCATCCCGATTAGGTACACAAGTTACGCCTCGAAATCGAAGAACTCCGTCTTCATCGATTAAGAATCCAGGAGCTTTTCCTCTAACACTTGTCTTCCCGAATTGCCTGATTGAGAGATCATCTAAGCTGCTTGGACTTAATATCTTCCATTACGGAGGATGTAATCTCAAGGAAACGCAATCGCCCTTGAGTTCGTGAGGTCAAACTTCGCCATATCAATCAACTCGTCTAAGCTTCGGTTGAATGGTAAGTAGTTCCAACTTTTGCAACACGATCGACTTGCGGCTTAACGCATCGGCAACGACGTTTGCTTTACCGGATGGTAAAGAATGTCAAGATCATAATCTTTAAGCGATTCCAACCATCGCCGACGCATATTTAGTTCCTTCTGCGTAAATATGTACTTCAAGCTCTTATGATCCGTATACACTCGACAAGAAGAACCATACAAGTAATGCCTCCAAATTTTCAACGCAAACACCACATGACTAACTCAAGATCATGAGTAGGATAATTCATCTCGTATGGCTTTAATTGTCGAGACGCATAAGCCACTACTCTCTCATTTGCATCAACACACATCCTAATCCTTGTTTATAAGCATCACTATAAATAACGAAACCTTAGTTCCTTGTGGTAAGGATAGGATCGGAGACGTAGTCAACCGCTTTTCAATTCATCAAAACTCTTCGACACTCATCACTCCACTCAAATTTCGTGTCTTCTGCAATAATAGGGTGAGCGGTCGAGCAATTTTCGAGAATCCTTCAACAAATCGACGATAATAGCCAGATAATCCTAGAAAACTCAGAACTTCCTTAACATTCCGTTGAGGATCACAAGCTAAGACTGATACAACCTTTTGAGGGTCTTCACGAATACCATCGGTGAGATGATGTGTCCCAAAAAGAAACTTCTTTAAGCGTAACTCGCACTTAGAAAATTTAGCATAAAGCTTATCACCCTCAAAATACTCATCGTGATTGTAAAGTGTTCGGAATGCTACGTCTCTCTTTTGGAATATATTAATATATAGTCGATAAACACCACTACAAATTTATCGAGATATTCGATAAAAGTTTTGTTCAAAAGTTGCATGAAGGCAGAAGGAGCATTTGTTAAACAGAATTGCATAACTACGAAATCGTAATGCCCATACCTCGTCAGAAATCCGACACAGGAATATCCGAATCTCGAATTCGGAGTTGGTAATATCCTGACCTCAAATCAATCTTGGAGAAAACCGTAGCCCCTTGTAATTGATCAAATAGATCATCGATTCTTGGCAATGGATACTTGTTCTTAATAGTGAGTTTATTCAACTCACGATAGTCAATACATAGCCGTAAGGACCCATCTTTCTTTCGTACAAACAATAGGTGCACCCCATGGAGACACACTAGGCGAATATAACCTTTGTCCAACAATTCACCCAATTGTTTCTTCAATTCTAACATTTCCGATGGGGCCATTCTGTACGGTGCCTTGGATATTGGCGCCGCATTGGGCTCTAGTTCGATGACGAACTCTACTTCACGATGTGGTGGCAATCCCGGCAAATCATCCGGAAATACGTCTGGAAATTCATTCACAACTGGAACAGAGGATAAGCGTACTCGCCAACTTCCGACTTTAATGCGTAACACCAATAATCGGTACAACCTTGTCGCAATAATTTCATCGCTTTCATGGCTCGAATATACTTCCCGAAGTACCGGGTTTTGCCCTTCAAAAGCGTGTTGATACCATCCGTGCGACTATCGAAATTATCTTCCGACGATAATCTACTATCGCTCCATGCCGATTTAACCAATCATCACCGAGGATTAAATCCTCTCCCATCATATCGATCACAATCAAATCGGATGACCAATCTTTACTGCCAATGGTTACAGGACAATTGGCGATCTCTTGATCCCCAACTATCCTTTCCCCACTTGGCAACCCAACAATAAAAGGTTCACATGTAGAGAGACCGTCTAGGCCCAAACAATTCACACAAGATAATGATATAAAAGAATGAGTAGCTCCAGAATCAAACAATACATCTACCGGGTGCATCGAAATATAAACAATACAGGCGTAGTGGCGGTCCCTACGTCATCGGTCCGCCTCATCTCATACAATCGGGGTGGGGCTGATCCAATGCTAGATGCATCCTTATGCTCGGTTTTACCTCTGCCTTTGCCGCGTCCGACACTCGGAGTTGGCTGACCATGCTTGTGCCCGGCCGGGGTAGGAGACTTTTAGAAATTATTACCTTGTGACTCACAATATAACGCGCGATGACCACCTTCCCACACTTAAAACAATCAATGGGGCGAAGTGCGGCGAACCGACATGTCCGGATTTCCACAATTAAAACAAACCCTCGGCATTCCTCCACTAGGCTGAGGAACCGAAGATTGCATAGAAGATTGAGGCCTACGCGATCCCGCCTCGGAAACTACGAGAAAATTTTGGTTTCTTCGAGCTCAAGCTACTGGAACCGAATCGACACCATCTCATAAGCAAGTGCTCTATCCCGATATTCTCTCAAAGTAGTACACCCAAGGCCCGCCATATACTTTCGGACCTCCGGTTTCATCCTTGCATCGAAATGAAGTATCTTGTCTATCTCATCCTTAACTCGATCTTGGACATACACTAACCGCTTGTTGTATGTCTTGATTGCTTGAAATAGGAACATCTTCGGGTTGAGCTCTGAAGAACTCACCGACTCTTGCTAGTGAACCGGCATTGGACAATACCGAGCTTCCATCAATTCTTTAAATTCTTCCCAAGTGACATCATGGTCCTTGGGCTTAACAGCTCGCCACCGGTCCAAGCGTCATTAATCGGATATTGAGCAATCGGGACTCTCTTGGCTTCAGGACAACCAATACCGTCAAAGATCTTCTCCAGCTCAACTAACCAATGATCCCAATTGTTCGCATCACCGGAACCATCGAATCTGGGAGGGTTCATCTTCATAACTTCTTGAAGCCATCGATCCTCAACCGTCCTGCCAGTATTAATATTCTGCACCACTTGTGCGAGTTGGTGCACTTGTGTTACGACTTGTTGAAGAACGTTAGGCACCTCGGCCTCCGAGCCTCCATTCGAACCTCCCGAAGGAATCGGGTCCGACCTAGTCGCAGAGCGAGATGCCGATTCTGAAACGGACCTCTCGGACTCAGACACTACCACTCTGCCACGGCCTCTACCACGACCACGTTGACGGATAGCTCTACCTCTCGGCATACTGAAGAGTAAGAATGATTCAACAAGAAAATGATTACAATAATAGATTGCACAATATTAAGGTAATTATTTCCGAAGGAAAGAAACAACCAACATCCGAAGAGTCTTCCAACACAGGCAACACGAGGTGGTAGCATGCCAATGATATCGTAGATAACAATCGACTCAATTTAATAGACCCAAACACCGGCTAGGTATCCATAAACCTAGGCTCGATACCATATTCGTAACACCCCCATGATTTACGGAGATATTACAGCGCCGTAGATCCTTTTGGAGGACCTACTGGGCTTAGACCCAAATAAAACACATTATATACGACAAACATAAATGTTCATACATTCAAAACCAACTTCAATTTCAACATAACATACATCACAATACTAAACAACATATCATCCCGAGGAATCATAACCAATATGACCGTTCACCACGAATACAACAACATCATTAACCATTAATAATGACATGACATACAACACCGGACAAGACTGCGAGTACAAAACCAAAACACGACTTTGACCATGACCATATGACCATCAACTCAAAATAATGCACGATATCAATGCCGCCCACCAAGCTCGTGTCCGTCTGTGCTAGTCCTCCCATCGGACACATGCAGAATACACAAAGTATATCCACCCCAAAAGGGGTCGACAAGAAGCGGTGCAAGTACAATGATTCTAGAATATGTACAACAAGTGAATAATCAACAAAAAAACCACAAAAATCATAGTGCCATCACGGATATTCGGAATACCACATCACAGTCATCATCACAAAACAACCTCCCGAGCTATCTTGGCCTGTACCTCTCGGCAAGATACACACCCCGAGAGACACCTCGTCGGGCCCTCCACAGTGTATAGCCCAACCGAGTGATCCGTAGGGATACGCGGCCTCTAGGACCCGGGGGACCCTCACTGGTTTTACTCGGCTCACACACACTCAATCAACAATTTGGCACAAATTCCATTTTTACATATTCACACGATGTACAATAAACACAATCAAAGTACTTGCCTCAATTTGAACGACCCAAGATACGGCGAACGGATGAATGTACGGTCCGAACTTCCTTCAACGATTCGATCCTAACACATCGAAATATCGAATCAAAACACAACACCACGGAAATGGAAAGATTCACCCTAAGTTCTACCCTTAGGGACATTCTATCAAACACTACTAAGGCGGAGTTGTTCATACTCAAATCAATAGGTGGGAACTCCAAACGAAATCCGTAGACTTCAAGAAAAACAAGGGATCATGGTTTCACAATCATAATCTGACCCAATTCAAGGTTTAAAACGGACTAGAATGACGAGATCTAAACAAAACCCTCAAAATTCCAAAAACTAGGGATTGAACAATCTTACCTTGATTTGGATGATACACTGGATGAAATCTTGTTAGATTGAGCTTAGGAACACGAAAATGTTGTTGGATGGTGAAAACTGGTCGAAAAACCACGCCTAACTACACTCCAAATCGCCCAATTACCAAGTGAAGAGGAAGAGGTGAAAAATGACGTTTACGGAACCTACCCCCATATATATCTTGGGAGGTATTAGCGCACGCCTACGGCTACGAGCTTAGCGTGCGCTAACGAGCGAGGCTGCTTCTTGAAGAAAAAAAAGCGATCGAACTTTCTCGGACTCGTAGCGTCTGGCCGAACTATCATTAGCGCGCGCTACCGATTGATACTAGCGTGCGCTAACTCCATCTGATGGCGTGCGCTACACCGCAAGTACTGCGGTCGAAACGTTTGTCCTCACCGACGACATCCTAGCGCACGCTATCATACAAGTAACGTGCGCTAGTACATCGAAATAGCGTCGTTAGTCCGTCCATAGCGTCTGCTAACGCCTCATTCGAGTCGTAAAGCTTCTTGTCTGGGCTACTGCGCACGCTATTGCACAAGAGTAGCGTGCGCTACTCGAACCTGGTTAGCGTGCGCTAGACATACAGTCTTAGCGTGCGCTAACTACTATTTTCCAAATTTAAATTCGCAAGAAGTCCGGCTAAAACGAGCACAATCCGAGAATCACGGAACCCAACAATAATCAGCCATCAATATGCCAAGGTCAATCATCAATATATATACGGTCCAAATAACCACAATACCACAAAATACATCCAAAATACACTCACAAAATACACGGGTATTACACAAGCCACCCCGGGTATTGATCACATACAGGTGTGGTCTTGTACCTAATTAGCCTCACGAACTACGTCTCGTGTGCACGGTTCAATGTGGAAATATCAACACATAACCATCATGTGCCCGGCTAAAAATCCTACACAATAACCAATCGGCACGCAGATATGACTCCAGATATGTCACGATGCAACATGACAACGAAACTCAAAGAAACACATATCCAATAAGGATCAAAAGACTCACCGAAGTGAACAACAACAGACCGACAATGAAAAGTCGACATGACTAATCAATATCCAAAACATCAATCCTAGGATCATAATCCCCAAATGAATGACCAACACGATCTACGATCTCAATACAACAGTCCTGGGATCAACATCCCTCAACGAATAACCGATACGAAACTCATTACACCAAACCTCAACATATACAACAACTCAACATACTAATTATCCACATGACTGAACAAATACTTAGATTACCTCAAAGCCGAGGACCATATCCATCAACATCCCCCAATGAGACGATCAACATAACCATTAATACAAGCAATAGTCCTGGGATCAACATCCCTCAACGAACAACCAGTACGAATCTCAATATATGAAGCCTCAACATACAACATATACAACAACTCAACATAACAATTATCTCATAACTGAACAATACATAAATTACCTCAAAGCCGAAGACAACATCCTTTCCACGAACAACATCCCTGAACGAATACACAGTTATACAAATAATCTCAAATAAGGTACCATCCATTCAATACCAATAAACCTTTATCCCGATATTTATGTCATCACGATAACTATCCTCGATATCCGATATTCTATATCCTTGACTAAAGATAACTCACGTCTTCCCTGAACACAATTAAATCATATACCTTATGATTTAATACAACCAGAGCACGATATACAAACCATTATCCCGACAACTTACATTTCTAACAACATTGCTATACGAATTATAAATGAAATGAAAACGAAACCATTCATCAAATATTATAAACTGAACAAGTATAAACTTGCCTCGATACCGATACCACGAAGCCGTTACCAAAATCCATTGCCTTTGTCTACGAGCTCCTTAGCCCCGACCAAAAGCAATCTATGAACTCTTTAGCCTCAACCGCAACTCAACGGTCATAATCCACGATCAAAACATATCAACCTATTGCAATAACCGATTAACACACATTCGATAAAAATCAATAACCGACATACTCAACCAACAAACTCAACGGTTCAACGAAACCTCGATCATATACATAATACCAAATAATCCAACTCAACAAATACGAACCCATATCCACGATACAAGCCGTAACTCGATGATCACAAATAACAATCAATAACCGATCAACAACGGTTCTACAATATCCCGATTAAACACATATCCAAACAACCCGAACCAATCAAACACGAATTCAAAACCACAATACGATTCCAAAATCCGAAGATCATATCAATAATCAATTTAAACCAACAAGGGTCTAACATTACCGATTCCAAATTCAATCTTAAATACGGATACAAGTTTCCTCCTTGTAAATTCATAATATAAACCAATTACGGTTATCATCATCAATCGGACGATCCGATTAATTCAACATCATAAATAACCATATTCCAAAGGTTTCAAATAATTTCATTATCCGAATTGAACACTTATTCAATAAGTATGAATTTCCAAATTCAAACATGAATAATAATTCTCATCAAACTCGAAATCATATTCGTATTCTTATACGAATATTGTACCAAATACATAACTTAGTTCTAAATGTGAATATTCCATATTCATATCCAAAACACCAACACTTTAAAACGTATTCATCAAATCAATGATCAATTCATCTCGACATTAAGGATTTTATAACATATTCGATTCCAACTTCAACTCCAAATACGAAGACAAAACTCCTTCTTGTTCATACTTGTAAATTCGTAGAAAACAATTTACCGATTATTATCGTGAATAATCACATTCCAAAATTATCCGAAATCCTTCCAAAATCATAACATGTAACTCAAGAGTTCTTTAAGAACACGAATTATCCAAATTCACGTTCATAATCCATAAAACAACATAACCCGATGTTTTCTAACATCTAAACAACCCTTAATCATAATTCAAGGTGTATATAATCATGTCCTTCAACATATACTTCTCATAACATCATGAATCGCAACAAACCACCAAGAACATCGAGAATACTACGATTCCATAATCATAACAACATAATCGAATCATTTGATCACCAATTCATTATCTTCCTTTAACAAAATTCCCATAATTACCAAGAATCATCACAACAATATCATTTCCATCACCATTCATACGAAAACGTATAGAATTTTCCAAGTTCTACTCATTGAGACATTTCATCGAACACTTTGAAGGCATAGTCCAATTCAATCGATTATTCAAAGAAATACTCGAATTCTTCCACAAAACTTCAAGAATAATGAATGATTACGAGTTTACAATCAAGTTCAATCAACAATATGAATCAAAACGAAGCAAATCGGCCAAAACACCAAGAAATCTCAAGAACATCCAAAAACCAAAAGTTTAGGTGTTCTTACCTTCGATCCGGGTGGAAGATGATGTTAATCCATGATTACAACTTCCAAAACATGTTGTTATAAGTTGTTCATACTCAAATCCATCAATTCATGCCGAAGGAATCGCGAAGAAACGAAGAAAAACGAAAAAATGAGTAGGTGACTCGGTCCAGGCCTTATATAGGCCGAGACCTTGATAAGTGGTAATTTTACCACATTTTTCTAGGATTTTATACTAGGTTTTTATCTCGTTTCGTGATTAATGTGCTCGTATTTGGCTTATTTATGATTAGTCGAGCCATATTACGCGTTTGGGTTGGTTTTAGTGTGTTTGCAGGTTTTTAGAGCCAAAAGGACCCAAAACGAGACAAAGGACCGAGAGTCGAGTCAAACGGACGGAAGAAACGGATTTTTGCAAGAGACAGACGAACCTATCGGGCCAGCCTATCGGCCGATAGGTGCGTCCGAAAGGTGTCCAGGCCCTATCGAGTGAAGTCGACCGACGAACCAACTATCGGGCAAGCCTATCGGCCGATAGGTGCGTCCGATAGGCTGCTCCGCGGGATCTCGTGTTTTGACGGATTGTGACTCTTTTGGATAGATTTTGTTTCCTAGATTAGTTCCAATCGGGATTTTAACTCCCATAGGTTATATACACCTCCTCCTAGACCTAGTTTATGATCTTTCATCAAGCTTTTATCATCTTTCATCATCTTTTGCACTCTTTTACATATTATCGCAATTTTAATTCCTTTAATACAAGAACTTTTTGGAGGCAGCAATTATTATTGTTTTTCGGAGATTGAAGACTCAGAGTTCATCCGTAAGGGTTGTAATCTCTCTTTTCATATTAATAATATGCATTCTCCATCTATTTCTTGTTTAATTTCAATTATGTCTGGCTAAATTCATTGATTGATTCTAGGGTTAGTAATTTTAATTGATGTTCACATGATGTTCCTTTGATTACCTTTTTACCTTTCATCCTAAGCTTGTGATCAAGATGTGTAAAATCTCATGCTAGATTAACGGGCCCTTAATCGATGCATGTTAGCTAATTAATTTTGTCCGGAAGGAGTAATTGATTAGTGGAAATACTTGATGCACAATATGATTTGATCTTAAGACCTGACGGAGTAAGATAAATCATAGATAAATAAGTTGGTGCTTTTTAAGTGATTTAAATTCTTTGAGCCCTGGCGGGGAAAGGGGTTTAAATTAACTATCTTTCTAGGTTGCCTTGATCGGAATTCTAGATCGGCTGAGTGATTATTTCTAGGATTGAATTAAAACTTGGGGAAAAGGAATCAAGTGAATGGATGGTGTGAACTCAATTAGATGATACTACCCTAGGATCAATTAACTTTCAACTTGTGATTTTATCTTGCTAATTTGCTTTACTTGCTTGATTTAGATAATTCATCTTTTATTTAATTTTTATTTTTCGATTTTTAAAGTTAGATAATTAGAAACAAACCAAATTTTCGGATTCCTAAATAGCAGTCAAATTTTGAGTAGAGTTACTTCCTTTATTTTCTACATATCAATTCCCTTGGGTTCGACACCTTGGAAATACTTCGAGGTTTTACAAATTTTAAAATTGATCGGATTTGAAAACCATATTACGCGAATCCCAGCGATCAATTTTTGGCGCCGTTGCCGGGAAATTGATAGAAAACTTAAGGGGATAATTCGAAAAAGAAGAGATTGTTACTTTAGGTTGTTTACTATTATTATTAATATTCGATCTCGTTTCCTCACATATTGTTTTCTCTTCCTTGTAGGCGGTGCATGATCACAAGATCCCAAGGAAAGGACTTATTTCCTTTGGATCCGGAAATCGAGAAGTCTTGGAGGAGGAAGAAGCAAGAAGCGAGAATCGAGACTATTTCTATACCTTTCGTTGATACCATGGCCGGCATTGTTGACCCACCACGAGAACTCGCTCGTCCCGAGAAGATCCCTTTGAATGCCTGTTAGATTGATACCGCCACTAGAAGGGGGGTTGAATAGTGCGGTTAAGAGTATTGTACTCTTTTTCGTGCGGAAGCAAGAATAGCGGAGAATAAAAGTGCAGAAAAGAAAGAACACAAAGAATTGTTCGAGAGGTTCGGCTATTAACGAAGCCTACGTCCCCTACCTAGTTTTATCGACTAGGACTTTTCTTAGAACTTGGAATTTGCACTTTCTAGTTTAGTGCCAACTTCTTACAACTTCTTGATTTCCGGGCTCAAGAACAACCTCACAAAAATACTCTTGTTTTCTAGGTACAAGATAACCAATACACAAAATAAGTGCGAGTAGAAACTCGGCTTTCACGATATATTGCTCTAAGATACAAGAATGAAGATTGAAAATTATAGAACAAATCTTCTTGTATCACAATCTAGAATAAGAATATCTCTCAGAATGTTTGCTTGATATTGCTTGAATATGCTAGTAGGCTCAGAATTCTTGTGTGTCTTCAATCTCCATGAAGGTGGCTATTTATAGCCTTCTTGAGCTCATTTTCCCGTTGGAGCGATGGAAATGAGTTACGTCGTTATAGGATGCCGCTACGTCGTTACATACGTTACGTCGTTATATGAAGCGCATAACGGCCGTAATGAAGGTGCCAAAGCGCCGGTGAACTCGATGAAATGCGTTAAATGCGTTACAATCCTTAGTGTTACGTCGTAATATCTGATCAAAGATCCGTTGATTGCGACGACTTTGTTGCAACGGCTAGTGGCTTTTCCAACGGTCGAATAATTCAAGCCTTACGTGCGTTATATGATCTTGGTTACGACGTTACGTACTGAAAAACTTACAAAAATAGTGAGCGTTAAATGCGTTAGAAAGTATGTGTTACGACGTTACATTATATGTTACGAATGCGTTAATGTGATATATGTTACGACGTTAATCAAGAGAAAGTATGTTTTAAGTAAATTTTGGTTTTAATAAATACATCATCAAAACGATCTAAAAATATTGTTCCAACAATCTCCCCTTTTTGATGACAAAATTTACTTTATGTGAGTTTTGAAAATATGATTTTGATAAAATTAGAAACTTCCCCGAACACGAGCATTGCAAAATAATATGCTCCCCCTGAAAACGTGAACGGGTTAGTTCGAAAGTTGATTTCAAAAACGAGCATTGTATTATTCTCCCCCTTTTTGTCATTAACAAAAAGTTGAGAAAAACCTGTAAGAGACATCAATGATACGCATACTAATCAACATAAACCAAGTAGACATCAATGATTAAACAAAACGATAACCAACATAATGTATGAAAAGATAGTCATTACAGGCAAGCATAAATATGAAATGTTTGGTCTTTTAATAAACAGGAAACATCATCATTAGAAAGGATAGCCCGACTAGTCAAGGTCCGCCTCCGGCGGTATCCCGAAATGTGTGCAAATGCTCTTCACCATGATCTTGACCTCACTCATGTCCTTCTCAAGTCTATCCATACGTGAAGCCATCTGGGAAGAGGAGGATTCCGGACGAGGACGGGAGGAACCAAGCTGTGATGACGGACGAGGTCTAGTATGATCGAGCCCCCTCGATGTGATCCTCTCCTCCGGTCTCGGAAGAGTGCCCCCATCAATGAGCCGATCATCATCCTTAATATAAGCAAAGTATATCCAGCCACGATTTCTCGTGCGGAGATACCTCATCGTCCGTAACGTCCCTTCGGTGTGAGGCTCCCCGGAATCGGAACCCCGTGGACCCCGGTTAGATCGACCCCAGCTTTCTCAAAAATTTCGGTAAGGATAGAACCAAAAGGCATTCCTGATCTTCTCTGACGATCAACTTTTGCGTAGCTCTTTTTGTGGAAAATTTGTCCCTTTTCCACAAACCATTTCAGCACAATAGACGCGAAGTTGACTTGATGATCCTTCCACACATGATAGATAATCTCCATATCGATATTCACAAGACGAAGTTGAGCATTAACTTTCGGCATAAGACAGCGAGTGATAGCATCATGAAGCAACCGAATGTTTATCCCAAAGTCATTATTTTCAAACCGCCCGGAATGAACATTTAAAACAGCTTTGTCCGATAAGAAATCACGGACTTTCGACTCGTGAACACTATAATTTTCATCATCGGACCAGTTGTTAAAGTCTTCGTCCGGAGGAGCAAACTCTCCCTTGCAACGAAAACCCTCATTCGGGAGCCCAAAAATCTCCGAAAGTTTTGCTTCATCAAAAGATATAGATTTACCACGCACAAGCGAGTTAACAACGGCAAGTCCGTTGTCATCATAAGTGACAAAGAAATTCGCATAAAACTCTTTCACACATTCTTCATAAATAGGTCGAGCAAGACTAACGAACTTATTGATCCCAAGCATATCGAAAAATTCTTCGATAGCAACACCAAAGATTATTCAAATGATTCAAAATCAAAGTGATGACTCGGAGTTTCCTCTTCGTCACTAAGGTTTTCGTTGAAGACCTTCATTGCTTGAGCTTTTCTAAATGAAAGATCGCTGAAACCGTGGGGATGCTTGAAGTTTCTCCTCTTCTCTTTTGCCGCCTGGGAGCCATGACGATTGAATCGGGAAAAAATGAAGTTTTGATGAAGTTTTGATAGGTTTGCGGTTCCGTTCGCCGCTTGATGCTAGGGATTTTGAAGAAATGAAACAGGAACTGAACGATGGGTTTATATATATGATGGTCAACGAGCGTTTACGCACGTTATATCCCCATGTAACGCATTTAGCGTAAAACCTAAACTCTCGGATCAATCGTGTTTCGTTACGCATTTAACGCGTAACAACATGTTACGCACGTAAGGTCCTATTACGCACGTAATGGACCGCGTATACCGTGACGTAAGCAAGACCAAATGAACAGTCTTCTCCTTTCGATGATGTCCGCTTTTGAATGACCATTTTAATGTTACTATGATGCGTATGCAATATTTAAAAATGATCGCATGTCCCATTCCTAAATTTATGCGAATAAAGTTGAAAGCTTCTTCGGTAATGGTTTTGTAAAAATATCCGCCAATTGTTCATTAGTACCAACAAATCGAGACGAACATTCCGTTTTGGACATGGTCACGAATAAAATGGTGACGAATTTCGATGTGCTTTGTCCTACTATGCAAAATGGGGTTTTTACTTAAATTAATGGCACTTGTATTGTCACAAAAAATAGGAGTATTTTTAAGTTCGATGCCATAATCAAGTAATTGATTTTTGATCCAAAGAACTTGTGCACATGCACTTCCAGTGACCACATATTCTGCTTCAGCTGTGGAAGTAGCGACACTAGTTTGTTTCTTACTTCCCCATGAAATTAAACATGAACTCATAAAATGACAAGTTCCGGTGGTGCTTTTTCTATCAATTTTACAACCACCGAAATCGGCATCACTATATGCAAAAAGTTGAAAATCAATGCTGGAAGGATACCATAGCCTAAACCAAAGAAGATATTTTAAATATCGAAAAATACGTTTACATGCTATGAGATGAGATTCCTTAGGATTAGCTTGAAAACGAGCACATAGACAAGTAGCAAACATAATATCAGGTCTAGATGCAGTTAAATAAAGTAGGGATCCGATCATACCTCGATACTGTTTTTGGTCAACAGATTTACCTTTTTCATCTTTATCGAGTTTAAGAGTGGAAGACATAGGAGTGGATATTTCTTTGCAATCTTCCATCTTAAATTTCTTTAGTAGCTCATTGACGTACTTGGATTGGTGAATGAATATTCCGTCATTGAGTTGCTTAATTTGGAGTCCGAGAAAGTTTTTCAACTCTCCCATCATACTCATTTCGAACTCTCCTTCATAAGATTTGAAAATTCCTCGACAGAGTTTCGTTAGTTGCACCAAAAACAATATCGTCCACATAGATTTGACAAATTAACATATCATTATTTAAGACCTTAATAAACAGAGTATTATCAACATTTCCTCTTTTATAACCATTTAAGATAAGAAAAGAGCTTAGACGATCATACCATGCTCTCGGAGCTTGTTTTAATCCATAGAGAGCTTTATGGAGCTTGTACACATGATTCGGATGATCATAGTCTTCGAAACCCGGAGGTTGCTTGACATAAACTTCCTCCTGGATAATTCCATTTAGGAACGCACTTTTTACATCCATTTGATGGAGTTTGATCTTCTTGTATGCGGCAAAGGCACAGAGAAGACGAATAGCTTCAAGACGAGCAACAGGAGCGAACGTCTCTTCATAGTCCAAGCCTTCTTCTTGATTATAACCTTGGGCGACCAATCTCGATTTATTTTTAATAGGGAGACCATCATCATCGGTTTTGATTTTATGAACCCATTTGGTACCAATGATTGATTTGCCTACCGGTGCCGGAACTAATTCCCAAACTTTATTCCTTTCAATTGGTTTAGCTCTTCTTGCATAGCAATAGCCCAATTCTCATCATTTATGGCTTCATCGATGTTCTTTGGTTCTGTAAGAGAAATAAATGCAATATTGTTAATACAATCATTTATATTTCTCCTAGTTCGTACACCTTCATCGATTTTTCCGAGAATTTGTTCCATCGGATGGTCTTTCACATTTGCCCAATCTTTAGGAAGGTTGTAAGTATTTTCCTCTGTTTGTCCGAGCTTACGCCGAGCTTCTCCAATTCCTTTGATACTTGGATACTTCTTTAGCCGGAACCATACCGCATCATCATCAAAAACAACCTTTCTCGGGGTAAAACCGTATCATCGAATTTTACATGAATGGACTCTTCTACTGAGCCTCTTCTACAATTAAATACACGATAAGCTTTACTATTAGTAGAATAACCAAGAAATATTCCAATATCCGATTTAGAATCGAATTTACCCAAATTGTCTTTTCCATTATTATGAATGAACACTTTACACCCAAATGGATGAAAATAAGATAAATTAGGCTTTTACCTTTAAAAATCTCATAGGAGTCATCATCTTATTTCTCCCGAGATGGACACGATTTATAACATAACAAGCAAGTTAACGGCTTCGCCCAAAAGTATTTAGGAAGACCATACTCGTTGAGCATTGTTCGGCTCATTTCTTCTAGAGAGCGATTCTTCCTCTCGACAACTCCATTTTGTTGAGGTGTCCGAGGTGCCGAAAAGTTGTGCCCAATACCATATTTATCGCACCAATCTTCAAAGAGATTAGAATCAAATTCTCCACCATGATCGGTTCGAATGGCGATAATCGGTAATCCTTTTTCCTTCCGGGTAACCTTACACCACTTAACAAACTCGTTAAAATCATCATCTTTATTGGCTAAGAATTTTACCCAAGTAAATCTAGAAAAATCATCGACAATAACTAAGGTATAAAGTTTACTGTTAGGATCGGCATGTCGAGACGGACCAATTAAATCCATATGAATTAATTCAAGAATGCGACTAGTGGAAATTTCCATTTTGGTTTAAACGAGCCTCTTGCATGTTTACCTTTAATACATGCCTCACAAATATGGTCTTTTCTAAAATTCAATTTTGGTAGACCACGAACAATATCATTTTTGGCTAATTTTGAAAGAAGTGGTAAAGAGGCATGTCCCAATTTTCGGTGCTGCATACAACGGCATTTTCATCGTATGAAAGTAGACATTTTTCGTTAAACGAAGATTCATCTTGGAGATCAACAATGTAAATATTTCCATAGCGCAATCCAATAAAAACGATTTGGTCTTTTCTCATTGCCGTGCAATGCGTAATTTCAAAAATTAATTTAAGACCGGTGTCACATAGTTGAGAAACACTTAGGAGATTATGGCAAAGTCCATCAACAAATAGAACATTTTCAATAGTGGGTAAAGGTTTCTTACCAATTTTACTGTCCTTTTATTTGGCCCTTTTATTATCGCCAAAGGTAACGCAGCCCACGATCTTCCTTTTCGGCTTCCGTGAAGAGATGTTCATTTCCACTCATGTGGTTTGAACATCCACTATCAACATACCATTTATTTGATAATGTTGTCTTCCTTGCTTGTACCTACAAAAACCATTTTCTTCCGTTTTATCGGTACAGTGCTAATTTGGGTCTGATGAGTTAGATATAAAAACTTGGTTTTAATAACGGTCCCTTTTGGTACCCAAATTTGTTTAACCTTTATAGTACGTCTAGTGTCTCGACAAGAGGTTTCGGTATGTCCAGGTTTTAAACATTTTGGACATGATGGGATACCCGTTTTTAAAGTGTCCGAATTTTTGTGGTAATTTCTAAGGACTTTTCATTGGAAATGAATTATATCCAAGTCCTTGTTTTGAAAGAAAATTTTTGACCAAATAATAATTGCTCGAATTTGTCATTACCACATGAAAACTTTCGACATAAAGTTTAAATTCTTTTTGAGTTTTATGCAATTCATCTTTGAGAATTTTCTCGGTTTCAAGCAATTTGTATGATCAATAGAAACTTCCTTGTTTTTCAATAATTTAGCATTTTCAATTTCAAGGAGTTTTATTTTCTTTTTCAAATCTTTATTGCTATTGCAAGCCTTTTCGTATTCATTATTTAGAGATTCAAAAGCATCAAGTAGTTCTTCATGAGAATCACTAACCTCGACTTCTTCGTCACTTTCTTCGGATGCGTGGGCCATTAGAGCAAGATTGGTTTGGACTTGTGGTTCATCATCCTCATCATCGTCACTCCATGTGGCGACATAAACCTCCTTCTTTTTGAACTTTTCATGCGGTGGTTTTGATGAACTTATTGGAGCCGCGACACGACAATCTTTTGCAAAATGGCACAGGCCGCACCTTCGACAAGTGTTGTCGAACTTTTTGTTTTGAGGAAGTGAGTCTTTTTGGATTCATCCCTTGATTCTTGCTTTATATCTCTCCGCCTTTGAAGAAGATTTTTAAATTTCTTTATGTTTTTGGCATAGAAGGCGGTTTCTTCGTCCTCTTCCTCGATAGGTTCATCCTCTAGGTCGCTTTCTTCTTTGGCTTTGAAAGCGATAGTCCTTTCTCTCTCCTTAGGTTTTGGTTTGAGTGCGAGATTTGATGACGATCTCATAATTGATGAGAGATCCGATGAGAGCGCTGAACTCTATTGTATTGAGGTCTTTCGACTCCATAATAGCCGTAGCAGTGGCGTCCCATTCTCTTGGTAGAGATCGAAGGATTTTCTTGGCTTTATCACCGCTTGATATCGGTTTCCCGAATGAAGCTAGCCCATTTGTGATTGCCGAAAGCGGTCAAGCATTGTGGTGATGCTTTCTTCTTCTTTCATGGTGAAGAGTTCATAATCGTGAAGAAGCATATTGATTTTGGTTTCCTTCACTTGACTCGTACCTTCATGAGTGATCTCTAGCATTTTCGATTTCTTTTGCCGTTTCGCAGAAGAGATTCTATTGTGATCTTACGGATTGAGAGCACAATAAAGCAATTGTGTAGCTTTCTTGTTGAAGTGATCGTTCTTCCAGTCGGCATCGTCGTACTCTTGAAACTTTTGAGAGAGCCATCGATTTCTTAGGAATGGTAGGTCCAAGAGCAATGACCTTCCATATTTCAATATCATGAGCTCGGATGAAGATGGACATCTTCTTCTTCCACGTCATAAAGTTTGAACCATCGAAGAAAGGAGGGCGATTGAGAGCGTTGCCTTCAACGGAGGAGTGGATAAAGGCCATTTGGATCTTTTCTCTAGCGGGTGTTAATCCGGTGATAAAGAGACTGCTCCGATACCAATTGTTAGATTGATACCGCCACTAGAAGGGGGGTTGAATAGTGCGGTTAAGAGTATTGTACTCTTTTTCGTGCGGAAGCAAGAATAGCGGAGAATAAAAGTGCAGAAAAGAAAGAACACAAAGAATTGTTCGAGAGGTTCGGCTATTAACGAAGCCTACGTCCCCTACCTAGTTTTATCGACTAGGACTTTTCTTAGAACTTGGAATTTGCACTTTCTAGTTTAGTGCCAACTTCTTACAACTTCTTGATTTCCGGGCTCAAGAACAACCTCACAAAAATACTCTTGTTTTCTAGGTACAAGATAACCAATACACAAAATAAGTGCGAGTAGAAACTCGGCTTTCACGATATATTGCTCTAAGATACAAGAATGAAGATTGAAAATTATAGAACAAATCTTCTTGTATCACAATCTAGAATAATAATATCTCTAGAATGTTTGCTTGATATTGCTTGAATATGCTAGTAGGCTCGGAATTCTTGTGTGTCTTCAATCTCCATGAAGGTGGCTATTTATAGCCTTCTTGAGCTCATTTTCCCGTTGGAGCAGAAATGAGTTACGTGCGTTATAGATGCCGCTACGACGTTACATACGTTACGCACGTTATATGAGCGCATAACGGCCGTAATGAAGGTGCCAAACCGTCGGTGAACTCGATGAAATGCGTTAAATGCGTTACAATCCTTAGTGTTACGACGTAATATCTCGTCAAAGATCCGTTGATTGCGGCGACTTTGTTGCAACGGCTAGTGGCTTTTCCAACGGTCGAATAATTCAAGCCTTACGACGTTATATGATCTTGGTTACGTCGTTACATGCGAAAAACTTACAAAATAGTGAGCGTTAAATGCGTTAGAAAGTATGTGTTACGTCGTTACATTATATGTTACGTACGTTAATGTGATATATGTTACGTACGTTAACTGAAGAGAAAGTATGTTTTAAGTAAATTTTGGTTTTAATAAATACATCATCAAAACGATCTAAAAAATATTGTTCCAACAATGCCCGCTTTCGACCGAAGCTGGACGATTATCAAGAAGGAGGTTGGGGAAAGATTGATGCCAACAACTTCGAGCTTAAGCCGTCCCTCATCGCTACGGTGAAGTCTCAAACATACGGAGGAGGAGTTAATGAAGATCCAAACGCTCATCTTGAGTCGTTTTTGGACATATGTGCCACAATCAAGCAAAACGGAGTGCCTCCGGATGTCATTAAGCTCCGCCTATTCCGGTTCTCCTTAGAAGACGATGCGCTAGATTGGTACAAGAGCCTAGATCGGAAGGAAATTGGTACTTGGAGAGAGATGACTCGGTTGTTCTTAGCAGTTCTATCCTCCTCGAAGGTGCAAAAACAAATCAACGATATCTTGCAATTCGAGCAATATGAGGATGAATACTTATACGAGGCATGGATCCGATTTAAGAAGCTACTTCGCAAATGCCCACAGCATGGAATTGACAAGGAGGAAATCTACATTCGGTTTTATCGGGGTTTGACGAGGAAGGCTAGAAGAGAGTTGGACTACTCCTCGAAAGGGGGATTTCTTGCTAACGATTATGAAGAGGCCAAGAATCTCATCGAGCTAGCGGTCAACAATGATTACGAGGAGGTGACCGATAGGAAGATGACGAGAAGAAAGGTCCCATCCGGTGACGAGGACGCCTACGGTGATTTGAAGGCGAAATTTGAAAGACAACAAAAAGAGCTTGAGATGCTAAAAAAGAAGACTTTGGGAGTCAATGCAGTTTTTGAAGAGCTAAACGAACCTATTGCAATTGAGGATGATGTAAATTACGTGCAAGGAGGAAACTTCCGGCAAGAGGGAAATTGGGGGAACTATTATCCGAACAATCGAAACCACCCTAATTTCTCCTATGCCAACCCGAACAATGCTCTTCAGGCACCACCGGGATTTAACGTGAAAAACGGGGTTATTCAAGAGCCGATTGCTAAGACACCGATGGAAGAGATGTTGGAACGGTTGGAGGCGAGTCAAAAAGATTTTATTTATAAAGCAGACAAGAGGTTCGGGGCTCTCGAGCATAGTGTGACATCTATTGGAAACTCAGTGATAGCCTTGACAAAGCAGATGTCGATGGTGGAGACCCAAATGGGTCAAATGGCGAACGCCTGGCCGAATTCATAAGCCGAGCCATTTTTCGAGCAAGATTGTGACCAACCCGAAGACGCAACAATGCAACGCAATCGAGCTTCGGAGTGGGACAAGGTACAGTAATCATGGGGCTGAAATTGAGGAATCTGGAAACAAGGATGTACTAGAAACGGGAGCCGAGAACGAGAAGGAAGATGAAACGCAGCAGGCCTCTCTGCCAAGACTATCGGCCGATAGGCCCACCCGATACCCAGACAGAATGCCAGCAGTTGAGCCTATCGACCCCCCTATCGGTCGAAAGGCTCCTGTAGGTTCGAATGTGAAGGATTTTGAGGTAAAAGCTCCATTTCCACAGCGATTGGCCAAGTCGAGACATGATGAAAAGCTTCAACGATTTATCGACATGTTTCAAAAGGTGAATATCAACATTCCACTTCTAGACGCTTTGAGAGACATGCCGGGGTACGTTAAATTCTTGAAAGACGCTGTGGCAAGCAAGAGGAAGTTGGCGAAGTTTGAAACAATAAATTTGACAGAGGAGTGCAGCGCTATCATTCAAAACAAGCTCTGCTCAAGCGAAGGATCCGGACGTTTACTTTTACATGCATGATTGGCGACCAAACGTTAGTAATGTGTTGTGTGATCTCGGGGCAAGCATCAATCTTATGCCTCTATCCATCTTTAAGAGGTTGAAGATTGGGGAGATGAAGCCGACTACCATTTCTCTACTCATGGCGGACCGGTCGATCTCTTATCAGGGGAGTTGTGGAGGATGTGTTCGTTAGAGTCCAACACTTAGTCTTCGGCCGATTTCGTAGTTCTTGATATGCCCGAGGACGAGAATCAACCATTGATCTTTGGGAGACCGTTTCTAGCGACGGGAGAGCACTTATCGGCGTCGAGAGGGTGATCTTACCTTCCGGGTTAATGATCAAAATCTGAAAATTTCCATCTATGACGCGATGAAGAAGCCCGAGGATGCGCCCGAGGAATGTTATGCAATTGAGTCTATTATGCCGCCCCCGACCGACTTGTTGGAGCATTGCATTTCACAATCCATTTACTCACATTCCGATGTTGAAGAAATTTACGAGGATTTGCCAATGTATGTTCGAATGTTGGAGGCGAACGAGTTTCGATCTAATGAGAGGGACGTATGCTATCTTGATGTCAACAAACCCGTTCAAGGGGGAGTTGTCGCTGAGGACCGATCGATCGAGGTGCCGAAGTTAGAACTTAAGCCGTTGTCGGGTCACTTACATTATTGCTTCTTGGGCGAGAACGAGTCCTATCCCGTGATAGTTTCTTCTTCTCTCGGACCTACTAACTTGGAGAAGCTATTACGGGTGCTGCGAAAACACAAAGGGGCGATTGGATGGACGATTTCGGACATTAAGGGAATAAGCCCTTCTATTTGTATGCACCGGATTTTGCTAGAAGACGATCATAAGCCGAGGGTGCAACCGCAACGAAGATTAAATCGGGCAATGCAAGAGGTTGTGAGAAAAGAGGTGCTCAAATTGTTAGATGCCGGGATGATATATGCGATTTCCGATAGTGAGTGGGTGAGTCCTACTCAAGTCGTCTCTAAGAAAGGGGGTATGACCGTGATCAAGGACGAGAAAGATGAATTAATCGCGACAAGGCTAGTCACGGGATGAAGAGTTTGTATCGACTACCGGCTACTTAATGCGGCGACGAGGAAGGATGATTTTCCACTTCTATTTATTGATCAAATGCTAGATCGTTTGGCCGGATACGAGTATTATTGCTTTTTGGACGGGTATTCGGGGTACAATCAAATTGCTATCGCTCCGGAAGACCAACACAAGACCGCTTTCACGTGCCCTTATGGGGTATTCGCTTACCGGAGGATGCCGTTTGGCTTGTGCAACGCACCCGCAACTTTTCAAAGGTGCATGATGGCCATCTTTCACGGATTAGTCGAGAACATAATGGAGGTATTTATGGATGATTTTTCAGTTTTTGGTTCATCTTTCGACCATTGCTTGAAAAATTTATCTTTGGTACTTGCCCGGTGTGAGGAGACGAACCTTGTTCTAAATTGGGAGAAATGTCACTTCATGGTGGAAGAGGGAGTAGTGCTGGGGCATAAAGTATTTTCGGAAGGATTGGAGGTTGATCGAGCGAAGATGGTTGCTATCGAGAAATTACCGCCTCCAACCAATGTTAAATCAGTACGAAGCTTCCTAGGCCATGCGGGGTTCTATAGACGGTTCATTAAGGATTTCTCAAAAATCACGAAGCCGTTATGTTCCTTGCTCGAGAAAGACATGAAATTTCAGTTTGATGATGATTGCTTAAGGGCGTTTGAGACATTGAAACGAGCCTTAATTTCGACGCCAGTCTTGATCACTCCGGATTGGGGTGCACCATTCGAGTTGATGTGCGACGCGAACGATTGGGCCGTTGGGGCCGTTTTGGGTCAAAAACGGGATAAGCTTTTCCGGGTAATTTATTATGCGAGTAAGACGATAGATTCGGCCCAAATGAACTACACCACGACGGAAAAAGAGTTGCTCGCTGTGGTCTATGCATTCGACAAATTCTGACCTTACCTAGTGGGCACTCACACTATTGTTCATACTGATTGTAACACCCCGAGATATTCGGAGTAATTACAGCGCCGTAAACCCTTTAAATAAGGATTTACAAGGCTAATTAAAAAGAAAAGTAAATACAAGACATCAATATTGCGAAAATTCAAGTTTATGAAAACGTATAACTGGTTCAACGGGTAATTAATACAACCATATCGAATTAATATCAAAAGGACACGTGTACTCGAGTACAGAAACCAAACCAAGACCACAAATCTCCAATAACAATAAACATCACTGAACCCCTTCGTCGTCACGTCGGTACTGTGGATGTTTCCCTGCTCCTTGGCTACCTGAACATCAAAACAAATGTCCACTTTGAAGGGGTTAGCAAAACGATGCTAGTACAAGTATCATATTTAAACAATTCGAATAAGCATCAACAATACACAACAATATACATCACACGGACTTCCGCTACCGGAATCCGACAATGCGAATCTACAAGATTCCATTACACAGCCTGGGTATTCCAATGATCCAGCGCCCTCGGATAGATCCCAAGATGATCGTCGGACCAACACGAGGTGGAAATAACCCGTCCAATGATCCGGCGCCCTCGGCTAGATCCCAAGATGATCCCGTCGGACCAACACGAGGTGGACATCCGATCCGGCCCTCGGCATAGATCGTACACGTATACAAACACAACTCATGCATACACATATGCCAAATCATTACGTTCATCAACATGAACATATAAGCGAATATCACGACAAATCAAAGTAAATATCATGTTCAACAACATGCATAATCATACGCATACTCCAAAAATACCGATATTAACATATCACGATACTTGCCTCGAAGATGGCAAGAACGATATACTTCAATGCTCTCGACGCACTCGAAGGCGCCCCCTCCGATCAACGTAACAAGCTCGAACCTTAACAAAAGGAACGATATACAAATCATCTCGAGTCGAACATTGGCCTAAAAATTCGGCCTACGGCCGAAAAGCTCAAACTAAACAATGCTGGATTGCTTAGCGCGCGCTACGTACTCTACGTAACATGCGCTAAGCTGGGTGTTAGCGACGCTATCGTATAAGACTAGCGTCGCTAGCCACGGCAGCGATCGACTGTTTGTCTCATAACGTACGCTACGTCGTTTTGTGCGAAACCGAACCTCGATAGCGCCGCGTTAACTCACACATGTTAGCGTGCGCTAATCTTGCATGGCGAATCGCAAACCGAAAGCGGGTTGAATCTTTGAAGAACTCATGACTCTATGGTGATATTACAAGTTATCCTCGGGCATATCATGATAATAAGGTTTACGGAAGATTTATGATTATGAAATACCAATATACGGATAGTTATCTCGATATCACAATTCCTCTACGATCTTCAAGAAATAATCTAAGTTCCATCGTCTAACATTCCAAAACACATGATTCCAACGTATACAACGTATCAATGGGTAATATCCGATTACTTGATCATAAATCGATTTAAACATGCTTAGGTGTCCTTATAATAAGATGGTTCAAAGGTTCATTCGACATCTAGTACCGATACGTCAAAAGTATCCTTCTAACATGTGATGAGCGAAATACTTGCTATCCAAACATGATTCAAATCTTCCTTATGAACATACTAATCATTGGTGAAGAATCACCTACCTCGAAGTAGTGAAGAACACGGATGAAATGAAGCAATCCAACACCGAAGGCTTGAACACCAATCTCCAATGATGTATGATCTTCAATCTCGAACTAGGAGGTTGAGGAGGTTGATACGGAGTGTTTAGGACGAAAGTAGTTATGTTCTATGTGTCAAAGTTCGGGTTGTGGGAGGAAAAGGCTGAAATCACGAATAGGATCTTTATCTATTTATAATAAATGGCTATTAGCGCGCTAGACCACTGTTAGCGTGCGCTAACGCTCACGATCTAAAGCGTACTCGGCACTTAGCGTGCGCTACGCATCGACACATGGCGTGCGCTAAGGCGTTGACTCGGCTTTTCGAAAGCCGTCCAGTACATCCGACACGATCCGGCAGGGTCCCGGCCAGATCTCGGCTACCGACGCGTCTCAATCAATCGACCACGCATAGCGTGCGCTAATCACACTCGGTAGCGTGCGCTATGAAACCACGTTAGCGTGACGCTACCCTCAGCTGTAGCGTGCGCTACATGCACGTAATTTCAATCTTTATATCACATATACGAAATTATATGCTCGACAACATCGGATAATGAAATACAGAGAATAGTACTCGTACAAAAGTACAATCATTACAATATCACAAGTTCCAATTACATAACAGAAATCTCGGGTATTACATCCTTCCTCCCTAAAAGGAAGTTTCGTCCCGAAACTTAGGATGAAAACAACTCCGGATATTTAGCCTTCATACCGTCCTCCGTTTCCCAAGTGGCCTCTTCGACTCCATGTCGTGACCATTGTACTTTAACCAAATGTATTGGTTTATTCCTCAATTGTTTGATCCGGCTCTCAAGTATCTTGATTGGTCTCTCTTCGAAGGTGCCATCATTAGCTATCTCGATCTCGTCGAAATCAATGACGTGACTGGGGTCCGGTACATACTTTTGCAGTTGGGATACGTGAAACACATTGTGAACATGACTCAGCGACGGCGGTAAGGCCAATCTGTATGCTAACTCTCCAACTCTCTCGAGGATCTCGAATGGTCCGATATATCTCGGACTGAGCTTGCCTCTCCTCCCAAAACGGAAAATCCCTCGTGTAGGAGACACCTTCAATAGCACATGATCCCCAACGTCGAACTCTAGAGGACGACGACGTACATCGTCATAAGACTTCTGTCGACTCTGGGCAGTCAATAGTCTCTCTCGAATCAAAGCTATCTTCTCTTGAGTCTGAATAATCAATTCCGGTTCCGTCCCGATCAAATCCGAAGAATCATCCCAACACAGGGGTGATCGGCATCTCCTCCCGTACAAAGCTTCAAATGGTGCCATTCTAATAGAAGCATGCCAACTATTATTGTAAGTGAATTCGATCAAGGGCAAGTGAACTTCCCAATCAGTTGACCAATCCAACGCACAAGCTCTAAGCATGTCTTCTACAGTTTGAATAGTCCTTTCGGACTGACCGTCTGTTTGGGGATGATAAGCTGTGCTAAAGTTGAGCTCAGTCCCCAAAGCCTTATGGACTGCCTTCCAGAAATGCGACACGAAACGACCATCTCGATCCGAAATAATGGTCTTCGGCGTCCCATGCAATCTGACTATCTCCGCAACAAATACTCGTGCCAATCTCTCGGGTCCCCATGTATCTTTGATTCCTAGGAAATGAGCCGACTTGGTTAGTCGATCAACTACGATCCAAATCATGTTCATTCCTGCTCTAGTCCTTGGCATACTGGTGATGAAATCCATCGAAATGTCCTCCCACTTCCATTCGTGGATCGGAAGCGGCTTTAACACCGGCAGTCGCCGATGCTCAATCTTGACTCTGGCAAGTCAAACACTTCGAAGCATTACCTGCTCGTCCTTCTTCATATTCCCCACCGGAAGTTTTGTTTAAGATCCTTATACATCTTCTGCTTTGCCCGGGTGAATAGAATAGGCGCGCTATGAGCTTCTTTCGAGAATAGTCCGTCTCAAGTCATCATCGTCGGGAACGCAAAGTCGACTCTGAAATCTCGAACTCCATCGTCTTGTATCACGAATCTGGGCTTTTCCTTTCTTTACTTCATCACATAATCGAAGGATCGGAGAATCGTCCAACCGCTTGGACTTGATCTTCTCGACTAGTGATGAAGTCGATTCCATCACATAAAGTCGCCCTTGGATTCTGGTGCCCATACTTCAATCCTTCGCGGATCGGTTCTCGTTGAATCTTTGATGCAGGCGTAAGAGCTTCCAACACTCGAAGAGAAGCAGTTTACGGCTCAAAGCATCGGCTACTACATTTGCTTTCCCGGATGATAGAGAATCTCCAAGTCGTAATCCTTGATCAATTCCACCACCTTCTCTGCCTCATGTTTAATTCTTTACATTGAAAATGTATTTGAGGCTCTTATGATCTGTAAAGATCGACAATGAGTGCCGTCTGAGATAATTTCGCCAAATTTTCAAGGCAAAGACCACATGCTAGCTCCAGATCATGAGTCGGATAATTAACTTCAACGATTTTAGTTGCCGAGAAGCATAAGCAATCACTTTATCCTTTTGCATCAACACGCAACCCAAACCACGACTTGAAGCGTCCAGTATACCATAAATCCGTCTGTTCCTTCGGCAGCGCTAATATAGGTGCTGTCGTCAGTCTCTTCTTAAGTTCGTCAAAACCACGGCTGGCACTTCTCATTCCACGCGAACTTTTGAGTTTTCAGAATAATGAGTGAGCGGACGAGCAATTTTGGAAAATCCCTCTACAAAGCGGCGATAATATCCAGCTAGTCCTAAGAAGCTTCGGACTTCCTTCACGTTCTTAGGAGCTTCCCATTCCAAGATTGCTTCGACTTTTTTCGGGTCCACCTGAACTCCATCGGCTGATATCACATGCCCAAGGAAGGTTACTTCCTTAAGCCAGAACTCGCATTTAGAAAATTTTGCATATAGCTGTTCCTTTCTCAAGATGCTCAAAACCACACGTAGATGTTTAGCATGATCCTCTGCGTCCCTCGAATATATCAAAATGTCGTCAATGAAAACGACCACAAATTTATCCAAGTACTCCAAGAATACCCGATTCATCAATTGCATGAATACCGCAGGAGCATTGGTAAGTCCAAATGGCATCACTACAAATTCATAATGTCCGTACCGGGATCTGAAAGCAGATTTCGGTATATCTGATTCCTTAATCCTCAACTGATGGTATCCTGATCGCAAGTCAATCTTCGAGAATACCCTTGCCCCTTGCAGTTGATCAAACAAGTCGTCGATCCGAGGTATAGGATACTTATTCTTGATCGTCATCTTGTTAAGCTCCCTGTAATCAATACACAGTCGGAGGGATCCGTCTTTCTTAGGACAAAGAGAACGGGCGCTCCCCAAGGGGAAACGCTCGGTTGAATATAGCCCTTCTGTAACAATTCCTCCAGTTGCTTCTTGAGTTCATACATCTCGGTTGGCGCCATGCGGTATGGTGCCCTGGAAATAGGGGTTGCTCCAGGCTCTAATTCGATGGTGAATTCCACTTCTCTTTGCGGAGGTAACCCTGGTAGCTCGTCAGGAAATATATCTGAGAACTCATTCACAACTGGAATAGACGAGAGCTCTACTCCTTCCTCTTTCCTCATGGCATAACACCAAAGTCCATGACATCCTGTTTGATAATTTCTTGCTTTCATTGCTTTGATCAATTTTCCCGAGCTTCCGGTCTCCATCCTCGGAATAAGTGTTCGGATCCGTCATCAACAATGATGGAAATGACTCTCTCTCGGTAATTCAAAGACTCCATAACAGTTGAGCCAATCATCTCCGAGAATTAAATCGTCACCGCAGATGTCAACTACAATAAGATTCGATGGCCAATCTCTTCCTTCTATAGATCCGGGAAATCCCTAGCTTCTAGTGTTCCCACAATTTTCTCTCCGCTCGGTAATCCCACAACATAAGGTTCACAATTATACAAGCACGAGATGTTCAAACGTTTAACACAGTTCAAAGATATAAAAGAATGCGTAGCTCCCGAATCGAACAAGACACTAGCTGGTTGCAAAAGGATCGAATCGTGCACGATGCAACGGTGTTCAGTCGTCGAGATCTCCTCATTTCGTGCAGCGCGGAGGAACGGACCCGGCCTTTGGATGTCTCTCTCTTCCGGCGTTCTGCTTGAAATCCACTCTGCGTCTGGTTCACACTTATCTCCTTAGGAGGCTGGTGCCGGGTGCGGGTACCAAAAGATCTAGCGGCTCCACGAGAAGGCCGCACGGTGCCCTTCTTGCCCACAATCGTAACAAGTCACGAGAAGATGCGGGGCAATCACGTCGAATATGCCCGCTCGACCACAATTGTAGCATTTCTTTGATGCGTCAAAGCTGTGATGTTGCCGGAACTTCTTTCCGCCTCTAGAAAGATGCGGAGGTTTCTAGCCGAATAGAAGGAAGGCTGGCCCTTGCGGGCCCCACCACTCTTGTTTTACGCAAAGTGCCGGTCACACCTTCTTTGCCTCTACCGATTTCTCCATCGTCGCCTCTTTCATGTCGTAGGCCGGCGCTTTGTCTTGATCTTGCCGCAACGTAGTACACTCGAATCCGGATATGTCTTCTGAATCTCCGCTTCATCCGCATATCAAAATGAAAAATCTTTTACGCCTCCGTTCGACCAAGTGTCGCACGCAAGTCGGTGATGATTAAAAGTTTTGATTACATCATCCTGAGATGCCTCGAACTCGTGGTGAGAAAACTCTCGGATCTTCGCCTCTCTAACTGGACGAGGACAATCGTGCTTCCATCATTTGTTTGAATTCCGTCCAATCCGCATTATGATTCTCGGGTCGAATAGCCTCCCACCAATCAAAGGCCTCCCGGTCGAGAAAATCTTGGGCAATAGGAACCTTAGGTCCTCGGGACAGTTAAGACCCGCGAATATCTTTTCCAACTCCTTGAGCCGGTGATCCCAAGTAAGTGTCTCGGAGATCCGTCAAATTTTGGCGGGTGCAATTTAACCACCTCCGCAAGCCATCTGTCTCCCGGTTATCCTCGTGGTGCTGCTGTCCCATCGGCTATCGCATGCGATCAACGACACAGGCGGCCCGATTTATTTGCGCCACCACTGTTGAAGCACTCTGGCATGTTAGGGTTTGCGTCATCATTCGCCGATCCTTCGCCCTCGAATGGGAATCGGTTCGACTAGCCGATATTTCTGGGGTAGTTGCGGAATCCTCATGTCTCATGTTACCACGTCCGCGTCCACGACCGCGTCCGCGTCCACGACCTCCTCTCAGCATACTGTAAACGTAATTTCTCAATATACAGAACAAAATTTTTGAAATAAAGTCCGTCAATACTCACAAAACAGTAATTAAGTAATACGGTAGTATAAGAGATTAAGAGACTTACAACCACGGTCCACATGACGACTTCGGCTGAACAGTGATGTTACAACGACCCGTAAATCAAATAACGTAAACAGACCCAATTAAAACCCGACTGCCAAGATATCCATAAATCTTAGCTCCGATACCATATTCTGTAACACCCCGAGATATTCGGAGTAATTACAGCGCCGTAAACCCTTTAAATAAGGATTTACAAGGCTAATTAAAAAGAAAAGTAAATACAAGACATCAATATTGCGAAAATTCAAGTTTATGAAAACGTATAACTGGTTCAACGGGTAATTAATACAACCATATCGAATTAATATCAAAAGGACACGTGTACTCGAGTACAGAAACCAAACCAAGACCACAAATCTCCAATAACAATAAAAATCACTGAACCCCTTCGTCGTCACGTCGGTACTGTGGATGTTTCCCTGCTCCTTGGCTACCTGAACATCAAAACAAATGTCCACCCCCGAAGGGGTTAGCAAAACGATGCTAGTACAAGTATCATATTTAAACAATTCGAATAAGCATCAACAATACACAACAATATACATCACACGGACTTCCGCTACCGGAATCCGACAATGCGAATCTACAAGATTCCATTACACAGCCTGGGTATTCCAATGATCCAGCGCCCTCAGCATAGATCCCAAGATGATCCCGTCGGACCAACAGGAGGTGGAAATAACCCGTCCAATGATCCAGCGCCCTCAGCCTAGATCCCAATATGATCCCGTCGGACCAACACGAGGTGGACATCCGATCCAGCGCCCTCAGCATAGATCGTACACGTATACAAACACAACTCATGCATACACATATGCCAAATCATTACGTTCATCAACATGAACATATAAACGAATATCACGACAAATCAACGAAGTAAATATCATGTTCAACAACATGCATAATCATACGCATACTCCAAAAATACCGATATTAACATATCACGATACTTGCCTCGAAGATGGCAAGAACGATATACTTCAATGCTCTCGACGCACTCGAAGGCCGCCCCCTCCGATCAACGTAACAAGCTCGAACCTTAACAAAAGGAACGATATACAAATCATCTCGAGTCAAACAATGGCCTAACAATTCGGCCTACGGCCGAAAAGCTCAAACTAAACAATCTGCCTGGATTGCTTAGCGCGCGCTACGTACTCTACGTAACGTGCGCTAAGCTGGACTGTTAGCGTACGCTATCGTATAAGACTAGCGTGCGCTAGCCACGAACTGGCAGTCTGACTCGGCTATCTCATAACGTACGCTACGTACGTTTTGTGCGAAAACCGAACCTCGATAGCACACGTTAACTCACACATGTTAGCGTGCGCTAATCTTGCATGGCAGAATCGCAAAGCTGGGTTGAATCTTTGAAGAACTCATGAATCCTATGGTGATATTACAAGTTATCCTCGGGCATATCATGATAATAAGGTTTCTGGAAGATTTATGATTATGAAATACCAATATACGGATAGTTATCTCGATATCACAATTCCTCTACGATCTTCAAGAAATAATCTAAGTTCCATCGTCTAACGTTCCAAAACACATGATTCCAACGTATACAACGTATCAACTGGGTAATATCCGATTACTTGATCATAAATCGATTTAAACATGCTTAGGTGTCCTTATAATAAGATGGTTCAAAGGTTCATTCGACATCTAGTACCGATACGTCAAAAGTATCCTTCTAACATGTGATGAGCGAAATACTTGCTATCCAAACATGATTCAAATCTTCCTTATGAACATACTAATCATTGGTGAAGAATCACCTACCTCGAAGTAGTGAAGAACACGGATGAAATGAAGCAATCCAACACCGAAGGCTTGAACACCAATCTCCAATGATGTATGATCTTCAATCTCGAACTAGGAGGTTGAGGAGGTTGATACGGAGTGTTTAGGACGAAAGTAGTTATGTTCTATGTGTCAAAGTTCGGGTTGTGGGAGGAGAAGGAACTGAAATCACGAATAGGATGATGTCCTATTTATAATAAATGGCTATTAGCGCGCGCTAGACCCTGTTCGTAGCGTGCGCTAACGGCTCACAGTCTAAACTGTACTCGGCACTTAGCGTGCGCTACGCATCGACCTGTAGCGTGCGCTAAGGTGTTGACTCGGCTTTTCCCGAAAGCCGTCCAGGTACATCCGACACGATCCGACAGGGGTCCCCCGGCCAGATCTCACCTACCGCACGTCTCAATCAATCTGACCACGCATAGCGTGCGCTAATCACACTCGGTAGCGTGCGCTATGAAACCACGTTAGCGTACGCTACCCTCAGCCTGTAGCGTGCGCTACATGCACAGAATTTCAATCTTTATATCACATATACGAAATTATATGCTCGACAACATCGGATAATTAAATACAGAGAATAGTACTCGTACAAAAGTACAATCATTACAATATCACAAGTTCCAATTACATAACAGAAATCTCGGGTATTACACTGATCACGCAGCGATTCGCTATCTATTTGCCAAGAAGGATTCGAAGCCGAGATTAGTGAGATGGATACTCCTTCTACAAGAGTTCGACATGGAGATCCGGGATAGGAAGGGGTGCGAGAATGTTGTTGCCGATCACCTGTCCCGTCTCGAGAAGCCGGTTGAGGGAGAAGATTCGAGGGTCGAAATAAAGGAGAACTTTCCGGACGAGCATATCCTAGCCTTGGCCGATGATACACCATGGTACGCGGACTATGTTAATTTCCTTGCTATCAAGCATGTTCCAACGGGTCTTTCTTCTCATCAAAGAAAAAATTTTTTCCATGACGTTAAATTCTACTATTGGGAAGACCCTATTCTTTATCGGAGGTGCGCGGACGGGATTATTCGCATGTGTGTTCGACAAAGCGAATGGCAAAGGATAATTGAAGAATGCCATAGTGCACCGAGTGGGGGTCATTTTGCAGCGAATCGAACGGCCATGAAGGTGTACCAATGTGGCTTCTATTGGCCTTCTATTCATAAAGATTGCCAAGCTTTTGTGAAACATTGCGATAGATGCCAACGATTGGGGAACATAGCAAAAAGAGACGAGATGCCGCAGCACGCTATTATGGAAGTAGAGTTGTTTGACGTATGGGGTATCGATTTTATGGGTCCGTTTGCAAAATCACAAGGCTATTCGTATATTTTACTTGCGACTACGTGTCGAGATGGGTTGAGGCGATGCCGACGATTACGAACGATTCGAAAGTGGTGATTAAATTTCTTAATAAAAACATTTTGACTCGTTTCGGGACTCCACGAGCTTTGTTGAGTGACGGGGGGAGCCACTTTAATAATAGGTGGTTAGGAACCCTTCTTGCAAAATATGGAGTTAAACATAAGATTACGTCCGCCTATCATCCGCAAGCTAATGGACAAGCCGAGCTCGCTAATCGGGAGATCAAACAAATTTTAGAGAAGACGGTCACGAACAAGAAGGACTGGGCAAACTATCTAGATGATGCACTTTGGGCTTATCGGACCGCGTATAAGACTCCAATTGGAATGTCTCCATACCAGCTCGTCTTTGGGAAATCCTGTCATTTACCGGTGGAGCTGGAAGTTAAAGCGTATTGGGCCACTAGACGGATTAATTTCGAATTTCTTGAGGCTAGTGGATCGAGAAGAGAGAAGCTACTGGAAATCGACGAGTGGAGAAACGAGGCTTTCGAAAATGCGAGGATTTACAAGGAAAGAGCGAAAAAGTTTCACGATGATCGCATTCGGAAGAAGGACTTCGTCCCGGGAGACGAAGTGCTCGTTTTCAATTCTCGGCTGATTCTATTTCCGGGGAAGTTGATGTCGAAGTGGACTGGTCCATACACCGTCTTTCAAGTAAATCAAAACGGATCATGTGTCGTGATGAAAGAAGATGGGAACAAGTTTATTGTGAACGGACATCGGATGAAGCACTATTTCAAGCCGTTGCACCACGAAGAGAAGTATGTTACTTACCTCGAAGACCCGAAATGAATGAGGTATCGTCTAGCTAAAGACGTTAAACGTAGCACTTGTTGGGAGGTAACCCAACGTATGTATATTAGTTCGTTTTATTCGTTTGTTTTCGATTGTTCGTTTGCGTGATTTTTTTTTTGTAGTTTCTAGTTTCGTAGTAGCTTTGTTAGTTTTGTTAAGTTCTAATCCATGCACGCCGAGTTTTGGATACTTGCAGGTCTTTAATCGCCATATCCAAGCAAAAACGGGACCAAGTATGCGAAATAGAAAAAGTTGGAAAATTTTTTGAGACAGACGAACCTATCGGGCGAGCCTATCGGCCGATAGGCCCGACCGATAGGCTGAGGAAAATTAAAAAAAAATTTAAATGTTGCAAACAGTGGTCGATAGGCAGACCCTATCGACCGATATCATGACCCGATATGAGGTACGTAAGTTTCTGGAGTGCCTATCGACCCAGCCTATCGGCCGATAGGCCTGGCCGATAGGACATACCCGGTCCAGTATCCGCTTCGACCCGGTTGATTAATAACCCCTTTTATACACTTCTCCCACCCGTTTTTCTCACACACACACACATATCGGCCGATAAGAAACACCAGGGGCGATTTTCTCTATTGTTCTTCCTTACAAATTCGATCAAGGTACTTAATTTCGACACTTAATCCTCTTGTTTTTCAATTCTATACATGTTTTGAAGCACTTTGACGGATTCTTTTTGGAGTTTTGTTGAATTTCGAATTGGGGATCCTCTTTTTGGGGGCTTTTGTTAGACTTTGATGTTCTTTGAATTTTATGCCCGATTGTTGATAGATTCTTGATGGAAACATGTTATCTATGCTTGATTGTTCATGGGTACTTCGAATTGGGGGATTAATTGATGAAATTGAACGAATTTTGAAAAAAACCCAAATTGGAAGAACCCTAAATTCGAATTTGTTGAATTGAATTGTTAATTGGGATTGATATGAGTTGAATTGTTGATGAATTAGATTGGATTGGAGAGAATTTGTCCTAATATGATCGAAGTGTGTAGTTTTGTTATTATGGGTTGTGATTTTAATCCTTTGAATATGAAATGGGGGAGTCCAAGTTTGGGGGAGGTTGTGTGATTTGTTGATCGTAGTATATGGCTGTCGGGTCTATGATTTTGATGTTTATTGGACATTATAGGGCTCTTAGTTGATATTGTGGGATTATTGGATTATGTCGACACTCGTTGAATGTTTGCATTATGAGTTGCTTATTGGATATTGATTGGATGGTTGTTTTGTAGGAACTTTGAAATGGCTGGAATTCAAAGCAAGAAATCGAAGCCGTGTAAGGCCGGAAAAGTCTAAGGCAACCACAGTGATCAGGTACTCCGTTAACAAAGCCACTCCTTTCTCTTTTCAAACTTATTCCTCCTTTGGGATGCGAAATAAGTTTGGGGGGGGGGGGGGGGGAAGTGCGGCTTTGTTAATTTCTTTACGTGTGAGTACCTTGTATGCCTAGTATCACTATTTGCTTGTGTTGGTGCCCGTTGTTTTTATTTGTGCTTCTCATATTGGTGTTGCGTGGATTTGACTTTTGTTGCTTAGTTTTTAGATTTTTATGTTCATTTTCGTTTGGTGTGTTTGCTAGTTTCTATTTTTTAGGTCGTAGTAGTTTTTTTTTTTGCTTTCGTGTTTGCTTTTATTTGCTTTTCGTTATTTTTTTAGATAGCCTTGCTTGTCTTAGTTTTTCTTTATTCGTGAATTTTTCGTGCTTCTATTTGTGTGATACCGATGTTACGACACTGTTTTTCTCTCTGAAGAAACGGTCGAGTTTTAGTCGAGTTGTAGTCAGTTATTTCTGTTTTGCATAGTATTCATTTAGGTCCAAAAATTTTCGTGATTGTAGAGGTCTTGGCAGATAAGAGACGATACATACTTGTTTTAAAATCACCGTCAATACGTTTGGTTACATCTTCCGGATAGTGAGTCGTACTGTTTCTTTAGTCGTGTTGGCACTTAGATTGAGTTTAGAGTCGGTCAGTTTTTCCCAAAAGTCGAGATAATGTTGTTCTATGAAGGGAAGTCTAGTAATCGGGGGCATTCGCGTGACCCGTTGTTTACCCTCGCGTAAAACGACGACTCTGATTAGACTAGTGATTTAGATATTTCACATGTGCCAATGATAGGGAACCTAGTAACCGGGGGTATTCGCGTGGCCCGCTGTTTACTCTCGCGCAAAACGGCGACCTTGGTTCGGACATACGGAAATTATATATTCGAGTTGTTTCTCCGCTGTAGACGGGAACTTAGTAACTAGAAGCATCCATGTGCCCCATGAGTGTCTTTTACGTCAAACGGTTTCCTAAAACATGAGAATGGAAGTTCCACCCTAGGATTATCCCGATGAAACATCCCGAGATCCTAACCTAGTGGTCAACTCGAATCAAATTTTTGAGCATATATATAAGGGAATACTGTCCGAGGTTTAATTGTTATGAAACTCGTGAAAATTGTGCCATTAGACTGTGTAACGGGACGAACTAGCTTGTTTATTTTAGCCTTTCATATTGACGGTCGATTTGACTCACGTTTTGTTAATCTTTGAGCTGGATTTTCTTCATGAACGAGTGATTAGGACTGAACTTGATTACTTTGCGGAATCATTATTCTGAGTGCAGCTCGCTTTTACGACACTCGGATTATTTAGAGAGAATTACAGGATAGTATTGATTAGGTTGAGCACTATGAGTTGCACGATGATTCACGACATTCTTTTTCTTTTCTTTTTGTTGTTCGGGACGAACAAGGCTTAAGTTTGGGGGGGGTTTGATAAGTGGTAATTTTACCACATTTTTCTAGGATTTTATACTAGGTTTTTATCTCGTTTCGTGATTAATGGGCTCGTATTTGGCTTATTTATGATTAGTCGAGCCGTATTACGCGTTTGGGTTGGTTTTAGTGTGTTTGCAGGTTTTTAGAGCCAAAAGGACCCAAAACGAGACAAAGGACCGAGAGTCGAGTCAAACGGACGGAAGAAACGGATTTTTGCAAGAGACACACGAACCTATCGGGCCAGCCTATCGGCCGATAGGTGCGTCCGAAAGGTGTCCAGGCCCTATCGAGTGAAGTCGACCGACGAACCAACTATCGGGCAAGCCTATCGGCCGATAGGTGCGTCCGATAGGCTGCTCCGCGGGAACTCGTGTTTTGACGGATTGTGACTCTTTTGGATAGATTTTGTTTCCTAGATTAGTTCCAATCGGGATTTTAACTCCCATAGGTTATATACACCTCCTCCTAGACCTAGTTTATGATCTTTCATCAAGCTTTTATCATCTTTCATCATCTTTTGCACTCTTTTACATATTATCGCAATTTTAATTCCTTTAATACAAGAACTTTTTGGAGGCAGCAATTATTATTGTTTTTCGGAGATTGAAGACTCAGATTTCATCCATAAGGGTTGTAATCTCTCTTTTCATATTAATAATATGCATTCTCCATCTATTTCTTGTTTAATTTCAATTATGTCTGGCTAAATTCATTGATTGATTCTAGGGTTAGTAATTTTAATTGATGTTCACATGATGTTCCTTTGATTACCTTTTTACCTTTCATCCTAGGCTTGTGATCAAGATGTGTAAAATCTCATGCTAGATTAACGGGCCCTTAATCGATGCATGTTAGCTAATTAATTTTGTCCGGAAGGAGTAATTGATTAGTGGAAATACTTGATGCACAATATGATTTGATCTTAAGACCTGACGGAGTAAGATAAATCATAGATAAATAAGTTGGCGCTTTTTAAGTGATTTAAATTCTTTGAGCCCTGGTGGGGAAAAGGGTTTAAATTAACTATCTTTCTAGGTTGCCTTGATCGGAATTCTAGATCGGCTGAGTGATTATTTCTAGGATTGAATTAAAACTTGGGGAAAAGGAATCAAGTGAATGGATTGTGTGAACTCAATTAGATGATACTACCCTAGGATCAATTAACTTTCAACTTGTGATTTTATCTTGCTAATTTGCTTTACTTGCTTGATTTAGATAATTCATCTTTTATTTAATTTTTATTTTTCGATTTTTAAAGTTAGATAATTAGAAACAAACCAAATTTTCGGATTCCTAAATAGCAGTCAAATTTTGAGTAGAGTTACTTCCTTTATTTTCGACATATCAATTCCCTTGGGTTCGACACCTTGGAAATACTTCGAGGTTTTACAAATTTTAAAATTGATCGGATTTGAAAACCATACTACGCGAATCCCAGCGATCAGACCTGCCGGGCCATTACGTACGTAACCGGCGGGTCCTTACGTACGTAGCCGGCCGCGGCCTACCCTACTGCCCAGTTATGTCGGAACCCTTACGTACGTAACCGGCAGCTGGCTTACGTCATCGTGCGGCCCTCTGGCCGTAACCGGCCAGAGCCTTACGTACGTTATCGGCCAATTCTAGCCATCCCTGCGAGTCACTGCCGACCGTGATCGGCCATCCATGCGAATCACTGCCGACCATGCTCGGCCATCCCAACGAGTCACGTCCGACCATGCTCGGCCATCCAGGTCATCTCGGCCACGACTCGGTCAGCCGCCCCGTAACGTACGTAACACTTAATCCGTTGCGTACGTAATACGTACGTTGACTTTCTACAGTATAATACTCGTATTACGTACGTAATACACCCTGTATAACATACGTAACTCCATCCGTTGACTCACCTGTCCACATCTGCGCCGAAAGCTGCCGACCACGGGCCCAACTGTCCGATTCCTCTTGTTACGTACGTTATGTACACTATATAACGTACGTAAGCTAACACATTTTACGTACGTAAGCTCCAAGGCTTAACGTACGTAATGGCTTTTATACTTAGCCAAAAATCCAATTGTTCCTGTCCGACGTCTCGACGTACAAAATACAAACATACGGCATACTGAATACACATACTGAATCCAAAGATATTCTCATACGGTATACCTGATATCCAAATCGGTTCAACCTGATACAACATATCCTGAATATATCTGTCAATCAAAAACGATAATCACACCAGTATAACTGTCTCGGTTCTCAATTTATTTTATCTATACTGTATAGATACCAAACTATACAGTATATCTCAGATAAAATAACGCGAAAAATTTATACTGAAAATCCGGGTATTACATACTACCCCCCTTAAAATAAGTTTCGTCCTCGAAACTTGCAACCAGTCACCAACAACAGATAAATCCAAAATTTCCAACTCATCACGAAAACAATCAGTCGTCGCCACAAGCGAACAACCAAAACGATATACTTACAGGTGCGTGAAGCCGATGATCTCCCGTGATACTAGCACACGACTCCCACATGAAGTCTCAAAACAATACCAACACACGCCAATATCACACATAGCAGTTTGAAAATAATCTCAAAAATTTTGGAAACTCCAAAAATCGGTTTGACTCAAAAGTCAGAAAACTCATTTTCAAAAATCACGCTACTCCCGTACCGGTAAAGCCACATAACACACACGCCTGGGTTTCACAAAACCCAAGCTCCGATACCATCTTCTGTAACACCCCCAAAACCATCCGGGATATTACAGCGCCGTGGGTCCCGCGCTGGAACCCACCAGGCTAAAAACCGTTTACAAAACCAATTCAAAAATGCCAAAAGGATGATGACGGTAGTATTTTGCAAATACTCAAATATTTTCAAAAACATAATTTTGAAATACCGTCATAAAATACCATTTGAAAATACAAGGCGAAATGCCAAATCTCGACAGTTTAAAGTGTACGTTAAGCCGCCACTTAAACGTACCGAAAAATAATTGGGAAAAAGCATTTGACGAAAATAACCCAAGTTCGCAAAGTGCCAAAAGGGCCATTTAAAAATACACACACACAGCGGATAAAGATACCGAAAAGCTATTTTGAAATATACACATACAGCGGGTAAAAACACAATTTAAAATACACATTTGCAGCGGAAATAAAACAACCAGAAATAAATACTCAATACTCAAAAACATGCCACCACCAGTATCACATCGGGAAGCTCATACCTTGACGACCGCTACTAGTTCGATCTCCGAGTACCTAAAAATAAAGCCCACGACGGGGTCAGCCACAATACTCAATAATGATACCGATCACATCATCATAAATAATTACATATCAATGTAATAATACTGTAAGAATACTACCAACGTAATCTTACCGTTATAACCTTACCAATCCATAATAATCTAAATCCTTATCATAATCCACATTTCGCATCCTCGAATGACGAAATGAACTTAACAACAATTATCTGTATTGAATTTCAAAAATACCAACAATCCTCAAAACATCATCATAACTCATAATCATGAAATAATTCATCCGTGCCAAATCCTGTCCATCGGATTACACAATCAAATCTCAACATGTATAAACCAATAATACACAACATATCTGTAGATCAACTACCATATGATAATGATAACAAATCCCGAATATCGACGTACAGTCTGAATGCTTATACGATCAATAACCAGATCAACCAAAACATCACTGAGAATATCATCAACATGATAACTCCAATACGACCAACAAAGGATCAACGATAACCGAGAGTACCATCAACATGATAACTCCGACACGATCAACAAAGGATCAACAATAATCGAGAATACCATCAACAAGGTAAACTCCAAATGATCAACAAAGGACCAACAATACCCGAGAATACCATCAACAAGGTAAACTCCAAATGATCAACAATAATGGATCTCAAAGAAATAACTCTGACTATCGAACATACCCCTCGGGTGTATGAACAACCAGTCACAAACCGTCGAACATATCCAATCATAAATGGAGGATGAACGACCAAACAATATGGCTCAAAGATGGAAGTCATAGTACGCCCGATCCGGAAATGTGTCCGTGCACAAGCCACCCCGGGTATTGATCACATACACGTGTGGTCTTGTACCTAATTAGCCTCACGAACTACGTCTCGTGTGCACGGTTCAATGTGGAAATATCAACATATAACCATCATGTGCCCGGCTAAAAATCCTACACAATAACCAATCGGCACGCAGATATGACTCCAGATATGTCCCGATGCAACATGACAACGAAACTCAAAGAAACACATATCCAATAAGGATCAAAAGACTCACCGAAGTGAACAACAACAGACCGACAATGAAAAGTCGACATGACTAATCAATATCCAAAACATTAATCCTGGGATCATCATCCCCAAATGAATGACCAACACGATCTACGATCTCAATACAACAGTCCTGGGATCAACATCCCTCAACGAATAACCGATACGAAACTCATTACACGAAACCTCAACATATACAACAACTCAACATACTAATTATCCACATGACTGAACAAATACTTAGATTACCTCAAAGCCGAGGACCATATCCATCAACATCCCCCAATGAGACGATCAACATAACCATTAATACAAGCAATAGTCCTGGGATCAACATCCCTCAACGAACAACCAGTACGAATCTCAATATATGAAGCCTCAACATACAACATATACAACAACTCAACATAACAATTATCTCATAACTGAACAATACATAAATTACCTCAAAGCCGAAGACAACATCCTTTCCACGAACAACATCCCTGAACGAATACACAGTTATACAAATAATCTCAAATAAGGTACCATCCATTCGATACCAATAAACCTTTATCCCGATATTTATGTCATCACGATAACTATCCTCGATATCCGATATTCTATATCCTTGACTAAAGATAACTCACGTCTTCCCTGAACACAATTAAATCATATACCTTATGATTTAATACAACGAAACGATATACAAACCATTATCCCGACAACTTACATTTCTAACAACATTGCTATACGAATTATAAATGAAATGAAAACGAAACCATTCATCAAATATTATAAACTGAACAAGTATAAACTTGCCTCGATACCGATACCACGAAGCCGTTACCAAAATCCATTGCCTTTGTCTACGAGCTCCTTAGCCCCGACCAAAAGCAATCTATGAACTCTTTAGCCTCAACCGCAACTCAACGGTCATAATCCACGATCAAAACATATCAACCTATTGCAATAACCGATTAACACACATTCGATAAAAATCAATAACCGACATACTCAACCAACAAACTCAACGGTTCAACGAAACCTCGATCATATACATAATACCAAATAATCCAACTCAAAAAATACGAACCCATATCCACGATACAAGCCGTAACTCGATGATCACAAATAACAATCAATAACCGATCAACAACGGTTCTACAATATCCCGATTAAACACATATCCAAACAACCCGAACCAATCAAACACGAATTCAAAACCACAATACGATTCCAAAATCCGAAGATCATATCAATAATCAATTTAAACCAACAAGGGTCTAACATTACCGATTCCAAATTCAATCTTAAATACGGATACAAGTTTCCTCCTTGTAAATTCATAATATAAACCAATTACCGGTTATCATCATCAATCCGGACGATCCGATTAATTCAACATCATAAATAACCATATTCCAAAGGTTTCAAATAATTTCATTATCCGAATTGAACACTTATTCAATAAGTATGAATTTCCAAATTCAAACATGAATAATAATTCTCATCAAACTCGAAATCATATTCGTATTCCTATACGAATATTGTACCAAATACATAACTTAGTTCTAAATTTGAATATTCCATATTCATATCCAAAACACCAACACTTTAAAACGTATTCATCAAATCAATGATCAATTCATCTCGACATTAAGGATTTTATAACATATTCGATTCCAACTTCAACTCCAAATACGAAGACAAAACTCCTTCTTGTTCATACTTGTAAATTCGTAGAAAACTATTTACCGATTATTATCGTGAATAATCACATTCCAAAATTATCCGAAATCCTTCCAAAATCATAACATGTAACTCAAGAGTTCTTTAAGAACACGAATTATCCAAATTCACGTTCATAATCCATAAAACAACATAACCCGATGTTTTCTAACATCTAAACAACCCTTAATCATAATTCAAGGTGTATATAATCATGTCCTTCAACATATACTTCTCATAACATCATGAATCGCAACAAACCACCAAGAACATCGAGAATACTACGATTCCATAATCATAACAACATAATCGAATCATTTGATCACCAATTCATTATCTTCCTTTAACAAAATTCTCATAATTACCAAGAATCATCACAACAATATCATTTCCATCACCATTCATACGAAAACGTGTAGAATTTTCCAAGTTCTACTCATTGAGACATTTCATCGAACACTTTGAAGGCATAGTCCAATTCAATCGATTATTCAAAGAAATACTCGAATTCTTTCTACAAAACTTCAAGAATAATGAATGATTACGAGTTTACAATCAAGTTCAATCAACAATCTGAATCAAAATGAAGCAAATCGGCCAAAACACCAAGAAATCTCAAGAACATCCAAAAACCAAAAGTTTAGGTGTTCTTACCTTCGATCCGGGTGGAAAATGATGTTAATCCATGATTCCAACTTCCAAAACATGTTGTTATAAGTTGCTCATACTCAAATCCATCAATTCTTGCCGATGGAATCGCGAAGAAACGAAGAAAAACGAAAAAAATGAGTAGGTGACTCGGTCCAGGCCTTATATAGGCCGAGACCTGCCGGGCCATTACGTACGTAACCGGCGGGTCCTTACGTACGTAGCCGGCCGCGGCCTACCCTATCGATTCGCCGGAACCCTTACGACGAATCGGTGGCTTACGTACGTAACTGGCCCTTACGGCCGTAACCGGCCAGAGCCTTACGTACGTTATCGGCCAATTCTAGCCATCCCTGCGAGTCACTGCCGACCGTGATCGGCCATCCATGCGAATCACTGCCGACCATGCTCGGCCATCCCAACGAGTCACGTCCGGCCATGCTCGGCCATCCAGGTCATCTCGGCCACGACTCGGTCAGCCGCCCCGTAACGTACGTAACACTTAATCCGTTGCGTACGTAATACGTACGTTGACTTGCTACAGTATAATACTCGTATTACGTACGTAATACACCCTGTATAACGTACGTAACTCCATCCGTTGACTCACCTGTCCACATCTGCGCCGAAAGCTGCCGACCACGGGCCCAACTGTCCGATTCCTCTTGTTACGTACGTTATGTACACTATATAACGTACGTAAGCTAACACATTTTACGTACGTAAGCTCCAAGTCTTAACGTACGTAATGGCTTTTATACTTAGCCAAAAATCTAACTGTTCCTGTCCGACGTCTCGACGTACAAAATACAAACATACGGCATACTGAATACACATACTGAATCCAAAGATATTCTCATACGGTATACCTGATATCCAAATCGGTTCAACCTGATACAACATATCCTGAATATATCTGTCAATCAAAAACGATAATCACACCAATATAACTGTCTCGGTTCTCAATTTATTTTATCCATACTGTATAGATACCAAACTATACAGTATATCTCAGATAAAATAACGCGAAAAAATTATACTGAAAATCCGGGTATTACATACTTGCAAATTGAGAATTAAAATTCTTGGTTGATTCGATGCACTTTGGTGGATTTTGTCAACACTTTGATCATGACTAGGCGCATCCTCCTTGGTATTTGTTTATGCTTTGAAAGTTCAAACGGAATTAGTGGTTTTTAAACAGCCTTTGTTGTACCGACATTCCTACTTTCTTTGCAAGTCTACCAAGTTGGAGTTACCAAAAGGATCATTAGTCGAGATAAGAAATCAAACACCCTGCTGCGTTTAAACGCACATATGGCTGTTATTGCCATGTTTTTGCATCAACACTTATGCCATTGGATATGGCCTCAACCTTATTTTCTCACTAAACTTGGGAAATACTAAAGCAGCCAATTAAAATATGCACTGTGATCTTAGTTTAATGATCCGTGTGGTGCACAATATATGGATAGAAAGATACGGAAGTCTAGTTTCCAGAACATCTGACCGTTCGTCCATAGCCTTCGTAACAAGGTAGTTATCACTGTTTTAGTGAACAAAGGTCAAGCTGCGCGAAATTTTATTTCCAGCGATTGTGCTAACTTTTGTCCCAACCAACTTGGTTCCCATCTTAAATTTGCAAGTGGTCTTATGACACATATTTTTCAACCTCTTTTTGGCCGAATTTGCCATAGATGATGCAATTTTTAGTATGCATTGTACGCTAAAACATCATCTTTCAAATGTTGAAAAACAGTTTCCTTGGGGAAGGCCAAAATATGCACCCTTATACGAAGGTCGAGCGTATGCATGGTAGTTTTACACCATGCTTGTGTCGTAATTTTTCCCCTTAGGCATATAACCTTGCCATGTTATGCACTCAATATGATAGATCATTTTGATCGTATCTGGTATAAAGTCTCTATGTTGTTAGAGTGTTCACTATGCTCATATTTGTAAAATTTTGCAAGCGAACTTGAGTACATATTAAGCCATTTCCAAGGAACGCAATATTTTTGGATTTCGTGTTATAAATCTATTGTGACTATGATGATTAAGTCATCACAATCAACGAGTGGTATAATGCTCAAGTTGTTGAATGCCGAATGGCGTTTTCTAGTCACATATGTTCCGTAACAATTAAACCATGTTATGACTAGATGATATATATGCCAAAGTGTATCACTCATAGCATCTCATTGTGATTTGTGAGTAATAAAATCTTATGCAACATTTGTATTGGATATGTGAAAAGGAAAAATATTCATGAGTCAATATGGTCCGGCTTGCATCGGTTTGTGTAACCAGAAGATGTATTGGGACATTGACACATTTAGGCTTTAATAGTCCGGAGTTTGGACAATTTGATGATCCATATACCACGGTATTGTCATGGACATCATTTTCTTTGAAAGACACCAAAGTACGTTGGTGGAGTCGTGAGCAAGGCTCATGACCGATGATGATATTTATGTCATCCGCGTCTTGCTTTCATAAGCATGTGTGACGCCAAAGACCCCCCCCCCCCCCCCGATGATGCTTTTTAGCCATGTTCATTGATTTAAGCCTATTCTTTGGCACGATTAGGAGATGACACCCTCCTATGCTAAAGAGGATAATGTAGCGACTCGCATAAGCATGGTGCTGAGTCCTCTCTTTTCACCGAGTCCTTATACATACATGATCATAAGTATTAGCCTGGGTGGCTTATGATGCTATGATGACGTTCACAAATGGTCGTACTCAAGTGATAACATTTATATGTTATGTTGTTCCTTTGACAATGATTGATAAATTTATGAAACCTGAGTTATGGTTGTCCAACTTGCGGACCAGTCATTGTAAAGGTCGGTTCACCCACTTTTTAGACCAAGTCTTAAATGAGGTGAACCACAAATTTTGATGCCATTTGGAGACTTGGAAGGAGGTGAACCACTTAAATGAAGTTTTCACATACCACCGGCCGTCCCAACAACCAGTTCGATGTCATTTCGATCGGTTTTTGACCACAAGGTTGATGATTTTGGAATCCTAAACACCCGTTTATACATACTCACGAAATTTTGAGGTGTTTGGGGGCTGGTGAAAGGAGTGAACTCTTCAAGAAAGCACTAGAGGTTCGAAACCAACGGCCTATCATCGGTTCAATCGTTTCTTTATGTTCGATCCCGGTGGTGCATGGTGGCGGTTTTGTTGGATTCTCAAGACCAATAGCTACGGTTATGTAGCATCGGTCAACATGTCATATTCACCTATACCTATCATCATTCAAATGCTTAGTTACGAGTGTAACAGTATGCATTTTGTTAACTAGATTGTGTTAACAATGAAAACCTTTATCGTCCACATGTTCATGTGCCAAAGTGCGTCACCACAACGCATTATGACGGGTTATAAATGATGAGTATGACATGCGCTTTCACTCATAGTTCGCTTAAAATATACCTTGGCAGACGATCTCGTAAGTCACTTTGATGAGCCAGTCTTCTCGTCGTTAGGGGGAGATGCGAATGATCATGTTCGAGTAGAACGACTTGGAATTGTCGTAGTTTGTCCCTACTGTGCCTCACCAAGTTCCCTAAAGTGACGAGATTAAATACATGCTGCAAACATGTCTGCAAGGATTGTGTCCGATCATAGACGTTCGTCATCTATAAATGGTGATATGGTAACCACAAATTGTGGTAGATGGTTTTACTAGGCCGTGGATCTCATAGAGTATTGGGATGCCACTTGGTTCGATAAATACTCTCGCTAAGAATGTATGCGAGTTTGGTACATGAAACTTGATCATCTGATCAAATGAACTCATTCGTCTCATGTGATTCTGGATTATAGTCATTATTGGGGGACGCCTCAATAAATGCTAATCCATAAAGAGTACTCTATGAATAAAGTCGGTTCATGAGGACGTGGAATATGAGTTTAATCGAACCATACTTCGTTGAAAATCTTCAACGTTGTAGCCTTGGCCTAAAATGGAAACATATGCGACTCCAGTATAAACAAAGTGATAGCCCTTTGTTGGAGTGGTGCCGACACTCCAAAGATAAGATCTATCTGTATACTTTGTTAAAGCGAGTGAGAGAAAGAGTTAAAATCACCTCATGGCGCGAGGTTTCTCATGAACGCACTGGAATCGACTACGATGACACGAAACTTAGTTGTGCTATCGTAATGGATGTTATAGCATCCACTATCTTTTCAGTTAGATAGTTTCCCAAAAACTGACGTGCAGCTTGTGGTTAAATCTTATCTTAGTGGGGGAACTAAGTTAAGTGATAAAAAGGATCTCGTGGTGGATCAGACTCAAATCAAGTGGCTCCTGACCACGGAGCGCGTCGACAAGTGATTGTCGGGAACACATACTAAGTATATACTTGATTTGGAAGAGATATGAAGTTTTTGCGTGTAAAACTAAAGATTTATAGTGATGTACTCTTGTGAGACTAAGAGATTCCGCCAAATCCAAAGTTAAGAATGAAAGGATCTTGGGAACACTTGATGATGCGTATTCATCAATCGGTTTAAGACAATCTAAGGGACGGTTTCCCTAAGAGACGAGAAAGTAATGCCTATATGATTCCCAATGATTAGTCGAAGTCGTCATAAGACTTGGCTCACTTAAGTGATGATGCAGTCTTAAGAGAAAAGTACGGTAGTATGTACTCATGTTTGACTCGATGTACTCATTCGTAATAATCCGGTAAAGCCACTGTGATGATGGCCTAGGATGCGCTCGCGCAATGTCTGTGATTGACAAGAAGCTTGAAGCTCGCTCTATCTCAATAAAAAGAACATTTGAAAACTGATACACGAATCTGCCCAGAATGTGTTGGTCTATCTCCCATGACATACAGGGCAGCTCACTTGCTGGAAAATGGTGAAATTGGTACCATTGGAAAGGTTTGTGTCTACTTTAAGGAAACCAACCATTTGATCACATCCATCATGTTGAATGACATATGACTATTGTTGCAAAGTAGGACAGGATATGTCCGATAATTTGCTAAGTCAACTTCGATAGAGCTTTGTGATCTGCTCAGGTCGATCTAGGTTACGTACTGTATGTGAATGAAAAGCTATGAGTGTAGTTTTCATAATTCTTACAGTTTCATTGATGCCTATTGAATCGAAGAAGTTATGACTGATTTAGTGCATGAAGGTCAAGACTTTCGAAAACTTGATAAGTCTTTAGCGAATCTGCACTTTGGATGTGTCACGCTCTTTTTGTCCTTAGACCAAGGATTGTTTTTTCCCATTGGGTTTTCACTTGGTAAGATTTTTAACGAGACAACCTATGAGAACATCCATACAATGATGCGTTGTATTTCTATTCAACTTAGACAAGAGGTATTTTTCCCACTGAGTTTTTCCTTGGTATAGTTGTGAGGGCAACTTGGCATCCAACTCCTATGATTTGAGGTACTCATCAAGGGGAGTCGTTATGTATACATCAGGGGGAGTATACATGACATGTTACATTGGTGCGTTGCAATCTTTTCCTTATCAAGCCTTTATTTTTCCCATGATATTTTATTTTGGCTTGGAATAGGTTTTTACGAATGCAACATTTTCTACACCATTGTTGTATTAGTGCTCGACACAGGGGGAGTGTTCCGGAAATTATTATTCCCGTGATTTGTCTTACCTAATACTGATTGTAGATACATAGATGGAAAATTCTAAATCTTTCTAGAGGTAGAATCTTATTAGACGTCTTACCTTATCTAGATATCCTATATATGGAAGAACTCTCATTGTAATGCTATATAAAAGTCACTCTATGATTGTTATGAATACAATTGATTGACTCTATTTACAGAGCTTTTACTTTCAGGTGAAACAAAATGTAAAATAATTGAAAATAATTAAAATTTTACCATTTAAATAGATATATAATTGATTACATATTAAATTTAAAATATTGATATAGATATAAGATAATCCATAATATCGAGAATATCTTAGTGTAGAAATTTATAGTAATATTAGAACAAAATAAAAAAAATAACATAATATAACCACTAGAAATCCATCAGTTGAAAATTTTAAAAAATTGACGTGTACAAATAAACCATAATATCCATAATATTTTATCTTGCCTTCATAGGCCCCCACCAAACCAGCCTTAACGATAGATTAATCACTCAAACGTCCAATACAGACGCCTAGGCCATAATCAAAACGGCACAAGAACTTCTAAGAATTAATCGGAAGATTAATCGATCTAAACAAAAATTTTTAGAACACCGGTTCCATATCATAAAAGATTGTATATACTTTATTCAAACAGTTTTTTTCCAGCTTTTAATTCATAGTTTATATTTCTTGTACTTCTTTTATTTTAAAATTGTGTTTTTGTATATTTCAGGGTTTTACTTTTTTTTACTTCTTTTTTAAGAATTTTCTTTTAATTTTATACTCAATTGTTTAGTAAATTATTTACTTCAAATTTTTATTACTTTTTGTAATTTTAACTTTACCATTTATATTTTGTTGGACGAATTGTCCACCTTATTCTTTTTATTCTCACTTGATTCAAATTGGAGATAAAAAATTAATTTTAAACTCGCATTATCAAAATATGAAGAACAAAAAATTACAAAAAAAATCATTATATAGTTTTTATTAAATAATCTCTATTAAACCTATATTAAATATCTTCCTTCAGCTTCAACTTCATGGATCTTAACATCAAAAGATAGCGAAAAAACAGGAACCATCAGAGACCAGAAATTTATCCCCAGAAGCATTAAGCTTGTGTACGGTCCGCATCATGGTTTGAACTTTCTTTATATAGAAAGATCACATCACTTGGTTCCTTCTACACATCTATAAAATAATATGTAAATAGAAATTAAATGACCAAAAACGAAAAAAAAAAAAGAAGTTGAATTTCTGAATTAAAAAAAATAAAAGTAAGGAAAAGGCTCAGAATTTATATGGGTTTGAGAAATTATCATCACTGTCTATTATCAGAGTGGTGCATGACTTTCTCTATAGTTTCATCACAGCCAATACTAAAATTGAGATTAATTGAAAAACCAACAAAAAAAAGATGAAAAATAAAAATAAAAATAAAAATAAAAACTGTGTGCGTGTTGGAGTTCATGAAGTCGAAGAAGGTTCAGAGGAGAGAGTTTCGGGATTTATATTAATGGGGAGGGTGGCTTGAGCTGCCAACAAGAAAACCCTAATTGTTAACCTATCCTCCTGGTATTCAAATTACGGTTTGAACCTTGGGCCATTTGTACTGGGCCCAATCACTAGAGCGAAAGCACCCGGCCTGGACATGCTGGGTCTAGTGAACATAATTTACTGGGTCACTAGAAGAACGGGGCTTCTTCAAGTCGGTGAATCAAGAAGAGAGAGATTACAAATTAATCTTACCAAAACTCTATGCTCTTATCCAAAACGTTCTGTCCTAAATTTAAATTTATTACTCAATAGTCTTGTGTCGAATAGGGGTGTTAATAGAACTTCGAAAACCGACCAACCAATCCGAACCATTCCGCACCGAACCGAAAATCCCCGACCGAAAATAACCCCGAACTTGAAACTTACAAACCGAAAACGAAATCGAATTAATTCGGGTTTAGATAACTTAAAATCGAATCGAACCGAACTAACCCGAATTATTTATATTATAAAAAATTTTATTTATATGACAAAATTTTTAAACTTATAAAATAATATATCTACACATATATTGTAGTTTTGATAAAAACAATGATTAAATATATCAATTAAAGATCTATCTATTATTTTAGAACAAGTTTTATTAATATAATTAATTTTTTGTTACTTTATTAAATAAATATATATATATATATATATATATAAATTAAATATGTTTGGGTCAAAACCGAATTTGACCGAACTAATCCGAAATCGAAATATTTGGGGAGGGTTTGGGTTTTGAGTTTTGAAAACCGAAACCGACCGAAACCGAAACCGAATTTTAAAGTTTGGGGAGGGTTTGGGTTTCGAAAATTTTACCCCGACCGAAACCGAAAACACCCCTAGTGTCAAATAGGGCCATAGACGAGGCGAACTGCACCGGACTTTCACTGAGTTCGGCTCGGCTCGAATTTATTCGAACCTTAGGTTCAATTACGCTCAAAACTTTCAAACCTCAATATTTGAGGTTTGATTCGGCTCGAAAGCTAATTTTTTTTATAATTCGATTTGATTCGGCTCGAATTTTCGAACTGTTCGAATATAGTTCGATTCGGCTCGAATTAAGTCCACTATAACTCCATAAGTCCAGAATCTAATATACCAATCCGAACGGTTGAGTCCGATTCGCCGAAACCGAATGGTTCGGCTTAAGATGGGAGATGTTTATGTCTAGGGCCAATGCCCCTCGAATTGAGCCGAACCGTTCGGTCCGATTCGCCGAATCCTATTTTATAGGGTTCGACTCAACGTTTGGTACCCTGAATAGAGCCACGAACCGAGTTTTTTTCGAGCCGAATCCTTCAAACCAAATCGCTTTTAACTTTGTTCACAACCGTAGTCTCAAACAATGTGTATATATGCATAGGAAATTTGTAGGAAGCTCCAATAGTATTTTTTACGGAGCTTCTTTGCATATGTGGCATCGATCAAATATGCTAATCAGACCCATATATTATAAAGAACAAAAAAAAAAAAATTAAGAAACACTATTGAAGTTCCTTAGAAATTCTATATATCTGTATATTTTTTATGCAGTCTAGAGGATATACATTGCATAATGTTAGATTTTCCAATAAATAGATTGGATACTTTAAATTTTAAGATGAAATTTCTTTATACATAGATTAGAATTACCTAAAGGGAGAAAATGATATAAACACAAAAGAATATTGTGTTGAGCTTTCTAAGAGATATGTCAAAATATTTTACAGTATATGTTGATTTTTCTATAAATGTGTTAGAATTATTGAAAGACACAATATATCTGAAACACTTACACACATACAGTCTTACAGATATAATAAAGTTTAAATGTTTTCATGACTATGTTAAATATTAGCTGAATGTACAGAATAATAGAAACACATAAAGGGTATTAAGGAGACTTTCTTAGAGATATGTTAAATGTTTTGGAATATATGTTAAATTATGATTTTCTAATGGGAAGGACCAATAAAAAAATATCAAAGAATTAGTAGATTGTGGGAATACAAAACACAATTACCACACTGCAAAATCTTCTCACCGCGGCACCACTCAATCGAATAATAATTCAGATTAAATAGAAATGCCAGAAAAAAAAATTAAAAATTTGGTCACTTAAAGACACCGGTCCATTTACTCATTTAGCTCTTATATATTCATCACGAGTTCATAGTGCATCATGGACCGATCCATAGTATAAATTACGATGCTCAACACTTGGGAAACTACAATTACAATAATCGAAGCAACAATGCACTGTATTAAAATCATTCGATCTATTGACCATCCAAACCATCTATAAATTTCTAAACATTTTGCTTTAGAGACGACAAAAATTGTTGCATCACCTGTCCTCTGCAACAAATAATGTCATGTTTACAATAGATGAGATTGCCAAAATCCTTATTTGCCAAAACCTCTTCCACTATACTCCAACAATATCAACTTTCTTAATTACCATGTGAGATAACTAAAACTTGTCTTTGAGGTTACTGACATCCTAAAAGGCGACGTCTCGTCAAAGTTAGAAGCCTAATATTCACCTGGAGATATATATATAAATGTGTCGAATATCAGAGGTTAGATGAAAACGTTATCTGTATTTTAACCGAGAAGATGATGATAATTTATATCTGTGATGAGATTTCTTTGCATCGTATAAACCACTATCACTCGCACTCCCTTCAATAAGCTCATCATGCACGTCCGAAAATTCTTCAGTCCGTGACTTCAAGGGGACGAGATGGCTATCATCCTTGGATTTCTTCTTACGCTCCTCATACTTCTTTACGTTTTCGGATATTTGATGGAAAGTTCTGTTGATTTTTGCCAGCCCTCTTTCGACTGGCTCTACCACGTGCGAAACTGTGAACTTCAAGTCATCCACGATCTAAAAAAACAAAGAAAAATGGGTTGGTCAAGACCAGTAAAAAAAGAATATGTGATATTAAAGATAATCACTATAAACTGCCTTTGAGATCTGATCTAACTTCAATACAAAAATACCTCACCTTATCTTCCAAAATTACAATTAATTCTTAAATTGTTACAGAAACCCCCTTGAGGTTTATATTCACCTCAAATGAACCACCCTCTCGAGGGATGCAATTTGTAAGAGACAATTGCATGTCCGCCATCCAGGGATATTTCTAATGTTGAAAGACTGGTTTTTGGTACCAAACCCAATAAAAAAGGGATAATTACAAAAAGTACCCTTGAGATTTGATCAAATTACAAATAAACCCATATAAGTTTCAAAGTTACAAAAAATACCCCTGAGGTTTGATTCGGTGATTATCAAATTACGGGCCAACTGAAATATTTTTATAAAGGTGGAGGGGTTTTGAAATGTTTTTTTACTTGTGAAAGGAGGTAATGTAAGACAAAATAAAATCTCGGCAATTTTTAATAACTTTTTGAAGTTCGCTGAGTTTCTTGTAATTGGGCCGAACCTCAAGGGAAATTTTCACTTAGCCCTATATATATATATATGAGTCATGTTCCATGATGTATGTGTTGATTTTACAATATCAATCACGTATTGTGACATGACAATAGCAATTATCTCAAACTCATCGCCGTCTCATGATATTTTCCATATAAATGGAAAAACCTATGATGTTGACGGTTTTGGAATTTCGTTCTATTTCTCCTTCATATGAAGGTTGCGACAGGAAGGGCATCCGGCGTAAAACTTTGCCACTTTGTTATTTGCATGAGTTATGGTGTTAACTAATTTTAGACAATTAAACGACACTATAATCTTCATGCCACCGACCCCAACATAGTTGGGATTAAGGTGCTGTTGATGATGATGATATATATATATATATATATATATATATATATATATAAAAGAAAGAGTTAAGTCAAAAAACAAATAGCAAGGGACATTGATCTCACAATTTCACCACTCCCAAATACCACATCACGAACACTTTGGTGAAGCCTCGGACGCTGATCTCCCTCTTCGTGCCAAGAAAATCGGAGTCTGGTAGATCTTTCAGAATCCTGAACCTCGTCGGGATCTGGTGGCGTCCCTAAAGATGCATAATCTGCCATCACAGCTACATTTCTTACACATCTCTCTCCACGTTTATAAGGTGCAGCTGGGAAAACAGAAAGATGTACAACGGCAGCAATACCCATCTGATTCACAAGACTAAGTTGAGAAACTTGCTAAGAAAAAAAAAAACTATAAATCTTTATGGAAGGCGCCTACTTATTTTAAAAGAACTGGAGCAATTTTTCCATTCTTCTTTCTTTTTTCTTTCATTTAATGTCATCAACTACTCATCATAATCTCTCTCATTCGCCAAACAAGTAAAAGAAATAAATAAATAAACCCGGAAACTTAAACTGATAAAAATACTACTACCCACACACCTCAATACAAATGATATAGTCTTGTATGCGTGTCTTCAAAACCAGCGCCAATGATCCCTTTAAAGCTCCAAAAGAAAAAAGGAAAGCAACAGCTATACCCTGCCACCACGTCAGGAATACGATCGACTTGAATGTCAAAAACTTGGCCAAAGGTTTGATTGGTGCCAACCTATTCTTGATAACAGAATAAAACTGCACAAGGCAATATAAGGCCCAAGTCTGGCTGAAATTCAGAACAACCGCCAAATATGGATAACTGCAGGCAGAGAACAAGCCTTCAGAATTATTAATAAAATTCCAAAAAAAAAAAAAAAAAAAAACTCAGCCTTCAGAATGTTGTACGTATGAAAAAATGCTTAGCGGCATATTAGCAAACTGAGTGGGAGAAAAATGTCAAGTTAAGCCAAGCAGTAGAATACAACAACTTACGCATATCCCCATTCAAACTTGCCTTCCCCATAAATGCCTAAAAATTCAAAAAACATCGCCAGGAAAGCACATATCATTTTTAATATCATCTGCAAAAGTAGTAGGTACTTCGGTTACAGTTATGAAACATTGAAATAACAAAACATGTCCAGAATCTATTGAGAATGGAGTGTGTACATATTGAACAATGCCGATTTTCACGGCTTGATAGAAGTCAGAGCCGAGGTTCCAATCCCTTAGAAAGCAATTGAGTGGAAAAGGATGTTCGACAACTCCATAGGCATAAGCTTCATCTAGAAGAGGTATGCTGGAAGTGGCCAAGGACTGTTTTTCCATGAACTCAATGGTGCTTTCCTCTCCACCTGCAAGACATGATATGCTCACACAAATTTAAAGAGACATTTTAAGGAACTTAAAGAAATGTTTTAACCAAAACAAGCTCAAGATAAAATAACACCCAGAAAATGCCAATATGAGGGAGAAAGTATATCCGCAGACATACCTAAGCAAGCTATCAGATATCTTTCAAAGCAATACAAAGCAAAAGCCTCATAGCAATCTCGTATAATTTCGCAGTTGAAAGCAGCATCAGAATTTAATAAAGATAAGAACTGTTCACAAAGAAAAGACATTAATAAGAAAAAAGAAGTATTGAAGCCACAGAAAAAAAAAGGGCTGCCAAAGCTCAGGCACTACAAAGAACATTCAAGGAGTCAATTCTGAAAACGAAGAAGAACGTAAATTAGACTAAAATCTTTGTAAAATGATAGGGAAAAAAAATCAGTGCCACATATAATGTGGCTTGATCAGGCAAATGGACGAACAAAAAAGAAAAGTGAGTCCCCAAGAAATATTTATATCTGTTCAACAGCATCAAGTAGTTGAACAGAAATATCTCATCTCATGACCAATCAAAGGCTCTAATGTATAGGCACACTGCAAACATAACCCTACACTAGCTATAGTTACCGATTCCACTGCATAAACAGGAACCATCAGAATGAGTCCGATCAAGAATTTCTGCTCCTGAAATGCAAGAAGGAATACCAGTTAACACTAAAAATATAAAGAGCGGGAATGAAACAAACTTATTCAATGAATACAGAGAACCGCTATGTATCGCCGCAGCATATAATAATGAATCAAATTAACCAAAGAACGTTAAGTAAAAAGGCTAATACTAACCTCGGGCTGATTGTACGAAGCTAAATGCTCGAAAATAAGGTACATAGAAAGAACAAGAGCCACCATTACAAATATAGCGGCACTTGTAACTGCCCAGTTGTAGAGTGATGAAGTCCCAGCACTCAAATCTACAGGCCAAAATCTCGACAACCTGTCCGTTGATTCACCAAAAGTGGCAAGACATAGTAATGACACTAAAACCGCACCCCATCCCATCGCAGACTTCAAGCTTCTAAGAGCATCAACAAAAAATATCGGGGAGGTTTTCGTCAATTAAAGAACATAAAGACAAATTCAACAAGACCTGTCAACTAGATCGGGCCACTTGCCTCTTTGAAAATATTGCCAAATCAATAAAAGCAAAAGGAAAAACAGCTAAACAGAACACCACGGCAGCTCCCACATTGACTTGATTCGCTGATCGCAACACATGAAAACCGTATTCCTACACAGAAAATCGCTTTCCAACATTAAATATTGGGTTCTAAGAGTTTACCCTAATAATCAGCACTAAAACAACACACAGACAACAAAATATAGCACATGCCAAAAGATGAACATTCATATGCCCCCCAATCCCAACATCTTTACCAATAGAACTTTTCCATACATCCAACAACAAGAAAGTCAAACCACAAATTTGCCAAATCATACATAAATACTAGAAATCAGCAATAAAGAATAAAATTCCAACAAAACCCTAATTTATGTACATTAAATTTCACAAAGTTAGACCAGCAATGTACAAAGTTCGCAGGTCAGGCTTGAACCTCTTCTCAATCGAATTTTCCACACAAAAACCGACAAGGAACGAAAGAATCCTCCAACTACGAATTGTGTTCTCCGATTTCCTATTTATTGATTGAATAAAACTGCACATAAATTATATATATATATATATATGGATAATTAATTGGTCAGATTACAAATAATACTCCGAAATCTCAACGATCGTGCTGAGTGTGTAGATATTTACTTGTAAGATTTTCTGTATCTATCAACTTTGCTTCGTCGATTGGCACTTGAAGAAGCCAACATGCTAAGCTATGGTGACAGCAAGCAAACCACGCACAGCTCCATTACGTGGCAGGCAGATCTTTTGGGTAGGGGGAGTATCGCACCTGGCTGTGTCAAATAGAGTTGTCGTTCTCGCACCACCGAAACATATAGAGTACTGCACGCACTGTAGGTGTCGCGTTACTTGACGAGGTAAATTGGTCATTACATCTTACTAGATGGGTGAAATAAAATTTATTTCATTCTGTATCTTTGTTCGATTTAACTAATCCCTCTGTATTTAACATTATTGTCATCATACCACCGTGACGATACTGTAATTAAAATTAAAATAATTAAATTATCATATTATTTTATTAGGGAAAAAATATATGGGTTTCAAAAATGTATCAACTGCCAATGCTGAGCCGCCGGGCCTACAGTTAAAAAGAACAAAAAATTCTGTTGACCACCAGAAAGTATGCTGGCAGGCCCAAAAAAAAAGCCTTCGTCGGCCCATCGAAAAGCAGACCGGCGAGCTTGTAATTAGAAAAAGAAAAAAAAAATTGTCCGACCATCAGAGGTCTGCCGGCGGCCCACCAGGAAGCATGTCGGTAAAAAAAAAAGAAAACAAAAAAGAAATAAACTATCCTATCACCAGCGACGGCCCTAGAGGAAAGCATGCCAACACCCAAGAGGCCCCCTAAAAAAAATAATGACCAACCATCGGTTGTCTGCCGTCGGAAAGTAGGTTGATGGACCTGCCGTAAAAAAAATATATTGACCGGCCGTCGGAGGTCTGACATAGGAGCCCATTGGAAAGCAAGCTGAGAGGCCCATCCTGTTAAAAAAACTGGCCGGCTGTCGGAGGTCCACCGGCGCGGCTCGTCGGAAAGCAGGTCGGTGTGTCTGCCGCAGAAAAAAAATTAGTCGGCCGCTGGAGGTTTGCCGGCGCAGGCGCGTTAAAAGTAAAAAAATGGTCAGTTGCCGGAGCCTCAGGATGTGGCAACATGCCGGAAGTCGTCGGAGAATAAAAAAATAGAGGTTTAGTTGTCCCTTTAATTTAATTTAATATTTTAAGGGTGTTTTTAGAATTTATTGTTGTTGAACATTTGATATTATTATTTAATTCAATATATAGGTGACGGGAGGCGTAACATGGTCTTTGCAGGTGCACACCACGACCAAAAACGCCACTGTTCTTCATATTATATAGATTAGAGATAACGTGTGCCATAATGGCACGATGACGGCGCCATTGAGTTAAAATAATTAGATTACCAGATTACCTTGCTAGAAAAAAAATATGTGGGTTTTCGGAAATCTATCAGCAGCCTATGCCTGCCGTTTAAAAAAGGGAGAAATAATATTGAAATTAAATTTCTATATGTAAATTCATTTATTCCTTCCAAGTCTTTTTTCCATATCATTTTCTATGAATTGAAATTAAATTTTTATATTGAAATTAATTCATTCCTTCCAAATATTTTTCAATATTAATTCCAATAAATTTATAATCCAATTAAATTATTTCATACTCCAATTAATATCATACATGTCTCTTCTTTTCAAATTGAATCATTCTTTTCAAATAAGTATATTTTCGTATCAATTGCTATGAAATGAATCTATATGTACACAACGTATATAAAACGTATAATTATAAAGCATTGTTTGGCAAAGAGGTTTTTGAGCTAAACTTAAGAGAGGAGGAGTGGGCACGGGTACAACCATCGAGTACTTGAACTCGAGCGGGTACACCATCCCGAGTAAATCGGGTAGCGCAATCGGTGAAGGAATTCGAGTTCCAAGCCCGATGGTGTTGTGTGTTGTGTTTGTATTTTTTTTTTCTTTTGTCTTTTTTTTGGTTTGGTTTTGCAGGTACTAGACGAAGAAGGCCAATGAAGAAGAAGACCATGTTTGGTATTTTACAAACATATCCATTTAATATACTCTTATATTATTTTTCACTTTACAGTTTGGTATTTTACAATTTAGTCCTTGAATTTTTAGGTAACTAGCATTTACTAGCATTCATTTATTAAAAGTTATTTTTAATGAAATGGTATGTTTTTATTTTAAATATTGTATGTAATTTTATGTATTAAAAAAAATAAAATTCGGGTACTAAGGTACCACTCCCTCCACTTAGAGTAGTGTTAGAGTAGAATTGGGTAGTTTTGAGTTGGAGGGTTTTTATTGAATAGAGGTGATGTGGCACCCAGGGTATTAAGGTACCACTCCCTCCTCTCTAAAAAGTTTTGATAATAGTAGATGTTTATATTTAAGAACATGGGAGCCAGATACACATCTCGTGATTTAACGGTAGCGATCTTGTGGAAGTAGATTGTTATCAGAAAGTCGGTGTAAGGCTTGGAGCAAAAAAAAAAAAAAGATAATAGTAGAGGCTTAGCAAGTCAAAATCTCTAGTAACGGCGTTTGACAAAAAGAGGTTTGGAAGAGCATCAAAAAGCTAATCTTGAAAAAACTTTTTGAAGAGTTTTTTCAGAATATTTATAGAAAATGACTTTTCTCTACCTATTTACTGGCCATCAGAGGTCTGTCGGCGGCCCATCGAGACGTATGTCGGCAAAAAAAAAAAAATTAAACTATCCGATCACCAGTGACGGCCCCAGAGGAAAGCATGCCAACACCTAAGAGGCCCACAAAAAAATACTGACCAACCATAGGTTGTCTACCGCCGGAAAGTAGGTTGATGGGCCAGCCGTAAAAAAAAAAAATATTGACCGACCGTCGGAGGTCTGACATAGGAGCCCATTGGAAAGCAGATTGACAGGCCCGTCTTGTTAAAAAAATTGGCCGGCTGTCGGAGGTCCACCGGCGCAGCCCGTCGGAAAGCAAGTCGGCGGGTCTGTCGTAGAAAAAAAAAATGGCCGATCGTTGGAGGTTTGCCGGCGCGAGCGCGTTAAAAGTAAAACAATGGTCAGTTGTCGGAGCCCCAGCATGTGGCAACATGCCGGAGGTCGCCGGAGATTAAAAAAAATAGAGGTTTAGCTCTCCCTTTAATTTAATTTAATATTTTAAGGTTGTTTTTAGAATTTGTTGTTGTTGAACATTTGATATTATTATTTAATTCAATATATAGGTGAAGAGAGGCGTAAAATGGTCTTTGGAGGTGCACACCATGACCAAAAACACCATTGTTCTTCATATTATAGACTAGAGATAACTTGTGCCATAATGGCACGATGACGGTGCCATTGAGTTAAAATAATTAAATTACCAGATTATCTTGCTAGAAAAAAAAATATGTGGATTTTCGAAAATTTATCGGCGGTCTACGCCTGCCGTTTAAAAAATGGAGACAAAATATTGAAATTAAATTTCTATATGTAAATTAATTTATTCCTTCCAAGTATTTTTCCAAATCATTTTCTATGAATTGAAATTAAACTTTTATATTGAAATTAATTTATTCCTTCCAAATATTTTCCAATATTAACTCCCATAAATTTACAATCCATTTAAATTATTTCATACTCCTATTAATATCATACATGTCTCTTCTTTTCAAATTGAATCATTCTTTTCAAATAAATATATTTTCGTATCAATTGTTATGAAATGAATCCATATGTACACAACTTGTATATCACTAGGACTTAATGTCTTTTTAAATTAAATCACTCATTCTAAATTATTACTCTTACATATAATTTTTTTTAAATTGAGGTTAAATTTTATATAAAACGTATAATTATAAAGAATTGTTTGGCAAAGAGGTTTTTGAGCTAAACTTAGAAGTTTTGATAATACGTCCGCATGGGCACCTCAACTGGTTCCTCGGTGGCAGATTGCTACAAGGACGCAGGTTCGAGTCCTGGCAGCCGCAGTGTGGGAGTTTTATCCCTCCAATGTGGGGGATAGCTCCTTGTGGGCACCAGGCACTGTTCCTCCCACCTAGTGGGCCGTTGAGTCACCATGATTTAATTCCTCCACCAATCCCTTTCGGACTGGGGGGTGGGGGCCCTGGGGACGAGGGATTTCGCCTTTTGCGACAAGAAGTTTTGATAATACTAGAGGCTTAACAAGTCAAAATCTCTAGTAACAACGTTTGACAAAAAGAGGTTTGGAATAGCATGTGTGTGTGCGCGCACGCGTGCGCGAGGGGTGCCTAGTCACACATTCACTCATGTCTCACTTTTGAATAAGAGTTTGTCCACATCTCTTTATATACTCACAATTTTTTCCTTCTTTTTCCAATGTGGGATAACATCTCAACCCCATTTCTAAAGGGTTCACTTTGGAACATTATATCTCATTCATACCTCAATCAGTTTGAGTGTTCTTACATGTTTTGGAAACCTCGTACGGAGTACTACGTATTCCAACTAAGTGCCGACTTTAACTCGTAGTCGAGCCCACTTAAAATTGCCTCTCAAATGGGCTGCTCAAAACAGCCTATTTCCTCTATTTTTCCAACAATCCCCCACATGAATGAGATTGATGATCCAGCAGTACACGTTAGACACGGAGTTGACTTGGTGATAGTTACTGCGGTTAGACATTGCATAGGATAGGCGGAGTATGCTCCTTGAACCTTCCCTCGAAAAGATATATTCTTCTTACTCGCTAGACAGTATGACTATATGCCTTTGAATTGTCCGACCGATTGTGTAAGTGATCGTATATCCTTCACAAGTGCCCTCCCTGACTTATTATGTTCTCATTATTGTGCCCGTTTTGGCCGTGGACACCGTCCTGGTTCTGCGAGAGTTTCTAAAGAATTGTGCATTGCAATTCTTCTTTGAAGCGGCCCCTCTTCACTCCAACATAGGTGATTCTCTTTAAGTGTTTTGAGTAAACCCATATTTTACTCCACCCGACTATACGTTGTCTACTTAAGAATCATTAAAATCATAAGCTTAACCTCTCCCTACGGGTATCACTGTTTTCATCCTATGAATGGTCAGTTCGGGGAACACCCACAGTGATCGTGCCCAGTTTTATGAATTGGTTGTCCCATTGAACCTATATCTTGGGATCTCCAGTCAGCATAGGTTGGGTATCCTCCATAAAACCATTAGCTCATGGCAATAGACTCATTCCTCTTGATGATGTATCAACAAGGTCTTTTGATAACCCTTTGGTTACGGATCCCCGATGTTATCTCTTGACGAATCGTAGTCAATAGTGATAACCAATGTTGATAGCAAAATGATATTATGTCTTTGCCTCATATGACGAGACTTACCATTATACTTTTGCTATGTGCCCTGTCAATCGTAGATTGACTATCACAATAAATACATATTGAGGTCATATCTTTGCCCATTTTGGAATATCTTCTAGAAATTGATATTGCATTATGCCTCTTATGCATATTTGTCTAAGGTTATGAACTCAGATTCCTTTGTAAATCGAGCTATAACAGTCTATTTTAAAGATTTCCATTTCACTGCTGCACTAGCTAGTGTGAAACATATTCACTATTTAGACATTAAATTCATAATGTCAGATATCTAATTTGCATTACTATATCATTTTAATAGTTTTTGAATATCTCATATCATGCAGCATATATAAAATAATCTTTATATCAATGTAATCACCAATTGGTAATTAGTTTCTTGATTACTCGTGTATCCACATAGTCTACTCACGATATAGACTGTGTTTAGTCTTGTACAATTCACTTAGTGCATAAGACTTTTAGTTACTCTTGAAAGATCAGTTACCTTGTGCTTGGATAGATGCACCATATCCATTGACATTCCAACTATACTAGAATTGATTCCGTTGATCTTTCCAAGATTCATGTCATCATAGTATGACTGACCTCATATGAGACATTGTGAACGACTTGAGATTTTACATCTTAAAATCATCTCTTTAGTCTCATATATTTATCTTTCTGATTTTGTTGAATTGATCCCCTTGTCATTATTGTCAGCAATAACTCGATCATTCATGTTTATTCTTAAATTGACATAGTCGTCATGTGTATTTAACATATACACAATTGACACATTTATTGTCTTGAATCTTTTTGACATTATACATTGGCATTTTTAACGCTTTGAACTTATGTTGCCAACTATTAACTGAGACTTCAATTTCTCATAGATCAAATTACTAATTTTAAGCATCCCCAAAATTCGAAATTTTTCATTAACTACATTACCAAATTTGAGCTTCCCAAAATTGGTACTTTTTGGTCATTTAATCACCATATTTGGATGTTGTCAAATCGGATATTTGATCACATCATTTGAAGTCATTGCTTGACACCACAATGTCAAAGATTTTATGCCACTATTTTAGGGTCAATTTAGATTCAAAATAATTTGACTGAGTTGCGGACTTTCAACCGTTGCGCTAGGCACGTATGCCTCCGGTTCTTCCAAGTTGGCTTTTCTCATAAACGCCATTTAGAAAGGCTGCATGTATGTTCATTTGATATACTTCTACATCCTGCAAAGCAGCAATAATATATATCATAATAATGAACTTTGTTCTCGTTATTCGAAAATATATCTCACAGTATTTTAGGCTTTCACGTTACTACAACCTCAGTTAGTAGTTTCGCCTCTTATATATCCATGGATCCATTTAATTTTTATTTTCCAATTGAATTCAATTTGGATCCTAGTGGTATCCATTCCAGAGGAAGATCCATCGAATATTAAATAAAATTCTACACAACAGAATTATTTTTTCTCTCTTATATGACCATATGAAGAGTGTATACGGCATTGTAAATTATCTTCTAGCACGCATGTTAGAAATTTCAGACGTAGTGATTTTCCAAGTTCAAGCCCTTTTGCTTCAACCTTTAAAACCACTTGGTGATTCATTTCACATTGATAAATCCACGATATTTCATAATTGATTTAGTTTTTAAATCAGTTATGCGTTTGATACAATCTTTTCCTAAACTCGATTAGTACATACTGATATGTCAGACTATCAGATTTTTACACAACGGATTTATACGCATCATGCATCATGTGCGTATCCAGTGAAGATGCAGTCGACTGTCTTGGGTCAATCCTTCACTTGCTTTGGCTTAGGAACTTTTGCCTTAGCCAGAAACCCCCATATTTTTAGTATTTCTAAAATTATTTTACTACATTTCAGAACTAATAGGAAATTTCAATTATTTCCTAGCATGGTATCTTGTTTTAAATTAACTAGTCTCCACATGACTAATATCCTCATATTCAGAGATAGTTTGAACTGATTGACATCGTTTTTGCGTCTCCGTTGGAACACAATTCAACCATCTTAATTTCTGGATTAAGTTTGTTTTGCATCTCGAGCTTTTAGAATGTAAATTTCTCTTTTTAGCTTCATTCTTACTCATTATCGAGTACACGTAACAAATGTATCACTATATTTATAGAGTAATCACATTTCTTATTACAACCTCTCATAAGAGAAGGTTTCATCATCATTGCTACAAGGTTTCATCATCATTTAAAACCCTCTGGTTTTAATATTTGATTAAAGAACTTTTATGTTTTTAGCATTAAAATTCAATTATTGAATTTCTCTGAAATTTCAGCATGGTTACAAGGAGAACCAAAAATTCTTAGCACAAACGCTGATACACCACCTTAAACCCATATTCAGTGATCCTCTATCAATCGATGCATTAGGGTTAACAAGATCTCAAATTTCTCCGAAGTTTCAGCGTATAGAGCTAATATCAATATTTATCGTGTTAGGTATCACATGGATCACCGTAATAGGCTCGTGTGTCGCTGTCGCAGCAGACCGAAACCAACACGAGAATATATAATTTAACTGAGAGAACGAATCCAACCAAAAAATTATAATTCTCAAGCCGACCCACAATCTGTACTCACTAGATACCAGACGCGTTAGATTTTTAACGTCCGAGCATCCACAAGAATTTAACATTCCAATGATTATTTATTTGCAAATAATCAAACGATAACTAAACAAAATTAATTATAAAATGATGTTGGAATAATCATTCGTGCAACACAATATCCAATTATATAGTTGATACTTCCTTGTCTCGGTCAGGAGTGTACAAAAGTGATGGGCAAATCACACAATTCACGTAAGATGTGACTCTATTCCATAAATTTAAAGGTCAGATAATTATTAATTATATAATTTAACAATTAAATTATTGACATAGCTTATGTGCCATATAATACCATCAGTCACATAAAATTTCTTTTTATATCACGTGAGCCCATAAGCACTTTCTAAATAATAATAAATTAATTATTTAGGACAAGTGAACACATATATAATGATATAAGCAATTTGTATTTTCTTGTAAAATCGCATGGCTCGTTTGCCAAAATCATATAAAGTTATGGTAATCAGATATATGATTTTAACCCACAATTGGAAGTCATAATCCAAACTTAAGTTAAACCAGACACCATATGACATACAAGCTACTTCAAACGCTAATTCGAAATTATTCCAACATAATACAAATCGTGTAAATGGCAATAATTAGTCACATGGAAGAAGGAAAATTAGACATTTTAATAATTAATGTCCGTAATTCTTATACTTACCGTATCATCACGTACTGAGGGACTAATCGTATTCAAAATTATTTAATCCAAACAAACATGATTGAATTGGATTAAAACTAGCTAAGTAGCGCAGAATGACATAAGCACAAATCAATTGTACCTTAATTCAATAAATTATCCATATGCAACGATGCAATCAATCGGATCGTCTTTTTCACAAATAATAGTATAATTTGTTTTAAGATTGTAGGAATATTTACCATGTTTTGAATCTACTGCATGAGCTGCAAAAACGAAGAAGAACAATATAGGAGACAGATTCGTTAGTGAAGCAATCAACAAATGATATATATAAAGTAATTCAAGGAAATAAATCCGAAGATGGGCGATGTTGAGTCCAGAAAATCTGTCTCTTTAAAGCAAATTCGCCATCACCGCAGTGTATAGCGCCTGCCTCCCATGATAAAATAACATCTCGATGCGTTGATAAATCGATCATCGCACCCTCAGCGAACTAGAATAGATCTGTACTATCACCGACCGAGGAAGAAGAAACGAAGAAGGAAAAAAACTGACTGAAAAAGGCTCTCGAAAATCGTATGTCTGAAGTGTAAAAAACGAGCCCCTCAACCCGGGTATTTATAGGTGAAGGCTGGAGGAGGTTGTGTGTTGGAGGAACTCTATGTAATATCCGAATTTATTACGGTGTATTTCATCTGTATTCAAACCCTGTATTATTCGGATTGGTGATTTTGATTATTGGAGTATGATATTTCATGCATTGATATCATTGCACATAAGTATAGAAACTTGCAAAATTGCTCAAGCAACCTCGTGATAGCGCACGCTAAGAATGTATCTTAACGCGCGCTATCGGGCCATTATTAGCGCACAGAAGATAGGAGTTGCGTGCGCTAAGAACTCAATTATTGAGCGAGACGGCTAGCACATGCGCCAGCCGGGACATGGGTCCGGATAAGATTCCCGCGGGCCTTGCCGGACAATTACAAGTCAACCATTATTAGCGCACGCTAAAGAATGCTTAGTAGCGTGCGCTAACTTGTTAATAATGCAGAATATTATAAATGGGACGACAACCGTTTTGGCTTTCATTTCTTTCGCCCATTCTTCATCCTTGAGAGTTCAGAGAGCTGTAATAATACTCCTATACACTTAGAACACATCTTGTTGGTGTTTGTATATTGGTTATCACTTGGGAATGTTCATGGAAGTGGAATAGCACCTTGGAGTGGCATACAACCAACCGGAGTTGGATTCTACCTTACGGTTCAGTGATTTTCATCATATTAAGGTATGTTCAATCTATCTCAGGACTTAGAGTTGGATTCTAACGATTTGGATGATCATGTTAACAAGATATGGATTTTCATAGATGAATTATCCAAGTATATCATGTTTGGAATAGTGAGATGAATAAGCCTTAAGTACCTTGATTATAATCATCATGATTCGAATCTTATTACACTGAATATGTGAAGAGAAGCTTCTATCATTGGTAATTCGAATCTAGTAGATGACTTCATAATAATCATGGACTTGACTTTAACAATCATTATTGTTGGATAAATCTAAAGAATTGATCATGGAAAGATTTATCTAGTATAGATGGGACGTTTAAACAACTTCAGCATGATAATATTGATTGATATGAGGTGTTGATATCAACCGTTAAGCTTTTCGAATTGTCGTATGAAGATTTGAATTCGGAATGGAATATGGTTTTATATTGGTATGCATATCCTTGAATCCGAAGTTGTCCTTATCCATAAAATCATTCATAAGGGTATGAACATGGTATTCATGGAAGTAACATGAATTATCATGCAAGATTACATTGTTTCGATCATGGCAAGAACAGTTTACTGCTTAGCAGTAAACTGCCATGCATAGATAGCGCACGCTATGCTATGGAGTTTAACGTGCGATATCGATCACGAGTTAGCGTGCGCTACGTTTAGTACGTAACGTACGCTAGACCATCAGACGAGTCAGTTGGCTGGTCAGTGAAGTACTGACCATGCATAGTTAGCGTACGCTAGTCTTTGTTGTTCGCGTGCGCTATCGGGCAGACTTAACGCACGCTACACAGAGTACTTAGCGTGCGCTAAGCAGTTCGGGCAGATTGCGTTTTATGAACTTTTGACCGTAAATCGAATTGTTAAACATTCGTACGACGTGAGATAAATCCTATATCATTTCTTTTGTTAAGGTTTGGTCTCGTTATGTGATTGATTGAGGAGGACGATCTTCGAGTGTTCATTTTCGTGGAAGTGTTGTTATTGTCTTCAAATCGAGGCAAGTACCTTAATTGTTTTGTGTATTGTTGTTATACATATTGTCGTGCATGTATGTCATTATTGTATGTCCACCTCGTGTTGGTCCGACGGGATCATCGGGGGATCTATGCTAGCGTGCGCTGGATCATCGGACGGGTTTTTCCACCACGGGTTGGTCTGACGGGATCATCGTGGGTTCTAGGCAGTGAACGCTGGATCGATGGAATTACCATGTGTATGTTATGATATCATGTTGTGATTATCAGTTGTGTATGTTATGTTCGAGTTTCTCGTAGGAGAAGACTCGTTGGTACTTTGTCGTTTATGTTATTATTCTTCGTGAGATATGAATAATATGTTGTGGTACTTGTACTAGCATCGTTGTGCTAACCCCTTAGGGGGTGAACATTTTGTTTGTGTTCAGGATCCAGGAGAGCGGGGAAACAACCACTGGAACTGTATGACGACGAGGGTGCAGAGTGATGTCCCGAACGGGTTTATTTATCTGTTGTTTATTCGTTATTTCAATAAGTACTCGAGTACGAAGTCATTTGTGATGATTTGAATTTGGTGATGTATTATTGAGTTCTGTTGAACAATTGTACTATTTCTGTATTGGGTCAGAACTGTTGTACCGTAATTCCGTTATTTCCATTCGTTAGTACCTTTTTATGCACATTGATTCTTGACCTTGTAAATCCTTATGTAAAGGATTTACGGTGCTGTAATATTCCTGAATATATCGGGGGGGTTACAAAATATGGTATCGGAGCTAAGATTATGGATATCTTGGCTGTTGGGTTAAAATAGGGGTCATTTATGTCTTTTGAGGTAATCGGCCGTGAATGACATCACTGCACTGCCTACGTCTTCATGCGAACAGTGGTTGTAAGTTCCTAAACTCTATCTCGTTCTGTACATATTGTATCTCTTTATACTCGAATATTAGAACGATGTTGTTTCCTGTATATTGAGTATTTATGCTTACAGTATTTTGAGAGGCGGACGTGGACGTGGTCGCGGTCGTGGACGCGGACGGAGAAATGCCGAAAGGGAAGCGTCGCCTTCTAACCAGGCCAGTCATAGCTCAGGCGAGCCGCAACAATCTATTAATAATGAACCAGATCCTGCTTGTGCAGAGATCCTTCGTCAAGTGGTGAACCGGATGACTCGGTTCGCCCAGTCGTGGACCGAATGCAAGTGGCGGTGGGACTACGGCGGGGAGAGAGACGGCAAGGGATCCTGGACATGGGAAACCGAGGTGGCCGTGGGTCGCAAGAGGTGGCGAAGATGCAACCACCCAAATTCGACAGTATTTACGAGACTCCCACAGGATCATTGGTTGAAAGAACTGGAGAAAATCTTTGCGGAATCAAGCCTGCAATAGGAGAGCCTTTATCGCTCAATATTTTACGATAGGGAAGCGTCCGAATGGTGGGAAGCCATCCGGCTGTAGACCATGATGCCGATTGGACAGAGTTTAGATTGATGATGGAAGCTCGATTGCCCTCGTCCCGTGAGGGAAGCCAAAGTTCGGGAGTTTTTCTCCGCTCAACCTTCGATGTGCCGTATCCTGTGCGATCAAGACGTTTAACCAACAGCTGGAATTTGTTCGACATCTGGTCAGAACAGATGCAGAAATGATGATCCATTTCGATATGAGAATGAAACCAGAAGTTCAGAGGTACATGTCCAGATTCGAATGTACCACACTCCGTCAATACCAGGATAAGGCGTTGGCGTATGAGATCAAGAAAGCAGCCATGGAGAAATTTTCAGAATCCAAGAAGCAGAAAGTCTCTGGTACTTTTACAGAGCACAAGAACAGCGGGGCCCGTAAGGCCCAGTCCTCTTTTCACTTTTTCAAGAAACCTCCGCACCCAGTTAGGAGCGGAAAGAACTTCGGAGCGGCATCAACTATTACCGCGTTACAGGAAATGCTTTAAGCTGCGCCCAGACGGGCACTATCGACGGAATTGCCCCCTTCTGCCGTGACTTGTTTTGATTGTGGACGAGAGGGACATCGGGCGGTGTTTTGTGAAGAGGCTGCAAAGTCTTTTAGAGCCCGTACACCACGGCCCGTCAGAAGGAGGCCAGTATTCCACAGACGCGGCAAAGTGTTCGGATGCCTCGGAATTTTGGCCGCGGGCGAGGCAGAGGACAATGGGACCGAAAGGGGACATCGAGTGCGGATCTGCTCCCCACGTGCATGCGAGATGAGGAGGACAGACGATCAAGATCTTCTTGCCGCATCAGTGCATCCGAGATCCTTTCCCAGCCAGTTAGCGTTTTATTCGATACAGGAGCTACACATTCTTTCATATCTTTGTCTTGTTGATCGCTAGGATTCGCGTAGTATGGTTTTCAAATCCGATCAATTTTAAAATTTGTAAAACCTCGGAGTATTTCCAAGGTGTCGAACCCAAGGGAATTGATGTGTCGAAAATAAAGGAAGTAACTCTACTCAAAATTTGACTGCTATTTAGGAATCCGAAAGTTTGTTTTGATTCTAATTATCTAACTTTAAAAATCGAAAAATAAAAAATAAATAAAAACTAAATCAAGCAATAAACAAATTAGCAAGATAAAATCACAAGTCTAAAGGTAATTGATCCTAGGGTAGTATCATCTAATTGAGTTCACACAATCCATTCACTTGATTCCTTTTCCCCAAATTTTAATTCAATCCTAGAAATAATCACTCAGCCGATCTAGAATTCCGATCAAGGCAACCTAGAAAGATAGTTAATTTAAACCCTTTTCCCCGCCAGGGCTCAAAGAATTTAAATCACTTAAAAAGCGTCAACTTATTTATCTATGATTTATCTTTCTCCACTTAGGTCTCAAGATAAAATCATATTGTGCATCAAGTATTTCCACTAATTAATTAATCCTTCCGGGCAAAATCAATTAGCTAACATGCATCGATTAAGGGCCCTTTAATCTAGCATGAGATTTAACACATCTTGATCACAAGCCTAGGATGAAAGGTAAAAAGGTAATCAAAGGAACATCATGTGAACATCAATTAAAATCACTAACCCTAGAATCAATCAATGAAATTAGCCAGACATAATTGAAATTAAACAAGAAATAGATGGAGAATGCATATTATTAATATGAAAAGAGAGATTACAACCCTTACGGATGAACTCCGAGTCTTCAATCTCCGAAAAACAATAATAATTGCTGCCTCCAAAAAGTTCTTGTATCAAAGGAATTAATCTTGCTAAGAAGATGTAAAATTATGCTTAAGATGATAAAGGATGAAAAAGAATGATCAAAGATCATGATAGATCGTAAAATTAGGTCTAGCTGGAGGTTTATATAGCCTAAGGGGGTTAAAATCCCGATTAGCCCTAATCTAGGAAACAAAATCTCTCCAAAAGAGTTATAATCCGTCAAAACACGAGAGTCCGCTGGGCAGCCTATCGGACTGGCCTATCGGCCGATAGGCTGGCCGATAGTTGGTTCGTCGATCGACTTCACTCGGTAGGGCAGGAACACCTTTCGGACGCACCTATCGGCCGATAGGCTGGGCCGATAGGGTGGTCTGTCTCTTGCAAAAAATCCGTTTCTTCCGTCCGTGACTCGACTCTCGGTCCTTTGTCTCGTTTTGGGTCCTTTTGGCTCTAAAAACCTGCAAACACACTAAAACCAACCCAAACGCGTAATACGGCTCGACTAATCATAAATAAACCAAATACGAGCACATTAATCACGAAACGAGATAAAAACCTAGTATAAAATCCTAGAAATAAGTGGTAAAATTACCACTTATCAAACCCCCCCCCCCAAACTTAAGCCTTGTTCGTCCCGAACAACAAAAAGAAAAGAAAAAGAATGTCGTGAATCATCGTGCAACTCATAGTGTTCAACCTAATCAATACTATCCTTTAATTCTCTCTAAATAATCCGAGTGTCGTAAAAGCGAGCTGCGCTCAGAATAATGATTCCGCAAAGTAGACAAGTTCAGTCCTAATCATTCGTTCATGAAGAAAATCCAGCTCAAAGATTAACAAAACGTGAGTCAAATTGACCGTCAATATGAAAGGCTAAAATAAACAAGCTAGTTCGTCCCGTTACACAGTCTAGTGGCACAATTTTAACGAGTTTCATAACTAATTTACCTCAGACAGTATTCCCTTATATATATGTTCAAGAATTTGATTCGAGTTGACCACTAGGTTAGGATCTCGGGATGTTTCATCGGGGTAATCCTAGGGTGGAACTTCCATTCTCATGTATTAGGAAACCGTTTGACGTAAAAGACACTCATGGGGCACATGGATGCTTCTAGTTACTAAGTTCCCGTCTACAGCGGAGAAACAACTCGAATATATAATTTCCGCATGTTCGAATCAAGGTTGCCGTTTTACGCGAGAGTAAACAGCGGGTCACGCGAATACCCCCGGTTACTAGGTTCCCTATCCTTGGCACATGTGAAATATCTAAATCACTAGTCTAATCAGGGTCGTCGTTTTACGCGAGGGCAAACAACGGGTCACGCGAATGCCCCCGGTTACTAGACTTCCCTTCATAGGACAACATTATCTCGACTTTTGGGAAAAACTGACCGACTCTAAACTCAATCTAAGTGCCAACACGACTAAAGAAACAGTACGACTCACTATCCGGAAGATGTAACCAAACGTATTGACGGTGATTTTAAAACAAGTATGTATCGTCTCTTATCTGCCAAGACCTCTACAATCACGAAAAATTTTGGACCTAAATGAATACTATGCAAAACAGAAATAACTGACTACAACTCGACTAAAACTCGACCGTTTCTTCAGAGAGAAAAACAGTGTCGTAACATCGGTATCAAAGGCGTTGTTGGGATGTATGATTTTGTTACTAGCCTGGTAGATCCTTGAGGAAAAGTTCTACGGCGTGTAATATCCCTGAGCGGATTGGGGGTGTTACACTCATCACTGGTAGTACTTTAACCACTAGTTCCTCGCACTTGTATAATGATAGTTCTTAATCATGTACACTCACAGACTGATTCGTGCAAAGCAATAATCTTTTCGTGATTCGAGGAGGTAGCCAAAAGGTGTTTGGATAGTCGATTTCCAAAACATAAGCAAATCATACCAATACATTCTTTGTGGTAGTTGCTTCGGCACCAGCATTTACTTTAGCAGTTTGCTTTTTCGTAAGCAGCTTCATTTTCCTGCTTGTAGGGAAAGAATAGTCATAAGTCAATGGTTTCTTTTAAGTATCAAAAGATATTCTCGATACCATTCCATTGATGTTGCGTCGATGCTGAAGTAAATCTAGTCAGGGAATTAAGTGAGGAGTGATATCAGGTTGTGTATATTGATCCAAGTACAATAATACGCTATTGCACTCAAGTAGGGAATTTCAGCTCCTAAAGCTCTTCGTCACTTTCCTTTAGACGAAATGGATCTTTCCTTTGCATCCAAATGTTCGACCTATCATGGGGTGCTAGTCGGGTTTACATTGTCCATATTAAAGTGCCCGAGAATCTTACGGACATAGGTAGACCGGTGGAATGAATTTCATAACTCGATGTTCTATGTCAATGCCTCGACAGAATCGAGTTTTCCCAAGATCTTTCATCTCAAACTCAGATTTTTAGTATCCCGTGGTTTCTGTTATTTCATCAAGACCGATTATGTTCATGTCATTGACATACATTGCGATGATCGCAAATCCAGAACTTATTTTTGAAGACGCAGGAACACAGTTATTGTTCTTATATCTCTTCCCAACCAAGTAGTCACTTAGTCGGTTATACCACATCCTTAAGGATTGCTTCAAAACTGTAAATTTGAGCGTTTCAATCTAAATGCAAACGAACTTCGTGGTCTAGAGTCACTTGATTTGGATAATGACATGCCATCGTGTACTTCCGTATATATATCTCCGTATCTAGATCCCCATATAGATACGCAATAACCACATCCATTTAGCTGCATTTCTAGTCCCTCGGAAATTACCTACACTAATAAAATAACGGAACATATACATGGGAGTATATTTCCTCGTAATCAATTCCAGGGCATTATGAGAAGCATTACTTCGTGAACCTTGTACATTAGGACTCTACTATTCTCACTATGATTTACGAGAAAGGTTCGGTTATGTCTTTCAGGCTTTACACTTGGTTAGGTTAGCACTACCTACACGAAATACCTGTCTCTTTGTCGGAGAATCTAGTTCTACCTGGAATATTTTTCTTATAGGCCAATGTTGATTTCATCCAACTGAGCGGGGTTCGACATCATCGTACTTTATGATTCATGACATGTCATCAAAGTGGGTGGTTGATCAGGCCACACCCTCATAATTTCATCGAGATTCTTGATTTTCTGAATCATATCTTCGGGGCGTCCCCCTCGTCATGACTCACTGACATAATAAAATCAAGCATGATCTCATGAAACGAGTTCATTGATGGTTAACATGTGAAGTTGTGCCATACTCTACCTCTTACTTGGGTGAGTATTTAGTCTAACCATGTGGCTTCCACCCCTTCCTTCGCAGGGAGCCACGACCTCAACCACACCTCCACCAGGTGTAGTTGCATCACCCGGTTCATTGGTGATGTGCCCCTTACAGGGAACTTCTAACCTTACAGGAACATTTGCAGCTGTAATGTGAGATCTTGTCACTTGAACGATATCAGTAAATGCATCATATAATGCTTAACCAAATATGCGCAATTGGCACTCAAGTCCATCTGGGTGCAAAATACAAAAGTGAGGCAATCTAGTTACCAACTCGTACGCATAAACTAATTGATTAGCAGAGGGACTAAGAATGAACGATTTAAATAAAGTTGCGTGCAATATTGCATAATTCCAGGCAAAAATAAGCAAATTGGTGCGCATAACCAATGACATAATCACCATACATATTCTTTCGACGGTGGTTTATATGGACCGTTTGCATATGTGTTAGGGTTGTATACGTCAAAGCATACTTTATGCTTGTATTACCTAATTTCCCGGTCTTTATCTATGAGAATATTTAATTTATTTATAACATGTTTTGCATATTTATTCATGCTATGGTTATGCAAATATAGTCTAAATTACTTTATATTGTATATAATGTGGTGTGTCGTGTCACACAGAAGACCACATTATCGGTTCCTTATATAGTAATATTTAGTTCAAAACCTATATAACATTAGACCGTTGTGAGAGGTTGTAGTATATGTTTGAGATTGGTTGGTCTTGACCATTAGCATATATTAGCGTATTCAGTATACGTTGAACAGGATCGAGGTGAGATAGATTCTTCTGTACTGACTATAAGAAGAACGTACATCTTGGACAATTATTATTTCTTAATTCTAGTGATTAATATTTAATTATATATATTTAATATTTATTGCTTTGATTTATGATGGGTGAGAGCCACAATAATTGACTCAATATGCTTGATATTTTGGGCAATATTATTATTTATATGATAATTAGTATTATAGCTAGAAATCGTGTCCTGACCAGTCGGGTTGATCATGTCCCTTGAGGCACTCGAAAGGATTATTATATCTAACCCTGCAGGTGGAATTAATTTTCCGATATAATAATAAAGGTCGAGTGGTATACTCATGTATAACACATTAATTAATTAAAAGCTGTCAATAGCTTAAATTAATTAATAGACATAGAATATCTTAAATACGGGAAATAATTAATTCAAAAAGGAGCCCAATTTCGTAATTTGGGATTTTGGTAGGAAGTGCAATATTAACTTATTAGTGGACTAAGTTGATATTAATAGAGTCTTAATATTAGGAAGAGTCCTAATATTGGAAGAAGATATCTATTAAGAGTCCTTACCATATCCTCCTTAAGGTCTCTAGAGTAGCCCAAAACACCTATAAATATGTAGCATGGGGTGGCCGATTTTCCATTCATTATTGTCCAAGAAAATCGATTTTTGCTTCTGTGTTTAATTGTGGATCTTGACTTGTGTCTTGTATTCCATAATTTAGATAACACAATATTTTTCTACAAATACCAAAATATTCAAGAAAAATAGAGTGAACAAAAAAATCGTGAGTTTCTTGAGAAAAGATTTCGGCCGAACCCCAGCTGTCCATATTTGATCTGGTAGATTGTTGCCCACACGACATCCGAACGTAGGCGGGATATACTCTAGAAGATCTTGAGGTAGAAATACAAGAAGATCGGAGAGGAGTACGAAGAGGCGACAGATCGACCAAAAGGGAATTTCTACCACTTCGCGTCAAAGGTATAAATTACCGACTCCCATGCGTAGATATGTTTATTTAATTATTTATTAATTTGTTTAGTTAATTAATTGACAAGCCTAAATAGATCCGATTTTTATGTTGGTTAGTTTATAAAACTTTTATTAAAATAATTTCCACCAACTTGCTTCCGCTGTGTTTTATATTCCAACAATTGGTACCGGAGCCGGTCTTTAGGTTCTGTTCAATTTAATTAATTTGGTGATTAATATGCTAGCAATTAAATATTCATGTAGTATGATTTTTGGAATATTTTGCTAGAATTTGTCTTGCAGGAGAATATGATCCAATTATCATGGCTATGTGATGTTTTTATTTATTTATGCGTTTTTTGGTAATTTGGCCCATTTTTGTGGCATGTATAGGTTTTTCCCGTGAGAAAATCCACGGGTAGAATAGGAATTTTTTCTTGTAATTTGATGTAAATTCGATGTATTTTATTTCGAATAAAATTGTAATCGAATGGAACACTCAAAGTACGAAAGAGAAAGAAGTCCAGCGCGAAGAGGAGTCCCGATCGGACGAACCGACCGAGACCAGCAAGGTGCCGACCGGGACTCGGCCAGCAGCTGCTCTCGGCCGTGGCCTGCTGCAATCGGCCAGGTGGGCAGCTCGGGCAGTCGGGCAGCTCGATCAGCTCGGGCAGCGGGTCGGGCAACCGGGCAGCGAGTCGGGCAGCGGGCAACAGGTCAAGTTGTCCGGTTCGGGTCGTTCAATTTGTTTTTCCGCGAGATGCTTGAAGCAGTGGGAGCAAACGAGCCGAAGATTTTCTTGTTATTCAAAACGAGGAATAAAAGCCATGATAATTGGATTTAATTATCCAATTTTTATTATTTGTTGGTTTTTATTGTTTTGATGTATGGCATGTATGGATGTATGTGTGATATGTTTCCTTGCATGTTAGGACGAGAAAATTAAAAACCTTATTTTTCAAAATAATTAAGTGATTTTAAATTGATTTTTCAAAATCAAATTGGCCTCCATAATTGGTTTAAATTGTGAAATAATTAGCATGCACGTTGACATTAGAGTCTTCCTCCACATGAGATGTGCTAATTATTGACTCACTGGTTTTAAACTTCAAATTTGATAATAAAAATGTGAATATTATTTTTTATGATGGGACCTCTCCATCCATAGGACTATTATCATTAAATAATATTCTAAGGTTTGTTAAATTATGGTGTTCACTTAGGTGTATTAATTAATAAGCTTCCCATCGAAGTCTATGTTAATTTAATACATGGCCAAGAGGAACCAACTATTAATTTTACTTGTCAAGACGCATCTTGGCTAGATAGTAAAATTAAAGACGTTAAAATCTACTTGAAAATGTATGTGTAAACGTCCACAGTATCGTGGCTTGCATGTGCGGTTTTTCAAGGTGTTGGTTTATTGCATATATATTGTGTTTAAGGTTTTTCAATATATTATGCGTCGAATTATGTGATGAATGGTGTTTTTAATTTTATTCTCAGATGTCTTTCAATCCACTAGCTGTTATTCTCAAAGAAAAACAAACTTGATGGCACTAACTTTGCCGACTGGAAAAGAAATCTTGATATTGTCTTGACTGCCAAGGGGCATAAATTTGTTTTAACTGAGGAGAGCCCTTTGGAACCAGAAACGGATGCCACTCCTGAAAAGTGGGCTGAATTCCGAAAATGGAAAAAGTCTGATGAGATGGCTCGCTATTACATTTTGGCTTCATTGACAAATGTATTGCAGCATCAGCATCAGATGATGGGCTTGGCCGCGGAAATGATGAAAAATCTCACTGAGATGTTTGGTCATCAGAACCGGGCGGCTAGGCAAAATGCAATGAGGGTTTTGATGACAACCCAAATGTCTGAAGGGACCCCAGTAATGGATCACGTTCTTAAAATGATGTCTCATTTGAACGAACTGAGCATATTGGGGGCCACTATCGATGCGGAGTCGTAGGTCGATATTATCTTGGGCAGTTTACCAAGAAGCTTTGAGCAGTTCCGCCTCAACTACAATATGAATCGTAGGACGTACACATTGGCAGAACTTCTGACAGAGCTTCAGTCTGCCGAAGGTCTCTTCAAACAAGGTTATCATCAAATTCTTGCGGCAACCGGTGCTGCTTCTTCAAAACCCAAATGGGGAAAGAAGAAAAAGCAGGTTGGCCAGAAGCAAGTGGCAACCTTCAAAGCTAAGGGCAAGGCTCATCAGTCAAAGGCTCCTCAGCCCGAGGCGAACAAAAATCCGAAGGGAAAGTGCTTCAATTGCGGTCTGAAAGGGCATTTCAAGAGTGACTGCCCTAAGAAAGGTACGTCTCATGCACTAGTAGTCAAAACATGTTTGGCTGCCTGTTCCATCACTTCTTGGATAGTGGATTCGGGCTCCACTGATCATGTTTGTTATGACTCGCAGGGGTTCCAAGTAACCAAGGTACTTAGTGCGAATGAGATTACAATAAGCTGGGGCGATTATTCCAGGCTGAAGGCTGTTGTAGTGGGAGTCGTGCAGCTAAAAGTTGATGATAAGATTTTAGTTCTTAATAATGTATTATTAGTACCCGATTTTAGAATGAATTTGATTTCAGTTTCTAAATTGCGTCGTGATGGATATTCAGTTTCTTTGGAAGATAATGCAATTATTAAAAGAAATGGTGAATGTATTTGCGAGAGTACTTATAATGAAGAACTTTATATCATCAATGCTGCACCAGCTCCCTTGCGTAATTATAAATTTCTTAATTCTTTGACTAATACTAATAAAAGAAAAGAACCTTCGAGCATAAATCCAACATGTTTGTGGCATCTACGATTGGGTCATATTAACCTTAGAAGGATTCAAAGATTGGTGAGTGATGGCCCATTGGATTCGCTCCAAGTTGAGTCATTTCCAATCTGCGAATCCTGTCTAGGAGGTAAAATGACTAAAAGGGCTTTTCAAAGCAAAGGAAATCGTGCACAAAATGTGTTGGAATTGGTTCATACCGATGTATGTGGTCCAATGAACATCCAGGCTAAGGGTGGTTTCGAATACTTCATCACGTTTATAGATGATTATTCGAGATATGAATACAACTATTTGATGCGACGTAAGTCTGAATCTTTTGATAAGTTCAAAGAATTCAAGGCTGAAACGGAGAAGCGTCATGGGCAGAGTATCAAGTCATTACGATCTGATCATGGTGGCGAATACCTTAGTGGAGAGTTTTTGGATTACCTGGCACATGAGGGAATTACTTCCTAGGTCACAGCGCCTGGTACACCACAACAAAATGGTGTTGCTGAACGAAGGAATCGTACTTTATTAGAGATGGTTAGGTCAATGATGAGTTATTCTGATTTGCCTATTTCGTTTTGGGGATACGCCTTGGAAACAGCGGCGTACATTCTAAACTTGGTGCCTTCGAAATCTGTTCCAAAAACACCCACGGAACTCTGGAATGGGCGCAAGCCCAGTCTAGGACATGTTCGGATTTGGGGTTCACCAGCACACGTGCTAAATAAGGAAGCTGATAAGTTGGCGTCTCGTACAGAGGTACGAGTGTTTGTAGGATATCCTAAGGGAACGAAGGGTGGCTTGTTCAATAGCCCTAAAGACCAGGAGGTCATTGTTAACACCAATGCCCGATTCTTAGAGGAGGACTATGTGATAAGCCACAAACCTAGGAGTAAGGTCATTCTAGAAGAACTTAGGGGCGAGATTTCGACAATACCAATTGTGCAAACACCTAGTGTACCACGTATCGACACTATTATGGATACGCAAACCAAGGTCACGCCTCGTCGTAGTGGGAGGGTTGTTCGTCAACCTGAACGTCTCATCGGCGTGGGAGCGTCTTCGGACCACTCCTCGGACCAGGATGAAATAGATCCATGTACGTACAAACAGGCAGTTCAAGACAAGAATGCTAAATCCTCGAAAACAACAAAGGAATCCGAAATGGGATCTATGGATTCTAATCAAGTGTGGTCGCTAGTAGAGCTACCCAATAGGGTAAAACTCATTGGAAGTAAGTGGGTCTACAAGCGTAAGAGAGGATCGAAAGGAAAGGTTGAAACCTTCAAAGCAAGGCTTGTTGCGAAAGGTTACACTCAGAAGGAGGGCATCGTCTACGATGAGACCTTTTCGCTAGTAGCCATGCTCAAATCGATCCAGATTCTCTTAGCTATAGCTGCGCATTTGGATATAGAGATTTGGCAGATGGATGTCAAGACTGCGTTTTTGAACGGGAGTCTTGATAAGGAAATCTATATGCGCCAACCTGAGGGATTCATTGCTAAAGGAGAGGAGCACTTAGTGTGCAAGCTTAAGAGAGCCCTTTATGGTCTTAAGCAAGCATCAAGGTCTTGGAACATGCGAATTGATGAAGTCATTCAATCATATGGTTTTGAACAGTGTCCTAGTGAGGTTTGTGTATACAAAAAGTGCGATGGCAACGTGCTGGTGTTTATTGTACTGTACGTAGATGATATTCTTCTAATTGAAAACAATGTGGAGGTATTATCAGGCGTTATGGTTGTCTGAGCAGTTCGATATGAAGGATTTGGGAGAAGCTGGCACATCCTTGGTATTAAGATCTTTCGAGATCGCAAGAAAAGGATGTTATGCTTATCTCAGGCATCCTATATCGATACGGTGATAAAGCGGTTCAGCATGGAGAATTCCAAGAAAGGTTTCTTACCTTACAGACATGGAATTCTACTATCTAAGGCTATGTGTCCTAAGACACAGAAGGAGATAGATGACATGAAGCTGGTCTCTTATGCTTCGGCAGTGGGAAGCCTCATGTATGCTATGCTTTGCACTAGGCCTGATATCTGTCATGCTGTAGGCATGGTGGTGAGATATCAGTCGAACCCAGGACCAGGACATTGGATTGCTGTCAAGCATATGCTCAAGTACCTGAGAAGGACTAAGGAGCATATGCTTGTATATCAATCAGATACACTTTGTCATTTAGATTACACTAACTCAGATTTCCAGTCAGACAAAGTTAAGCTTAAGTCAACCTCGAGATATGTTTTTGTTGGGCTTAGATGTGGTTCTTGATTTGCATAGAAGTATCATAATTTTATTGTGGCAATACTGGTGCATTTATAAACCCGGAGGAACTACGAGCCCATAGAGCAAGGAAACATATCCGTCGCAAGTAACGTTGTAAAACGAGGGAACATAGTGTTGTTCAAGATTGCATCTGGAAACAACCTAGTTGATTCTTGCATGTGGAAGAAATTGGGTTGAGATGTATGGCAGCATTGCTTTGAGTATAAGTGGGAGATAGATAGACATAGTCTAGATAGTATACTTCAAAAGCATGCTTTGAGTATAAGTGGGAGATTGTTAGGGTTGTATACGTCAAAGCATACTTTATGCTTGTATTACCTAATTTCCCGATCTTTATCTATGAGAATATTTAATTCATTTATCATATGTTTTGCATATTTATTCACGCTATGGTTATGCAAATGTAGTCTAAATTACTTTATATTGTAGATAATGTGGTGTGTCGTGTCACACAGAAGATCACATTATCGGTTCCTTATATAGTAATATTTCGTTCACAACTTATATAACATTAAACCGTTATGTGAGAGGTTGTAGTATATGCTTGAGATTGATTGGTCTTGACCATTAGCATATATTAGCGTATTCGGTATACGTTGAACATGATCGAGGTGAGATAGATTCTTCTGTACTGACTATAAGAAGAACGTAAATCTCGGACAATTATTATTTCTTAATTCTAGTGATTAATATTTAATTATATTTAATATTTATTGTTTTGATTTATCATGGGTGAGAGCCACAATGATTGACTCAATATGCTCCATATTTTGGGCAATATTATTATTTATATGATAATTAGTATTATAGCTAGAAATCATGTCCCGACCAGTCGGGTTGATCATGTCCCTTGAGGCACTCGAAAGGATTATTATATCAGCAGGTGGAATTAATTTTTCGATATAATAATAAAGGTCGAGTGGTATACTCATGTATAACACATTAATTAATTAAAAGCTGTCAGTAGCTTAAATTAATTAATGGACATGCAATATCTTAAACACGGGAAATAATTAATTCAAAAAGGAGCCATATTTCGTAATTTGGGATTTTGGTAGGAAGTGCAATATTAACTTATTAGTGGATTAAGTTGATATTAATAGAGTCTTAATATTAGGAAGAGTCCTAATATTGGAAGAAGATATCTATTAAGAGTCCTTACCATATCCTCCTTAAGGTCCCTAGAGTATCCCAGAACACCTATAAATATGTAGCATGGGGTGGCCGATTTTCCATTCATTATTGTCCAAGAAAATCGATTTTTGCTTGTGTTAATTGTGGATCTTGACTTGTGTCTTGGATTCCATAATTTAGATAACACAATATTTTTCTAAAAATACCAAAATATTCAAGAAAAATAGAGTGAACAAAAAAATCGTGAGTTTCTTGAGAAAAGATTCCGGCCTAACCCGTGCTGTCCATTTTTTATCCGGTAGATTGTTGCCCACACGAAATCCGAATGTAGGGGGGATATACTCTAGAAGATCTTGAGGTAGAAATACAAGAAGATCAGAGAGGGGTACGAAGAGGAGACAGATCGACCAAAAGGAAATTTCTACCACTTCGCGTCAAAGGTATAAATTACCGACTTCCATGCGTAGATATGTTTATTTAATTGTTTATTAATATGTTTAGTTAATCAATTGACAAGCCTAAATAGATCCGGTTTTTATGTTGGTTAGTTTATAAAACCTTTATTAAAATAATTTCCACCAATTTGCTTCCGCTGCGTTTTATATTTCAACAATATGCACATGGAACGAGATACTATTCATTACTCTCTATCATGCAATAAACATCAAGTACTTTTTGATGTGAACTCTCCAAATCATCGAGTCCTTTAGATGTGATAAGTTAGGTGAGCCCTTATAAGTTACCTTGGAAGTTCTGCAGCATCTTGAGTGGACAGGAGAGCGACATGCGACCAACATGTAGGAGAATCCATCAAAACTATAAATACATAAATGGTCAGCATATCAGGTAGATGGATCCCCAAATATCTCCTTATATTCAGCGTAAGAACGGAATGCTTGCTTTTGTTTATTTAGTGTAGGAAGGTCTCGATCCCACATTGATTAAAGAGTAGGCTTTGCAAAAATGAGTGGTGCGCATTTGATATGCATCTGGTTCTTTGGATGATATAATACAATTAACATCAACATTGTTCTTTATGTCGAGTTGTTGCCACATTTTCGCTCGAAAAGTAATGATGTTCGTACAAGTTCTTTAGTATATGGATCATTATACTTCGACCAGGATGACCCAGTCTATCGTGTCAAAGTTTATATGACTCTCTGTCCCAAAGTACATTGTTGGTGACAACATAGGATTTGAAAACCTAATAGTAGTGAAGTACAGGCCAATAGATTGACTCATGAGTTATTCTAAAATGCGTATACGTCCACATTCATTAGAATTAATAAAAGAAACTCTATTCCATTCTCAAAGTGGGTTTCAATCTGGAAACCATTGCTACGTATATTATTGAAGTTAAGTAAGGTTCGAAGGGCTCTAGGTGCATACAGAGTATCGGTAACTTGGAAGACTGCCATTTAGGCATCAGAATTGGGCATTGCCTCGCCCTTTGATGAGTTGGGTGGACCCAATCATCGTAGTTACCGAGGTTTGGCAGGCGACTTATTCAATGAATAGAAGCCTAATTCTAAGAACATTCAAGTTCTACTCGATTCATTCCTTAGAAGAGAGAAATCTCGAACCATAAGCATTCAAATAATATTCAGTACTTTGAAATAAAGCTAATAATCCAACATAAGCAATATTAATATCTTGTTCGTGAAATAATGTTGCATCACGCCATTATTGGAAAGAAATTAAGAAAACACCAACACAGTCGTCTTGAGGCAACTATACCAAATGTAAACGAGAGAGTAAACATAATACTAAGATTTAGTTATAAAGGGGGTGCCTCTATAGACCGTGGCTCGTATGACTCATTTCGACGATTGGCGACTGTGAAATTGACATAGGGGGACTTATCTAGATCATATTCTTCCATATAGTGAGTTCTCCTTTCTTTGGACTCTCTATATTTCTTGTAGTGAGATGCGACTTGCTTGCATGGCAGTTCTTGTACCATGTCCAGCATCTCCACAATGATAGCACGGTTCATTGCCAACTCGAGCCTTAGAGGCGTTAGGATTGGTAGGTGCTTTTTGGTTCCCTTGGATAATAGAGCCGGGAGCACCAAGTCTTCGCATTACATTGGAAGAACCCACACGTCCTTGACCACGAAACCTATCATGTCCAGTTCCTTATTCATTGGGGTAGCTTCCATCCTTCACTTTGCCACAATTGGCCTAGGGAATTTTCTTTGTCCCAACCAGCCTGACATTACTGCTCACTAAAACTTCGTTATGCCTTCAGCCACTGGCAGTAAGTTGATTAGCTTACTGAAGGTAGTGATGCGTTTATTATCATACTCCATCCTATACTAGTTCGTTAGTATAAGAGCGGAAGTAGGGAATGTGAAAAAAGCTTTATGGATCATGTCATTTTCTGTGATGTCCTTTCCATAGAAATTCAGGCGTTGCCTTGAGAGAGAGCATATCTTTGTTGAAATCGTGATCCGTTTATATTCAAGAAAGCGAATTTCATTCCACTGCACGGTCAGTTTTGGGAGCAAAGTACACATGTTCCCAAATTGGCCCTTAAGGGAATCCCACAGTTCTTTGGGGGATTTTCAACTGTAGATATTTCCATCTCAAGATGGGTTCAATATATCGCCTAAGGAACATTAATGCACTAACTTTGATTTTGTCAGACGGTGTATCGCCTGCGGTATCAAAGATTGTGGCAATATAGTCCTTAGCAACAAATATGGTCTCGACGTAGGAGACCCATCTATGGTACGCAAGCTCTTTTGAGTCCAAGATATCAAATTTGAGGCGAGTTGGATCAGCTATCTTAATACAAGAAAAAGGAAAATGATTGTTCACAGTTTACCATGAGTACTTTCCATGATAAAGTTTTCAATAATGTGAGCGTTATTATCTTTCGGAATCAATTTATGGTCAAAACTACTTTCGATGCTATTGAGGATTACGTTAAATTACTTTATCACGGTTCGAGTTGATATAGGCAGTAGAAATAAGTCCTCTAAAATATACTAATATGAAGCCTAATTTGCATGCCATATCAATATATGTATGCAAATATATGTATATTTATAGATATAGACACATAATCCTAGGAATATAACTATACACGTATTATGCAGTCAAGTATGTCTCCTATGCCGCAATATAATTATTAGTTCACGTGAATTAATTTTAATCCATTTATAGGTGATTTGCTTTAATTTAAAATTATTAATGCATCATGCTTTTAATTGATTTAATTAAGCATAAATAAATTCGGAGTATAATATGCAATCAAAAAAATATTTAAAAGCATCTAAAATCGCACATTGCAGATAGTAAGGTTCGTATTGTGTATTTTATTTCATGAATAGGGGCAGAAAACGGTCTGAAAAAAGGGCTATCGAGTGGGTCATGTCGGTCAACAACCGGGTCGGGGTCGGGTCAGCAACCAGGTCGAGTTCGGGTGCTCCATAAACTGGTTCGGGTCTGGAGGACGCGCTGGGACCTGGGCGAGCGGGCCGAGCAGAATCGGGTCGCGATGGAGAGGGGGCGACTAGATAGATCGGAGGCGAGCGAGCAGGCCGGAGACGAGCAGCGTCGGGTCGGGGCTGACTGAAGTCCGAGCAGGAGGCGGAGGGAAGGAATTCCGATTCTGGTGCCGGGCAAAGTAACAGCGGCGACTTGAAGAGCGGAAAATGGAGGTCGCGGCTAGGGTTTTGGAGAGTTGCACGGAGAAGACGATGGGGGAGGGTCGAGGGTCTGGTTCACCAGAGCTTCAGTCGCGACGATTCAGTCTGGTGGTGGGGCGAGTGGCAGGTTACTCACGGGGAAGACGACGACGAGATTAGGGTTTGCAGAAGAAGAATAGTCTTTCTCCTTTTTCTTTTTTTTTTCGGACGGTTTTCAGAAAAATTTGGGATGGGATTTTCTTGCTCAGTTGGGAACTACGTGCTGATAACGTGTTGAAGGGAAATAACTGAACAGTAAAGTAGGGCAAAACAGTATATTATTCTATTGATAACATCCCTTTAAATAGAGATAAATACATACAAGCAGGTATAATCCTACCCTAACTAGGAAAGCCCATAAACTTACAGAGTTAAGCATACATAGGAACAATTTTGATTTATAAATCCTCAAAAAATTATTCTTGTTTGTGTGTGTGTGTGTGTGTGTATTTTATGATACCCACATGGATATAAGAGCACTGTGTATATATTAGGGTACCCAAAAATATGCGACTCGAACTGCCCGACCCAACTACTCGATGACCCGAACTAGAAATTCCGATTATTTTTAAATTTCTTAAATTTTTCTCGGGACGAATACGCGACCCAGAAAAAAGTTATATAATCAGGTCCGGCCATAGGCCGACTTGTTGCTTAAATAATATATTGAATTATGATGGGCCGACTTAATTTATTTTATAAATAATAATATATTCTCTAATAAATATAATTGAATATTAAATTAAGCATAATTATATAATATAAATAAACGATATATATAAATCTTTTAGTTAGTTTTGAAATTTAGTTATGTACGGAAAATATTCAAATATATTTAGTACTTGTAAAATTAATTTATGCAATAAATTTAAAATAAATTTATATTAAAATTATGAATTATTATAAAATATCAACGTATTAAAGTGTGGGCGGAATACCCTGTGACCCGAATCGGAAAAAATTTCGTACCCGACTTTTTCGGGTCGGGTCACGGTCGAATTTTCAACTACCCGTATAATCGGTATACATAAATTCGAATACTCGAAAATCCGGATACAGGTTATAAACACCATAGTATATATACCAGTAGGTTTGTAGCAAACACACACACACATACACACACACACAATATATATATATATATATATATATATATATATATATATATATATACTAGTACAACACCCGTGTAATTACACGTGAATACAAAAAAGAACACTCTTATGTAAATATATAATATGTAAATCGTTCATTATAAATTTCATAATACTTCTTTATAAACCACACTATTTGTTCTGTTTATGATTACATCATTCCCATCGCAACAACAGATTTCTAGTCTTTGCTGATCTTCAGTCTTCATATGGCTACATAAAGCTAATCATGACCGAATACGGGTCTTGGAAGATACATACCGACCTGAGAGAGCGTTTGACCTTGACTCTTAAATATAGTCATGGCAAAGGTCATAATAAGTGGGAAGTGACATATTTGAAATCTAAATGATAATCTGCTATCTAACGGGCTAAATATCCAATTGTGGAATAAATACTTTACTCTCAAAAGTATTCCCCGAATTTTTTTGTTCAATAATATGGTTACGAATTTGAATAATTATTAATGATGTGACATTGCATAATCTTTATGATTGATCCATATTTTGAATTAGCATAATTGAAATTCTAACTTACGATTTCAAGATGTGATTTGGAATTCTAGAACAGTTGATGCTATTCAAAAAAACTACTGGATATACTTGATTTTGACTTTTAGAGGTCGCAGAAATTTTGCATATACTATGAGAACTGAGATATATCCGTTTGTCTTTTGAAATTATAGACATCACGTAATAGTTTACTATCTCCACAACGTTGTTTGTTGACGCAGGATTGCTTTTTCTTCAAAAAATTACTTTAATAAAAGTTAATTATAAATGAAAGATAGTGCTTTCAACATTGGCTGCAATATGATTATTCAGCATTCCAGATTAGTAAATATCAAGAATATCAATCAAGGTTTCTCTATCGACTTCTTCACCAGCTCACCATCTACAATTTAGAGGATTCATTCGGAAAAGTCCTTAATTTTTTGTAGATTGTGAGATGGCATTGTCTGCCGAATAATTGATCTCATATTCTTGGTCAGTCTTATGAGTTTGCAATGATGCCAATGTGAAGAAGAGCTTATACTTGAATAAATGATATATGCATTGTCCTTTGGTACAACTTCATATGTAGAATTATACTAAATAATTGTGGCAATGGTAATTTTAGTAATATTTGAAATTTAAAAAGCTTTTAGAAATACATAAGAAATTTTGACTTATAGCTTAAAATTAAGAACTTCTCAAATTGCATTAAAAAAACATAATAGTAGTACATATAATTTAATTACTTATATGACCTATTATAAATGTAACACCCCCAGGATATCCGAGGTATATTACAGCGCCGTGAATCCCTATATGGGACCCACCAGGCCGAACAAGCATCACACTCATCGACTCACAGAAACAACAGAAAAATACCTCTTCATAAAGACGCCCAACAAAATAATCCGCCCGGTTCAACCGGTATAACATAACACCATAATCCGACACAAACATAATAACCAACAATACAATCCCGACGAGTAAAAGTTCTTAAGTACTCGAGTACTTATATTAGTTCGAAGACCACAAAGGGTGAAAAGATAGAAAGCAATAAAACATCACTCGTGCACAATCATCACGCACGGCCATCATCCGCATACTGGTCCAGCACCCGCTCGTCTCGATGAACCTGACCTGAAATTCATAAAACGAATTTCCCCAAAACGGGTCCCCAGAGGGGTTAGCAATTACGCTAGTACAAGTAACCAAATGAACGACTTACATCTTACACATATAGTAATGCAAGCAATCAAGAAAACATAGTTCCAAAACACTCATTTCCGAAAATGCCAATAATCAACCACATTTGTAAAACGCACCACAATTAACCGTCGATCCACGTCTCCGTGGACCCCTACCGAGACCCCGTCAGATCTGACCCGTAGTGGTTAAAAGCAAGCTCGTCGATCCACGTCTCTGTGGACCCCTACCGAGACCCCATCGGATCTAACCCGTAGTGAGCATACACACACACACACACATCATCATTTCTCACACATTATTATTATGTCAAGAATGTAAGTTCATAAGGATACTTGCCTCGGTTAATAGACGCTGGTACGAACGGAAAGGAAGAATCGAACACGACCGCGAGGAACCGGCGGAAATGAACCTAACGATTCGAGTAACACAATCACAACCAATTCTAAACGAATACGGAATTGGAAAACACTCAAAAACCCGCCTACGATTCATGTATATTCGAATAAAATAATAACGAGGGCGGACCACAACCAAACCCTCCCGATTTCGCAAAACTATGAAAATATACCATGAATCCGTAGTAAAACTAATGATGTCAACAAGACGAATCATATTCATCTTGAATCCAACAACAAAACGAACGAATCGGAAGAAAATCCCAAAACCCCCAAATTATCCAAAAGTAGGGTTCTAAGAGATTTTACCTTGATTTGACGATGAACAATGAATGATTAGTGATAGGTTGCCGATAGGAAGCTTGAATACACTTCTACAATGGTGTTTGGGCGAAAATCGGGCGAAACCTAGCTCTCCAGGTCGTTCCCGTCGCGAAGAGAAGTGAGAGAAGTGAGAAATGAGGAAAAAATACATTCTTGTCGGTTTATATCTTGGCGGTGTGTTACGGCCGTAACATCCATAACATACGGCTGTAACATAGGAACATTACGACCGTAACTCTCCTGCCTTACGGCCGTAACTGTTCCCAGGAATGAAACTGGGCAATCTGACGAAGCTGACATACGGCCGTATCAAGATGAGGTTACGGCCGTAACAATTCTCACGGCCATAACTCTAGCGTGTTACGCCCGTAACCCCCCCACTGGATTCAAGTGCAGAAAACGAACTCATATTATGGCCGTATAAGGGAAACTTACGGCCGTAACATAGCCTGAGACAGCAAGCAGAAATCTGAATCACTTCTCGACGAGGAAATGATCGGGAAGTAACGAGACGTATCTGCTACCAACTGATACACTTTCGACAGATTCAAGCCAATGACAAAAGATATAAAATGAAACGTGATTCCGACTACTCGAGGGTACGGAACAGACAGGGATGGAAACCACCCCGTAATTTAGAGAAATTACGAAACGGCCCAAGCGTTCAAAATCCGCGATACGACGTCGGATTAACAAACCGAAACTCCCAACGCGAACAACTCAACTATACGAACTTGTGAAACCAAAGAAATTACAAAAGCGAACGAGTTCCACGAGAATTGAACGTCCATGCCATAATACATGACATAAAACGGAATAATATCAAAACATTACCAAGATCATCCCAGATGGAGAAACTCCAAGAATAACATAAATTCAAAATGTCGACATGGTTACAAGCGAGCTACCAAAAAAATAAAAAAAAAAATACACCAAAACGGGAATATCAGAAAAAGAAGAAAAATGCGGATATTACAATCTACCCCTCTAAAAATAAGTTTCGTCCCGAAACTTAAGAAACAAACAACTCGGGGTACTTAGCACGCACGCTATCCTCGGTTTCCCAAGTTGCCTCCTCGACACCATGCCTCGACCACTGCACCTTGACCAAGGGAATGGTCTTATGCCTTAGTCGTTTCTCACGGTGCTCCAAAATCTTCAAAGGACGTTCTTCAAAAGTAATATCCTCGGCAACATCAATCTCCCCATAATCGATGACGTGACTAGGATCCGGAACATATTTCCTCAGCTGGGAAACATGAAAAACGCTATGAACGTGACTCAAGGCCGGAGGTAACGCCAAACGGTATGCTAACCCACCGACTCGCTCGAGAATCTCGAAGGGCCCGATAAATCTCGGACTCAACTTCCCCTTTTTCCCGAAACGGAAAACACCTCTCGTCGGCGACACCTTTAGTAAAACGTGGTCTCCCACCTCGAATTCCAAAGGTCGGCGACGGACATCGGCATATGACTTCTGTCGGCTCTGGGCAGTCAATATCCGCTCCCGAATTAAGTCTATCTTCCGTCTCGTCTCTAAAACGACATCCGGCTCTGTCCCGACCAAATCGGACGCCTCATTCCAACAAATCGGTGATCGACATCGTCGCCCGTAAAGTGCCTCATACGGTGCCATCCGAATCGACGCGTGCCAACTGTTGTTGTACGTGAATTCGATCAATGGCAAATGCTCCTCCCAGTTGCTACTCTAGTCGAGAGCACAAGCACGCAACATATCCTCAAACGTCTGGATAGTGCGTTCCGATTGTCCATCTGACTGAGGATGAAAAGAGGTACTAAAACACAACCGAGTACCCAACGCCTTATGCACCGCTTGCCAGAAATGCGATACAAAACGGCCATCACGGTCCGAAACAATAGACTTCGGAGTACCGTGAAGCCTCACAATCTGTGCAATAAACACACGAGCCAACTTCTCCGGGCCCCAAGTATCCTTGATGCCCGGAAAATGTGCCGACTTGGTCAGGCGATCAACAATCACCCAAACCATATTCATGCCCGACCTCGATCTTGGCAAACTTGTAACGAAATCCATCGATATATCTTCCCATTTCCATTCCGGAACGAGAAGTGACTGCAATAATCCGGCCGGTCGCTGATGCTCGATTTTGACCTGCTGACAAGTCAAACATCTCGCTACAAACTGTGCGACCTCCTCCTTCATATTATTCCACCAGAAATTCCTCCTCAGGTCTTTGTACATCTTACTCGAACCAGGATGAACGGAGTAAGGTGTAGCATGGGCCTCACGCAAAATACTCTGTCTCAACTCCGAGTCGTTCGGCACACAAAGCCGACTCTGGAATCTCGAAATACCATCCTCGTGAATCACAAACCCAGGAGACTTTCCCTTAAGAACGTTCTCTCGGATTTGAGTAATCATCGGGTCCTCTAACTGCTTCAGCTTAATTTCATCGATCAAAGATGACGAAATCTCTAAAGCACAAAGTTGCCCGACAGCTCCAGGCAACAAAACCTCAATATCTAACTCGATCAAAGCCCGCCGAAGCTCATACTGAGATGTAAGGATCTCAAGCGTTCGCAACGCAACCGGTTTCCGACTCAAGGCGTCGGCCACGACGTTCGCCTTGCCCGGATGATAAAGGATTTCGAGGTCATAATCCTTGATCAGCTCTAACTACCTCCTCTGCCTCATATTCAACTCTCGCTGGGTAAATATGTATTTCAGACTTTTATGATCGGTAAAAATCTGACATGCAGAGCCGAAAAGATAGTGACGCCAAATCTTGAGCGCAAAAACGACTGCCGCTAACTCCAAATCATGAGTAGGGTAGTTCAGCTCATACGGCCTCAACTGCCTCGACGCATAGGCAATGGTCTTGCCGTGCTGCATCAATACGCACCCAAGACCCTGACTCGAAGCATCACTATAAACAGCAAAACCCTCGTTGCCGCACGGCAACGCCAAAACCGGGGCTGAAGTCAAACGCCTCTTCAGCTCCTCAAAACTCGACTGCCTCTCGTCATTCCAGACGAACTTCTCGGATTTCTGGAGCAACTCGTGAGTGGCCGAGCTAGTTTCGAGAATCCATCGACGAACCTACGATAGTAGCCAGCCAAACCCAAGAAACTACGGAGCTCTCTCACATTCTTGGGCGGTGCCCAATCCAACACCGCCTCGATCTTCTGTGGATCTACACGAACCCCCTCGGCTGAAATCACGTGACCTAGAAACATCACTTCCTTCAGCCAGAACTCACATTTCGAGAACTTCGCATAGAGTTGCTCGGTCCTCAAAATGTCTAACACTACCCGCAAATGATGGGCATGCTCTTCCTCGTTCCTCGAATAAATAAGAATATCGTCAATGAAAACGACGACACACTTATCCAAATACTCGATAAAGACTTTGTTCATCAAGTGCATGAACACCGCCGGTGCATTAGTTAACCCGAAAGGCATAACTACAAACTCATAATGTCCGTATCTCGTCCGTAAAGCCGTTTTCGGCACATCGGACTCCCTCACTCGGAGCTGATAGTACCCCAATTTCAAATCAATCTTCGAGAATACCGCAGTTCCCTGCAACTGGTCGAACAAGTCATCAATTCTCGGCAAAGGATACTTGTTCTTGATGGTTACCTTGTTTAATTCGCGATAGTCGATACACAAGCGTAGTGAACCATACTTCTTCCACACAAACAGGACCGGTGCGCCCCAAGGTGAGGCACTCGGTCGAACATATCCCGACTCAAGAAGCTCGCTCAACTGCTTCTTCAACTCTGACATCTCTGAAGGTGCCATGCGATACGGCGCCTTAGAAATCGGAGCCGCGCCCGGCTCTAACTCCATAGCAAACTCAACCTCACGGTCCGGTGGCAATCCCGGCAACTCGTCAGGAAACACATCAGGAAACTCACTAACGATTGGAATCGACGAAAGCTCGACTCCACCACTCTCCGCCTTCAAGGCGTAGCACCAAAAGCCAGTACACCCCTTTCGCAGGAGTCTCATCGCCTTCAAGGCGTTAATAACGAACTTCTGGTTTCCCCTCTTTCGCCCCGCGAAAGAGTGCTCGGTGCCGCCCTCGGCTAACATAGTGATGATTCTCGTGCGGTAGTTCATGATCGCACCATGCCGCTCGAGCCAATCATCCCCAAGAATCAAATCCTCACCCTCGATACCTACAACAATAAGATTAGAGGGCCAAACCCTCTCACAAATAAGCACAGAACAGTCTAGAACCTCTTGATCACCAACGATCCTATCACCGCTAGGAAGCTTAACGATGAAGGGCTCACAAGGCGTCAAACAGTCGAGATTCAAACGGCGCACACACTCTAGAGATATGAACGAATGCGTAGCACCAGAATCAAAAGGCACACTGACAGGATGAGAAAGAATATGAACGGTACCTGTCGCCACGGTAGCTGCTGGGTCATCCGCTCTCCGCATCTCATAGACACGCGGGTGGGCTGAGCCGACGCTGGAAGCTCCCCCTTTAGAGGGCTGACCCCGACCTCTCCCCCGACTAGCACTCGGCGGAGACTGAGGAGCAAACGATCCCTGATTCACACTTGGTTCCCTAGGCGCTGGAATGGAAGCCCGGGCACCAAGGATTTTCTCCCCCTCAGCACAGAAAGCAGCCTTGTGACCCAGCTGGCCACACTGATTACACGTCAGCAAAGGGCTCAAACAAGTACGACTGACATGGCCTATACGGCCACAATTGAAACACTTCACATCACGGAAAGGAGCACTGGTAGTTCAACGAGGACCCCCAGCGGAACGAGCTGGACCACCGCCGGCGGGGAAGTTAGCAGATTGGGATTTCTGCTGACCCCCACCCTTGTGGCCCGAGAAATTCCCGGAGGACTTCTGCTTCTTGCTCAACTTGGGTCTTCACATAACCCAACTCCTTATTAAAATCGGCAATAGCTTGAGATACGGGGATATCCCGTGGTTGAGCATCATAGAAAGCATGTACCCGAGCCTGTCTGACCGGCCACGGGCAATATTCGGTCTCCATCAATCCTTGAAATTCGGCCCACGAAGCAACATGATCCTTGGGCCCAACGGCCTCCCACCAATCTGTGGCGTCCCCAGTGAGAAAGTATTGATCAATAGGGACTTTACGGTCCTCGGGACAGTTGATAGCAGTGAAGACTTTAGATATCTCCTTGATCCACCCTTCCCAGCCGATCGGGTCTCAAGCTCCCGAAAACTGAGGAGGATGCATCTTGATGACATCTTGGAGCCAACGGTCCGCTCCGCCCCGATTAGCATGGGCCTGATCCGGGTTCTGAACCATCTGAGCTATTGCCGCCATTTGGTTCACCATTTGCTGCATAACAGCCGCAATACCAAGGTCGGCGTGCTCCTGAGAAGAAGCATGATCGTGATCGCCCGATCTGCCGGCTCCTGAAGACTGCGACGTGGCCGCCCCACCGGCTGCCCCACGTCCCCGGCCGCGTCCACGACCACGACCGCGACCACGACCACGACCTCTTCCAGCATCCATACTGGAGTTAAATAAGTAGCAAAAGCCATACGATGGTAAGTACAAGAAAAGAACAATCACAAATCGAGAATCAAAGGTACGATACAAGAGTATAAGGAACAGAGGAAGGAAAACTTACGGGCACTGGTAGTACCGAAATCATGGCAGCGTGACGATGATGTGCAAAACAAAACACAACAAGACCCAATAAACCGACAAGCCTAGGTATCCATAAACCTAGTGCTCCGATACCATTTTCTGTAACACCCCCAGGATATCCGAGGTATATTACAGCGCCGTGAATCCCTATATGGGACCCACCAGGCTGAACAAGCATCATACTCATCGACTCATAAAAACAACAGAAAAATACCTCGCCATAAAGACGCCCAACAAAATAATCCGCCCGGTTCAACCGGTATAACATAACACCATAATCCGACACAAACATAATAACCAACAATACAATCCCAACGAGTAAAAGTTCTTAAGTACTCGAGTACTTCTATTAGTTCGAAGACCACAAAGGGTGAAAAGATTTTTTTTTTTTGGTGGGAACAAAGGGTGAAAAGATAGAAAGGAATAAAACATCACTCGTGCACAATCATCACGCATGGACATCATCCGCATACTGGTCCAGCACCCGCTCGTCTCAATGAACCTGACCTGAAATTCATAAAACGAATTTCCCCAAAACGGGTCCCCAGAGGGGTTAGCAATTACGCTAGTACAAGTAACCAAATGAACGACTTACATCTTACACATATAGTAATGCAAGCAATCAAGAAAACATAGTTCCAAAACACTCATTTCCGGAAATGCCAATAATCAACCACATTTGTAAAACGCACCACAATTAACCGTCGATCCACGTCTCTGTGGACCCCTACCGAGACCCCGTCGGATCTAACCCGTAGTGGTTAAAAGCAAGCTCGTCGATCCACGTCTCTGTGGACCCCTACCGAGACCCCGTCGGATCTAACCCGTAGTGAGTATACACACACACATCATTTCTCACACATTATTATTATGTCAAGAATGTAAGTTCATAAGGATACTTGCCTCGGTTAATAGACGGTGATACGAACGGAAAGGAAGAATCGAACACGACCGCGAGGAACCGGTGGAAATGAACCTAACGATTCGAGTAACACAATCACAACCAATTCTAAACGAATACGGAATTGGAAAACACTCAAAAACCCGCCTACGATTCATGTATATTCGAATAAAATAATAACGAGGGCGGACCACAACCAAACCCTCCCGATTTCGCAAAACTATGAAAATATACCATGAATCCGTAGTAAAACTAATGATGTCAACAAGATGAATCATATTCATCTTGAATCCAACAACAAAACGGAACGAATCGGAAGAAAATCCCAAAACCCCCAAATTATCCAAAAGTAAGGTTCTAAGAGATTTTACCTTGATTTGACGATGAACAATGAATGATTAGTGATAGGTTGCCGATAGGAAGCTTGAATACACTTCTACAATGGTGTTTGGGCGAAAATCGGGCGAAACCTAGCTCTCCAGGTCGTTCCCGTCGCGAAGAGAAGTGAGAGAAGTGAGAAATGAGGAAAAAATACGGCTGCTGTCAGTTTATATACTGGCCGGTGTTACGGCCGTAACATCCATAACATACGGCTGTAACATAGGAACATTACGACCGTAACTCTCCTGCCTTACGGTGAATCGTTCCCGTGAATGAATGGCCGGGCAATCGGAAGGCGATATACGGCCGTATCAAGATGAGGTTACGGCCGTAACAATTCTCACGGCCGTAACTCTAGCGTGTTACGCCCGTAACCCCCCCACTGGATTCAAGTGCAGAAAACGAACTCATATTACGGCCGTATAAGGGAAACTTACGGCCGTAACTCTCGAGCATTACGGCCGTAACAATACGGCTTACGGCCGTAACATAGCCTGAGACAGCAAGCAGAAATCTGAATCACTTCTCGATGAGGAAATGATCGGGAAGTAACAAGACGTATCTGCTACCAACTGATACACTTCCGACAGATTCAAGCCAATGACAAAAGATATAAAATGAAACGTGATTCCGACTACTCGAGGGTTCGGAACAGACACGGATGGAAACCACCCCGTAATTTAGAGAAATTATGAAACGGCCCAAGCATTCAAAATCCGCGATACGACGTCGGATTAACAAACCGAAACTCCCAACGCGAACAACTCAACTATACGAACTTGTGAAACCAAAGAAATTACAAAAGCGAACGAGTTCCACGAGAATTGAACGTCCATGCCATAATACATGACATAAAACGGAATAATATCAAAACATCACCAAGATCATCCCAGATGGAGAAACTCCAAGAATAACATAAATTCAAAATGTCGACATGGTTACAAGCGAGCTACCAAAAAAATAAAAAAAAACACCAAAACGGAAATATCGGAAAAAGAAGAAAAATGCGGATATTACAATAAATATACCTGTTAATTTAGAAAACTACATCCAAGTCCTAACCTTAAAATTACCAAGAAATTTAACAATTTAGATTGTAATATAAAAATAGCTTGGATAAGTTAAAAAATATACATCAGAATTTTATCCTAATTACAAATGTCTTAAAATTTTAGATATTTACAAAAGAAAAAACTTAATTGATTTGATTGAAATGAAACGGCATATTTATGCTTATATGATATTTTTTCGAACATTTAGCTTCATTTTTAAAAGTATTAAAGTCTACCCATTTTACATTAAAAATAGAAAAATAGTTGAAGTACTTTTACTAATTTCTGAAACTTGTATTACAAAAAACCTCTACGGTATTTGGTTGAAGTGAAACTATATGTATATTCATTTTAAAATAGGTTTTGGAATTATAAAGTAAGGAGATTATGACTTGTAACATAAAATTAAGTACTTCCCAATTTACCAAAAAAAAAAGTAGCATTATCATAGTATATACATATAGTTTCACAAAAAAAAAAACAGCATTACTTGTATGACTTATTATATTATAAATATACTAATCACGGGGTTAACTAAGAAAACTACATCCACATCTTAGCCTAATTAAAATTATCTCCATTTTTTAAAAGTACAAAAAATGTCTAATTTTATTTTTAATATAAGATGAGCCTGGAAAAATTGTAGGGTACATTTGAGGCATTGAACTTCATATTTAAAATTACTAAATTCAAGAAATTTTACATTCAAAGAACAAAAAAATAATTAGAATATTTTTAGTAATTTGTGAAACTTGTATTATAAAAACCCTAAGTGACATTTGGTTCAGTTGAAACTTTATATCATTTTTATATGATAGTATTTTCAAATATTTAACTTAACATATAGAAGTATTAAAGTTGGTACATTTTACATTCAAGAGAACACATAAATAGTTGGGCACTTTTAGTAATTTCGGAAACTCGTATTAGAAAAAACTTCAATTCATATCGAATTGTGTTAAACTGTATTTGATGAAATTTTGGTTCCACGTTCTTTTTGGTCATTTTTTTGCCAAAATGGTCCAAATCATTAAGTATTTAACGGGTTCTGTTAAATGGCCAAAAAATGAGATAATTTAATCCTTATATTTGAAAAAAATTACATAAATTATTTAGATATAATTTAAAATACAAAAGCAAATTCAAAATTTTCAAAAGTATATAATTTGATTTTAAAAGTAGATAAATTAACAAATCTTTTAAAACTAAAAAAATAAAAAAAAATCACTTAAAAATCACTTAAAACAATCAATTTTTATTTTCTGAATTTCTCTTCGCACAAAGATAAATCTACGGATTAGTATATTATAACTAAATTTAATTTCTTATATATTTAGAAATATCTCTTTGAAAATTCATAAAATCAGTAATTATATAATTTAGTAAATATGATTTTTTTCATTATTTTATTATTTTATATTAATTAAATAAGATTTAAAACTAAAATAGACTAATAGATTTATTTTATAGTTTTTAGATTTATTTATGAATAATAATCAAAACCACTGTTTCTACACTTTTAATATTATTTTCTAATAAGTTCGATTTGTTTAATTGATAGGATTCGAGTACCTTTTAATTATATATATTCAACATTTCTTTTGCAATACCCCAAACATCTTTTATTTCAGTTGATATTTTTTATTGATATACCTAATTATAGTGACTAACTAATATAAACTAATTAATTAGTGAATATGTATAATATTTTTGCGAGATTTTAGGTTTAAGTTTTTAATATATAGTGAATATTACTACATTAAATTTCTCTTTATTTGGGATTTATATTTTTCAATTAATGAAAATGTGAAATATTTCTGTAAATATAATAAATTCCTATTTATTCGTAATTCATATTTCTTAATTCGCAAAAATTAATAAGGTAGGTAGAAATTATTTGAGGTATAATTATAATGTAATTAATGCAATGATGATTAGACCAGTAATTGATTATGTGTCAGCTGAAGCATGAGAGACTGACACATAAGCACAAGATACCAAGAGAAGATATGTGGCACCAAGCATGAGAAAGTGCCCACTTATGCAGACGTATTCTATTAGTATATAGGGGATATATATATATATATAATCGAGATTTTATATTTTCTGAATTTATAGATAATATTTTACTTCATAAATTAGATTTTCTTAAAAATTTATTTTCTAAATATTAAATAACTTTTATATATTTTTTAAGTTCATTTAAACTCTTTTAAGAAACAAAATTATTAATTAATTTTTTTTCCCTCATATTAATTAATTTTGTTGACTATGATGAAAAGACATGCTCTTAGAGATTCTCTAGTTCAATAAGTTCAAATATATATCTTCACATCTCCATATTACATCAATAATTTTTTAACAGATCATATTTGTATTGAAATAGATTTACCCAAATTTCGAATGTACTTCCTGCATCCATGACACATTATTGTTACTAAATCATAAATGTATTGGAGAAGGTATAACACTAGTTCTTAATTAAACAACTTGAATTTGTATTATTATTATTTTTTTTAGGCACACACCCGAACTAATAATATTAGTGAGTTTGATATTTGACCTCCGAACACAGTGCCGGATGCAGAACATTTACTCAGAAAAGTTCGGAGCTATAGAAAATACGGAGATCGGACAACTATATATATATAACTTCTCCTATTTTATAGGGGAATTTCCATCCGCCGGAGGCAGACGTGGATACGAAGGTATAACTAGTAATCATCAATATCCCATTTTGGTAGTTTCACTCTAATTTAAAATCTTAAAAGACGAATCAAGAAACATATGATGCAAATTTAACGTAACCACATATCATATATTGTATATTTATTATTAGATTTGTGGCAAATAATTATTATCATAAACCGAGTGGTTAATATACATATAGATAACACCTATATAGTTTTCTGGTTGGTGAAAAAAATGTATTATAGATTTCTTATAATATAATAATTATTATAACATATAAATTTTGGGGAACTTAGACTCTGTTTGTTTGAACTGAATTTTGTTGAACTGGACTGAATTGAATTGAGCTGAACTAAATTTTGTGCTGAAATGAACTGAACTCAAGTTAAACTAAGTTACTGAATAATGATAATAATTATAATTTAATACTAGACAATAATATATATATATAACAACAATAAATATATTATAATAATAAATAATATTTATAATAATAATAATTTTAATAACAATAATAATAATTATATATAATCTTATTGATAATATTAATATAAAAATAATAATAGTATCACATAAAAATAGATATGTATAATAATAAAACTATTTATATTACAATAAGAATAATAATAATAAGAAGAATAAACTTATTCATAATAGTACAAAATATATATAATACTATTAATAATATTGATATCAGTAATAATAATAATAAAAATAAAATTATTAATATTACTATCAACTATATATAATACTATTGATAATATTGATATTAATAATAATTAAAAGTAAATTAGCTAATTATATTTATAAATAATCATAATTATTATTATTTATATTATATCAACAACAAAACACAAACAATAATAATAAGATTAATAGTAATAATATATAATATTATTGATAATAGTAAATATTACCACTAGTACTCCTAATAATTAATCTTATTAGACAAATGATATACAAAACAATAATGACTAATTTATTATAACAACAAAACAACAATAATAATACTAAAATAAACAATTAGAATAATTATTATATATAATATTATTGATAATATAAATAATAGTAATAGTAATTAATAATATTGGTTCTAAAGGTGAATTGAACTGAAATGAACTGAAATTTAATGAATTGAAGTGAACTGAACTGAATTAAACTGATATATGCTGAGATTAGTCTAAAAGAACAAAGTCTTATTAGATGACTCGGTGCTAGATTGCAGATCCCGTCTGGTTCTCTAATATTCGTGTTGTCCTTCAGGAGAGATGTATAGATGAGCTAAATGTGGATTTTTTTTTTTTTTTTATAGCTAAATGTGGGATGTTAATGCTCAATCTCCCACAAGTTCCAAACTCGAACCCTTAACCATACAAACACATACTTATATATTCTTAAAATATCACATCTTAACTATGAGTTCAGATTAAACAAGTTGAATCTAATAAAACTCCCAATGTGATGAATTACGATGCGCGAAGTCCACAATCTCGAATCTTATAGTGAAAATTGAAATACTTAGAAAAATCTTAACAAGTACGTACTATTAGAAAGACAATTCTAAAAGAATGTCTTTCATACACTATTATAACTTCCATAAAGGAAACTTCTAATCCGCCTATAGCCAGTTACAACATTGACTGCACTTTTCAAATATCAAAATGACAATTTTAAGAACCATTTAGAAAAAACATAATTCAATATATTTAAAATATGAAATAAATACATGTATGGAATGAATAAAATTTTTTTCCTAAAAGAGGTAAACCAAACCAAACCAAACCAAACATCTCTCAGAGCAGGGTCTGGGGCGGGTAAGATGTACGCAGACTATGTCCCTATATTTTACGGTAGGGAGGCTCTTTCCGTGAAGACCCCCAGCTTAGTGTACAGCAAAATATTGAGTGGTATATACAAAGAATCATATGATTCGAAAAAGCTCAAGAGCTCAAAACCATACCTGAGCCCATAGCTTAATTCACATGAGACTTACCTAAGGGGACTTTGGCTACTACACTCTCGATGAACGCTGCTCTAACAGAAGAGAGGTTGACCATGCGCACAGCTCCCTGTCAATATATATATATATATATATATATATATATATATATATATATATATATATATATATGCACAACTCTATGTCAAAGCTAACCGAGACAACCCAACCCTGAGGCTCTCTACTACTACACCGATTCGTAAAAAAGAATCCGCAACTCTGATCTGACGCCTCCAAGAGCAACTATCAACAGCCATGGTCTCGGATAAGTTTAAGGCCTTCAAATCTAATCTCAGCTGTTCCTCCCACGTCCGCCTCGATCTGCCTCTCCTCCTACCCCTGCAACCAATAAACTCTCGACCCACCTCACTGGAGCAGAGGTCTGCCTCCTGCGGACGTGGCCAAACCATCTCAATCTCTCTTCCCTAACTTTCGCTAAAAGAGGTATAAACCCTAAAAACAATGCTAAATAATGGGTTACAAGCCCTAAAAAAAGAAAAGGGGACACTAATCCTAAATTGTCAAATAATAGAGATACAAGTCCTAAATCTGAATTAATATAGAAAAAAACTCATAAAATAAAAAAGAAACACAAATCTTAAAATATGGCATAATATAAAAAAAAGTAAAATAAACCCTTGGAAAAAGGTATAGTCCATAAAATTTAGTTTTGGACATATTTTTTTTGCTTTCATAAATTTTAAATATCATTTTGAACAAAATTGGGTAAGACCTACTCAATATTATAAAAATATTTCTTGAGGATATATTAAATTTTTGATTACATATGTTAGAAATCTGGGTGTAAGAGGTTATGATTTTGTATTTTACAAGCATTATAGGTAATATATATATATATATGATTAAATGAGAATGATTCTTATCCTACGAATTGCGAATATACATGAGTTTTGTACTAATTATGAATGAAATATATGCATTTCGTGCATCAAAATTGCAATGCATTAAAATATGCATTATATGGATCAAAATATCGATACATTAAAATATTGCATTATATGAATCAAATTTTTGTGAGAACAAATCTAAGTCATCCATTCATCAAGATCTATGGATGAAATTCATTCTTATTTCTTAACTTAAATTACATTTTCACCTGAATCCTTATATATATATATATATATATATATAATCAAAAAGTTTTAACATACATCACCCCAAAGTGAGAGCGTGATTAAATTAAATTGCACCAACACCTCTCTACTAAATTAGAATTTTTTCAAAATCGCACGTATCAAGCTAATACAATTTATATTGGCCCATGTCACCAGCCCAAGTACTACTCAATCACGTGTTGCGACATTAATCATGACTTGCCGTCTAATGCGATTATTGGGTTTATGTTCAGTCAATAGTTTATCAACTATCTTATAAATTTTAAGAGCTTATTTGATTATTGACTAAAAAAAATTCGTTTTGTAAATATTAAGAACTGTTTTTTTGATGAATTGAATGAATCGAATCAATTGAATCGAATCGAATCGAATCGAATGGATTCGAATCGAATCGAATCGAATCGAATGGACCAATCGAATCGAATCAAATATATATTAAGGGTAAATAATAATAATAATAATGTTAAATAATAATAATAGTAATTAACAACAACAACGATAATAGTAATATTATTAATAATAATAACAATAATAATAATTAATAATAATAATAATAATAATAAGAATCGAAATAATCGAACTAAATCGAATCGAATCGAATGGACTGAATCGAATCGAATGGACTGAATCAACTTAATCGAATCGAAAAACTGGAAAATAAGTTCAAAAGAACAGGGCCTAACTTCTCAAATCAGCTAGCTTATGAGCTAGGTTACTTGCCAGTTGATTGATAAGCTAATTTTTCAAGCTTATGAAAAAAGAAGCTAGCTTCTCATCTTATATATTCCATATATATCCGTGAGCTAAATAAAAACATAGCATAAATACCCCCTCAGTAATTGACATACTACAAATAAACCCACCATCCGTTAATTTTTCAGGAAAAATTGAGGCTTCAGATGAGTGGTGGACGCGAAAAATTATGGTTAGTCTGATCATCACTCTATTACACTTGCTAATGAATTACTTTGTTATAAATATAATATAATAATTTTGTGTTCGATTTATCTTTTATATTTTACCGAATTTTTTTGATGCTTATTGTTGTTGTGAACTTGTTCGTAACTAAAATTATACATACAAGTCCTATTCAGCGGCAATTGCTTATCAGCTAATTTGCTAAACATTTACATTAAAATCAACTAGTTTATGAGCTACATAATCAGCTACATAATCAGCTAGCTTATCAGCTACCCAATCAACTATCAGTTATCTTATCAGTTAGTTTTTGCTAAACACCCAATATATGCAAAAATATTTGCTAAAAAAATGTTTGATTCAACGTGTAGGTATGTGTGCTCGTTTTTAATGTTTTATTAAAATATTTGTCATAATTTTTTTTTTGTGTGAAATGTTTTCGCATAATTCTATTTTCCTGTGGGATGTAACAGTTGATTATGTTATTCTTATTCTTGATAATTTTGCATGTGGAGAATGTCCGTGGAATGTAAAAAAACAAAAAACAAAAAAAAAAAAAAAAAAAAGGGAGAGGACACCCCTTTATAGAAATGAAGCAACTTATTTTGCTGTATACATCATCCTCGTTTTTTAAAAGTGTCTTTATTTTTCAGTTTGTTCCCACACTATTTCTGCAATATGATTTTAGTTATATTATTTTTTCTCTCAAAAATATTACTCCCTCCATCCGTCACTCATGTACAACAATTTCATTTTTCATCCATCCGCAACCTATGTGCATTGTTTATTTTTGACAAATTTTTTTACCACAAGTGGACCATTTACTCCACTCTCAACACTCTTAACCAACTAAATCAACTGAAATATTAAAACTTGTGCCGGTTAAAACAATGCACATGATTGATGAACGGAGAGAGTACAATATATGACCAAATTAATGGCGGAATCAGAAAAATTTGGGGATATAACTCATACAGGATAAAATCGACACTAAATATTTTTTTAGGATAAAATATGTTAATTCCAATCTGAATTTGTCCGCGATCAGATAAACACCATGTGTACAAAACAATATTAAAGTTTCAAATAAATAATAATAATAATAATAATAATAATAATAATATAAGAAAGGTGAGTAATTGAGGAAATTGACTTGTTTAACTTTAGGCTGAAATATAAGAGTTGATAAAACCAGGATTACTTTTTAATGAAGCTGTTGTAATTAATGTATTTACTACTGAATGACCTTTATACCCCTGAAACTCTACACTACCAAAAAAATTATTTTAGCCGACGACCCGGAAAAAACGGCCGACGACTATATAGTGTCGTTGGCTAAACTTCGCACTTTAGCCGACGACTTGTTCTACCGTCGGCTAAAGGGTTTTAGCCGACGACTTGGCCGATGTCGTCGGCTAAAGTTCGAAATAGTCGTCGGCTATATTAAAGAGGTTTAGCCGACGACCGAGATGACGTTTAGCCGACCGGAAAAAAAAAAAAAATTAGCCGACGACTTGATCTCGGTCGTCGGCTAAATCCCTTTCGAAAAAAAATAATAATATTGCAACAGTTTAGCCGACGACCTAGATCTAGGTCGTCGGCTAAACACTTTTAAAAAAAAAAGAAATAATATACTTTAGACGACCTAGATCTAGGTCGGGCCAAATTCCTTCCGAAAAAAAATAATATTGTAAGTGTTTAGCCGACCTCGATCTAGGTCGTCCAAACACTTTTTCGAAAGAAAAAAATAATATACTTTAGCCGACGACCTAGATCTAGGTCGGCTAAACTCCTTCCGAAAAAATAATATCGTAATAGTTTAGCCGACGACCTAGATCGAGGTCGGCGGCTAAACACTTTTTCGAAAGAAAAAAAAATAATATACTTTAGCCGACGACCTCGATCTAGGTCGTCGGCTAAACTCCTTCCGAAAAAAAATAATATTGTAACAGTTTAGCCGACAACCTAGATCGAGGTCGGCGGCTAAACACTTTTTCGGGAAAAAAAAATAATATACTTTAGCCGACGACCTAGATCGTGGTCGTCGGCTAAACTCCTTCCGAAAAAAATAATATTGTAATAGTTTAGCCGACGACCTAGATATAGGTCGTCGGCTAAACCTCCAAGTGAAAATTATTTATAGTTCAGGGAACACCAACCCAATCTTGCCCCTCTCCCCGCTAAAGAGCACATTTCTATTCCCGATCCTGTCGCTTATTCCGAAAAAAGCTTGTGAGTTGCTACTTTGAGTTGTGCTATTTGGAGTGACGAAGGTTTTAGCGGTTGTTATAATCACCATTTCGATTAAGGTACGTATTTTATTGTATTTTTTATTGTGATTTCGAAATTTTGTATTATTCATGTTACATTCGATAGCTTTTATGTAAAACGATTAAGTTTTATGATGATAATCATTATGATTAATTGTTTGTTGCGATTTCATTTATAATTTGAACAATATTAGTTAGTTGGATTAATATTGGAAAATGTATACATTTTCAGGATGGACAAGAGTTGGATTGGGTTACGAAAATGGGATCCAAGTGTAATGGATGGGATGAAGCAGTTTATGAGATTTGTAAAAGAGCACGACAGTGGTAATACGTTGCACTACTGTCCATGTAATAAATGTAGATGTCGCAGTGATATGTTTCGTTTTCCATTTGATGAGGTCTGGGAACACCTAAAGAAGAATGGTTTTTGGAGTAAATATACATGTTGGATATACCACGGTGAAGCACCGAATTCTGTTATTCCGTATGATCACGGACAATTTAGTGGTAACGACGGGTTCACCGATCCGAAGAGGAGGTTGATTGATGATGTGTTTGGTTTTTCCGAGACGTTTGTACCAACTGAGCAAATCCCACGACCCCGTACACCGTTGCCTTGCAATACTGCTGGGCTTGACAGGTACAACAAGCTAATTCAACTCCAACAGACCCCTCTATACCCAGGGTGTAACATGACTGTTCTTGATTGTGTCATGGAAACGATGAGATTAAAGGTGTAATATCCGCAGTTTCGAATTTCGGTAATTTTTTTTTTCGGAGGAAGTTTGTTTTGACAACTCTATCATGACCGTTTCGTCATTCCGAGAATGATTAATTCTGCACTTTTTGTCATCCGAGTTCGTTTCGGTGTCGTTTTGTTGAGTTCTGTGTCCTTAATCGACTTTTTCACGTGGGAGTTCGACTTTGTAAAGTCACCATTAATTCTTGGAAACTCCAAAAATTCTGAATCTTTGCAACATTATAGAGCATCAAGTTAGCTTTCCAATGGTTCAAACGGTGAGTCAATCGGAGTCAGCAGAAGGAGTTATGGTCGAAATATTCAAGATCGCACGATGTGCCTTTTTGGTGTTGAAGGGGTCGCACTGTGTGCCGCGGCACACTCAGCCTGCCGCGGCACTAAGCTGATTCTGGGCGTTTTGGTGGCCTGGGCCGCGGCACACGGGCTTTTTCTGCGTTTTTAGCAGATTTTCGAGGAGAAAACTTCATTTTCTCCTCTCTTCTTCCTCCTTCCATCTAGGGCGATTTGTGGGCGATTTTGGGCGATTTGAGTGCTCCCAAACTTGTAGAGATCATCCACCTCAAGTCTTGTTGTATATTTTCGGCCTCTACTTGAATCCTTCATCCAAATCAAGGTATTTTGGCTTGAACCCTTGTTTTTGTAGATTTGGGGATTTTGCTTTTTGATTTCGATTCCAATCCGTTTTTAATCAATTAATTGTTGTATAAACGTTGTTTTGAACTTGTTCTACGGATTGGATACTCGTATCTTTGGTTCGTTCAACCCGAGGGGTGATTTCTTTGTTCTTGAAGGGTCTTGAACATTTAATGTTCGATTAAATGTTCGAATGAGTTCCCTTTGATAGTTTGTTGGGATTTCCGTTGTTTTAGGCCTTGATTCTCGTCGTAATCATGTTTTATTATTCCTTACGGAGGATTATAGGTGCTCGATGATTCCGATGTTGAATTCCGTTGGTGATTGATGATTCATGTGGTGTTTTCCCGTAGTAATTTCGGCGTTAGCGCGTTCTAGATAGTGTTCGGGAATTTGAGGGCTACCCGGCCGTATCCGTTGACTTTTCCATTGCTCGTGATATCGAGGCAAGTACCTTGCCCATATTTTTCTTATTTTGTGGATATGATGATCGGTGATCGTCTTGGTGTGTTTGTTTGGTTGTTTGAAATGAAGTTTCAAAAGATTTCGGTTCGGCCTCGTTAAAGGCTTTCTTTCAAAATGCGTGTGTGTTTGGTGAACGGCGTGTTTTGGGAATTGATTATGATTTGGTTATTTTGAACGTTGAAAGATTTGATGATGATACCCCTATTGTTTAAAGTTATGGAATCGTGTATTCCGTATTTAATCTTGTTATTGTGTTTTGAAGAGTTTGATAATGGTGTCGAGTTAATGGCCATCTCTAGTGAGTATTCTTAATGAGCTTACATTCTTAGCATATTAGTATTGCATGAGTAACGTGTGTGTGTGTATGCTCACTACGGGTTAGATCCGACGGGGTCTCGGTAGGGGTCCACGGAGGGGTGGATCCACGAGCTTGCTTTTAACCACTATGGGTTAGATCCGACGGGGTCTCGGTAGGGGTCCATGGAGGGGTGGATCCACGGTTAATTGTGGTGCATTTTGCAAATGTGATTTGATTATGGCATTTCCGGAAATGAGTGCTTTTGAACGGTTTTCATGATTGCATGCATTGACTAAGTGTGTAAGAGGTAAGAGTTCGTTTGGCTTACTTGGCTAGGATGGCACTAGAGTATTTTGTTGTTTGTGTTAAATCCTTTATTTGTGGATTTTGATGTTGGGAGACGAACCTTGTGGTCGTTCTTGTGTACTGTGAGTTGATGAGTTTTGGGGCTAAAATCCCAATGGTCTTGTAAAAGTCATTTTACGGATTTGGGGCTAAAATCCCAACGGTTTGGTAAAGGTCGTTTTTCGGAAAGTAAACCTTTGGGGCGGTGACCCCTTTCGTATTTTGGGTTTTTGAAAAGTAGGATTTGATAATCCTAAATCATTTTCTATTAAAACTCCCGATGGTAGTTCAAATCATTTTATAGATTGTTTCCCTTGATATTTTGATCTTGAAATTTTGGGAAGTCTTTACTCAAACTCTCGCCTCGGGAAGTGTTCATCTTGTTGTATTTGAACCTTTGAGGATTCTGAATTATTATCGTTCGTGGAATGTGAATTGTATGGCTCGTATTTGCACTTTGTTCTTGCACTAGCAAAACAGTGGAGTTTTGCTAACCCCCGAGTATTCGGGGGGTGGATGTCTATTTTTTCATTTAGGTTTTGGAGCATAACACAGGGTCGGCACGAAGGATGATGAAAGATGAACGATATTAATCACACGAGGATCCGTTGATGTCGTATTGGTCTAGTTGTATTTTCTTTTCCGCTGCAGTATCTTCCTCGTTGTACGGGAGTTTATTGTACTTTGACCCCTGCGTGGGTATATGTTGTAATTGAGTTGTATATTTTCATTGAAAGACCAAATCGGTCTACTGAGTCATTTAGCCTTGAAGGCATTGTCGAGATGTTAAATGTTGTTACCAGCCTGGTAGATTTTCGAGGAGAGGGTCTACGGCGTGTAATATCCCTGAGTGGATTGGAGGTGTTACATAAATGGTATCAGAGCTTAGGTTGTGGAAACCTAGGCTGTCGGGTCAGTGGTGTCTATTGAGTTTTGTCTCGTCGGATTTAGTCTGACTGAGTCGTGTCGCGACGCGTCGTTTGAGTTGTTGGTCGTGGTTAGTATCGTGGGGCAATCATCATCTTCGTGCGACCGGTGGAAGTAAGTCTCCCTTCTTTATGTTGTGCCTCGTGTGACACGAGCTATTTTTATGATTATTTGTTAAGTGATGGAATCCTTATGTGGATTTTGATTTCACGATATGTATTTAATCGACTCTCGTATTTGATTTATACGAGGAGTGTCGTCGCTTGTGATGTCTTTTTATTGTTGTTTTTGTCCGTTGCTGATGATTTTCGAATCGATTTGCACGTTTTACAAGTTCTCTTGTGGAAGCTTTGTGCTTATACACGTTCGACTTGTTCACTAGCCGGCGGTAGGGTCTTTAGAGGCCTCGAATGGGGCCATGGTTTTGTTCGAATGTGGTTATTTGACTCTAATATTTTGTTCTTATGAGGAGTAGTGTTCTTTGGATAGTGCATGTTGAACCGTATTTCTTTTATCCATTGCGTGAGTTCTTTTGTAATGACTTTCGGTATTTTACCGACCGAGTTTTATTTCAAAACCGATTCCCTTAACCGAAGTTTTTGGCATTATGGCCTTGATCATTTTGGCGAAATTCTTATGACGGTATTTAGTATTTTGTAAATGGCTTTCGTGAGTTTTGAAATATTACCGTCATCACCTTTTTGGCATTTTTGTAAATGGTTTTTAGCACAGGGTTCCACGCGGGACCCACAGCGCTATGATGTTCCGTGTGATTACGAAATTTTTGGGCATTCTAGCCTTTTGGCATCGTCCTTTTTGGCATTGAATTATTTTGAAAACTTGAGTATCTTAGAAATAAATTTCGAGACATATTTTTTTCAAATGAGTTATTTTCTTGTGGTACATCCAGGTGCCACAATATATTTCAAAATTTTTCTGCCTCGAGGACCAAAATGTTTTGAGATATTTTCAATGTTTTAGAAACACTTTTATTTAGACCCGAAGGTCGAATATTCTGAAAGTTTTCACTAAGAGAAAGTGTCCTCATTTTTTATCAAATGCGAAACGGTTCTCCAAAGTCTCGATAACTATGTTTCACGTTTGTACTTTTTGAAAGGTGATACTCAAGATCAATCGGTGTTCTTCTAAATTATTTTCAAAATGAGGTTTTCGTTTTTAAAACCTATCCATTTCCGTTTGAGGGCTGGGTATATATGTATGATGTTCGCGTTGTCATTTTGATGTTTGCTCCCGAGTATGACCGAATTGGCGGTGTGAGCGTTGAGTCGTTTTCCACACATTTGTTGTGTTAGCCCCTTATGAGAGGTGGGATGTTGGTGTTGAATATTGTCGCCTCGTGGTGATTTCTGCGTTGTCGCGCATGTGCGAGCTGTTAGAGCTTGGGTTGGTATGGTCGTGTGCATCGGTGATCGTTCCGTTATGTGTCGATTGTTTAATGTCTTGTTACCTTGCTCCTGTTTTTGTGAATTTCGTGGATGAGGTCGGGGGTAATACCCGTACTATTTTGACTTCTGTATTTTCTCTTTCTCCAGTCTATCGATTCGCTCATGTTCGTTGAAACTTTATGAAATTGTTCTGTATTTCGGTTTCATCGTCCGAACGAACTGTGATCTTGTTGTGGGTCGATCTGGTTATCGTTGTGACTTTTTCGAGTTCGGTTTGATTCTTGTGAACCTTGTTCGGAAGTGACATCATTTGGTTCTATTAGTTCTTTTATTCGAAGTGGATCGGATTTAGAACTCCTGTGTTTTCGACTTTGTCGACTCGTTTATGCTCGTTAACATTTTCTGAACTTTCCCTGTCCCTTGCTTTTGTTGATCGGACGAGTGCGGTATTGTTTCGGAATAACTCGTTTGTCGTTGTGATTTTTTTTCGATTGCTATTTCCCTTTCCTGTGGATCTTATGTGAGTGCACATTTTGTTGTTTTTACCGGATCATGTTTCGTCTCGAGTCGAGATGTGAACTTCGGAGTTGTCGGTTGAACCTTATTGTTCTTCGTGATCCGAACAGGATTATTCGATTTTTTTTGTTGACTCGATCGTTGTGGTTCGATCATTGATTGTTCGGTTTTTGTTAATCTCGTTTCGTGATTGTTGAACGTTCAGACTCCTTCGTAATTCCCTTAAGTTCGGGAAATTAGTCTCGTTTTCGATCTTCCAACCCTTGGGCGGTGGAATTCCGTATTGGTTCAGCGATTGGCTCGCGTTTCGATTGATGTACCGTTGGGTTGGTCAATCATACTGACTTTCGTTCGTTGTGTTTTGTGATTGTCGGATAATTTACTTGGCTATATTATCCGTTTGATGACGCTTGTCATTTGTTGTTTTATTATATCCCTAACTGCGACGTTGTGTTGGTCGTCGTGGAGCGTGTTTTCACGCCATATGTCTCTTTGCGTTTCTTGCAGCGTTTCGCCGTTGGGCGCGAGTTTTCTGTTTTTGGTGTATCTCGTCGAGTTTTCCTGGCGGGTATATTGCTCCCCCTACTTGTTTTAAGTTTCGGGACGAAACTTCTCTTAAGGAGGGTAGAATGTAATATCCGCAATTTCGAATTTCGGTAATTTTCTTTTTTCGGAGGAAGTTTGTTTTGACAACTCTATCATGGCCGTTTCGTCATTCCGAGAATGATTAATTCTGCACTTTTTGTCATCCGAGTTCGTTTCGGTGTCGTTTTGTTGAGTTCTGTGTCCTTAATCGACTTTTTCACGTGGGAGTTCGACTTTGTAAAGTCACCATTAATTCTTGGAAACTCCAAAAATTCTGAATCTTTGCAATATTATAGAGCATCAAGTTAGCTTTCCAATGGTTCAAACGGTGAGTCAATCGGAGTCCAGACGAAGGAGTTATGGTCGAAATAGCCAAGACTGCACGATGTGCCTTTTTGGTGTTGAAGGGGGTTGTACCGTGTGCCGCGGCACACTCAGGCTATGCCGCGGCACTAAGCTGATTCCTGGGAGTTTTTGGTGGCCCTGGGCCGCGGCACATTTGTCCTGTGCCGCGGCACACGGGCTTTTTCTGCGTTTTTTTAGCAGATTTTCGAGGAGAAAACTTCATTTTTCTCCTCTCTTCTTTCTCCTTCCATCTAGGGCGATTTGTGGGCGATTTTTGGGCGATTTGAGTGCTCCCAAACTTGTAGAGATCATCCACCTCAAGTCTTGTTGTAGATTTTCGGCCTCTACTTGAATCCTTCATCCAAATCAAGGTATTTTGGCTTGAACCCTTGTTTTTGTAGATTTGGGGATTTTGCTTTTTGATTTCGATTCCAATCCGTTTTTAATCAATTAATTGTTGTATAAACGTTGTTTTGAACTTGTTCTACGGATTGGATACTCGTATCTTTGGTTCGTTCAACCCGAGGGGTGATTTCTTTGTTCTTGAAGGGTCTTGAACATTTAATGTTCGATTAAATGTTCGAATGAGTTCCCTTTGATAGTTTGTTGGGATTTCCGTTGTTTTAGGCCTTGATTCTCGTCGTAATCATGTTTTATTATTCCTTACGGAGGATTATAGGTGCTCGATGATTCCGATGTTGAATTCCGTTGGTGATTGATGATTCATGTGGTGTTTTCCCGTAGTAATTTCGGCGTTAGCGCGTTCTAGATAGTGTTCGGGAATTTGAGGGCTACCCGGCCGTATCCGTTCACTTTTCCATTGCTCGTGATATCGAGGCAAGTACCTTGCCCATATTTTTCTTATTTTGTGGATATGATGATCGGTGATCGTCTTGGTGTGTTTGTTTGGTTGTTTGAAATGAAGTTTCAAAAGATTTCGGTTCGGCCTCGTTAAAGGCTTTCTTTCAAAATGCGTGTGTGTTTGGTGAACGGTGTGTTTTGGGAATTGATTATGATTTGGTTATTTTGAACGTTGAAAGATTTGATGATGATACCCCTATTGTTTAAAGTTATGGAATCGTGTATTCCGTATTTATTCTTGTTATTGTGTTTTGAAGAGTTTGATAATGGTGTCGAGTTAATGGCCATCTCTAGTGAGTATTCTTAATGAGCTTACATTCTTAGCATATTAGTATTGCATGAGTAACGTATGTGTGTGTGTATGCTCACTACGGGTTAGATCCGACGGGGTCTCGGTAGGGGTCCACGGAGGGGTGGATCCACGAGCTTGCTTTTAACCACTATGGGTTAGATCCGACGGGGTCTCGGTAGGGGTCCATGGAGGGGTGGATCCACGGTTAATTGTGGTGCATTTTGCAAATGTGATTTGATTATGGCATTTCCGGAAATGAGTGCTTTTGAACGGTTTTCATGATTGCATGCATTGACTAAGTGTGTAAGAGGTAAGAGTTCGTTTGGCTTACTTGGCTAGGATGGCACTAGAGTATTTTGTTGTTTGTGTTAAATCCTTTATTTGTGGATTTTGATGTTGGGAGACGAACCTTGTGGTCGTTCTTGTGTACTGTGAGTTGATGAGTTTTGGGGCTAAAATCACAATGGTCTTGTAAAAGTCATTTTACGGATTTGGGGCTAAAATCCCAACGGTTTGGTAAAGGTCGTTTTTCGGAAAGTAAACCTTTGGGGCGGTGACCCCTTTCGTATTTTGGGTTTTTGAAAAGTAGGATTTGATAATCCTAAATCATTTTCTATTAAAACTCCCGATGGTATTTCAAATCATTTTATAGATTGTTTCCCTTGATATTTTGATCTTGAAATTTTGGGAAGTCTTTACTCAAACTCTCGCCTCGGGAAGTGTTCATCTTGTTGTATTTGAACCTTTGAGGATTCCGAATTATTATCGTTCGTGGAATGTGAATTGTATGGCTCGTATTTGCACTTTGTTCTTGCACTAGCAAAACAGTGGAGTTTTGCTAACCACCGAGTATTCGGGGGTGGATGTCTATTTTTGCATTCAGGTTTTGGAGCATAACACATGGTCGGCACGAAGGATGATGAAAGATGAACGATACTAATCACACGAGGATCCGTTGATGTCGTATTGGTCTAGTTGTATTTTCTTTTCCGCTGCAGTATCTTTTCCCCGTTGTACGGGAGTTTATTGTACTTTGACCCCTGCGTGGGTATATGTTGTAATTGAGTTGTATATTTTCATTGAAAGAACAAATCGGTCTACTGAGTCATTTAGCCTTGAAGGCATTGTCGAGATGTTAAATGTTGTTACCAGCCTGGTAGATCTTCGAGGAGAGGGTCTACGGCGTGTAATATCCCTGAGTGGATTGGGGGTGTTACAAAAGGTGGAAAACAAATCATCCATCAAGTCTGTAGATGATTACTTGGAGCTTACGAGTAATATGATTCCACAGGGTCATCATCTTCCTAATACATATTCAAAAATGAGACGAATTTTGAAAGATCTTGGTCTTTCCTACATTAAGATCCACGTCTGCATGTATCATTGTGTTCTATTCTGGGGGCATCCTAATGAAGACCTCACGAGATGTCCTGTATGTGATACAAAGAGATATAAGATCACTCCTTCTGGAAAAGAGAAACCGGTGAAGGTACTTTGGTATTTTCCACTGAAGGACAGGTTGGAACGGCTTTTTATGTCTCCTCACACGGCAAAAGCAATGAGATGGCATGCCGAGCCGCGCAATAATGACAGGGATACTATGATACACCCTTCAGATGGAGAAGCATGGAAGCATATAGATAGGGAGTATCCGAATTTTTCTTCAGATATCCGAAATGTGAGGCTCGGGATTGCATCTGATGGTTTCAACCCTTTTGGTAACATGAGTCTTTCATATACCATATGGCCTGTTGTAGTGATTCCTTACAATCTTCCTTCGTGGATGTGTATGCGGAAGGAGTATAATATGTTGACCTTGTTAGTCCCGGGGCCGGGATATCCGGGAAAGTGTATCGATGTGTATATGAGACCTTTGATAGAGGAGCTGAAATTATTGTGGGAGCAAGGTCATCCCACGTACGACAGTTATTCGTCCGAGACGTTCTACTTGCACGCCATGTGTATCGGTACTATTAGTGATTTTCCTGCATATGGAATGCTGTCTGGATCTGTTATTAGCGGATATAGAGGTTGTCCAGTGTGTTTGAATGCAGATTGTGCTAGGTACCACTGTAGAAAAGTTATCCGAATGCGTCATCGGATATGGCTTGAGAGGGAACATGAGTGGCGTATGGATGCTGCAGCATTTGATGGCACCGTAGAAATGGGCGAGCCACCACGACAGTGGACAGGTGATGAAATACTATCGATTCTTAATGAGTACGATTTTGGTCAACTTAGCAACCATCCTGATGTGATTGCAGCAACCCCTGAAAGGCCCGACAGGTATAAATATTGGTCGCACAAAAGTATATTCTGGGAATTGCCTTACTGGTCCAAGTTACTGATAAGGAACTTCTTGGATGTCATGCATATTGAAAAGAATGTTTGCGAAAGTGTGGTTGGGACAACATTAGGTTGGGATGGAAAGACCAAAGACGGGCCAAAAGCACGCAAAGGTTTGGAAGAAGTGAGCATAAGAAAACATTTGTGGTTGAAAATTGTCAAGGGAAAACAAAAAATGCCTAAGGCAACTTACACCATCACTGCCGAGCAGAGAACTGAGATATTTTGCTGGATAAAGACTGCTAGCTATCCTACCGGATATGCTGGAAATATAGGAAGATGTGTTAATTTCAGGGAGAACAAGTTAACTGGTTTGAAGAGTCATGATTGTCATATCCTACTCCAATGCCTATTTCCGATATTTATTCGACCGTACTTACCAAAACAGGTGGTCGAGCCGTGTGTTGCATTGTCAAGATTTTTCCAGAAATTATGTACGAGAGAAGTCAAGAGATCTGATTTGCGTAAAATGCAAGATGAGATCATATATATCTTGTGCAAGTTTGAGCGAATATTTCCTCCAAACTTTTTTGACCTCATGCCTCACCTCATGATCCACCTTCCCAGGCAGTTATTGGTCACTGGTCCAGTGCACTACACGTGGATGTACCCGGTTGAAAGGTAACATAATTTTGTATGATATATATATATATATTTATATATATATATATATATATATATTTATATATATATATATATTGTCAAATTAAGTATGATTTTTAACACAATGACAATATTACAGGCAACTCGGTGATTACAAAGACTCCGTGGCCAATAAGTCCGCACCAGAAGGATGCATTGCAGAATCTTACCTTGCGTCGGAGTGTATTACGCATATCAAGTTGTATTTGGGCACCTTCGAGCCCCCTTCCCACTCTATTACAGCAGATAAAATACAATTCAATCTTTCTATAATATCCACTGAGGTTGACGTCTATGGGAGGTTGCCAGGAAGACAATTAGACCCGTACGAGTCACGAATTGCACATTGGTGGATATTGCTCAATTGTCTAGAAGTTCAGTACTGGAAAGACATCCACTTGTCATGCGATATGGTGCGAGGTGACACTAGATTCCACAATGACACTTTTGCCGACTATTTTGGAGAATGGGTACGTATACATTCAGTTGCTATTGCATTTTGGACTTAAGATATTTTTTTACATAAAAAGTTTATTCTGACAGATGACACACATACAAGATGACGGACACCCTAACTGGTCGCGTGAACTTATGCTTCTTTCTATGAAGCCGGTTATGTCAAGAATTTATTCGATGGCCAAAGTCAACGGTGTCACATTCGTATGCCTTGAGAGAGACCAAAAAAGAAGATGTCAAAATTCTGGGGTTATGATAGATGGTGGATATTACGGTGTTCTTTTGGAAGTGGTAGAACTAATTTACGGGGAAGGCATGACAATTTACTTGTTTAAGTGTCGATGGTACGACACCAGTCTTGGAACCGATATGCAAGACGACTATGGGCTGTTATCTGTTAACACTTCCACTTTATGGTATGAAAGTGATCCTTTTGTATTTGCTACATCAGCAAAGTCGGTGTATTATTTGGACGACTTGGTGAAGAAAGGCACATGGAAGGTAGTGAACGTTGTGACAACGAGGAATATTTTTAGTCTTTGCTACCGGGAGAAACAACAGTGCGATGACGATGATGCTTATCAAGAGCCAAATCGACAAATATTCCACCATCAACGACAATTACAATGAATAATGTTCTGAAGGACGAGTCGTCGGACTCGTGGTGATGCTCGCGTGGTACGCGTTGACGTTGATACAAACGAATTACTTGAAAATTCGATGACGATAATGTGGACGACTTGAGGCATATGTTGCGGATATCAACTCGAGATAGTGAGACAGACTGTAGTGATGACTCAAACTATGAGCCATAAATTTAGTAGATGTATATTTTCATTTGTTAAATATAATTAAAAAAATAGTAAAAATAATAATCATAATCATAACATTAATATAATATCAATAATATTATTAAAAAAAAACGGGGGGTTTAGCCGACGACAAGATCTACGTCGTCGGCTAAAGTTTTTTTAAAAAAAAAATTATAGTTTAGCCGACGACATATAAGACGGTCGTCGGCTAAACCCCAGTAATGACCCGACCGTGTTAGACAACACGGTCGGGTCAGTCATACAGTGTGTTTTCCCATTCTGGGCAGGTGCGACACGGCCTGTGTCCCCTGACACGATCGACTAATGTTTTTAAAAAAAAAAAAAAATTTAGCCGACGACTTATAAGAAGGTCGCCGGCTAAATAGCCGACCGTGTCCATCGACAGGGCCCGTGTCGCACCCGCCCACAAATTGAAAACACACTGGTTGCATGCCCGACCGTGTTGTCTAACACGGTCGGGTCATTACTGGGGTTTAGCCGACGACCTTCTTAAATGTCGTCGGCTAAACTATAATTTTTTAAAAAAACTTTAGCCGACGACGTAGATCTTGTCGTCGGCTAAACCCCCACCTTTATACGTTTTCCGTACCTCCCTTTTGTTATTTTCTCTTTCTGGTTTAGTAAATGGCCCGTCGCCGTCGCCCGCCGATCGTCACCTGCACCCAACCGCCCATCACCTAGCGCCGTCACCTAGCCCCGTCCCGCCGATCGTGACCCAGTAGTTCGTCCGTCGCCCCCTCTTCCGGTTTTGCTGATCGTCCGCCCGACCACTTGACCCCTCCGCCCGCAAGCCGGTGACCACGGTCCCATCGCCCGCCCGCCCGCCCGCCCGACGCTCCGCCTGCCGCCAAATGGCCATGGTAACCCTTGTCCTTATTTTTTTTTTGTTGAATTTATTGTATTTGTTTGATGAATTTGTTTAGATTATGTGATAATAAGATAAATTGTTTAATGAGTTGTGGTGCAATATTTGATGAATTTAGTATTTTCAATATTTTGTGTTTAATGAGTTGTGAATTTGATGAATTTGTTTGAGGAGGAAGGGATTGTATAGCCGGCGTTAATCGAAAGATTAATGTGGTATGGCATTGATAATTACTGTTGTGTTGAATTGTGAATTTGATGAATTTGTTTAGATTATTTGATGAATTTGTTTAGAAATATTTGATGAATTTGTTTGAGGAGGAAGGAATTTTATAGTCGGCGTTAATCGAAAGATTAACGTGGTATGGCATTGATAATTACTGTTGTGTTGAGTTGTGAATTTGATTTATTTGTTTAGATTATGGATAGATAAAGAAAGCGCTGGGGAAGAAGTCGACAAAGTCGACCACTCCCGATTCGGGGGGGGAGTTTCGCAGCCTCTAGTAAGGCGGATCCCGGTACACTATACATATCTCAGAGCAGCGTTCGTGCCCGCCAGATACTAGAAGCTACCGGCATGAACGCTGACGATTTTTATAGGGCGACAGATGAACCCGCTGCACTAGCGCGGCGTTTATCCTTTCAGACACCACGGCCGACCCCTCGCAAAGGAGACTCGTATGCCTCCCATCCACCGACCCACGTCTAGCCCTCACACATCAGGAGATGTACGGAGTTCCTCGTCCGCGGTGCCCCACGGTCCGCCGCCGACTCTATTCATGCCTCCGATGGTTCCGACTATTCCAGAGGTCGATGAGACGGGAGCCCAAGTTCCCGTTCGATTGATTAGCCCTGACGAGGCGTACGTCTACGAGTCTTGGCCAGACAACATGTTTTGGCGGAGTTGTCGGGTTTCGAAGACGAAACTGTACGAGGAGATAGAGAGGGATAAGTAGAAGGGGAAAAATGTAGTCGATGAGGAGAAGAAAAAGAAGAAGACTCATGGCCCAGCAAAGGGTCTGGCGCTCGACTCGTACGTAAGTAAGCATGGCCGTTATGAGATTCCTCTAGACAGACACGGCCGGCCGGTGATGTCTTCTGACGCTGCGGCGTCATATAGCCGTAATGTTGGCTTTGTCATTCGGGATAGAGTCCCCATTTTGTGGCCCGATTGGGGGGACGTGCCGCAGTGCGTGAAGGATGCTTTGAATAATGCTATGTCGGTAAGTTAATAAATATTTAATAAGTGTTTTTCAATCAACACGTAGTTCTTGAAAATGCAATATGTGATGTTTTTAAATTATTGCGTATTTATGCTGTTCATAGGTGTGGTTTGTCATTCCCGACTCTCTACTACGTACTTGGTGTGACGAGGTGCAGTCTACCAAGTAAGTTATTTTAATTTATTTTGTATCTACATTGTTTGCGTAATTTTTTTCTTATGAATGATATATGTTGTGCAACGTGTGTTGTAGGTATAAATCTTGGAAAAATGAGATGCACATGTTCTGGACAGCCTGGGGTGATACCCAAGAGGCTACCCCGGAAGAATTCAAGTTCCAGGAGTACGAGTGGAAGTGGCTACGCGCCCATTTTCGCGACCCAGAGTTCATGGTATGACTAAAATACCCTCATTTCATTCTTCCTCTTTCAGATTTTATTTTTTTGAATTCTAAATATAAATTCTATTTTTTTAAATTAATGTTTCAGAATATAAAAAATACTTGAAGTTCCGGTTTTTTAAATTAGAAAAAATCGGAACTTCATGTATTTTTTTAAAATTCTGGAATATTATTAATATTAAAAAATCGGAATTTTTTTATTCAAAAGTGGAAATAAATTATTTTAATAAAAATAAAAACTAGAATATTATTTTCCATAAAAAAATAAAAATCTGAATATTGTATTTTATTTAATAAAAAAATGCTAGTATTTAATAAAAAATAATAATATTGTGTAATTTTTTTATTTTTTTTGAATTCTAAATATAAACTCGATTCTAAATAATATTTTTTTTGAAGGCGACTACCTTGACCAACACGACCAATCGTGCTGGTCTGACTGACCATCACAGTCTGGGTTCCCGGTCGTTAGCCAGAGTTGCGCACGATGCCATTTCTTCTGATTCGTTGGACGCATTTGCCTACGTGACTCATAAAGCATTTCTGAACCGTCCCGAGGAGCATGTAAGTCTTTTTTTATTTTATTTTAGTAATAAAATAAATGCCTTTGTATCATACTTTTATTGATATTCAAATATTTATTTTCATATTAACTTAGGAGCGTGTGCGGGAGGAGTCTTAGAGGATGCCTGCTGAGATTGCTCGGGAGCAGTATCCGGACTTAGCGGAGACTGACCTCGACTCTGCCATTGGACAGATCGATCAGGCCGATCCTTATGTTCGCGCTAGGGTGTGGGGTACCGTCTACCCTCCTAGAGGTAGTCGGTACCGCACTAAGATGATGGGAGCCGAGGGTCACCATGTATTGAAAGATACCCCCGGCTTCCAGCACCCTCGCGGACGAGATGCACGGACTGCCTATCTCGAGGAGCAGTTGAGGGCGGAGAGGGAGCTCCGAGCTGAGAATGAAAGGAGGACTCAGACGCGGTTACATGAGAGCGAGCAGAGGACTGAGTCGCGGTTAGAGAGTTTCCAGAGACAGCAGCAGGCCATGATGGACTATATGATGACGCTGACTGCACCATTACTCAGCCGGATCACAGGCACTGCTCCACCGCCTTCTTTCTTCTGGACAGACCCCATCTTCACAAATTTCGTGACGAGGATCTAGGGGATGGTGGTAATCCTTCTACTACTACATTTCGACATTTAGATGATTTTGGCAGTGGATTGTAGTTGTGTTGTTGTAGTACTCTTGTATATTTATATTTGTGTTACAATTGTGTAAGTGATTTTATTGACGCTACTAGTATGTTGATGAGATTAATGTTCTTGAATGTGTTGTGCGTTGTGATGCATATAATGTTGGGCATATTATTAATGGTATTAGTTGAATGTGTTGCGCGTTGATTGTTGTTGATAATGAGAGCTGGTATATAAAAATTGCAGGTGCAAAAAATACAGGTTTTGGGATCCCAAAATCTGAATTAAATTTTTTTTTTTAAAAAGGGTTTTAGCCGACGACATATAATACGGTCGTCGGCTAAAGTAATTTATTTTTTTTTAAAAAGGATTTTAGCCGACGACATATAAGACGATCGTCGGCTAAAGTAATTTAATTTTTTTTTTAAAAAGGGTTTTAGCCGACGACCTATAAGACGGTCGTCGGCTAAAATAATTTAATTTTTTTTTTAAAAATGGTTTTAGCCGACGACATATAAGACGGTCGTCGGCTAAACTCTATTTTTTTTTTAAAAAAAACCGGTTTTAGCCGACTGGCTTGTTAAGGTCGTCGGCTAATTTTTTTTTTTCCAAACAGGTTTAGCCGACGACCGTGTAGTAGTGGTCGGCTAATCGTTGAACTTTATCCGACAACTGCAAAAAAGTCTTCGGCTAAACCTTGGCCGACGAATATCGGCCGATGGTTTTTTAGCCGACGGCTGGCATGATTAGCCGACGACTTTGGGGTTTAGCCTGTAATACCCGTAATTTCGATTTCCGGTAATTTCTTTTCTTTGGCGAAAGTCCGTTTTGACGACTCGCTCATGACCATTTCGTCATTCCGAGAATGATTAATTCTGCACTTTTGGTCATCCGAGTTTGTTTCGGTGTCGTTTTGTTGAGTTCCGTGCTTTTTGGCGACTTTTCCGCACTTGAGCTCGATTCTTGCAAATCTCGTCCGAAACTGTTGTTTTGAGTTTCTCGTAAGTTCATTTAATGTTACTATTCATGTTGCGAGCTTTGGTTTGGTGTTTCGATCGTGTATCGTGATTTTCGGACGTTTTGGGCCATTTTTGTAATTTCCCAAAGTTTGGGGTAATTACTTCAATTATCGAATTCCGACACTTCGGGTGGTCGGAATCGTGTGTTCTCTTAGCGCTTGGATTCGTCTTTGCGAGTACTTCGTAACCGTATCTCCGATTTTTACTCAGGTTCGGGTTTCGGGGTCGTCCGGACCGTCGGAATGGCCACGGTCGAGTCACGGCCGGAGCAGGGCCTGGCCGAGTTACGGCACGGACGTAATGTGTGCCAGTTACGGCCGTAAGGCGTGATCGGGTACGACCGATGCGGGCGCCCAGGCATCTTAGGACGAAGGCGGTTCTGGCCGTAATGTGTGCGATTCTGGCCGTAAGTGTCCGGCGATTCTTTGGCGATTTTTGTGAATGTCGCTTAAGGCCGTAAGGCTGCGAAATCGGCCGTAAGGGCGAGTTACGGCCGTAAGGCCTTGCCGATTCTGGCCGTAAGCGTCCGGCAGTGTCTGGCTATATAAGGCTGGCGGCCGTTTTACTCATTTCTTCACTTTTCTTGCGGCTATCGGACGGGTGCGAAGGGAAATAGGGTTCTTGGTCGATTCTACTCAATTCCAAGACGTTTTGGAAGATCCTTGTCAATTATATCATCATCCAATCCTTGTTCTTCGTCGGATCGAGGTAATTCTTCCGTAGAACCCTAGTTATGTAATTTTGGGGGTTTCTTTGTGATTCTTCGATTTAATCCGTGGTGGATGAATTTATTATGGTATTCTTGTTGTCTTGGCCATGATCTTCGGATTTTGTAACTCATATATCAATTTTATCACCCGGGACTTGATTTCCGATTTCTTCGAAGGAACCCTCGGATCCTTGTTGTTTCTCCGGTTGATTCGGATTCCGTTTAACGTTATTTATCCGTGGTGATGTTATTTTCGTAGCGATCGTGAGGTTGTCGAATTCTTGGTCGTTTTCGGAAGTTCGAGGGCTATCCGACCGTTTTCGTTCGTTGTTTCGTCGCTCGCGGTACCGAGGCAAGTATCTTGCCCATACTTTTCATGTTTCGTAGACGGAATCATTGATAAATGATTTTATGTGCAATCCGAATGTTTTAATGAACTTTTAAAAGGATCGGTATGCTTTTGATAAAGGTTTTCCTTCGAAGATAACTCGTAGGCTTTGTGAATAAATGTGTTTTCTGATTATGTGTATCATTGTCGTGTGATGGAAGATATTGAACATATTTTAGTGAATTTAGTAGACCGTAAATAGTTGCCGAGGATTGTGTATTGAGATGTGTAATTGTACGGTGAATATGTGACGTTGTGTGATATTAGTTGTTACTCCTTCGTAAGGAGGTTGGGACACTTGGTGTTGTTTGACATTGTTATTTGCTTGTCGTTGTGTGACGTTGATTGTGATTATATGTCGGTTAAATGGGTCATTCTAGCGAAGTACCTAGCATTTGTATGCATATTCTAGTATTCGAATTATGGCTTCCCGTGGCGTTGTGGATGATATGTGTATGTTCACCTAGGGATTGGTCCGACGGGGCCTCTAGGGATACGTTGCCGTGAGTTTCGTATCGCGAACTATGGTTAACCACCCAGGGATGTCCGACGGGGCTATGCGGGGTACGGTGGCCGTGAGTCTCGTACCAAGGTTAATTTTGAAATGTTTTGTTGGAGAACTGTGATCTTTGGCGCATATTTCGTCTGATTAGAATGGCAGTTCAAATGGTATCATACTTGGCTGGAATGGCACCAATAAATGTGTTGTGTATGATTCGTCTCTTGGTTGTGATAATTTGGTATGGGTACGTGAGTCATGTGGTTGCAATGTGTATTGTAGCTCTGTGATGTGTTGAGTTTGACCGTATGGTCAAGTGGCAAAGTTGTGCTCTCTGTTGTCGTTCTGTGAGACTGTTGACATGGTAATGTTTGACACGGTGTAGTTCATGTCGAGTTATTTTTGTGAGTATGTGATGTGAATGAGTTGATTCACGGACCCCCGTGCTTGTGGATGGAATGTTATGATTGGGTCGTAGACCCCGTATTTTGTTATCGGATACGTATTTTGAAATAAATGATTTTTGGGCTGTGTCCCTAAGCGTCTCGAAAGGCTTGAAAATTCTTAAACCCCAAATGCTTTCAAAACTCCCGAGATCGTACAATGTTTTGTAAGATGTAAAATGGTTTTATTTCCTATATTTCATAATTCAAACTGTTTGATCAAGCGAATTATCTCGGGAAGTATATTCATGATTTCTATGTTCTTGGAGTATGATATGTATGGCTTGTCTTTGTATTTATACTTGCACTAGCAAAACAGTGGAGTTTTGCTAACCTCCGAGTATTCAGGGGGTGGATGTCTGTTTTGCATCGAGGTACTTGCAGGTTGCCGGGGAGCAATTCACATGATCGTTACGAAGGATGATGGAAGACGACGATACTAATCACATGAAGACCGGTGTTGAGTCTTTTGGCGATGTCTTGTTGTTTTGTCCTTCCGTTGTGTCTATTATTTCCGTTTTACGGGAATGTTGATTTATGTTAACCCCTGTGTGGGTATGAGTTACGAGAAAGAGTAATGTAGGGTTGATGTGTATGTTGTGGTAAAGACCAAATCGGTCTAATGGTCCGTTAATTACCCATGTCGGTATTTAATGTATCGTATTGTATTGTGGTGTTTCTGTATTTAGCCTGGTAGATCCTCACGGAGAGGGTCTACGGCGCTGTAATATTCCCGAGTGGTCTGGGGGTGTTACATAGCCGACCACTTTAAGTCGTCGGCTAAAGTCTGATTTTTGGTAGTGCTATATGTGTACCTATAAATAAAGGCTTTTAGCCCTCATAAGAATACACACATTATTCTTTTACTCTTCCAATTTTTCTCTTTTTCTCTCAAGTTTATAACACGTTATCAGCACGACACTCTACGAGTAAAAAAAAAAAATTTCTCTCCGATTTCCGAAATAAAAAAAAAAACGGGAGCAACTTTTCTGCACTGCGAGACCGCGCTAAAATCGCGATTCCTGCTTTGTTAACCGTCGGATCAGCATGAAATTTTTACAATATCTTCCTAACAAACAGATCTACAAATTCAACGGTGAAGATCGGCTTCTAAAATGTATTGCATACATAAAAAAAATCCGAGCAGAAATAGTCTTTTTTTTACATTGGTGAACGGTATTAATTCTATTTACTCTTTCAAAAACTTTCTTGCATATAATGATTTTGAGAAAAAATATATTATATTTAGTTATTAAATTTTATATTTTTGTGTGCATCATATATAAATAATATATATGATGACCTCGAAATTTATTATAAAATCATATTCTTCTTTGTTTCCAGAAGAAACACGATTCAACAATACTTAATAATCCAACATATTATTAAGATAAAAGATTTGTTGTAGTTCTTGAAGAATGACAACGTTATCTCGTCATATTCTAGTTGAATATGATGTGTTCATGAAGAACACTATGAGATCTAATAATTTGTGTAAATTCCTAATGAAAAACACAAAATAATATTCCTGATGAATATTGTAAGTACTCTTGAAGAAGCAATTATTTTAATTTATTTATTCTGAACCTTTTAATTCTCGTACTATTTTATTTCCCTTTGTATATCCAGTTACGAATCTTAAAATTATTGCTCCCGAAGTAGCACAATTAATTATAATATTCTTGAAGAATATTACTATCCTAAATGAATAATTCTTATTTATACATGAATTATGTGATAATAAAATATTCCTGAAGAATATTGATTTGTTACTTATAAATATAATAGCATAATTAAATTAGTATGCTCTTGATGTAGCACGATATTATCCCTGAAGGAAAATATAACTTATAATTCAAATAAAATATTGATATGATTTAAGAATATTCTCTATCTTTATAAGATATGATATACTCCACAATCATAATCCGATTGTGCTCCAATGGTAGCAAGATTAGTGAGTAGTCGAATATTCCTATCATATGTACTGATAGTTGTTCTCGGAAGTGAACAATATTAAATTAAAAACTTAAATATTACATGGCTCAAATTTTATCTCCCGAAGTAGATAAAATTTAGAGTTTATCCTTGTAGGGAATAATTATTTATAAATTTTATCTCGTGTAGTTGATATATCAACTGTTAATGATAAGGAACGAAAATGATAATTTTAAGATTATATGTCAATATCTAATCTTATATATTGTGTAGTTTAATATTTTATTATCTCTTACGATACATTGTGAGTTTTTATGAATATAAGATATGATGTCATACCTGAAGTATGATTTGAATTGATCGTTGCTATATAATTAGTGATAAAAGGGTCAAATATCCTAAAGATATTTGTATCATTCAAATTCTTGGCTTATCTTATTTCTTCTTTTTGTGAATAGAATGTCAAGTTCTTGGGATTAAATAGTGGTCATGATTTATTGTCTCATCAAAGTGCAAATATGCATGATATATCTAGAATGATACTTTTCATATGAATAAAAGGTAGTGCTAAATTTATTGACAGTTCCTGAAAACCACTAAATTCCTTCCTACATGGCCGAAGTTTATGCACTATTATCTTCTAAGTATCGATAAATCTATGGATTTCTAAACTATCGCTTGAAAAATGTATGATTCCGCGATAACAAGTGAGACAAATGACATATATAATTTTTGAATAAAAGAAATTGGTATTAGAGAAAATATCAATGTAAATGACGTATAAAATTCACCACTTATTAGACGAGAAGTCTACTAATCTCAATACTTTCAATATTTACATGTTTGGTGTCAAAGTCTATTTATATTATTTTTATATATTATTTAACTATATGTTTATTTATGATATATATCCTGAATATATATTAATACAAATTCACACATATTGTATGATAAATATAACATGTAAATATCATGAAGTATATTTATACACTTAAAATTGTATTATTTTGAGTTGACCAATTTTCATCATCTTATAGATGTTTAATTGCATAATAATTATTGCACTTTCTTCTAGAAGAGGAGTAATAACGATAGTTATTATATATTATATTGATGATGATATTTGTATCATTGATATAAAATTATTTGTAATGATTCTTTTAATACATTACATTAATATATCTTCATGGTTTCATGAAAAAACATGAATTTATAATTTTAATAATCCAGAAGATTATTAAAAAGAAATTGTTGATGTTCTTGCTAAAACACAACGATATATAGTCATATTTTTATGACAGTATTTATGATAAACACATCAATTAAAGTTAATATTCCTGAAGAATATTAAACAAAAACAGGCATTATTTTGAATATTTTCTATAGGGTAAATTGCATAAAAAAACCCTTACCTTTACCCCGATTCCGGTTTTAAACCATTTTTTTTTTTGCAAATAAAACTATGACCTCTCGATTGAACTTAATTGGCACCTTCGATGAGACCCGACGGCCGATGTGGCTAGATGTGTGCCTACGTGTTTAAATGTTTGCCCACATGTCCATTAATTTCCTACGTGGCAAGAAGATGTGCCACACTTCTTCATCTTTCTATCTTCTCCCTCTCTCTTCTCCCAGATCCGTTCAGCAATCATTCTCTCTTCTCCCACTACATTTCTTCTCCAGTCCCGTTCAGCACTCCCCCTCTCTTCTCCCACTACATTTCTTCTCCAGTCCCGTTCAGCACTCCCTCTCTCTTCTCCCACTTCATTTCTTCTCCAGTCTCGTTCAGCAATCCCTGACTTTCGGCAAAAATGAGCTCTTCATCCGCACAATCGGGCTCTTGTTTCAATCCCGGCCAGCAACTTTGCAATTGTTTTCCACCTCTACCAGCTATATGGAAGACTTCAAAAAGTGAGCAAAACCCTGAGAGGCGGTACTGGTATTGCCAAAAGAGAGGGCAGGTACGAATTTTTCAATTTTTCTTCTTCATTTCTGGGCAATGAGACTGTAAATTTAAATGAAAGATTGATTTTTATGTGGCAGAGAGGTTCATGTGATTTTTGGCTTTGGATTGATCCGGTATTGACTACTCATTACAACGATGTTATCCAAAGACTAAAGCTTGAAAAGGAATGTGTTGTGGAGCAACTACTTCAACAGAGAAAAATGAATAAGAAAAATGAAGAAGTGGAAGTGGAAGAGGAAGAATACACATCACGTTATTCCGCTGAAAACTTGAAGGAAGTGGTGAATAATATGAAGAGTGTTGAATTCAAGATCAAGGTGTTGTATGTAGTCGGTGCTGCTGTTGGTTTGTTGGTTTTATTTTCCAAGCTTTAGGATTGCTGTTGTTTGTTTGTTGGATTTTGGTGTCTCGGATTGTTTGTTGGTTTGTTGGTTTTATTTTCTAAGCTTTTAGATTGCTGTTGTTTGTTGGATTTTGGTGTCTGGGATTGTCTGTTGGTATTGAATGATGATGATGATGTTGTTGTTGTTGTTATCTACTCAAGTTGTTGGTATTGAATGTTGCATTTGTTAGCATCTCGTAGTAAATATTAGATGTTTTGTTGGTTCAGTTTCATGGAATGCTACTGTCAGTCTAAAAATTGACAAAATTGACAAAATGGAATCCTTTTCTATTCCTTTTATATTCTTACATTACATTTTTGGTACTTTTTTCCTTTTTCAAAAAAATAAACAAAATAAATATCATGAAGATGCCCACTCCATCTAAGAACACAAGTATACCAAAAGCAGATTTCATTAACATTGAATCATCAGCATCAAAGGCAACCTGGATTCACATAGTCACAACTAAATCACAACTAATTCCCACCAGTCACAATCTTCTAAAGAGAGCAGTGTACTGGACCCACATAGTCACAAAAAAAGGCCAAGCTTACATGTCTATTCAGGTTTACAAAAGAAAGGCCAAAATGACAATCAGATGCCTAGTTAACCCCAAATGGAACCCTGCTTTCTTGTGTTGAAAAACCTTCATTTCTGGCCATAGTGCTCTGTGTAGAGGGCTGAGCAGCTTTCTTCCTTGGTCGTCCCCTTCTCCTTCCACTACTCAATGCCATAGAGGTTGATGTCTGCTCTTGTTCTTTAGAAGGTGGTTGAGCTGGATGCTTTCTTGGTCTTCCTCTTTTTCCCTGTTTCATTAAAGTTGAAGAAACATGCTCAAATACCAACTCAAAGAATGCAAATGGCAGAAATGAAGACTCAAACATACAGAAATTCACCTTTGGTATTGCTGGTGCCTTTGGATTTGAACAAGTCTTGTAGTTGTGGCCCTTCTGTTTGCAATTTGAACATGTCATGACAAGCACAAATCTCTTCAGCTTGTGTGGATTTTTTGGATCCTCCTCAGGGTCTCTTTTCCTGTTCTTCTTTGGTCTACCTGACAATTTTCTAATTTTTGGAGGCTTGACAACAAAGCCCTCTGCCTCAGGCCACATCTCCTCAGAAACCACAGGCTCAATAGCATGTTTGTAGCCTTCTAGATACCTGTCAACAGTGTAATAGGGATGTACAAAGGCAACTGGATCCTCTCCCTTAAACCCAATTGCAGCACAAGCATGAGTACATGGAATACCAGTCAAATCCCATCTTCTACATGTATTCTCCTTGAGGCTTACAACAAATGTTTTCCCAGCCAAGCAAACCTCAAACTTATCATGTATGTTAGGAAACACATAAGCCCTAACACTCTGAAGTCTATGTTTTTCTAGTTTAGAGACAACTGCAGGACACACACTCTCTTCTTGTGCACAAATGTGTTGGGGCTTCTCTACCTGCCTAATCATGAGATCTCTCCTAATTTGCTCACACATGTGTATTATATGCATTCCCCTAGCAGCTCAGATGTACCCATTAAATGTTTCAGCTATGTTATTGTCTATCATATCACTACATGAACCTGTAGATAGAAAACACCTACAGAAGCGCTTTACACCCCTTGCAACAAAATCATCATGAGCCTTCTCATTTTCTGCCTTAAGGTCTTCCAAATTGCTCTTGTACTCCTGTACGTAGGTGCTTCTTACAACCCTACAGAAAATATTTTTCAAGGCTGTTCCTTTATGTTGCTTCTTCCAGTTCATGTACACATGTCTGGCACAATTCCTATGCTCAAACATAGGAGCTAACTTACAAACCGCATTCATCAAGCCCTAAAAATAAAACAAATACAAAGTCAAATACCATCTTATACACAAATGAAGCTTGAAAAATAAGGTTTGCCTATGTTACCTTTTGTTGATCACTGATAAAACACCAACCATTCCCATCTGTTATTCCTAGATCTTCAAGAAGAATCTCTAGAAACCATGTCCAACATTGCTCATTTTCCACTTCTACAATAGCCCATGCAATTGGAAATATTTGATTGTTCCCATCCTATGTATGAAAATAAAATTCATGAAGCAAAGAGAATAAGCACAAAGTAACTAACAAATGCACAAGCTTACCTTTCCAACTGCAGCAAGAAGAATACCACCCAAGTAGGTTTTGAGAAAGCAACCATCAAGACCTATAATTGGTCTACAGCTCTTCATGAATCCAACCTTGAGGGAACTATGCCCTATATACAGACCTTTGAAGATTGCTCCATGAGCCAACTGCAACAGATATTTCCCATCCTTGTCAAGTCTATAGAGCTCAGCCACATACCTCCTAATCAAGGCATAATGCTGCTCAACAGATCCTCTGATGATCTCTTGAGCTATAGCCCTAGCCCTGTATAGCCTATCTTTCCCAGGTATAGTTAGATACTTCTCTCTGATGTTCTCTGCCAATATGGCAATAGGATAGTTTGGATGTACTCTAAAAAGATTCATGTAGTTATGTGCTATCCACCTTGAACTCATAAGCATGTTGTTTGTCTTCCTTTTACATGTGTGTTTTGGATAGTAAGTCTTCACACAGAAATAGTCCTCAGATTGAACAAGACTTGCATAGAGTTTCCATTTACAAGTCCCTCTGCACTTCACTTGGCAAACAATTTTGGAGACTTTCTCAAATTTCATGTGAATGCCATGGGCTATGGCATTATCCCTCACAGCCTTCTGGCACTGAAACCCATCCTCAAATCTCATGCCTAGTTTAATTTCAAGTTTCTTAGGCTTTGTCCTTGATCATAGGTTGACCTAAACTTCTTGTTCCTCACCACACCCTATATCTCATCATCTGTGGAATCTGAGCACACCTCACCTTCAGAACTTGCATACTCTGACTCAGCATGCTCTAGTACATGATTAAACCCCATCCCAGTCTGATGCTTCTCCTTAAGTACAGAAAATATATCATGTTTTGTCTTCACTTTCTGTCTTGCTTGCACATATTCTTCATCATCAGAAGCAAGCTCATGATCATCTAACTCATCATCAGATTCTTCAGCCCTAATAGGCTCAAAATCTGAATCCTCACTCTGCTCATCTTCAAACTCATTATCAACCTCATCTTCATGCTCATTATTAGCATCATTTTCAATCTCAGTATCAATAACACCCTTAACCCCACTGCCACCCTCAACATTAGCCTCAGACTTTCTCCCATTCTCATCTCTCTTACAACCATCTATATACAAATTAATTACTCTACAACTTGATGTAAGAAATGACAACATTTGCATAACATCCCTATCATTTCTCAGCACCCTAAAGGAAGACTCAAACCTAGGAATTTTAAACCAGATTTTCTCCCAACTAACATACCCTAATTTCTTAACTAATTCTTCAGCATCAAAATAGCCAAACCTATCTGCATCTAAGTAAAATATTCTCTCACTTTCCCCTCCAATGTAGACATTTGTTCCCTCTAACTCAATAAACTTGCCACCATGATGAACATATGCAGCAAATAAGAAGCTGAAAATAGCAATAAAACACATGATATATCAGGAATCTATAAAACCTAATTGCGCAGTTAAAAATTCAAGAAATTGCAGCCCCATTATAAAGTAATCGGGACCTACCTGTCCTCCATTTATGTTGCTTTCGTCCTGTTTCAGGGATTGAAACAAGATAAAGTTATTGAACGGGATTTGGGGGATGAAGACCCCACTATTTCTTCAATTGTTTAACAAAATAATCACAAGAAACTAAATGGAACTGGGAGCTGAACGGATCTGGGAGAAGAGAGAGGGAGAAGATAGAAAGATGAAGAAGTGTGCCACATCTTCTTGCCACGTAGGAAATTAATGGACATGTGGGCAAACATTTAAACACGTAGGCACACATCTAGCCACATCAGCCGCCGGGTCTCAGCGAAGGTGCCAATTAAGTTCAATCGAGAGGTCGTAGTTTTATTTGCAAAAAAAAAAAAGATTGGTTTAAAACCGGAATCGGGGTAAAGGTAAGGGTTTTTTATGCAATTTACCCTTTTCTATATGGCATTGTGTTACTGAATTGCTTTGATTATCACCATATTGATATAAATTGTTGCTCATGATGTAGCACAATTAATACTTTTAATTAATATTTACATACTCTTTAGAGTAATTTATATTTTGGGTGTTATATGCTTATAAATTGTTGCTCCCAATATAGCATAATTGATACTTTTGAAGAATATCACATACTCTTGATGAGTACTTTATATTTTCGGCAATATATGATTATCTTTGATTTAAGTTGTTGCTCATGAGTTAGCACAATTAATATTCTTGAAGAAAAATACATGCTCCTGGTGAGCAATTTACATTTGAAGTTGTATGTATTTATTTCAAATGAAAAATACATAACTTTGTGTCATATTGATTTGTTCAATTTCTACTTGAGGAATGGAAGACAATCCCAGAAGGATTGGTATAATTTCATATGGCAATATTCTTATTGTCGGCTCTAAAAGGAGCTTTATTCAATGAGCATCGAATTAATTATAAGCGATATATTATTTTATCCAATGATCATGTTGCGATGAATTTCAAGTTCAAGTATCCATATCAAAGGCACAATATTTAGGTCACTCCTTCTGTTATTAGTGCACCTCCTGAAGAGGATTGATTTTATAATCCAATTCCAACTATATCCGACATTAGGGGGAGATATGAAATATAAATAAAAGAAAGTCGGAAAATTCTCGTTGGGTTGGATATTTAAATTTACGCACCATGAACTCGAAGTTCAACAAGTTATTGATTGCCAAAGGAGTGATGAAATCTCATATACCAGTTGTATATGTACCATAAAGAATTAAAGTCGAATGTGAACGAAATATATTTATTGATACTCCTCGACGCCAGAAGCGTGAGAGACGTATTCTTTATTGGTATTAAAGATAAAATCCGTGGAATACAAATAGATTAAACTATAACATCACTTCAAAAACCTCCTGAAGAGGATCATCTCGAAGACGAGAATCTCAATACCTTAATTTGCACGTGCACTAAATAATTACAGTATTGGGATTATGGAAAGACCAAATCAAATGTTATGGGAAATGTTGAATATTTGATTTTGTTGAAGTTGTCATGGACTTTGTGAATATGGGAGAATTGTTTATAAGAATGATAGTTGTCGACAACACTTTGTGTCTCAATAATTGCTAGTGGAGTGCCTGGAGCACTAAATAAAATATAAGCAATTGAGACAAAGCTCAACTCGCAAAACAAAATAAAGTGGTGAAAGATAAGCGAGATTAGCATATCAAGGGTTTAAGCGCATACCCAAAACATATTCTCCCATTGGCACTACATTTCGTCATTTAATGTGCATATGACAATTATTATGAATATAGATATTCAATTAGTGACGTCTTCACCACATTTTTCTACGGGTCATTGGACGCGACTATCTATATGAAAGTCCCTGACGGACTTGAGGTTCCTAAAGTAATAGGAACACAAAATTCGCAACATGTACTATTTTGAGTTATAAATATTTATACCTTTTGAAATAGTCTTGTGGATCAACCGACTAAGTGAATTCCTCCTGAAGGGGATATATATGAATTATTTGAACTCATGTCTAAAGACAAGTTCAAAATGAAAAACTTAGATAAAACTAAGTATTAGTATTGTCTCGACTTGTAGATCGAGCATATATGATGGAAAAAATTTATCCATTTAGCTACCTAAAGGTTGTCTTACCACTTGAAGTGGATACTGAGTCATATAGATCTCAAGAAGATAACAAAGATATAAGAGGACCAGAAGTTCCATACTTGACTGCTATTGAAGCATTACATTATCAGGCCTGATATATAATTTGAAGTTAACATGCTAACAAAATTTAATATTTCTCCACGAAGGAGAATGTGGAATGGTGTTAACCATATTGGTCTATTACATGAAAGAGATCGAGATTCGATATTGATGGCTATTACGGTATTATGATCTCATATTTGTTCTCATATTGCCTATTTATTATGATGAGAAATATTCTCCATTTATGTGTTGCATATAATGTTTGAGCAAGTAAGATGAAATTTATTTCCACATGAGCTTCAGAAGAGCAATAATGATAATCTAGCATATTTATTCACTAAATCTCTCCATGTCTGAAAATTATATTCATGGTATTGGAGTGCAAGATTGTTATCTCGAGGGGGAGAGGTGATAACTTTTAAATTAGTTTGAAGACTATGTCGACCTGAAGGTCAAAAGGTCCTGAAGATCAAATGATTGTACTCTTTTTCCCTTTCTAAGTTTTTTTTCACCGGGTTTTCTTAGTTAAGGTTTTTAACGAGGCAACCAATGCAACACATGAGCAAATTTATACTGTGTACTCTTTTTCTCTATCGATTTTTTCCCACCGGGTTTTTCCGAAGAAGTTTTGATGAGGCATGAACATCATAATATTTAAGATGAAGTATTGTATGAAGACGATATCACTTGTATCTCAAAGGTAGATACATCAAATATTCACTTAAGTGATTAATCGGCGAACTTATTCACAAAGGCGTTGCCGACATCAACATTCAGAAGACTGATTCACAAGATCGGAATGTGTTAACTCAAAGATCTTATGTAATCGATTTCAGGGGGAGTAGCTATACTCTTTTTCCTTCGATCGGGTTTTTTGCCACTGGGTTTTCCCGACAAGGTTTTAATGAGGCAGCATGTATTAAATGTCATTCGAGAGGGCGTGTTGTAATTAATGTTTTTACTAATGAATGACTTTTATACCCCTGAAACCCTAGATGTGTACCTATAAATAAAGTCTTTTGGCCCTCATAAGAATACACACATTATTCTTCTTCTCTTCCAATTTCTCTCTTTTTCTCTCAAGTTTATAACAGAAGCCGAATTCATTTCCAATTTTCAAAACACTAGTCAAACATTATTCTTAAAAGGAAAAAACATGAGTTGTCTATTCATGAATGCAGTATTATTACCATTGTGTAACTTATTACTTTCCCGTTTCAAAAAAAAAATGTCTACTTTTGACTTTTTGATAGTTATAATTTTTAATGTTTGATCTTAATTATATCAGTGAATAGTATTTTAAATGTATTTTAACTGATATAGTTTTCACTAAGTATTTCATAATACAAACAAAAATATTTAAGGTCAAATTTTAAAAGGTACAACTATCAAAAAGTAAAAAATTGACAAATAGGAACGGAGGGAGTACATCTTAATGAGACTATTTAAAGATTTATTATTCAGATTTATTAACGGATTATTTATAATTTATTCATAAATTATTTTATCTATTTCAACAAAATAGTGACAGCTTACTATTTTAAGACACACTTAAAATGTATTGTAGTTTTTATTTTGTCAGTGGTGAATATTAAGTTACCATTTCAATTTTGATACATAACTTGATAGAGCAGTGCTATTTGACTCAAAAAGATACAGATTGATACGGTATATTTAAAATATAAATTAATCGGAACTGTATATTAGGAATGTAAAATCAAAAAATCAATAAATTTACTTCACTAAATTAGACAAATTTCTTTTGTTATTAATATCGAGTTGGATCGAACCGAGCAACGTAAAAATACAGAATGTGATAACCGAGTAACTTGCACCTTAAGAAATAAGTGGTTTTAATTAAGACATCATCTAAAATGTAAGAGACTCATATCTCTAATGATATCTATACTTCTATTAAAAGAGAGTGGTGACAAGTGTCATTATCTAAGATTTTTTGATTTTTTTAAAAAGTATAGTATATATAGAGAGATGTATTCTGAATTTTTAGAAAACTTAAGGAAAAAAAAGAATATTCTGAATATGTGTTGTTAGAGTTTTATTCCACAACTTACCCTCATCTGCCAATAGAAAAATATTTTCTTCGTTTTTTTAGCTTAAAATTCTAATGTTTATAATTTTCTTTATATCATGTTTATTTTTAATGAAAAATATATCAAATCAATTCCTATTTCACGATCTTCAATTAAACATCCATATTGAATATAGTAAATCTGATAGATTTACATTAATGACCGATTGAACAAAAGACGTTTATATTAGAAAAAACATGAGTATTAATTTTTAATAAAATTAATTGATGTAAAATAAAAATAAATTAACTCACTTTTATGAAATTAGATTTAAGACTTTATTGCTTATATAAAAAACATTATGGTATTTACTTAATAATAATAATGAAAAATAGTAAAATATACACTGCACAGACGTATATATTAAGACTTAATCATATACTATTTTCGTCCCCAAAATGTATTCCTACTTTTTCTCGGTATGTCTCCAAAATTTGTTCAGGTAATGGATATTAACTGATTAACACTATGCTAATGTGAGACTCTTTCAGCAATTATATTAAATTCTATAATATGCTCCACAAGTTTTTATATTAAAATTCATGTCGAAGATCCAAAAGAATAAATTTAGGAATCAAAAAAATATATATTTTAATAATAAAATATTTTGTCCGGTGCATCGCACGAGAGAACATCTAGTTTATATAAGAAGACACGTGAAAGTTATCTTCCGAACAATATAATTCTTCTCAATATGTCTTTACATAAAAAGCCACACACATTTTCATTCATGTCTCTTTGTATTTAACTCTTGCTTTCTTATAAAAAAAATATAATACTCCATAATGGTCTGTTTTGATTTTAATATTATTAACAAACTTTAATTTTGACTACGAATTAATCTTAAATATTAAAAGTAAAATATTCGATTAAATTAGATAATAAAACTTTTGGAAGTAAAGTTTCATATATAACGAGGCTTGATCCAATCCGTGCGATGCACAGTCTTTGGTTTCAGACGCTTGAATGAGCATGTGACGGTATTTAGATGCCTATTAAAGAATTTGTATTGTATTTATTTTAGAGGATTTAATTGTGATGTTATCATAACTTTTGTATTTAAATTAGTTTATTTACATTAAAAGTTACAATTAAAATAGTCTTTTCACATGTAGACTTTTAATATGAATAAGGACTCATCCGTAACGCTTTTTCCGTGTAGAATTCTTTTAGTCTATGTAATTAGTTATATATAATATATTGTATTTATTTTAAATGTTCATAGTGTGATGTTTTATCAACCAATGTGTTGCACCCATTGCATTTAAATATTCATAGTGTAATGGTCGGTACTAATTAGGTTTCCAGTACTTAAAATAGTTTATTCACATTAAAAGAGTACATGTAAAAAGACTTTTTCTAAGATGTTATATTTAAAAGAGTCTCTTCACATGTAATCTTTAAATACTAACAGCTTTTGTTTTAACATTCTACAATTTTATGAAATCTTGAAACTACGATATGATTTCGTTTTTAATTCACAACGGTTACCAACTTACCATCCCCCCAAGCAAAAAGTAAAAGTGAATAATACAAAAGGAATGGACATGAAGAGTCTCCATTATATTGTAGGAGACTATTAGTAGCATCATCATGAGATTGAGAGAAAGTGTGCATATTGATTATGTAAATCATTAATATGAGGTAAATTTCCAATGAAGAATTCTACATATAAAGCAAAATACCCATGCAGCCATGCTGTATCTATAATATTTTTCAGCTTCTTTATTCAATGTATACCAATATCGTACCTATGTGTCTGCATACATACGTGATACGTGTTTATGTATGCATTGATGAATGTATGTATGTGTCAAATTTACCAACTGCTGGAGGTCCGACTCAGTATTCACATAAGTTTCCCATTATTACATGCATATATTCATTCATTAGCTTTTCATGAGTTGTACACTTTAAAACAATTATTTTATTTCAATCCATTTTGTTTCATTTCTTTTAACAAACAACAACCAGTTGATTATTGACATCAATTCATTATGTTTTGAGATTGTTTTGCTACGGTTGGATCCAGTCCAACAGATTAAAACCCAAAACCAATGGGGTAAAAAAATTCGGGTAAGATGGGATCCAATCCATTCCAAGATATACATTTAATTTTTTATCACTATCCTAAAAACCTCCGCCTCCCATCCATCTTTTTCTCTGGTTTTGCAGATCAACCACCAAACACGAACACAGCTTCACACACAAACTACCGTCGTTGTAACTCCTTACCCGAAATAATCAAACACAACATCAAACCCTTTAATGTTTCTGCTCAAAATCATTCGATTTAGTTTCTGTATTTTTTAACGAACAAATAAAAGAAAGTAACATCAAATCACAAATCTCCATATTCGAAAGAATACCACATCAAGTCTTTAACTCCATACAAACATCAAACCCTTTAATGTCAGAAGCACACACAAACATCTTTAAAAAATACCACATCAAGTCTTTAACTCCATATTCGAAAAGGTAGGCCAAGATTAAAAAATATTGACAACCTCTTATCTATATATAAATAGAAAACGTAACAGGAGGCTTATATGGCAAACTGCAAAACTGGTGCGGTTTTTTGCTATGTTGTTTTCTCGTCTTTGGATGGTTTATATAGTGCTTCAAGCATTAATACTTCAGCAACACTTCATATTCATCAATTATGAGAGCATGGTTCCAGGAACCCTTTTGTGTTCACTCCATCATTACACGATTGTTTGTATTCATTGGAGTTTAATATGTAGATATAAATTCGTGAGTTTATAAAAAACGAAATTATTTTTGGTGTGCAATGCATTAGTTGTACAGTACTAATTTTTTTGCACAATCCCCTTTGCACATTAAATTAAGAGGGATAAGCTTTAAGTACTAATTTTTGTGCACAACCCCCCTTGCACATTAAATTAAGAGGGATAAGCTTTATATAAAATAGATTTAATTGAACATTTTATATTTATGGTTTAAGATTATTTGTAATTAAAATTTGTTAATCGCAAAAAGTCAAAACAAATCATTATTATTGGGACAGAGGGAGTATGATATATGCATTAAATGAATGCTTAGCTAAATATGATGAATGATATGAAATAAATGCAATAATCATCATATATAATGAAAGATTGAGTCCTAAAAATGATTGGGGAATATTAATGACATTAATTTTGAAACATTTATTAGGTTTTTGCAATTTAGCCCACATTTCCCTACAACTTTCAATTTAACCTCAGAAATTCTGTATACTTCAATTTAAACCCGTTTTGATTTATGATTTTTCAATTTTAACCCAGTCAGCTTCTCAACTCTTACAATTTGACCCTACTCAACTTTAAAACCTCCAATTCTGTCTCATTTTGACCAAGACATTAAAATATTGACCTTTCAATTAATATTAATAATTAGTCCGATTTTATGCATATATATTTTAATTTCCGTCATTATATCGTAATATTTTATAATGATTAAAATATTATTACATGTAGACTTTATCGAGGATTTACGGGTTTAGGACCGTGAGTCGAGCATCTCCATATTCAAGTCATACAGCATCATTTATTCGTGGGAATTTTCACTATCACTTTAATTGCTTTAATTGTATTGTATATGTGATATTCAATTCAATATGTGATATTCGATTCATATTTAAAAATTGACGATACATGTTGTGAATAAGGCTCACATGTATACATGTAAAGAGGCTATATTAAGATATATGTTGTTGCGGGGACACCTGCGCAACCTCAATATTCACATGCGTGCTCGATTCATGTTATATGTGTTATTTTGTGTATGTTTCATATTGTTGCGGGGACACCTCTGCAACCTCAATATTCGTGTTATGCGTGCTAGATTCATGTTATACGTAATATTGTGTGTATGTATTCATGTTGAGGAAAAGATATGATAGATTATTCATTTTATGCGTTTCATGAGATTGTATATTATTGTGATAAGTGAGATTTCCACGAGCTGAAGGAAGCTCACTCCACCTTTATTGATCCCGCAGGTTAAACCGAGTCGGATGAACGAAGGAGCGAGCCGAGAGGGCATATGAATGAAATTTATTAAATGATGTTTTTCTTATGTCAAATGTTTCGAAATTCTTTTGGGGAAACTTTTGTTAGAAATTAACAATTTATAATTTATTCTTCCGACGCTAATTTTATTCCGTATCTATAACATGTTATTGCCTTAATTAAAGGTATTTAATTTATGTCAGTGTAGCGACTCGACTTTGTAGGCGTTATTCTTCGTCAAATTTACCTTTTATTTATTTTCCCCAATAATTACCCCTAGAAAGTCGGGGCGTTACATAGTGATATAACTTATATTACACACATTAACGCAACCTTGATACAAAGTATATAAATATTTGCACAAACATAACGTACAAAACACGTAGATATTCAACCAAAAGCACAGCCTGTGCATCGCACGGGTTCATAACGCCTCGTATATAATGAAAGATTAGGTCCTAAAAATGATTGGGGAGTATTAATGACAATAATTTTAAAACATTTATTAGGATTTTGCAATTTAGTCCTCATATTTTCCTGCAACTTTCAATTTAACCCCAGAAATTTTGTATACTTCAATTGAAACCCGTTTTGATTTATGATTCTTCGATTTTAACCCAGTCAGCTTCTCAACTCTTACAATTTGACCCATTCAACTTTAAAACCTCCAATTCAGTCCCATTTTGACCAAGACATTAAAATATTGACCTTTCAATTAATATTAATAATTAGTCCGATTTTATGCATATATATTTTAATTTCCGTCATTATATCGTAATATTTTATAATGATTAAAATATTATTACGTGTAGACTTTATTGAGAATTTACGGGCTTAGGACTGTGAGTCGAGCATCTCCATATTCAAGTCAGACAGCATCATTTATTCATGGGAATTTTCACTATCACTTTAATTGCTTTAATTGGATTGTATATGTGATATTCAATTCATGTTTAAAAATTGACGATACATGTTGTGAATCAAGCTCACATGTATACGTGTAAAGAGGCTATCTTAAGATATATGTTGTTGCGGGGACACCTGCGCAACCTCAATATTCACATGCGTGCTCGATTCATGTTATATGTGGTATTTTGTGTATGTTTCATGTTGTTGTGGGGACACCCGCACAACCTCAATATTCGTGTTATGCGTGCTAGATTCATGTTATACGTAATATTGTGTGAATGTATTCATGTTCAGGAAAAGATATGATAGATTATTCATTTTGTACTTTCCATGAAATTATATATTACTGTGATAAGTGAGATTTCCACGAGCTGGAGGAAGCCCACCCCCACCTTCATTAATCCCGCAGGTTAAACCGAGCCGAATGAACGAAGGAGCAAGCCGAGAGGGCATATGAATGAAATTTATTAAATGATGTTTTTCTTATGTCAAATGTTTCGAAATTCTTTTGGGGAAACTTTTGTTAGAAATTAACAATTTATAATTTATTCTTCCGACACAAATTTTATTTCGTATCTATGACGTGTTATTGCCTTAAATGTATTTAATTTATGTCAGTGTAGCGACTCGACTTTGTAGGCGTTATTCTTCGTCAAATTTACCTTTTATTTATTTTCCCCAATAATTATCCCTAGAAAGTCGGGGCGTTACATAGTGATATAACTTATATTACACACATCAACGCAACCTTGATACAAAGTATATAAACATCTGCACAAACATTACGTACAAAACACGTAGATATTCAACCAAAAGCACAGCCGGTGCATCGCACGTGTTCGTAACGCCTCTTACAATAATATAATTATGATCTACATGGCGCTCCTTGAACATAAGTGGAGGAATGAGGAGCAGGCATTTGGAGGGACCAAATGATCGTCTTACCTTGTAAATTGTGGTAGAATGTGTATTTTGAAAATAATTTTGTCAGATTACATGTATACCCTTTAATATATTTATGTATATATATTGCGTATGTGCCCTTTTTAAAAACAAAATTAACTTTATGTAAGTGCATAGTATTGCATTGGAATTATATGACGCATTTATATATAAGTTTTATATATAATATTAGTTTATGTTTATTACAAATATCGTTTTTATATATAGACTTTGATCAGTCTGATCCAAATAGCACTATATACACATTCTCACCTGAGCTGGCCCAGCACAATTATGTATTTCTTTTTTTTCAAAACTTGAACGTATATTACTTTTCGATTTGGGCTGAATGTATTAATATTATTACAGTTTGTTTCGTAATTACTTTATGGAATTTGGTATAATTAAGTGATTTCGTACCTTTATAACGTCAAATAAATTTCTTGGTGGGCTCTAGGGAGACCACGACAGCGTAACGTAACCATCCAATTTTACTAGGGGTGTTACCGCTTGAACGAGCAAGAAATGTAAAAATACTACAAGAATTCTTTTTCTGAACTCGTATGTTTTTATACCTATCAATACATCTTTTACATAAGGAAAAATAGTATAAAAACATCACCTAAATTTGCAGAAGCATAGCCACACGCATACGACATATTATTATTGTAGATTTTTTATGGTTCGTTGCTCGGTTGTTCGATCGTGACTAATTTTAGTGAATGATAGGTTTCACACTGGCGGTGCTATAATCGAATACCGAAATCATCATGTTTTGGTAGGCTCTTTATCATAGAATGTGAGTTATTGTAGGGGACAATTGGAATCTAAAATCCTTTTCTATTTTTCCGTTGTTTTTGAAATTATCTACGGTATAGAAAAAAATTAGTTCTTTGAATACCAGAATATATGTATGTAGACATTGGCAATTGTATCAATTTAATAGTAGCTTTAATCATCGGATCATATACTATATTTTAATGTCTTTTTCCTACATTAAATAGTGGGCACAATAATGTACAGTCTCAACCATCCTTTTTCTATGCTAAATAGTGGGCACAATCATGTACAGTAGATTCTTTTTGTGGATCAGTGAAATTATTAATAATATTCTTTGAAAAAACAAAAGAATTTATTTATTCTCCAACTTTTCCTCTGCACCTTGGTTTTGACTTTTACTTTTTTTAATTTAATTTTTATGAATTGTTAAAAAATCATTATTTATGTTTGTTTCGGGCCGTGCCATGTGACCCGCTGGTAATTGGCTGTTATTTTTCTAACATGTAATTTAATTAGATCCAAAGTAGATCATTTTCTGAATAATTGTACGCATAACTGCAGGAAAAAAATAATGTAATTTACCTTTTACTATATATATATATATATATATATAAATATTTTTTAATGACTTACAGCCTAGAAATATCTGTATAAAACTACAAAAAGAAAAAGAGGGGAACCGTAAATTTAGAGGCACACTGAGAAAAAAGCATCTCTCAAAACAGCTATGCGAAGGCCACAGCCAGCGAAGCACATGCTGCTGCTGCACAACCAGTAAAATATAGTAGTAATATGTTTTTCAAAGATAAGCAACCCCCATATAAATCCATGGATATATGTGTGTGTATATATATATATATATACATATGAATATAGTTTCATTTAGGCCATATTTGTGTTGCGACTCAGAATATCGGTGTTTGAATTCGAAATTTCAATGCACATTTGTTCTAAGGAGTCTACGATTCATTTTTCGAATACTCATTCAATCGGATTTTACACCTACCTTAATATACTTAAAATTTATCTTATAATTATTTGATTCATATTTTTCTACCATCATCTCTACTTAAAGGAAGTTTTATGTTACCCACATGGTACCATTCCCTTTATATGTACTCGGATTAAATAATTAAATTCTATCCATATATCATATGGTAAATATACATAAAGATAAAGTATTTTGAGAGCACCATAGAATTTTCCATTTGTATATATACTATATTTATTTTATGTACAATTCTTTGCGATCAAATCCCTAACACAATCACACAACAAATTTGAACTATCGATACATACAAATATATTCAGCTAAAATGTCTGGTTCAAACTTGAATATCTGGAAAACCGCACCGGAAATCATGTTTGATTCAGGCATTTTAACGACTTGCACAGGCTAAACGAGCCTTTTCCGGACATACCGAGTCAAATTTTGGTGCGCGCTTGAGTATCAGGCCCAAGTTGAGAGTCAAACGCAGGTGTACAAACTCATCCTCAAACAACTCTGCATCACTACTGCAATGAGTACACGTGAACCAACCCAGCGCCTCCTCATACACGGGGTAGAAGCACTGATCAGAAGGGTCAAAATTTCAATATCACGATTTTTTTGAGCAAAGATTGAATATATATATATATATATATATATAATAAAAGTGCAACGTAAGCAAGACGTGGTAATTCTTGTCCTTTAAAATATACTACAAGGTACATCCCACTAGTTATTCTCAGTTGTGTTTTCTTTCAATCAATTAATGTTAAAGATTTATATAACAAAAAATATTAATTTGAAGAAATATCGTACAAATTTTATTAGAAATTATAATTTTATTTTAAAAATAGGCTGAAAATAATTTAAGATTGGGGTCTGCTGACCCCACCAACCACCTCTTTGGATCCGCCTCTACTCATGTACCACATATCTTCATGAATTCGATCATCGATGACGCACTGGAAGGACCCAATCCAACCAAGTAATTATGATCCATCCATCAAAGAGCCTTTTTGCGCGAGCTTGAGTATCTTGAAATTTGAAGTATCGTGAGGCCCAAGTCGAGAGCCACAAGCCAGTCTACAAACTCAACCACAAAAACGTACTACATCACTATTGCAATGAGCACATGTGAAAAAAAACCTCGTACACGGGATAGGAGAACTCATGTGCCACATATATTCGTAATATTTCGATCTTCGAGGACGTATTTGAACAACCCAATCCAGTCAGTAACCCCAAGTCATCCACCGAGTTGCCTTTCGAACATTTAGTGTGAACTTGAGTATCAGGCCCAAGTCAAGAGCCAAATGCATGTCTACAAATTCGACCACAAACACCTACTACATACATCACTACTGCAATGATCACACATGCACCAACCTCATGTCCCTCATACACGGGGTAGAAGCAATCGTGTACCACATATCTTCGTAATTTTCCGATCTTCGAGGATGCATTAGAAAGACCCAATTCAAGCAGTAATTCGGAGCCATCCATCGATTAGTCTTCTGAATAGTAAATGAGAAGGCCAACTATAGATCCTCAAATAATATTTTTTTTTGGACACGAGTCAGCCGCCAACAAACTACCAGAAGCCAATTTTTGAATATAAAGGAGAGTGAAGGAACATTGAGATAGAGTCAATGTAGAATCATTGTCCGCATGGGTAGCTCAACTGGTTCCTGTGTGGCAGATTGCTACAAGGACGCAAGTTCGAGTCCTGGCAGCCGTATTTGTAATATCCGTGCTTTCTATTTTTTATAATTTCTATTTTTGGTATATGTTTGTTTCGGACAACTCGCTTATCCCTGTTTTGGAATTCTGAATCTATTTTGTTCTTAGAGTTTTTCCGTTTGGACGAGTTTCGAGGATGTTTTTGCATAATTTCATCTTGAATTATACCTTGTCGCATGTACGTTCGATTCTCGTAAATCTCGTTCGTTTTCGTTGTTTCTTGATTTGCATAAGTTTGTTTGGTTGAGTTGGTCGTGTTGAAACTTTCGTTTGTTAATCCGACGTTGTATCGCGATTTTCGGGCACTCGGGTCATTTTTATAATTTCCATAAGTTTAGGGAATTTCACTTTGTTTGTTACATTTCGGACTCTCCGGTGACCGGAATTATATTCTCTTTCAACGCTCAACTTTGTCGTCTTGATTATTCCGTGTTTATGTTCTGGATTCTGGTCTTGCTTCGCGTTTCGATACTTTTGTGCTGTTGGCAGTAGTGTACTGGGCAGTACTGAACTGCTGCCTGAGTAGCGCACGCTACTCCGGGATTACTTGCGTGCGCTATCACTGTGAGGTTAACGCACGCTAACCTGGGGGTTCGTAGCGTGCGCTAACGATTTCTGGGCACAGACGATGAGGTTGATTTGATCGACTGTGCAACAGACGCTAATTCAGCATTAACGCATGCTAATTCCTAGCATTAGCGCACGCTAATCATGTTAGCTTGCGTACGCTAACCGGAGGACAGTAGGCAGACTGTTCTTCCATACCCCGTTAGCGCACGCTAATGCTTGTGCGTAGCGTGCGCTAAGCCTGTTTAATATAAATAGGACAGCAGCAGTCAACTTCGTCATTTTTCCATCATTTCTTATCCTTCTCGGCTTTGAGCGATTCCAGACGAGGGTTAGGGCCGATTCCGACTGGATATCATCATCCACTACCATCCGTGCATTCCTTGCATGAATTCTTCAAGTTCCTAACACTTTTCACCATCCGAATCAATGTAAGAATCCCCGAAACCCTTGTTTTGAGATTTTGGGGAGATTTTGGGGATTTCTTGGGATTTGACTCCTTTAGTCCGAATTATCATTGGATTATTGCTAGGCTTCGATCATGTACTTGTAATCCTTCGTTTTATTGATGATTCGTGATTTTAAACCCCAAGTTTTCCATTGTTCGTCACTTATAGTCGACGATACCCAAGTCATGACCGACAAATTGTTCCAGCGGGTAGAATTAAGATTAATTCTTACCTTTCCGCATTAATGAGACTTGTTGTATACCGTTATTATGATTAGGAATGGATTTGGGAGGAATGTTCGGACCAAAACCTATTCCTTCGTCGTTTCCTTCGTTTCGTCTTATTCAAGGCAAGTATATGTATTACATTTCGTTATGTATGTTGTGTTTTCGAAATGAATGATGAATTGTGGTTTTCGAGTGCGTGAGTTGTGTTCCTTACACCCGGAGTGTCCGACGGGATGTCTGGGGGTCGATACTAAGGGGTACGGCCGAGGAAGTGGACTTGGGTGCGTGTGTGGTTGAACTTCCACCCGGAGTGTCCGACGGGATGTCTCGGGGTCGATACTAAGGGGTACGGCCGCGGAAGTGGTATCCACCCAGAGTGTTCGACGGGATGTCTGGGGGTCGATACTAAGGGGTACGACCACGGGATACCAGTTGTGATTTTGTGATATCGTGATGATTGAAACTGATTTGATTGCCAATGTAGTATTCTGGAATATTTATGGCAAATGATTTCTGATTGAGATGATTGTGTAAAAAAAAACCATATTTGTATATAATGTTGTGTAATTGTGTACTTGCACTAGCTATTCGAATGCTAACCCCTTAAATGGGGGAAATGCGTCTTATGCATTTCAGGTACCCCGAGAGCTGAGGAGCAGGTACGGGACATGCACGCAAAGGATGGGCTGGCTTGATGATGTGGCTCGAGTCTGTATGTTTATGTTTTGTCATTGCATTTGTCGAGTACTGGAGTTAGACTGTTTACTTTTAATCTTGGTTAAGTCCCCTGCGTGGGCAATGAATTGGTATTTAACTTAAGTTTCATGTACTCCGTTAAAATATTTTGGCCGAGGCCACGGCCTTACTTACTTTTTGAGTGCATCATTTGGGATTACATTGAGGTTTATGGGTCATGTGTTAGCCTGGTAGACCTCACGAGGGTTCTACGGCATGTAATGTCCCATTTGAGAATTGGGGTGTTATATCATTGTGAGAGTTTTATCCCCCCAATATGGGGGATAGCTCCTTGTGGGCACCAGGCACTGTTCCTCCCACCTAGTGGCCTGTTGAGTCACCATAATTTAATTCCTCCACCAATCCCTGTCGGACCGGGAGTGGGAGCCCTGGGGGCGAGGAATTTCGCCTATTGCTACAAGTCAATGTAGAATCATTAAAAGTAACCAAAAGCAAGGTCGATAGTTGTTCCAACCCTACTGTCATTAGAATTGATTGATTCAATATGTAGTGACTAATATTTATTTAGAGAAATGATAGGGCAACCTGGACCACACTCCCCAACACTTTCGTGCTTTACAGGGGTTGTACTGCGTGCTTTACTATTAATTTAATTATGATATTATTATGACTATTTTATCTGTAAAATGTGCAGTACAATCCCCATAAAGTACAGAGTGTGTATGTGTGTGGTCTGGGATGTTGTTGTATCATCCCTTATTTATTTATATATCTACAATATTTATTATTTTGATATGTCACGGTGAGAGCCACATTGATTGATTCAACATGCTCGATAGTTTGGACAAATACATGAGAATTAATATTATAGAAATCGTCCGACTCATGGGGTATGTCCCATTGAGCAGCTCGGAATATAATTATATTAAATTCTGTAAGTGGACTATCTTCGCATATAATAATAAAATTTGAGTGATATTATTCTTAGGTAAGAAATTAATTAAACTTGTTAGTAGCTAAAATTAGTTAACGGGCATGCGGTATCTTAAACACGAAAAATAATTAAATTAAAAATTGAGATAGATTTCATAAATTAGGATTTGAGGAAAAAATAAAATGTTAATTATTTAGTAAACTAAGTTAATATTAGTAGGCTCAATCATATTAACAAGAACTTAATATGGAGGGTTAAAATCTACTAAGAATCCTCGTCTCAATCCTCCTCAGGGCCGGATCTGAGCATGTCGAAAGTGCGCAACGATACAGGGCCTCCCTTTAATATGGTGCATGATATTGATATATATAAAACAAGCATACCTTCATGCATAATTAGTACAAAACTCATGCTATTCGCAAGTCGAAGGATAAGAACCATTCTCATTTGATCCTAACTTATATATATATATATATATATAGAGAAAATTATCAAATTGGTCCCGTATGTGGGACCAATTGGCCAAAAAAATCCATCTGTCTTCGGCGGACCAAAAAACCACACATCTCCCCCTTACTTTAGCCAATTTAGTCCTCCGTCGCCGGCCGGAGTATTTTCCGGCCACCGGAGCTGACGTGGACGACACGTGGCTGACACGTGGCAAAAAAAAATATAAAAACCTAAATAATATAAAAAAATCTAAAAAAATTAAAAAAATCCAGAATATTAAAAAACCTATATTAAAAAAAATTTAAAAAATCTAAAAATTTTTAAAAAAATTTAAAAAATTTAAAATCTAAAAAAATTTAAAAAAATATATAAAAACCTAAATAATATAAAAATCTAAAAAAAATAATTTTTAATTTAATTTAATAATAGAACCTTAGGTAATTATTTTTAATTCTGAAATATTAATATAAATATATTAGAATTTTTTATTTATTTTTTAATTTTATAATTTTGAAAAGATTTTTTTTTCAGAAAAAAAAATCATTTTAATTCAAAAGATTAATTTTATAATTCTGAAAAAAAATCTTTTTAATCTTTTTAATTTCTGAAAAAAATTATATTTTTTTTAATTTTATAATTCTTAAAAAAGAATCTTTTTAATTTCTGAAAAAGATTCTGAAAAAAGATCGTTTTGACAATTTTCTCATTTTTTTCAGAAATTAAAAAGATTTTTTTCAGAATTATAAAATTAAAAAAAAATATAATTTTTTTTAGAAATTTAAAAGATTAAAAAGATTTTTTTTTCAGATGTATAAAATTAATCTTTTGAATTAAAAAGATTTTTTTCCTGAAAATAAAGTCTTTTCAGAATTATAAAATTAAAAATAAAATAAAAAATTCTAATATATTTATATTAATATTTCAGAATTAAAAATAATTACCCAAGGTTCTAATTTTTTTTAAAAATTTTTATGATTTTTCAGATTCTTTAAATTTTTTTAGATTTTTTAAATTTTTTTAAAATTTTTTATATTATTTAGGTTTTTATATTTTTTAAATTTTTTTTAGATTTTAAAATTTTTAATTTTTTTTAAATTTTTTTATATTTAGGTTTTTTAATATTCCCGATTTTTTTATTTTTTTTAGGTTTTTTATATTATTTAGGTTTTTATATTTTTTTTTTGCCATGTGTCAGCCACGTGTCGTCCACGTCAGCTCCGGTGGCCAGAAAATACTCCGGCCGGCGACGGAGGAATAATTTGGCTAAAGTAGGGACGAAATGTGGGGTTTTTTGGTCCGTCGGAGACAGGTGGGGTTTTGTGGGCAATTAATCCCACGTATGGGACCATATATATAAAATGGGGCGCATTTTATGCAGTACCAATATTAGATACACTATTTTGGAGTACTAATTTATGCATGAGTTTTGTACTAATTATGCATGAAATATATACATTTCGTGCATCAAAAATTCAATGCATTAATTCTCACAAAAATTTGATACATATAATCTAATATTTTAATGCATCGATATTTTGATGCATATATTGCATATTTTAATGCATTGAAATTTTGATGCACGAAATGCATATATTTCATGCATAATTAGTACAAAACTCATACATAAATTAATATTGTAAAGTACTGCATCTAATATTGGTACTGCATAGAACGCGCCACTATATATAATTATATTTATATACAATTATATATTTTTTAATTTCTTTGTTGTCTGAAACTCTAGCCCCTAACTCAATTAGTGTTTTTCCGTTCACTCATGCAGAACAAGATTTTCAAAGTTTAATTTTACAAGCAATATTTTTGGTCAATTATGTTACAACATATGCTAAATATGGTGGCTTTAATTGCATATCTTGGAATAAATTTATATTAATGAGTTGATGGATAATTATGCGTCAAAATATACAATGCCAAATATCACTTTTAAGCGATTTTATATCGTACTTCAACTGGTTATATACTTATATATTTTAATAAAGTAGATTGTAATACTTTTATGATATTTTATGACTAAATATGTAGGATGAATACCACTTTAAAAGTGAATTTTAATATTGTTTTCTTTTTGTTGGCTATTCCGTATTTTGAAAATATTTTTCATAAAATAATATATTCATTTTATTTTATTTTTATAGTTTTGAAAAAGGGGTATAAATTATAATTTTATTTTATCGACAATGCATGTATTTCTACATAAACTACATTAGTGCTCCTTGAGCTCCCTAGTGTAGTCCGAGATACCTAAAAATATATTATAGTATTGGCTGAATTACTAACTTATACGGTACAAAAATTTCGATTTTTACATTGTGTTAAATTGGTGATCCTGATTTGTGGCATTGATTCCACGATTTGAAGAACACATCAATTTTGTAAAGTGACCCAAAATTATTAAGAAAAAAATAAGAAAAAATAATGGTCAATTAGTTCGGCATTTATATATTCGAAATACTCATAATGATTACTCATTAAAAAGGTTGAGGGAGAAATAGACCTGGCAAACGGGCGGGCTCGGTCCAAACGGGCCGGGTAAAAAAAGACCCAAATTTTTTTGGGCCTAAAATATTAGGCCCGTGACCCGCTCTGGACGGGCCCGGCCTGGCCCGTGGGCCTTGACTCTTTTTTTTTTTTTGAAATATTATTTATGAATAAATATAGAAATATTTTTCGATCCGTAATTATTATATTATTCACTATACTATCACAATCAATTAAATAAATGTACAATTATTTTTATTTGATAATTATATTATTTACTACACTACCACAATCAAAAGACAAATATATAAATATTTTTATTTGATCATCATTTCATTTATCACTACTACTTTCTTATAAAAATCATAAAATAATATTATTATTGATATGAGATACTACAAAGTAATCACAAAGTCCCATACAAAATAAAACTACATCAATAATTAACATATAGATGAATTACATATAACATATATATATATATAGTGTAACTTTATTTTCAGAACTCTGTTAAGTGCGAGAACTGCGAGAACCACCTTTTGTACTCCTAATAATACATAATGTACATCATGTCAATGCATACAACCCTACTGATTATAAAAACTGGGCCGGGCGGGCTGCCCGCGGGCCGGGCCTCAACGGGCGGGCCAAATCTGGGCCGGGCCAAAAAGGCCCGATTTTTTTTGGGCCAAAAATATAAAGCCCAATGCCCGCCCAAAAACGGGCGGGCTGGCCCGGCCCGCGGGCCTGGGCCTATTTTGCCAGGTCTAGGGAGAAACATGAATATCAAGAGAAAAGAAGAAGGAAACCAGTGAACCAAGGGGCTTCCACTTGAAGTAGGAGATCCGGGTTCAAGTCTTTCTGATGACAAAAATTTTCAAAGGTTTATGACCTTAACCCTTCGGGTACACTGGTGGAATAAATAAATATTGAGGGTTTCAAGCGGCAGTGTGGGAGACCAAATCTCGGTGGGATCCTGCGGTTGGATTTGAAGGGGTACAGCATGGAGCAATCACCTGGGTGACGACCCCTTTGTGCGCGGTAGTTGAGGATATTTAAAAACCTGGGGACCGGATGTATATCTCGCGATTTAACTGGTAGCAGTACTGTGGGACCGGGGGCTGTTATTCCGAAAACTAATCAGGTGTAAGCTTGAAAACTCGGTATTTAAAAAAAAAAGATGAAGAAGGAGTCCTTATTGAGGGGTGATAGAGCAACACCCTGAACCACACCTCATACACACCAGGTGTTTTATGAGTGATGTACCTCATGCTTTACATATAAAATATTCATAATAATATTATAATAAAATTAATAGTAAAACACGCGATACAACACCAATAAAGCACGAGTATATTTGTTGGTCTGGTTCAGGGTGTCGCCTATCATTTTTCGTCCTTATTTAATAAGAGGAGGAGTTAGTTTAGATGAAGACCCTGTAATTATATGGTTTTGATGTACGCTGTCTTGACACACTACAATTTATTTAATCACCCTTGAGTCCTGACCCAATCAATTAGTAACATCAAATTATTACGGATATATAATATGTGACGCATTGACGCAAAACATGTATATATGGCTCCCAATTATCGGGGATTTTAATTATTTTAAAATTTATTTATTTATTTATATGTTGGTAATGATCAAAAAATCATGGACGTTGAAATCCATATTCCATTTATTACGGTAGGTTAGAACCTAACAAGAATTGGCCACAACATGTACATTCATAAATGACTCTGCCTAATATCTTTAAACCATGGATCCCACTCTTAAAAAATAAAAATAAATTAATAATTAAATTCAACTCTCAAGCTAAATCCTCTCGTTTTCAATTTTTATTTTTTTTTTCTTCTTAAAACACTTAATTCTGACAACAAAGTTAATTTGTCGAGTCCCAACTTGGATTATATATATATTAGGTATATAATAGCGTTACGGATTCTAAGTCTTAGATTAAATTCTCTTTCTTATGGACATTCTCTTAATTTTGGATTCATATTTATCTAAAATCTTGAATCTCGCATCAATTTAAAATGGTACTTAACCGATGGACAACCTAAATAAATAGACAATATATTAAATCCCACATCGATTTAAAATAAAACTCCACCAACAAAAAACCTAAATAAATACTTAGAATTCAACGTGTATTTTTCAACCACATAGTTATTTTACACACAATCTTAGGAATATTATTTTAACTCTGCTTAATTTGGGCAATTATTAAGTTGGACAAATAAATAGTTTAAATTTTTAATGAATTTTAATTAGGTCAATTATTAAATTTTACATTAGTTTTATTTGTCTAAAATTTGAATCTCATATCTATTTTATTTAATAGTTTTATAATAATAAAAAATATATGTTATAGCGTTACGAATTTGAAGTACCACATTTACTCTTGATTGTATCACATTCTCATATGCAATTAATCTGACCAATTATCGAATTAGCTAAATAAATATTGTTATTTTCATTAAAAATAAATTTTGGCCAATCATTATTGGCCAAAATAAATAATCTTACTTTTTTGAGAATTTTTATTTTATTTAATTTAATTTATTCAATTTATCAGTGTCTAACAATTTGAGCGAATTTATTTTTTTAAAGTTAAACACAACAACCAAGTATTATAACAACTTATATTTGATTATGTAGATTTTATAAGTTTTCATAGATTTGGGTAATTCATTAATATAATCAATATGCATTTTACCATCATATTTCTCATCGCAAATTAATTTGACCAATTATCGAGTTGGCTAAATAAATAGTATTACTTTTATTGAAATATAATTTGGCCAATTATTAAGTTGGCCAAATAAATATTTTTTATTAAAAAATTAATTTGGCTAACTTATTGACGATTAACTTAATCTGTGTATCAACATATAACAATTTGAGCAAATTTGAATTTTTTTGAAGTTAGACTTTGTAATATCCGTACCTTTCCATTTTTAACAGTTTTTATTTTTGGTGTATGTCTATTTTTATCGACTCTCTTGTAACCGTTTCGACATTTTGAATCTACTTTATTCTTGGAGTTTTTCTATTTGGTCGAGTTTTGGTGATGTTTTCACGTAATTTTATTTTATGACATGTTTTGTCGTATGAACATTCGATTTTCGTAAAACTCATTCGTTTTCGTTGTTTCTTGGTTTGTGCAAGTTCGTATAGTTGAGTTGGTCGTGTTGAGACTTTCGGCTCGTTAATCTGACGTCGTTTTGTGATTTTCGGGCACTTGGGCCATTTTTGTAGTTTTTTATAAGTTTAGGGAATCTCATTTTCTTTGTCGCATTACGGATTCCCCGGTAATCGGAATTATATTTTCTTTCAGCGCTTAGCTCCGTCGTCTTTTATATTTGATGTTTATGTTTCTGGATCCTGGCCTTGTCGTGCATTTCGAGTTTCGTACCTTCGGCAGCAGCGTACTGAACTGAGCAGTACTGAACTGTTGCGTGAGTAGCGCACGCTACTACTTATTCGCTTGCGAGCGCTATCGGTGTGCAGTTAGCGTACGCTAACTTGTTATTGTTAGCGTGCGCTATCCAGTGGTATTTAGCGCGCGCTAAGCATGTCTAGCGCACGCTAGCGACGTCGGGCAGTAGCTACTGGACTATTTGTAGCCCAGTTCGCGCGCGCTACCTTTTGATGGTTAGCGTGCGCTAACTATGCAATTTAAATAGATCAGCGGGCAGGTCAGAACAGCAGTTTTCATTCTTTTCTTTCGTTTTCTTCACCGGGCGACTCCAGACGGCGATTCCCTTCAGTTTTGATCGGAGAATTCTTCGTATTCCATCACCGTAGGTTCGTGCTAACATATCATCATCAACGTATCCTCCATTGTCCGAATCTGAGGTATTCTCTTCACGAACCCTAAACTTGTCTAATTTTGGGGGTTTTCGGGTTTTTCGTCATTGATTCCGAATTGTTCATGTATGTTACGAAATTCCTTACCGATTGTTGTTATTGGGTGACTCCCAATCCGTTTTTCTCGAGTTAAATTCGTGAATTGTTTATACGGGGAGATTTTGCGTAAACCCACGCCCATATCGATTGAACGTTTATTGTCATGAATTGTAATCGGGGTTATGGGTGTATTCCATTCGATTATTGTTGTCCGTTAGGACTGAGTTATATTGATCCTTCATTTAGGAACCGTCGTTTTCCGTCCGAATCATTCGTAGTCGTTGTTCGTCCCCCATTTCGTCGGAGATGTCTCAAAGGCAAGTACTTTATATTTGTTTACATGTTCTAGTATTTGAATTGTGGCTATTCTTGGTTGTTGTGGATGGATATGTGTATGTTTACCTAGGGACGGTCCGACGGGGCCTCTAGGGATACGTATTGTCGTGTGTGTATATCACGAACTGTGGTTAACCATCCAAGGATGTCCGACGGGGCTCTGCGGGGTACGGTGGCCGTGAGTCTCGTACCAAGGTTAACTTTGAATTGTTTTTTTGGAGAAATATATTTTGTACGTGTGCACCGTAAATATTCCGGACTATAAATAATTTCTAAAATAATTTTGGCGCATATATTCATCTGATTAGAATGTAGTTCAAATGGATTGTACTTGCACTAGCAGTTGTCGCTAACCCCTTAAATGGGGGAAATACTTTTTTGTATTTCAGGTACAGGTCTTGGAGACAAGCGAGCACTCGAGCCGTATGAGAATGATGGGCAAGCATGATACTGTTCAGTGGTCATTTGTTGGTGTTCGGTTCTGTCGGTTGTTATTGATGTCTTGTTTTGGGATTTCTGTATTTGAAATTGGTTTAAGTACTCGAGTATTTTCTTTTTGAGTTTGTTAACGTTGTGTTCCCGTTTGGGGAAATGGATTTGATGTCAGATTTTATTTGACGAATTGTAGTCTTCTATTTGAATTGTTGTTTTGTTGTTAATTGTATGTCTTTGTCGGATGTTATTTTGGTACGTTAGCCTGGTAGATTCCACGGTGTGGGGTCCACGGCGCTGCAATATGACCTGATCGTCTTGGGGGTGTTATAGAATATGGTATCAGACCTTAGGTTTATGGATACCTAGGCTGTCGGTTATTTGGGTCTAGTCGAGTGTCGTTTTTGAACAGTATTGCTGCCATGACATCATCTTAATACGCCGGTGGTCGTAAGTTTTTCTAACTCGACTCGTTACGTTGTCCTGTTCCATTTCCTTTCCTAATATCTTGTTGCGTTTTGCCTTTGAATTGTACTCACCCGCTACTTCTTCAGAATTCCTGCTGGCAGAGGACGCGGACGCGGTAGGGGACGTGGCGCAGTCGGTGGAGCGGCCATGTCCGATAACTCCGGAACTGATTCGGCGATGCCTTCCTTGTCGAATAGTGTTTCACCTAGTTCCGGAGGTTAGCAGGATCAGTCTGCTAGCTCCGGTAATGCACATGAGAATGTTGGAGTGGCGAACATTTTGCAGCAAGTAGCGAACCAAATGACGCTACTCACTGAGGCCGTTTTGGTCGGCCAGGCTAATGCTAACCCGGTTCCGCCTGCTGGATCCGGAAATGATAAGCTACTTCAGGACGTGATTCGTATGCGTCCTCCGCAGTTTGATGGTGCTTTCGACCCTTCCGGTTGGGAGAATTGGTTGTTTGAGATGGAAAAGGTGTTTGAGGCTGCTAACTGCTCTGAGGAGAGGAAGGTACCCATCGCTCAGTACTTCCTCGCCAAAGAGGCGGCAACGTGGTGGCAAGCGGTGAAACCACGTGATCGGACAGCCACGTGGCCAGAATTTCAGGAATTAATGGAAGACGAGTTTTGTCCGTGGCCACTTAAAGAGGGGAGGATTCGAGCCTTCTTTGAGGCTAAGCCCCAGGATGTTCCTATCTCTCAAGCAATCAAGGACTACAACCAACAGCTTCATTATGTGAGAAACCAAGTCCGAGATGAGCTTGATAAGATCCGCCATTTTGACATGCGGGTGAAACCGAGGGTGCGTCACTACATGTCTGGTCTGGGGTGCACGACTTTGAAGGAGTATCAGAATAAGGCGATGGCTTATGAGATGTCGTTTTTTGTGACAGAGACGGCAGCCGAGGGGAAGAAACAGAAGACCTCCGACCAGTTTTCGAGAGGCAAGTCTGGTGGGCATCCGAAGGCTCAGTCTGGTTCGCGAGTCTTCGGGAATCATTCCCCGTCATTTGGGCGAGGAAACGGTTCCAAGTCTGCTCCTACTGGTTCCGTTCGCGGTCTTACGTGCTTTAACTGTGGTCATCCCGGCCACATAATGAGTGAGTGTGATAGGCCCCCGATTCAGTGTCTTGCGTGCGGTCGGATGGGACATCGAGTTAAGTTTTGTATGGATGCAGTTCGAGCGCCAGTTACTCAGATATCAGCCCCAGCTGCGGGAGAGCCGAGTGTAAATCAGACACCGACAGTTCCTCAGCCACAGCAGAGTTTTGGTAGAGGTCGAGGACGTGGACAGCCTTCTAGAGGGGGAGCTTCTAGTGCGGGGTCTGTTCCGCCCTGAGTACATGAGATGAGACGAGCAGGAGATCCTGACGCGGCGGTGGCTACAGGTACCGTTCACATCATTGACCATCATGTTTCCGTATTATTCGATTCTGGTGCTACGCATTCTTTCATATCTATGAATTGTGTGCGTCGTCTGCATGTTGATTGCCTAGTTGCGTGTGAACCATTTGTTGTTAAACTGCCTAGTGGGGATAGCATCGTTGGGGATCGTGAGATTAGAGATTTTCGAGTGAGTATCGCAGGGAGGGTTTGGCCTTCTAATTTGATTACGGTAGATATTAGAGATGAGGATTTGATTCTGGGTGAGGATTGGCTGGACCGTCATGGGGCGATCATGAATTATAGAACGAGAACCATTTCGATGTTAGCCTCTGACGGTACCGAGCATTCTTTTGTGGGGCGTAAGCGGAGCAGTCAGAGATTCTTCATCAGCGCTTTGAAAGCAGTGAGACTTCTTCGAGGAGGTTGCATGGGTTATTGGTGTTACACTTTGAGATCGGGAGAAGGGGGAGTCAAGCTCTCGTCTATTCCGGTAGTATGTGAGTATCCTGACGTCTTTCCAGATGAGTTGTCGGGTTTACCGCCTGATCGAGTGGTCGAGTTTACTGTTGATTTGGAGCCGGGTGCGGCACCGATTTCTAAGATGCCATATCGTATGGCGCCTGCTGAGATGTTGGAGTTGAAGAAACAGTTGGGAGAGTTGCTAGACATGGGGTATATTCGACCGAGCGCTTCGCCTTGGGGCGCACCGGTCCTGTTTGTGAAGAAGAAGGATGGGTCACTTCGTTTGTGTATCGACTATCATGAGTTGAACAAAGTGACTATTAAAAACAAGTATCCGCTCCCAAGGATCGATGATTTGTTCGACCAACTGCAAGGGGCAACCGTGTTTTCGAAGATTGATTTGAGATCGGGGTATTACCAGCTCCGAGTGAAGGATACCGATATTCCGAAGACGGCCTTTCGGACGAGATACGGTCACTACGAGTTTGTGGTTATGCCTTTTGGGCTAACCAGCGCCCCAGATGTGTTCATTAAGCTTATGAACAAAGTCTTTATCGAGTACCTCGATAAGTGCGTAGTCGTTTTTATCGATGATATCCTGATTTACTCGAGGAGGGAGGAGGATCATGCCCGTCATTTGCATATCGTGTTAGATATTTTGAGAACTCAGCATCTCTTTGCGAAGTTCTCAAAGTGTAAGTTTTGGTTACGGGAGGTTATGTTTCTCAGCCACGTGATCTCGACCGAGGGTGTTCGTGTGGACCCATATAAGATAGAGGCAGTGATGGATTGGGCGTCGAATATTACCGTAGATTCGTCGAGGGGTTCTCTAAGATCGCTCGACCGCTGACTCAGTTGTTACAGAAGTCAGAGAAGTTGTGTGGACCGATGAGATGCAGAATAGTTTTGAGGAGTTGAAGAAGCGGTTGACGACCGCTCCTGTTTTGGCTTTACCGAGTGGTAATAAGGGTTTCTCTGTCTTTAGTGATGCTTCGGGCCAAGGGCTCGGATGTGTACTCATGCAGCACGGGAGGACGATTCCTTATGCCTCCCGTCAGTTGAAACCGTACGAGTTGAATTACCCTACGCACGGCCTTGAGTTGGCCGCAGTTGTATTTGCGTTGAAGATCTGGCGTCATTACTTGTATGGCTCGTCGTGTCAGATTTTCACCGATCACAAGAGCTTAAAGTACATTTATACGCAGAAAGAGCTTAACATGAGACAGCGGAGAGGGTTGGATTTGATCAAGGATTACGACCTCGAGATTCTCTATCATCCGGGCAAGACAAATGTGGTGGCAGATACCTTGAGCCAGAAATCGGTATCGCTTCGGGTGCTTGAGTTGCTTACGGCTCAGTCGGGACTTCAGCTAGAGTTTATGAGGTTGAGCATTGAGATTGTGCTACGAGAGAGTTCCGGGCAGTTGCGTACACTTGAGATTTCGTCGTCTTTAGTCGACGACATTAAGTCGGGACAGTTAGAGGATCCGATGTTTATTCAGCTTCGAGAGAATGTAGGAAAGGGAAAAGCCCCGGGATTCTTGATACATGAGAATGGTGTGTTGAGATTCCAAGGTCGGCTTTGTGTTCCGAACGACTTGGAATTGAGGCATAGTATTATGCGAGAGGCTCACGCGTCACCTTACTCAGTCCACCCGGGCTCGAGTAAAATGTATAAAGATTTGGGAAAGAATTTCTGGTGGAATGACATGAAGAATGAGGTAGTCGAGTTTGTGACTAAGTGTTTGACTTGTCAACAAGTCAAAATCGAGCATCAACGGCTAGCCAGATTGTTGAAACCACTTCCCATCCCGGAATGGAAGTGGGAAGATATTTCCATGGATTTCGTTACGAGTTTGCCGAGGACGAAGACCAGAATGAATATGGTGTGGGTGATCATAGACCGACTGACTAAGTCGGCACATTTTCTGGGCATCAAGGACACTTAGGGTCCGGAAACATTGGCTCGTGTTTTTATCGCACAGATAGTGAGACTTCATGGTACGCTGAAAACCATTATTTCGGACAGATATGGCCGTTTGTATCGCATTTCTGGCAGGCGGTACATAAGGCATTGGGGACACATTTGCGTTTGAGTACATCTTTCCACCCTCAGATCGACTGACAGTCCGAGCGTACCATTCAGACGTTCGAGGATATGTTGCGCACATGTGCGTTAGACTGGAGTAGTGACTGGGAGGAGCATGTGGCCTTGATTGAGTTTACGTATAATAATAGTTGGCACGCGTCGATTAAGATGGCACCGTATAAGGCACTTTATGGCCGACGTTGCCGATCACCGATATGTTGAGATGAACCGTCCGATTTAGTTAGCACCGAGCTGGACCTTGTGTTGGAGACGAGAGAGAAAGTTGAATCGATTAGAAAGAGAATGTTAGCGGCTCTGAGTCGACAAAAGTCTTATGCGGAAGTTAGGCGTCGACCTTTGGAGTTTGATGTGGGAGATCATGTTCTGCTTAGAGTGTCGCCATCGAAGAGAGTTTTCCGTTTTGGGAAAAAGGGGAAGCTCAACTCGAGGTATATTGGGCCTTTCGAGATATTGGAGAGAGTCGGTGAGTTGGCATACCGTTTGGCTTTGCCTCCGTCGTTGAGTCATGTCCATGGCGTATTTCACGTCTCCCAGTTGAGGAAGTATGGTCCGGACCCGTCCCATGTTATTGATTTCAGAGACGTGGAGATCGAGAAGGATGTTACGTTTGAGGAGAGGCCCGTTAGAATTTTGGAGCGTCGAGACAAGCAGTTAAGGCACAAAACCATTCCTTTGGTTAAGGTGCAATGGTCGAGGCACGAAGTAGAAGAAGCGACGTGGGAGTTAGAGGAGGATATGCGTTCGAGGCACCCCGAGCTTTTTGATTGTTAAGTTTCGAGACGAAACTTTATTTTAGAGGGGGAGAATGTAATATCCGTACCTTTCCATTTTTAGCAGTTTCCATTTTTGGTGTATGTCTATTTTTATCGACTCGCTTGTAACCGTTTCGACATTTTGAATCTACTTTATTCTTGGAGTTTTTCCATTTGGTCGAGTTTTGGTGATGTTTTATCGACTCGCTCGTAAATCCGTTATGGTCGGCCCTCTATTCGACGTGGCAGCACAAGCACCATTATTTTCCCGCTCCACTTTCATAATTTTCAAAAAGTGCACACTTTTTTTGTATAACTAGGTGATCTCAGCTTAACCGGACTAATCCTAATCCCTCAATGAACCCACTTTTAACCCTCAAAAAGTGCACATTTCATTCTACTTACCATTGATTTTATTCTAGTCTATAGGAAATTAGTTAATTAATTTTATTATTTTTTAACATTAAAAAAACCTCGATAAATTACAAAAAGTTATTTAGATTATTAAGTAAATCTTAAGTAATGATTTAATAAATTTGAAAAATATAAACCAAAAATATAAAAATATCTTAATAATACCTCATTCTTACCAAAAGGATCGACATGTGTGCCTTTCTTTAGATGCCAATTATCGTGTCATATTTTAGTTAAAACCCCCCAACTATTCTATTAAATAATAAAATCACTCAAAACTCCTTAAATTTTAAGTAAAATAAAAAATTGATAATTATTTCGAAAAGAAGTGAATATAAATTATAACTGAAAAGTTATAAATTACGATAATCAAATAAAAATGTATAATTTAAATTAAAATAACTTTTTAATTTTGAAAAATGAAACAAAAACCCAAATATCATAAATATTATATATAAATCTTGCAAAATTCTATATATTGTTAAAAATATAAAATTATAGACTTTGATTCTAAATGATTATTGTGGTAAATACAAAAGACTAAATGATTGAACCTATTACAATATAATATAAAAGTTGAGTGAGTTTGTGGTTTTTGTGTTCATAGTGTAGTCTCCTAGCTTATTTATTTTCTGTTATTTCATTTCATATTTTTCTGATTTATGTCCATTCATCTTTCATATTATCAAATAATTATATGGAATTTGAAATTTGTACACTCGAACTTATTACAGTTTTTAGTTTATTTTGTAGTATTTGTAACATTTCCAATTTGCTGATTTTTCTATTTTATAACTTTATTAAATTATTATTTAGGATTTATTTATGAACGTTCGTATTTCCGTAATTAATTTTTTTGAATTTTAATTTATTTTTTATTAGTATGTTTTTGAAAGTTTTTAATTTTTATTTTTTCTTATTTTTATTATAATTTAGGTTTCTTAATTACTAAGATGTTTTGCGTATTCATTAATTAATAAATCATTTAGATGACAAAGAAAGTTAGTAAATAAATACATAATACTCTCAAAACTTGACAGAGAATATATATTTAGTGTATTTTAGATATCGATTGGCGTAAGTAATGGTGACACATATGTGATGGGAATTAAAAAGTAAAACTATTGATAGTGAGTGTGTGGTGAATATTAAAAATGTAAAAGATGATTATTTGATTTAATGGTGTAGATGAGAAATATAAAATTTATAAAAAAATAAAAAAACTAAATAAATAAAGTTTTGATCGAAACACAGGAGCTAGTATGGTATGCAGTGATTGGGACTAAAAGATAATCCCTCCGTCCGGCTCAAATGTTTATATTTCTATCAAAACGTAGTCCCTTTAGTAAGTTTACTTATGTCACTTTTTACAATCAAATTAAACAATTATTTTTTACTTTTTAATCTCCATTACACATTTATCATCAATATTTTTTTTTAATTTCCACCATACATTTACCATCATTATCTATACCAGTGACAAATATTTTATTGTTATTTTTATAGAGCTCCTACATCTTATAAAATATTTTTAGAGAGATAAAATGTCGAATGAGAAAATTATCAAATTGATCCCGTATGTGGGACCAATTGGCCAAAGAGCTCGTCTGTCCCCGACGGACCAAAAAACCTCACATCTCCCCCTTCTTTCGCCAATTTAGTCCTCCGTCGTCGGTCGGAGTATTTTCCGGCCATCAGAGCTGACGCTACGTGGTAAAAATAGTGGGTCCATGTCAGGCCATGTGGCTGACACGTGGCAAAAAATTAAACAAAAATTGTTTTGAGAATTAAAAAACTAAAAGAAAAATAAATAAAAAATTCTAATAATTTTATATTAATATCCGAGAATTAAAAATAATTATCTAAAGTTCTAATTTTTTTAATAAAATATCATCAAATTGAGAAAAATATTATTAACATTATTATAAAAATAATAAAAAATTATTTTGAAAAAAATTATCAAATATTAATTCAAATTTTTTATTTATTTTATAGAAAAAAACTCCTGGTTTCTTTAAATAAAAAACTGTTTATAAATATATTCCAGATGCTTTTAATTTTTTTATTTTTGAACTTTTTAAATAAAAAATTCTAATATTTTTATATTAATATTCCAGAATAAAAACTAATTACCTAAAGTTCCAACATTTTATAAATTTTTCAGATTTTTTAAATAAAAAAAATAAGTTCCGATCTTTTTTAAATTTTTTTAGATTTTTTTTATATTATTTAGGCTTTTATATTTTTTTTGCCACGTGTCAGCCACGTGCCGTCCACGTCAGCTCCGATGGCCGGAAAATACTTCGGCCGGCGATGGAGGACTAAATTGACGAAAATAGGGGTAGGAGTGTCTAAATGGTTTTCGGTTCTCGGTTAGAACCGGAACCGAACCGGAACCGAGCCGGTTCCGGTTAACCGGAACTGCATAATCGGTTTTCGGTTCGATTTTCGTTTCCTCATTACATAATTTTTCGGTTTTCAGTTCAGAACCGGAACCGAACGGTTTCGAACCGAAAACCGATTTTATAATATATTTATTAAATATTATTTTTATATTTTATACTTATATATTTTATTATTTTAATTTTTGTAAATTAAAATTTTAAAACCCTAATATTGTTAAATAAATATTATATTTTGTTAAAAAATTATAATAATATATTATATATGTATTAAATATTAATATTATATTTTATAATTAATAATTTATAATTAAACTCATGTAAAAAAAAACGGTTCTGTCGGTTTAACCGAACCGGAACCAAAAATAATCGGTTCGGTTCCGGTTAACCGAAATTTTATATGATTCGGTTTTCGGTTCTCATTTTTGGGCAATTGTGGTTCCGGTTAATCGGAAACGAACCGTTCGACACTCCTAAATAGGGGGGAGATGTGGGGTTTTTTGGTCCGTCAAAAAAAAATAGGGTTTTTTGGTCAATTGATCCCACATACGGGATCAATTTGATAATTTTCTCGATGTCGGATCTCATGTTTATTATTTTTGAGTGGGAAAATCCACAGTCAGCCCTTCATAGAAAATTTATTTTGCAATTAGCCCAAATACTATATTTAATGATTAATATGTAACTTTATTAATTAAACTAAACTTATAACATAAAAGGGCATTGATAATAGGTAAATGATGTATGTATGAACATTAATTACGTAAATTACACCGTATTTTATATTACGAGACATCATGGCCCGTGCGATGCACGGGCTTTGTTCACCGTAAAGAATCATCGATTTTGCAAGGGTTATGCGTATGCTTAGTTTCGATCAGGGGTACTCGACTGAATAAAGGAAATTTGTTTAAGTAAGTTTTTGTAAATAGAATTATTTCAATAAAAATGCATCAAATACATGAGTGACTTTCATCACCATAACGCAATACATGCTATTTCAGAAACAAAATTTATACTACACACAACTTAGGTTTTTTTCTTTTGTCCCTTACACCAAAATTGATGTATCAAACCGAGTTTTGTCTTTCATTTGTAACGATTGCGTCGTTACGTCTCCAAGTGAGTTTTGCTTGAATAACAAATTCTCCCAGATGCGTGATAATGAGGCGAGTTCCATTGCACAAACCTTGTGGTTAATATGTATTAAATGCATCAAGTCTTTAAACTTGATGCATTGTAGATGCTCTAAGTATGTATCTTAATATTTTAAGACCTCCCTAAAAGTCACAAATGATTTATAATATAGTAGAGGTTATCATAAATATTAAACAATTTTAAAAAAAATATAATTTGTGATTATAAATACTTACGTTTAATGATGAAACTCAACATTTATATATTAATTAAAGGACACGGTATAGTGGCTTAAACTAAATAGCCACATTAGCATCTTACTTTTAACACTCACACACCAAGATACTTTTTTTTTTCATGGTTTGAGCTATTTCCACTTTTTGGGTTCAAAGCAGTAGATGACAAATCGTGAATGTAAAATACGCAACAGTTCTCTATTGAAAATACGTCATTGTAGATGCTCTAAGTATGTATCTTAATATTTTAAGACCTCCCTAAAAGTCACAAATGATTTATAATATAGTAGAGGTTATCATAAATATTAAACACTTTAAAAAAATATATAATTTGTGATTATAAATACTTACGTTTAATGATGAAATACAACATTTATATATTAATTAAAGGACATGGTATAGTGGCTTAAACTAAATAGCCACATTAGCATCTCACTTTTAACACTCACACACCAAGATACTTTCTTTTTTCATGGCTTGAGCTATTTCCACTTTTTGGGTTCAAAGCAGTAGATGACAAATCGTGAATGTAAAATACGCAATGCTCTCTATTGAAAATACGTCATTATTTAGACTTTTTAAGAAGAAAAAAGGTAATATCATAACATTAAGACCTTTATTTATTGAGATTACTTACACAACTTTTGTCGAAACACAACTCTCGAATTTGAATAGTTGAAAGGATTATAACACGATTAGTGACCTTATGAATTGATGATATTTGTACCAAAACTCAATGGCAAAATATAACCATGGTCTTAAAAATTCCTAAATCGACTTTACTACTCTTCCACTTTATTTTTCATATCTTATAGTTTTAGTATAAGATGGAAAGTTCCATCAGTACGCAATGACTCTTTTTCTGTTGGGGTTCGGAGAGTCTTATTGTATTTGTTTGTTACTATGTTTGTTTGTGTAAGATAATTGTCGTTAAACATATACAATCTTTCACCGTTCAATAAACCAAACATCTTTTTGTATCAAATATTTAAATATATTTTAGTTTAATTGTCCTTTTCAAGCTGAATTAGAATGACAATTTTTTCCAATACTAAAATGTGTATTTACATTTTCAGCTTTACCAAAGATAACAAATAAATAAGGAAATGTGTGCATTACGGTAATTGAATGAGCCTATTTAATAAATGAACATGATAAAAAAAACTTACACATGATTATTATGTATTGACATACATGATAATAGAGTTTCTTAGCTAATGTCATTAATGCTCCCATTAAAACATGAAACTCATTCTTTATACATATATATATATATATAGATGATAATAGAGTTTCTTAGCTAATGTCATTAATGCTCACATTAAAACATGAAACTCATTCTTTATATATATATAGATTTATAATTTCAATATATTCGGAAAAAAGAGTTATTAATATTTTTAAAGTTCTAATTCATTGAAACTATAAAATTTATTATGAAATTTAGAGTAACTCACTTAACATAGAACTCCTTGTAATTAATACTTATATAGAGCCCTAAGAACTGCATATATCCAAACCCTTAATAGTATCCTTACGATACATACAACTTTTTATTAATTACAACTCCTTGTGTCCCATTCAAAGCTTGACCGAGCATGTACTTTTACTATATTTTAGGTAATGATTTGTGTAAATAATGATGAAAAATGTATGGTGGAGATTATAAAATAAAAGATATTGATGGTGAGTGTATGGTGGAGATTAAAAAAAAAAATCACTCGACTTCTAATTTGACTAAATTTTTTCCCAAAAATTTTTCTAGTCAGGAGGATCAAAACTAGATCAAGCATGAAATTAAAAAAAGGGATCTCTCTTTTTTAGTACCAAATCATAAAAGTAATAAGTTATATATCCCCATTCATAAAACTATAAGTTTTTGATACCAAAATGTGTTAAAAGACTTTATTACCCTTAAAGTCAACCACTAAAAGATAAAAAACATAAAAAAATAGAAGATTATTAAAAGCAAACAACAATAAAAAATAGAAAATTATTAAAAGCAAACAACAATAATCTAAACGGTCCCACAACTCAATATTTTACTCTGCAAAAAAACTCTCTGTATCTCTCTGCAAAAAAACTCTCCCATCGTGAAACCCTTTCGTCGGCCAGAAAATGTCGAACTCCGACTACCACAGAGAATCTGAAGACGCCAGAAGTTCCTCACACGCTAGTGACACTCCATCTGAAGAGGAATTCGTCAATGAGCCGCCGATTAGTGTATTTTCATTCACACACGATCGTGCCACGACGGTTGTTCATCGTCCCACGATGGTGCTGAAGAAGATGACACCATCGTGTACACGATGGTCTTTCGTGGACACGATGGTTTGCACACGACGGTCATCGATCGTGTGTGCCGTCATGTGCTAGAAGATCAAAGGCTCCTGCCCTCCACACGATGGCATGCACACGATCGACGCCCATCGTGTGAGCCGTCGTGTGGCACACGACAGTCTTCACACGACGGGCATCGATCGTGTGCCTGCCATCGTGTGCACGGCAGAATTTTTTTTGGTTCTCTTAAGCATTCTATCATAGTCTTATGAGTTGTATGTCTATATTGCAGACTGGTTGCGTATGGAAGAGACCTACATTGCGCTTTGTTACACGTCAAGTGAATCTTTACATACGGGAGGCGGTATTTAAAGAGATCATTGAGACACTAAGAAGTATGGGCCTCAATTCCACAGTTGCTGATCGAGCTATCGAGAGCTTGACCGAGGGGGTGCTGGGGCGCTTGATTAAAGTTAGGAGAAATGGGAGTTCAAATACTGCACTACATCACTTGATTGCCCGTCAATTGGAGGGTGATCAAATCCCCCCGGATGAGTCGTGGTTCCGTGCTCATGGGAGGACCATTCGTTTTACGGCCCGTGATTTTGCCATGATCACTGGACTGCATTTTGGAAACTCTACCTTCCATCCACAGGACGACCATCTCCTTCGGTCTGACGGTATTTTCCACATAATAGTCCATGGCAAAAATATTAAGGTCAGTGTTCTGCGGAAGAGGTTCAATGCTCGAGATTTTGGTAGAGACATAAGAGATTATGTGAAGGTTGCCAATTTGCTTATATAGTACTAATTTATCATATGCCGTGACGACATGATGGTCGAGACATGGGCATGGGCATTAGTTGAGGATTTCGAGCAGTGAGATATGTTTCCTTGGGGTTCTTATGCCTTTGGGGTTTTATCTTACTACATAGGCAACGTTGCCATGAAGGAGGGACAAGAGCACAAGGACTATCACTTCTATGGTCCTGTTTGGGCTTTACAGATATGGTCGTATGAGATGATTCCTTCATTGGAGCATTGTGTGTTATTCGAGATAAATCTGTCCAAGTCCCCCGGTGTTTGATGTGGACTACGAGGAAGATGTTCTGTGATTTCACTCATTTCTCCGACGATAAGGTACATAAATTTGTAAACGTATTTTCTCTTGACTTCATCTCTTCAACGTTATGTGATTGCCCATATAATGGTATGCTTTAATGACTAATTTTGCAGCACAGAGTACTTCCTTCTTTACCACATCTGAAGGAGGATGAGGATGAGTACTACTACCTGAGCTTTGAGAATGGCTCGCCATATGATGTTAAGTTCATTAAGCCTGTAAGAATAGCTGTGAAGAACAAGGAGGATGAGCCTGCGCCGATCCCGAGAAAGAAAGTTATGGATAGGTTGAAGAAGGTTGCTGGGAAATTGATTACATATGAGTCGGCACATAAAGTGTCGAAGCGACATCGGCAGAGTACCCCACCAGTAGATGGTGCAGAGACATCGGACCGGGAGAGACAGCCAGAGAGGGTGTGTTGTGTCCACGGACTTCCTTGTCCGGACCACACCCAGGACATGAGCACGGATGAGTACTTCGATCGCCGTTTGAAGGCGATCTTTTACGACGAGTCTAAGACAGGATTTATTGTTCGAGTTTCTCGTTGGGTGCTTTCTGGGATCGTGGATTTCTTCGGACCTACGCATAGACGTTCTAGGAGCCCGGTGCACTACTCAGCTGTGAGCCATGATAGGTTTCCTGATAGGCCTCGTCATTCTGCATCTGTTAGCAGCGCCCAGCGGAGGATTCCTGACCATCCACGTCACTCAGTCTCTGGTGCAACCTACAATCACCATTTTCAGCGTCAGCCTAGTCATCATTCTCAGCGTCAGCCTAGTCACCATTCTCAGCGTCCGTCTACCCACCATTCTGAGGTCCAGCACAATCACCATTCTGAGATCCAGCACAATCATCATTCTCAGATTCATCATTCTTTTGAGCGGACTCAGCAGCCCCTTGATTACGAGCATCAGTATGAGCCATTTGACGCGCCATTTCAGCAGTATGGGACGATGTTTGACTGGTTTCAAGACGAGCATCATTATAGTGCGATGTTTCGATGTGAAGGTGGTGGTCCTCAGCATCAGCCTCTATTTCAGATCGAGCAGCCAGTTTTTGAGATTGAGCAGTCGGTTGTATAGCTCTCTGATCGTTATAGTTGTGATAGGGATGTTGAGGGTGATGAAGATGGTGTGAGTGCCGGAATGCAGCATTTGGGTGAGCGTAGTCTTCCACCGTGAGTGAGTCGACCATCTGCTGCTCTTCGGGAGCCTTTTGTGGTGGCGCCTCCAAGAGATAGCGAGGCTCTGAAGAAGTTGTACCTACACTTTAGGAGGGAGCAGCCACATGATGCTATTGTCTGGTGTTTGGAGACTGGGCATGCTCTCACCCAGGCGTTATTTGACCGGATAGAGTCTAGCCGTGAAGACTTTGATGCCGAGGTGATAGATTGTTATGTGCTTGCGACTCGAGCGAGGCTTCGGAGGGGAGTCCGTAGTGTTGGTGTCAGTAGAGTTGGCACTGTACTTGCCGGCTCCCAATTTTATGTAAGTTCTATAACCTACTCGCTTGTATATCATTGGTGTGATGTTGATTTTTTTTTATTTTGTGGTTTGGCTTTTTGTAGTTAATTATGGCCAACGAGTTTGCAAAACTCCATCCGGATGATCCACTTGGTATTAAGGTGACAGGGAAGCCGGTTTACAGGGATTGGAAAATTCCTAAATGCATCGAGGACTACATAACAGGTCTTGATACACCACATGCGGTTCCATGGTTAAATTGCAACAAAATAAGTTTGAAATTTATATTTATAAATGATTCGCTATGTTTGATGTGATGATCTTATATGATTACATATTTTGTTTCAACAGATCATTGCCATTTGTTGCCTCGACCAGAGCCACTGGGTGACTATCAAGATTGACATCATAACATGGTCCGTGGAGTTGTACGATTCCTTGTCACACCACCACAAAGATGGTCGATACCGATTCAACCAACTGCGACCGATTATGCGTCTGGTGCCTCGTGTGCTAGCTCAATCCGGGTATTAGCTGAACAACCAATCGAAGAAGAAGTATGACACGGAGATGAGTTTCAAAATTATGCCACGAGAGCTACAGTACAAAACGACAATCATAGTTGTGGCCCCTTCGCGTGCATGTACTTGGATCGACTCATCTCTGCAAACCCAAGAGCAAGGCACCAAATCAAGGAACTTAATGAGAAATATATTAAGAAATATCGATATGGTTTAGTTGCTAAAATCTTTATGTTGTCTTTAGACATGTAAAATGATTTATGGTGTGTTGTGTTGTGGCAAGATTAATGTGTCGTGTTGTTAAATATTTATGTTGTTGTTAGACAGTTTTGGCAATATTAATTTGTTGTGTTGTTAAATCTTTATGTTTTGGCTCTGTGTTACACACGATGGATGCACACGATCGTGGACATCGTGGGTCACGATCGTGTGCAACCTGCCCACGGTCATGGGTTGCTACTGTCGTGTGCCCACGATGGCTGCCAGGAACGTGTGCACACGACCGTGTGTCCCATTGTGGGCACGTCCGTGTGCACCATCATGTGCACACGACCGTGGGTCCCATCGTGGGCACGGCCGTGCACACGACCATGTGTCCCATCGTGGGCACGACCGTGTGTCCCGTTGTGTGCATATAAACTTTTGGTATTTTGTCAATTTGATTTGTTGTGTTATCTAGAAGGATGTTTTGTGATTCAAAAATTGCTTGTTCAAACATTAATTACTATATAGCTTCTTATACAAACTCGTATTTGTCATTTCGTTGTAATTCATTAGTATATGAGATATTTCATCCAGATGATGAACTTATCCGTACGAACTAATACATTGAGAACATATAGACTACACATGATATGTAATAAATTATGTTAATTCAATCAATAACTTTTTAAATAAGTGTATCGTTAACAAATACTTGTTAATATATAAGTAACAACACCTAAATTGACGAGTAATTTGAGAAATTGGTGAAAATTATTGATGTTCTTGTGCACACGACCGTGTGTCCCATCGTGGGCACGGCCGTGTGTCCCATCGTGTGCATATAAACTTTTGGTATTTTTGCCAATTTGATTTATCGTGTTATCTAGAAGGATGTTTTGTGATTAAAAAATTGCTTGTTCAAACATTAATTACTATATAGCTTCTTATACAAACTCGTATTTGTCATTTCGTTGTAATTCATTAGTATATGAGATATTTCATCCAGATGATGAACTTATCCGTACGAACTAATACACTGAGAACATATGGACTACACATGATATGCAATATATTATGTTAATTCAATCAATAACTTTTTAAATAAGTGTATTGTTAACAAATACTTGTTAATATATAAGTAACAACACCTAAATTGATGAGTAATTTGAGAAATTGGTGAAAATTGTTGATGTTCTTGTGCACACGACCGTGTGTCCCATCGTGGCCACGGCCGTGTGCACCATCGTGTGCACACATGGATACAGTACCAATTTCACACCATAGACACCGTGATACCTGGTTGCCAACGTGTCACACGGTCGGAGCACACGATCGTGCCCATCGTGTGCACCATCGTGTGTACTACAAAGGGCAACATCAAATTATTTTATTATAAAATTCCATCGTGGGTCCCCCTTTTCAATATAAGCCCATCTTCCTTTAGTGAGAGTGAAATACATGAACCGTAGCCCCCCTTTTCACTACAAACCCTAATCAATTAAAATCAGTTAAAATCCATTAAAATCAAATATGCGAAATGAGCGGCCGATTACGAGAAAGCGATTTAGGAGGAATCGAAACACCTCCACCAAAAAGAAGAAGGAGGATACCTCATCCCAACCCACCATACAGAACTAGGCCGAGAGGAAGATACTCAATGCTCAGAGTAAGCTTTTTGATTTTGTTGTATGTGTAGTGTGTACTGCGAATTAATGTGTTTCATGAAACAAGGCCTATTTAAAAACACTGCGAGCACTCCAGTCATACTATATGGTGATGATGATGATGATTTAGAGATTTCTGAGAAGACAAGTAAAGAGTTATTTTAGAAGAAGAAGTTCATGAAGATGGTGATACAAGACTAAAGATACAGCAACATATGAGGGAAAAGGGATCCAAGTGATTGTGGTTTTTAAGTTATTATTAGATATTTTGGTGTAATGGTGATGAACTTTTGTTTTGTAAAGTTATATGCATAGCAATAGTTTTGCTGTAAACTATTGCTCTTTAAAGTGAGCTACTTTGTTATGGTTAATGTTTGCCTCCATAATCACCTTTATTTGCTTTATATCACTGGACACTTAAATTTCAATTCAAAGATAAAGAAAATAGACACAAAATTATGCATTTCAACTAATAATCAGAATACTGAATCAATACATGGTCCATCGAGGATCAAAATATCAGCACATGATTGTTGCTAGTAAGTCACAAAATATAAAAATACATAAGCAATTTAAGTTTCATGGTATGGAGATCCCCTTATGTCATGGTCATCATTACGACAAATGCTACAACTCTTCTTCTACCGGTGCCTTTGCCTCGTTTGTTCATCCATTCCTTGAGTTTCTTCAGGGATATTCAAATCCACACCACCTATGGGAATGAATGCTTTGCAAGATTTTCTATTGTGGCCGGTTCCTTTACACCTACCGCACACCTGAGGCCGTCCACCTGCGGGAAAAATTTTCAACAGCGGACCGTGCGCGACTCATCCTTGGTCGGCCGGCTTGTCGTACCCCCTCTGGAGGTACGCAAACGATGGATGAGATCTCCGGTTGGACATTCGACTCATCAAGATGTGGGATAGGACTAATATGCTCCTTATAAGTCTCTCTAAGTCCTTGTTGCTTGAAATAACGACTAACAAAATCATACACGGACAAACCATTGCCGGCGCGCCTGTTACAATAAGCACTTATGTCACGGATGTTGTATAGGATAATGTATTTTTGATATTGATGAGGTGTAGGATAAATCTAGACCAGCCCTATGTTGCACACGATGGCAGAACACGATCGTGCTGATCGTGGGTTACGATCGTGTGCATTCTGCCATGACCGTGGGCATGACCGTGAGCGTCCGACAGCACCCGCATGCCCACGGCCATGACCGTGTGCACACGACAACATAGATAAAAATATTGAATGGCCATGACCATGTGCACACGACAGCATAGACAATTACCGTATAGCGGCAACGGCATGACGACATGGAATCTGATCCAAATCAAACTCACGACAACATGTCCAGGTTCGAAGGTCGACCTCATAAGAAACTTTGTTTTCTTCGACTTTATAAACAAGTGGGGTGATAACTCGAACGGTAAGAGTCAGACTGGCTTGCACAGAGTTAGAAAGCTTTTCAAAAGTGTGCATTGTCAACTCATGGTCTCTTGATGTAGCTTCTCCCCGCTTCTCATCAAACAAATTCTCTAAAATTAGGCGAAATATCTCAAGTAACGAGCAAACAAGTAAACGCCTCGCCCACAACATACGATTATTAAAGCATTCAACAGCATTGGATGTCAAGAAGTTATAGCGTCGTACCGGACACTTCGACCTAGCCCACTTATCTGGCCCAATTTCAGAAAGGCGCATGTGAGCCCCATTAGGGCTTTCGATATATAGTTTCGAAAAGTAGTTTTCAAAAACTTCTTCACGATGCATGTAGGCAGCAGTTCTAAAGAGTCCTATAGATTTTTTACAAGATGGTGATAGCACAACCCGTGGAATACATTCGGATAGATGGCTCGAACAGCATTCTGAATGCTCTTATGTTGGTCACTCACAATCAGTGAATCTTCCATCGGATTGTAGCATCTGCACAGGTTATACAGAAAATAAGTCCATGACTCGTCGTTCTCTATCGGACCTAGACCAACTGCAAGAGGAAATACTTGCTCGTTCCCGTCAAATGTGACGGCCGCAAATAGAGTTCCTTTATTCCTTCCCTTCAGGTGGGTTCCATCAACTATAATCACCGGTCGAAGACACGTATCAAATTCCCTAATACTTGTCCGAGTGCAACGAACATGTGGTAAAACACTCCCTCACGAGTCGTCTGTAAATCATAAATTGTCCCTGGATTACGCTGTTTAACAAATACAGATAATATGGGAGCCTCTAATACGACTCATCAAAGCCGCCATATGTATTCTCTATCGCTATATTCCTCGTCCGGAGAGCAAAACTATATAGCAGGTCAATGTCGTACTCCCTACACATCTTTGCAATCATCTCCTTTGGCCTCAAAGTGACCCCCTCACCGGTCAATCTTTTAGCAAAATAATGGGCGGCAACCTCGGAAGTGACCGATCGTGCGGCAGCACGGTTCAAATCAGGGTGACAGCTGTGCTCCAATGTCAACTTAGTAATTCTCCAAATAGTTGCACCCTCAATAGCACACAACCTAAACTGACAATTTTTTCGCCCACTCTTACAGACAAACACTATACGTTTATCGACGGAACGATCAGTGATACACTGTAGCATGTTTTCCAAATGATACATTCCTACAGTTATCCTCAACTCTGTCTTGGAACGAAAGGTGGAACCCACCTCTAGCTGACCGGTAACCGGTGGCGGCTGCTCGACCCAACTCAAAGTCCCGGCACTACCGGGGTCCGGAAATGGAATGATCCAGTTACGCATTGATTGTAGATTCTTAATCTCGCTCGCAGATTGATGGTCGGATGAGAAGTTCCGACGACTCATAATCCTATCCATTTGGGCCGGTTGGCGAACCCAAGCAAGAAATTCCGCAGATAGTGACTCAAGCAAGTCTTTACAACAATCTTCATCTTCGGATGTATGCACCTCCTCATCTTCCTCGTCTTCCTCATCTTCCTCGTATTGATAATCTTTGGAAGGCATATCATAATTTATGTTGCCGAGCTCTACTCTCGAGCTGCTACATCCCATATTAACCTAGGGAGTGGAGGAGCTGCTGTTCTCAACATAGACCTCATGATCCTCCTTGTATTCTACTAGTAATCGAAGTATCTCGGTATCGCCCCGTAATAGGACTTTTACTTTGTTTCCCTTGGCCATGTGTGTCAAGTAGCACAATTTATAATCGGACTCATTTGGACCACCCAAACCCTCTCTGATAACCCCCACGAAGTTTGCACGACTAACTTTGCTCGTGTCGATATAGACAAAAAAGGAGTCCCCGTCTACATATGTCGATCGCTACAAATGACCACCGTGATGTATCAAAATACGCTGCCACGACATCTGATTACAAAAAGATGAATAACTATTCAGAAAACTGAGCGAACAATATTATAAAACGGTCTGCCTTGTACACGACCGATGCACACAGTCGTATACTACCGTGTGCAGTGATCGTGTGCAAGTTTCTGGCCATGAACACGATCGCTGCACACGATTGTAGACGATCGTGTTAAACGATCGTGAACACGTTAGTTGTGCGCACGATGTCAAGGTCGTTGGACACGACCGTTGCACACGATCGTTGCACACGGTGGCTTCCCATCGTGTGCAGCGATCGTGTCCGTAAGAACTGGTCGAGAATTTTTTTTTCTCAGCGGTCAAATACTGATGCATACCTTCTTTATGAACCCAGAAGCACGACAAATGAAGTCCTATTTGAACGTCAACTTTTCTTTTCGAATAATCTTGTGATTTTTATAAGATTTTTGAGAGACCCTTTGTCAAAAATGGTTGTGTTGTTTTGATGTATAAGTTTGTAGTTAAATTTTGGTTGTTGGACATTAATATCGATCGGAGCAGATGAGGAAAGTAAAAATGAAAAAAGAGAAAAAAAAAAGTAGTTTAAATTAAATAAAAAAAAGTGAGAAGTCAACATTACTACAAAAGAGAGGACATTTTAGTCTTTTTTTAATCAAAATGGTACTAAAAACTTATAGTTTTATGAATGAGGATATAACACTTATCAATTTTATGATTTGGTATTAAAAAATTGATTCCCACTTAAAAAAACATCTAGCAAACGAAATTAAGTAAACTAATTAAATTATCCAGTAATAACATTATATGTCAGTTATTATATAGTAGTAAATTTTTAATGAAATGGTAACCTAAAATCTGTATGGAATTCTAAAACACGAGGCATTATCCAACTCGTACGATGCACGGTCTTTGGTTGAATATCTACGTATTTTGTACGTAATGTTGGGGCAGACGGTTGAATGAGATGCAGAATTTAAATGCCTTTTAGAGAAGTTTATATATTTTTTTATTGTTATTGTCCTTTTATTTTAGTCTATGTAATTAGTTATATGAAATGAGACTTTACTAACCCGTATGTTGCTCCGGGGTTATTTTTGGTTTATTCAACCCGTGCGATGCACCGATTGTATCTAAGATTTCATAGCTAAAATTTAACCATCTTGTAATTTATACTATCATTTAAAAGTTCATTTTAATCACCTTGTGTATTAGAAGGTGCATTTGTATTGTGATGTTTATAATAACTTTTGTATTTAAATTAGTTTATTTACATTAAAAGTTACAATTAAAATAGTCTCTTCATATGTAATTCCACCCCAATAATTGCTGTCGTTTACAAACTGATATTTCTCTCCCCAAAATACCCTTCTGCAATCTCTTTGCTAAAACCAAAAATTAATAAATGAAAATATGAAATTATGATAATAAAAATTAATAAATGAGGCAAATTGCTTGCCTTACGTAACCTCCAAATACGGCCCGCCCATCTTTTGAAGTTAGGTATAATTATAATTTTTAAATCTTTTTTATGTATTTTGTTAGATTTTTTTATATTATATATTTAAATAAGTGACATAAATTCCCCTTCCATATTAAATTAAGGGGGATAAGTTTTATATAGTATAGATATTACTACTGAATAAATAATCTGACGTAGAGATATCTTACTCAATTTTATTTTTGCAGCAACCAGTATTAATAAATGGAGTAATATATTTTATTTATGATGTAATATGGATTCAAAAGTAATATATAGAGCATGTATCTATAAATTAAATGGAGTATTTAATTTATTTACTTAGTATTTATATATTTATCATAAATTCATGATGCATTATGAACCCGATTTCATGAAATGGGTGTGTATGAGTGAAGATACATGGTTAACATACAGCGTAACCTCTTTAAATTAATACTCGATAAATTATTAACTTCTATAAAATTAATATTTTTTCCGGTCCCGACTTAGGCTCCAAACGTAAATTAATAATTTCGATAAATTAATAAGATAATAATTTTTTTGAGACCCTTTTATAAATCAAGGGTACCATCAACATCATAAATTAATAATCTCAGAAAATTACAAAGATAACTAAGACAACTTAGTAAAATCTAGTGTTGATTGTTTTATATTGAAATTCAAATAAAAATAACTCTCATCTCTCACTTTTTTTCACGGCACTTAAAAGCTCTAGTGTGCTATGCTATGACTGCATGAAAAAAATATGAAGGATTTTCGACGCTTCTATTGCTTCTTTTCGCGTAACCGGCTCTAATAGTACCGTATCATCTAGAGCTCCATCCTCATTAGATTTTCAATTAATGTCAACAATTTCTTCTAGGCTTTGAATTTATGAACATCCTTCATTTTCGCCTCGATAATCCAATAGATGATTGACATCCATTTGATTGTGATGATGAAAATTTTTAATCAATGCAGCGAGTTCATGAGTACCGACTTCAGTATCATCATGTAAATTTGTTGAATCTTCTTCATTCATTGAACAAATTTTACAATGTCTGAAACAATTGTTTATTGTTGTAACTCTTCAAGGCTAAATTCGAAACCCACAAGGCTAAATTCACACAAATCCATAACCAAAGAATTTCAATAAATTTCTCCAACAATATCCAGACTCACTAAAACATTTATCGGATTTACTGATGAAGCTTCAAAGACCAAACTCAATCCACAAAAGACCACAAATTCGACATAATCAACAAGAAGATAAATAATACACTACTCGAGTGCCAACTATGAGTTTGTGACAAACAAAAACGCAACAACCAGACTCAAAGGAAATAAACACCAAGACATTTCACAGTATCACGTCTGGCCTTCATCGTCGTATTGCCCGGTGCTCGTCCAGTCGCATTCTTTGAACCTGAAATACATGAAACGTATTTCTCCCCGAATGGGGTTAGTCGTGGAATAGCTAGTACATGTAACACAAACGAACTCTTACATCTTACAAATATCAAAGCACATGCATCAATGGTACGAAAGCAGATAAGATAATGATTTCCAAAAATGCAAAATCCATAATGTACCATAAAAATACAAATCCTCCTGATTAACCGTGGACCCGACCATGCGCGAATCACTCCGAGGCCCCGATAGACCCTCCGGAGTGGTTAACCCAAAAGTTCGTGGACCCAACCAAACGTGGATCCCTCCGAGGCCCCGTCGGACCCTCCAGAGTGAACATATACACTCGAGCACTCAAATACATCACTTTGTATATTTAAGATTGTAAGTTCGTAAGAATTACTTGCCTTTGAGACATAATGGGTTGTTTTGAAACGGTAAACGACCACCGTTGAAGGAACTTGGAAGCATCGAACCTAAACGATTTTTAAAACGATTATCAATAACAACACGACTGGAATTTAGATTGAAATACGCCCGAAAACCCCGCCTACCATACATGTAATCCAACAATATATTCAACGAGGGCGGATCGCAAACAAAACTCTCTCGGTTCTCAACAATTTCAAGAATACACTAATAATCTCGTAGGAAAAATATATATATCGGAAGTAGATAATCCATACTCAATACAATTCCACCATAACTACGACTAAATTGGAGAATTTATGAAGAAATCCCCAAATCCCAGAAAATCTAGGGTTCTAAAAAATTACCTCGATTCAAAGACGAAGAAAATGGACTGGTGTTGTTAATATACACCAAAACTCAAATGAAGATGATAGCTTGAATGTCGAAGAGTCAAAAATTGCCCAAAGTCGCCAAGAATCGCCCAGACTGCGGAAGAGAGAGAAAGAAGAAAAATGGTCGATCTAGGTCAACTCCTGGGTATTTAAACCCGCGCCCGCTAACGTACGTAATGCATGAAGCATTAACGTACGTTAGCCCTTTAACGTACGTAATGCCCCCTCCCTTACGTACGTAAGGGACTTGCAGAACCCTCTGCCCGATTCCATGAAGACCCTAACGTACTCTACGAAAAGGGCTAACGTACGTTAGGTATACTGCATAACGTACCTTATGCATTGCAAATAACATACGTAAGAGTTTCCTAGGTCAGAATTACAGTTGTCCAACAGCTATGCAGAAGTTGATACGAATACCAAAACGCGACGATTAACGAAACGTGCAGACAACATTACAAGGAGTTCTAAGCAACGAACTTAAGCGCTAAAAGAAAACACGATTCGATTACCCGAAGGTTTGGAATACGACCACGAAAGTAATTTCCCTAAACTTTTAGGAAATTACAAAACGACCCAAAACAACCAAAAAACAGGATACAGAAACGAACAACTGTGCCGAAACTCACAACATGTATAACAACATTAAACGAACTCGCACAAAATCCGAAACGACAGTTTCGCACCACAATCGCACAAAACGAGTCAACAAGCGGAAAATTACTAAAAGGCACAAAATCGAGTAAAACGATTCCGAAACATGCTCGGATGCCAAAACACGCAGAATTAAACATTCTCAAAATATCAAAACGGTTACAAACGAGTTGCTGGAAACGAAAAATACACCAAAATAGAAATTATTAAAAATAGAAAAGTACGGATATTACAATTGTCCCTTGCTGCACATTTATAGTCTAGGCTGAGACTGCAAGATTAATGGTGTCTAGAACATTAGGTTTTTCTTGATCGGATTGTCTCAACTCATGACCTTCTAGTATCATACGGTAGAGCCTCGTACGACAGTGCATCATCAAAGCTCTTATTATCCCAGCATCACAAGATTGAACCTTTGATGTCATGTTAGGTGGTAGATAGAACAACTCAACATTTTCTAGTCCTTCACCAATTTAGGGATGACCAGGACAATTATCTACCATCAACAAAATTTTAATTTGATTGAATATAAAATACCTCTTTAAATTAATAAATTATTAATTTATCGATAAATTAATACCTCTCTAAAATTAATATTTTTTTCGATCCCAATTTTATTAATTTATAGAAGTTCTATCTCTAGAACCACTCTCTAACTCTCTCCGACACATCAGGACCCTTTAAACTGAGTCTTAGCTTTTGTTGGGCTTTCACTTAATTTTCACTTTCAACTAAGTGGCGAGAGGATTTCAATTTACTTCAATTCAGTTCATCAAATTTCAGTTAGGTTCAGGTCAGTATAATTTAGTTCAGTTTAATTTTAAAATCAATATTAATTATTATTATTATTATCAATAATAGGTCATTACTGTATATATTATTTTTTATACGATTAATTACTAGGAGTAGTACTGATATTAATTAATATTATCATTAATATTATTTATTATTATTATTATTAATATTATTAATATTATTATAACTATTATTATTGTTTTTGTTCTTGTTGTTGTAATATAAATAATAATCATTATTGTTGTATATGTTATTATCTATTTTTTTATTAAATATTATTAATAGCAATGGTATCAATAGTCTTATATATAATTTTATTCCCGTTATTATTATTATTATTGATATCAATATTATTTTATCAGTAGTATTAGTATTCTGAATAAATTTCGTCTAGTTATTATTATGTTATTAGTATTGTAGTATAAATTATTATCGTTGTTGTTATATATTACACATTTGTTATCTAATATTAATAATAAATAGTTGTTATATATTTATTATTGTTATTATTATTATTCAGTAACTTCAGTTCAACAGCAATTCAGTTCAGTTCAGTTCGATTCGACATAATTCAGTTTGGCTCAATTCAGATCAATTCAACAAAATTCAGATAGACTTGTGATCAACTTTTTTCTTATTCTAACTAGTTGTTCGGTTTAATTTGTGAACATCATCCATTTTCTTTTCTTTAATATATTCTAAACTACATCAAAAGGGGTAAATTTGTCAAAGGATAGTTGGAAACAACTTATATAGGATATTAGAAATGGTATCATTTGTAATTAAAAAAAACTAATATATCAAAATGTAATTGCTAAAATAAAATCTGATTTTAAAAAAATTGGTTGAAAATTTCAGTCTTTTTTAAACTACCTTTTAATATACCAAGGCTCTGTTCTTTTGGACTGAATAGATCTGAACTGAACTGAACTGAAACATATGTTAAGAGTAAATAATAATAAAATAATAATATTTTAATAATAATAAAATTAATAAAAATAATAAAATAATAACGTAATAATAATAATATAATTAATTACAATCATAATAACAAAAATAATAATATTAATAAAAATGTTCCAAATGTCACAAAAGTATCAAATGTCACAATATTAATAATAATAATAATAATAATAACAACATTGATAATAATGATAAATAATAATAATAATAGTAATCGACAACAACAATAAATATTATTATTAATAATAGTAAATATTATTAGTAATAATAATAGTATTCAACAACAGCAACAATAATAATAACAATAATAATAATAACTCAAATGAACTGAACTGAACTGAATTGAATAGAGCTGAACTGAACTGAACTGAAAAACTGAAAAAATAAGTCCAAAAGAATAGGGCTAACATCTTGTATTAAGAGCTCGTAATATTTTTTAGAAATAATGTAGTATCGGCTCGTTTGGTAGGTAATATTAAATTGTATTGATAAGGGTGCATAATATTACGTTAGATTAAATAGTAGTGTTAATATTTTATTTGATGAACATAATTAATATTTGACTAAACATGTATAAATGGTTTTATCTCAGGGAGAAAACTTGTTTTCATTTCTTTAAGATATAAGAATATTTTTTCTCATTCTAAGTTTAAGAATAACTCTTTTGATACCCAAATTGTCTAAATTGACCTTTACTCGAATAAAATTCGAGTCATATATTATAATTTCGAGTAACATAATTTCGAGTCAACTTAAAAAAAACAATATCGAGGAAGGTTGAAAATATGGATTACCGGAGTCCGAAATTTCGGGTTACACGAGTCCAATTCGGGACATGTAAATAAAAAAAAAGTCTCCCGAATTCATTCGGGAGATGTAAAAAAAAAAACCGGGTTACACGAGTCCAATTCGTGTCACCCGAATAAAAAAAAAAAGAAAGAAAAAAAAAGAAAAAGATATGTCTCCCGATTCATTCGGGAGATGTAAAAATAAAAAAAAATAAAAAAAAAGTGGTCTCCCGAATGAACGGGGGATGAAAAGAAAAAAAAGAAAAAAATATGTCTCCCGATTCATTCGGGAGATGTAAAAAAAAAAAAAAAAAAATCTTGAATTCGTGTCAAGAAAAAAAGTGGTCTCCCGAAGATTTTTTTCATTCGTGTCACACGAAGATTTTTTTATATCTCCCGAATTCATTCGGGAGATGTATAAAAAATTTAAAAAAAAAAAAGAGGGTCTCCCGAATGAATTCGGGAGATATAAAAAAAAAATCGGGTTACACGAGTTGGACTCGTGTCACCCGAATACAATTCGTGTCACACGAATTTTTTTAAACATCTCCCGAATACATTCGGGAGATGTATAAAAAATTTAAAAAAAAAAAAAAAAAAAAGAGGTCTCCCGAATACATTCGGGAGATGTACAAAAATTTAAAAAAAAAAAAACAAAGAGGGTCTCCCGAATGAATTCGGGAGATATATATAAAAAAAAAATCGGGTTACACGAGTTGGACTCGTGTCACCCGAATACAATTCGTGTCACACGAATTTTTTTTATACATCTCTCGAATGAATTCGGGAGAACTTTTTTTTTTTTCGTGTCACTCGAAATTCGAGTTCGGACTCCGGAAATTTCCTGAATTGGACGAATCGCAGGAGGAGGGAGTTCGGAGTTCGGATTACTCAACACGAATTCGTGTGACCCGAAAATTTCATAAAAAATTTTCGGGTCACACAAAATAATTCGTGTAATTATTCGGGTCACGAAATACATCATTGACCGAATCGCATGAGGGAGCTCGGGGGTTCGGATTACTCAACACGAATTCGTGTGACCCGAATTCGTGTGACCCGAAACTATCATAAAATTTTGACTTATAAAATACCATGCTCAAAGACGCCACAACATCCATTGAATTGAACTATTTCTCACAATATTTCCACCTTTCTTTTCGATATTATCTCACCGATAATTTTTTTCCTTTTTCTCCGATTAATTATCTCGAGCTCTCTCACATCGAAGAAGAAGGATTATTTCATTGCAAAAAATAAAAGGTATATTTATCGCTCAATTTCCAATAATGTTTATACTTGAAATATCAAAAATATTCAAATACTATTTAATTGTGTAAATTTTTAGTTAATAACCTAAATTTTTTATATTATTTGACAGATGAGTTTTTGGAAAAAAGTTATCATTCGTTTTAATGGCAAGTGGCAAGATTTGACTATCACGGTGGAGAAGAACAAATATTGCTCGTGCCGTTGGTGTGTGAACTATGCAACATTAGTAGATAATGTCCACTCTATTGTTGAAGTGATAGAACAAAACATGTTTATGTTCTATTTTCAATTGATTTTGATGGGGAAAAAAGAAGAAAGATGAAGATAAAGAATGATTCTGATATAAATTACTTGTTCCAATCTAATGTTGAGCTTGTGATTTTTGTTAGCCTTCAGAATGCAACTAGCATTCCTCCAAAAGCTCCTCATTTGGTCCACAATTTGACTTACCCGGATCCGGCTCTTTTCCAGACTGCATACAATTCTAATCGTATGGATTATTTGGTGATCGATTGGGGTTCAAGCATGCAAATTCCTCAGGAATTTGATGGTTCTCGATTTGATGGTTGCGGTCCTTCAAATAATGTATGTGATGTTGGTGGTAATTGTGGTGGTGGTAGTGCTGATGATGGTAGTGATGATGATAATAACGACATAAATATCGATGATATCGATCTCGAAGATGTCGAGGTTCAAAAACATTGGTTTGAAAAATTTTGCAAATATTGTGAGAAAAGGGGCATGTTCAACAAAAGATTGGTAAAAGAAGCAGAACCAGAACCAGAACCAGAATGGAGGCGCTTTGATTTCGATCAATTAGTAGATGAAGAAGGTGCTCCAGCTCCTCCCCCTGGTCCTGGGTGGAAAATTCCAGGTAGACCTCCATATGTGTCTCCTTCTGAAGTTGATGATGATATGGACGAGAAATTTCATCCTGCAAATATACTATCTTTACAAAGAGGGTCTGTATTTCTCTCCAAAGATAGGTTGAAAAACGCTGTTGGGCGATATCATTTGGAAAGGAAGTCTGATTATCGTATTTTAAAATCTGATAAGCAGCGCTATTCTGCCGTTTGTACAGATAAAACCTGTAATTTTTTGTTGAGCGCCTCCGGGAGGGGTGGATTTTGGAGAGTGCACTTACTGAACGAGCATACGTGTCATTTTGACCCAAATCGCAAGGCACCTAAGCAGTTGCCTTCTAAGATGCTCGGTGAATACATGTCCGACAAACTATTAGTGGAAGGACAGATTATGACTCCGAAGCTAGTGCAGGCTCAACTTAAGAATGACTATTGTTTAACCATGCTATCTCGGTGATATATGGAGACCATCAGGATTCTTTCAGAATGATCCCATCGTACTTGCATATGTTGGAGGTGACGAATCCAGGTACCATAACTGATTATGTGGTTGATGCAAATACTGGAAAATTTAAATACATGTTTTATGCTTTGGGGGCTTCGGTATCTGGATTTCGTTATGCTAGACCAATTATTGTTGTTGATGGGACACACCTTCGGGGTAAGTATCGAGGAGTATTATTTGTTGCTGTTACAAAAGATGGTAACAATCAGATATTTCCACTTGCTTTTGGAGTTGGCGACGTCGAATGCGATGAGCCGTGGAAGTATTTCTTGTACAAATTGAAAGAGGCCTTTGGTTGTCCAAGGGACCTCTTGATTGTTTCAGACGGGCACAAATCCATAGCAAATGCTATTAGAGAGGTATTCCCACTTGCGCATCACGGGTTATGTTGTTACCACGTTCAGAAGCATTTGGTTAAGTATGGTCAACATGTGGTTGCAATTTTCAATGCGGCGACTTCTGACTATCGTATTGAGGACTATAATAGGCATATGGAAAGTTTAGAAATAGCATGTCCAGTGTGACTACCTACTTGAAAGAAACTGTCGGTGAAAATAAATGGGCTCGTGTGAAGTGCCCAGTCCGGCGATTCGAGGTTATGAATTCAAATGCCGTTGAAAGCATGAACAACTGTCTTCTATGGGCTAGAAGGCTGCCCGTTTCCGCACTTCTCGAGGTATGTCGAACCGTGGTAGAAGAATGGATATCTGATCGACATAAAAATGCAAATGAGTGTCCTGGACCTTTAACGTATCATGCATACGAGATATCGATGAAGGCGGTCGGAGCTGGATCGAACATGAACGTTCAATTTCTTAGTGATGGGGTGTTCAAGGTGACCTCTAACAGGAAAAATTATGTTGTGGACTTGAGAGTGCAAAAATGCAGTTGTATGATGTTCCAGCATGATATGATCTCGTGCAATCATGCCGCTGCAGCTATAAGGTACCTAAATCACGACCAAACTGTATATACATGATTACTATAAAGTGTCCACCCTTCGCCAAATGTGGGGACGATGCAGTGATTCCAAGATTACCTCACCCAGTGATTGGTTCATTCTGCTAACATCAAGGTAAAAGTTTGTGAACCACTGCACAATCCGAGGCAGGCGGGCGACCAAAAGAAAGGAGACACACATCGTGATTGAGTCCTCGACTCATACCCGTAAAGTTCAAACATGCCTTAGATGCGGAGGCACGGGGCACAATAGAAAGACTTGCACTGCAGCTTATTCCCCAACTATTTGAGGATTTCACAATGGAACCAACTCCGTCTAAAAAGGGACGTGCAAAAAAGTGTAGTATATGTCATTACGTTGACCACCTTTGCTCCAAAATGTCCAACTAAGCATCGTTTCGACCTAAATGAGCCCCCAATGTAAAATTAGTTACATTTATTTGAATCAAATTACGTTTTATTTGAATCAACTAAGTTCAAATTTTAAATTGATTAAGTTAAAATTGAATCAATTACGTTTTATTTGAACCGATTAAGTTTAATTTCAAATTGATTAAGTTTAATTTCAAATTGATTAAGTTTAATTTCAAATTGGTTAGGTTCAATTTGAACAGATTATGTTCAATTTCAATCGACTAAGTTCAAATTTCAAATTGATTAAGTTTAATTTCAAATTGGTTAGGTTCAATTTCAAATCGGTTAGGTTCAATTTCAAATTTCGAATTGATTAAGTAACATATAGTAACCATCAATAACGTTTTATTTGCACCGATTAAGTTTAATTTCAAATTGATTAAGTTTAATTTCAAATTGGTTAAGTTTAATTTCAAATTGGTTAGGTTCAATTTCAAATCGGTTAGGTTCAATTTGAACAGATTATGTTCAATTTCAATCGACTAAGTTCGAATTTCAAATTGATTAAGTTAAAATTGAATCAATTACGTTTTATTTGAACCGATTAAGTTTAATTTCAAATTGATTAAGTTTAATTTCAAATTGGTTAGGTTCAATTTGAACAGATTATGTTCAATTTCAATCGACTAAGTTCAAATTTCAAATTGATTAAGTTTAATTTCAAATTGGTTAGGTTCAATTTCAAATCGGTTAGGTTCAATTTCAAATTTCAAATTGATTAAGTAACATATAGTAACCACCAATAACGTTTTATTTGCACCAATTAAGTTTAATTTCAAATTGATTAAGTTTAATTTCAAATTGATTAAGTTTAATTTCAAATTGATTAAGTTTAATTTCAAATCGGTTAGGTTCAATTTGAACAGATTATGTTCAATTTCAATCGACTAAGTTCGAATTTCAAATTGATTAAGTTAAAATTGAATCAATTACGTTTTATTTGAACCGATTAAGTTTAATTTCAAATTGATTAAGTTTAATTTCAAATTGGTTAGGTTCAATTTGAACAGATTATGTTCAATTTCAATCGACTAAGTTCAAATTTCAAATTGATTAAGTTTAATTTCAAATTGGTTAGGTTCAATTTCAAATCGGTTAGGTTCAATTTGAACAGATTATGTTCAATTTCAATCGACTAAGTTCGAATTTCAAATTGATTAAGTTAAAATTGAATCAATTACGTTTTATTTGAACCGATTAAGTTTAATTTCAAATTGATTAAGTTTAATTTCAAATTGGTTAGGTTCAATTTGAGCAGTTATGTTCAATTTCAATCGACTAAGTTCAAATTTCAAATTGATTAAGTTTAATTTCAAATTGGTTAGGTTCAATTTCAAATCGGTTAGGTTCAATTTCAAATTTCAAATTGATTAAGTAACATATAGTAACCATCAATAACGTTTTATTTGCACCGATTAAGTTTAATTTCAAATTGATTAAGTTTAATTTCAAATTGATTAAGTTTAATTTCAAATTGGTTAGGTTCAATTTCAAATCGGTTAGGTTCAATCTGAACAGATTATGTTCAATTTCAATCGACTAAGTTCGAATTTCAAATTGATTAAGTTAAAATTGAATCAATTACGTTTTATTTTAACCGATTAAGTTTAATTTCAAATTAATTAAGTTTAATTTCAAATTGGTTAGGTTCAATTTGAACAGATTATGTTCAATTTCAATCGACTAAGTTCAAATTTCAAATTGATTAAGTTTAATTTCAAATTGGTTAGGTTCAATTTCAAATCGGTTAGGTTCATTTTCAAATTTCAAATTGATTAAGTAACATATAGTAACCATCAATAAGTTAAAATTGATACACAATAATCATTATAAAAACGAAATCAGTATTTACATCATCGCTAATACTATCACTAATCTCTTCATCCCACCGTATAAATAAACTAGTGGGATCACACACTACAGTATCTATATCATCGCTAAACGTCCATATAGATCGGGCCATACGTCCTCTAAATGCATAAATATCCGCCTCGGTCTTTCCATGAGAGAAAGATCACGAACGAGAGACTCTATAGTCCGTATAGAATACGCACCACAAGAGGTCGAGTCATCCTGAGCATAGCATAAATCCTTCCTCGCTGTAGCAACTCGAAACGAAGTCACCGGGGTGATATCAGGGCGGCGCTCGTAAAATCCAGAACGCTGTAGAATGGTAGGAAGTAAGCGATATATACCCGATGACTGCCACGATCTCAACTTCCAATATGCATCGTGTTCCTGCGCCAGAGAATCGTGCATGATGATGATACCCTCCTCGAGTATAATGCGGAGAACAACCCAATGTCCGCTCGAGGACTCCGGAGACGTATTCCAGATGGTCAACACCTGGATTGTTCAAAAAGTACATTGTCAGCACAATATCACACGAATAACTAATACAAATAAATAACAAATTATGCAATAAATTATCACCTCGCGTAACTCCCACCATGGGCGATGATCGCCCCAAAATGGTCTCAGACCGTGAACGTGGCTGATCAAGAAATCGAGATCATCATCGTAAATACTCAATGAACCTCCTCTCCTATTGGAGTTATTCCATACATTGATACACGTGGCCTAATATAAAATAATTTTATCAGTAACGAAGCACTCAATTAATTTGGAATAAATTTATTAATATTTTTTCATTACCAAGAAGCTCGTATGAACCAAAACCCTATGAGCGGCCCAATCATCGAGCCATCGCACGCCAACAACCGGATCAAACTGTAGGATCCCCATATATGCATCCAGATGCTGGATATCATTTAAATTAAGAATAATTTAAACATTTTCAATAACTACACGTTTCAATAAGAGATTACCTACATATAAATTGAAAGACTTACTTCTGCATCTATCAACTGGATCCGTCTGTAGCATCATAAACCAGAGGCACTAGCTCCGAATGCGGCACCAACATTGACACTACAATTTACTTTTTGTTTAAGTACGGACAATTTTAGTAAATAATATTGAATTTACAATTTAACTCACCTCTACTTGTTTGTCCAACCACATTATACGCGTCCTCATCCAAGTCCTTCCTCTTAGAACTACGGTGGTCGAGAAGGGGAATGCGGTCTGGATGACCTATCTGCAGATCTAGGCACGGCACTCGCATCTGCTCGAATAGAAATAAGAGAGTACTCAAGCGGGATAGGGCTCAGATCCGCAGTGGAAGAGGATGGTCGAGACCTAGGGGCAATCTCTGGTGCTGTCATCAACGTCTCAGCAGGAAGAACCGGGCACGGTAACTATCGGGACCGAGGCTCCATCAGCATGATGATCGAGACTCGCAGTGCGCTCTACCGGGACCGAGGCTCCATCATCATGATGATCGAGACTCACAGTGCGCTCTACCGGGACCGAGGCTCCATCAGCATGATGATCGAGACTCGCAGTGCGCTCTACCAGGACCGATGCTCCGCCGGGGCTAGGGACACCCACAGTCTGCTCGGCGGGAGACGACACTCCATCCACACGAGTCTCTGTCGGCAACGATGATCCGCCAGCGTCGGGGACTCTCTCGACCGCTCGGGGAATAGGCGCTCCACAAATCGAGGCTCTGTCGGAATCGAGGCATGAGAAGGAAAATCGCGCATAAGATCATTAATACCTCCAAAGTCCCATGCCGGCGTATCAAGAGGAGCAGACTGGCCCACTACCTCATCAATATGTCGACATAACTTGCCTACTGCGTCATCAACATATCGACGCATCTGCTCGACCAATGAATCCATATATGCACGGATATGGGTGAAAAGAGTATCAAAATCAGTAATCGGCGCAGTCTCCTGAGTACCCCGTGCCGAAGAAGATGCAGTCTGGTGCGGAACCCGTATCGGAGAACTATCCGCCGGCAAATCAGTATGCACAGGCTCACGAGGCTCTGCTGATGACTCACGTCCATGAGTAAGATATATAGGGTCAGAAATAACCGGACCAGATGTCCGCTACCGGACAATACGCTCTCCGGCTAGATCACCGACAAAAGCATCACCATCACGAGCCCTCCCCTTCCCCTTCCCCTTCCCCACACCCTTCTTGCATAGGGCCATCCTGTGCGTATCACGCACTCCATTTGGCGGCAAGATCACTAATGGATCGCATATACAGCTCTGCTCCTCCTCAGGTGTCGGAGATAACACCTCAAAACAATCAATCTAAATACAATTCAATGATTCATTTTCAGTAATTATTACCTTAAATATCTACAAAAGTTTTTTACGTATTGAAAACCTATAATTGATTACCTCATCATCGAAGAATGTGGTAAAATCAACATGACCCAGCTTCTTCAACTTCCAGCGTGTACAACGAGGTCGTTGGATGAAAGAAGCTCCGAGCATGGTCCCACATTTAGAGCCTAACGAAGGTATAGCCTCGCAAGCCCATATCTGAAAACAATAATTGAATCCCAACATAAGAAACAATAACAATATTTATTCTGAGTTTGAGTATATAATTAAGTTAATGAATGCGAGGACGTACCATAATAGCGTATATGTTACCATAAAAATGGTAACTCGGATCAGAACAATGGGGACCTCAGTGGGAACATCGCTCAAATACGTAACCAAAATCTGATATGAATATAAGCCCCATGGAAAGCTCTCCCACCGAGTCTGGTCCTCAACCAATGTCCACAACCACCGGTCAGCAATACGCTTGCCACCATCCACACCGAATATCAAATAGCAGACACACAGCACCTTAGCGACCTTCAGGGCATCACTGGGATGCTCTCTAAAATATCCAGCAGCAAATCGATCACGAATACGGTCTAACATCTGCCCCCCACCACTGAGCAAGGGATACCGATCGTACACGCTCCCCTCCGGTGGAACATCGTCCCCGTGTACATCAAAGTCGGAGTCTCCGAATCGCAAGCCGGTGACTAACGCATACTCATATCTAGAAAATCGAATAAATCGATGACCGAGCCTAAACCAAAACTCATCGGCCTGTGCATCCGGTCTAATTACCTCGTTCGAGAACAAGGCATGCAATGCGGCATTAGATACAAACCCCCCCCACTCCTCCCGGACAAAGTGTCCAAGACACGACTCTCTAAACTCCCTAATAGTGTCATCACCTACACTCCGCAGCTCAGCAACAATCGTCTTAACAATCCCTAACCTAACATACCCATTTATGGAGCATTTCGAACCTCGCATATTCGGCCTCTTCCAAACAACCTGCCGATTCAAATTTATCTTAATTTTAGCTTCATGCAGGTGTATTGAAGTAATATGTAATCGGGAAAAAGTAAGTGGATAATTCGAGTAACAGTGGGATTTATTCGATTTATTTCCATCGAGTTATTCTAATTCAACTTGAGACATCCTAATTCAATTTCAATCATCTAATGCAATTCGGGACATTCTAATACAATCCGAGTCATCCTAATTCTAGTAGTTTTATGTCAATTCGAATAATCATAAATAAATTTGCGTCGTTCTAATTGTGGACGGCCATTAGTCCAATTTGAGTAACTTATAAACTATATTCGAGTAAGACAAATAAAAAAAAACGAACTAAACTAACTAAACGAAACAAACTAACTAAATTCGAAAACATATCCATATTTATAACATTCCCAAATTCGAATTGAAACTCGAATACGAATTACCAAGGTTACATAAATAATCAATTCAACACGACATCAATTCAATCGATATCAATTCATACATAAACAATAGTTACGATATCAACACACGATAAGTATTTGGGGTTGACCGGCGCTACTTAATTCCCAAATTCAAATTTCTCTATTTTAATTTATTTTTTCATCGTGTAAATCGAATGCAAATCTTATAATTCGAATGCAAATCGTGTAAATCAAATATAAAATGTGTAAACCAAAATCGAGCAACGAGCATACTCGAGTGACACAAAAATAAAATCTTACCTGGTTTTCGGTGGCAGCGGCGGCGGCGGAAGCGGCAGCAGAATCGGCATTTCCGTCAGCGGCGCTATTCGGGGAAGTCGAATTCGCCATCGAGGATGAGGAAATAATTCGGATTCTTGAAACTAAGATTCGTGAAACTCGAATTCCACAGATTCGTGAAACTCGTGGAGAAGGAAGAAAGAAGACGACTGGGAAGAATGTTTTCGTGAAACTCGATTCGGATTCGTGAAGAAGAAGCCCGTTCGAGTATTGTTTTCGTGAAACTCGATTCGTGAAACTCGATTCGTGAAGAATGAAGTCTTTGTTTCGTGAAACTCGTGAAGAAGATTCGTGAGGAAGGAGATTCGTGAGGAAGGAGATGAAGAAGAAGCCTATCGAGTATTGTTTTAAAGGTCAACTCCGATTTTTTTTTTTTTTTTCGTATAACCCGAATATTCGGGTTACCCGAATTTTTTTTTTTTCGTATAACCCGAATATTCGAGTAATAAATTCGGGTTACCCGATTTTTTTTTTTTCGTATAACCCAAATATTCGAGTAATAAATTCGGGTAACCCGAATTTATTACTCGAATTTATCAGATTTATTTTACATCTCCCGAATGAATTCGGGAGACTTTTTTTTTATTTACATGTCCCGAATTATATTCGGGTGACACGAATTGGACTCGTGTAACCCGACTTTTTTTTTATTTACATGTCCCGAATTGTATTCGGGTGACACGAATTGGACTCGATATTGTTTTTTTGAAGTTGACTCGAAATTATATTACTCGAAATTATAATATATGACTCGAATTTTATTCGAGTAAATGTCAATTTAGACAATTTGGGTATCAAAAGAGTTGTTACTAAACTTGGGACAGAAAAGAATATTACTAAATGCCAAAGGGCAAAACAAGCTATTTCTACTTTATCTCATGGTATACTGGGATGTATAATATTTAAAAATAACAAGTACATCCTCCGTATAATGACAATTTCTGATGATTTGAGTATTAATTGTACTTTTATCCATATAGTTGAACTCGAAATAAAATAGTAGAACATCCCTCCTCCTACTTATAATCTGCTCTGTGCAGGATAAGAGTGGCGGGGTCAAGGCGGGCTAAAATTGTGTATCTGACCTTTCTCTTACGTACCAAATATGATATTAGGCTGTACAAATTTATTTTATACATTTAGTTCAACGTGCCAAACGAACCCTATATGTATAATAAAGAGTTGATAAAAAGATTTTAAACATCTTAACTAGAAGAGTAAAACCATATTTATTGGATGAAGGGTATTTTGGTCCCTGCATCCTAATAATCATCTGATTAATGAAAATAATAGAAAAAAAAGAGTCAGAATAGGCAATCCTGTATGAATAAAAAGGTCAAAGGATTGGGGTAAGAAGTGAGGAGGGATCACGATTTTGGCCCGACTCGTATTGCCCCATCCTGATCCATAACGTTGAATGCTCGTAGTGGGGCGAGATGGGTCTGGGTACCAATCTTGTCCTGTGGGTACATCCGCCCCGTCCCAATTTTTTTTATCTTTTTAATGTATTTAATATATATTTTTTACATATAGTTTATATATTTATAATTTTTTCATACATTTATTATTAGATTAATAAGACAAGTTTTATATAGAATTGATTGTATCATATTTGTTATTCCACATTGATTTCCAGACATGTCAAGCAATTTTCGTTAAGTGTACAATGAATATTCACATAATGGCCATTTATATGTTAAGTATATGAAGCATTTGTCAGTTATAAATGTAAAGTGGTTATAATAAATGGCTCACGAATTGAAAGTGAAATGTGGAGATGAAGTGTTTGGTGCCATGAATGCATAAATTAAACACACCAATTAGTGTTAGTCTTTTTATCTTCCCGTCCATGAGTTACAAATATTTTATCAACTATATAATGTGTCAAAAATCACACACAATACCCGCAAGGGTAGCCAAGTTGGTGGAGTAGGTGAGCGCGGGACTGAAAGGTCACGAGTTCGATTCCCCCTACCAACACTTTCTTGGTTGAGCCTGTCACACAGGGCTTGCCTAGTGTGGTTTACCTGGTTGGCGTAATTTGCAGGCTATTACGTCCAGCCCGAGGGTTTATCCAGTGCGCACTCGAAGAGTAGCGGCTGTGGGTTCCCCCGTCATCAAAAAAAAATCACACACAACAAAACACAACTTCCTCCACACAACATGCACATTGGGCTACAACTTATTATGGTGGTAAAGTAAGCATCATATAGTCTAGCTTAATTAGCATAGTGATTTATATTGTTTTATGTAAATTTCACGTGTGTTTTGTGTGTGTGTGTAACAATGTAGGATATAAAGATGGTGCTTAGGAGGTTTGGTAGTAACGTCATCTTCTCTAATGGTTTAAGAGATCCTACACATCGTTGTCTTATCAATTATGTGGTACATGCACGAACATTTTTACTTTGATCGAAAATGCAATATATTGATTAAGCGTATTTAAGTTACTAACGATCAACTATATCTAATTGTTTTTTGTAACGTCAAGAAGCATTAAAGAAAGATATCGAGAAGTCACAAAAATTGTATCAAGAACAAAACATGAAAAAGGCGATGAACAACAACGACAAAGACAACAACAACAAGAACAACAACAAAAACAAGAACGACGCCATGGCCATCGGTGGGATGAATACTTAGCATTCATATTAATATATGTTACAAATTAAACATGCAATATTTTGCTTCATGTAATACCGATAAATGGGCTAATACTATTGATTCGTTAGCAAGTAAGTTTATTGAAAATAATGTGACGAGTTTAATTTTTAGTCAATAATTATTACTACACTTTGTTGGTGCATGGTTGTGTAAGTTATGTCGATGTTACATATTGAAAATGGTAGTATATAATAAAAATATCTTCACACTATCATCTTTATCCATAAATGGTGCAAAGCAATAGACTATAGATAAAACAAATACGTATTAATGATTCGGGTAATCATATCCACAATTAGTATCGGCAATTAAGTGATTATGTTATTTTGAGAATTTATCATTTATATAATTTTACTGTAGTTTAAATCTTACATAATAAATAATATCATTTTGACAATTTATGTAGTTTAAACAATATAGATATACCATTTATATAATCTATTATAAATTAAATTTAAATCTTACTCAATAAGTAATATCACTATGGAGATTAATTGATTATCTTAATATAGTTTCATTTGTAGAATGACAAACAAATCTGGCAAAATGAAATTGTTATATTAGTTATTAAGAGTAGAAAAATTATATGTTGAGATTGATGTCTTCAAATATATTTATATATGCAACCTGGTACAAATTAAATATACTAACAATATTGGACCGATTTTCACAACAATAAAAATATTGAAACTTAAATGGTTTTGTGCATAAAATAAAGTTCGATTAATTAAGCGTAGTAATGTGGAACTACCGTATTTGATATGATAAACCAAAAGGATAATTAATTGTCACAAGCTAGATCTCAAAATATAGCGAATATCCACTTTGTTACGATTTTATATAAGAGTTACATTTATTTTGAAGAAACGATGCGTTTAACCTCCTTTGACATTTAGTATGTAACTTATACATATTAAAAGTTACATGTGAAGAGACTCTTTTAAATGTAGCATCTTGAAAAAGTCTCTTCACATATCTCTTTAATGTCAATAAACTATTTTAAATGTGTGTAAATGCTTAGAAAGGTGTGATACCATCACAACTTAGCTATATAATGTGAAAATAAGTCTTAAGATTACGCTATGAACACTTATATACGGTACATGTAATGACGAAAATTAGTGTTGAACAATACACTATGAACATTTAGATTAAGCGTGTGCATCGTGTCACGAATGACTTCGGTCTAAATATAAAAGTCACCAAACAACTAATTAAACTCATTCATCTTAAACTCATGCGATCTTTACAAAGTTGTGATACCATCACAACTTACAAACCTAATGTGAAAATAAATATCACACATTCTGTTATGGCCAAATTAGATAGGTAGGTGTGCATGTGCAGTCTGAATATTAGTATATATAAAAGCAAAGATGACCTACAATGAGACGGCTTTTAACTATATTTAGCTGGACAGACAAAAACCCAACTTATTATCACCATCGTCGCTATCTTGAGCTGTTAATTGCTTCTATTCATTTACCATATATTTATATACATGTAAAAAAATTATAAATACACGTGTATTTATTTTCTCAGATGTGTTGGTGTGTCAGCTGCATCTAGAGAGAGAAAGAGAGAAATTTTCTTTTTCTTTTTACGCACAGTAAAAAAAATATTATGGAAAACCCACAACCATGGCTCTTCCGACTGTATTAGATAAATACCAAGTTGTGGCATCAGGACCGGCCCTGAGTTTTGAGAGGGGTAGGATCCTCTGCAGTCTGTGGACGTGATGTTGTGCTTGTCGGTCGTTAGATCGGACATACATCTGTGGCTCGTGCGGGTGTGTGTAATCTAACAGCCTCTGATCTGTGCATCTTTGTCTTATGAGATCTGCCCGCTTTGAGATGCCCCATGCCATCTTAAAAAAATTTGCCCCCAAAATTTTTGTTTGACATAAAAAAAAAAAAAAAAAACAATACTTCAAAGACAGTAAAAATGCATAAAAATGATACTAAACTCCTAATACAGACTACTCAATACATAATAAAATCAAGTCCATAAAATTTACTGAAGTACCTAATAAAATAAAAACTCACGACTTAAAAATTATTCTTCTCGCATTTTTACTAGCAAAATCATTAATCAAGCCTTCAAAATTAGAATTTGCTAGCATCTCTTTCTCGATTGACAACATAGACAACCCATTCAACCGTTCTTGTGACATACTACAACGGAGATAGGACTTAATCAACTTCAATTTTGAAAAACTCCGTTCTGCTGAAGCCACTGTAACCGGAATTATTAACAATATTCTATAAGCAATTGTTGCATTAGGATAACAGCCTTCCATGCTCTTCAAAAAGTTCAACATATCAGTCACCTTCTTTACTTCTATATGTAAGCATTATCTTATAATCCTTAACTCAAGACATAGGACATTCCCATCAATGTCAATCACAAAATCATGCTTTAGAAATTCTTCAAGGTTTATGCAAGAAGCCTTCAAATTAACTTCACTTGCGCACTTCAGCTTTGTCAAATTAAATAAAAACCCAAAAGTCTCCTCATATAATTGAAACTAGGGGTGGACTCGGTTTCATTCGGTTCGGTTTTTGACCGAAATCAATAACCGAACCAAATATTCGGTTTCGGTTTGGTTCGGTTCTTTTTGAAGTTCGGTTCGGTTAAATTCGGTTTTATAAATATTCGGTTCGGTTTTGGTTTGGTTTGATGTTTTTTCGGTTCTTCACAATATAAATTCAACTATTATATTCAATAGAATAAGTTATATATAATAACAAGCCAACAAAAGTTATATATATATATATATATATATGCTCAAGATAAGAGGTGGACTTGCACAGCAATTTACAAATATCTCAAAAGATATAACAATCATAAATCACAATAGATCATTCTCTAAACCTAAATTAGTTGAATCACGAATTACACGAACATATTATCGGTCCTCCTTGGATCCATGAGGGTCTTAAAAAAGAAAAATAAATTACATTAAAATCTCAAACACATAAAACTCACAAAAAGATGTCATTTAGTATGTGATTTTGACTTCGGTCCATTTCGGTTCGGTTCGGCTCTGTCCGACCCCGAACCGAGAACCGAACCAACCCAATTCGGTTCGGTTCTGTTTTTCTATTTTTCGGTTCGATCTTTTTTGGTTTCGGTTCTTCAGTTCTTTTTTCGGATTTTTTTGGTTTGGTTTTGAATTTTCGGTTCCGAAATGCCACCCCTAATTGAAACTGTTCAAACCTTGATTGAAGTGATGCATCAACATGATCTAATAAACATATGAAGTAATTCACTTTAAATGATTGTTCGGCTGATAAAATGACATCTTCTTCACCACATTCATCAAATTGTTTTCTTCTCTTTTCAGCGCGTTTCTCACGAAAATTAGGATCAATTCCCAGTTCAGCTGCAACTTTCTTAGCTTCATCCATACCCCTTTCAAAACCATGTTCTCTGCATTTTTTAAAATAAGAAATCAACCCTTTTAATTGTGTAATAGCAACTCCAACGTCCATATCTTCTGATTGTAAGAGCCTGCTGACGGAATTGATAGAGAACAAAATGTCATGCCAAATAATTGAACTAAACAAAAATTCAAAAGTTAGAATTCCTTTCTTTCCTAGTAAGGCCTGAGCTTCACTCCGAGTTTTATGATCATCTCTTGTTTCAGCTAATTGGATGAGAGCATCTTTTATTTTGGAAATTTGGTACCTGATTGCAGCTACACTCTCAATGCGACTTTCCCACCGAGCTTCAGATAATGATTTCAATGTGATCCCATGAAGTCCAAATGATTCTATAAATACACCCCAGCGCTTTGTAGATGAAGAAAATAAACAATAAACACGCTGCAACAATCCAAAAAAAGAAATAGCCAAATCACACGAATTAGCCATATCACAAAGTGTAAGATTAAGACTATGACAACCACACGGCGTGTAAAATGCTCTGGGATTTATTTCAAGTAGCCTTTCTATACACTTTTATTTTTTCCCTTCATATTTGCTCCATTATCATATTCTTGCCCCCTCATGTCATCAATATTCTGGTCAAGCTCATTTAATGCATTTACAAGTACATTAAAAAGTCCTTCTCATGTTGTACTGTTAACTTTCATGAATTGTAAAAAAAATTCCTCTACTTTGACCGGAGTAGCTGTTATATCAACACAACGTATGACAAGAGTCATTTGTTCCTCACGACTACTGTCAGGAGTACAATCAAGTATCACAGCAAAATACTTGGCTGCTTTAATTTTTTTGATGATTGAAGACTTCATCTCTTTAGCTAACATCTCAATTAATTCATTATGAATTTTGTGACTAAGATAATGATAATGAATCTCATTACTACGTAGGCGTCGAATGTGCTCCTTCATGACCGGATCAAACTCGCCTATCATCTCAATAATGCCCAGAAAATTCCCATTATTCTCCTCACCAACCTTCTCATTTTCTCCATGAAAAGCCAAATTATTTGTAGCAAGTGTCTTAACCACTAAAAGTATTCTGAATAACACTTGTCTCCAATAAGTTTTCTCACTATTGATTTGTTTCTGGAGTTCTTTATCAATGGTTTCATTCTTTCGCAATCTTCTTTCAAGTTCCTTCCATTCACACATGCACCTCATATGATCTTGACTAGTTTCATGCTCTTTTAGTCGCTGAGACAAATTTCTCCAATTGCAAAATCCAGTAAAAGTAAGAGGGCTAGATTTTCCATATTTTTTAAACAACTTACAACAAAAGCAAAATGCCTTGTCCATAATTTTTGAATATATCAGCCACTGTCTATTTTCCTTTTCTCCATTTTCCATCAGCCGAGTGTAATAGGAGTTTGCAAAGTGCCTGCCAATATCATCGCGAGGATAATCTCCATCTTGAATGTCTTCTCTTATCGGACCTTTCTCTACTATAAAATCTCGAAATTTACTCCCATACTTATCCCAAACCGTAGGATCATTAATATTTGAAGGTCCATAAGTCACGTATTCATTTTGAATATTAACAGAATCCATATATTCTAGTTCTTCACTGGCATCTCCACCCTCATTTTCAACAGGAGCCATATTTATATCCTCTTCATTTGCATTTTCACCCTCAATTTCAACATGAGACATATTTGCATCATCTTTATTTGCATTTTCCTCTTCAATAATATTCACGGGTTTCACAAATCTATGAAGTCCACCGCCTTTTGCATAATTTTTTTAGAAAATTCTCCGTTTCTTTTCTTTTGTTCCAATTTTGAGCTCCAGATGCTTGCTTTTTTTTTAAGGCATGATTCTCGTTCTAATTAAACAAAAAAATTAAAAAAATTTGGTAAATTCTACTTTCAATAACAAAAAGTTCACATTAAACTTATTATAAACAATATGAATTTAGGGTTATATGATGATATACTCTATATATACGTAACATGCTGTAAGAACAAAAATAAAACTAAACCTAGTCACAAACACAAACAATTTCACATATCATATAAGCAAAAATACAATCCATAAATGAATTTGGCATTTTATCGAACATATTGTGTGCAGAAAATATGAACCCTAATTTAGAGAAAGAGTATGTAATTATACCTTGAAATTGAAAGGGATAGAGGAGTTGAGGAGTTGGAATCGTCAAAACACGCTGGAGGATGGAGGCGCTCGTGCTCAGGCGGACTGCGGAGGGGCAGGGCAGATGCAGACTTGCAGTGCAGTAGGAAGTTCAGTTTTTTTTCTTTCCTTTCACGCGCAGCGGCGCAGAACAGAGAATTGAGAATCTCTCTCTTGTGTTCTCCTTTTTTTTTCCTATTCTAATTCTTCTAATATTAAAATAAAAGGAGGAGTCAACACCCGAGAATTGAAGGGATGTGTAAGTTGACTTAGTGGAATTCTCACAAAATTAATTTAATATAAAAATACCTTAATAATACATACTAAATATGCCCCTATTTTTATTTGCTAACTAAAACATGTCTCTTTTAAATTTCAAATATTTTTTTGTCAAATTTAATTTTTAACTTCAAATAATGGGCTTAATTTTTAATTTTTTTTAATATATACCTAGATTTTTTTTAAAAAAAATTACCCCTAAGAGATGGATGCCCCAAACAATGGCTTGTAATGCTTGCCCTCAGGGCCGGGCCGGTGTGGCATATCCAACACGACAAAAATGAGTGTTAATTTTGGTAGAAAAAGAAACTTATAGAGATGCTTTATTTTATGCAGTTTTATCTCAAGGATGAATAGAATATAGAAAGTCATTTTATATTAGGATGATTATCGACGACCGTTAGATAATTTAATTTTATATGAAAATTGAAGGGCATATATATATGTGTTTTTTGGTCCTCATTAAAATTTTAAGAATATAGGTGTTAACTTTTAATATTCGTAGGGAGTTACTTTAGCGCTTAGTAGTTAACATTGTTCCTGAACTATTAAATGATATTGTATGTTAATTAATTTAGTGACACATTTAACCATTTTCTTTAAAAAAAAATAGAGTGGGATAAATATTTTTTAAACGAAGAAAAGATTCGGATTCGTAAATAAATAAAGTTCTGACTTCGAAATTAGGGGTGGGTATAAATTCCGATCCCTTTTGGCCGTGCCGGATCGTTCTGGTCACGTTCCGAAATTGTTGGACCATTTCCGGCGGACAAATTTAGTTCAAGATTAGTCACGAACTGCTCGAAAAAGGGACATGCTTGGGACAAGTGATTTTCGCCCCTTACTGTTTGTCCTGAAGTCTAATTTTGGTAAATTAATATGAAATTTATGAGATTTTGGTTACAAATAATTATTATCCAAAAATAACATGAATGCCCAAACTTACTGCATCATTGTTGACTTAATGCTAGAGTTGTGAGATTTTGATTATAAATTCCAAATAAATTGTCCAAAAAATGCAAATAAAAAATATTTTTAAAATAAATTTTTATCATTTTGAATGCCCGAAAATGTCCCGTTTTTGTCCTGAAACTGTACTCGTCCAGAAATTATCGAGATAAAATAAGAAACACCCGTATCACGAACCGATCCTGGACCGTTTATACTAATTGAGACTGAAAATGACCCAATAACTGACCGTCTCGGACCGTACCCATCCCTATTAAGAATATTATAAATCAGCATTCATAAAGTTGAGAATGTAGATATAAAAGCAGTTCTAGCAGAATTCCCAAAATTCACCTCCTAAATTTCTCCCTAATTAAAGCTCTCCTATACCATTTCGTGTCCCCTATTTAAAAATGCATACACGAGATCTCATATTTTCTACATAAAAAATAATAATTTCACGTGGTCCATACTCAATTATAAGCTTAAAATAAATTTAAGGTGAATGTAAATTTAGGATTAAAATAAGAGGTGTAAAAAATTTTGTGACCCCATCTATTTTAGATAATCTGCTGGATGCATTTTTTATCTTATTTTTAATTAATTTGGTCTAAATCTAAAATTATGATGGTTTTAGAAATCTATTGGGACTGTTCTAATACATTTAAAATACTTCAATTATAATAAGTTAGAGAAAAAAAATATTTAATATGATAACTTTAACTTTAACCATATATTTTAGTCCACTCAACATCGTCTCATCTCAACCTCAAAAATGAAAATAGTCCAAAATCCGCCCGGCTCACTCCGCTGCGGTCGGTCCCTGCCTCCCCTTCTGATGTTGGGTTCGGGATCTAATAAGACTTGAAGAATTCACCTTAATTCGCTAAACCAATACGTGCACGAAAAATTCTTCTTTGTCCTACACCCAACGTGTATCTTTCAAGTCATAAATAGTTCTCTTTGAACAATGTACACTTTGCAGATTATTGATACAACACATGAATAAATTTCCCTTTTCTCATTTGAGCCCCAGACTCTGACATGGTAATCGAGCCGATCGATCCAAACTCCGACTTTATTGCCGTTTTTGTTTGTACTCTATCTTTAAAAAAACAATCAAAATGCTCGACCCTCCTCTCAATGGACCTATCGCCTACCTCTTATTTGTTGGGTCTGGGGTCGCATGTTAGAGAACGTGTTAGAACCACTATCCCACCCTCACTACAAGAATAAACAATGACTAGTACAGGGATTTGAAGAGTTATTCCTCCTATCACCAAGCAGTTTCATGATGGAATAAGATAGTACATAGTTTGGGGTAACTGGTAAGCCACACCCGCATACAGACTTTTCTCTCACAAATACATATGCTCTCACTCGGGCCTCTCTACATCTCTGATTCACTATTAGGATATTGGAGCTTGGGCCTCTACAGGTACGAGACCAACAACCCATGATGAACTATCTCTTTGACATCCGAATTAAAGAGTCCATGATGTAAGTCTTGATGTAAGTCTTTTGTCGTGGTACGTGCGAATTGAAATTTTAATCCCATGCGGAGCAAATTACAAGTCTTGCCTTCCATATTATAGGATCTTCGTCTACTCTTCATATTGTCAATTGATTTTGAGATGAGACTCCATACTTAACATAATGTATTTAAATATTTCATCTCCACTGCGTATTGCTATCCATTAGGCCATGTTTGGTAAAATTGTGTGATTAGGTGATTGAAACGTGATAAGATGACTGCAACCCAAAAAGTATTTGGAACCTGATAAGGTACTTGAGAACTGATAAGGTGCATTATCTCATTTAAAGTGTTCGAAAATCTAGCAGATATGATAATTGAGATTCTATAAAATGAAAAAAAAAATGGCATGATATTTCTTTTGTATTTATTATTATTACTATTATTTTCTTCTATTGATGTCTAAATTTGAAAAAAGAAGAACAATCGGCCAAATTGATATTCTTCATACCCCTGCCATTTTTCGTGCAAAAATATGAAAATGATCAAATATTTGTATAAATATATAACAATATGAGTATCATAAAATTTGAAGAAAGAATATATATGTCTTAATTACACTGACCAACGGTAATTTTGTCATTAATTTTAAAAATATGAGGGAAAAATAAGATCTAAAACCTAATTAGGTGAATGAAATTAAAATAAAGTAGTAAAAAATTGGAGATGACAAAATACCCCAACCCAATGAAAAACCCGACATCATCGCGAACTCGATGGGCAATCCCCACTCCGGCTATCTCAATGGGTTTATATTATTTTTAAATTAATAACATTTACAATAGAATATAAATGATAAAAGTATTAGCAAACATAACTCTTAATACTTATATGTATTTAGGTTTTTGTTAAAGCATATAAATTGAGAGACTATTTAAATCCCAAAAAAAAAGTGCTGACGGAGATCTTCGTTCTCGCCCCACCCATCCCGCACCCGGATTCAACCCATTCCGCTTGCTGATGGCTGATTTGGTCAACGTCACGTGTGCTGATCTGGACGAATGGATCGAAGCCACGTAGAAAACAATAAGAAGATGAAATAAATGGGATCACTAAATTTTATTAATGATCGTAATTTTGAATAGGGCCGAGCTGGAGTATTTAAGTCGGTCTATCTATTTTGTTTGCTTCTTACAAGTCTTCTCTTTTTCTCTCTCTTATCTATTTTTTTAATAAATTCCAAAAGTCATTTTTCTTTCTACATTCTTTCTATATATAGAGAATTTGGGCCAATCATCGGGCGACAGTTGGAGAATGTTTGGGAATGCTTCCAAACACTTGTCAGAGGGAGAGCGCGCCTCAGACACATGGCGGCCTCTGGGGACTGCTTTGGGAAGGGGGAGGACAATAAGCATTAACTGTCCCGTGTGCCTGTTCCGCATGTCCTGTCTGCCTGTTCTTCATGCCTATGACAATACTTATCCGTTGTGGCCGATTCTGTGGTCGGCCCTTGGGTTTCTCGCTGTTCTGATAGGTCATATCACGATTGTGGTTTGGAGTATATTTTCTGGTACCTGGTCGGCCCTTCCGATCTGGTCATCGGGTCAGCCCTGATGTTTCTGCTCAGTCTGGTCCTTAGCGGGCCTGGGTGAAAATCCGAGTCGTGCCCGGTTGGCTCTTCTTGTCGCTCTGCTCGACCTGTTTGTCCGAAAGCCGGTTCTTTCCTCTTATGGTCCTCTCCCTCGTGGCAGTTGAGCTGGATGGGAGCGCTTACGTGGATGCCAGGACGGACGGGCTATCAACAAGGGCCCCTTCCCCTATAAATAAAGGGTTCCCCCTCATCCTCCTCTCTTCTTCCTTCCGCCATTTTCATGACTGATTTTTGCAGAGAGAAAAAACTAGAGTTTCGGTATCTTGGCCGATTTCAGAGAGAAATTTCCGGTGAGTCTTTTCTTCTTTTCGATTTAAGATGTCGGATCTGAGGGGTGAAACGGCAGCGGAGGAGTTGACCGTGTTGCCGGACCGCACGGAGGTGGCGGATCTGTCTATAGCGGGGTTCCCGTCAACTGGAGTGACGAGGAGGAAGGTGGCGAGGTCGCGAGGTTGCCGGGATCTGGAATCGTGGAGGTGGTGGCGCCGTTGACGGTGGCCAACGAGGCTTCAGAGGAAGAGGAAGTTGAACCCGAGGCAGCCTGGATTCGGCCCCAGCCGGTCCTTTATATGGAGGCGGAGTGGGACTCGGCCTTGATCTGCAGCACTGTGACGGAGGAGCAACTGGTGGCCTGGCGGCGGCGGTTTAAAATCCCGGCGGCGGTGCAGATGTTTCTCCTAAATCCCGAGGTGAGGCCTCATCTTCCGCCCATGGGTTGCACGTCGGTGTATTACCTTTCTCTTTTGGCGGGGCTGAGGTTTTTGCTTCCGTTGTCCTTCTCCCGTTGGTTGAGGCGGCGGGGTCTTTCTCTGGCCCAAATTCATCCCAATTCTTGGGCTCGGGTGGTGGGCCTTTTCATCCTCTTCCACCTACATGGTTAGCCCGAGCCCAGCTTTGAGGAGTTCAACAGTCTCTTCTTGTGGAGATCGTTCGGTAGATCCGGCTCGGGCTGGTTTTATCTTACAGCTCGGCATGCCATGCACAAGGAGGTAGTGGATGTGTCGGAGACCATCCACAGTTGGAAGGAGCAGTGGTTTTCCGTCGGGGGATCTTGGAGGAGCTCGGTGGATGAGTTTGAGCCTGGCGTCATAGACGCGGAGGTTCTGACCCCCTGCACTTTATTGCAAAAATACGTAAGTGTTGTGTTTTCTTATCCTGTTCCTTTTTTGTTGAACGCTCATCATTCGCTTTCTATGCAGAACGCATCCCGGCGTAGGAAATGTAACACCGCCATATCAAACCGGGAATATTACACGCCGCAGACCCTCTCCGTGAGGATCCACCAGGCTAGACATCAAAACAACACATTACATTACATACCGACGAATCAAAATAACGGACCAATAGACCGATTTGGTCTTTCGCCACTGACTTACAAATCAAAATACATAAACTCATCCAGACTCATACCCACACAAGGGTAAAATACTTGCAACAACTGAAGACAGCGGAAAAGACAATACAATGGACTCCGACTAACTGAACCCAAAACTGGCCTTCGTGTGATTAGTATCATTCGTCTTTCTTCATCCCTCGTGCCGATCCTGTGTCTTGCTCCCGAAAACCTCGCATGTACCTGGACACAATACAGATATCCACCCCCCGATTACTCGGGGGTTAGCAAAACTCCACTGTTTCGCTAGTGCAAGTATAAAGTGCAAATACGAGCCATACACAACACATTCCGAGAATATAACGAAAGACTTCCCGAGATATATTTAGTTAAAAATAGTTCAAGTCTTGAAAGCAGAAACGAAGCAAGTAAGCATTTTGAAAACATTTCCAAATCTCGGGAGTTTTGAAAACATCAAAAATTGAAAATGTTCTTAATTCCTCGAAAGCCATTTAGGGTCACAGCCCCAAAGTTCATTTTTCAAAATACAAATCCGTTTAACAAAACACGGGGTCCACGACCCAACCATTCCGGTCACAAAACACAGGGTCCACGACCCGATCATCCACTTCAATTCACTTACAAGGACACATTACACATAACACATTAATCCTATGCCATTCTAGCCAAGCACCAAGACTCGATATATAATGTCTCTCGACCCCAAGCACAAAGCATTGTGATACTCCGGACAATATCACAATTAACGAAAACATCAACGTCAATATCACAGCAACCACACTTGGTAACCCGTGGCCGTACCCATTAGTATCGGGCCCCAGAGGCCCCGTCGGACCGTCCCCAGGTGGGAAACCACTTCCGCGGCCGTACCCATTAGTATCGGCCCCAGAGGTCCCGTCGAACCGTCCCCAGGTGGAAGAGCATCAACACACGCACCCAAGTCCACTTCCGTGGCCGTACCCATTACTATCGGCCCCCAGAGGCCACATGCCATCCCCAGGTGGAAGAGTAACAACTCACAGATTACAAAACCACAACTCTCAAAGGTCAAACACACAAAATATATATAGTCGAGGTACCTTGCTAGAATGGCCACATTATCCAACACGTTCTCACGACCCAGAACTATAACAATTCACAAGGGATTACAAGATCTCAACAGCACCGAACGACACAACCAATATCACTCGAACTCTCATATTCATCCATAACCACGTGACTCCAAGCACATAATTTCACAAGAGAATTACACTGTACATTTACCGACGCCATAATCATACATAATGACGTCACACGAAAGTAAGGTGATCCTATACTCGTCACTAACCCACATATCCAACTAAGCATATTAATTCCCGACACACACGGTTCACCTTTACGAAAAGCATGATGGTAAATATACCGATTCTTTTGAAAAATGGTTATTAATATTTATTTAGCACATATCGACGATTAACAACCATAATTTCCACAAAACACGTAATGTATGGGCAAGATACTTGCCTCGATAATCGATACCGGACACTCCTACAATCACGGCTCAGTCGGGACACCTCGAACACCTACGATTCCCCGGCGAAGGAAAAGAATACACCCACGATCGAGAAGCTTGAAGAAAACGATTTAACGGAAGGGTTCCGACTCGAGTTCTTCACAAGAATTCGACCCTAACAACATATAATCAATAAATCATCGATCATACGAGGAAGAATAATCGTAAAACGCCCGAAAACCCCTCTATGACATTTTACCGGACACTTACAAGGCATCGATCAAGAACTCGACCAAATTGACGAATCGATACGATCCAACCATGGAATAATAAAGAAAATGATATAATATATCTAAATTATCATCAATCCATCAAAATCCTAAGTTAAATCGGATTAATCGGACGAAAACAACCAAAACCCCCAAATTCCCCAAAACTAGATTTCTAGGAAATCTGACCTGATTCGGTAGATCGGAGGATGTTATAGGACGGATGATTGACGATATGAACCTCCAAACTTCATGGATATGTTGTTAAACAACATGGCTTCAAGCTTAGAACACGCCCAGCTGCGTAAGAGGAGAAGAAGAAGGTGAAAAATGGCAAGAAAAACGTCTGCAGGGCCTTTTATAGGGGTTGACTGCCCTGCCGGACACGGCCCGTGCCGATCGGCACGGTCGTGTCGCACAGCTGGCCGACAGGGACTCGACCGTGTCCTGCTTGACACGGTCGCGGCGCGGAGGGCCTTCCGATAGTGACCCGTCCGACAGCGACTCGGCATGACTCGACCGTGTCCTGGAACACGGTCGGGCGTGTCAGCGATCGGCTCGCTTATCCTAAGAGTTTGGCACGGGCCGTGTCGGACGACACGGTCGGGTCCTGAGGCGAGACTCCGGCATTTCCGGACGAAATGCACGCAGGCCGTGTCGACGACACGGCCGAGTTCGGCCGTGATGATCGGCTAATAACGAGCGGGTGAGCTAAAACGACCATAACTCTCTCGTCCGGACTCCGATTGACTCACCGTTTGAACCATTGGAAAGCTAACTCGATGCTCTATAATATTGCAAAGATTTAGAATTTTTGGAGTTACCAAAAATTAGTGGTGACTTTACAAAGTCGAACTCCCACGTGAAAAAGTCGATTAAGGACACGGAACTCAACAAAACGACACTGAAACGAACTCGGATGGCAAAAAGTGCAGAATTAATCATTCTCGGAATGACGAAACGGTCATGATAGAGTTGTCAAAACGAACTTCCTCCGAAAAAAGAAAATTACCGAAATTCGAAATTACGGATATTACAGGAAACATCCTCCGAGTTTGACAACCGGATTGAACAGCTTCTGGATCTTCCCGCTGAGCAGAGGAAGTCGCATCTTTTAGTTACTGAAGAAAATCTCTGGGCGGCCAGCCTTCGATCCATCGCCGAGTATCATGTCTTCCTCATGTGATTTTTTTTTAATCTTTCTTCCTTTTCCAGTCCCGAGGGTCAAGGTTTCATTTGGAAGGAAGGAAACACCTGCGCAACGCGTGGCGAGATTAGACGCCAAGGCCGCCGAGCAGAGGGCGCGCGCGGGCAAGTGAAAAAAGGGCGAGACCGAGCCTGAGGGCAGCGTGACCAAGGCGGAGGCTCAGCCCGCTCCTGAAGTCCCTATATCCGTGCCGAGTCCTGTCCGGATGGGCCGTGCGACTGGAAAGGAGGCCTTAGTCGATTTAGAGTGGCATTACCTTCCGGTTAATAAGGACCGGGAGGACCCTTGCGCTCAGATGAAGGGGCGGCGACCGCTCTGGTTCCTCGAGTATGTCCGTGCGGCTACCCCAACTGCCGAGATGCTCGATCGGGTCCCTCCGGTGGTGGCAGAGTCCAGCCACATCCCTATTCGGGGCTGGACACCCAAGCTAGAGCTGGTGACTAATGACATGGATCCGGCTGAGCAGATCTAATTTGGAAATGCTCTGCTCGGCCGTGCATTGGGCACTTATGTGAAGGCCACCGGGGAGTTCAAGGCCCTGGTTGAGAAGCACAAGAAGGTGGCGACCGAGCTTCAAACCCTCCGGGAGGAAGACCATCCCTGTCTTTCCATGATCAAGTCCTTAGAGGAGGAAATAGCCTCCATGAAGAGTGACATGGAGATTTTGGAGAGCCGAGCCATCGAGGTCGATATGTGGAAGGTGCGAGCCAGGGAGATGACCGCAGCGGCCGAGCTAGCGCATAAGTGGTGTCTGGAGACCAGGACAGAGCACGAGGCTTATCTGAAGGAAACCATTGCTCAGATTGAACATATGACCGAGCGGGTTGGTGTCTGTGAAGCCGAGGGCTATGCCAAGGGTCTGGCTGATGGGGCGGCTGCCTTTAAGAAGACGCCCGAGTTCGAGGAGCTGATCAACCTGAACTATGTCTCCACCTGCTGCGAGATATTAGATCTTATGAAGGAAGGGAAGACAGTTGAGGAGGTCCATGCCTATATAGAGTCTCAGACGGCCGACCTGCAGGTTGAGTCTCTTGAAGCTGATTAGCTGAAGGCCGTTGAGGCTGCTAGAGGTCTAGGATCGGCTCCCCCTGGTGAAGGTGAAGGACAGTCCTTCCAAGCGGCTGGCCGGGATGGCGGAGCCGAGTAGTTTTTTATCTTGTTTCATGTATGGCCTGCGTACCAGTCTTTCTTTTTCTTTGTTTTTTGCATGTACTTTGTAAATGTTTCCTTGAATTAATAAAATCTTCTTTATAGCATCAGTTTCACTGCTTTCTTCTGGATGTTCGGGCCGAGTTGGTTCGACCGTTGTCTTTTTTTCTTGTTCATTTACTTTTGGTTGTGCCGAGGGGAGCTCGGACTTTCATAGTGCTGAGTCGAGCTCGATCTTATAGTGCCGGATGAGCCGGTCTTATGAGGTGCCGAGGCAAGCTCGGTCTTATAGTGCCGGATGAGTCGGTCTTATGAGGTGCCGAGGCAAGCTCGGTCTTATAATGCTGGATGAGCCGGTCATTCGAGGTGCCGAGTCAGGCTCGGTCTTATAGTGCCGGAGGAGCCGATCATTCGAGGTGCCGAGTCAGGCTCGGTCTTATAGTGCCAGAGGAGCCGGTTATTCGAGGTGCCGAGTCAGGCTCGGTCTTATAGTGCCGGAGGAGCCGGTCATTCGAGGTGTCGAGTCTGACTCGGTCTTATAGTGTCGGAGGAGCCGATCATTCGAGGTGCCGAGTCAGGCTCGGTCTTCTATAGTGCCAAAGCTAAGAATGGAATAAAGTCAAATTTTATTGATAATATCTTTTTAAATACATAGCATTCCACATATGAGTTAATCCCTGGCCGTTCAGATATTCTAGGCGGTAGGCTCCGTTCTGAAGGATTTCACTAATCTTGTATGGTCCTTCCCACTTGGGCTTAAGTGGTCCAGGATCCGGTCCAAATACCCATTTAAGAACGAGGTCTCCGACCTGGAAACTTCTATGGTGAACCTTGGAGTTGTAATATTTTTCACGTCTTCTTTTATAGATGGCGTTCCGCATTTCTGGTTGGGTTCGTTTTTCGGCGATGAGGTTCAGACTCACTTGGAGGGCCAAGTCGTTATCTTGTTCTTCGAAATGGGTTACCCGATAGGTAGGTGCCCCAATTTCGATCGGGATGACTGCCTCAGTACCGAAAGCTAAGGAGAAAGGTGTTTCTCCAGTGGCGGACCGATGCGTTGTTCTATAAGCCCAAAAGGCTCCAGAGAGTTCTTCGGGCCAGGAATCTTTGAGTTCTTCGAGGCGGGTCTTGAGGTGCTACTTTATAATTTTGTTGACAGCCTCGACCTGTCCGTTGGATTGCGGATAGTACGGTGAGGAAAAGTTGTTTCGTATGTGGAGGCCGTCGCAGAAGGCCGAAATTTCTTATTGTCAAATTGTTTGGCATTATCGGAGACAATGGACTTAGGGATCCCGAACCGTCAGATGAGTGACTTCCAAATAAAATCGACTATTTTTTGCTCGGTTGTCCGTGCCATAGGCTCGGCCTCGACCCATTTTGTGAAATAATCAACTGCGACGATGCGTGTTGTACTCCTCCCCGTCCTTTAGGTAAGGGGCTGATCAGATCAATCCCCCACTTGGCGAATGACCACGTGCAATAAACGGAAGTGAGGGTTTCTAGCGTGGATCGGATCTGAGGAGCGAAGATTTGGCATCGGATGCACTTCCGCACGAGCGCGATGGCGTCTTTTTTAAGATTCGGTCAGTAATATCCTTGCCGGATCAATTTATATGCTAGTGCCTGGCCACCGTAATGGTTGCCGCATGTACCCTCGTGCACCTCTCTGAGGGCGTACCTCTGCTTCCGACTCGGATAGGCATTTCAGCAATGGAACCAAATACTTTCTCTTGTATAAATCCCATCCACGATGGTGAACCGGGCGGACTGAGTTCAAAGTGATCATGCCTGGGCTCGGTCCTCGGGTAAAACGCCGCTCTGAAGATATCGGATTATAGGCTGCATCCATCATTGCGGTTTCGATTGTTTGGCTGCCTGGACTTCGGCCATTTCTAGGGCTGATGGCGCATGGTATCCTATGCTGACATCGTCCATATGTTCGGCTTCGGAGCTGGATGCGAGTTTGGCCAAGGAGTCGGCTTGGATGTTCTCGGTTCGGGGATGTGTTGTATAGTTCCCCGAAAATCTTGCAGCCGGATCCGCGCCAGGTGGAGGTACTTAACCAGTTTGGGCTTCTTGGACTCGTATTCGCACTTAATTTGGTTTACTACCAATTTAGAATCACTTAAGACAGCGAGGCGAGCAAGACTGAGGGAGGTCGCCATTTCCAGATCGGCCAGGAGGGCTACATATTCTGCTTCATTGTTAGTGGCCGGAAAACCTAGGCGAATGGCCGAGCAGAACAAACGTTGATCGAGACTGACGAGGACTATTCCTTCGCCTACCCGGTCGGCAATTGACGACCCATCTACATAGAGCGACCACTCATCTGATCGGTCATTCCCTTGTATGATCGCTGGCGTGAACTCCGCGATGAAATCTGCATGGCCTGACCTTTTATGACAGTGCGCGATTCAAAAGTTAAGTCAAACTGTTCGAGCTCGACGCCCATTTGATCATCCGACCGGATACGTCGGGTCGGTGCATTACTTGTTTTAAGGGGTAGTTTGTTAAGACAACTACCGGATGTTCCAGAAAGTAGGGTCTTGACTTTCGGGACGCCATTATGAGCGCATAGGCCAGCTTTTCCATCCGGGCGTATCTGTGCTCGGCATCATGAAGGGCCTGACTAACATAATAGACCAGATGTTGAACCACATTTTTCGTCCGGATAAGAGCAGCATTGATTGCGGAGTCGGACACCGCTAGATACAAGTTGAGAGGTTCTCCTCGGGCCGGTCGTTGCAGGATTGGTGCTTCTGCCAAGACTTCCTTCATGACCTCAAAGGCTTTTTGGCAAGGGTCGGTCCACTGAAAATCTTTGTTCTTTTTTATTGCCTCAAAGAAAGGTTTGTATTTATCGGTTGAGCGAGAGATAAAGCCACTTACTGCGGCTAGTCGGCCAGTTAGGCTCTGCACTTTTTTGACCGAATTTGGTGGAACAAGTTCGGTCACTGTCCTGATTTTATCGGGGTTGGCTTCAATCCCTCTTTGGCTTACCATATAGCCTAGGAATTTTCCGGAGCCTACCCCAAATGAACATTTCTTTGGATTTAAGTTCATCTTGTACTCTCGCAAAATCGCAAATATTTTATTGAGGTCATTTACATGGTCGACCGAATGCAAAGATTTCACTAGCATATCATCTACATACACCTCCATCGTATGACCTATCAAGCTACTGAACATTTTATTTACCAGGCGTTGATAGGTTGCGCCGACGTTTTTGAGCCCGAAAGGCATCATTCGGTAGCAATATAGGTCGCGGGCTGAGTAGAAGGAGGTGTTTTCTTCATCAGTGGGATGCATCTGTATCTGATTGTATCCGGAGTATGCATCCATAAAACTCATCAACTCATGCCCGGTCGTTGCGTCCACCATATAGTCGATGTCGGGCAGGGGATAACTATCTTTCAGGCAGGCTCTATTTAGATCAGAGAAGTCAATGCAGAGCCTCCACAACCCGGTCGGCTTTTTCACCAGGACTGGGTTGGCCACCCAGGTCGGGTATCTGGCTTCCCAGATGAACATGTTGTCGATCAGATTCCCCACTTCCTCTTCTAGCCCCTTCTGCCGTTCAGGCCCCATTTTCCTCCGCTTCTGAATAACCGACCTTGAATTGGGGTCGATATTCAGTCGGTGGCACGCGAATTCCGGGTCAACCCCAGGCATGTCCGAATGGGTCCATGCAAAGACGTCCAAATTCTATCTCAGGTGGAAGATTAACTCGGAGCGGATCGCCTCTTGGAGATTTTGGTCGATCCTAAGCTGTCGGACGGGGTTAGATGTGTCCATGTCGACCTGGTCCAGCTCTTCTGTCAGCTCAACATGGCGAATTTTCCTTTTCGGATTCTGGTATCGCGGGTCGACAGGATCCTACTCCAGGATCGACTCTTTCCCTGGACTGCGGCCTCGGTCCGCATCCTGGTCAATTTCCATTTCGAGGGCTTGAGCGGTCCCGGAACCTTCGGCCTCCTGTTCGAGCCAGGCATCTTCTTCCAGCTGTCCGGATCTGGTGGCTCCCATTTCATTCGGTGTGCTTCCCGGGGTGCCCTCTGCGGCGTTTATTTCGCGAGCCTGGATGCTGAGATTGAATTCCCGGGCGGACCGTTGTTCTCCTCTATGTATCCCGATGCCGTCCGGGGTGGGGAACTTCATGCACAGGTGATAAGTGGAATGAGTGGCCCTCAGCCATGACATCACAGGTCGGCCTATGATGGCGTTGTAGTCGTTGTGCACGTCGATGATCTTAAACATAATGATCATCGTTCTCTTGATCGACCCCTGACCAAACTCCACGGTGAGGTCGATTTCTCCCAATGGTGAGATGCGGCAGTTGGCAAACCCCCTGATGTCCTCGTTGCAGGGTCTGACATAGGATTGGTCTACCTTCATCTTGTGAAGGGTATGAAGGTAGATGATGCTGGCATAGGCCCCTGAGTCTACCAACACTCTGTGTACCCGGATCCCCATTATGGGCAGCGTGATGATAAGGGCGTCGGAATGGGGATGATCTAAACCATCTGCATCCGAATCCCCAAAAATGACTGCCAACTAGGGGTTTTTGGGGGTTTCTTCGGCCACTGATAGAAATCCCTGGGGAGCGCTCTGTCCGCCGATAAGAGGTGGTGGCCTCTCGAATGGAGGCCTTCTTCTGCCGCTTTGATCGATGATCGTCGCCCTCGGCCATTCCCATGATAGTGAGAATTTCCCGGGGAGACTTAGGGGTGGAGGCACCCGATCGCTTTTGGCTCTTGCCAGGTCGGCCCGATCCTGGCAATCCCGGGGTGGATTCCGGGTAAATCGCCTCAAGCTGGTATCATCGCATACCGCAATCAGGGCGGCGACGAGGTCCCGGCACTGCTCGGTGTTATGGCCCGCCGATTCGTGGTATTTACAAAAGCGGGTCTGGTCCATATCCTTTTGATCTTTGTAGATTGGTCGAGGAATCGGGAGCAAATTCTTGTCTTTTATCTGATCAAATATGGTCGCGGCCCCGACAGAGTATATTTCGGTAAAGCTGGCCATGAGCTCGGGCCTACGCTTCCGATAGTTCTAGGTTGATGGGGCTGTCGAAGAGGAGGCAGGGGCCTTATCTCCCGGTGGGGTTCTTGGCAGGCCTCTCCATAGTCATGCCTGTCTTCTTTCTTTTTGTACGACCCTTTCTGGTCGGAGAGCATGACTAGAACTGGTGCCGGCATAGCTTCCTCGGCAGCAATATGGAGCTGGCGCGCTCCGAGAATTCTTGATAGATGTGGGGAACATTCTGGCACACCGTCCAGCGGAAAAAAGAATTTTTAAGGAGGCCGGCCTGAGCAATAATGGCCAGCGCGTCGTCTGACATGGGTTCCGTCTTCAATATCCATTTATTAAAACGAGATATATAATCCTTAAGACACTCGTTGGGCCCCTGTACGACGGAGGTGATGGAGGATCGCAGGGTGACTCGCACTAGAGACCCCATGCAATGGGATCGGAACGTCGCCAAGCTAAGCCCATGTCTGGATGGAATGGGGGGCAGCGTTCGATACCATCTTTGGGCCCTTTCCCCCAAAGTCAAGGAGAACATCCGGCATCGAAATGCGTCTTGAGACCCATGCAGGTCCATCGAGGAGTTGTAATGTCCGAGATGAGCATTGGGGTCGGTATCCCCGTTGTATGGCGGAATCTGAGGGATCTTAAACTTCTTCGAGAGGGGTTCCGCCAAAACACTGGGGGCAAGGGGGCTCTCCTGGCTGTTGAGCCATTCCGAATTTTGGGATGGCTGGAGTTGTTTGTTTTCAAGCTCCGTAAGGCGTTTTTTGAGGAACTCGATTTCACTCGAGTTGTCGCCTTGAGTTTGAGGTAGTGCTTGCGTCGGGATTGGGTATCGGCGGGAGCCTTTTCTTCTTTATGGCTTTGACTTTGAGTAGTGGGAGGTGGCGCCATTTTTTCAACTTTCTTCCTGTAACACCCCCAAAACCGTATGGGAATATTACACGCCGTAGACCCTCTCCACAAGGATCTACCAGGCTAAACATCCATAAACAACCAAATGCTTGCCCGGTCAGGGTCAAACAATATAATAATACAGACCGTTAAGGTCACTTACACATAAACACACAGACCGATGAAGTCACACAACTCTATCAACAGAACTGACTAACATCATTACCCACACAGGGGTCGAAACACAATACAACGGAAGACTGAATCAACTCTAATAATATAACCAAACTCTACCAACTCTCGACTCTTGATTAGTATCGCAGCTCGTCATCCCCTTGTGCCAATCCTGTGACTGCTCCCCTGAACCTGCATGTACCTGGACGCAGAACAGACATCCACCCCCCGATTACTCGGGGGTTCGTAAAACTCCACTGTTTTACTAGTGCAAGTATAAAACGATACGAAATGCAACAAGTAAATAGCAACTACGAATTTAGTATGGAAATCAATTATCAAATATTTCCGAGAAGTTTTATTAATTTTGAACTCAAGCAAGAGATATTTGAAAAGGAACACATCATCTCGGGGATTTTTAAAGCAGAAATTCTTTTGGACCTCGAGTCCCAATTTACAAAGCCTTTTCGAAAACATTAGGGCCTTAGCCCGATTCTCTTTTCAAAACACAATAGACGAGATATCATTATGGGTCCGAGACCCGTATTTAAAATGTTATCCAAACAATCACTGCTATACGACCGTTGTTCGTACACATCATATACCGAACTCCGGAGGCCTCGACGGACCTTACCCGGACCACACACTCTGTTCGTACACATCATATACCGAACTCCGGAGGCCTCGAAGGACCTTACCCGGACCACACACTCTGTTCGTACACATCATGCACCGAACTCCGGAGGCCTCGACGGACCTTACCCGACCACATACATCGTTCGTACACATCATGTACCGAACCCCAGAGGCCTCGTCAGACCCTACCTGGATCACACACCTTGATCGTACACATCATGTACCGAACTCCAGAGGCCTCGTCAGACCCTACCTGGAACACACACACACACACCTCGACACGACACAATTCATAATCATCAAATGTCAAGCCATTCCACATTACACCGAAATGCATAATCATGTATGTAAATCAAAACAACACAAATATCATAATCATCACAACAACTCAACAATGAACAATCACGCCCGGCACAACTTAGATGATTTACACATCCAACACAATGCCACGATGTTAACTAGGTGATGGTATTATCGCTATAATCAATCATTCACGAAACTCAATTCATACGAAACATATTCACGAAAGTAAACCAATGCATCACAACCCTAACTCGACGTCCCTATTCACAAGACACAATTCGTATAGTAAAATATTTGTCTTAATAACCGCTACCGAATACTCCGAAGAACACGATTCGACCGGGAAGCTCGGACCCCGAAGAAGACAACGAACGGAAGGGTTCCGACTTGAGTTCTTCACAAGAATTTCGTCCCTAAGTCATGCCAATGATAAATCAACAATCGTACGATGGATAATAATCATACAACGCCCAATCCCCCCTCTAAGACCTTTTGTCGGACACCTTCAAGGCGTTGACTAAGAACTCGACCAAAACAACGAATCGAAACGATCCAACCATGGAATAACAAGGGAAATGATAGAATACATCTAAATAATCATCAATACATCACAAATCTAAGTTATTAGGGTTAAATCGGACAAAACGAATAAAAACCCTCAAATCCAACAAAATATTCAAAGTGTTCTTGAATAATTCTTCAATAATCCAATGAATAATCAAACATATCCATAATCATGTGTATATCACTTCATACAACATGATCTTAACATCCAAAACATCATATCTCAAAACAAAATCGAAATCCAAGATGGTTGATGAATATTACCTTTGAAGATCCAAGTACTTTAATTCGATGTAATCGCGTTAGATCCACAATCCGAGCTTCACGATCGAAAGGAGATGAAGAAAAACCAAGTATTCAAGTGATAGATGAAGAAAATTCTCTCCCTCAAGCCTCTCTCTCGGAACAAGGTGGATGAAATGAAAAAAAAATGAGTTGAACTCGCTGAAAAAACGCAATTATAGCGCTGACTTCTCTGTGTGCCGCGGCCCAGCAGAAGTGTGCCGCGGCACAGGGCCAAAACTGCACCCAGTGATCGGCAGCGTGCCGCGGCCCGGACGAGTGTGTCGCGGCCTTGCCGGCGTGTGCCGCGGCTCACGATACAGAGGGGTTGGCCGATAATTGAAACATGAGTGTGCCGCGGCCCGGACGGGTGTGCCGCGGCAGCGACTCGGCAGTGTGCCGCTGCCCTACCGGCATGTGCCGCGGCTCACGGTAGAGGCTGCTCGGCCAAAACTGGAAAATGAGTGTCTGAGCTATTTCGACCATAACTCTCTCGTCTGGACTCCGATTGACTCACCGTTTGAACCATAGAAAGCTATCTTGATGCTCTATAATATTGAGAAGATCCAAAATCTTTGAAGTTTCCAAGAATTTATGGTGATTTTACAAAGTCGAACTCATACTTGGAAAAGTCGTTTAATAACACTGAACTCAAGAAAACGACACCGAAACCCGAACCTGAATACGAATCGAAGCTACGGTTACGAAGTACTCGCAAAGACGAATCTAAGAGCTAAGAGAACACACAATTCCGACCACCCGAAGGCTCGAAATTCGACAAACAAAGTAATTACCCCAAACTTTGGGAAATTACGAAAACGGCCCAAAACGTCCGACGTCAAAACAGAAACAATTCAAGATAACAGAAAACGAGAATACTGGATATTACACTCTATCATACAAAAAATAAATTTCGTCCCGAAACTTAAATTAAGGTTATCACAATGATACGAAACAAAATATAACGACACATAATAAAATACCATGTTCATGACCCCGCGGTCCGCTGTCACGCCTCTGTATGTTCAACAACTATGCAGGAACTTATTCAAAAAAGAGTATCATTTAACAAGTTCCAAACGTAAAAACATCACAAGATACCTCTCTACACGAGAAACAATCCGCGCAACTAGTACCAAAAACACTATCACTGGACATCACTGTGCCCTCCGGAAGTAGGAATGGTACTCCAGTCCCTTATCATCTCGGCAATAATCTCGCAGTACTGAACTCGATGCCCCTGTGTCCACAATTATAACAAGCCACTGGCGGTTTCTTACAATGTGCGCGTTCATGGCCTAGAACGTTACAGTTGAAACACCTAGGAGCATTACCAGAACTCAAAGACACCGGCTTGGGTCCTTTGGATTCTCTAGCTGACCGAGAAGGTTCCATACTCGGCTGATACGAGGGTTGAGGCGTGGGAATCCCAATTCCCTTACTTCCCGATGCGTCAACGGAGATCTTCTGCTTCTTCGCTACTGATACGGACTCGGTAGACATTATAGCCATTTCAAATGCTAAGGCTCGATCTTGATATTCCTTCAGAGTTGTACACCTAAAAGGGGCCATACACTGCCGAACCTGAGGTTTCATACGCATATCAAAGTAACGAACCTTATTTGTCTCACTTCGCACTTGATCTCGAACGTAACACAGCTGTCGATTGTAATCGAATATTGCTTGAGATATAGACACATCTCGGGGCGTAGCCGATAAGAACTCAACAATTCTACGTTCCTTAACAGGCAGCGGACAATACTCGGCCTCCATAGCAGTCTTGAATTCGGCCCAAGTAGCTGTACGATCACTAGGCGCTACGGCCTCCCACCAGTGTGTCGTTTCCCTGTCAAGCAGGTATTGGGCGATGGGTACTCTTCTCTCATCGGGGCAAGCTACAGCATCAAATGTCCTGTCCAACTGGAAGAGCTAGTCCACCCAGCCTAACGAATCCGAAGAACCTACGAAACGGGGCGGGTGCATTCTCATCACAACTCGTAACCACTTACTAGCTCCGTTATCCTCATCCGGAATCCCGTCACGATTATGCAGTCGATTCACATGCGCGGTAGTCGACCACCTGACGAAGGATCGTGGCGGCGCCAATGTCAACCCTACGACCACGTCCTCGGCCTCGACCTCTCGGCATACTGAACGGACGATCAATCAGAATAACACAACCAACTAAACATCACAACGTCAACGCAGGACGATAAATAGCAGCACGGTATAACATCAACCCCAAGTCATTACACACGTGCATGAACTAACACTGTAATTTTAGAACTTCATTCAAAAATAATTCACAGAGTCACATTAACAGAGATGTTTGGATTTTATCAAATCAAACACGGTCAAAACCACACACGTATCGTAGGGACCACACATTAGCAACGAAATAAATATTTTTGGGGTATTATTCAAATGATAAATTTTAAAATTCTCAAGTTTGAAAAATTTGGTGAAATGAATTTTTTTTGAAAACACATTTAATACCTCGGTCGTTGAATCAAAACCATGTATCTCAACATTTAGAAAACACTGAAACATTCTCCGGCGAGCACAACAACACCACAAACTTATCACAACCACTTAGCCCCAACACGTGGACATATGAAGTTCAAAATTCCGAAAACCAAAAATCGTTCTGCAAAATAAAAATTTTCCAAAATCCTTTAGTTCATAACCAAAACGACGGTAATATTTTACAATGTCTGAAGTACTTCAAAACACATTTTTCAAATACCGTCTGATTGTGTCATTTGAAAATACACGGCCCATTAGTCAAAATTTAACAAATTTAAAAAAAAAATCCACATAGACCGTGGTTTGACCGCACCACCAAAATATTTTTCCAAAAATCGATTTTTACAAAAATTCTCAAACTGTAAACTCCTTCAGAAAACATTCTCAAACTTACTCATAGCGGACACAAATTACAACATTCCAAAAACAGTCGAATTTAAAACCACATACTCAAATGGCAACCAGGGTCGCCAATTCAATCAAATGCATCTCGTGGTATCAAGTTTAAGCACACAGCAAAATCATTCATCGGAGTTTCCCACAAACTCTACCATCGGTATCTTTTCGAAACCCATCAAGGTTTACAACTTTCACGACATACCACCCCACCCGGTGGTTCAAAGATAAAACAATAACGTGTCCAGTTCTATACACACACTATGTGTCACGAATATTAAACACAACTATATTACACAATACTATGTAAATAAAATTATGCTCCGCAATTAACTCACTAAGATAAAATCGAGATACACAGGTATTACGCATAAAAGAGGAGACTTACATCCACAGGTCGCACGGAGGTGACGGTCGCCCACGATACTAATCTCATCCGACAACATAACCGACACGTTGTGACTACGCACAACTCAACTTGTCACCTGACGACTCGAACGACATGACAACACATTACTCGACAAATCACGACCTGACACGACCCGACCGCCTATGTTTCCGCAACCTAAGCTCCGATACCATAAATGTAACACACCCAAAACCGTATGGGAATATTACACGCCGTAGACCCTCTCCACAAGGATCTACCAGGCTAAACATCCATAAACAACCAAATGCTTGCCCGGCCAGGGTCAAACAATATAATAATACAGACCGTTAAGGTCACTTACACATAAACACACAGACCGATGAAGTCATACAACTCTATCAACAGAACTGACTAACATCATTACCCACACAGGGGTCGAAACACAATACAGCGGAAGACTGAATCAACTCTAATAATATAACCAAACTCTACCAACTCTCGACTCTTGATTAGTATCGCAGCTCGTCATCCCCTTGTGCCAATCCTGTGACTGCTCCCCTGAACCTGCATGTACCTGGACGTAGAACAGACATCCACCCCCGATTACTCGGGGGTTAGTAAAACTCCACTGTTTTACTAGTGCAAGTATAAAACGATACGAAATGCAACAAGTAAATAGCAACTACGAATTTAATATGGAAATCAATTATCAAATATTTCCGAGAAGTTTTATTAATTTTGAACTCAAGCAAGAGATATTTGAAAAGGAACACATCATCTCGGGGATTTTTAAAGCAGAAATTCTTTTGGACCTCGAGTCCCAATTTACAAAGCCTTTTCGAAAACATTAGGGCCTTAGCCCGATTCTCTTTTCAAAACACAATAGATGAGATATCATTATGGGTCCGAGACCCGTATTTAAAATGTTATCCAAACAATCACTGCTATACGACCGTTGTTCGTACACATCATGTACCGAACTCCGGAGGCCTCGACGGACCTTACCCGGACCACACACTCTGTTCGTACACATCATATACCGAACTCCGGAGGCCTCGACGGACCTTACCCGGACCACACACTCTGTTCGTACACATCATATACCGAACTCCGGAGGCCTCTACGGACCTTACCCGACCACATACATCGTTCGTACACATCATGTACCGAACCCCAGAGTCCTCGTCAGGCCCTACCTGGATCACACACCTTGTTTGTACACATCATGTACCGAACTCCAGAGGCCTTGTCAGACCCTACCTGGAACACACACACACACACACGTCGACACGACACAATTCATAATCATCAAATGTCAAGCCATTCCACATTACACCGAAATGCATAATCATGTATGTAAATCAAAACAACACAAATATCATAATCATCACAATAACTCAACAATGAACAATCACGCCCGGCACAACTTAGATGATTTGCACATCCAATACAATTCCACGATGTTAACTAGGTGATGGTATTATCGCTACCATCAATCATTCATGAAATTCAATTCATACGAAACATATTCACGAAAGTAAACCAATGCATCACAACCCTAACTCGACGTCCCTATTCACAAGACACAATTCGTATAGTAAAATATTTGTCTTAATAACCGCTACCGAATACTCCGAAGAACACGATTCGACCGGGAAGCTCGGACCCCGAAGAAGACAATGAACGGAAGGGTTCCGACTCGAGTTCTTCACAAGAATTTCGTCCCTAAGTCATGCCAATGATAAATCAACAATCGTACGATGGATAATAATCATACAACGCCCAATCCCCCCTCTAAGACCTTTTGTCGGACACCTTCGAGGCGTTGACTAAGAACTCGACCAAAACAACGAATCGAAACGATCCAACCATGGAATAACAAGGGAAATGATAGAATACATCTAAATAATCATCAATACATCACAAATCTAAGTTATTACGGTTAAATCGGACAGAACGAACAAAAACCCCCAAATCCAACAAAATATTCAAAGTGTACTTGAATAATTCTTCAATAATCCAATGAATAATCAAACATATCCATAATCATGTGTATATCACTTCATACAACATGATCTTAACATCCAAAACATCATATCTCAAAACAAAATCGAAATCCAAGATGGTTGATGAATATTACCTTTGAAGATCCAAGTACTTTAATTCGATGTAATCGCGTTAGATCCACAATCCGAGCTTCACGATCGAAAGGAGATGAAGAAAAACCAAGTATTCAAGTGATAGATGAAGAAAATTCTCTCCCTCAAGCCTCTCTCTCGGAACAAGGTGGATGAAATGAAAAAAAATGAGTTGAACTCGCTGAAAAAACGCAATTATTATTGCGATCGCTCTGTGTGCCGCGGCCCAGCAGAAGTGTGCGGCACGAGGCCAAAGCGCCGATGATCGCGGCTTGCCGCGGCCGGACGAGTGTGCCGCGGCGATGACTTCAGCGTGTGCGCGGCCTGCCACGCGTGCGCGGCTCACGGTACAGAGGGGTTGGGCGATAAATGAAAAATTAGTGTGCCGCGGCCCGGACGGGTGTGGCGCGGCAGCGACTTCAGCGGTGTGCAGCGGCCTGCCGGCATGTGCCGCTCACCAGTGCAGCCGCTCGCCAAAACTGGAAAATGAGTGTCTGAGCTATTTCGACCATAACTCTCTCGTCCGGACTCCAATTGACTCACCGTTTGAACCATTGGAAAGCTAACTTGATTCTCTATAATATTGAAAAGATCCAAAATCTTTGGAGTTTTCAAGAATTTATGGTGATTTTACAAAGTCGAACTCATACTTGGAAAAGTCGTTTAATAACACTGAACTCAAGAAAACGACACCGAAACCCGAACCTGAATACGAATCGAAGATACGGTTACGAAGTACTCGCAAAGACGAATCTAAGAGCTAAGATAACACACAATTCCGACCACCCGAAGTCTCGAAATTCGACAACCGAAGTAATTACCCCAAACTCTGGGAAATTACGAAAACGGCCCAAAACGTCTGATGCCAAAACACAAACAATTCAAGATAACAGAAAACGAGAATACTGGATATTACACTTCCCTGTCCCGAGTCGATCGAAAACTGATATGGGGCGAGAAAGCCGACTTTTTCGAGAGGGATGAGAGCTTTCTCCGTCGCTTTCCGCCCCTTCCCCGATGACTCGAGAGACAGTCCTCTTTTTATCCCGTCTAGAGGCAGTTGGATGGGTCGTATGAGACTTTGTCTTCGGGTTTCTGAAGGGTTCTGCCTCTAGTGACCCGCGCCATGAGGGCGGCCACGCCCTGGATGAACGCCGTATGTTTAAAGCATTCCGCCACCTTGCGGAGGTTTTCTTCCTCCGTGGCGGGCTGGGGATTTTTAGAGCTTTCGTGAGACATCTCCGGGGAATGATTTTTTTATCGGAATTCTGGTCTGATCCCCTCCTTCTAGCGCCAATCTGTTGACGGCTGATTTGGTCAATGTCACGTGTGCTGATCTGGACGAATGGATCGAAGCTACGTAGAAAACAATAAAAAAGATGAAATAAATGGGATCACTAAATTTTATTAATGATCATAATTTTGGATAGGGCCGAGCTGGAGTATTTAAGTCGGTCTATCTTTTTTGTTTGCTTCTTACAAGTCTTCTCTTTTTCTCTCTCTTATCTATTTTTTAATAAATTCCAAAAGTCCTTTTTCTTTCTACATTATTTCTATATATAGAGAATTTGGGCCAATAATCGGGCGACAGTTGGAGAATGTTTGGGAATGCTTCCAAACACTTGTCATAGGGAGAGCGCGCCTCAGACACATGACGGCCTCTGGGGACTGCTTTGGGAAGGGGAAGGACAATAAGTATTAACTGTCCCGTGTGCCTGTTCCGCATGTCCTGCCTGCCTGTTCTTCATGCCTATGGCAATACTTATCCGTTGTGGCCGATTCTGGGGTCGGCCCTTGGGTTTCTCGCTGTTCTGATAGGTCATATCACGATTGTGGTTTGGAGTATATTTTCTGGTACCTGGTCGGCCCTTCCGATCTGGTCATCGGGCCGGCCCTGATGTTTCTGCCCGATCTGGCGGGCCTGGGTGAAAATCCGAGTCGTGCCCGGTTGGCTCTTTTTGTCGCTCTGCTCGGCCGGTTTGTCCGAAAGCCGGTTCTCTCCCCTTATGGTCCTCTCCCTCGTGGCAGTTGAGCTGGCTGAGAGTGTTTACGTGGATGCCAGGACGGATGCGCTATCAACACCGCTCATTCCCCAATTATATTAATAGAAAAAGTATATAAATTTGATATAAATATTTATATCAGAATATTAAAAAATATTCCTAAAAAATTATTTACCGAAAAAGATTTCTACAAAGTGGGACGAGTAGTGTATTTGAAAATAGAAAATGTCATCCGTAATAGTTGCCGGTCTATATAAAAGAAAAGGAGAAAATAGTAATTAAGAAGTTTTTTTTCTTTACCAAATAGAGTGAGTGCAAGCAAAAACAATGCTACAGCTAAAAGATTCCTCATCCGAAAAAAGAGAGGAGAGAAATTAAAAAAAAAAAAAAAAAAAAAATCAAAAGTCACTTCTTTGAGTTAAGATTTATAGTAGTATATATTTCAGAAGTGTGAGATTGACAGGCAGATCGATCCCACCGAAATAAATTAAATATTATTTCACCACACACCCCCAATCTATCGTACAAGTTAAGTTACAACCCACACCCAAAATTAACCGCGTCCTCTGTGATATACTATATAAAAAAAAATCAGCTTGGTAATTGCCAGAGAGAGAAAGAGAGAGAGAGAGAGGTGAGGGGTTAAGGTAGGTAGCTAGGGGGAAAAGAAAAAGGAATTTTCTCAGATATGCTTGGTGTTTCGGGGCTCATGGGAAGCTCGGGGGACGGTGCGGCTGACGGCGGAGCTAGTGGCGGCAGCAGCGAGGCTGGCGCCGCCTCCAGCTCGGTTCCCGGCGGTGGTATGGACGAAATCGGCGGCGGAAACCGGTGGCCTAGGCAAGAAACCTTAGCCTTACTCAAAATTCGTTCCGATATGGGTGTTACTTTTAGAGACTCGTGCCTTAAAGGTCCATTATGGGAAGAAGTTTCCAGGTAAATTATTAAATCAAAATTATTATTAGTAATTATACTACTGGTGTATTACTAATAGATTTAGTATTTTTTTTCCTGGATTAAAATTTTCAATAAATGATTGGATTCTAGTATTTCGGTTCATTTCCACATGAATTTTAGCAGGTTTTGTGTGGAATTTTGTGTTCCGGGTTTTCATACTTGCGGTTGGAGTTTGTTTTTGGCACTTTGTTGCTAATTATAGCAAAAAAAAAAAAAAAATTAAAAGTTGAATGAAATAATCATCAATTCTCAATCTGTTTTTTCTCTTTTTTTTTTTTTAGCTTTCTCAGTTTCCTTTTACGTCATCACCGTTTTCAATTTCTAAAAATTATATAACTTTATTATCCAACCGCTTTGACATACTTTTAATTTCCCTATACTTTCATCCCTGCTGTTGCTAATCTCCTGCAGTTGTTACTGTATATATTTTACCAGAAAAATGGCGGAGCTTGGATATCAACGGAGCGCGAAGAAATGCAAAGAGAAATTCGAGAACGTGTACAAGTACCACAAGAGAACCAAAGATGGCCGGGCGTCCAAATCTGACGGGAAAACATATCGTTTCTTCGATCAGCTGGAAGCTCTGGAGAACACTCCTCCGCCGACGCGCGCGGCAGCAACCGCGCCGCCACCAATGCCGCCGAACGCCAGTACCAGCTGTTTGCCAATCCAGCCACCACATTTCACTGTTACATCGACACGGAGTCCGAATCCGGTGAGCATCGCGCCCCCTGCGCAAGTTAGCAACAGTCCGATCGATCTGTCCTCTCCTCACTTCCGACACTCCCAACAGCCGTTTCAGCCTCCGCAGCCACCGGGGGAGGCGGCGGCCACCAACACTTCAATTCCTCCTCCTTCTCCTCCTCAAATTCACACTTTCCAACCGCATTTACCGGTGAATTTTCTCGCGGACTCCACTTCTACGTCGTCAACCTCCTCCGACGAGGATATACAGCGGCGGCGTGGGAGAAAGAGAAAATGGAAGGATTACTTCGAGAGGCTAATGAAGGACGTGATTCACAAACAGGAAGACCTGCAGAGGAAGTTTCTAGACGCGCTCGAGAAACGGGAGCGCGATCGGATGGCGAGAGAGGAAGCCTGGAGAGTGCAGGAAATGGAGAGGGTGAATCGAGAGCACGAGCTTTTGGTCCAGGAGAGATCCATCGCCGCCTCCAAGGATGCCGCCGTGATCGCCTTTCTGCAGAAAGTAACCCAGCAACATAATCTTCAGATACCGATCGGAACTAATATTAATGATGCGCTGCCGCCGCAAGTCCCAATGCAGGCACCGCCGCCTGAAAATCCTCAGCCCCCGGCGGCACCTACGCCGCCGCCGCCACCTCTCGTTCAACCGCTGACTCTCCCGTCTCCACCGAAACCAGTAGCTGCTCCGACAGTACCGATGGTGGCAACACCAATAAAAATCTCACCGGACACTTCAAAAACAGACACCGACGGCGGCGCTGGAGATAATTCGATCTCGGCAAACTCGTCGCGGTGGCCGAAAGCGGAGGTTGAAGCTCTGATCAACCTCCGGAGGAATCTAGATCTCAAGTACCAAGACAACGGGCCGAAAGGACCCCTCTGGGAAGAAATCTCCGCCGCCATGGGGAAGCTAGGCTACAGCCGGAGCTCCAAAAGATGTAAAGAGAAATGGGAGAACATCAACAAGTACTTCAAAAAAGTAAAAGAGAGCAACAAGAAGAGACCCGAGGACTCGAAAACATGCCCTTATTTCCACCAGCTCGACGCCCTGTACAAAGAGAAGGCCAGAAACGACGCCGCGTCATTCAATCCAAATCCAGGTAATTACGCTATGAATCCAGATAACCCAATGGCGGCCATAATGGCCCGGCCCGAGCAGCAATGGCCAATCCCGACCGATCAACAACAACAACAAGAGCGGCAAGATTCAGTAATGCCCGCCCAACAGGATCACGACGACGAAAGTGATAACATCGATCATGATGAGGATGACGATGATGAAGAGGAAGAGGATGAAGGAGGGGGGTTTGAGATAGTGGCGAACAGGCAGGTAGATTGAAAGGTGGTGGTGGTGGTGCTGGTGGTGGACTGTGGTGCCTAGAGAGGGAAGAAGGATGAGAGAGAGAGAGATTTTAAAAAACAACGCGGGGGCAAGTGGAAGTGGTGTCAGAGATGAGGTAAAAACCCGATTGACATTCAATCAGATGGCGGTGAAAATAAAAAAGGTAAAAAAAAATGAAACACAGGCAAAAACACATGGGCAGAGGCCCAGTAAATGTTTTTGTTTAATTTTATGTAAGTTAAATTTTTTGTTATGTTTATGTATTTTGTTTATTATTTTGAAGATAAATAATTAAGGATGGGGTGAAATATAGAGCTTATAAATGGGGCAATATTTGTATATTCCTCTTCTTTTTAACTTTTTTTTTTTAGCTCGGAGTGTAAATGTGAAAGATTTATTTGATTTCATATTTGTGTCACTTTAATTCAATGTGTTAATCTCAATATATCAATAATGGAGTGAGTATACGAGAGGAAACCCTAATTTTAATGAAGCAACCAATAATTGTTTTTTTTTTTTTTTTTGGGAGGGGGAATGGGGGGAATGGACCAATAATTGTTTCTTTAATATACACTAATCTGGTTATTATCTCAAACATGTCAAATTACTTACTGTAATATTGGAAAACTCTTCATTAACTTATAAAATTACACAAACGAGAGCCATCTTTTTAATTATATTAACAGGGGAAAAATGCACAGATGTACCCCGTGTTTTCATAAATCTACACGGATGTACCATGTGTTCTCGTGTTCTTTATAACCTTGCACGGAAGTGCCAAACCGTCCAACATAACAGAGAGTGTTCTTGTTTCGCGCGGTGTCTGTTATGAAGTAAATTTAGGTATTTTTATGACGAATTGACCAAAAATACTCTAGCGATGAAATATATAACTTCTTTTAATCTCCTAAGTATCTTGAGGTTGTGCATATAAATATATTCTTTTTAAATGTTCAAAAACATGATAATTTTTTATCATTGTAATTTAATATTTCAACGAGCACAACACTGAAAATAATATCAATACCTTTCTTTACCATTTCGAGAAGTTTAAATTTTCACCATAATACATATAATAAATAGGAAAATTCATAAGAAGATGAAGTTTAATATAAAACAAAATATTAAACTAATGTATGGTGAAAAAAATGTATTAAACTCAAAAAATAATTTAAGACAGAGGAACTTGCAAAGACAAAGTTTAAAAATTAAAAGATACTATTTTATAATTACAAATTTTATTTTATAGAATTTTATATTAAAATATAGGAAACTTTGTATTCTTATGAATAGGAAAACTATTTTATAATTTGTTTAATATAGAAAAATTATGGTGAAAATCGGCTCAAAAGTTTAAAATTACAAAAATAAAACAAATTTTATTTTATATTAAACTCTGTCTTCTTATGAATTTTTCTATTTATTATATGTATTATGGTAAAAATTTAAACTTCTCGAAATGGTAAAGAAAGATATTGATATTGTTTTTAGTGTTGTGCTCGTTGAAATATTAAATTACAATGATAGAAAATTATCATATTTTTGAACATTTAAAAAGAATATATTTATATGCACAAAAGAGATACTTAGGAGATTAAAAGAGGTTATTTATTTCACTACTTAGATGGTATTTTGGTCAATTCAGTCATAAAAATACCTAAATTTACTCCCATAGTCGAACACCAGGCGAGTGAAGAACACTCTCTATTATGTTGGACGGTTTGACACTTCTGTGCATGGTTATAAAGAACACGAGGTACACCTGTGCAATTTACAAAACACATGGTACATTCGTGTAGATTTATGAGAACACAGGGTACATGGATGCATTTTTCCCATATTAACAGAGACTTAAATAGGGCTGTAAAGGAACTAAGCTCTTCGCGAACAAGCTCGAGCTCGGCTCGTTAAGGGCTCGGTTTGGCTCGGTTGGTTAAGAACTCGAGCTCGATCTCGAACACAAAAATCTATGCGTTAAGAAAACGAGCTCGAGTCGAGCTATGAGCGTGTGCGACTTGCACTCGGCTTGAAATTGTTCGAGCTCGGTTCGGCTCGTTATAGCTCGAAAAAATATGTACATCTTTTATCCTGATTTGCTTAATTTGCAGTAAGTAGTAACATATTTATAATAATCATTACCAAATCAACCAACTTGAAGTCTTGAACAAACAGTTGTAAACCTTAAACAACTTTCAATACAAGTCCAAACAAAATTAAATCTTTAAATTTAAAAGATTACATCTTATTAACGAGCTGCTCGTTAAAAGCTCGTGTGCGACTCGGCTCGATATTATTCGATAGAAGCTCGTGTGCGGCTCGATTTATTAACGAGCTCGAGCTCGAACATGATTTTTGTTCGGTAAGGAAGCTCGGCTCGGCTCATCAAAAAGAAAATTAAAACTCGGCTCGGTTCGTTTACAGCCCTAGACCTAAACTTAGGCCACATGACAGACAGGGTTCTAAAGATCTCTGCCTATGTCGGTTAATCCCCCAACTAATTCCTATAAGGATGGTGACAGTCATGCTTCCGAAATCATCCATACCTCCCAAATCCACCAATAATATCATTCCACCTCATTTCACCTCATTCATACTTTTTTCATACCTCCCAACCTCTTTTTAGTGGCAATCATGCCTTTTTCATACCTCCCAACTAATTTAATTTTTTTATTTTTTATTTTCATAAATTATATCAAACAATTTAATAAAAACATAAATATTTCATTAATAACTAAAAGAAAATTACATAATACCTAAAAAAAAAAAACCACATAATTGAAACATTTAAAATAGAGATTAATAATTGTCACAAGTGCTCAAAGACACACTAGCTTATCTATTGGGTGTAAAATGGAAAGGTAAGCAACCAAAAGGGTGTAAAATGCAAAAGTGACAAAAAATATAGATCTCATATTTTCATCTTCTTCTTCTCCTGTTGTCCATGCCTACCTGCAACAAAAAGAAAAAAAAAAAAGCAAGCACAAACACAACCCACAAACAAAATAGAAAGGGACAAACGGTCGAAAATTACACTTTCCAACGTCTCTTTTTCTTCATGCCTTCTCCAAACCTCCGAAGGATTCCATGCCTCCGAAACCAAACCGCTGGCCATACCGCCGAGGTGGCGGCGGTGTTCACCGGCGGTATGGCCATACCGTTGGTGATGCCGCCAGCGACTGCCACCACCCTAAGGTCCATTCCAATTATAGTGTATGCGTTTGTACTGATGTTTCGGTGATTAATCGGTCGCCTAAGCAAGTTGGGCGGATGTCTTACACTACAAAAAAAACAATTTTTACCGACGCCATTTACCGACGCCAGCACCGCCGTTGTTAAACTTATAATTTACCGACGCCATTTACCGACGCCCGTACCGCCGTTGTTAAATTTATAATTTACCGACGCCATTTACCGACGCCCGATTTACCGACGCCATTGCCGACGACCGGTTCGCAGACTTATTTTTTTTACAATTAACGACGCCGTTTACCGACGCCATTTACCGACGCCATTACCGACGCCATTTTGGCGTTGGTAAATTTTTTTTTTTTTTTTTAAATTTACCGACGCCGTTTACGCCATTACCGACGCCATTTTCGGCGTCGGTAATTTTTTAACACAATCCCACATCGAAAAAACATCAATGTTTTTGGTGGTTTATAAACCAAAATCCTTCTCAACCATTTGAAATTGAATGGGCCGAACACGATCCGCCGGACCCGCACCCGACCCGCCGGACCCCGACTGGACTCGACCGAACCTCCCGCCCGAGCCGGACCTAACCCGCCTGAGTCCTGACCTGACTGTTTTAATTTTTTTTTAATTTAACGACGCCAAAAATGGCGTCGGTAAATGGCGGCGTCGGAAAATGGCGTCGGTAAAAAATTACCGTCGAGCGTTTTTCCAACGGCGATTTGCCGTCGGTAATGGCGTCGGTAATTTTTTTACCAACGCCATTTTCTGTTTTACCAACGCCATTTTGGCGTCGGTAAAAACTGTTTTTTTTTGTAGTGTTAAACTAGGCAGACGCTTAGTAGGCTACGCGACTTCCAAGACGGTTAGGCGTTTTTTGTTTTTATTTTTTCATTAACAGTACCATAAATTTCTAAATTGAAATATTAGTTTATGCTTATATCAATATTTTAAATTTAATTTATAGTTGCTTATATGTCTGTTTAAACGGTTAAGTATTTATTATTCTTAATATGTTGCTTATATGTCTGTTTAAACGGTTATGTATTTATTATTTTTAATATTTTTACATGTATATAATTTTTATATATAAATAATTATAATAAAGAAATCGCCTAATCTAATTAATTCATATTAATCCCCGGTTAATATTCTGGACGTTAGGCATTAGCAATTCAAACGTCCAATGACTAGCGCTTTTTAAAACCTTGGAGATGGGAGATTCATATAGTGCACTTAAATTCCTAGTCAAATTGGTTGCAACTAACCTAACATTTTCATGTTAGTAAGTTTTGGATGCACTTATACTTGCATTTTGGGTGGAATTAACACAAAAAATATTTACTAAAAAAATGATGTTCTTAATATAACCAGGCACAATTAATCAAGTAATTCATCATTTCAATCTGAGATAGAGAGAACATTTCATCCCAAGTATAGGCAAATACAACTCTCCATATATATCCAGACATTGTCATTTACATTATAGTAAATAGTACTAGCTGGTAAATCATTTAAATATATTAAATGCATTCCAGAAACTTTTCTTACCGCCAGTGAAAATAATTTACTTCTCGTGAGAGAGAGAGAGAGAGAGAGAGAGAGAGAGAGAGAGAGAGAGAGAGAGCAATAAATATAATGTCAATTAAACATTTTCCCATGTGAAGAGTCTGAAACTTCCGATTTGTTTTCAAGTCGGACCCCTTGACAATATTAATTACCGCATACGCACCTCTTTCTTTCTTTTTTTTTTTTAAATAAACAAGTCGGATATAAAAAATTCATTCTGAATTTAAGATTAATATTGAAGAAATTAAACTTTTAGATGTATAACTAGTATCCAACTCCTCGAAATTTAATGGAAAGTCACACTACGTTTTAATTTATAAATATAAATAAAATAATATTTAGTAGTTTCTCGATGTCGTTTACCACGACGACCAATAATGTATCGAAATAATAAGATTAGGGTTCGACAACCAGAACTCATTTAAAATTTATATAGTCATACCTGTCTCAAATTCAATTAAACTGTAACTTATTACTCGTTTGTGTTTTAATCACATACACGAAAAGATGAGTACAAGGTCAGCTACTCAGACCCTTTAAAATTTATATACACATACTCGTAGCAAATAAAATTGAAAAGTCATCTTACTACTCATTTCCATCTCAAACCCATATAGTAGAAATAGAAATTATTCAAATTCATTTAAATTTATAAAATATCTAAATAATCAAATATAAGTTATTACTGTAGCTGGCTATCCATCTTGATAAAAAACTGAACATTAACAATAAATAGCATAAATGATAAATTCATATTTGGATTACTAATTTAGAAATAATACGGTATATGAAACTCAATATAGCAATTTACATAGTCATACTCGTCCCAAACCTATTTAAGAACTGATTTTACTGTCCATTTCGTGTGAGACTCGTATAGTAATACCTACTAATTCTCTCAACTCGTTTAAATTTATAAAATATGTAACTACCTGATACGGGAAGTACATGCGATTAAGCTTTTTTGTCCAATATGTTGATTTTGAAAAAGTTAAATATCAGTTGTAATCCTACGGGACGATATGTTGTTTGGTTTTGTAATATACGTCGTGTTTGAAGTTGGTTTGTTTTTACGAAAGTGAATGTTGTGGTTTGTTAATTTTAATGAGTTCTATGTTGGTCTAAGCCTGGTAGGTTCTCCAAAAAGAATCTACGGCGCTGTAATATCTCCGTAAATCACAGGTGTGTTACAGAATATGGTATCGGAGCTTAGGTTTATGGATACCTAGGCTGTCGGTGTTTTTGGTTCTGTTGAAGTGAGTCGATTGTTGTCTACGATATCATTGGCGTGCTACTACACCGTGTTGCCTGTGCTGGAAACCTCTTCAGATGACTTGTTTAAATTTATAAAATATCTAATTACCTGAAATAAAAAATAGAAGTTTAGCTAAACTTTTTTGGTCCAAAATGTTAGATTCTAAAAAAGTAAAGTGACTTTTTACTTGGAAATACTTATGTACTTGATTCAAAATGACAATTTTGTTCTAAAATGACCAAAAATTATACTCTTAAGGTAAGGGTTTCAAATCTACTTCTTGCATGCAAATCTATTTACAATATTAATTTACTTTTAACTAGTATTGATATTTATCTATTTACAAAAAAAAAATTGAGTTATGACAATTTTAAACAATTAAGGTTTTGTAATATTATTTTATTGTTCAATAAATTCACCTAATTGATTAGAATTATTAATCAAATAAATATTTTAATATCCTTATTATTAATTTTACAAAACCAAACAACTATCAACTATCATGAGTTTACGAATCACATATACACAAATAGCTAATACAATCAGCTAGTTAAACCAGTACTAACGTATCAGCTAAGAACAACTAATAGGGCATAAAACGCAACAAGTACATAAAAGATAATATTTATTTTTGACAGAGAGCTGTGCGCAGAGCCAACCTCTCTTTTGTTAGAGCAGCGTTCATCGGGAGTGAAGTAACCAAATCCCGCTTAGGTAAGTCCCATGTGAATCAAGCCATGTGGTCAGGTATGGTCTCGAGCTTTTTCAAATCATATGTTTTTCTTGGTATTTATCACACAAGATTCTGCTGTGCACTAAGCTGGGGGTCTTCACGGAAACAGCCTCCCTACCATAATAAGTAGGGGCATGGTCTGCGTACATCTTACCCTCCCCAGACCCTGCTCTGAGCGGGATATACTGGGTATGTTCGGTTTGGTTTGGTTTTATATGATATGTATAAGGATGCCCTAGTCAAACTAACGGTGTTAGTGAAAACGGACTGAAACTGAAACGGGTGTTTCACTTTTGGACCAAACCCGAAACGTTTTAAAAAATTGGACTGAAAGTGAAATACTCGGCAACCCACAAGGACCAAAAATATAGTTAACTCACACACACACACACACACACACACACACACATATATATATATATATATATATATATATATATGTGTGTGTGTGTGTGTGTGTGTGTGTGTGTGTGTGTGGAGTACTTTCACGCATATTTTTCAGTAAAATAAGGGTGTTCAAAAATATCCGATATTCGATCCGAAAATCCGAAAATTCGAAGTTCCGATATTCGAAATTCGGATATCCGGAACTTCGGATTCGGATATCGGATAGTACTTTTCAAAAAAATTGGATATTCGGATATCCGAAATATATATTTTTTTTTAACTTTTTTATTCCTTATACATAATTCAAAATAGTAACACTTAAATACTTAACCTAATTAAAAATATTTTATCTTTAGATAATCATAGAGAATTGGAGACGTTTTGAATTTCGATTATATAAATATTTCGACAATATTCAAATTAAAAGTGTTATTTGTATGGTTTGAATTTTTGAATGGATGTTAAATTGTCATTTACTTATTATGATAATTATTGTTTTAACTTTATATTTAATTGTTGTAAAAGTTAAATAGTAAAAAATATTAAATATTTCGGATATGTTCGGATATCCGATATCCATATCTGAAATTTAGGATATTCAAAATTTGGATATCCGATATTTCGGATACGGATATCGGATATCAAAATCTAATATCCGAAATTTCGAATATCCGAAAATCCGGTTTTGAACACTTACATTGTAGTGTGTGTGTTGGAAATACATTGATCTGGTTTCAACATTTACATGTAAAATTAAATGGAATTACCAATCAGGGCCGGTCCTAATAATCTGGGGGTATAGTGAGTCTCCTGTTCATCCGAACCTCAATATCTCTTCTAACTGGCTGTGAAATATTTGCTTGCATAATAGTTCGTATACCAATGGCAGCAATCTCACATTAGGAGTCAACTCGTTTCTTGGGAGCCAGAATCGTTGTCTCTTCTCATTACATTGAAAGAGCCTCCATGATCACGACCACGTCTGCGACTGCCACATCTGTTTCCACCATGCGAATTCATTCCATGTGGTTTAGGATTGGCACGTCCAGTCTCTAATATCCGCAATTTCGGATTTCGGTAATTTTCTTTCTTTTTCAGCGGAGGTCAATTTCGACGACTCGATTGGGACCGTTTCATCATTTTAAGAATGATTAATTCTGCACTTTTTGTCATCCGAGTTCGTTTCGGTATTATTTTGTTGAGTTCCGTGTTTCTTAACGGCTTTTCTGCACTCGAGTTAGATTCTTGTGAATCTCGTTCGAAATTACAGTTTCGAGTTTCCCATAAGTCCGTTTAACTTTGTTAGATGTGTTGTGAACTTCGGTTTGTTTATTCGATCACGTATCGTGATTTTCGGACGTTTTGGGCCGTTTTTGTAATTTCCCAAAGTTTGGGGTAATTACTTCCGTTGACGAATTTCGAGCCTTCGGGTGGTCAGAATCGTGTGTTCTCTTAGTGCTCGAATTTGTCTTTGCGAGTACTTCGTAATCGAATCTCCGATTCGTATTCAGGTTCGGGTTTCGGGGTCGTTCGGATCGTCGTTGTGGTTCTGTCGTAATTTTCGGTTTGTGCCGGAATCATTTTGCATCTGGAGGTTGCTGGCCGGACCTGTGCAAAACGGCGCTGCCGAGCGCCATGTCTTGCGCCGGGTCGGCCAGGACCAGCAAGTCTTCCGAGACACGACCGAGAACCCGCGCAAGATTTGCGCCGGGTGATGCGCCGTGTCGGATACGGTCGAGACACACGCGCGGGCAACTTGCGCCGGGTGTTGCACCGTGTCGGTCAGGTCACGCACTGACCCACAACCCGGCGGTAGACACGGCGCTGGTGTGGGCCGTTTGCTGCGCCGTGTTCGGCAGTAGTATATATATGGCAGGACAGTCGGGTTTACACCCATTTTTCCCATTTCTTCACTTCCTTTCTGCGGATGGGACTTGGGGGGGGGGGCACGAGGAGATGTTGTTCCACTGTAAATCCATGAAGTTCCCGAGTCCATAACATCGATTAATCATTCCATAACTTGCTCTGATCGACCGAATCAGGGTAAGTTTTCTTAAAATCTAGTTTTGAGGATTTTGTTCGATTTGTCCGTTTAATCCGTTTTAACTCAAAATAGTGATGGATTGATGATTGTTAAGCTATATTATATCGAATTCCGTGTTATTCCACGGTTGGATTGCCATGGATTTGTCGTTTTATTAAGTATCTTATCGACGTCTTGAAGGTGTTCGATAAAATGTCACAAAGAGAATCCGAGCGTTCTATGATTATTCTTCCTCGTTCGTTCGTTAATTTATTGATGGTATGATGTTAGGGTCAGGTTCCTTGTGAAGAACTCGAGTCGGAACCCTTCCGTTCGTTGTCTTCTTCGTGGTACAAGCTTTCCGGTCGAACCGTGTTCTTCGGGGTATTCGGTAACGGTTATTAAGGCAAGTATCTTATTATACAACTTGTATCTTGCGACTAGTAATCACGTATGAGATTTATGTTGATTTTGCTTGCCTTCGTAAATATATTCCGTTTGAATTGGTTGTGTTTTCTGCAATTTGAAGGCTTTGTGATAATAGTGTTATATTGGAATACGTGTTAGGTGATGTGCCATTTGTGCAGGATTGCGACGTACATATGGATGGTTGTACACTTGGTTGTGCAATGTATTGTGTACCGATCGTGTGTTATGTTGGTTGTGTGTCGTTGATTGATGATAGTTGTTGCGAGTGTTGAGATTGTGTTATGTGCGTGTGATGTACGATTTTGTGGTGATCAACGTGATTGATTAACTGTGCTCATTGTCGTGTGTAATGTGAATGTGAATGCGAATATGTGTGTGACCGCTAAGTTCACTCGTGTTGGTTCGACGGGACCTACGAGGATTCGTGGCAGTGGACTACGGGGTCAGAACTTAGTGAGGTACTGAGGTCCAATCGTGCTGGTCTGACGAGGCCTACGATAACGCATAGCAGTGGACCATGAGTTTCAGACACAGTACGTCCAACCGGGTGAGCTCGACAGGGCTTACGGTGACACGTAGCAGTGGACTACGGTGCCAGGACTGTGTGTGTGATTGTTGTGATTGATATAGTCCGTGTGGGTTGTTGAGCCTACGGAGACACGTGACAGTGGATCACGGTGTCGGAATTGGTTATGTTTGGTTAATAATCCGTGTGGGTTGTTGAACCTACGGAGACACGTGACAGTGGATCACGGTGTCGGAATTAATTATGTTTGTTTAATTATGCGTGGTGTAGTCTGTGCGGGTTGTTGAACCTACGGAGACACATGACAGTGGATCATAGTGTCATGAACATGATTATTTTCAAATCAAAGTTTTGCAAGGAAAAGTTTTATGAAAATGAATGTTGGACCGAGTCCTAAGCTTTGAGTAAATGTTTTTCCATATTGTGAACTGTTGATTTATGAAACGAGATTTGGGTTAAAGCCCTCAACTCTTCTTTTGAAAGGTTTGGTGAACCAGGACTCAGAGTTTTAAAGATGTTGAAATTTCAAAATTTCCCGAGGTGATGAACTTATTTTCGAAATGCTTCATAGATTAAATACCTTTATTAAAACCCCTGGGAATGATTTGATACTTGAATATTGTGTTTGATTCTTGATTAATATTTGCTCGTTACTTTTCGTATGATTTGATACTTGCACTAGTAAAACAGTGAAGTTTTACTAACCCCCGAGTAATCGGGGGGTGGATGTTTGTTTTGCGTCCAGGTACATGCAGGTTCGGGGGAGCAGTCACAGGATCGGCACAAGTGGATGACGAGCCGCGATACTAATCATGAGTTGAGAGTTGTTTTGATTTTTGTTGTGTTGTCAGAGTTGATTACAGTCTTCCGTTGTATTGTGTTTCGACCCCCGTGTGGTTAATGTTATTTTAGTCAATTATGTTGATGGAGTTGTGTGACCTCATCGGTTAGTGTATTCTTGGGTAAGTGACCTTAACGGTCTGTATTATTTTATTGTTTGACCCTGACTGGGCAAACATTTGGTCGTTTTGTAAGGTTTAGCCTAGTAGATCCTCGTAAAAAGGGGTCTACGGCGTGTAATATTCCCATATGGTTTTGGGGGTGTTACATTTATGGTATCGGAGATTAGGTTGCGGAAACCTAGACTGTCGGATCAAGTCGAGTCGTGATTCGTCGAGTATTGTGTGGTTTTGTCATTCGAGATGTCGGGTGACAAGTCGAGTTGTGCGTAGTCACAACGTGTCGGATATGTTGTCGGATGGATGTAAGTCTCCTCCTTTATGCGTAATACCTGTGTATGTCGATTTTATCTTAGTGAGTTAATTGCGGTGCATGATTTTATTTACACAGTATCGTGTAATATAGTTGTGTTTAATACTTGCGGCACATAGTATGTGTATAGTATTGGGCACATTATTGTTTTATCTTTGAACCACCGGGTGGGGTGGTATGGTGTGAAAGTTGTAAACCTTGATGGGTTTCGAATAAGGTATCGACGATTGAGTTCGTGAGAAACTCCGAGGAATGGTTTTGTTGTATGTCTAAACTTGATGCTGTGTGATGTATTCAATAGGATTGGCGATCCTATTTTCCGTTTGGGCATGTGATTTTTAGTTTGATTGTTTTTAGATTGTTATGTTGATGCCGTTAAGGGTAGGTTTTAGAATGTTCTTCCTGGAGGACTTTACGAGTTTGAACTGTTAGGAGTATGCCCTCGAATGCCACTCAGAGGATATTGAGTGAGGGCATTGCACTTGTAATTATGTAAATCATTTATATAAGGCAAATGAATGTTTCTTTATTTACTGGTAGTTACTGACATTCCTAACTCGTAAATAAACATATAGAAACTAGTCCGTGTATTTGAGAGCAAAACGTTCCACTCCTTATTGGATAAGGGGGTCGGGACTGGAAAGGTTATAGCTCAAATACTTAATCGTTCGCAAGTCAATGAAACTTGACTGGGCGTTAAGTTTATGTGAAGACTTGTATGACGTGTTCTTTGACATGGAGAGTGCCTGTCGAACGCTAATGGTTAGTGGGAGCACACGTTATAGGTATGCTAATTGGATTAGTATACTCGAACCGACTCACCCTCGATTCGTCACACGGATTTCACTCGGGACGATCAATGACGGAATCGAAAGGTTGTGATAGGTATTCGTGAACCTTCGACTTGAGGATTTAGTAGGGATGTGCTTGTGACGTCAAGATTTTCATTAGAGTAGTTCGACCCTATAAACCGGAAGGCGGGGTCAACTCGACGTGCATCTTGGCAGGCAAGTAGCGAGTCCTACCGAATACCAAGATAGAATTCTTTCTCCGTTAGTGAGTGGGTTATATGTCCTATGCGGTTATTGGCAGATGAGATCATAAGTCTTTGGCCAAAGCATTGGAGCTAGTTGTATTAGATACACGACGGCTCGATGATCTCGATTTGCATTAACGCATGCATAGCGTCAAGTACGAGATAGGGTTTGGTGACCGTGACCCTATAACTTGATCGGGACATTTGAAAGAAGGGTTTATACGTATATCGGTATTCACGACGAATGGTTCTTGAATGATCCCAATCATTCGTTCTTAGTTGGGTGCAGTGTAGGCCGCCAGTGGCTAGGTGGTGCTACTACTCTTTGGTTCCTCCCATTCTTGATCGAGACGGACCTCGAGTCGCGCAATAGGATTGACGACGGAATGAATAAAGCTAATTCTCTCATTATGAATATTAGATATTGGATATCTAATTTTGGAACATTAGATGTTTAAATCGATTTATTGGATAAATTGATTTACGGCCTAATGAATTAAATAAATTCTTGGGTGATTAATTTAATTCATGAATATAATTATTTCTTGGAGAAATTAATTATGTTATTATGTATTTGATATGATTAATTAATTGGATTAATTAATCTATATAAATACATCGGAACGGAATCGGAGTTTATCTGTTTGGACTCACGGGAGTCCGAAATGGACCGAACTCGCCCGGCTCCTTCTAGATGGCCTCCCCTCTTTCCTTCCCTTTTCCTTGGTCATAGTCTCCACATGTTGGTGGAAGACTTATGTTTTGTCAAGGGGACAAAATATCACCTAAGGTGATTTTGTCAAAAGGTGATAGATATGAGGGGATTTGATGGATAATATATGGAGAAGACCAAATCTCCTTGCTTGTAAGAGAGATCACGTTTTTGTTAAGTAGAAGGAGAGAGGAAAAGCTTTTTCCAAGGCTTCATACTATTCATCATCATCTTCACATCATTCATAAGTTTTTCTTGGAGAAAAATATTTGTGAGATAGAGAGATACTAGATTAAACACTTAGAGTGTTGTAATCTTGAGTTGCTTAGCTTCTATAACCTTGTTCTAGCCGTATCCTTGGAGGATAACGAGGTTAGTCATTCCGGTCGTTTTTCCGGCGCGTGGCAAGTAGAGACGCGGTGCTTTCGGCGTTGGATCGTTCAAGAGCTTGGGGAATAGCTCAAGAGAAGGTTATCCATTTAATCAACGGACTACGAAGGTATGTTTCTCGTATCTATTGTATTTCATTTTTGATATTCGTATATACGTAGCTCGATTGATCCTCGTAGGGATTCAGATCGAATTAATTTTTATTTTACCGCTTCCGCTGGGCCTTCGTTTTAGGCACCGAATCCCAACATGAACATTTTGTGGAAATCGTTTGCTATTGTTTAAAATATTTTGATGGTGCGGTTAAAACCATGGTTTATATGGATTTTAAAATCGGTTAAATTTTTGACAAATTGGTCGTGTATTTTCAAATGACACCATGAGACGGTATTTAGAAAATATGTTTTGAAGTACTTCGGATATTGTGAAATATTACTGTCGGTTTGGTTTTGAACCAAATGATTTTGGAAAATTTATGTTTTGCAAAACAACTTTGACTTTCGTAAATTAGAACGTTATGTGTTTATGTATTGAGGTTAAGTAGTGCAGTGAGCTGCTATGTCATTATTCTCGTCAGAAAATCTGGGTTCTATGCCCAAGTGGCGGGATACGTTGTTAGGTATCGTTCCCCACTTCAATGACCGAGGTATTAAATAAAGTGTTTTCAAAATTTCTTCCTAGTAAAATCTTTCGAAACTCGCGAATCTTAAAATATTAATATTTGAATAAATACCTCGGAAAAATTTTATTTTTAAAGAACGTTACAAGTGTCTAGTCTCAATGACATGTATGTGGTCTCGACCGTGTTTATTTTGGTAAAAGTCGTGCACATCTATTGGTGTAACCGTGCGAATTACTTATGAATTTAAGTCTATTATTGCATTGTTAGTTCGTGTACTCGTGTGATGACTTGGAGTGAATATTTTATTGTGCTACTGGTTGTTGCCCTTTGTTGACTATGTGGTATTTATTTTGTTGTCCTGAATGGTTGCCCGTTCAGTATGCTGAGGGGTCGAGGCCGGGTCCGTGGTCGTGGTGGTGGTCGTAATCAGGAGCGTGAGAGGGCGACACACTCCTTGTCGAGTACCAATCATCTCGGTACAGATCAGGGACATTCTCATTCAGCCATCGTTAATGTTGACGTTGGCGCCGCCACCATCCTTCGTCAGGTGGTTGACCAGTTAGTGCAGATGAATCAGGCCGTACGTCGGAATGAGAACCCAAATGGGGGTAACGGAGCTAGTAAGTGGTTACAAGATGTGATGAGGATGCAGCCGCCCCGTTTTGTGGGTTCGTCTGACTTGTTAGGTTGGGAAAACTGGCTCTTCCAGTTGGATAGAATATTTGATGCTGTAGCTTGTCTGGATGAAAGGAGGGTACCCATTGCTCAGTACCTGCTCGACAAGGAAGCTGCAGACTGGTGGCAGGCCGTAGTGCCTGCAGACTGTGCACCTACATGGGCTGAGTTTAGGACCGCCATGGAGGCAGATATTGCCCGTTGCCTGTTCGTGAATCCAGGATCGTTGAGTTTTCTCCGCTACGCCCTAGGATGTGTCAATATCTCAGGCGATAGTCGATTATAATTGACAGTTGGCTTATGTTCGTGACTAAGTGAGAAGTGAAGCGGACAAGGTCCGATACTTCAATATGCGCATGAAACCCCATATCCGTGAGAGTATGGCTCCGCTTATGTGTACCACCCTGAAGGAATATCAGGACCGAGCTTTAGCCATTGAGATGGCCGTTTCTGTGTCGGAATCTGGTTCAGAGAGTAAGAGACAGAAGACCTCGAGTAATTTTTCAAGAGGCCAGAGAAGTGATATCCGTGAGCCTGTTGCTTCGCAGTTTCCTTCTGGGAGCACTCATCGTTCGGTTGACCAGTCTAAGAACCTTACTCCAGAGGCGAGTAAGACGATCGGTGTGAAGACCTGCTTTAACTGCAGCCGTGTGGGCCATGCGAGATAGAATTGTCGTTCGCCACCGGTTAATGGTTTTAAGTGCGGCCAACTGGGACACCAAGCGGTGCATTGTGAGACCTTTGCCAAGATGTTCGGGAATCGGGTTTTTGTTCCTACTCGGGGAGTGCCCGGTGGTGCCAGTGATGTAGTTGTGTATCGTACTTTGTGTTGTAATTCGTGTAGAGATTGATATTTGTTGCATGAACTTTTTGGTTTTGTTTGTATTCTACCATGATGTTTTATTTTAAGTTTCGGGACGAAACTTATTTTTAATAGGATAGAATGTAATATCCAGTATTCTCGTTTTCTGTTATCTTGAATTGTTTGTGTCTTGACGTCGGACATTTTCTTGTTGATGAGAATCAGAGTGAATTCTATCGTAATACTATATTTGTTTCTACCGCATAGTCGTTGTGGTCGGGTGCGACTTGTTGTCGCGTGCGCTTCTTTGATTAAATGTGTGCATGTGATGTGTTGTTAATTACTCGTTGTTGTTTTGAATCATAGTCGGTGGCGTTGCGTTAGTCGTCGTGGGGCGTGTTTTCACGCCGTATATTCCTTTGCGTTGCTTGTAATGTTTCGCCGTTGGGCGCGATTTTTTCGGTTCTTGTGTATCTCGTTGAGTTTTCCTGGCGGGATATTTCTTCTCCCTACTAGATTTAAGTTTCGGGACGAAACTTCTTTTAAGGAGGGTAGAATGTAATATCTGCAATTTCGGATTTCGGTAATTTTCTTTCTTTTTCGGCGGAGGTCCGTTTCGACGACTCGCTTGGGACCGTTTCATCATTCTGAGAATGATTAATTTTGCACTTTTTGTTTCGGTATTGTTTTGTTGAGTTCCGTGTTTCTTAATGACTTTTCTGCACTCGAGTTCGATTCTTGTGAATCTCGTTCGAAATTAGTGTCTCGAGTTTCCCGTAAGTCCGTTTAACTTTGTTAGACGTGTTGTGAACTTCGGTTTGGTTATTCGATCACGTATCGTGATTTTCGGACGTTTTGGGCCGTTTTCGTAATTTCCCAAAGTTTGGGGTAATTACTTCCGTTGTCGAATTTCGAGCCTTCGGGTGGTCGGAATCATGTGTTCTCTTAGTGCTCGAATTCATCTTTGTGAGTACTTCGTAACCGAATCTCCGATTCATATTCAGGTTCGGGTTTCGGGGTCGTTCGGATCGTCGTTGTGGTTATGTCGTAATTTTCGGTTTGTGTTGGAATCATTTTGCATCTGGAGGTTGCTGACCGGACCTGTGCGAAACGGCGCTGAAAACGGCGCTGTCGAGCGCTGTGTCTTGCGCCGGGTCGGCCAGGACCAGCAAGTCTGTCGAGACACGGCCGAGAACCCGTGCAAGATTTGCGTCGGGTGATGCGCCGTGTCGGATACGGCCGAGACACACGCGCGGGCACCTTGCGCCGTGTCAGTAAGGTCGCGCACTGACCCACAAACCAGCAGTAGACACGGCGCTGGTGTGGGCCGTTTGTTGCGCCGTGTTCGGCAGCAGTATATATATGGCAGGACAGTCGGGTTTACACCCATTTTTTCCATTTCTTCACTGCCTTTCCGCGGCTGGGACTTGGGGGGGCACGAGGAGATGTTGTTCCACTGTAAATCCATGAAGTTACTGAGTCTATAACATCGATTTATCATTCCATAACTTGCTCTGATCGGCCGAATCAGGGTAAGTTTTCTTAAAATCTAGTTTTGAGGATTTTGTTCGATTTGTCCGTTTAATCCGTTTTAACTCAGAATAATGATGGATTGATGATTGTTAAGCTATATTATATCGAATTCCTTGTTATTCCACGGTTGGATTGCCATGGATTTGTCGTTTTATTGAGTATCATATCGACGCCTTGAAGGTGTTCGATAAAATGTCACAAAGAGAATCCGAGCATTCTATGATTATTCTTACTCGTTCGTTCGTTAATTTATTGATGGTATGATGTTATGGTCAGATTCCTTGTGAAGAACTCGAGTCGGAACCCTTCCGTTCGTTGTCTTCTTCGTGGTACAAGCTTCCCGATCGAACTGTGTTCTTTGGGGTATTCGGTAACGGTTATTAAGGCAAGTATCTTATTATACAACTTGTATCTTGCGACTAGTAATCACGTATGAGATTTACGATGATTTTGCTTGCCTTCGTAAATATGTTCCGTTTGAATTGGTTGTGTTTTCCGCAATTTGAAGGCTTTGTGATAATAGTGTTATATTGGTATACGTGTTAGGTGTTGTGCCATTTGTGCAGGATTGCGACGTATATATGGATGGTTGTACACTTGGTTGTGCAATGTATTGTGTACCGATCGTGTGTTATGTTGGTTGTGTGTCGTTGATTGATGATAGTTGTTGCGAGTGTTGAGATTGTGTTATGTGCGTGTGATGTACGATCTTGTGGTGATCAACGTGATTGATTAACTGTGCTCATTGTCGTATGTAATGTGAATGTGAATGCGAATATGTGTGTGACCGCTAAGTTCACTCGTATTGGTTCGACGGGACCTACGAGGATTCGTGGCAGTGGACTACGGGGTCAGAACTTAGTGAGGTACTGAAGTCCAATCGTGCTGGTCTGACGAGGCCTACAATAACACATGGCAGTGGACCATGAGTTTCGGACACAGTACGTCCAACCTGGTGAGCTCGACGGGGCTTACGGTGACACGTGGCAGTGGACTACGGTGTCAGGACTGTGTGTGTGATTGTTGTGATTGATATAGTCCGTGTGGGTTGTTGAGCCTACGGAGACACATGACAGTGGATCACGGTGTCGAAATTGGTTATGTTTGGTTAATAGTCCGTGTGGGTTGTTGAACCTACGGAGACACGTGACAGTGGATCACGGTGTCGGAATTGATTATGTTTGTTTAATTATGTGTGGTGTAGTCCGTGCGGGTTGTTGAACCTACGGAGACACGTGACAGTGGATCACGGTGTCATGAACATGATTATTTTCAAATCAAAGTTTTGCAAGGAAAAGTTTTATGAAAATGAATATTGGACCGAGTCCTAAACTGTGAGTAAATGTTTTTCCATATTGTGAACTGTTGATTTATGAAACAAGATTTGGGTTAAAGCCCTCAACTCTTCTTTTGAAAGGTTTGGTGAACCAGGACTCAGAGTTTTAAAGATGTTGAAATTTCAAAATTTCCCGAGGTGATGAACTTATTTTCGAAATGCTTCATAGCTTAAATACCTTTATTAAAACCCCCGGCAATAATTTGATACTTGAATATTGTGTTTGATTCTTGATTCATGTTTGCTCGTTACTTTTCGTATGATTTGATACTTGCACTAGTAAAACAGTGGAGTTTTACTAACCCCCGAGTAATCGGAGGGTGGATGTCTGTTTTGCGTCCAGGTACATGCAGGTTCGGGGGAGCAGTCACAGGATCGGCACAAGTGGATGACGAGACGCGATACTAATCACGAGTTGAGAGTTGTTTTGATTTTTGTTGTGTTGTCAGAGTTGATTACAGTCTTCCGCTGTATTGTGTTTCAAACCCCGTGTGGGTAATGTTATTTTAGTCAGTTCTGTTGATGGAGTTGTGTGACCACATCGGTCAGTGTATTCTTGGGTAAGTGACCTTAACTGTCTGTATTATTTTATTGTTTGACCCTGGCTGGGCAAATATTTGGTCGTTTTGTAAGGTTTAGCCTGGCAGATCATCGTAAAAAGGGGTCTACGGCGTGTAATATTCCCATATGGTTTTGGGGGTGTTACACAGTCCCCTATTCGTCGGGGTTCTAGCCACATTTCACTTTGCCATTACTAGCCTCGAGAATTTGCTTTATCTCGGCAGGCCTAGCATTATCATACTCTAGCATATACTGATTCGTTAGTATAAGCACTTAAGTAGGGAAATTGGAAAGTTTTATCTGGATCATGTCGTCTTATGTGAGTTTCTTTTCACACATAAAAAAAATGAGATGCGCCTTAAGGTGAAGCATATCTTTATTGAAGTTGTTGACTTGTTATAATAAAGCAAGTGGATTTCGTCCCACTGCACGGTCAACTCGAGAAACAATATTTTCGAAATGGCCCTTAAGGGCATCCCACAATTCGTTGGGGATATCATCTAAAGATATTTCTACCACAAGTTGGGGTCGAGATTTCGCCTAAGAATTTCATCGTACTTTCTTTCACATTTTAAAACGGTTCGTCGTTTGTATGAACAGAAAGTGTGGCGCTAATGTCTTAATATCAGAATTTCATCTATGGCACTCAGGTCCTTATGAGTCCAAGATGTTGAATTTCGAACGAGTCAGATTGGCCATATTCGTAAACAAGAGAAGGAAGCGAATACGTTTCACATAATCATGAGTTCGAACATGATAAATTATTCAATAATGGGATTATTTTGTTTAGAACCAAGATATGGTCATGATTTCGATGCGATTTAGGGATACACATGAAGTTTCGTTATCATGATATTTTTGTAGGCAGTAGAAATTAGGCATTGATATCTACTAATTATTGCATGTCATGTCTAAATATGCATGCAAATTATATATATAATTATATATATAAACATATAATTCCTATGTGATATAACTAGATAGGGCCGAACCCGGGCTGACAGCAGGCAGCAACGGGCTGAGGATCCGATCTGTGCTAGGGATCCAATCTCGCGTCTGATTCTGGGACTCTGGGAAGATGGCCGGCGGCGACGGAGCGGGTCTGGCATGCAGGGAGGACGATCGTCGGCGACGGAGCGGGTCTGGCGTGCTGGGAGGACGACCGGCGGCGACGGAGCCTAGATCTGAAGACATGTTTTGGTGACGGCCGATTGAGTGGCAAATGGCGCGTCTGACTTTGGTGACTGGTGCGGGGCACAACTGAAGGCTGCAGACGAGGGTTGCAGAGGCGGAAGGGTGATGGTCGCGCGGGGGATGGATCTGGGTTTAGGGTTGACGGCGGCCGACTGAGCAGAACAGGGGTACGCGGCGGACCGCTGGAAGAACATGACGGCTAGGGTTTTCCAAAAAATTTCGATTTTCTTTTTCTTTTTTTTTTTTCAGAATTTATAGAATTTTGGTCGAATTTTTCTTGCTCTATTGATAGAGTACGTGCTGATAACGTGTTGTAGTAAAAGTAAACAAGACAAGAATTAGGACAGAAGAAGATGTAATATTCTCATTAATATGGTCCCTTTAAATCGGGAGAGATTACATATTCCTAACATTCTAACGTCTGCAGCCTATCTTAGTTGGGAGAAGCGATAGTCGTAAGCCAAGTGACTTTGTATTTACTTTAATAAGGAGATAATATATGTATATATATAAATGTAAATAAAAAATTCAATTTTATCATTTTTATAAATACTTTTCAAAAATATTATATATGTTTTACTAAAATAAAATATATTACATATTATATTTTACCTTATAAGAATGTCATATTATTCGTTTCCGTTCTATTTGGAAGATTTTGATGATATCCACCCGTTTTGGGCCCATTATCGAATGGTCTGATCTTTGGATAAAAAAATAAAGTAAATAAATAAATATGTTATATATTCTGTAACCAAACCAAACATACCCAGTATATCCGGTTAGACCGATTTTATTTTTCCGCTGTGTAACTCGATTTTATCACCGAATCCCAACAATTCCATCCAAAATTGGATAGTTCATTCTAGCAATCTCCTGTAGCCAACAAACAGTGCGAAGACCCATGTTCTGTTCCAGGTGTCCAACAGCAAGCTGGTATGTGGTCGTGTTTTGCATAACTTGTGATTGCGCTGTCAAGACGCGGCAAAATTAAATATTTATAAAGTTTCAGAGCAGGATATGGGAAGGATAAAATGTACGCAGACCATGCCCTTACCTATTACGGTAGGGAGGCTGATATATATTCTGGTAAGTGAAGATATTATAAATTGTAATTTTCCTTCCTCTCAAATCTCTCAATTTCATATTTTTTCTAGAATCTTAAGGTTTGTAACTTCCGTACGTTCAAAGAAAATAATTATTATCATATTTTTAATTTCCATCATTCATTTATCACTTAAACACTTTATCATTAATCTTCATAATATACGTAATTTATATTTAATTATTTATCTAACAAGTTTAAAATTGTACCCCTCCGTCCCCCTAAAGGTGTACATTTTTTCGAAAAAAAGTGTTTCTTCAATAAGTTGACATATATCATTTTTCGCATTCAAATCAAACAATTATTTTTCACTTTTTAATTTTCACCAAATATTTATCATCATTTTTTTATTTTCTGATCTCCATCATCTACTTACTATTATTACTTATATCAAATATTACCTAAAAATATACAAATAAACACTATATGTCAATCTTTTATTGGGACAGAAGCAATATTTTATATCAAAACCAAACCAAACCAAACCAAACATACCTAGTATATCCCGCTCGGAGCGAGTGCAGGGAGGAGTAAGATGTCTGTGAGACCATGCCCCAACTTATTACGGTAGAGAAATTTGTTTAGTGAAGACCACCTTAGTGCGTGAGAATATTGAGTGATAAAAAAAAAAGCATATGATTCTAAAAAAACTCGATACCATACCTGAGCCCATGACTTAATCCACATGGGACTTACCTAAGCGGATTTTGGCTACTTCACTCCCGATGAACGCTGCTCTAACAGAAGAGAGGTTGGCTCAATGCACAGCTCCCTGTAAAAAATACACCACACGCAAAGACAATAGGATAAAATATACAATAAAAGTAAAAAAAATACAATGCTCTAAGTCAAAGCTAACCGAGACAACCCAACCCTGAGGCTCTCAACTACAACACCGCTCCCTACAAAAGAATCCACAACTCTGATCTGGCGCCTCCAAGCGCACCTATCAACGGTCATGGTCTCGGAAAGGTTTAAGGCCTTCAAATCTAATCTCAGCTGCTCCTCCCACGTCTCCTCGGTCTGCCTCTCCTCCTCTCCCCGAGAACCAATAAACTCTCGACCCTCCTCACCGGAGCAGATGCCTGCCTCCTGCGGACGTGGCCAAACCATCTCAATCTCCCTTCCCTAACTTTCGCTGAAATGGGCGCCACTTCCAGTGCGTTCCTGAAAACCACGTTCGCGCTTCTATCTAACATCGTGCGACCACATGACCAACGTAACATTCTCATTTCAGCCACTTCCAACTTGATGTCAAGCGACTTCTTCATCGCCCAACATTCGGAGCCATACAACATTGCAGGTCGGATTGCCACTCTATAGAATTTACCCTTCAACTTTAGAGGGACTTTCTTATCGCACAGGACCCCTGTCGCTGCTCTCCACCTTAGCCACCCCGCCTTGATGCGATGAGTGACATCATCTTCACACTCACCTTCCTTGTGAATGATCGAACTCAAATACTTGAACTTATCCGTACGGGGTATGATCTGATCCGCAATCATAACCTCTACATCTTCCTCGTTGGCCTCGCCACTAAAGTTACACCAGAGATACTCGGTCTTAGACCGACTCACACGCAAGCCTTGAGATTCTAACTTAGACCTCCATAGCTCCAACTTCGAGTTCACCTCCCTCCTCGACTCCGCCACTAACACAATATCGTCAGCAAAAAGCATGCACCACGGGACGCCATCTTGTATCCCCCGCGAAATGACGTCAAGGATTAGAGCGAATAGAAGAGGGCTTAGCGCCGACCCCTGGTGTAGCCCTATCTCAACCGGAAAATACTGGGTGTCACCAACTGGGGTCCTAACGCACGTCCTAGCTTGGGAGTACATGTCTTGGATCGCCCTAACGAACGGTAACGACACCCTCCTCTCTATTAGTTTCCTCCAAATAACATCGCGCGGAATGCTATCATAAGCCTTCTCTAGATCTATGAACACCATATGGAGGTCCTTACGCCGCTCTCTAAACTTCTCCATAAGGCGTCTGACGAGATGAATGGAAAAAAGCAGATATTTTATCTCAATTTTTTATATCAACCTTTCATCAATTCGAGGGGATATGTGACGTGTAATATCCTACTAGTATCACATTCAAACACACACACGTCCGCATACATTCACACGGACACGGAAAAAAGCAGATCTTTTATCTCAATTTGGAAAGTATTAACTATTGAATTCGAGGAGCAAAAAAAAACATTGAATTATTTTATTTTTGTTGGAAAAATAGAGGAAATGGGCTGATTTGAGCAGCCCACTTGAGAGGCAATTTTGAGTGGGCTCGACTACGAGTTAAAATCGGGACTTAGTTGAAATACGTACGAGGTTTCCAAAACATGTAAGAACACTCAAAATGATTGAGGTATGAATGAGATATAATGTTCCAAAGTGAACCCTTTAGAAATGAGTTTGGGATGCTATCTCACATTGAAAAAAAAGGGAAAAATTATGAGTATATAAGGAGATGTGGACAAAGTCATGTTCAAAAAGTGAGACATGAGTGGATGTGTGACTAGGCGCCCCTCGCGCACACACACACGCGCGTCGCCATCCGTCCGTCCGTCCGGCTCGGTCTCGGTCTCGGTCGAAGGGCGATTTGTCTCGGCGTCTCGAAGTTATCTTTTACTGCAATTTTACTCGGTAAAAATTTATTTTACTGAAAATACCTCAATTATAAATTCCAAATTTTCCAGATCCGGATAAATATCAATTTAATTGATAATTATCGAATTAAACAGATCTGGATAAGTATTGAGATACCAATCCTGACCAGTTTAGAGTTCCTCCAGCACATCTCTCTCTCATCTTCACCTATAAAAACAGATGTGAGGGGTCTTATTTTTAAACTGAATTTCGTCCGTTTTTCTCACCCGAAATCCGACTTCGTTTTTTTTTTCGGAAATAATTTCTTTTCATAATTTGGGTCGCATCGGTGGTAGTTCAGGTTTAATTCTAGTTCGCTGAGGGTGCGATGATCGATTTATCAACGCATCGAGATGTTGTTTTATCCTGGGAGGCAGACGCTACACACTGCGGTGGGGCGAATTTGCTTTAAGGAGACAGAAATTCTGGACTCAACATCGCCCATATTCTATTTGCTTCTTTCGATTACTTACACATACACACACACACACATATATATATATATATATATATATTATTCAATATTTTCGTTATTAACGAATCTGTTTTCTACTTTGTTCTTTTCAGATTTACAGCTCACGCGGGAGATTCAAAGCATGGTAAATATACCAACAATCTTAAAACAATTTTTTTTGTTATGTTAATATTTTGTTTAATACTTTTGGATATGGTTTCAAACAGTAAACTGGATTTACGCACTTAACTTTGTTTGCTCCTTTCTATAGCTTGTTTATCCTTCTGCATTTCTTATTCGCCGCTGGAAGCTAATATTTTTCGGCTCAAATCAATTGTGATTCTCTCTCTCATCCTGATTGTTAATGTGTTCAGCAATCTGCTAAAAATAGAAATCATGCCAATGTAAATTGAATAGAAAGAGAAATAATACCAAAAAAATAACTTAATCCCTCAATTTAATATAAGAAACTAGTTTATTTATTAAATTATTGGGTGGTCCTCAGCCTATTGTTGCGTCGGCATTTTCTACTATTTTTTTTTCTATTTTGTGGCTAATTTCTATGTATGACATTGTAGAATCCAGTGTCATGAATCTATAATCGGCAAAAACTCATATGAAATTGGGGAAAATTTCAGATTTGCCCTTTAATGTGGCTAGTGTACTGACATTGCCCTATAATGTGGTTGTCTTCATTCATTTATCTGGCATACGTGGCATTGCAATATCAAGTCTGGATTAATTGAGTTACGCTACTGTCAGCAAACGTAGTTGCTAATAGCTGATTAGAATAAAAATATTGTGGATTGCACATCGATCATTATTAGAAGTGGTTATGGTTAATATAAATGAGAAGAATTTATATTATTTGTTGCCATGCATTTTGCTAAACAAGATTGTAATTATATTTGCTATTATATAATCATCCATATGATAATTTTGATAAGGTATAGCATTGCTTGATAAGAGACGAATCAATTATTAATTAATTATTCGATTAAGATGTTAAGATTATTTAGTTTAATTAAGATATTAACTAAATAGCATTTGTTGATTGATTTTAATCCTTTTATGTGATGGAATATCAATCTTGGTCGGATGCTCAGACATTAAAAAACCTAACGGGCCTAGTACCTAGTGAGTACAGGTTGTGGGTCGGCTTGAGAATTATAATTTTTGGTTGGATTTGTTCTTCCGGTTAAATTATATATTCTCGTGTTGGTGTCGGTCTGCTGCGGCTGTGACACACGAGCCTATTACGGTGATCCATGTGATACCAAACACGGCAAATATTGATATTATCTCTATATGCGGAAAATTCGGAGAAATTCGAGGAGTTGTTAACCCCAACGCATCGGTTGGCCGAGGTCACTGCATGTGGGTTTATTGGAAGCTTATGTTTTCCATGGGCACTAGATCATTCTATATGGCTGGATGAAAATGGTGTATCAGCGTTTTGCTTGAAATTTTTTGTTCTCCTTGGAACCATGCTGAAATTTCGGAGAAATTCAATAATTGAATTTTAGTGCTAAGAACATAAAAGTTCTTTAATCGAATATTAAAACTATAGAGGTTTTAAATGAGATGAAACCTACTCTAATGAGAGGTTGTAACAAGAAATGTGATCACTCTATAAAGATAGTGATATATTAGTTACGTGTACTCGATAATGAGTAAAGCAAAAAGAGAAATTTACACTCTAAAAGCTTGAGATACAAAACCATCTTAATCTGGAAATTAAGATGGTTGAATTGTGTTCTAACGGAAACGCAAAAACGATGTTAATCAGTTCAAACTAGCTCTGAATATGAGTATATCAATCATGTGGGGACTAGTTAACTTAAAACAAGATCCCATGCTAGGAAATAATTGAAATTTCCTATTAGCTCTTAAATGTAGTAAAACAATTTTAGAAATACTAAAAATGTGGGGGTGTATGGCTAAGGCAAAAGTTCCTAAGCCAAAGCAAGTGAAGGTCTGACCCAAGACGGTCGACTGCATCTTCACTGAATACGCACATGATGCATGATGCGTATAAATTCGTAGTGCAAAAATCTGATAGTTTGACATGTCAGTCTGTACTAATCGAGTTAAGGAAAAGCGTGTATCAAATGCATAACTGATTTAAAAACTAAATCAATTATGAGGTACCGTGGATTTATCAATGTGAAATGAATCACCAAGTGGTTTTAAAGGTTGAAGCAAAAAGGCTTGAACTTGGGAAATCACTACGTCTGAAATTTCTAGAAAATGTGTGCAAGAAGATAACTTACAATGCCATATACACTCTTCATATGGTCATATAAGAGAAAGAATAATTCTGTTGTGCAGAATTTTGTTTAATGTTCGGTAGATCTTCCTCTAGAACAGATACCGCTAGGATCCAACGTAAATTCAAAAATAAAATTAAGTGGATCCATGGATAAATAAGAGGCGAAACTACTAACTGAGATTGTAGTAACATGAGAGCCTAAAGTACTTTGAGATATATTCTCTAGTAACGAGAAGAAAGTTCATTATTATGATATACATGTAGAAGTATATCAAATGAACATACATGCAGTCTTTCTAAATGGCGTCTTTGAGAAAAGCGAACTTGGAAGAATCAAAGGCATATGTGCCTAACGCAACGATTGAAAGTCTGCAACTTAGTGAAAGTATTATGAATCTAAATTGACACTAAAGTAGTGGAATAATATCTTTGACACTGTGGTGTCAAGCAATGACTTCAAATGATGTGATCAAATCTCCGATTTGACAGCATTCAAATATGGTGATTAAATGACCGAAAAGTACCAATTTGGGGACGCTCAAATTTGGTAATGTAGTTAATGAAAAATTGCTAATTTTGGGGACGCTTAAAATTAGTAATTTGATCTATGAGAAATTGAAGTCTCGGTTAATAGTTGCTAACGTAATTTCAAAAGTTAAAAATATGTCAAAAAGATTCAAGACAATGAATATGTCAAGTGTATATATGTCGAATACACATGACGACTGTCACTTTAAGAATGAATTTGAATGATCGAGTCATTGATGTAAGTAATGACAAGGGGATCAATTCAACAAAGTCTAAAAAAAATATATGAGACTAAAGAGATGATTTTAAGATGTAAAATCTCAAGTCGTTCACAATATCTCATATGAGGTCAGTCATATTATGATGACATGAATCTTGGAAAGATCAACGGAATCAATTGGAATGCCAATGGATATGGTGCGGCTATCCAAGCACAAAGGTAACTGATCTTTCAAGAGTAACTAAAAGTCTAATGTACTAAGTGAATTGTACAAGACTAAAAACAGTCTATATCGTGAGTAGACTATGTGGATACACGAGTAATCAGGAAACTAATCATCAATTGGTGATTACAATGATATAAAGATTACTTGTGTGTATATGCTGCCTGATATGAGATATTCAAAAAACTATAAAATGATATAGTAACGCAAATTGGATATATGACATTATGAATTTAATGTCTAAATAGTGAATATGTTTCACACTAGCTAGTGCAGCAGTGGAATGGAAATCTTTAGAATAGATGGTTATAGCTCGATTTACAAAGGAATATGAGTTCATAACCTTAGACAAATATGCATAAGAGGAATAATGCAATAGCAATACCAATTTCTAGAAGATATTCCAAAATGGGCAAAATTGTGACCGCAATATGTATTTATTGTGATAGTCAATCCACGATTGACGGGGCACAGAGCAAAAGTATAATGGTAATTCTTTTCAAAGACATAATACCATTTTTCTTTCAACACTGGTTATCACTATTGACTACGATTCGTCAAGAGATAACATAGCGGATCCGTAACCAAAGGGTTATCAAAAGACCTTGTTGATAAATCATCAAGAGGAATGGGTCTATTGCCATGAGCTAATGGTTTTATGGAGGATACCCAACCTAAGCTGACTCGAGATCCCAAGATCTAGGTTCAATGGGACAACCAATTCATAAAACTGGGCACGATCACTGTTGGGGTTACCCCGAACCGACCATTCCTAGGATGAAAACAGTGATACCCGTAGGGAGAGGTTAAGCTTATGCTTTTAATGATTCTTAAGTCGACAAAGTATAGTCGGGTGGAGTAAAATACGGGTTTACTCAAAACACTTAACGAGAATCACTTATGTTGGAGTGAAGAGGGGCCGCTTCAAAGGAGAATTGCAAGGCACAATTCTCTAGAAACTCCCGCAGAACCAGGACGGTGTCTACGGCCAAAATGGGCACAATAATGAGAACAGAATAAATCAGGGAGGGCACTTGTGAAGGATATACGATCACTTACACAAATGGTCGGACAGTTCAAAGGCATCTAGTCACACTGTCTAGCCAGTAAGGAGAATATAACTTTTCGAGGGAAGGTTCAAGGAGCATATTCTACCTATCCTATGAAATGCCTAACCGCAGTAACTATCACCAAGTCAAACTCTTTGTCTGACGTGTGCTGCTGGACCATCAATCTCATTCATGTGGGGGATTGTTGGAAAAATAGAGGAAATGGGCTGGTTTGAGCAGCCCACTTGAGAGGCAATTTTGAGTGGGCTCAACTACGAGTTAAAGTCGGGACTTAGTTGGAATACATGCGAGGTTTCTAAAATATGTAAGAACACTCAAAATGATTGAGGTATGAATGAGATATAATGTTCCAAAGTGAACCATTTAGAAATGGGTTTGAGATGCTATCCCACATTGGAAAAAGAAGGGAAAATTGTGAGTATATAAGAAGATGTGGACAAAGTCATGTTCAAAAAGTGAGACATGAGTGGATGTGTGACTAGGCGCCCCTCGCGCACACACACACACACGCGCGCCGCCGCAGTCCGTCCATCTGTCCGTCCGTTCGGCTCGGTCTCGGTCTCGGTCTCGGTCGAAGGGCGATTTGGGCGATTTGTCTCGGTGTCTCGAAGTTATCTTTTACTGCAATTTTATTCGGTAAAAATTTATTTTACTGAAAATACCTCAATTATAAATTCCGAATTTTTTGGATCCGGATAAATATCAATTTAATTGATAATTATCGAATTAAACAGATCTGGATAAGTATTGAGATACCAATCCTGATCAGTTTAGAGTTCCTCCAGCACATGTCTCTCTCTCATCTTCACCTATAAAAACAGATGTGAGGGGTCTTATTTTTAGACTGAATTTCGTCCGTTTTTCTCACCCGAAAATCCGACTTCGTTTTTTTTTTGGAAATAATTTCTTTTCATAATTTGGGTCGCGTCGGTGGTAGTTCAGATTTAATTCTAGTTCGCTGAGGGTGCGATGATCGATTTATCAACGCATCAAGATGTTGTTTTATCCTGGGAGGCAAACGCTACACACTGCGGTGGGGGCGAATTTGCTTTAAGGAGACAGAAATTCTGGACTCAACATCGCCCATATTCTATTTGCTTCTTTCGATTACTTACACACACACACACACACACACACATATATATATATATAGTATATATATATTATTCAATATTTTCGTTATTAACGAATCTGTTTCCTACTTTGTTCTTTTCAGATTTGCAGCTCATGCGGGAGCTTAAAAACATGGTAAATATACCAACAATTTTATATTCCTAATTTCCGAGTGAGAGACTCAGGAATAAAAGCCTTCAAGGTCTACCGGATAAATAAAGATTATGGCTACAAAAAATTACACTTCATTCGTCCCGGTCCAAGTACAATATTTAAAAAAATTGGTACAATTTAGTTGAATGATTGGATATGATAGACGTGTAAGTTTTATAAGTATTGATCATAATTCATAAGTGTGTGGTGTAGATTAGAAAGTAAAAAATATTGATGATGAATGTATGATGGAAATTGAAAAGTAAGCGGTGATTGTTTGGTTTGATTTGAGTTATCTAATGAAATATTGTAATTCTAAATGGATATTTTTTTAATCAAATATTGCGCTTCGGACGGAACGTAAGAAGTATCTAGAATAGTGGACTCCAATAGTTATTTACCAACCTTTATTTTTATAAACTTGCTATACACGTTAAATGGCGACCGTTCAATATATAATTTTGATAGTTAATATTTTTTTAATTATATATTTATAAAAATTATGAAGATTTTGAAAATGTACATCAAGATAAATTAACTAACATGTTGCATACTGAATATTTTTTTATATAATAGTAAATAAAGGTACAATTAAATTCATTGTATCAATGCTGAAAAGGTCAAACTACCACAAGTCTAAGTATTAATCAACTTTAAGAAATATTTATATTGATAGTTTTGTGAAAATAATTTTTGATGAGTGTCTTAATTGGGGAGGTGACATTCAGATCAGAGGAATCAGTGTGAGGTACGGATGGGACGAAATCGATGTTAGATGCTCAAACACAGAGTCAAATACTTTTGTGAGTCGAGTCTCGGATTTGCAGCTGGTTGTTTAATTGTTTTGGATTATTATGGAAGTCCCCTCTGTTGTGTCAAGATTTAACACCTTCCGACCGGCGATCGCCTCCGAGGCCGAGCGACCGAGTCACTGCCGAGCGACCAAGGCAAGCCTGCCGATTGGCGACCAGGCGACCGAGCCTTAGCCCAGTGGACATGCTAGACTGGCCAACCGAAGGGCCCAGGGCGAATCCCGGTGCCGAGCGATCGACATCAAGGCGATCGCCTCTCAGTACTCGGCGACCGACCCTTGGCGATCGACCGTCTCTCGGCACCTGGCGACCTACCCTTGGCGACCGACCCTTGGCGACCTCCATCCACTGGCCGATGACGACCTCCGAAGACCATCCAGGGACGACCGCCTCATGACGATCACCACCGATGGCCATCCAAGTCGGCAAAGGCCGAGCCTCAAGACTGGCACCATGTGCAAAGGCCGGGACAAGATCCGCGAATCCCGGGCCATTGACCAAAGCCTGACAGATTCCCTCCACCAGCCGACAGGCCGCCGAAAGCTTGTCGGTAGGGCCACATGTTGACTGACTCCGGACACGTGACGGCTCCTTATTGGACCGCCCAAGCTGTGGCAGCCTCTTCCTTGGACTTTAGCCCGACAGCCAGCATCTTATTTGGACTTTAGCCCGACAGCCCAGGAGATCGGCACATTATTATATTGGCCGGCAGGCGGTCGGCAGACTATTTTAATGGCCGGCAGGCGATCGGCCACTACAGGACAGGACCCGGCTGCCCCTATATAAGCAAGGCACCCTGCACTTGGACACAGCTTGAGCTTCCTTCGCATTTCACACCATACAGAAGCAAATATACAGCACTTGGCTAACATCCAACTCTTGGCAACAGCTTCCTTTCGGTCTTACTTCTCCCGGCCTTTTCTCCTCGAGCAGATTACCGGCGGGACGAAGAACACCTAGCTTCGCTCAAGAGCCGGATCAACAGAGTCTTTTTACACTCATTGTACTTAGATTTCTCTAATTAATACTTGTATCCACGAATATTTGTATTAATAACATCTCGCGAGAGCATTCAAGCCCGGGCCTAACAAACCCGGCAAATCTTGTATTATTTATCTTCTCTCGGAAGTGCTCCCGCATTTGTTTGTTGTCCGTCTTCCAGCAGTATTAATCTTCGGATAAATATTTTGGGCAACAACAATTGGCGCTAGAGGAAGGGGAATCCAACCCTCGATTTTTTACACCTACCGTCCCGAAGAACACTCACTGTTCTCGGGGCAGATACTTGAAGTGACACTTACTGCACTTCAAAGAAATCCTTCAGAAATCATGTCTTCCGCATCCGCGTCGAAGAAAGCCGCTGGCCAGCAGACCCGATTCCGTCCCGATCGGCCGCGGCCGATGGTGGAAGGTAGCCGCCGGCCGAGGCGCTCGACCACGTCCGGGAAGGCGGCGAGCCTCTCGCTCGGCCGGTTCCAAACCAAGGAACAGATCGAAGGGGCCTGGCCGTCCTTCAGAGCGGCAGAGTGCTCTCGACGCGCCTCGGCTCGCCCCGGTCTCTCGCCGGAAGATCAAGCGGAAGCTTAAGGCACTCTTGGCCGAGCAAGCGCCGGAGGCTCCGCCCGCAAGAAGAGGCGCTCGCGGCCCGGGGCACGTCCGTCTTGATCGCACAGGCGGCCCGACACAGCGGCCGGGCGATCCGGCCCTAGCTACGAGGCACGAAGTTGGTGTCCGTCACCGGGAGCTCGGCCTACCGGCTCCCACGAGGCGATCCGGCGCCTGGCTCCGCCGCAAAATTCCCGAGGTCGGCGGCGGGTCGGAGATCGGTACACGATCGCCTCGGCCCCCGCTCCCAAAGCCGATCCGCAAGCGGCCGAGCCGCGGCGATCGCGCAATCTGGCAACGTGGTCGACGACATGAAGGCGCTCCTGCAATCCGGGCGGCGCCGTGAGGACGATCGCCCGCCGAGCGAGCCGCTCGCGATCGACATCGAGCTCGCCGGTGCGGCACGATCGCCCCTCCTAAGACACCGTGTACCGGGCGATCGGACCCCAAGCACACACTGCACAAGTTCAACATCTACATGGCCGGGTGTGGGGCATCGGACGCGACCCGTTGCCGAATGTTCCCTCGACACTAGACGACCTCGCCCACCGGTGGTACACCTCATTGCCACCTCGGTCCATAGGCTCCTTTAACGAGTGGCGCACGTCTTCACGGAATACTTCGCCACCGGGGCCGCTCGGCGGAAGGTCCCCATCGCATGTGGCGGATCGAGCAAGGAGAACAGAGTCCGACTCGGACTACATCGGCCGGGTTGACATGATCATCCTCAACGGCGAGCCGTAGCGATGAGACCGCCCTCTGCGGTCTAAGAGGTTTCGGGGGCTTCTCGCCTATGTTCAGGCATCTCACGAAGACCCTACCGATGACCTACGCGGCCTTAGGGCGAGCCGCAGACTTCTGTCGTGCAAAGGCTTCTTCTTGGCTAGAGTAGAACGATCGGCACCGCGGCGACCTCCGTCTCGGCCACGATCGCTACTACCCACAGAGCCGGAGGACTCGATCACCGCCTCTGATCCATTCTAACATGAGCGACTAGCGCCGCCCGATCGCCAATTTCGACCTACGAATGAAGCGATCGGCCCGAGCGACGATCGCGGTTTCCGGCGGATCGCAACATCATCGGCGGCCGGTGGACACGATCGCCATCTGATCCGGCATATAACATGACGGACTAAGGCCTAAGATCGCCTCCACCGCGCATCATAAAGCCATGGCCACAGCGATCGATGGGCAGGCGCCCGGCCATGCAAGGTCCCTTCGGCCGAGATCGCCCGCCTTCGTTTAAATACGAGGCCGGCGTAGTCGGAGCCCTCCAACATGTCGGTGGACTCATTCCACAACCCCGTCTCAACGTACACCGTCGAGGTCGGCCATCTCCATGGTGGCCGAGGTGGAAGCAGAGCTAACAAGCCGCGGGCGTGGAGTTGATTCATCCGACGCCGCCGCGCAAGGACTCCTCTAGGCCGAGACCGCACGCCTTTCGTTTAAAAACAAGGCGGCGCGGCTAACAGAGGACCCTCATAATAAAGTGAGTCACGAGGCACTCATTGTCTTTGTGCACTAAGACACGGTCATGGGGTCGGTCCATCGATCTCATGACCGTGCACGATTCCTCAAGCAAGCGAAACCACCAAGTTTCCGTGGGGATCGGCCAATGTTGTTTTTGCGGTACAAGACCGAAGATAGCTAAGCCAATCGACCATGATTAAGCCCAAGTCCGAGTCCCAAGTCGGCTCAGATCGCCGTCCTCATCCATACACGATCGCCAAGAACCACCTCGCCCCATGTCTTCAACATAGGAGCAAGTCAGGGCGGTGTTGTGTCAAGATTTAACACCTTCCGGCGATCGCCTCCGAGGCGGCGAGTCAGCTGCCGAGCGACCAAGGCAAGCTGCCGATCGGCGACAGCGACCGAGCCTTAGCCCGATGGACATGCTAGGCGCGGCCAGAAGGGCCCAGGCGAATCCGGTGCGAGCGATCGACATCAAGGCGATCGCCTCTCGATACTCGGCGGCCAGGCCCTTGGCGATCGGCCGTCTCTCGGCACTGGCGACCTACCCTTGGCGGCCAGGCCTTGGCGACCTCCATCCACTGGCCGATGACGACCTCAAGACCATCCAGGGGCACCGCCTCATGACGATCACCACCGATGGCCATCCAAGTCGGCAAAGGCCGAGCCTCAAGGCGGCACCATGTGCAAAGGCGGGACAAGATCCGCGAATCCGGGCCATTGACCAAAGCTTTGATTCCCTCCACCCGGTAGACAGCCGCCAAAGCTTGTCGGTAGGGCCACATGTTGGCCGACTCGGACACGTGACGGCTCCTTATTGGGCCGCCCATGGCGGACCTCTTCCTTGGACTTTAGCCCGACGGCCAAGATCTTATTTGGACTTTAGCTTGCAAGCGGCCCAGAGATCGGCACATTATTATATTGGCCGTGCGGCGATCGGCGAACTATTTTAATGGCCGTGACGTCAGCCCTCTGAGATGGACATTGCCGCCTATATAAGCAAGGCACCACGCACTTGGACACGGCTTGAGCTTCCTTCGCATTTCACACCATACGAAGCAAATATCTGACACTTGGCTAACATCCACTCTTGGCAGCTTCCTTCGGTCTTACTTCTCCGGCCTTTTCTCCTCGAGCAGATTACCGGCGGGACGAAGAACACCTAGCTTCGCTCAAGAGCCGGATCAACAGAGTCTTTTTACACTCATTGTACTTAGATTTCTCTAATTAATACTTGTATCCACGAATATTTGTATTAATAACATCTCGCGAGAGCATTCAAGCCCGGGCCTAACAAACCCGGCAAATCTTGTATTATTTATCTTCTCTCGGAAGTGCTCCCGCATTTGTTTGTTGTCCGTCTTCCAGCAGTATTAATCTTCGGATAAATATTTTGGGCAACAACACCCTCAATGGGCAATGGGTGTTATTTCAATATTATCCTAAATGTGTCGTTGTGTAATGTTTTGATGGAGATCACGTCCCAATAACTGCACTTTGTTTGTGATGTTTAAATGTATGTTCTGTTTTATGTATGAATGGTATCGACCTGGTAGACCCTCGTAGAAAGTTCTACGGCGTATGACAACACGTAATTGTCTTATGCCTGCAAGAACAGAGAATACACTCCTTGATTATAGGAGAATTATTTGGTGAATAAGTCAATAAATTCCTATAAACATAGCGTCATTATTCACTTATTCGAATCACAATCTCTCATACATTACTCATGTTATGACTTATGCTATATTGATTTTAGCTCTCTTGATATGGTTCTTGACACGAGCGTCAGATTGTCTACGCATGAAATTTTCGTGACACCGTTTTACATTTTGCCCGCTCGTGGACGGCCAACGAGACAGTTCAATTCGATTCTTGGTGTCTGATTTGTTCATGCACATTTTTTTTTTATATTTGCGTTCTTAATTTTTCTCCATCCCGCTCAAAAATTACTCTCCACTCGAAAATTATGTTTTTAGAAAGTTTATATTTATTACTTTTATGGAACCAAATCGAATATTCATAATCACGTCATTTGATTTCCGTCATACACTTACCATTAGTTCCTTTTATTTTTTAATCTCAATTACATACTCATTATCAATAATATATATTCTCGTGCAAAATAATAGGTAGTGCTTGTGAAATAATTGGGATGATAATTGTGACGGGACATAAATGCTGCGGACAATTACTGCAAGTACGCAACTGAATGCGTGTCTGCTGTTCTTTCCTTTTACTACTGTCTTTTTATCTTTGATGATTGAGATGATGCCTTTTGATAGTGAATACTAACGGTATACAATCAATTTTCAGGTACGTGTATTGCAGTCTGTACCTGCGAACCTTTACCTTAATTTTTCATCTCTTTCGATGAATATTAGAAAGTGGGGGGGAGTTCATTGGTGGATTAGCTGAAATATAAGGTCGATTCCCTATTTAGGACCAAAAAAACAAAAAATGAAACGTCATCGAATTTCTGAACATTAATATACATACACGTACCACAAAAAAAATAACGAATGACAAAAAAAATCTTAATTTTCCACATTTTCTTAATAAAAACGACGTCAGAACGACGTTGTTTTGATAAATTTTTTGGTGGTGCACGTGCACCACCATGCAATGGGGTGGATCCGCCTATCTTAGTATATTATGAAAGCCCAAATATATTGTTGGAATCGTTAATGATTTTAATTTTATTTTGTAAAATTAAATATCATAGGATCGATCTACATTCCGAGTAGATAATCGTGGTATATTCACTTTCTCTAAACAGATTCACAGTGAATGAGAAATAGTGAATTAAAGTTTGTCACTTAATTGTGAATTAATAAGGGATGGAATCCCACATTGAATAATGAACCATCATTATTCTAGTATATAAGGAGTTACCTTTATGCATGTAATAATTAATGGCACACGTGTATGGGCTTAAAGCCCTGCCCAGCGCCTGCCTGCGCCCGCCGCCCGCCTCGGTCGGTCGCGAGCCGCGTGCCGTGGACCGTGGACCTTGGACTTGGATCTTGGCAATTGTTCTTTGGGCTGTTCTTTGGCTTGGCCTTGGGCTAGGCCTTGGCCTGCCTAAAGAATTTTTTGGACAAGCTCAACAACGTAGTTGGGCTCGTATGTGCATATAAGGATGTCCAGGTACATCCGTCAAGTAATGAGGAGGAGTTAATGGAATATTATGCATACCTCTGCATTTCATAAGTCAGTTCAGTTCTCAACTCGTTCTTGTTCGCCGGAGCTCGCCGTAATTGTGGTGCTACATCCGTCGAGACGAAAGTCGTTTTACCTTTGGAGACAAATTGCTGAACCGAAGAGCACTACCGGGGCAATATTTGTCTTGCAGGAAGAGACCTCCTCAACTCGACTTAATTTACGGTTTTATTATTCATTTTCTTGTATTTTCAATTCTGTTTTCGAGTTCTGTAATTTCCTTCTTCGTTGAGTCCTGTAATTTCTAGATTTCGAGTTGTAATTTGTTTTCCAGTTGTATTTTATTTTCCGCCCAGCAAGTTTGTACGACAGAAATTTCCATCAAGTGCAAGACAAATATTTTTCTTGCTAAATCCTACAACTGGAGATGTCGACTACCGTTGCTGCCAACGAATCCACCACCACTGCCTCCGCGACCGTCGCATCAATCATGGCGAACTCCATTGGGTCAACCACGTCATCAACTATCGGCTCAACGATGTCAACAACAACTGGTTAGGTTTTTAACAATCCATTTCTGACTACCGGTGGATCTACCTCGAGTGGCACCGTTGGTTCCACTTTCAGTGGTACTGTGGGATCCATGTTAGGATCTAATGTTGGAGCCTACGAGTTCAACACGAGTGGTTTTTTTTTTGGAACAACCTCGGGGCCTAGGATGATGCCTACCGCCGAGAAACCACCAAAGTTTGGTGGTGCCGACTTTAAAAGGTGACAACAAAAGATGTTGTTCTATTTGACAACATTGGGGTTTGCTAACTTCCTTAAGGAAGATCCACCACCAGTGCCAAGTGCTCAAGAGACTAGTTTTACATTCCGAGTTGCCTATGACAACTGGCACAATGGAGACTATCTTTGTAAAAACTTTATTCTGAATTCCTTAGAAGAAAGTCTATACAATGTTTATTCTGTTGTAAACACATCAAAAGAGATGTGGGAAGCACTTGAAAAGAAGTAACGTAGTGATGATGCAGGTACAAAGAAGTTTGAAGTTGCCAAATATTTGGACTACAAGATGGTTGACTCAAAACCAATCATGGAACAAGTGTAAGAGTTCTAACTCATCATTCATGATGTCAATGCCGAGGGAATGGTCCTGCCGGACGCTTTCACTGTTGCAACTGTGATCGAGAAGTTGCCTCCCAGTTGGAAAGACTTCAAGAGCTATCTCAAACACAAGAGAAATGAGATGACTCTTGAAGACTTGATTGTGAAACTGCGCATCCAGTAAGACGTGCGCAAAAATGACCACAAACCAAAAGGCCTGATTGATGCTAAGGCCAATCTGTTGGAGCATGGCAGTCCCTCCAATAAAAGATCTCGCCCAAGTGTCCAAAACAAGAGCAAAGGGAAGCAACCAGTCAAGAAGTTTGATGGCGATTGCTTCAACTACATGGGCACGCGGCGAAGGACTGCCGGAAGTCGAAAGCCAACAAGAAGAAGAAACATGTTGCCAACATCACCGAGACTAACGGCGAATGGAAGGAGGATGACCTTGATGCTGTGGTCACCGGGGAGGTCAACCACGTTGAGAACCAAGGTGGTTGGTACGTCGACACGGGTGCAACCGCCCACGTTGGTGCCGATCGGAGTCAGTTTAAGAACTACCAAGTTATTGAGGGGAGAAAGCTCAACATGGGGAATCCAGCTTCATCTGAGATTATCAGAGTTAGAGAAGTGGACCTCAAACTTACGTCAGGACAGACTCTCACTTTGAAGAATGTGTTTCATGTTCCTGATATGAGGAAGAACTTGATCTCGGGCTCTATACTAGTTAAAAAAGGGGTTTAAACTAGTGTTTGAGTCAGATAGAATTATCATAAAAAAGTTTGATAGGTTTCTTGGTAAAGGTTAACTCACGGAGGGACTCTCTAAACTCAATGCTTTGGCTATACGCCATGTATCCAAATCTGGAAATGCTAATGAAAATGCTATTGCTTTCTCTTACTTGACTGAGTGTTCTGATTTATGGCATTGTAGATTAGGTCATGTGAATCTAAATGCTATAAAAAGATTAGTAAACTTAGATTTACTGAAATTAAATGAAGTCAATACTCAAAATAAATGTGATATTTGTGTAGAAGCAAAAATGATGAAACTTCCGTTTCATTCGGTAAAACGGAACACAAAACCCATTGAATTAATTCACACAGACGTGTGTGATTTAAAGTTTGTGCAAACTAGAGGTGGTAAGAAGTACTTTATCACTTTTATAGATGACTGCACAAGATAGTGTTATCTTTATCTTTTGAGAAGTAAAGATGAGGCTATTGAAGCTTTTAAGAACTTCAAGAATGAAGCCGAGAATCAATTAGGTTGTCGTATTAAGATGGTTTGAAGCGATAGAGATGGCGAATATGTAGCCCCGTTTGAGGAATTATGCAACGAAAGCGGTATAATTCATCAAACAATATCTCCATATGCACCACAATCTAATGACATTGCTGAACGTAAGAATCGAACACTTAAAGATATGATGAATGCCTTATTGATTAGTTCAGGGTTGCCCCAGAATATGTGGGGGGAAGCTGTCTTGACAGCCAACTACATATTGAACAAGATTCCACGCAAAGGTAAGGATATTACCCCTTATGAGTTGTGGAAAGGTATAAAACCTTCATACAAATATCTCAAAGTGTGGGAGTGTTTGGCTAAGGCTGAGGTACCTATACCTAAACAAGTTAAAATCGGACCTAAGACGGTCGGTTGTATCTTTATTGGGTATCCACTGAACAGTAGTGCCTATCAATTTGTTATCCACAAGTCAGAAGTTCCTGAAATGACTGTGGGAACAATAATTTAATCAAGGAATGCTGTATTCTTTGAAAACATATATCCTTGCAAGGATAATGATAAAGTTGAGGACAATTCTAGCAATAGAGTTGAAGATGAATGAACAAGTTTAAAACCTGTGGATGTAGATCCAAAGTCACGTAAGCAATCGAGATCTAATCTGGAAGATGTAGAACCGAGACGTGGTAGTAGTGTTAGGACACCAAAGACATTTGGACCTGACTACATAGCATTCATGTTGGATGAAGAACCAACATCGATCAAAGTAGCTTATGCCAGACCAGACGGGTTACTCTGGAAAGAAGCTATTCAGAGTGAAATTGACTCAATTTTACAAAACCAAACTTGGGTTTTGGTTGATTTAGCTGAAGGTTGTAAGCCCTTAGGATGTAAATGGATCCTTAAAAGAAAGTACAAGGCTGATGGGTCAATTGACAAGTATAAATCTCGTTTAGTAGTCAAAGGTTTCAAACAGAATGAAGGGTACGATTTTTTCGATGCCTATTCACCTGTAACGAGAATTACATCTATTCGAGTGCTTCTCGCGATTGCTGCTTTGCACGATCTTGAGATTCATCAAATGGATGTTAAGACTGCTTTTCTGAACAGTGATCTGGATGAAGAGATCTATATGGAACAACCTGAAGGGTTTGTAGTATCTGGACAAGAGAAAAAGGTACGCAAACTGGTTAAGTCTCTATATGGATTGAAACAAGCTCCACTACAGTGGCACTTGAAATTTGATAATGTAATGTTATCAAATGGTTTTAAAATAAACGAGTGTGATAAATGTGTTTATATTAAGAACACTAATAACGGTTATCTTATTGTGTGTCTTTATATAGATGATATGTTAATCATGGGTAACGGTATACAAGTGATTAACGATATTAAGAACATATTAAAAAGAAATTTTGACATGAAACACATGGGCTAGCCGATGTGATTCTTGTAATGAAAATTTTGAGAAAATCAGATGGAATCATCTTGACACAATTTCACTATGCCGAGAAAGTTCTCAAGAAGTTTAATGCTTTTGATAGCTTGCCGGATAAGACCCCAATAGATTTAAATGATCACTTGAGCAAAAATCGAGGGGAGCCCGTTGCACAAGAAGAATATGCACGAGTCATTGGGTGTTTAATGTATCTTACAAATGGCACTCGACCCAATTTAGCTTGCGCTGTGAACAAATTGAGTCGTTACACGAGCAATCCAAGAATTTTGTCAAGGTCTTGCAGAGCCTTCACAAGAGCATTGGAAAGCTCTCGTTAGTGTTTTGAGGTACTTAAAGTATACTCAAAACCTTGGGCTACACTATTCGAGATACCTCCCGGTACTTGAAGGGTACTGTGATGCGAATTGGATATCGATACGAAAAGTTCATTTTCTACAAATGGTTACGTGTTTACCATTAGGGGTGGAACTGTCTCGTGGAAGTCCGCGAAACAAACGTGTATAGCCCGATCCACCAGGGAATCGGAATATATAACTTTGGACAAAGCTGGTGAAGAAGCCGAATGGCTCAGAAACTTTCTAGAATATATTCCATGTTGGTCAAAGCTAGTACCAACGGTGATGATACACTGCGATAGCCAAGCTGCTATTGGTAGGGCAAGAAGTAACGTCTATAATGGATAGTCTCGACATATTAGTCGACGCCATAATACCGTGAGACATTTGATCAAAAATGAGATTATTTCTATTGACTATGTGAGGTCATTGGATAATCTAGCGTATCCGCTAACCAAAGGGTTAAACCGTGATCAAATGAATACATTGCTAGAGGGAATGGGTTTAAAATCCAAACACTCATCTAAGTTTATTCCCTATAGAGCAATTGAGTGTTGAAAGCTTGCCTAGTGGTGAGGTTAAGTCTATGACTTTTAATGATTCCTAAAGACCTTGAGGAGGTTGAGTATGGCAAGATACTCGATAAAGAATCACCTATATAAGTGAGAAGTGGGGGCCGCTTCATGAAAATCACTTATGAATTCAAAGGGGTGTCCAAGGCCCGCAAATAGAGGTGTTCACGATTCCGGTTCGAACCGTCGGTTTTGAACCGTTGACCTTGGTTCGGTTAACCGTTGACCGCGGTTCGGTTCAAAATCAGAACCGTGAACCGTTTTTAGACGGTTCGGTTCTGATTCGTCAAAATGACGAACCGCAAACCGGCGGTTCAACCGCCGGTTTCAAAAAAAAAAATTCAATAATTCAAAAATGTGACCGTTGTGAACCAGCGGTTCAAACCGGAACCGGCGGTTCAACGGTCACATTTTCAATTTTTTTTTTTTTACATTTTTACACCTATAAATACCCTCTCACATCCTTCATTTTTCTCACACCAACTATCTACTTTCTCTCTAATTTCTATTATCTCAACTCTCAAGTATACTTTTAATTCAAAAAAATGTCAAGTGGTCAATTCAATCGGGGAAAGGGAAAGGCTATCACCGGCATTCCTCGACGTGGAAGAGGCGGTGCCAGTGGTAGTACTCCTCCTCCTACTCATACTCCGAGTTCTCATTCTATACCAAGTCCGAATTTTGGAGATTATGTTCCCGATGAATTAACTGAGGAACAAATCAACGAAATGTTTGAAGCCTCAAAATCAATTCATGAAGATGATGAGCAACCAACAAAACCAAAACAAAGGAAACTATCCGAGCTAAAATCTCCATTATTTGCGATCCATTATATAAAAATGGACGACGTTGCATCCGGTCCCGGTCATTTCTTGGCCAAGTGCAACTATTGTGATAAAATGTACAAGTTTAAAAAAGGAGGAGGTTACGGGACACTCAATGGCCATATACAAAGACAACATCCCGACAAAGTTGGCATCGAGTCTAATCAAACCCAACTTCGAGGCATGGCGACGTCGTCTAATGCCCCCAATCAAGGTAATAGTTCTTTATTTAAATTTAAGTCAATTACCGCTAGAAAAGAATTAGCTAGGTTTGTTTGTGGTAAATCTCTTCCTTTTAACTTTGCCGACGACCAAATGTATGAAAATTTCACTCAACTAAGTTTTAATCCCGCTAGTAAAAAAATCTCACGCTCTACCGTAACTTGTGATATTCGAAAAACTACTAGCGAGGCAAAATTAATTTTAGCTAATATGTTTTTAAACTTAGATCATAAAGTTTGTATATGTTCCGATGCTTGGAGTGATCATTGGGAAGCAAATTCATATATGGGAATTACTTGTATTTGGATTGATGATTCTTGGACTATACAAAAACGTTTAATTGGTTTTAGAGAGTTTAATATCGCACATACCGCCCAAAATATTTCGCATAAAATTCATACAATTTTATCTGAATATAATTTAGTACAAAAAAATTTTTAAATTTCTTTTGATAATGCTAGCTCCAATACAGCTAGTTTAGAATCACTTATTGCAATATGTGAGCCATCTCTTGGTGGTAAATTTTTTCATGTTAGGTGTATTTCTCATGTTCTTAATTTATGTGTTCAAGATGGTTTAACTGTTTAACAAGAAGCATATGCTCCTATCCGTGAAGTAATAATATATTTAATTAGACATTCATCTCTAGGTAAAAAATGGAAAAGATATTGCATAAAAAATAATATTCATCCAAAGAAATTTTCAAAAGATGTGCCAATCGTTGGAATTCTACTTACAATTTGTTAAATGATAGTTATGAATATCGTATTGCATTATGCAATTTTTATAATGAAGAACAAGTACCCGTTTGCTTATTGCCAACTCAATGGGATAAGTGATCTAGTTTAATGGCACTTTTAAAAATCTTTAAAGAGGCAACTGAATCTTTGTCCGGTGTTTATTATCCTACTTCTACACTTGTTGTTGAACATTGTGTTAAAATTCTATTTGTATTCAAGTCTTTAATTAAAGTTCTCGAGTTATTTAATTGTGTTGTGCGGCGATTTATACGCCTCGATGGCGATCGGCATGATGGTCAGGAGCCAGTCAAAGAAGAAAGACATTGGGCAAGCACCTAACGATCGGCGTCTAAGGCGATCGTCTATAGGCATCAGGCGATCGCCAATGATATCTGACTGTAGACGATCATCCCATACTGCATGTGTACCCGACACCCGTCAAAGTCTTCGAAGACCGAATCTCGGATGTGGACCCACGTGCAGATCCACAAAAGGCGCCGCAAGATAAGGCCTTTGACCCCAGCCTGTCACCAACCTTTCACCTACCGAAAGGCCCGCCGAAAGGTTCAAGATGGGTCCTCCACAGACAGCGGCTCAGGACGCGTGCAGGTTTTCCATTGGCTCGCACAGCTGGCTGCCAGCAGCAACCTCGGACTTTAAGGGAACAGCCCCACGTGACGGGACGATCGCCCACCTTATTCTAATATGGAAAACGGCGGTCGCCCGCGATCGTCGGAGAGGACCCAACAACCTTGTCTCCTATAAATAGGAGGCTTCCAACAGTGGCCAAAGGGACAGTGAAAAAACGGAGAGAGAGAGAGAACAAGAGACTCATCTGACGAATACTCACACATTCACAGTGATATTCATACACACTTACAGAACATCAAAAGCAAGAACTCACAGAGCTTCATATCAGGTTCTTCCGGCAATCTTCACGCTCTATAGCTAAGATAACTAGAAGTCTTTACACTCATTGTAATAGATTCTAACATTAATATTTGTACTCTAAAGTATTTATATTAATAACATCTCGCGAGAGCATTCAAGCCCGGGACTAACAACCCCGGAAAATCTTGTGTTATTTACTTTTTCTCGGAAGTGTTCTTGCATTTGTTTGTTACTCGACCATTCCAGCAATATCATCTCCGGATAATATTTTGGGTAACAACAATTGGCGCTAGAGGAAGGGCATCTTAACCTTCATTTTTATTCCGACCGTCTCGAAGAACACTCACTGTTCTCCAGGGCATATACTTGGAGAAACACTCACTGTTCTTCAAAGAAAAAGCCTTCAGAAACATGACATCTGCCACGACCTCCAAAAGAGCCACCCTGCGATCTGCCGGACATCTCATTCCGGCCCAGACTGAATCCCAGCCTACGGCGGAAGGTGACCGCAGCGACGCTAGACTCTCACTCCCGCCCCCGAGGGACGGTCCCAGCCTCTCACTCGATCAGTTCCAGACCGCGGAACAGATTGACGAGGCTATAGCCATCCTCAAGGAGCGACGGAGGGCATGCGACTCGCCCACTATTACTCCGTCAGCCATCCGCCGAGCAGGCAAGCGGAAGCTCAAGGGGATATATGTTGAGAAATCGACAGAAAACCCCGAGCCGCAGGAAAAGGCTCTCGTCAGATGGGACGACTCCATCTTCAGCCGCCTAGGGAGTGATCCCTCGTGGTGACCTGGGCATTCAGGCCCCATCCGGGAGGCATCAGAGTCCGAATCCATCACCAGGAGTTTGGCATATCTAACTCCCAGAAGACAAGCCATCCAACGGGCCCCCGCTCGCCCAAGAACTGAGCCCGGTGGTGGAGAACTCATCATCTACCATGGGGCCAGGGGATCAGTACATGATCGCCTTGGCTCACGCTCCGGGAGCCAATCAGCGAGCAGTGAGGCTACGGCGATGGCCGCCATATAGCGCCAGCTCGACGAAATGAAGGCGCTCCTAGAAACTGGGGCAGACGCTAGGAGATCGATCGCGGGACCGAGTGAGCCACTCGCGGTCCAGATCGAGCTCGCCCCAGTTCAACCGAAGATTGCTCCCCCTCTAACACCTCTATATGAGGGGAGATCGGGTCCTGCTGAGACCCATCTGAGCAAATTCCGGATTTACATGACCGGATGCGGAGCATCGGATGCGACAAAATGTCGGATGTTCCCATTGACATTGGGCAATCTCGCCCATAGGTGGTACATCTCACTGCCACCTCGCTCGATCAATTGTTTTGAGAAGCTGGCGAACGACTTCACGTCGTATTTCGCCGCCAAAGTTGCTCGGCCAGAAGGCCCCCACCGCATGATGAAAATCAGGCAGGGGAAGAACGAGCCCGATGAAGATTACATCGACCAAGTGGACGAAATAGTCCTCACCGGCGAGCCCATTAGCGACGAGCTCGCTCTCTACTCAGTCATAGAGGGATTCTACGGCCACTCGCCCATGTTCAGGCACCTTACAAAGGACATCCCCCCGACCTACGCGATCTTCCGCGTCAAGGCCGCTGATTTCCTGGCCAGGCAGAGGATGCTTACCCTCCGCTTAGGCGAGGGATCTGCCAGAGAAGGGAAGGCGCCATCCCACATCCAGAAGAAGGCGGTCGCCAAGCCCAGAAAGGCAGTCGCAAAGCCGCCTGGTGAATTCAAAGCCTTCGAGAATGTGGAGGTTCACCTCCTCCGTAACCTCAATCTATCTCCGACCCACATCTTGAACGCCATCAAGGGACGCGAGTGGCTCAACAAACCAAAGCCGAGAAGGGAAAACGGTCATCTAGACCGCAGCAAATTTTGTGCCAATCACAAAAGTCCCGGCCACAACACCAGCTAGTGCCGCGACCTCCCCAGACAACTCTGGCGACTGTTTGAGGAAGGCAAATTGGATAACTTGGTTACCAAGCCAGAACCTCGAGCAGAGAGGACCGGAGGATGCGAATGCCGACAGAACGACGGAATATCTCCCAATTCGGTCGCCAGAATCGAGCCAAACGAGCCGGAGTACTCTGATGAATTGATCCCTCCGATCAACCCTGGCGGCCGGATCAATATGCTTCAGACGGGAGGTGGAAACCTCGGAGGCCTTTCCCCGGTTTCCACTTTGTCGAACAGAAAGAGGAAGGCCGAGTTAAGGGCGTTCGCCGGGGTCCATGTCGTGGTACCCCCAGAGCCGACCATCTCCAAATCCGCGCTCATCACTTTCTCTAACAAGGATAGGGAGGGAGTGCATTGCCCCAAAGAGGACGCGCTGGTAATCTCTGTGTGTATCCTTGGGAATGTAATATCCGGAATTTCCACTACTGTTGTTTAAGATTATTTTATCCGAGTTATGTTGTACAGCGTGGAATCTGTATAGTATGGGTAAAATAATTGAAGGACCAAGACATCTGTATTGGTATAATTGTCATACTTGGCCGACAATTGGATGTAAGAAGTATATGTATTCAGTATGCCGTATGTTCGTATTCTGTATGTTGAGACGATTGGACAAGAATAGCTGAAAATGGCTAAGTGTAACACTATTAGCGCACGCTAATAATCAGGGGTAGCGCACGCTATCGTGCAGGTTTAGCGCACGCTACGGATATAAGATAACGCACGCTAATGCAGTCAGATCGGAAGGAATCTGCGTGTGGACTAGGCCACTTTCGCCGCACGTTCTGATAAGTCAACGGATGTTGTAATGTAGTGTTAGCGCATGCTAATTCATGTTGATTAGCGCACGCTAACTGTATATCAGACAAAAAGTAATCTTATCCTCGTCAGCACTTTCGGCGTGTGGACCAGTCTTCGGAGCATACAGACAAACGAGTCAACTATGAGTAGCGCACGCTAAGGTAAGACACTTGCGTACGCTAAATAGAGGCATTTACGTACGCTATTGCATGGGCATTGCGTACGTAAATCACTTCATGCACTAAGACAGTTGCCTCTGGACTACGATAACGCACGCTAACAAAGGTCAGTTAGCGCACGCTAAGGCCGTAGCGCACGCTAAACATAAGGTTTAGCGCACGCTAGTAATGTATTCTATATAAGGGACAAACGGGTATTATGAAGCATTTCGTCCATTCTTTCACCTTCAGACGATAGAGAGAGGTCTTAGAGAGAAGTTGAGGTCCCAAACACTTGAGTTGATCATTCCTAACAACATTTGAAACTTGGAAGTGATTGAAAACGGATTCAACCTTGGGATTCAATCCATTCCTTCAAAGAGGTAATTACTCTTCATCTTTGGATTTCGTTTTGGATTGAATGTTGATGTTCTTGAGTTGATGATTATTACATAAACAAGTTGATAAGCATGATTATGAGATGGATTACCGGATTATGATGATGTTATTGTTGACATGAAGATATTGATATGATTCTTGTGGTTTGAATAGTGTTGTTTGTTTTCTTGAGATAAGTGGATTAATCCTTCTCCTCAGTTTCAGATGTTGATGTTATTGTCGATAATTACTCCCTGTAATGATAGATTATGAAAGTGTTGTTACGTTCTTAATGTTTCATGATGTTGATATTGAGGAAGATGATATATGGATATAGAACTTGGATTATAAGTTGGATGATTGTTTATATGTTAAAGGATATCGGATTTCGTTGTTTTGATAGCTTTGAACATGATTCAGAATCACTTGGTGTTCTTGAAATCGCGATAAGTTGATCGGTATCGAAAAACATGCATGCATGCGGCATTAGCGCACGCTAAGTTTCTTGCCTAGCGTGCGCTAACGGAGCAACTTAGCGCACGCTACGTTAGGTGATTAACGTGCGCTAAGAAGGCAGAAAGTGCAGTATTTTCGTGTTGTGGTTGTAAATTCGTGCTGGTTTGAGTAGGGTTGATCCGACTAGTGTTTAATCGAGATATTGTCGAGCCGTTGGGTTTGTAAATTGGTTTTATCGATTGTTAATTGTTGTCGAACTTGTTGTCTATCGATTACTGTAATAGGTTGAGAATATTGATCAGTGATTACAACCGTGTGTTGCGGTCAAGCTCGAGAATGTTCGTTGATTGCTTTGGTCGGGACCGAGGAACTTGTAGATGACGGCAATGGATTTGGTAACAGCTTCCTCGTCATTGTATCGGTATCGAAGTAAGTTATTACTTACTCAGTTTATAGTATTTAATGAATGGTTTCCGTTTCATTCGTTTATAATTCGTATAGCAATGTTTATAATCGTAATCACATGAGACTTGGGATTATAAATCATATTCGAGTTTTGGGAATCTAAATCATAATGTATATGATTTAGTTTTGTTATTGGTATACTTGTATATCGAGGATATATCGTGATAAAAACGGAGATATGAACTATCTGCAATTCGTGATACTTTGGACCGTCGAGTATTGAGGATAATGATTCGGGATGGTTTAGACATTGAGATCATTCTCGAAGGACTCGGGGCAAGTACTCTAATCATTTTTATCATTTGAGTCGATCATGTTGTGATACATTCGTGTATCGTTGTTGTCATGCATTTGTGCATTGTTGTTGTCGTGTATTGTGCACTGTTGTTTTGTGCAGTTGTGCATTGTTGTCATATGTCCACCATGCATTGGTCCGACGGGATCATCATGGGAATCTATAGCTGTGTCGTTTGGATCATTTGGACGAGTAATGCCACCATGCGTTGGTCCGATGGGATCATCATGGGAATCTATAGTTTGTGTCTTTTGGATCGTTGGATTATCATATGTTGTTGTTATTGTGCATATGTATATTATGGGTGGCCATAAGTATACATTGTCGTTATTGTTGTGATCATAACGTTGTCATATGAGTATGCATTTGTAGGTCTTGTGTTAGGACCATGTCCGTATGTTGTGTTGATCTGATCTCGGATTAGACTGACGTGATGGTAATGGTATTTCGTATCTTGAGGTATGTTCCGTATTTCCTTGGTACTTGTCTTTGATGGACAATCGATTATCGTATTAGAATTGTCGATGTTATCCGATGGATTGAATTGGCCAGAGTTGGTATAATTTCCGTATCGCGAGTTATGATAATGTTTTGCGAACCTTGAGTATTGTTGAGATACCGTATAGATATTTCGGTATTATTTTAATGTGTTGTTAAGGATACGAATCGTGGATTCTCATAAAGTTACGACGGTAAGATTACATTGGTCGTATTCTTACTTAGTATTTCCATTGATATGTAATTATTGATGAGATATGATGGTTATCATTGTTGGATATTATGGCTGACCCCGTCGTGGGCTTTATTTTTAGGTTCTTGGATTATCAAGCTTGTAGCGGTCGTGGAGAGATGAACTTCCCGGAGGATACTAGCAAGGGCATGTATTTGTGTTTTGAGTTTCGATCGGTTGTTGTATTCATTGCTAGAGTATTTTAATTGTTTGTCTTTATCCATTGCGTGAGTATTTTTAAATGACCTTTTTGGTATCCGGTAACTTAGGTTACTTTGGCAATCATTTTCTAAATCTATTAAGCCGATGCGTGTAGCGATAGCTTAACGTATGTGTTTTTAAAGCTGTTGAGTTTTGGCATTTTGGGCCTTGTGGTTTCAAATGAGTTTCTGACGGTTTGATAAACGAGTTTTATAAATCTTCGAATATTTTTAATAGATAATACCGTCGTTAGCCTCTTGGCGTTTGCAAATGTTTGCGAAAATTTCCTTATGCCTTGTGGGTTTCATCTGGGGCCACGGTCTTTGTAATATTCCGTTCGGATGCGGGGTGTTACGAATATGGTATCGGAGCTTAGGTTGAGAAAACCTAGGCGGTCGGGTCGAGTTGGGTCGTGTTTAATCGCGTCATTTGAGTTGTTGATTGAAAATATTGGAGCCGTGAGTTTTTATTATTCACTCGGGCTTGTGCTTATGTGATTTACCGGTGTGAATCTTGGGATTGTTGTAACTTTTTCAAATGGTGTTAACGTGTTTCTTGAGATAGAGTGTGTTGTTTTCTCGAGTTAGGCGAGTTTGCAAAATGTGTGTTTTGAAAATATCTGTCGAGTATTTTCTTGAGTCGAGACATGTGCCGGTATCACGGGAATCGTCGGCTTCACGATCTGTAAGTATTTGGATTTTTAAATTTCATCGAGATTTATTGCCGTTCTAAGTTGATATGCTTTGAGATTCAGTGAATATTATTCATTACGGTATAAGGTGACGAGTTGGGACAGATTGATGATCTTGAGAAGTTATGATTTTGGAAATCAATATGTCGATTAAGTTTTGGAACGGAGTTTTGCATTTGGGAGAAATATTGTGGATTGTTCAGAGAACATGTAGTCATGTTAGTTAATTTTGAGATATATGAAGCTTTTTGAGCATTTGAAAATGATACTTTTCAAAATGAATGTTTCTGAGATGTTTTACAGTAAGCGATTTTGGGCGAGACCCAATAGATTTTTTTGAAATTGTTTTATAACTCGGGGCTTGGGGTCAGAAAAGAGTTTCCTATTTTTTTAAACCTCTTGTAATGCGGAGCGAGATACGGGCTGAGACCCTAATATTTCAAAGACTTTTGTTTTCTTAAAAACTCCCGAGACTTGTAAAACACTTTATCAATCATTTACCTATTTCGTTTCTGCCTGTCGCAGTTTTGATCTACTTGTTCAAATGAAACTTCTCGGGAAGTCTTTCGCTCTGTTGATTTGTTTCAAGGCATTGTCATAGCATAATTGAGGTGATCCAGGATGAAAAATGGTTGACGTTGTGAGTCATATGTGGAAAAAAGGAGTTTTTGTCGGAGTCTATACATTGAGATTTTGGATTCTATCGTGTAGTTTTCTGATGGCATATCAGTGGGATTTGTGATGAGACGGATTGGTATATAGGAGTACGGATGTGGTCAATCATTTGCATAGTTTTCATTTTAAAACTTCGAAATCGTGTGGATTCGAAGGAAACTGTTATCAAATACTTGGCACCAGTGAGCCAGTTTATTTTTCGAGAATTGATTTGGTGGTCTTACCAAAATTTATGTTTTGAGTTTTGAAATTTTTGAAAGAACTTTCGAAAATTTGTCTCCTTGACAAGATTATATGATTTCAAACTAGTTTTGAAAATGTGATTGATGTACATACGCATTTAATACATAATGCATATCATGGTGAAGTTCTGAATGAGATTCACGAACTGGATAAGACATCAGTATGGTACGAGGAAAAGAGATTTGAACTTTAGTATGGCAGTTTGATTATCCGGTGATGATCGGTTGAGTTATCGGATAAGAGAAATATGTTGCGTGTTGTAGATTCATGCACATAATATTATTTTGGAAACTTGGGATGTGAAACGGAACATATGTGCTATGTGATTCCATTGGTGCGGTAGTAGCGCAATTTTAACATAGTGATCTTTGATTGATTTCTTTGTAAGTGTAAATTTGGGAATGGTGACCCCATGCTGGTTGTTTTGGATATTGAGTGGTCGTTCCCACTCCTTGTATGAATTGGTATGTTCGTCGATTTGCGATTCGTTGTTCGTATGCTGAGGGGAATGTTCACCAGTCGGTTGTGTTTCGTTGAGATCCACTGTATGTGATTGGTGTGTCATTTTGAGAACTCTATATCGGTTTCCGTGGTTATGTATTGACCGTGTTGGAGTTTATCATGGTGATGATATTCTCGATTGCGTTTCGACCTTTGGATTGATCATATTAGAGTTCATCATGTCAATGATATTCTCGATTAGTTTATGAGTTGATCATTGCTGGTGATCATCTGAGCGTTCAGATTTTGTGTTGATATTTCGGGATTCGTTGCCATTGTGTTGGGCAGTTGTTTCACAGATGTATCGTGTATTATTGATTTGTATCAGGATTTGGACTTGATTGTGTAATCAAGCAGACAGGATTTGAAACGGATAGATTATTTCTTCCGAAGATGTTATATTTTTGTTGAGATCCATGGAATTGTGATCGTAAGCGTGTTGAAGCTTTACAGTGAAGTCACTTGCTAGCATCTCAGGAGAGCGTCGACTTGGCGCATATGTAAGTATGCTATTTTGGTTATTCGGTAATAATGATGATTGATCGTTGTCGTGATGGTTTCGGGATATTTTGGTTGAACGATTTGTTTGTTTTTATGACGGATTGCAAGTTTCGAGGACGAAACTTATTTTAAGTGGTGTAGTATGTAATATCCGGAATTTCCACTACTATTGTTTAAGATTATTTTATCCGAGTTATGTTGTACAGCGTGGAATCTGTACAGTATGGGTAAAATAATTGAAGGACCAAGACATCTGTATTGGTATAATTGTCATACTTGGTCGACAATTGGATGTAAGAAGTATATGTATTCAGTATGCCGTATGTTCGTATTCTGTATGTTGAGACGATTGGACAAGAATAGCTGAAAATGGCTAAGTGTAACATTATTAGCGCACGCTAATTATCAGGGGTAGCGCACGCTATCGTGCAGGTTTAGCGCACGCTACGGATATAAGATAACGCACGCTAATGCAGTCAGATCGGAAGGAATCTGCGTGTGGACCAGGCCACTTTCGCCGCACGTTCTGATAAGTCAACGGATGTTGTAATGTAGTGTCAGCATACGCTAATGCATGTTGATTAGCGCACGCTAACTGTATATCAGACAAAAAGGAATCTTATCCTCGTCAGCACTTTCGGCGTGTGGACCAGTCTTCGGAGCATACAGACAAACGAGTCAACTATGAGTAGCGCACGCTAAGGTAAGACACTTGCGTACGCTAAATAGAGGCATTTACGTACGCTATTGCATGGGCATTGCGTACGTAAATCACTTCATGCACTAAGACAGTTGCCTCTGGACTACGATAGCGCACACTAACAAAGGTCAGTTAGCGCACGCTAAGGCCGTAGCGCACGCTAAACATAAGGTTTAGCGCACGCTAGTAATGTATTCTATATAAGGGACAAACGGGTATTATAAAGCATTTCGTCCATTCACTACGCCATATATGGGCTTCAGTCACACCTAAAAAAGTGTGTTCACAGCCCAAAAAGTGTTGGTAAAAGAAAAAAAAATAGGCTACGGCTACACTTTGACCAAATTTGAGGGTGTTACAAAAATGGCCGCTACCATAGGGGTCTACGCTAACACTTTTATAGTTTCTCGCAACACTGCGGAAAGGTGTAGCTGTAGACCCCTATGCCCACACTTTTTGGTTCTGTTCCTACACCTTAAGAGGTGTTGTTGTAGACCTATGCCAACACCGTTATCTATGTGGTGACACCATTAAAAGTATAGCCGTAGACCTATGGCTACACATTTAGTACTCTTTGTAGCATAAAATTGTGGAACACTTCGGTATTTTTGGCAACACCATTTATCATTATGGCTACATTTTCGCAGGTCTTTTACAAACACTCTAAATGCTAAAAATCAACATATAGTATTTAAAAATAGAGTTATCCATTAAAAATAAATTCAAACATCCCAATACATAAAAAGTTATCAAACAACCATCCAAATACATAAACCATTAGAAATAACTACATAAATCCACAAGCCATTGTAATACATCTACTAATTAGGTAAGATGGGCCATGTTCCTTGCCACAATGAACTAATTTATTAGCAGCTTCATCACCTTCATTTTGTAGAACTTTCTTAACATCAGCCTGTAAAAAGAACAGAACATTTGATTCAAAAATAAATACAATAAATAATATCATCAGCAGAGGAAAATGTTCATTTAATACTTACAATTTTATCCTTAACCGTTTTAAGCACCTCCTTAGGTAACTTGTACTCACAGTCATCTTTTCTTTTACAAGTCGCTATATATAACTTGTACGTATTGTTTTTTAATAACGCCAAAGTTATAAATCTATGTTTACAATCACTGCAAAAAAAGGAGGAAATGAAACTAATCAATCAAAACAGCCTGTGAAAGTGTACTCCACCCACACTCCATTTACACGATTTATTTGCTCCCTTTTCGCTCGCCCCTACTAAAGGAATCACTAGGACAAAATAAAGTTTTGGAAGTACCATTGTACACCCTAAGAACCCATTATTTCTAATAATGAACATTACAACTGAATCAGTTATTCAATTTAAAAAAGAACAGAAAAGACTAAACATTATTAGCATTGCACGGTGCGAGAAGACGATGAAAGCGTGAAACCGGAAGAAACAAAAAAATCCTCCAACGTAGAAGTAATGTTTTCGACCACACCGAGCATACTCTTTTAGAATAGTAGGATTAGTAATCAATTCCAATGATTTTTATCAATTCAAAAGCCTATGCTTATCCCTCCCTAAATCTAAAAGCACTTTTGTCAGTCTCCCATAGAATTTTGGGACCCGAGCATTATGTTTGAATAAGATGTTATTTCCTCATAACAAACTTGTTCTAATAGGCTGAATGATCGTAATCTATTAGCAATTTAAAAAATATATCTCTTAGTCTTACAAGAGCGTTATCAGACCCTGAAATTTGTTACCTGCAAAGGTTAGGCTCCATCGCAAGAGTCTTGATCCGGATGTCGGCGGGAACATTGCTTTCTTGAACAATGCCTTTGCTACTTTGCATAAAATTTAAAGAACAAAGAGCACAACCAAATGGAGTTTCAAGTACTATAGCAAATATAATGCAAGTATTATGACATTCATTTAAAAATGCGGCCTCAGCGGATGATCGAGTCATAGACACAACTATACTCAGTAGATTCTAATTCTACGAGAAAAACCACGTTATATAAACTTCAAAACCAAATTTTGAATAACATGGAAAAATTATCTAATTGTTGAAAGTAATTGGAAAAATAATATTTCAACCCATTAATTTCCTCACATCTTACAATTCGCAATATTTGGGTAAAATATCATGTAAAAGAAGCTAAAATTTGCTCGATCCGGCTAGAAGAGCGAACCTCAAGCATTTCACAAATCAATGTTACTTTCAAAAGAGGAGCGAAGAAAACGTCGCATGTGAATTTTTGCCATTCCTACCTGTAGTGTCATTACGTGAAATTGTATGTAGTGCTGCTCTAACCTTACACAATGGATTCATAACAATTGTAATGTGTATAATCGGATTCTCTAGGCAAAGTTATGTAAACATCTAGCAACATCAAATGAATTAGTAGCCCGATTCTTTTGTTTCCAAGAAGGGTTCATTACAAAGACGACCCCTCGGTTTTAGCCCAATTACAAATAACCCCTGTCTCATGTAAAAGTAACTTTAATTTGCTCCTATCCAGCGTGAGCAAACCTCAAGCATTTCACAAATCAATGTTACTTCGAGAAGAGGAGCGAAGAAAACGTCGCAGTGCATTTTCTCATCCCTACCTATAGTGTACGTGAAATTACATGTAGTGCTGCTCTAACCTTAGACAATGGATTCATAACAATCATAAGGTGTAGAATAGGAACCTCTAAACAAAGATATATACACATCTACCAAAGAACAAATGAATTAGTGCTGATTCCTTTGATTCCAAAAAGGGTTCATTACAAAGACGACCCCTCAATTTTAGCCTAATTACAAATAACCCCTGAGTCCTTGATATTTGTTTGTGGTGCAACCTTCAACAAGAAGGGGTATTTGAAAGGGAATCACAAACCTCAAGAGAACATCTTTTTTATTTCGAAGAAATAAGCGGGTACTTTTTTGTAATTACACTAAACCTCAGGGCTTGATTTTGTAAAATATCCCAACATGTGCTACTTATTTTTCAAACAAATGAGTTGCTAGTTAAATTTATGGTTATAAATTATCAAATAATACACATACCGACACGCATGGTGCACATATGAACATACATTTTGCACACATACACAGTGCACGCACCAACTCCATACCAACGGTTGATTATTAACAGAATTTCTTGTCAAAATACTTGATTTTGTGAAGGCTTTCAAGCTTGATGTTAGCAGATGAAGACATGGTATAATAACAATAAGCAGCCTGCTGACTAATCAATGAGAATGAAGAGAGAAAAATACACATTTCTGAAGCTGGCAGAAGGAGAAAGGAAGTCGAGAAAAGCGGAGTCGAAATAAAGAAGAATAAGAAACATGTTTTCTCCTAAACGAATGTCTAAAAAAACATAAAAATGAACCGATGTCTAATTAAACTAAAGTAATTTACTCCAATATATTAAAAGTAACTTGCCCACACTCGGACGATCATAAAGAGATTCAGCCATCATGCGATTAGTTAAAAAAATGAAAGGAAAAAAACAGAATCAGAGTTCATATAAATCACACAAAATTGATAAAATAGTTGATCCATAAAATGTAGTTATGAAAGATAAGAACTCACTGCTACATATTGAAATTCACAAAATGAAAAGGAATAAACGGAAAAGAAGACTACTTTGATCTCTGCATTATCTTACGACGCTTCATCTTTAACCTCCTCATATGCTTCTTCTTCCACTGTAAACCGAAAAACAAAAAGAAAAGAGAGAGAGAGAGAGAGAGAGAGAGAGAGATATTAAGTGTAAGGATGCAAAAAATCACCAGCAGTAGAAATGAGCAATTAAATCGCGATACCCTACCCTGACCCTCATTGATGAAACGGAAACACTGATGAGAGAATGCCTATTTCCCTTTTAGTAGTAGGATCAGAGATAAAGGTAAAAGGATGGCTATGGCCGATGGGGGAATATCGGTGAATAAAGACCCCTAGGGTTTGTGAGAGAGAAAAGGACGCATCTGAATGAATAAGGATAGCGAACGCGTTTGTTTTAGTAACACGTTTTTGACCAAAATGTCATTCACTCTAGTAGTAGGAAAAAAAATAAGTTATACGTGTGTGTGTATATATATATATATATATATATATATATATATAAGATACGAAATGTATTTTCCGGATGGCTGGTCAACGGTTGAGCTGTGAGAGAGTTGAGAGTTGGGAGTGAATAATTGAAATTTTACCCGCTTAATTGAAATATTTGGACAAAGATTGAGCCCGCCTATTTAATTGACTATTATTTGGACAATCATTGAGTCGCCTATTTTTTTATTGATTTTTAAAGACCAACGGCTGCACATTTTTTAAAGACCAACGGCTACACCGACTTCAACGTTACCATAGATACTGAATAACGTCTACCGTAATAGTGATTTATAGCAATGCTAACAGCGAAAAAAAGTGTAGGCCTAGATCACTTTCAAGGCATATATGGTTACACTTTTGCTTGTAACATTGAAAAAAACGTTGTTAAAGTCCATATATGGCGTAGTGATTCTTTCACCTTCAGACGATAGAGAGAGGTCTTAGAGAGAAGTTGAGGTCCCAAACACTTGAGTTGATCATTCCTAACAACATTTGAAACTTGGAAGTGATTGAAAACGGATTCAACCTTGGGATTCAATCCATTCCTTCAAAGAGGTAATTACTCTTCATCTTTGGATTTCGTTTTGGATTGAATGTTGATGTTCTTGAGTTGATGATTATTACATAAACAAGTTGATAAGCATGATTATGAGATGGATTACCGGATTATGATGATGTTATTGTTGACATGAAGATATTGATATGATTCTTGTGGTTTGAATAGTGTTGTTTGTTTTCTTGAGATAAGTGGATTAATCCTTCTCATCAGTTTCGGATGTTGATGTTATTGTCGATAATTACTCCCTGTAATGATAGATTATGAAAGTGTTGTTACGCTCTTAATGTTTCATGATGTTGATATTGAGGAAGATGATATATGGATATAGAACTTGGATTATAAGTTGGATGATTGTTTATATGTTAAAGGATATCGGATTTCGTTGTTTTGATAGCTTTGAACATGATTCAGAATCACTTGGTGTTCTTGAAATCGCGATAAGTTGATCGGTATCTGAAAAACATGCATCTGTACAGCATTAGCGCACGCTAAGTTTACTGCCTAGCGTGCGCTAACGGGAGCAACTTAGCGCACGCTACGTTAGGTGATTAACGTGCGCTAAGAAGGCAGAAAGTGCAGTATTTTCGTGTTGTGGTTGTAAATTCGTGCTGGTTTGAGTAGGGTTGATCCGACTAGTGTTTAATCGAGATATTGTCGAGCCGTTGGGTTTGTAAATTGGTTTTATCGATTGTTAATTGTTGTCGAACTTGTTGTCTATCGATTACTGTAATAGGTTGAGAATATTGATCAGTGATTACAACCGTGTGTTGCGGTCAAGCTCGAGAATGTTCGTTGATTGCTTTGGTCGGGACCGAGGAACTTGTAGATGACGGCAATGGATTTGGTATGACTTCCTCGTCATTGTATCGGTATCGAAGTAAGTTATTACTTACTCAGTTTATAGTATTTAATGAATGGTTTCCGTTTCATTCGTTTATAATTCGTATAGCAATGTTTATAATCGTAATCACATGAGACTTGGGATTATAAATCATATTCGAGTTTTGGGAATCTAAATCATAATGTATATGATTTACTTTTGTTATTGGTATACTTGTATATCGAGGATATATCGTGATAAAAACGGAGATATGAACTATCTGCAATTCGTGATACTTTGGACCGTCGAGTATTGAGGATAATGGTTCGGGATGGTTTAGACATTGAGATCATTCTCGAAGGACTCGGGGCAAGTACTCTAATCATTTTTATCATTTGAGTCGATCATGTTGTGATACATTCGTGTATCGTTGTTGTCATGCATTTGTGCATTGTTGTTGTCGTGTATTGTGCACTGTTGTTTTGTGCAGTTGTGCATTGTTGTCATATGTCCACCATGCGTTGGTCCGACGGGATCATCATGGGAATCTATAGCTGTGTGCGCTATATCGCTGGACAGGTAATGCCACCATGCGTTGGTCCGATGGGATCATCATGGGAATCTATAGCTGTGTGCGCTGGATCGTTGGATTATCATATGTTGTTGTTATTATGCATATGTATATTATGGGTGGCCATAAGTATACATTGTCGTTATTGTTGTGATCATAACGTTGTCATATGAGTATGCATTTGTAGGTCTTGTGTTAGGACCATGTCCGTATGTTGTGTTGATCTGATCTCGGATTAGACTGACGTGATGGTAATGGTATTTCGTATCTTGAGTTATGTTCCGTATTTCCTTGGTACTTATCTTTGATGGACAATCGATTATCGTATTAGAATTGTCGATGTTATCCGATGGATTAAATTGGCCAGAGTTGGTATAATTTCCGTATCGCGAGTTATGATAATGTTTTGAGAACCTTGAGTATTGTTGAGATACCGTACAGATATTTCGGTATTATTTTAATGTGTTGTTAAGGATACGAATCGTGGATTCTCATAAAGTTACGACGGTAAGATTACATTGGTCGTATTCTTACTTAGTATTTCCATTGATATGTAATTATTGATGAGATGTGATGGTTATCATTGTTGGATATTATGGCTGACCCCGTCGTGGGCTTTCTTTTTAGGTTCTTGGATTATCAAGCTTGTAGCGGTCGTGGAGAGATGAACTTCCCGAAGGATACTGGCAAGGGCATGTATTTGTGTTTTGAGTTTCTGATCAGTTGTTGTATTCCGCTGCTAGAGTATTTTAATTGTTTGTCTTTATCCGCTGCGTGAGTATTTTTAAATGACCTTTTTGGTATCTGGTAACTTAGGTTACTTTGGCAATCATTTTCTAAATCTATTCGCCGATGCGTGTAGCGATAGCTTAACGTATGTGTTTTTAAACTGTTGAGTTTTGGCATTTTGGGCCTTGTGGTTTCAAATGAGTTTTTACGACGGTTTGATAAACGAGTTTTATAAATCTTCGAATGTTTTTAATAGATAATACCGTCGTTAGCCTCTTGGGCGTTTGTAAATGTTTGCGAAAATTTCCTTCTGCCTTGTGGGTTTCATCTCGGGGCCCACGGCGCTGTAATATTCCCGTTCGGATCTGGGGGTGTTACAGGGAAAATGGTCGATCGCGTGCTGGTTGACAATGGGAGCTTTTGCAATATCATATTCAAATCTGCTCTTGATCAGCTCGGCAACCTGACCAAGTTTATCAAGCCATTTGACACCGTGCGCCAAGGATTCGGCGACAGCACAGTCCAAGCCTACGGGAGGATCAAGCTCTCTGTCGAGCTAATATGTCATTACGATCCCAAGGTTAGGATTACTAGGAACCTAAACTTTGTAATCATAGATAGGCCCAGCATCTATAATGGGTTCCTAGGTCGTCTATTTCTAGAAACCTTCTAGGCGGTCGCCTCTTCTTTCTTTTACTGTATCAAATTCCCCACTGCCGATGGGACGGTCAGTACTGTAAAAGGAGACCAACTAATGGCTAAGAAATGTTTGAATTACTCCTGTGTCGTAACTTCTTTCAATACTTCCCATGCTGTGTGTAACATTGAAACGATCGACAATCAACCCATGGAGATCGACGAGCCAAGCACATCGTACCAACCCGACTCAGAGGACGCCACCTCACATCGATTAACAGACGACATCGAGCCGAGGATCGGTTTCGAGCTAAGCCTCGACATCGATCCAAGGATCGATTCCGGAAATCGTTCCAAACGAGAGGCGACCGTCCCCATTGAAGAGTTGGAGAGCATAACGATAGATCCGGCTCACCCGGAGCGGGAAGTACAGATCGGCACAAGCGTCGACCTCGAATTAAAGGAGGATCTGATCAATTTACTACGTAAGAACATCGGAGTTTTTGCTTGGTCGCATCAAGATATGGTTGTCATAAGTCCAGAACACATTTGCCACTATCTAAAGATCGACCCGGCAAGGAAGCCTGTTCACCCGAAACGTAAGAAATTCGGTCCTGAGAAGTACGCAGCGCTCGACATAGAAGTTAAAAAGCTACTCGATAACAAACTAATCGGAGTAGCTACAGACGAACCACAGTGGGTCGCCAATGCGGTGCTCGTCAAAAAGCCGAACAGCTCCTGGAGGTTATGCATCGACTTTACCGACCTCAACGCGGCATGTCCAAAAGACCACTTTCCGATGCCTCATATTGATCACTTGGTCGATAGTACAGCTGGTTGCGAAATGATGTCGTTCATGGATGCCTTCGCCGGATACCATCAAATCCCAATGGCGGAGAAAGACATAAAACACACATCGTTCCACACGGAAAAAGACATATACTTTTGGGTCCGAATGCCATTCGGCTTGAAGAATGCAGGGGCGACCTACTAACGGCTAGTCAACGGGATGTTCGCCAACCAGATCGGCAAGACCATGGAGGTCTACATTGACGACATCATGGTCAAAAGCCTCAAGAAGGAAGATCACCTCAATGACCTTGCCGAGACGTTCGCCATCCTCGAGAAGTTCAATATGAAATTAAATCCCAAGAAATGCAACTTCGGGGTAAGCTCTGGGAAGTTCTTGGGGCACATCCCGAGCCAAAGAGGGATCGAGGCAAACCCCACTAAGATCCAGGTGATCCTTGACATGAAGGAACCACGGAATATCAAACAGGTGCAACGCCTCACTGGTTGTCTAGCTGCCCTCAACCGTTTCATATCTCGGCTCGGGGATAAAAGCAAGCCATTCTTCGCGACCATAAAGAACAAGAAGTTCGCATGGACAAATGAGAGTCAAATAATGTTCGCCAAAATCAAGGAATATCTATCTAACCCCCAGATCTTGGCAAATCCGATCCCCGGTGAAAAACTATTCCTTTACCTGGCGGCCTCGGAGGTCGCGCTAAGTGCTGTTTTAGTGCGAGCAGAGGGGCAAGCCCACTTGTAGATCTACTACGTTAGTCAAGCGCTCCATGATGCAGAAACGCAATACATGCCTCTGGAGAAGATCGCCTACGCTCTAGTCATGAGCGTTCGCAAGCTAAGGGCCTACTTCTTCGAACATCAAGTGGAGGTTTTGACGACTCTCCCTCTAAGGCAAGTTCTACATAGGCCAGACACCAACGGGCGACTCCTCAAGTGGTCACTGGAGATCGCCCAATACGATATCACGTACGCTCCTCGCACAGCGATCAAAGGCCAAGCCCTGGCGGACTTCGTGGTGGAATTAACATTCCCACCCAGTCCGACCCAGATCGGTCGCCCCGCGTGGAAGTTGTACGTAGATGGATCGGCAACCAACTCGCGAGCATGGGCAGGGATTGTACTCATCAGCCTCGACGGCCAAAGTTTCACAAATGTTGTGCGTTTCGGGTTTCGAGCGACCAACAATGAGGCTAAATACGAAGCCTTGGTAGGCGGGCTCGATCTAGCCCTCGCCCTGGATGTTCGCCGTCTCCACATCTTCATAGACCCCCTCTTAGTCAAGAACCAAGTCAAGGGAGAATATGAGGCGCGCGGAGAACAAATGATCAAATACCAAGAACTGGTCGCTGAAATGTGCACAAAATTTGAGGAAGTGCTAATCGAACAAGTCCTGAGAGAGCACAATTCTCAGGCCGACGCCCTATCCAAACTGGCATCATCAGATGGGGCGGCCGATTTCTCTAACATCCAAATCACGAAATTAGCCTTGATCGACAGAAACCTGGTTACCACAATTGCCATTGCCGAGGAGAACTGGATGACTCCGTTCATTAAATACATAAAGGACAGAACGGTCCCTGACGACCGTATCAAAGCTCGCCAGCTTCAACTCCGTGCAACCAGATACACTCTACTGGACGACCGGCTTTACAAGCGAGCTTTCAGCCTTTCCCTCCTCAAGTGCATTACGCCGGAGGAAGGCCGGCTCGTTTTAGCCGAGATTCATGATGGGATCTGTGGGAACCATGCTAGCGGGCGAGCTCTCATCCACAAAACAACCAGGCAAGGTTTTTTCTGGTCTTCACTTCAGAAAGATATGATCGCCTATGCCAGATCGTGTCACAGGTGTCAAGTGATGGGCCCAAACATCAAACTCTCCCCCGAGCAGCTCACTTCTATGTACAGCCCATGGTTGTTGGCCCAATGGGGCATCGACCTCATCGGTCCCTTGCCAACGGCGCCAGGGGGATGTAAATTTGCCATTGTAGGGGTCGATTACTTCAAAAAATGGGTTGAGGCCGAGCCACTCAACAAGATCGGCCAAGAACAAGTAATTAAGTTCATATGGAAGAACATCATATGCCGATTCGGGCTACCCCAGGCTATAATCTCCGACAACGGGAAGCAGTTCGACGGTTTGGAAGTCATGCAATTCTGCGAGAAGTGGGGAATCAAAAAGTTGTTCTCGTCCCCCTACCACCCTCAGACGAACGGGCAGGTAGAGGCTGTAAACAAGATCCTCAAACACACGATCAAAGCACGACTCGAATCCAAACAAGGACGATGGGCGAGCGAGCTCCCAGATGTTTTGTGGTCCTACCGAACGACAACCCGAAACTCGACTGGCGAAACCCCGTTCGCCCTCGTCTTCGGAACAGAAGCAGTGATCCATTCGGAGATTGCCGTCCTCAGCCACCGAACTGAACAAGAGATGACGACGGACAATGATGTGGCCCGGCGGATCGACTTGGACATGCTCGAAGAGCGGCGACTGACCTCGGAAATGAAGAACACAATCCACAAAATAATATCCGAGAAGTTCTTCAATTCGAAGGTCAAGGAAAGATGGTTCCAAATAGGCGACCTAGTCCTCAAAAAAGTCCAGACCCACACAGGAGTCTTTGGCCCGAATTGGGAAGGCCCCTTCAGGATATCTAAGTGGATAACTAGGGGAGCCTACGAACTTGAACACCCTGACGGCACTCCGGGCCAATATTCCTGGAATGCCATACATTTGAAGAAATACTACCAGTGAGAACTTTGTATTCAGTTTCAATTACACAATGTACAAAGAGTATAATGAGATTTCCCTATCCCATCTATATGATTCGCCTCGACGAAAACGAACAACTAGAAAGAGGACGACTCGCTCGCCACACAAGAGGTCATCGTCTAAACTTGACAGACCTATGCAAGCGATCGCCCCTCCGAGCACAAGGTATACTGTCTAGGGTCGTCATTCAACATGGCGATCCGAGGTAGAAAAAGTGCAGCCATGGTCTTGGAGGTCGATGGAACCGATAGATTCGTCCACGCAAGGTTCCTTTGGGCTGCGATCGCTCGCCCTTCGTTTAAATACGAGGCGGGCGTAGCCAAAGGACTCTCCAAATAAATCTATGGACACGCTCTCACGCCCTCAAAGTACATCATCTAACATGATGTACCCGGACAAGGCGACGCGTCCCTACCTCGTCACAACGTATACCGTCGAGGGTCGCCATATAACATGGCGACCCGAGGTAGAAAAGTGCAAACAAGCCGCGGACGTGGAGTCGAATAAACTGACGAACGCCCCGTGCAAGGACTCCTCCAGACCAAGACCGCTCGCCTTTCATTTAAATACAAGGCGGGCGCAGCCTAACGGAGGACCCTAACAATAAAGTGAGTCGCGGGACATACCTACGGATGGAATGTCCCTCGCACATAAAGAAACGATTAGGGAGGTCGGTCCATCGAACTTAGCGACCGTGCACACAGTCGTACTCCCTCAAAGAATCGGCAAAACAAAGGATAGCTCATCAAACATACTATTTTCGTTCCCTTACTTGCACTAAGTAAACAAAACAAGGGGCAAAGCGGAGCTTTTCCTAAAACGCGATCAGGAGGAAGGAACAATACACGATCGTCTTCATTCAGATACACACATGATGATCAGTTTTGTTCAAGAAATTTACAAGTAAGAATTTTCAAGTATACCAACACATAAAGTCGAAGCGGTGCGGAACATCCAGACAGTCGACCGTACAAACAAGGCATCAGGTGTAATTGTGTAAACACTCGTACAAATTCATATGCAAACATTCAGAAGATACGACCATACAGATAAAAAAATTAGATGCGAAGAAGTATTTTATTCCGTTCAAAACAATCGTACATACAAGCCCGCAGGCAATACAAGAGAAAACTCGAAATTACAAAGTGAAGGAAAATAAAACAACTCCGCCATCTCTCAGGCCGCCCCCGACTGGCCTTCGCCCCCAGCAAGCGGATCGGCACGCGCTTTCTCACCGGCCTCGGGATAGATAAGTTTATCCGGAAGCGGATACCAGCTCAAATCAATCCCTAAGTCAACGAGATCGAGGATCGGCAGGGAGAAGTTCGGATGCAAGGGATGCTCGAGTACGTAGGCCTTGAAGGTTTCCATCATAGGGCCAACCTCGATCCCTACCTTCTTGGCGGGACGGATAGCGTCGGCGTAGGCCATATAATAGGCGAACTCGCCGACGTATCACACATTAAGGTAGGGATCGGTCTCGATCTCCCTTAACTGCTCCTTCAACCCCGCAGTCGTCTTCTCAGCATCCGCAAGCTCAGCTACTTTGGCGGCCAGTTCACCTTTCGCCTTCTCTAGCTCGCTGTTGAGACGATACACTGTCGCCTTCAGCCCAGTCGCCTCCTCCTACGAGGCCGCGTGCAACCGACGAGCATCCGTCATCTGGTCGCGGAACCGATCGGCCACTTCCTTGGACCGTCCAAGCTCTTGCTTCATCCGGTCGAGGTCTTGTTTGGCCCGTTTGGCCGTCTCGATTTGTTCCTTCTCCATGGCCGCGATCCGGTTAGCGAACTCGGTATTCTGGTTCTGAGCAATCTCGAGATCTTGATGAAGGCGAGCATTAGAGGGTCGCCCCTCATAATCCTTAGCGGCTTGGGCGGCCATCGTCGCCGCCTGGAGAGTCAGGGCGAGCGTCGCCTGCATGGCATCTCCAAACTGCCGACGAGCAATCGCATCAAGGTCGGTCGTCTAGGCCTTAGGAAGAGAATTGATGGCCCGGGAGACATAAGAAGGAACATCGAGAGACTGGCGCGGAGACTTGCTCGCCAAGAAATCCAGCACCATCGGCGAGACGTCTGGATCGGCAAGACGGACCCTGCAACACAAACAAAGAGAAACAAAGGAGTTAGTATACATCCTACACAAATAGCATAACTCAGAAAGATCAAACCGGTCTTACCTATTGACCAGCTCGGGGTCGCGGCCGAAGAAGGGCTTGCCCCGAGGAGTTTCGGCTTCGGCGATCGCCGCAGTTTTCAAGAAGGCAGCTGATGGCTCGGATCCCTCCGCCATCGGAACAGCAGAGATAGGCGGCGCGACAACCGACGACTCCAAAATGGATACCTCCGCGCCAGCAGTTGGTAGGGACTCCTCCGGCCTCCGCCTCTTGCGGTTGCGCTGGAGTTGTTCTTCCTCCCGAACTTCCGGCTCGACGACCGGCACCGTAGTAGGTCTCACCGCAGGGACAGGACGGGACATCGTTGCTGGGGCAAGACCCGTCTTCTTTCCCTGGTGAAGACGACCCAAAAGACCAGGATTCGACATGGAGATCTCTCTCGGTGGCTCGGTATAACGGGGAAAATAGATCTCAGTCAAAGAAGAAATTCAGACAAGTTAGACATCTACTTCAATCGGACGATCATCATATAGGAAATAGGAAGTAAAAATTCATACCTGGAACCTTCAAGTGGCGAGGGTAGCGAAACAATCGAGCTCCCAACCAGTGAAGTTCGTGGCTGACTGAGCGAACGTCGATGTAGGAGTCCGGCAGGCCGCGAATTCGCTCCCAGACAATCAAGAAATCAAAGGGGAGATCGCCGATCGCTGGAACAAGGGATCCTGCAAAAAGGAAACCAAATAAGATCAGTTCAAGGTGTATCCTAATAAAGGGAGAGTTGAAACCCTTACTCGGATTCCTCTCCCGAAAACTGGTGGGGATATCCAACTCTTCCTCTGGCTTATCACTCGATGCCGACCTCCATGCTCCGCTGACCCAGAACCACTTTGCCAGGTCGCCCCGAACCTTGTTCGGCACCCCAAGGACCACCCTATCCATGCGACCCTGGATATGGTAGCCTCCGACCGATCCCTTCTGCGCAGTCAGCTTGAAAAGATAGTTCATTTCCAGCGCAGAAGGCAGACGAAACAACCGATGACCGCCAAACAATGTCAAGGTGCTGATAATCTGCAGCCAGGCGTTCGACGTCAACTGGAGCGGCACCACATTCCAGGCGATCAGCAAATACGATACGGCGAACGGCAAGGGAAACCGTAATCCGGCCCCCAGGACCATTTCATTGACACTGACCATACCCTCGGGAGGCTGATCGGCATGTTCATTCTCCGAGGGCACGTACAATGAAACATCGGAAGGAATGTGGAATTTCTCCCTCCAGCGGAGCAAGTCTTTCCTAGTCGCCGAACTCCGAATCTGTCCAAGGGTCCATAAGGAATGAACGGGCTCATAGGGGTGGGCGGCAGAATACGCTTCAAAGTCAAACTCGAAACATGGTCCGGCAATACCCTCCATAAGCTTGGCGAAATATAAATAGGTGGGGCCGAACACACTGTTCTGCTCCCAAGACAGCCGTACCACTTCATCCTCATCTACCGGCGAGCCCCCCTGCTCCGCCACTACCGCTGATCTCGCCACGTCGGCCTCATTGAAGAGCTCTTCAACCTCCGCAGGTGTTATTCCCGCACGGATGGCCTCAACGGCCGTCTCCATGTTGAGAACCGCGGGAGTTTCTTCCCGGTCAGGCAAAGCGGCGGAGGCGGAAGAGCTACCAACCTCGTATGTTTAGATCCGCCTCCAGACATGTTCTTAAAAGTAAAGGGGAATAGAAGATTTTGGTTCTTACCTAGAAAGAAAGACGGTCAGCACTGGAATCTTCAAGGAAATTCGGCAGAGTCTTGTCTAAAAGGCAAGGGTGCATAAAGAGATAAACCGAGATGACCCTAGCCCTTTTATAGGCGAATACAGGGACCTCTGTGCAAATAGGCGGAATCCCAGGGGCTGGAGTGCAACCGTCGGGGGGGACACATTAAATGCAGCCCTCGAAACCCGCGTACGCGTCGTTTCGAGGGCACGCCAGATGACAAGTCTGACAAAACCGTCAGACTCCCCCAACGATAGTGCGACGCGTGTCCCTGCAAAATTTCAAGAGCCCGCCTCCATTTCCCGCTATTTCCAGCGCATAAGGAGATCGACCGAATTCGAAATCAGATCATCCAGGCGACGATCGTCCTTGTCATAAGCAGACGAGCCAATCGTCTAAAACAGGCGATCGCCAACCGTGCCAGTCAAAGATGAAAGACACTGGGCAAGCACCTAGCGATCAGCGTCTAAGGCGATCGTCTGTAGGCATCTGGCGATCGACAATGATATCTGACTGTAGACGATCGTCCCATACTGCATGTGAACCCGACACCCGTCAAAGTCTTCGAAGACCGAATCTCGGACGTGGACGCACGTGCAGATACACAAAAGGCGCCGTAAGATAAGGCCTTTGACCCCAGCCTGTCACCAACCTTTCACCTACCGACAGGCCCGCCGAGAGGTACAAGGTGGGTCCTCCCCAGACAGCAATTCAGGACGTGTGCAGGTTTCCTATTGGCTCGCACAGCTGGCTGTCAGCAGCAACCTCGGACTTTAAGGGAACAGCCCCACGTGACGGGACGATCGCCCACCTTATTCTAATATAGAAAACGGCGGTCGCCCGCGATCGCCGGAGAGGACCCAACAACCTTGTCTCATATAAATAGAAGGCTTCCAACAGTGGCCAAAGGGACAGTGAAAAAACGGAGAGAGAGAACAAGAGACTCATCTGACGAATACTCACACATTCACAGTGATATTCATACACACTTACAAAACATCAAAAGCAAGAACTCACAGAGCTTCATATATGGTTCTTCCGGCAATATTCACGTTCTATAGCTAAGATAACTAGAAGTATTTACACTCATTGTAATAGATTCTAACATTAATATTTGTACTCTAAAGTATTTATATTAATAACATCTCGCGAGAGCATTCAAGCCCGGGACTAACAACCCCGACAAATCTTGTGTTATTTACTTTCTCTCGGAAGTGTTCTCGCATTTGTTTGTTACTCGACCATTCTAGCAATATCATCTCCGGATAATATTTTGGGTAACAACAAATTGTATAAAAGAAATGAGAGACAAATGAATTAAATATTTCGCCTACATTCCTCCAGTTTTTTTAGTTGCTAAACTTTTAGATCCTCAAGTTAGAGAGGAAGGTTTGCTAAAATTACTTACACTTTACTATAATGCTTTATTTCCTAATCCTATTGCTAATTTTATTCCTCCAAATCCTAGCGATTTATTTCAAAATGCAAAAAATTCGTTATCGACTCTTTATCGCGAATATGCCTATAGTTATAGTGGTAGTCTTGATCTTGGTACGGGTTCTTCTTTTTCTGTTCACATTCCTTCTAATAGTAGTACATCTTCTTTTGGTTTTGCTATTCCGGATCTTAGTGAATGTAATGCCTATCAAGAAGATTTATCCTGAAAATGAACAAGGTACCAAAGTAATGCTTATCAAGAACTTGAAAAATATTTAACTACTTGTGAATTGGGAGCTTTAGAACATGGTTCGGATGGTAATAACAATCTTCTTAAGTGGTGGGCAAAAAGGTCTACAATCTTTCCTGTAGTTGCCACGATTGCGAAGGAAATACTAGCTGTCCCCGCCTCAACAGTTTCTGTTGAACAAGCCTTCAGTGTAGGAGGATACATTCTGGATGAACGACGATCTCGATTGACGCCTCAAAATCTTGAAGCCCAAGCATTATTGAATGATTGGGTGAAAGCCGAGTTACGCCAACAAGAACCAAATTATAATGAACAAGAAGACAGTGATACATATGATACCGGATCTAGCAATGATTCGGTTGACTTGGGTGATTGAACCATCTTCTCTCCGTCTCCACCTCCGCTCCCTAAGGTAGGTATAAGGTAAGTGAACTACGAGGACTTTGATTCCTAAGGTAAGGGGATACGTAGGCAACTTAATCCAAATATTTAAAGTTGAAATTCTTAATTTTAACTTTGAATATTTGAATTAAGCTCAAGTCCATTTTTATTTTTTTCCTTCCCCCCACCAAATTTAAAAATGAACTACGAGGACTTTGATTTTGATTCCTAAACTCTAAAGTTACGGATATCAAATATGTAGGCGCTTAATTCAAAGATTTAAAATTACAAAATTCAAGTTTAGACTTTAATATCTGAATTAAGCTCAAGTCCAATTTTTACCCCATATTTTTTTTAAAATTAAAATTTAAAAAAAAAACGCCGAACCGCCGGTTCGGTTCTGGTTCGGAACCGGCGGTTCACGGTTCAAAACCGTACCCGTGAACCGCTATAAGGCGATTCGGCTCCGGTTCCGATTTTTGGCAAACCGGAACCGGCGGTTCAAAAAACCGACGGTTTTGAACCGCCGAACACCTCTACCCGCAAAGGACACAAAATGTGAGAACGGATGAGGTTGAGGTGTTCAACTGTTAGAACCATTATCTCGGTGCACGCCATGGGGGAATAGTTCAAAGCATCAAGCCACTAATCCGCCTGTGTACCCGATAATGTTAACAATGGAAGGTTCAAAGTCACGAACTACCTATCCTTATACTTTAACGCCTCTTGAGGACTGAGCTTGAGTCTGCATATTGCATTTGGGCTATTTTCACTCATGTGGGGGATTGTTGGAATCGTTAATGATTTTAATTTTATTTTGTAAAATTAAATATCATAGGATCTGTAACACCCCCAAGTTATTCAGGGTACATTACAGCGCCGTGAACCCCACCGTGGGACCTACAAGGCTAATCATACGCGGAACTATAGAACTTGACCGAGAAGGTCCAAATACAATGAAATGAAAGACGATACAAAGGGTATTCAAACCATGTCCAATGTATCCAAATACATCACAGTACAAAATCAAAACCTCGGCAACACAGGCCGGAACATCAAGGAAGACTGAAAACAAACAATACTCGAGTATTCAATAACCATTCCAGTATAACAACACTAAATGGAGGAACACAAAACATAACTGGAGATAAGACACAGTATCACGCTTTCCCATCATCTTCATACCGACCCGATACCTGCCTATCCGCTCTCCTGAAACCTAAAATACATAAAAAGTATTTCCCCTATAAAGGGGTTAGCCGTCGAATAGCTAGTGCAAGTATATCAAATATGAAACACAATACTCCTCGACAATAAAGTAAAGGTAACCGTCAATTCATCAATTCAAGACTAGTATTCCGGAAGAACTAAATCTCACAGCATCACATCAATACATATATGATCAACTGTGGAACCGCACTAGAGGCTACGGAACCCTCAGGGGACCCGTCGCCCCGCCCCAGAGTGGTTAACCCAAATTATCCATGGAATCGCACCAAAGGCTACGAAACCCTCAAGGGACCTGTTGGCCCGCCCCATAGTGGATATAAACAATCATGCCATTCATATATCTTACTTTCAAAGTCGAGAACGTATAATCATAAATATATACTTGCCTTTGAGACATCGAGAAATTGAACGAAAAAGAGTATGAGTTCGGTAGGTCCAAGAACGCGCTTCCGGCACCTAAACGATTCGTAAGGGATATGATAATCAATAACCCATACTCATAATTCATGTAGAAACTCCCGAAATCCATCTACGATTCACGAAAATTCAAGGGTAAATAACTAGAGTTTGGAAAATCACCCAAACACTCACAAGTCCGAACATGGCACAAACTAATCCATAAAATCGTAGGAAAAGCATGTATACGGGATAGATACATCATAATCTCAAGGTTCTCAAGCTTCAAAACGGATAAATCGGACGAATTTAGGAAAAACCCCAAAATTCCCAAAAAATAGGGTTCTAAGGATTTTTACCTTGAATTGGACGATAGAATTGATTAGATGTTGTGTAATCTTTGTTCTCCAACCAAAGATGTTGATGTTTGAAGATGGATCACTTCCAATCGCCCAAAATCGCCTCTCCAGAGCTTCTCCCGTCGAAAATGAGTGAAGAGAAAGGAAAATGACGAAATGGAAGTCAAATGTCCAATATATACTCGCCCAGTCTAGCGCACGCTACGCCTCGATTATTAGCGTGCGCTAGCGAGGTCACCATCCTCTGCCCTGCTCGAGTCTTAGCGTGCGCTACCGCTATGGCTTTGCGTGCGCTGCGCAGCTCTTATAGCGTGCGCTATCCGAAGACTTGCATACGTTACTTAATAGTCCAGAAAACCTGACAACTTCACTGCCTCTGCCAACCAGCCCGTTAGCGTGCGCTACAGACGGATGTTAGCGCGCGCTACTGACCACGAATAGCATACGTTAACAAACTCCTAGCACGCGTTAACTACCAGTCCAGAAAGCAGTAAGAGTTACTGGTTCTGACCTGACTGGTCCCTTAGCGCGCGCTACGGCTCAAAGCTAGCATGCGCTAATCAAGAAGAATTAGCGTTCGTTAGCCTAGGCCTAGCGTGCGCTATTTCTCTGACCCAGAACACTTCCGCAAGGTCTAAACAACACGATTGTGATCCAAACAAGATACGAGACTCTATAACAATATCGACAACATCACCAAGAGTTTACAGAGCGACGAAATAAGAAACACGTCAAGGTCAAACAGTCAATAAAAGTACGGGTATTACATTTTCCCCCTCTAAAAAGAAGTTTCGTCCCGAAACTTACGAAATAAAAAGTTCGGGGTACTTCGACCGCATCTTCTCTTCCGTTTCCCAAGTCGCCTCCTCGACTCCATGTTTCGACCATTGCACTTTAACCAGTGGAATGGTCTTATGCCGAAGTTGTTTCTCGCGACGCTCAAGGATCTTCACGGGTCTCTCCGGAAAGGTAATATCCTCGGCAACGTCAATCTCACTGTAGTCGATAACGTGGCTCGGATCCGGCATGTACTTTCTCAACTGAGACACATGAAAAATACTATGGACGTGACTTAAAGCTGGAGGCAACGCCAAGTGATAAGCTAAATCTCTAACCCTGTCCAAGATCTCGAAAGGTCCGATATGCCTCGGACTAAGTTTCCCCTTTTTCCCGGAGCGGAAAACCCCTCTGGTCGGCGAAACGTTGAGTAAGACATGATCCCCCACTTCAAACTCCAAGGGTCGACGACGAGTATCAGCATAAGATTTCTGATGGCTCTGGGCAGTCAGCAATCGATCCCGGATAATAGAAATTTTTTTTTAGTCTCCATCAACATATCCGGTTCCGTTCCAATTAGCTCCGTAGCCTCGTCCCAACATAATGGCAACCTACATCGCTTACCATAAAGTGCCTCGAATGGTGCCATTTTGATCGACGCATGCCAACTATTATTGTAGGCAAACTCAATCAACGGTAAGTGAAGCTCCCAATCATTACTCCAGTCTAAGGCACAAGCTCGCAACATATCCTCCAATGTCTGAATCGTCCTCTCTGTCTGACCGTCTGACTAAGGATGAAAGGACGTGCTCAATCTCAACTCAGTACCCAAAGCCTGATGAACGGCCTGCCAAAAATGCGATACGAAACGACCGTCTCTATCAGAAACAATGGTCTTGGGGGAACCGTGCAATCTTATGATCTCAGTTATAAAAGTTCGAGCCAATCTATCTGGTCCCCAAGTATCCTTAATACCCAAGAAGTGTGCAGACTTGGTCAACCGATCGACGATTACCCAAATCATATTCATTCCGGCCCTAGTTCTCGGCATGCCAGTGATGAAATCCATAGAGATGTCTTCCCACTTCCACTCGGGAATGGGAAGCGGCTTCAACAACCCCGCTGGCCGTTGATGTTCGATCTTGACTTGTTGACACATCAAGCACCGTAGTACAAATTCCGAGACATCCTTCTTCATGTTGTTCCACCAAAAATTTCGTTTCAAGTCCTTATACATCTTACTCGTCCCGGGGTGGATTGAGTAAGGCGTAGCATGGGCTTCTCGGAGAATTCTCTGCCTCAACTCTAGATCATTCGGAACACAAAACCTGCCCTGAAATCTCAGAATACTATCCCCGTGAACCATAAATACAGGAGCTTTTCCTTTAATTACATCTTCCTTCAGTTGAGAAATCATCGGGTCACTCCACTATTTCCCTTTGATGTCGTCAACCAAGGACAAAGTAATTTCGAGAGTACACAACTGTCCTTGTACTCATTGAAGCCAAACTTCTATCCCTTGCTCGATTAAATCCTGACGAATCTTCGTCTGAGATGTAAGAACCTCGAGCATTTGAAGAGATGCCGATTTGCGGCTCAAAGCATCCGCGACGACATTGGCTTTTCCGGGGTGGTAAAGAATTTCCAAATCTTAATCCTTTATCAACTCTAACCAACGTCTCTGTCTCACATTCAGCTCTTTCTTACTGAAAATATACTTCAGGCTCTTGTGATTGGTATAAATGAGACACGGAGAACCATACAAGTTATGTCGCCAAATCTTGAGTGCGAAGACAATTGCGGCCAACTCCAAATCATGAGTAGGATAATTCATCTCATACGGCTTTAATTGTTGTGACACAAAAGCTATCGTCTTATCATGCTGCATAAGCACACATCCAAGACCTTGACCCGAAGCGTCACTATAAGCCGCAAAGCCCTCACTACCATGTGGTAAAGCTAAAATCGGTGCTGAAGTCAAACGTCTCTTCAGCTCATCGAAGCTCTGTTGTCTCTCCGTCGTCCAAACAAACTTTTCCGTTTTCTGGAGTAATTTCGTAAGCGGCCGAGCGAGTTTCAAGAACCCCTCGACAAACCGACGGTAATACCCAGCAAGGCCCAAAAAGCTACGAACTTCCTTAATATTTTTAGGCGGTGTCCAATATAGCACTGCCTCAATCTTTTGCGGGTCTACACGAACCCCTTCGGCCGAAATCACATGGCTAAGAAATATAACTTCTTCCAACCAGAACTCACATTTTGAGAATTTTGCATAAAGGTGCTCGATTCTCAAAATATCTAGTACCAAACGCAAGTGTCGGGCATGTTCTTCTTTATCTCGAGAATAGATCAAAATGTCGTCAATAAAGACGACCACACACCTATCGAGATACTCGATGAAAATCTTATTCATTAACTGTATGAATACCTGTTGGTGCATTAGTCAACCCAAAAGGCATAACTACAAATTCATAATACCAATATCTCGTCCGAAATGCCGTCTTCGGAACGTCGGACTCTCTCACCCTGAGTTGATAATACCCTGATCTTAAATCATTTTTCGAGAAAACTGCAGCCCCCTGCAACTGATCAAATAAATCGTCTATACGAGGCAAAGGGTACTTGTTCTTGATGGTTACCTTGTTCAGCTCACGGTAGTCGATGCACAAACGTAGTGAATCATCCTTATTCCTCACAAAAAGAACAGGCGCGCCCCAAGGCGAAGCGCTCAGTCTGATGTACCCTCTTTCCAGAAGTTCTCCCAACTGATTCTTTAATTCTTGCATCTCGGAAGGCGCCATACGATAAGGTGCCTTAGAAATTGATGCCGCATCTGGCTCTAAGTCCACAGAAAATTCTATCTCACGATCTGGCAGTAATCCCGGGAGATCGTCTGGAAAAATATCGGGATACTCATTAACAACCGGGATCGAAGAGAAATCGACTTCGTTCCCTTCTGTTTTCAAGGCATAACACCAATAGCCCGTACAACCTTTATTCAAAAGTTTTACGGCCTTCATGGCGCTGATAAGTAACTTGGATTGGGCCGACTTACGTCTCCGTCTTTAGTCATCATGGCGATAACCTTAGTGTGGTAATTCATAATCGCTTGGTGACTATCAAGCCAATCCTCGCCGAGGATCACGTCCTCGCCTACCATATCAACTACAATCAGATTCGATAACCATTCCATACCGGATATAATCACCGAAAAATCTTTAATCTCCCGATTTCCCACAATTCTATCCCCGCTAGGTAGTTTCACAATGAAGGGATCGCAAGAATTCATACAAGTTATATTCAAATGGCGTACACACTCCAAGGAAATAAAAGAATGTGTAGCACCCGTATCAAAAAGCACACGGACTGGATGAGATAAAATATGAATGGTACCTGAAGCCACCACCACATCGAGTTCGTCTGTTCGACGCATCTCATAGACTCGTGGTTGTACCGAACCGACGCTAGAGTTTCCCCCTCCAACGTTCTGACCCCGTCCCCGGCCCCTGCCGTAATTCTGCTGAGATTAACCAAAAGATTGCCGCTGATTAGCGCCTTGGTCAAGTGGTGCTGGGGCAGAAGCCCGAGTGTCCAAAGTCTGATTTGGTTCGGAACAATAAGCCGCTCTATGTCCCATCTGTCCTCAAGTGTGACACTTCAACGGCGGAAAATTGCATTCCAAATTAACGTGGCCTGGACAACCACAATTATAGCAAGTTACCATGCGATTTGTGGTGCCCGGAGCAGAATGGAAACCCCTCTTTCCTTTAGAAAAACATGACGACTATCCGGTAGAACGGTTAGTCGTCTGTGACCTCTGGAAGTTGCCACTCTTAGAGCCAGAAAAAATTTCCGCGATCTTCTGCTTCTTCGATTCTTCAGTGGTATCGTTGTCGGGGCTTAACATATCATGGGCTAAAGCTCGGTCCTGATATTCCTTCAGTGTGGTGCAAGCAAATCCGGCCATGTACCGCCGTAAGTCCATATTCATCCGCATATCAAAATAACGGATCTTATCACGCTCGTTTCGCACTTGATCCTTCATGTTGATCAATTGTTGGTTGTATTCTACAATTGCTTGCGAAACGGGAATATTCTGCAGTTTAGCCTCGAAAAAAGCTCGAATTCGGCTCTCTCGCACCGGCCAAGGACAAAACTCGGCCTCTAAAAGCTCTTTAAATTCATCCCACATGGCAACACGATCCTGTGGCTTGATGACTTTCCACCATGTAGCGGCCTCCTTGGTGAGGAAATACTGAACAATCGATACTTTCCTCACTTTGGGGCAATCAACCGCTTCAAAAATTTTCTCCAACTCCGCTAGCCAATCTTCCCAACCTAACGGGTCTGTGGCACCACCAAACTGTGGAGGGTGCATACGGATTACATTCTGAAGCAAGGCATTCGCGTTCGGGTTCGGATTATTCAGCTGAACGGTTTGGGATAAAATGGTCATCTGGTTAGCCAATTGTTGAAGTACATTCACAACTACAACGTCCATGTTGTTCCCCTGGCCAGTCAACTGGTCGTGCTGATTTTCGGTGTCCGGATGCACTGAGTTCGATAAACTGGGGTTGGTTGACCCCGCAACGGAACTGAGGGAAACGGCCGTGCCACGTCCTCGTCCACGACCACGGTCACGGCCCCTACCAACTGACATACTAAAGAACACACAAGGCACGTAAGTACAATTCAATCGCACGTCATCGAAGTGACCGATTCTCAAGAATACCAAAATAGAAGCAAAACGAATAAGGAAACACGAGAAGAGTAAGAGGTCTTACAAGTAGCAGTCGCACTGTGATGATGGTAGAGTAGTGATATTGTGGACAAATGATGACTCAATCGACAAAAAAGACCGACAGCCTAGGTATCCATAGACCTAAGCTCCGATACCATATTCTGTAACACCCCCAAGTTATTCAGGGTGCATTATAGCACCGTGAACCCCACCGTGGGACCCACAAGGCTAATCATACGCGGAACTATAGAACTTGGCCAAGAAGGTCCAAATGCAATGACATGAAAGACGATACAAAGGGTATTCAAACCATATCCAATGTATCCAAATACATCACAGTACAAAATCAAAACCTCGGCAACACAGGCCAGAACATCAAGGAAGACTGAAAAAAAACAATACTCGAGTATTCAATAACCATTCCAGTACAACAACACTGAATGGAGGAACACAAAACATAACTGGAGATAAGACACAGTATCACGCTTGCCCATCATCTTCATGCTGACCCGATACCTGCCTATCCGCTCTCCTGGAACCTGAAATACATAAAAAATATTTCCCCTATAAAGGGGTTAGCCGTCGAATAGCTAGTGCAAGTATATCAAATATGAAACACAATACTCCTCGACAATAAAGTAAAGGTAACCGTCAATTCATCAATTCAAGACTAGTATTCCGGAAGAACTAAATCTCACAGCATCACATCAATACATATATGATCAACTGTGGAACCGCACTAGAGGCTACGGAATCCTCAGGGGACCCGTCGCCCCGCCCCAGAGTGGTTAACCCAAATTATCCATGGAATCGCACCAAAGGCTACGAAACCCTCAGGGGACCTGTTGGCCCGCCCCATAGTGGATATAAACAATCATGCCATTCATATATCTTACTTTCAAAGTCGAGAACGTATAATCATAAATATATACTTGCCTTTGAGACATCGAGAAATTGAACGAAAAAGAGTATGAGTTCGGTAGGTCCAAGAACGCGCTTCCGGCACCTAAACGATTCGTAAGGGATATGATAATCAATAATCCATACTCATAATTCATGTAGAAACTCCCGAAATCCATCTACGATTCACGAAAATACAAGGGTAAATAACTAGAGTTTGGAAAATCACCCAAACACTCACAAGTCCGAACATGGCACAAACTAATCCATAAAATCGTAGGAAAAGCATGTAAATGGGATAGATACATCATAATCTCAAGGTTCTCAAGCTTGCAGCACAATATATCCCTTGCGAACAAATTCTCTTACGAGATGATACTTCCTCTCAATATGTTTGGTGCTGTTGTGAAACCTCGGCTCCTTGGCACATCTTCTGACTCCGTCGTTGTCAAGATGCAGTAGACAGCAGAATCAGCACATGGTATCACTTGAAGTTCTCCCAGAAACTTCTTAATCCAGAACCCTTCCTTGGAAGCCTCTGAGGCTGCTTGATACTCAGCCTGACAGGTGGAATCAGCAGTCGCGCTTTGCTTGGCTCTACGCCAAGATACTGCTCCTCCATTAAGAGTAAATATGTAGCCAGAAGTGGACATCGAGTCGTCCTTCAGTCCTTGGAAGTCCGAATCAGTGAATCCCACCACATCCAATTCTCCACTGCCATACATCAGAAGCATATCTCTAGTCCTTCTTAAGTACTTGAAAACGTTCTTTACGGCAGTCCAATGTTCCCTACCTGGGTTTGCCTGAAACCTACTCACCACGCTTACAGCATGCGCGATGTCAGGTCTTGTACACAACATAGCATACATAAGGCTACCCACGGCCGAAGCATATGGTATATTACTCATTTCCTTTCGTTGTTCCTCATTTTGAGGACACATCTTCAAGGTGAGTTTTATTCCATGTCGCATCGGTAGGAACCCTCTTTTAGAATCATCCATCTTAAATCGCTTTAAGATTTTATCTATATAGAGGGCTTGGGAAAGACCTATTGTTCTCTTCGCTCTATCCCGGTAGAGTCGAATACCAAGAATATAGGTAGCTTCTCCCAAGTCTTTCATGGAGAAATTACTCGAAAGCCAAGCTTTCAGAGAACTCAGCAATCCCACATCATTTCCTATTAGTAGAATGTCATCTACATATAGTACTAAGAATGCGATCTTGCTCCCACTAACCCTCTTGTATACACAAGGTTCCTCCTCATTTTGCACGAAATCAAACTCTTTGATTGCCTCGTCAAAACGAAGGTTCCAACTACGCGACGCTTGCTTCAGTCTATAAATGGAACGCTGAAGCTTGCACACTTTCTGAATATCGACTTCGGACACAAAGCCTTTAGGCTGCTCCATGTAGATTTCCTCCTCGAGGAATCCATTAAGGAAAGCCGTCTTTACTTCCATTTGCCATATCTCATAATCGTGGTAGGCAGCTATAGCAAGCATCATGTGAATAGGCTTGATCATGGCTACGGGCGAGAAGGTATCGTGGTAATCGATCCCTTCCTTCTGGGTATAACCCTTTGCCACAAGCCTGGCCTTATAGGCGTCAACCTTGCCATCACCATCAGTTTTTCTCTTGTAGATCCACTTGTTCCCAATAGGCACTATGCCCTTGGGGCGGTCTACTAGAGTCCAGACCTGATTGACATGCATCGAGTCTATCTCAGCTTCCATAGCTTCACGCCATTTCGCAGAGTCTACATCAACCATCGCTTGGTCATAGGTCGTCAGGTTGGTCTCTTGGCTATCACTTGGAACCTCATGGAGACCCAGCTCCTCCAAGTGCACAAGTCCATACCTCTCAGGTAAATGAGACACCCTACTTGACCTACGAGGTGGTTGTACTTGTGTTTCAGAAAGTTCGGTTCCAGTTTCTTGCACAGGTGTCTCCCGAGGAGTTTCATTGTATTCTTCTAAAGAAATACTTCTACCTGCTCCGCCTTCCTGAATGAACTCATCTTCCAGGAAGTGTGCTTGTGAAGCAACAATGATCTTTCCATATTTGGGCATGTAGAATAGATATCCCATCGTCCCAGACGGGAATCCAATGAAACGTCCCTTCGCAGACCTAGCTTCCAACTTTTCCACCTTAGTCTTCTTGACATAGGCGGGACATCCCCAAATCCTAATATGATTAAGACTTGGTTTCCTTCCCTCCCACATCTCATGTGGAGTTTTAGGAACGGATTTGGAAGGACATCTGTTTAAGATATAAGCGGCAGTCAGGAGTGCATACCCCAACAGGTAAATTGGTAAGTCAGTATAGCCCAGCATGGAACGGACCATGTTCAACAAGGTTCAGTTCCTTCTTTCTGACACACCATTTAACTAAGAAGTACCTGGAGGTGTTAGTTGTGAAACTATTCCATGTTCTTTAAGGAACTCGTCAAACTCCGTACTCATATACTCGCCACCTCGGTCCGACCGAAGTGCTTTGATATGATTACCAGTTTGTTTCTCGACTAGGGCCTTGAATTCCTGGAATTTCTCAAAGGCCTCGGATTTATGTTTCATTAAGTATACATAACCATACCTAGTATGATCATCTGTAAACGTAATGAAATATTGATATCCGTCACGTGCTGCTTCCAAAGCACCACATACGTCAGTATGGATTAATCCCAGTTTATCAGCAGCTCTTTCAAAAGTCCCTGTGAAGGGGGACTTAGTCATTTTGCCTTTAAGGCAAGATTCACAAGTAGGAAAGGGATCCGATCCCAATGGACCCATAAGTCCATCTTTTTCCATCTTGTAAACATTGGTCTGACCAACATGATCAAGTCTAAGATGCCATTTCAAAACTTGATTGGTTTCATCCCTACCACGTTTTCTAGTCATAGTATTCACAACTACTTTGTTGCTGAGATTTAGATGATACAATCCATTCAACAATGTAACAGTACCCACTAGTTTATTTCTAAAATAAATTTTGCAGGAACCATCACCAATGAAAAATGAAAAGCCTTTTCGGTCCATGACCGGAATGGATACAATGTTTTTGTGCCCCTTGGGCAAAACAAGTACATCTTCTAAAGTCAAAACAAAGCCGTATTCTAAACCCAAAAGAAGTGATCCTATGTCGGTCGCCTCGACACTATGCCCACTTCCGACCGTGATCATAACTACTCCAGCTCCAAGCTTCCTACTTTGTTCCAGATCCTGATTCACGGTACAAATATGAGAACTAGCACCAGAATCCAGTATCCAGGAAGTAGAAAATACAGTAGCAGAACAATTTGTTTCCAAAACTAAAAGTTCTGTACCTGAAGTGCCATGAAGAATCGGACAGTCTCTAGCCCAGTGGCCCAGCTCACCGCATTTGAGACAAGCATCCTTCTTCTTCGTGTTCTTTGGAACCATCGGGGCCTTGCCCTTTCCCTTAAGGTCCTTAGCTTGTGGTCCAGTCCGCTTCTTGGTCTTTTTCTTCTTATTCTTAGACTTCCGAAGTCCAGAAGAAATCACAAGAGCAGACTCCTTCATTCGCGGAGTCTTCATCTGAGACTGAGTGGTCACAAGTTTGTTCGTTAGCCCAGCTAAGTTACATGCAATCTCATTGCAGTTGAAGTTCATAACAAACTGTGAGAAGGAATCAGGGAGAGACTGTAGGATAAGGTCGGTTTGGAGAGAAGTATCCATTTTAAAATCAAGAGCCTCCAATCTCTCGATCATGGATATCATTTTGAGGACGTGTTCCCGAACCTTCTCACCTTCCTTCATCCTTGCACCGAACAGTTGCTTGGATATCTCATATCTAGCAGTTCTGCTGTGCTCACCATCGGTTAAGTGAGATAGAATCTACCTAGCAGAAGTCATTTTCTCATGAGCTCTCTGAAGCTCATTAGACATGGAAGCCATCATATAAGCACGGACTTCACGTCATCCTTAACCCACTTTTCGTGGTTTTCAATCTCTTCCTGATTGGCTCGGGTCCGCACAGGAAGCGCCGGAATGTCCGTCTCCAAGACGTATCCCAGTGCCTCTATACTGAGGACAATCATCAGATTGCGGAGCCAATCCACAAAGTTAGGTCCCATTAAGGTGTTCTTTTCGAGTAGAATTGCGAGTGGATTCATTGTCATATTGAGTTATGTCTGCATTAAGTATAACAGATTAATTAGTGAATTGTTATATTATGTTCTGAGTATAGAATTAAGGTCTTTTCTATTCTTGTTACCCAGCTCCCACTATTTTTTTATCGGAATAACACACTCCCATGTGAAATCCGGAAGTATCGTCGCTCTACTTCATAGTGGTGATCGAGTTCTTTATAAATCTTAATAGAGGGCAACCGAACAGGTTTCTAGTCTATTAATTTTCATAAAGTGGTGTCCAACACCAACCCATCTAATGGATGATTCGATCTTCTTTTTCCCCTTGTTCATTCCCCTCAACCTATACGGTTTCTATGGTTCGTGAACAAGTTAAGTTTATACCATCGACGCAAATCAGTTTCACAATTGAATCTTATCCGGCAACCTATCAGGTTTCTAGGGATAAAATTTGCTCCAACCGAAGGCATCCAATGCGCTCCCGGTAATTTATCCGTCCTCCCCGAACGACTACCCCGATAACTTGGAAGCATAGCACATCCGGTTTGGATTTCAATTTCCCGAAAACTCGATGGAGGGAAGGAAAACCTTGAAACCTTATAAACTTAATAATTTATCGTGGGAGAATTTTCGCGATTAGCGTTACACTTTGCACATTAATCGTTTAAGCGCGTTTGTGGCATTCATACAATATGAAACAACTATTCACAACCTAGTTGCTACCAACATGTGGTTCATGGACCGTTTCTAGAAAACAAAAACTCCGTAATGTAATTACAAGTCTTCGTCTTGAATCTTCGTCTTCTCGAAATGGATCTTCCTCCGGTCTTAGTCATTACATATAAATTTTACATTGAAAATTGCATCCTAGATACAGATTTTTCTAGTAAAATAAATAGGCTCAAAACGGCCTTTACAACCCAATCGAATAAAACGAACGATTCAAAAACTAAGTCCACGAACCACATCCCCATTCAAAAGCATTCATCCAATAAATACTAAATAAATGGAAAGCGGAGAGATACATTGATCCAATCAACAATACGAACCGATCAAATCGATTCACACAATCGGTAATATGATAACGTTCAAAATAATTCGGTCGACCATAAATATTCCAATTAATCAAATTTCCCTTATAAAATGAAATACCATAAATCATTTTAATCATATTAAATCCAATTTAACATGCGGGAGATTAATTTTCAAGAATACGCGGAAAAAACGAGCCGGGGCGAAAATGGCCTGCCAGGGCCGAGTCACTGCCGGCAGCATGCCGGCAGACATGCCTGGCATGGCCGAGTCACGCTCGGCAGCTGCCGGCCGGCTGCCCAGCAGCCCTGTGCCGCGGCCCCTGGAGCCTGGGCCGCGGCCCCCAGTACAGTGCCGACCCAGGTTGGCTGAAACAGCCCTGGGCCCCTCCCGGACCGTCCAACGGCATTTCGGGGCTAGTTTTTCGACCGGATATCCAATATCTATATTCTCCAACATTCATATCTTCAATATAAATCATATTTCCAAGAAATTAAGATTTATATTTAGACATAAACTTACGAAAAATATAACTACAACGAACGTAAAAACATATACCACGATTATGACTAAAATGATTCCAAATCATTCACCATCTAATCGAGCATTCCAAATGCTAATATCGTATATACGATCGCAAGACCTACGCTCTGATACCACGGTTGGGATTCAGTGCCTAAAATGAAGGCCCAGCGGAAGCGGTAAAACGAAAATTAATTCGATTTGAATCCCTACGCGGATCGATCGAGCTACGTATATACGAATATAAAAAATGAATTCACAAGAGATATAGAAACTCACCCTTGTAGTCCGTTGATTAGATGGATAAACTTCTCTTGAGCTATTCCTCAAGCTCTTGAACGATCCAACGCCGAAAGCACCGCGTCTCTACTTGCCACGCGCCGGAAAAACGACCGGAACGACGATCACCTTGCTATCCTCCGAGGATACGGCTAGAGCTAAGTAATGAAGCTATATATGTAATGATCACTACACTCTAAGTGTTTTAATCTTACTCCCTCTATATGATTTTCTCTCAATTTTTCTCCAAGAAAAATGAAGAAGAAGTGAATGAAGAAGATGAAGATAATTGAGAAAATGGTTTTTCTCTCTCTCTCTCTCAATCTCACTTTCACGTATGGGAGCTTGTGTATAAGTTATAGTCATCCTCCTTCATTTATTCAACTCCCCACTACCTTTAACAACTCATGCATGTGGGAATCTAACCATACCTCCACAATAATCATATATTAAAGAATGGAGACATAAGTCCAAAAGGAAGGTGGCTAGAAATGGGGGGGCCATGGAGAAACGGATGAGTTTGGTTCGTTTCGGACTCCCGAGAGTCCAAACAGATAAACTCCAATTCCGTCCCGATGTATTTGTATAGTTTAATTAATCCAATTAATTTCATCATATCAAATACATTATAACATAATTAATTTCTCCAAGAAATAATTATATCCATGAATTAAATTAATCACCGAGTGATATATTTAATTCATTAGGCCGTAAATCAATTTATCCAATAAATCGATTTAGACATCTAATGTCCCAAATTTAGATATCCAATATCTATTATTCATAATGAGAGAATTAGATTTATTCATTCCGTCGTCAATCCTATTGCGCGACTCGGTAGGTCCGTCTCAGTCAGCAATGGGAGGAACCAAAGAGTAGTAGCACCACCTAGCCAACCTGGCAGCCTACACTGTACCCCAACTGAGAACGAATGATTGGGATCATTCAAGAACTATTCTGTCGTGAATACCAGTTTACGTATAAACCCTTCTTTCAAATGTCCCGATCAAGTTATAGGGTCACGGTCAGTCAAACCCTATCTGTACTTGACGCTATGCATGCGTTAATGCAAATCGACATCATCGAGCTGTCGTGTATCTAATACAACTAGCTCCAATGCTTTGGCCAAAGACTTATGATCTCATCTGCCAATAACCACATAGGACATATAACCCGTTCACTAACAGGAGAAAGAATTCTATCTTGGTATTCAGTAGGACCTGCTACTTGCCCGTCAAGATGCACATCGAGGTTGACCCCCGCCTTCCGGTTTACAGGGTCGAACTACTCTAATGAAAATCTTGACGTCACAAGCACATCCCTACTAAATCCTCAAGTCGAAGGTTCACGAATACCTATCACAACCTTTCGATTCCGTCATTGACTGTCCCGGAGTGAAATCCGTGTGACGAATCGAGGGTGAGTCGGTTCGAGTATACTAATCCAATTAGCATACCTATAACGTGTGCTCCCACTAACCATTAGTGTTCGACAGGCACTCTCCTTGTCAAAGAACACGTCATACAAGTCTTCACATAAACTTAACGCCCAGTCAAGTTTCATCGACTTGCGAACGATTAAGTATTTGAGATATAAACATTTCCAGTGCCGACCCCCTTATCAAATAAGGAGTGGAACGTTTTGCTCTCAAATACAGGGACTAGTTTCTATATGTATATTTACGAGTTGGGAATGCCAGTAACTACCAGTAAATAAAGAAACATCCATTGCCTTATATTAATGATTTACATAATAACAAGTACAATGCCCTCACTCAACATCCTCTGAGTGGCATTCGAGGGCATACTCCTAACAAACTAACATTCATAGCGTGAGCTAGGCAGCCGGGTGAAAAACGACTCAAACACCCGAAACACACGAAACACGATCGAAACAACAAACGGAAGCTCGCAACGTGCATAATAACAAAATTAAAACGGACTTACGGGGAACACGAAACAACGGTTTCGAACGGGATTCGCAAGAATCGAACTCAAATGCGGAAAAGTCGCCAAAAGGCACGAAACTCAGCAAAACGAGACCAAAACGAACTCGGATGTCAAAAAATGCATCATGAACCATTCTAGGAATGACGAAACGGTCACAGACGAGCCATTAAAACGCTCCTGCCAAAAATAGAAATTTACCATAAATTGAAAATTGCGGATATTACAATGAGCATACTTACATTTGTGAACATGATGTAACTTGTAAATCCCCTTGATTGATGGAATGATCATAACGAGAAATATGTGAGATATAAGGGAACATACTCACATAGGTTGCACTCTCTTCCTTAGACCAAGATTTATTTTTTCCACCGGGTTTTGTTATTTGGCAAGGTTTTTAACGAGGCAACGATATATGAATGTAAGCATTAGGGAGAGTTGTAGATTTTTCCAACTCTCGAGATCGATGTAAAGATCACAAGGAAATTGTGATTTATAACTTAATCACATGTGTTGTACTCTTTTCTTTGATCAATGTTCATTTTCTGCCACTGAGTTTTGTTACTTGACGAAGTTTTTAATGAGACAACGACTACTTGATTGATGTACAAATCATGGGGAGATGTATGCTTGAGAGGGAGTCTTACATCCACATCATACATTATACTCTTTTCCTTCGAAGGATCATTTTTCCCAGAGGGTTTTTATCACTTGGAAAGGTTTTTAACGAGGTAACAAGATGTACGATTTTAGGGATCGATGGAATGGTCACCTTAATAGCGCTATGATTAATGTAACGATCATATGAAAGGATAGATTCGAAGGACGAAGTCTAAACTTGATGTGTCTAGATATTGTGCTCTTTTTCCTACGATCAAGACATTTTTTCCAATGGATTTTTGCTTGACGAGATTTTAACGAGACAACATGACATGCGCTTGTAGACTAGGCACAAGGGAGAATGTTAAAGTAATAATACCCAATGTGTGCCTAAGTCTGTCAGTTTACGGGTTTTCCTAGTTAGGGTATGATTAGCACTGCTTGTATGTATTTCTCCCTATTTAAAGAAATGTTATCAATGAAATAATACACTGTTTTACCCTACTTTACTGTTCAGTTACCTAAACAATATATATATAATGTGTATATATATATATATAACTCAAACGCTTCTCTATTGTTTCTTTCCTTTTTTTTTGCTTTGTTCAGAGAAAAGAAATAGTGGTCTATTATTTATGGAACTATAGGATATGGAAGTTGTCGAGTTAAAATTTCAAAATAAACAAATAATATTAAATAAATTAAAAAATTAATAAAATCCCAAAGCCACACATCATATGAAAAGGAAACAACGTGTAAATCAACAGAAAACCACGCAGTAAATCTTTGATTAATAATGGGGAAGGCCCACGAAAAGGACAAGTGCTGTTGAAAAGGTCAATCTTTCTGGCATATATGAACCAAAGGCCCAAAATCAGCATGCGTTGTTAAACTCATCCCGCAAATTACAGCCCGCCACAAATTTGTGGAGTGGGTGGGGATTCGGGGGTGGTCCTCTCCTCTCTAATGTAAATATTTAATTTATATATTTGATTGGCGGATCTGTGATCGGCGGCGGGGAAGATTGGAGATGACGACGTCGAAAATTAGGGTTCCACATAAAATTCGATTTTTTTTTTTTTTTTTTGGGAATTTTCAGAAATCAGACTTTTTTTTCGAAATTGCTCAGTTGAAAGACTACGTGTTGATAACGTGTTGAAAGAAAAATAACTGAGACAAAAAAGTATGGCAAAAACTATGTATTCTCATTGATAATGTCTATATATATATATATATATATATATATATATATATATGAGAGATTACATATAAACAAATTTCTAATCTTAAATTTAACTAGAGGTTCGTATAATAAATGTACTTCAGACACATTAAGTATTATTACTTTAACAGATTCGTAATTAATTCGAACTTGAACAAACTTCTAGGTAATTCGAATATAAATCAAGCTCGACTAGTTTGATATTCCATATATTTTTTTAATTTATATTCAAATGAAGCTGAACTCAAACCGAACTTTATATTTAATCAAATAAAAAAATAATTTCAAATTTGTCCAATAAAAAATAATTTCAAATTTGGTTCTTATATTAATGAACCAAGTTCAAATGAACTTTTATCGAATAAACTCGAATTGAATATTGAATAGTTGTTATTACCCACATGTCATGGCACATGAGCGCAGTGGCGGATCTACACCAAAACCATTGGTGGTGCCTATTCTTAATAAAAAAACGCAAAACTAAAATTCAATACATTTACATATAAAAATATAATAGGCTTTAATATGTCAACACTATATAAAGTAAACACAATTTACATATGATGCTTCATAGGATTCATGTTTTGAAAATAAGCTAAAATCTCATCATCACTAATAGTCATGAATACATCTCTTTCTACAAAAGTTACCAAACGATCATTTAACCATTCATCCCCCATCTTAGACCTCAAATCGCCCTTCACATGCTTCATAGCTAAAAAAACCCGCTCAACACTTGCGGTTGCTACATAGCTCTAAGTGATGTCTTCAAGTTCATTACATAATCATTATCTTCTTGTTCCGTTTGTCTATTCATACATGTTCTGATACTTTGCTTGGAGTTCATGAGAGTGATACATTTTGCTTTACTTGCTATATGAAAATCACTTTTAGCATGTCTTTCAAGTGCCTCTCCAATTTTAGACCAACTCCTAAAACCATCCTCTTTACCAACAAAAGCTTCACCACCATATTTACTCACATCTTTAAAAAAATAGCATGGCAAACAAAACAAGGCATCTTTCGATTCACTATATTCCAACCATTCTTTATATTGACTAAAATACTCATGACGAAATTTCCGCTTTTTACCTGAGATAAGAGTGGTTGGATATACTGATAAAATTGGTTGTTCCGGGCCTATGATGATGTACGTTCTTCTAACTCTTTCAACATCATCCGGATGAAAAACCGTGATTGTCTCCCTTTTCCCCGGATCACTTTGTAGTATCACATCTTCGCCTCGTAATCGTATTGTATGTTGAGATTTAATTGAAACACTAGTAGATTGTGGTCCTTGTATATCTTCAACAACTCTCTCTTCTTGAGCAATTGGAACACTAGTGCTTGTTTTATTTTTCGGAGTCGGCGTAAAAAACCGATCCAACCTATTACCATGATATCAAAAATCCAATTAAGCTAAGTTTATAGAATTTAGAACAAATCAAAATTCAACTAAAGTCACTCAAAATCCAAAAAAAAAAAAAAAAAAAAAACTAAAGCGTTATACCATGCTTATACAGTAGAAAGAAAAAAATTTAAGAAAAAAAACCAAGAAAGAAATCAAGTAGCAAGAAAAAATCAATACAGTAAAAAGGAAGCAGCCAAGCAGGGAAAAAAATCAATACAGTAAAGTCTCGGAAGTTTTAATACACATTAAAGAGAAAAAATCAAGAAAAAAATCATTATACCAGTAGAAAGAAAAAAAATCAAGAAAATTAAAGCAATTTTAATTTCTAGGGTTACCTTTGATTTGAGAAAATCTTCTTGATTTTGTGAGGGGGTTGCGGAGGGGGGTTTGGTTCGCCCATTCTATGGTACCGGAGAGGTCGACGGCCGGGAGGGAGGCGGCGCCGCGGCGGTGGGGAGGGATGGGGTGGACTGTGGAGGACGACGAGGAGACTCGGGAGGCAGGAGTTTTTTTCTCTGTGAGCGTTGTTAGGCAGGGCTTTGTTTGTTAGTTTATTAAAGCCTTTTTTTTTCCTAAGCAAAACTACGTGGTTTTGTAAATAATAAAAAAAAAATTGATGGTGCAGGTGCACCATCATGCAACAGGGAGATCCGCCCCTGCAGGAGGGGTATTATATATATATATATATATATATATATATATATATATATATATATATATATATATATATTGTTCGTAGTTATACTTTTATATCTTAAAAATTATTTGAATATTTTGAATACCATGAATCAAATTATCATTGAAAAAAAACTATTTATTTGGCCACGTTAACATCCTTTCAGTTAGGTAACAACGGGAATCCCATTTTTTTAAAAAATGTCAATAGAAAAATAATAATCTATATTTTCCTTATGTTTTTGTTATAGGGGGGTGTCCAATATGGAATTAAATGTATTTTGAAAGCCCATATAATTCATGATATCCTCAACTCTTTTATAAACTAAAGAGGTTGGGAGAATAGAGAAGAGAATGAGAATTCTATATCTTCAATATGAGGGCTAAAGGCTCTATTTATACAAGTAGTGAGCTAGGGTTTTAGGGTATATTTCTTGTCAACACACTAAGATATATCTAAAAGATATATTTACAACACTTCCCCTTGATTGATCAATCCCTAAAACAAAAATGTTGCCTCATTAGAACCTTGCTAGAAAAATCCAATGGGACAAAAACTAGTCGAAGAAAAAAGAGTACAACTGCTTCCCCTGATATTAAGATCATTGTAGATCTTTGAGTCGGCGCATGCCGATCTTGTGTATCAACTTTCTGAATGTTGATGTCGGTAATGCCTTGGTGAATAAGTCCGCCAAATTTTCACTTGAGCGAATTTGTTGAACGTTGATATGGCCATCCTTGTGAAGATCGTGAGTGTATAAGAGCTTGGGAGAAATATGCTTCGTCCTATCACCTTTGATGTATCCTTCCTTGAGTTGCGCGATGCAAGCAGCATTGTCTTTGTTAGGAAAAACAATCACCCTGTATCGATTCAGCCGGGATACCCGATCCCTGTATCGATTGTTATTTGTTATTGAGAAGGTTTTGACATATATGCCAAATACAGTAAAGGAAAATCAGACGAGGATTCAAGGATTTATCATGTATCGAATACACGCTTCGAATCGGATAAGTGAAGCTCACAAGATACCTTGAAGACTTGTGAAAAGATCAAGTATGGAAACTGTCTCGACATCCTAAATACAGTCATTCTCCATACAGTTCACAAAAGGACAAGAAAGAACACAAGTCAAGTTCCGTTGAACAAAGAAGTATTTAAATACTCAAGGATAAAGTATTTAAATACCGTCGCCTCGAATCTTCGAATCCCGCGAAATCCGGATCATGTCATATTCCCGTTGAAGGAAATCTTATTCAAACGGACATCTCAACGGATACTTTCTTCGAGGCTATATATATCCTTGAAGACATTGAAGATCGATACCCCAAGTAATATAACTCTCAAAGCTATCAAAGTTATCATCCGAGCAAACATATCTCGAGCAACCTGCAAGTTAAAACGAAAGAGATATACGGTGCTCAAACATCAAGAACACTTTATCATCGGATCTTGATATTCAAAGTCTTGTTCTTACTGGTTACCTAACCTTTTACCTCGTGTAAAAACCGAGCTCGTGTGAACTCAACAAGTTATTCGACTGTGTGGGACGAATAAGGACGAAGCTTTGAACTGTGTGTGAAGAAGCTAGTCAAGAAGGAAGCTTTAACCAACTGTGTGAAAGGTTGAAAGTGATATTCTTTGTATCAATCTGTGTGAACGATACAAGGATAGGTTTGTTTATAATTACGTAGTTGTGTACGTAGTAATTATTTAATAAACTTTTACTCTGTGTGGAGGACCGGTGGACGTAGAGGGGTTTACCTCGAACCACTTAAATTCTTGTGTTATTTACCTTCGCTTTTCTGTTTGAAATTACCGTGATATATTAAGTATACACCAAACACTTTGTTCTTGTATCCACGGCAACTAATCGTATCCAAGACTTCCGCTACGCACTCGATTTAGATTCCATACGGTTTGTTGTTTAAACTACTTTTCCTAATCGTATCCAGTATACTTAAGTGGCCAACAAGTGGTATCGGAGCGGTTGATTCTAAAAAGAATCGATCGTATTTCTTTTAACCGAATCGATTCAAATCACTTATTTTCAAAACAGCTTTCTTTCATTCCTATATTATCGGTATGGATACCTCTATGATTAACAAAGTCCCTATGTTCTCTATTAACGAATTTGACGATCGGAGAATTAGAATGGAAGCTCATCTTGCGGCAATGCACGAAGAGATGATCTTTGTTATACAGGATGGTCCGATCAAGATTATGAAGGTCAATCCACCGCAAGGATTGAGGGCCAAGCCCATCTTTGAAATGCTCGAGAAGGAACGCGAGCAATGGACAACCGATGAAAGGAAGCGAGCCAATCTAGACAACGTGGCTAAGAACGCGTTATTTGTCACTCTTGACAAAGGCACGTTCTCAAAGGTAAAGAGCCGCAAAACAACAAAGAAATGCAGGATAAACTCAAGTTAATTTGTGAGGGAACCGAGCTCTCAAAGAAAACAAAATTTCAAAACTCACTCAAGAATTCGAATCTTTTGAAATGAAACCAACGGAAACACTTGAGGAACTTGACCTCGATTTACCGGGTATTGTTGGTGAACTTGAAGCGTTGGGCAAGATTTACACCCAAAAGGAGAAGAACTTAAAAATTTTCAGATCTCTCGGCCCAGATGGGACATTAAGACCACAGCTATGCGTGTATCATGTAATCTTAATGAAATATCCACTTTTGATCTCTTCTCGACCTTAAAGCATTTGAGTATGACATTGTGAGAAGAGAGAAAGTGAAGAATCTCCTTCAAAGGTCACAGCTCTCGCCGTGTATCGAACCGTCGACACAAAGATGCCTAGCTCGTCGAAGCCCGGTCACAAGAGTGCCGACAGCGACGACGACATCCTGTCACAAGATGAAATGGCGCTTCTAATGCATAAATTCAAAAAGTTTATCAAACGATCTGAAAGACTCCTACAGAGCCCAAACACATCCAACAAGGTAAGCACCAAACATCATCCGATGCTAACCTGTGTTATAACTGCAGGAAACCGTGCCATTATGCAAACAAATGTCCTCATCCCAAAGTCCAAAGGTTGCCGGAGGCCGAGCAACAAGAGCGAGATGAAAGAAGACGTGCTTGGAAAGACAAGCTCAAGGCCCTGATTGGAGAATCGAAGCCTCCCCACACCATCCAAATCTGCAGAATGTCTTGGTGGTCATCGAGAGTGATTCATCCGACGATGAGTTCGATGATAAAGCATACATGTGCTTTATGGCTAAAGATGTTCCATAAGGTGAAGACAGCGACGATGAGGTAAGTTCAACCTCAGTTATTCCATCTAATGCATCTCATACTTTCGAAAATATGATGAATGAGTTCAAAAACATTCAAAAAGCCCATGAGAGTCTAAAAACTGAGAATATACAGCTTCAATTAACAAATCTAGAGCTGAAAGATGAGAATGACTTGCTGAAGATAAACTATGATAATATGTCTCTTGATTGTGAAACCAGCAAGGTCGATTTTGAAAAATTCATGGAGAGCAATCATCAACTTGCTCATGAACTAAATGAGGTTAAAACCCATAATGAGAGCAAGACAAATGATTTGGTTCTACTACAAACCAAAATTACAACTCTCGAGAAGCGAGAAACTGAACTTGAGACCATTCTGAAGTCTTTTGAAAAATCGTCCAAAAGAATGGAAGAAATTATGAGCACTGGGCAACATGCTCATGATAAAAGTGGCTTAGGATACAGCTCATGTTCGAATAAAGGTAAAACTAGTACTGTGTTCGTCAAGAGTGTGGAACACATTCCAGAATCGGAAGATGTTCCTAGTCCCATAAAGGAACCTGCTGTACCGAGAAAACCAAGAGCTGCCATTCCGCCTCCACAACTCTACAATTCGAGACAGTGGAACCAACAACCACTCAGAAGGCGTAATCTACAGCATGCTCCCCAAGCATATCATCAAAGCCGAAAGTCATTCAGAAAGAAGACGGTATCCAACCACCAAAGGCCCGCACGAAGTACCCTCGATGCGGTGCACCTAGGTATTGGATACAGGAGCCCCGTTATCCCTCAAGACACAGATGCCGATTCGGTATCAACAACGGATTGGGAATCCAACTGGAGACCCAGAAGACAAGCTGTTAGGCCTAGGAAAATGGCTCCACCTCCTAGACGGCATTCGTACTGGAATAATAATAATAATCCTGAATTTTACATGCATAGTAATTATCATGATTATAACAACTACGGATATGCCCCCCGTAGATACCGCAATACTGCACCGAGTACATCATACGAAACCAATTCGTCAGGAAAATCTGGGTACCTAAAGGAACTAACATACATGGACCCAAAAATCAAAGGGGACCTAAATCTACCTAATTTCTTTGTTACAGGACATTCTAGAGGAGGATACCTGGTACTTCGATAGTGGATGCTCTCGTCACATGACTGGAGACAGGAGCAAGCTATCTGATTTTGTAGAAGGTCGCGGTCCAAAAGTTCGCTTCGGTGATAAGTCTAAAGGAAGAACAAGAGGGAAAGGAAACCTACTAGTCGGGAAATTCAAAGTCACCGATGTCGCATATGTTGAAGGCTTACAGTATAATCTACTTAGTATTAGCCAGCCTCGTGATAAACAGGTTCTCGGTGAAGTTCTATATAGATCGTCAGAGAGTCTAGAACACCCATTCCAAGGAAGTTGTGCTTACTGGAAGCAGATCGTAATATGTACATTCTTGTTCGGAAGCCTATGAGCTCCTCAATTCCATGTTTTGTTGCCAAAGGCACTGCAGATCTTAGTCGGCTATGGCACAAGAGGATGTCTCACGTCAACTTCAAGACGATCAACAAGCTTTCAAGACAGGTATGGTAAGAGGTTTGCCGGATGTGTCATTCAAGAAGGACAAATGTCATGACCATGCCAAAGGCAAGCAAATCAAGTCAACCCTGAAGAGCAAATCCTACCTTTCAACCCAAAGAGTATTGGAAATGCTACACATGGATCTCTACGGTCCTGTAGACCCAGTAAGTTTGGGAGGTAAGAAATATTGTATGGTTGTTGTTGATGATTATTCCAGGTATGCTTGGACGATCTTTCTTAGCAAGAAGAAGGAAACAACATCAAGGTTGCCCGAGCTCCTGAGAAAGTTGCAGAATGAAAACGCATCGAGTATCGTGTGCATTCGTTCCGACAGAGGTACTGAATTTACTAACCGCTTTATAGAGCAATACTGTTCGGAGAATGGAATACAGCATGAGTACTCAGCTGCCCGAACACCTCAACAAAATGGTGTTGCCGAGCGAAAGAATAGGACGTTGAAAGAAGCAACAAGGACAATGATTGCCGAAAGCAAATTGCCGCAGCGTTTCTGGGGTGAAGCAACTAACACAGCGTGCTACACTCAAAACCGCTGTATCGTCAACAAGCACCACAACAAAACAGCTTACGAGGTATGGAACAACAAAACTCCATTAGTTTCGTATTTTCACATTTTTGGATGCAGGTGTTACGTATTGAACAATGGGAAGGACCAACTTACAACATTTGATGAAAAATCAGATGAAGGAATATTCGTAGGATACTCCTCCGTCAGCAAAGCTTTAATCTTTAATAAAAGGAGGCTGACGATCGAGGAATCAGTTCATGTAGTGTTCGACGAACCACACCATGACCCTACAGGAGTAGATAATATCACTCAGGACATTCACCATCTATCTATCTTGGATCCACCTACACCCATAGAACCTGTAGTTGATTTAGAAATCAACCCCGCAGCTGTAAGAATCGATGTGGATGAAGCTGACGCTGTACAAGCTGAAGCTGTACCCACAGAAACTTTCGACACAGTACGGGACCCTGAACTAGAACCCGACCGAAGATGGTTGAGAGATCATCCGCAAGAGCTGATCATTGGAAACATTAATGCAGGTGTTTCTACTCGTAGGAGAATACAGAGTACACAAGGAAATGTACTTTGTGCCCAAGAAGAATCTAATGATGAAGTCTCACGGTTTCTGAATGGAAATCTCAATCCGAACTTAGGAGACTCAATATGTGCACTATCGCCGTATTCTTAGCCCATCCGAACTGTTTCGACCATAGACGCTCTTAACAACTCTCATTGGATTACATCTATGGAAGAAGAGCTTAACGGTTTGAAAGAAACAATGTATGGTATCTTGTACCTGCACCGACACACCAATCGGTTATAGGAACCAAATGGGTATTTCAAACAAAAAGGATGGAAATGGACTTATCATAAGAAACAAATCCACTAGTAGCACAAGGCTATTGTCGGGAAGAAGGAATCGACTATGATGAAACCTTCGCCCGTAGCGAGACTAGAAGCCATCAGGATATTTTTAGCCTTTGCCGCCCATAAGAATTTTATCGTATACCAAATGGACGTCAAGAGTGCTTTCCGAATGGAGAGCTTTGGAAGAAGTTTATGTTGAACAACCACCGTGGTTTGCCAACACAGACGGTATCGATCTAGTTTACACGCTAAGGAAAGCGCACTGACGGACTTAAACAAGCCCCTAGAGCACAGTACGAAACCCCGTCCCAAAGATCTAACCAATAACGGATTTGAGAAAGGTGTCACGACAAAACATTGTTCAAAATACAGAAGGAGATGACCTTCTAATGGTACAAATTTATGTCGATGATATTATTTTTGGTTCAACTAACCTTGCTCTATGTCAAAGGTTCTCACATCTCATGCAAAGCAAATTTGAAATGAGTATGATGGGGAACTTAGTTATTTCCTAGGTTTGCGAGATAAAGCAGATGCCTACGGTATATTCATCAACCAGAGAAATACGGAAGGAGCTTCTCAACAAATTTGGAATGAACACTTCCAAATCCTCGCTAACCCCCATGAGCACTTCCGTGCAAATTAGTCTTGATGAAGCCGGAAAGCCGTTTGACCAATCACTCTACAGAAGCTCATTGGTTCGCTCCGTACCTAACGGCTAGCAGAGCCCGATATCGATTCTTTGTTGGAGTGTGTGCGAGATACCAAGTTGCACCTAAGGAATCACACTTCAATACGGCTAAACGAATCCTGAAATACGTTAAAGGAACAGTCGATGCAGGATCGTGGTATCCTAAGGAAGGCGGATTCGATTTAGTTGGATACAACGACTCGGATCTCGGAGGTCGCAAGCTAGATAGGAAAAGTACAAGTGGAACTTGTCACTTTCTTGGACCTAGACTCGTATCTTGGTTCAGTAAGAAGCAATTGGCAAATTCTCTTTCCACGGTGAATCAGAGTACTATGTCATTGTAGTCTTTGTATGCGATCCTTTGGATGCAAAGAACAATCGCCGATTATGGAATCGATGCTAGAGAGACTCCAATCATGTGTGATAGCACGAGTGCAATTACAATCAGGCACAATCTGTTTTGCACTCGCGCACTAAGCATATCAACATGAAGCATCATTTCATCGGGAATCATGTCGAGAACAAGGATGTTCGCTGGAAAAAGTCCATACAGACATCCAGTGGCCGACATCTTCACCAAGCCTCTCGACACGCAAGATTCAACATGCTAAGAACAGGTGGGAATACTACAAATGCGGACTCCTGTAAGTAAATTTCTTGCTTTTACTCAACAATTGAGGGGAATGTCAGAAGACCCGTGAATACAGATTCAACATTAATTATCTCGTACACTCGAAACATCAATACGATCGTAGCGAACGAAGGCATATGAATACTACGGTGATGTGTGCAATAATTAAGGGGGAATCTTGTAGACCCATGAATACAGATTAATCCAACTATTGCCGTATGGAATTTAAAACCTATTAGTACCTTTTTTAAGGGGGAACGTCAGACGACGCGGAGAACAAAGACATACTATAGGATTTTGATTCAAGATATAATATAATATTATTTCCTTTTTAAAATAATTTTTGTCCATGTGCCCTGCTTTATGTCAAACATCATGTTCATTAAATGCCTTACACGACATCTGGACAATCGAATCTCAAAAGCCGCGATGTTTTCAAATTGATTATTATTTTTAAACCGCCGTTTTAGGCATTTAGGTATTCAACCTATGTCGAAGTGGGACCCATTGTATTTTAAAACTTAATGGATTAGCGTACAGTTATACTAAATCCATCCCGACCGTCGATTTCAAAACGGTTCCCATCCCTTAAAATCGACTCATTCGTACTCGCAAACCCTATTTCGCGCCCAAGTATAAAAGGATCAGATTCGCCATTAGAGACTCTTTACGCATTCGCAATTACAAGAGATCTCAAGCAAACAGCCTACATATTCTCTGCATATTCACTGCGAATTTCTACTGTTTTCTTACACCTTCGCTTTAAGAAAACATCCATGGCTAGTCAATCTTCATCCCCGCTCAAGAAGACCTCCAACATCATTGATGGACGGATCTTCTCGAAAACCGTCATCATCGAGCGTATCATCTCTGAAACCAACGACACCGAACCGATGGAGTATATCATTACTCGTCTTGAACAACAAGGTCTTTATCGCTTTGGAAGCAAAACCGACAAATACAACGCTCATCCGGTTGAGGAATTCTACCTCAACGCCGCTGCTCGCTTTCTCTCACTAGCCCGGGGAGGACATGTTCGACATCACCGCAATGATCCAAGGAGTGCAAATCTGCATAGATAGCGACCTACTTGAGAAAATCTACAGTGCCCGTGACGGCTCGACCATGGACCGACTTGAGACGTTTGGGTCTCAAGGGCTGATTACCAAGTTTTATGGACTATTTACCGGGTCCAAAGTGGTTGATATAGTGACAACCACGTGCCACAAGAAAAATTTTCTTCTTCATTTCGTTTATCTCCACGATTTCTGTTCGAGAATCATTGAAAATCGAACCGGTGCGTTCGAGATGTGCACGAATCTTAGGTTCGAATGATGGTAGCTATCTTGACTGTGAAAAGGTCAACCGGTGTCAAATCATTTTGAAATGTCTTCAGGAAGAGGTGTGCAAACCGCCACCCAAAAGAAATCGTTCGGTTTAATGCTAAACTACATTCGGCGAAGTGCGGAGTCAAGCAATCCGCCGATGCTAAGAAAAACAGCTCACGGATATATTTAGGAGGCGTCAAACCCTCCGCCTATAACCAGAGCACAATGCATGCCAACCACCCAAGAACACGTCACATGCCTATTTCGACAAACCCAGAGACGAAACCGTGAAGGTCCCCGAATTGGAATCTTCAAAGAAGAAGCGCAAGCGTTCTCACGGCAAGAAGCACTCTGATGAGAAGTCGAAGAAGAGACTCAGGAGGCTCTCAAAAATCAAAGCCAAACACTCCGAGGATGTCTCGCCGTGGCGCAACTCCATCGATATAGCACCCTGTGGCCCAACCCCTGCGGAAGAGGTGTCTCCTTGCATCGGCGGTAGATCCCGAGCCCTTGGCGGCTACGGGATTTAGAGACATCTCGCAACATTCAAGACGTTAGCACGTCGGCCGCCCATCGAGCAAAGCTACTTCTCCTCTACGGGATTCCACACCGTGAGGATCCAATTTCCTTCGGGCACCATCCTCGCAAGGAGTCCATCTTCCGTGCGGGATCCCATACTGCATCTGGAATCCTCGAAGCAGCGTCTGGACATGATTCAAGTCCCTCCCGACTCAATTATAAATCAAACACTTCTTTCGGTACAAATTGAACAGCGTACGAAAGATTTACGCAATGGAAAAGCTTTAGGCTAGCTCCGTCGACACTGTACAACTGGAGCGAATGGAGCCACGAAGAGCGATTTGTCTCCGAAGTAACTGACTCAACTCAAATTGAGGCACTGCTTCGATGGGACAACGCTTCTTGCAAAGATCTCATTGAAAGCCACCTGTTGCACAAATCCGACGCCAGAAGAAAAAGAAAGAAGAAGTCAGAGGACTCTCCCATCAATCCAAAAGACGACGACGACCACGACTCAGACGACGACGATGATGCTCTTCAAGCAGGTCTGAGATTGAGCCGTGAAGAGGCTGAAGCCCAAGCCACCTCTCCACCCAGAAACGACGAAGGGCCATCTACCCAAGCTAATCCACCTTCACCACAGCCGGAGAACATTCCCGACCAGGAGGAATCAGTCCCTCCAGTCGTGGAAGATCAAGAAATTTTGGAACAGGCACGAGCACATTGCGACCAAAGAAGCGATCCGACAACCCAACGGAGGATTCGGTGCCGCTGCATCCTTATCTCGCCAAGAACCTTCGCCACAGACGCTTCCGAACCAACTGTCGCCATTCCACAAGAAGCTACTCCCGCCTCGCAACCTTGGAATCCGAGGCGGTAACGAACCCGAGGATGTCCAACTTACTTCACGACCATCCGTGAACGTAAGAAGGTTAAATGGTCTTGAAGACTTCGCCACTGACTCTCCTATCTCTGCCGCACGCAAAGAGCGCTGCAAGCTCTTGGCCTTCGGGTATTTATCCAAATGCGATTAACGCTCTCTCTTAGTAGAAAAGGCTCAATGGATGCACACCTCTGCGGTTGAAGAAATGACAACTCTTCAACACGAAGTATCTCGAGTTGTCGAAGCATTCATCATCTGCGAAGTGTTCAAGCAAGCCTTGAAAATCATGGAAGATAAACAAGCGCAAGCTTCGAAGGAGGAAGCTTCAAGACAAGAATTGCTGAAGCCAAGACCGCCTGCAATGATAGAGAAACGACTCTCGGCTACGTGCGCATGACAAATCCATTCAAGAGATGTCGCGAGACTCTTTCCTCCCTCGTTGAAAGAATAAACGGCATCGAGACCAAACAGACGCCGCTCTTGAAATCCTGCAAAGTCTTGATGAGGCCAAAAGGGGAAGAAGCTCGAGAAGGCTGCAAGGAGAATAAGACTACAACAGAAAGGGAATTTGAGGCGCTCAGAGCAAGATTTCTTGAATTGAACAAGCTAGCACCTCAACCCCAAAGTTTTAGAATTTCGGGCTCGGACGAGAATTCCATGACCCAAATGTCCCTTGGCAAAATCTTGTTCAAAGACCTTCGGAAATACGTGCAACCAACCGCAACCCAACCGCCGAAGAAGTGAAGCCTTTGGAGGAAGAATGAATCGATGAGATATTTTGTCGACTCATCGGGAATCCGCCATCTTCAAAAATTATAAGACATTGGCGAAGCGCGGACAAATTTTCAAAAATGCTAGAAGAAGGTAAGCTCCCTCTCCAAATCGAAATGAAATCAAAACATAGAAGAGGAGATCGGGTCACCCATCCAGGATTGGATACTTGCCTTTGATCGTTATTATGAAGGAAGAGCAATTTACCAAGAACGAGGCAATGATTCACTTCAAAGCGGTGGCGCGGCACCGAGAATGAGCCAGGAAGGAGACCTTGGAGGCATGCGGATCAAAGATAAAGAGCTGAAATTTATATTATTGTTGTTTTTGTAATTTCTATTCGACACAAACTTTGTACTCAATCTTTTTGAATATCAATAAAACAGTTTGTTTGTCTTGAAAGATTACAACTCGTAATCTACTGTGTTTATGTATGTTTACTTAAATTGTTTGATAGGAATCTCAAGTTAGATAAACTTGATTGAAAGATTAAAGCTGTACGAACTAGTCTACGAACAGTTCATAGTTTCAGTTGTAAACTTAGAATACATTGTAAGATTGTGCCTGCGCGCTACCATAGGCTTAAGTTGTAATAAATCTCAAATCAGATCGAACGTGCTGCGGCGGTTCATTATTGTAGACTAAAGTCACTAAGTCAGACCTATTGACAAAAGACCAAGAAATCTGCCAGAAGTCATCGAAAGAAGAACGCTTCATGAAGAAGGTTTTGGCATCATCAAGAAGACTCGAAGAGTTTAAGTTAAGACTTGGCAAATTGTCAAAAAGGGGGAAATTGTTAGGAAAAACAATCACCCTGTATCGATTCAGCCGGGATACCCGATCCCTGTATCGATTGTTATTTGTTATTGAGAAGGTTTTGACATATATGCCAAATACAAGAAAGGAAAATCAGATCGAGGATTCAAGGATTTATCATGTATCGAAGACCTGCTTCGAATCATCATAAGTGAAGCTCGTCAGTACAGCTTGAAGACTTGTGAAAAGATCAAGTATGGAAACTGTCTCGACATCCTAAATACAGTCATTCTCCACAAAAGGACAAGAAAGAACACAAGTCAAGTTCCGTTGAACAAAGAAGTATTTAAATACTCAAGGATAAAGTATTTAAATATCGGTCTTCGAATCTTGAGAATCCTTGAAATCGGATCATGTCATATTCCGTTGAAGGAAATCTTATTCAAACGGACATCTCAATGGATACTTTCTTGGAGGCTATATATATCCTTGAAGACATTGAAGATCAGATACCCCAAGTAATATAACTCTCAAAGCTATCAAAGTTATCATCGAGCAAACATATCTCGAGCAAGCGCAAGTTAAAACGAAAGAGATATACGGTGCTCAAACATCAAGAACGACTATCATCGGATCTTGATATTCAAAGTCTTTGTTCTTACACGGTTACCTAACCTTTTACCTCGTGTAAAAACCGAGCTCTGTGTGAACTCAACAAGTTATTCGACTGTGGGACGAATAAGGACGAAGCTTTGGGCGTGTGTGAAGAAGCTAGTCAAGAAGGAAGCTTTAACCAATCGTGTGAAAGGTTGAAAGTGATATTCTTTGTATCAATGCGTGTGAACGATACAAGGATAGGTTTGTTTATAATTACGTAGTTGTGTACGTAGTAATTATTTAATAAACTTTTACTCTGTGTGGAGGACCGGTGGACGTAGAGGGTTTACCTCGAACCACTTAAATTACTTGTGTTATTTACCTTACCTTTTCTTGTTTGAAATTACTGTGATATATTAAGTATACACCAAACACTTTGTTGCTGTATCCACGGCAACTAACTGTATCCAAGACTTCCGCTACGCACTCAGATTTAGATTCCATACAGTTTGTTGTTTAAACTACTTTTCCTAACTGTATCCAGTATACTTAAGTGGCCAACAGTCTTCATACAAAATAGTTGGGTTGTCCTTTGATGAAGCTAATCCGCATGACTCTTGGATGTGACTTGTCATATCTCTCAACCATACACACTCGCGACTTGCCTCGTGGATTGCAATGATTTCAGAATGATTTGAGGATGTTGCGGTTAAGGATTGCTTCACCGACTTCCAAGATATAGTGTAACACCCCAATTCACAAATGAGACATTACACGTCGTAGAACCCCCGTGAGGTCTACCAGGCTAACTCACGACTCGTAAACCACAAAGATATCCCAAAATATGCACTCAAAAAGTAAATAAGGCCGTGGCCCCGGCCAAAATATTTTAACGGAGTACATGAAGCATAAGTTAAATACCAATTCATTGCCCACGGAGGGGACTTAAACCAAGTTTAAGAATAAACAGTTTAACTCCAATACTCGACAAATGCAATGTCAAAACATAAAAAAATACAGACTCGAGCCACATCATCATGCCAGCCCATCCTTTGTGTGCATGTCCCGTGCCTGCTCCTCAGCTCTCCCGGTACCTGAAATGCATAAGACGCATTTCCCCCATTTAAGGGGTTAGCATTCGAATAGCTAGTGCAAGTACACAATTACACAACATTATATACATGCACGATTCAACGCAAACAAATCGTTAAGAAAATCATTTTGAACATCAATATTCCGGAATATCATATTTACATCAAAACAGTATATCATCAAGTTTTCCACGTCACAAATATCCACGCTTGGTAACTCGCAACCGTACCCATTAGTATCGGCCTCCAGAGGTCCCGTCGAACCATCCCCAGGTGGAAGAACATCAACACACGCACACGAGTCCACTTCCGTGGCCGTACCCATTAGTATCGACCACCAGAGGCCACATGCAATCCCCAGGTGGAAGAGTAACCAACACAATCATTCAATAATCCAGTTTACATCATTCACATCAAACCGTACACACATAATGAAATATAATACATCTACTTGTCTTGAATAAGACGAAACGAAGGAAACGACGAAGGAATAGGTTTCGGTCCGAACAATCCTCCCAAATCCGTTCCTAACATAATAACGGTATACAACAAGTCTCAATAATGCGGAAAGGTAAGAATTAATCCTAATTCTACCCGTTGGAACAATTTTTCGGTCATGACTTGCGTATCGTCGACCATAAGTGACGAACAATGGAAAACTTGGAGTTTAAAACCACAAATCATCAATAAAAACGAAGGATTACAAGTACACGATCGAAGTCTAGCGATAATCCTGTAATATCCGTAATTTTTCCATTTTTAGCAGTTTCCATTTTTGGTGTATGTCTATTTTTATCGACTCGCTTGTAACCGTTTCGATATTTCGAATCTACTTTGTTCTTGGAGTTTTTCCGTTTGGACGAGTTTTGATGATGTTTTCACGTAATTTCATTTTATGACATGTTTTGCCATATGAACGTTCGATTCTCGTTTAACTCGTTCGTTTTCGTTGTTTCTTGGCTTGTACAAGTTCGTATGGTTGAGTTGGTCATGTTGAAACTTTCGGTTTGTAAATCCGACGTCGTATCGTGATTTTCGGATGCTTGGGTCATTTTCGTAATTTCCTATAAGTTTAGGGAATTTCTTATTCGTTGTCGTATTTCGGATTCCCGGGTAGTCGGATTGATGTTTTCTTGTGATGGTTTGACTCGTCATCGAATATTCTTCGTAGTTGTATTTTTGGTTCGATAGCAGGTCCGGGTTTCGGGGTCGTCCGGAATCGTTTGGGCCGGTACCCGATCTTTGTCCGGTAGGGTGTTACGGCCGTAACACCCGAAGTTACGGCCGTAAGTTGGCCATGTTACGGCCGTAAGTGTCCCTATTACGGCCGTAACAGCCATTTTAAAGCAATGGCAGAGGTCCAATACCTCATTTCCTATCCTTTCTCTCGTTTTTTTCTTCACGGTGCGACTCCAGAGGCGATTTCTTCAGTTTTGATTGAAGAATTTTTCGTGTTCCACCATCATAGAATCGTAGTAACATATCACCATCAGCGTAATCATCCTCCATCGTACGAATCCGAGGTATCTTCTTCTGGAACCCTAACTTGTATAAATTGGGGGTTTTTCGGGTTTTTCGTGATTGACTCTGAATTGTCCATGTATGTTGCGAAACTTCTTATCGATTATTGCTATTGGGTGATTCCCAATCCGTTTTTCCTCGAATTAATCCATGTATCGATTGAACGTCTATTGTCGTGATTTGTAGTCGGGGTTTTGGGAGTATTCCTTTCGATTATTGATGTCCGTCGGGACTGAGTTATGCTAATTCTTCGTTTAGGAACCGTCGTTTTCTATTCGGACCACCCGTAGTCGTTTTCACTTCCGATTCTTCAAAGATGTCACAAAGGCAAGTACTTTACATTTGTTTACATGTTCTAGTATTTGAATTATGGTTGTATTGTGGTTGTTGTGGATGGATATGTGTATGTTCACCTAGGGACGGTCCGACGGGGCCTCTAGGGATACGTATTGCCGTGTGTGTGCGTATCACGAACTGTGGTTGACCACCCAGGGATGTCCGACGGGGCTCTGCGGGGTACGGTGGTCGTGAGTCTCGTGCCAACGGTTAACTTTGAATTATGATTTGTTGGAGATAATGTGTTTTGTGTTTATACATCATAAATATTCCGGAATATAAAATGTTTCTAAAATGACTTTTTGGCGCATATATTCATGTGATTAGAATGTAGTTCAAATGGATTGTACTTGCACTAGCAGTTGTCGCTAACCCCTTAAATGGGGGAAATACTTTTTGTATTTCAGGTACTGAACGTGGGGATAGGCGAGCACCCGAGCTGTATGAGGATGATGGGCAAGCATGATATTGTCCAGTATTTGATTTCCGGAGTTATGTCCGTCGGTCATTATTGATGTCTGATTTTGGGATTATGTATTATAAAAATTGTTTAAGTACTCGAGTACTTCCTATTTAAACTTGTTACTGTTGTGTCCCCGTTTGGGAAATGGATTTGATGTCAGAATTTTATTTGTCGGTTATAGTCTTTTATTTAGCTTGTCGTTTTGTTTATGATGGTTGTCGTTGTCGTATGTCATGTTTGGTACGTTAGCCTGGTGGATTCCACAGTGTGGGGTCCACGACGCTGTAATATGCCCTGAATGTCTTGGGGGTGTTACAGAATATGGTATCGGAGCTTAGGTTTATGGATACCTAGGCTGTCGGTTATTTGGGTCTAGTTAAGTGTCGTTTTTGGGACAGTATCACTGCTATGCCATCATCTCAGTACGCCGGTGCTCGTAAGTTTTTCCTAACTTGACTCGTTTCACTGTTATGTTCTATTCCTATCTTAGTATCTTGTTGCGTTTTGCGTTTGAATTGTACTTACCCATTACTTCTTCAGAATTCCTGCTGGTAGAGGACGCGGACGCGGTAGGGGACGTGGCGCAGCCGGTGGGGCGGCCATGTCCGATCACTCGGGAACTGACTCGGCGATGCCCTCTTTGTCGAACAGTGTTCCCCCTAGTTCCGGAGGTCAGCAAGATCAGTCTGCTAGCTCCGGTAATGCACATGAGAATGCTGGAGTGGCCAACATTTTGCAGCAAGTAGCGAACCAGATGACGCTACTGACTCAGGCCGTTCTAGTCGGCCAAGCTAATGCCAACCCAGTTCCGCCTACTGGATCCGGCAATGATAAGTTGCTTCAGGACGTGATTCGTATGCGTCCTCCACAGTTTGATGGTGCTTCCGACCCTTCTGGTTGGGAGAATTGGCTATTCGAGATGGAGAAAGTATTTGAGGCTGCTAATTGTTCCGAGGAGAGGAAAGTACCCATTGCTCAGTACTTCCTCGCCAAGGAGGCAGCAACGTGGTGGCAAGCGGTGAAACCGCGTGACCGGGCAGCTACGTGGGCAGAGTTTCGAGATCTGATGGAAGATGAATTCTGTCCTTGGCCAGTGAAAGAGGGGAGGATCCGAGCCTTCTTTGAGGCTAAGCCCCAAGACGTTCCTATTTCTCAAGCTATCAAGGACTACAATCAACAGCTGCATTATGTGAGGAACCAAGTCCGAGATGAGCTTGATAAGATCCGCCACTTTGATATGCGGATGAAACCGAGGGTGCGCCACTACATGTCTGGTCTGGGGTGCACGACTTTGAAAGAATATCAGAATAAGGCGATGGCTTATGAGATGTCGTTTTCTGCGACAGAGACGGCAACCGAAGGAAAGAAACAGAAAACCGCCGGTCAATTTTCGGGAGGCAAGTCAGGAGGGTATCCGAAGACTCGCCTGCAGTTCGCGAGTCTTGAGTCGGGCGCCATCAGTTGGTCGAGGAAACGGTTCTAGGTCTGCTCCTGCTGGTTCCGTTCGTGGTCCTACGTGCTTCAACTGTAGTCGTCCGGGCCACATGATGAGTGAGTGTGATAGGCCTCCGATTCAGTGTCTTGCTTGTGGTCGAATGGGTCATCGTGCCAAGTTTTGTACAGATGCAGCTCGGGCTCCAGTTACTCAGATATCAGCCCCAGCTGCGGGAGAACCAAGTGTGAATCAGGCACCGACAGTTCCTCAGCCGCAGAAGAGTTTTGGGAGAGGTCGAGGACGTGGTCAGCCTTCTAGAGGGGGAGCTTCTAGTGCGGGGTCTGTTCCGCCCCGAGTGTATGAGATGAGACGAGCAGGAGATCCTGACGCGACGGTGGCTACAGGTACCGTCCACATCCTTGATCATCCTATTTCCGTATTGTTCGATTCTGGTGCTACGCATTCTTTTATATCTATGGATTGTGTGCGTCGTCTGCATGTTGATTGCCTTGTTGCGTGTGAGCCTTTTGTTGTTAAACTTCCTAGTGGGGATAGCATCGTGGGGGATCGTGAGGTTAGAGATTTTCCAGTGAGTATCGCGGGGAGGGTTTGGCCTTCTAATCTGATTGCGGTAGATATTAGAGATGAGGATTTGATTCTGGGTGAGGATTGGCTGGACCGTCATGGGGCTATCATGAATTATAGAACGAGAACCGTTTCGATGTTAGCCTCTGACGGTACCGAGCATTCTTTTGTGGGGCATAAGCGGAGTAGCCAGAGGTTACTGATCAGCGCCTTGAGGGCCGTAAGACTGCTTCGAGGAGGTTGCATAGGCTATTGGTGTTACGCTTTGAGATCGGAGGAAGGGGGAGTCGAACTCTCATCTATTCCGGTAGTGTGTGAGTATCCTGATGTCTTTCCAGACGAGTTGTCGGGTTTGCCGCCAGACCGAGAAGTTGAGTTTACCGTCGATTTAGAGCTGCGTGCAGCCCCTATCTCTAATATGCCATACCGTATGGCGCCTGCCGAGATGCTGGAGCTGAAGAAACAGTTGGTAGAGTTGCTAGACATGGGGTATATTCGACCGAGTGTTTCACCTTGGGGCGCACTGGTCCTGTTTGTGAAGAAGAAGGATGGGTCACTTCGTTTGTGTATCGACTACCGAGAGTTGAACAAAGTGACCATCAAAAACAAGTATCCGCTCCCGAGGATTGATGATTTGTTTGATCAGTTGCAAGGGGCAACTGTGTTTTCGAAGATTGATTTGAGATCGGGGTATTATCAACTCCGAGTGAAGGATACCGACATTCCGAAGACGGCCTTCCGGACGAGATACAGTCACTACGAGTTTGTGGTTATGCCTTTTGGGCTAACCAACGCGCCAGCCGTGTTCATGCAGCTTATGAACAAAGTCTTTATCGAGTACCTCGATAAGTGTGTAGTCGTTTTTATCGATGACATCCTGATTTACTCGAGGAGCGAAGAGGAGCACGTCTGTCATTTGCATATCGTATTAGATATTTTGAGAACTCAGCATCTTTTTGCGAAGTTCTCAAAGTGCGAGTTTTGGTTACGGGAGGTTATGTTTCTCGGTCATGTGATCTCGGCCGAGGGTGTTCGTGTGGACCCACATAAGGTAGAGGCAGTGTTGGATTGGGCGCCGCCCAAGAACGTGAAGGAGGTCCGCAGTTTTCTGGGATTAGCCGGCTATTACCGTAGATTCGTCGAGGGGTTCTCTAAGCTCGCTCGACCGCTGACTCAGTTGTTACAGAATTCGGAGAAGTTTGCGTGGACCGATGAGAGGCAGAATAGTTTTGAGGAGTTGAAGAAGCGGTTGACGACCGCTCCCGTTTTGGCTTTACCGAGTGGTAATGATGGTTTCTCAGTTTATAGTGATGCTTCGGGCCAAGGGCTCGGATGCGTACTTATGCAGCACGGGAGGACGATTGCCTATGCTTCCCGTCAGTTGAAACCGTACGAGTTGAATTACCCTACGCACGATCTTGAGTTGTCCGCAGTTGTATTTGCGTTGAAAATTTGGCGTCATTACTTGTATGGCTCGTCGTGTCAGATTTTCACCGATCACAAGAGCTTGAAGTACATTTTTACGCAGAAGGAGCTTAATATGAGACATAGGAGATGGTTGGAATCAATTAAGGATTACGATCTCGAGATCCTTTATCATTCGGGCAAGGCTAATGTGGTAGCAGATGCCTTGAGCCGGAAATCGGTATCGCTTCGGGCGCTTGAGTTACTCACGGCCCAGTCGGGACTTCAGCGAGAGTTTATGAGGTTGAGCATTGAGATTGTACTGCCAGAGAGTTCTGGGCAGTTGCGTACTCTTGAGATTTCTTCATCTCTGATCGAGGACATTAAGTCGGGACAGTTAGAGGACCCGATGTTTATTCAGCTTCGAGAGAGTGTAGGGAAGGGGAAAGCCCCAGGATTCGTTATTCATGAGGACGGTGTGTTGAGATTCCGAGGTCGGTTGTGTGTTCCGAACGACTCGGAATTGAGACAGAGCATTATGCGAGAGGCTCATGTGTCACCTTACTCAGTCCATCCGGGCTCGAGTAAAATGTATAAAGATCTGAGGAAGAATTTCTGGTGGAATGACATGAAGAAGGAGGTAGTTCAGTTTGTGGCTAAGTGTCTCACTTGTCAGCAAGTCAAGATTGAGCATCAGCGGCCAGCCGGGTTGTTGAAACCACTTCCCGTCCCAGAGTGGAAGTGGGAGGATATCTCTATGGATTTTGTCACGGGTTTGCCGAGGACGAAGACGGGTATGAATATGGTGTGGGTGATTGTAGACCGACTGACTAAGTCGGCGCATTTTCTGGGCATCAAGGATACTTGGGGTCCAGAAAAGTTGGCTCGTATTTTTATCGCGCAGATAGTGAGACTTCATGGTACACCGAGGACCATTATTTCAGACAGAGATGGCCGATTTGTATCGCATTTTTGGCAGGCGGTACATAAGGCATTGGGGACACAGTTACGTTTGAGCACTTCGTTCCATCCCCAGACCGATGGGCAGTCCGAACGTACCATTCAGACGTTCGAGGATTTGTTGCGCGCGTGTGCGTTAGACTGGAGTAGTGACTGGGAGGAACATCTGGCCTTGATTGAGTTTACTTATAATAATAGCTGGCACGCATCGATTAAGATGGCACCATATGAGGCACTTTATGGACGACGTTGCCGATCGCCGATATGTTGGGATGAGCCATCCGATCTAGTCGGTACCGAGCCAGACCTTGTGTTGGAGACGAGGGAGAAAGTTGAATTGATTAGAAAGAGAATGTTGGCTGCTCAGAGTCGGCAAAAGTCTTATGCGGATGTTAGGCGTCGACCCTTGGAGTTCGAGGTGGGAGATCATGTTCTGTTGAGGGTATCCCCGACGAAGGGAGTTTTCCGTTTTGGGAAAAAGGGGAAGCTCAGTCCGAGGTATATTGGGCCCTTCGAGATATTGGAGAGAGTCGGTGAGTTGGCATACCGTTTAGCTTTACCTCCGTCGTTGAGTCATGTTCATAGCGTATTTCACGTCTCCCAGCTGAGGAAGTATGTTCCGGACCCGTCCCACATTATTGATTTTAGAGACGTGGAGATCGAGAAGGGTGTTACGTTCGAGGAGAGGCCCGTTAAGATTTTGGAGCGTCGAGACAAACAGTTAAGGCACAAAACCATTCCTTTGGTTAAGGTGCAATGGTCGAGACACGGAGTAGAAGAAGCGACTTGGGAGTTAGAGGAGGATATGCGTTCGAGGCACCCCGAGCTTTTTGATTCTTAAGTTTCGGGACGAAACTTTATTTTAGAGGGGGAGAATGTAATATCCGTAATTTTTCCATTTTTAGCAGTTTCCATTTTTGGTGTATGTCTATTTTTATCGACTCGCTTGTAACCGTTTCGATATTTCGAATCTACTTTGTTCTTGGAGTTTTTCCGTTTGGACGAGTTTTGATGATGTTTTCACGTAATTTCATTTTATGACATGTTTTGCCGTATGAACGTTCGATTCTCGTTTAACTCATTCGTTTTCATTGTTTCTTGGCTTGTACAAGTTCGTATGGTTGAGTTGGTCATGTTGAAACTTTCAGTTTGTAAATCCGACGTCGTATCGTGATTTTCGGACGCTTGGGTCATTTTCGTAATTTCCTATAACTTTAGGGAATTTCTTATTCGTTGTCGTATTTCGGATTCCCGGGTAGTCGGATTGATGTTTTCTTGTGATGGTTAGACTCGTCATCGAATATTCTTCGTAGTCGTATTTTTGGTTCGATAGCAGGTCCGGGTTTCGGGGTCGTCCGGAATCGTTTGGACAAGTTGCCAAGATCTTCTTGTCCAAGGGGTGTTACGGCCGTAACACCCGGTCTGACCATAAGTTGGCCATGTTACGGCCGTAAGTGTCCCTATTCTGGCCAGTAACAGCATTGCTTTAAAGCAATGCGGGCAGAGGTCCAATACCTCATTTCCTATCCTTTCTCTCGTTTTTTTCTTCACGGTGCGACTCCAGAGGCGATTTCTTCAGTTTTGATTGAAGAATTTTTCGTGTTCCATCACCATAGAATCGTAGTAACATATCACCATCATCGTAATCATCCTCCATCGTCCGAATCCGAGGTATCTTCTTCTGGAACCCTAACTTGTATAAATTGGAGGTTTTTCGGGTTTTTCGTGATTGACTCCGAATTGTCCATGTATGTTGCGAAACTTCTTATCGATTGTTGCTATTGGGTGATTCCCAATCCGTTTTTCCTCGAATTAATCCATGTATTGTTGATACGGGGAGATTTTGCATAAACCCTCGCCCGTATCGATTGAACGTCTATTGTCGTGATTTGTAGTCGGGGTTTTGGGAGTATTCCTTTCGATTATTGATGTCCGTCGGGACTGAGTTATGCTAATTCTTCGTTTAGGAACCGTCATTTTCCATTCGGACCACCCGTAGTCGTTTTCACTTCCGATTCTTCGAAGATGTCACAAAGGCAAGTACTTTACATTTGTTTACATGTTCTAGTATTTGAATTATGGCTGTATTGTGGTTGTTGTGGATGGATATGTGTATGTTCACCTAGGGACGGTCCGACGGGGCCTCTAGGGATACGTATTGCCGTGTGTGTGCATATCACGAACTGTGGTTGACCATCCAGGGATGTCCGACGAGGCTCTGCGGGGTACGGTGGTCGTGAGTCTCGTGCCAACGGTTAACTTTGAATTATGATTTGTTGGAGATAATGTGTTTTGTGTTTATACATCATAAATATTCCGGAATATAAAATGTTTCTAAAATGACTTTTTGGCGCATATATTCATCTGATTAGAATGTAGTTCAAATGGATTGTACTTGCACTAGCAGTTGTCGCTAACCCCTTAAATGGGGGAAATACTTTTTGTATTTCAGGTACTGAACGTGGGGATAGGCGAGTACCCGAGCTGTATGAGGATGATGGGCAAGCATGATATTGTCCCGTATTTGATTTCCGGAGTTATGTCCGTCGGTCATTATTGATGTCTGATTTTGGGATTATGTATTATAAAAATTGTTTAAGTACTCGAGTACTTCCTATTTAAACTTGTTACTGTTATGTCCCCGTTTGGGAAATGGATTTGATGTCAGAATTTTATTTGTCGGTTATAGTCTTTTATTTAGCTTGTCGTTTTGTTTATGATGGTTGTCGTTGTCGTATGTCATGTTTGGTACGTTAGCCTGGTGGATTCCACAGTGTGGGGTCCACGGCGCTGTAATATGCCCTGAATGTCTTGGGGGTGTTACAAATCCAATGATAATTCGGACTAAAAGAGTCAAATCCCAAGAAATCCCCAAAATTTCCCCAAAATCTCAAAAAAGGGTTTCAGGGATTCTTACCTTGATTCGGATGGTGGAAAGTGTTAGGAACTTGAAGAATTCACGCAAGGAATGCACGGATGGTAGTGGATGATGATATTCAGTCGGAATCGGCCCTAACCCTCGTCTGGAATCGCTCAAAGTCGAGAAGGATAAGAAATGATGGAAAAATGACGAAGTTGACTGCTGATGTGCTATTTATATTAAACAGGCTTAGCGCATGCTACGCACAAGCATTAGCGTGCGCTAACGGGGTGTGGAAGAACAGTCTGCCTACTGTCCTCCAGTTAGCGTACGCAAGCTAACATGATTAGCGTGCGCTAATGCTAGGAATTAGCGTGCGTTAACGCTGAATTAGCGTACGCTACCTGGTCCAGTACCGAAATACTGAACCTACTGTCCAGACCGCTGAAATCGTTAGCGCACGCTACGAACCCCAGGTTAGCGTACGCTAACCACACAGTGATAGCGCACGCAAGTAAGCCCGGAGTAGCGTGCGCTACTCAGGCAGCAGTTCAGTACTGCCCAGTACACTGCTGCCAACAGCACAAAAGTATCGAAATGCGAAGCAAGACCAGAATCCGGAAACATAAACACGAAATATTCAAGACAACAAAGCTGAGCGTTGAAAGAGAATATAATCCCGATCACCGGAGAGTCCGAAATGTAATAAACAAGGTGAAATTCCCTAAACTTATGGAAATTACAAAAATGGCCCAAGTGCCCGAAAATCGCGATACAACGTCGGATTAACAAACCGAAAGTTTCAACACGACCAACTCAACCATACAAACTTATGCAAATCAAGAAACAACAAAAACGAACGAGTTTTACGAGAATCGAACGTACATGCGACAAGATATAATTCAAGATGAAATTATGCAAAAACATCCTCGAAACTCGTCCAAACGGAAAAACCCCAAGAACAAAATAGATCCAAAATTCCAAAACAGTGATAAGCGAGTTGTCCGAAACGAACATACATCAAAAATAGAAATTACCAAAAATAGAAAACACGGATATTACATTATCTCCCCCTAAAAATAAGTTTCGTCCCGAAACTTACAACGCGAATAACTCGGGGTATCTCGACCACATACTATCTTCCGTCTCCCATGTGGCTTCCTCGGATCCATGCCTCGACCATTGAACTTTAACCAAAGGAATGGTTTTATGACGAAGTTGCTTCACCCGACGCTCTAAAATCTGAATCGGCCTCTCCTCGATGGTAATGTCGGGTCCCAACTCGATCTCTCCAAAATCAATAATATGGATAGGGTCCGGTACGTACTTCCTAAGCTGGGAAACATGAAATACATTATGCACGTGACTCAAGGACGGCGGCAAGCCCAACCGATAGGCAAGCTCTCCCACTCTCTCTAAAATCTCAAACGGTCCAATATATCTCGGACTAAGTTTACCCTTCCGTCCGAAGCGGTAAACTCCCCATGTCGGCGACACCTTAAGCAAAACATGATCCCCCACCTCAAACTCCAATGGCCGGCGACGCGTATCGGCATAAGACTTCTGCCGACTCTGGGCCGTCAACAATCTATCGCGAATCAGAGCAATCTTCTCTCTCATTTCAACTACCATATCGGGCTCGGTACCAATCAGCTCGGACGCATCGTCCCAACACAACGGCGATCTGCACCTCCTCCCATATAATGCCTCAAATGGTGCCATTTTGATCGAGGCGTGCCAACTATTGTTGTACGTGAACTCGATCAACGGCAAGTGCGACTCCCAATCATCCTTCCAATCTAAGGCACAGGCTCTCAACATATCCTCCAACGTCCGCTCTGACTGTCCGTCAGTCTGAGGGTGGTAAGACGTACTGAGTCTCAACTCAGTCCCCAAATCTCGATGAACAGCCTGCCAAAAATGTGATACAAACCGGCCATCTCGATCTGAAACAATACTCCTAGGAGTTCCATGCAATCTCACGATCTCTACAATAAACACTCGTGCCAGCTTCTCTGGTCCCCAAGTGTCCTTAATACCCAGGAAATGAGCTGATTTGGTTAGTCGATCAACAATAACACAAATCATGTTCAATCCAGTCCGAGTCCTAGGCATCCCGGTAATGAAATCCATAGAGATGTCTTCCCATTTCCATTCCGGAATGGGAAGTGGTCGTAGCAACCCCGCGGGCCGCTGATGCTAAAACTTAACCTGCTGACAGGTCAAACACTTCGCCAAAAACTCGCTAACGTCCGTCTTCAAATTGCTCCACCAATAGTTACTCCTCACATCCTTGTACATTTTGCTCGTACCAGGATGTATGGAATAAGGCGTAGTATGAGCCTCACTCAAAATCTTCTGCCTCAACTCAATGTCATTCGGTACACATAATCTGCCGCGAAATCTCAGAACGCCATCATCCTGAACCACAAATCCAGGGGCTTTCCCCTTCCTCACATCCTTCCTCAGCTGGACCAAAAACGGATCGTCATACTGTTTCGTCTTGATATCATTAGTCAAGGACGAAGTGATCTCTAACGCACATAACTGACCCTGAACTCTCTGAACCCAAACCTCGATATTCTGACAAATAAAATCCCGCTGGATCCTACTCTGTGTCGTAAGTACATCTAACATTTGTAATGCCATCGGCTTCCGGCTCAACGCATCAGCCACTACGTTAGCCTTGCCTGGATGATAAAGTATCTCGAGGTCGTAATCTTTAATTAGCTCTAACCACCTACGCTGCCTCATATTCAACTCTTTCTGACTGAAGATGTACTTCAGACTCTTGTGGTCCGTAAAAATCTTACACGACGATCCATAGAGATAATGCCTCCATATCTTTAAGGCAAAAACGACCGCAGCTAACTCCAAATCGTGTGTGGGATAATTTACTTCATAAGGTTTCAACTGGTGGGACGCATAAGCAATCACCCTGTCTCTCTGCATCAAAACACATCCGAGCCCAAGGCGCGAAGCATCACTATATACCAAAAAATCTTCGTTCCCCTGAGGCAACGCTAACACGGGTGCGGTAGTTAGTTGTCTCTTCAACTCGTCAAAACTATTCTATCTGTCTGTGGTCCACTCGAATTTCTGAGTCTTCTGGAGCAACTGAGTGAGTGGTCTAGAGATCTTAAAAAACCCCTCAACAAATCTACGGTAATAGCCAGCGAGACCCAGAAAACTCCTCACCTCTTTCACATTCTTAGGCGGCTCCCAAGCCATCACTGCTTCTATCTTCTGCGGATCTACCCGAACTCCCTCTGCTGAAATCACATGCCCGAGGAACATCACTTTTTCGAGCCAAAACTCACACTTAGAGAACTTCGCATACAACTACTCAGCTCTCAAAATGTCTAATACAATCCGGAGATGTAAGGCGTGTTCCTCCCGACCCCGTGAATAGATAAGAATGTCATCGATAAAGACGACTACGAATTTGTCCAGATACTCAATAAAAACTTTGTTCATCAACTGCATGAACACTGCTGGGGCATTGGTTAGCCCGAAAGGCATAACCACAAACTCGTAATGGCCATATCTCGTTCGAAAGGCAGCTTTCGGTATATCGATGTCCCGAATCCTCAACTGGTAGTAGCCCGATCGCAAATCAATCTTCGAAAAGACTGTCGCCCCCTGAAGCTGATCAAACAAATCGTCAATCCGGGGCAAAGGGCATTTATTTTTGATGGTTAACTTGTTTAATTCTCGATAGTCGGTGCATAAACGAAGCGATACATCCTTATTCTTAACAAAAAGTACGGGCGCACCCCAAGGCGATGTGCTCGGTCGAATATACCCTTTATCTAACAACTCTCCCAACTGATTCTTCAACTCTAACATCTCCGACGGTGCCATACGGTACGACGCTCGAGAAATAGGGGCCACATTCGGCTCTAGATCAATAGGAAACTCCACCTCTCGATGTGGTGGTAATCCCGGCAAGTCATCCGGAAATACGTCGGGGTATTCACCAACAACTGGAATTGACGACAAATCAACTGCACCATCTTCCGCCTTCAGAGCGTAACACCAGTAGCCGACACAATCCTGGTTCAGAAGTTTCATCGCCTTCAAGGCGCTAATCACACTCCCCGATCTACCCGGCTTACAACCGACGAGAGTATGCTCGGTGCCGTCCTCAGCCACTATCGAGATGGTACGAGTCCGATAGTTCATAATAGCACCGTGACGATCCAACCAATCGTCCCCGAGGATCAAATCCTCACCCTTAAGGTCTATAACAATGAGATTCGAGGGTCAATCCCGGCTCCCGATCCTCACTGGGCAATCCCTAACCTCCCGGTCCCCAACCATACGATCCCCGCTGGGCATACCCACTACAAATGGTTCACACTCAAACAAGCAGTCAAAACCAATACGACTCACACAGTCCGAAGCAATAAAGGAGTGGGTAGCACCCGAATCAAAAAGCACTGAAACTGGATGAGAAAGGATCTGAGTGGTACCTGACGCCACCGGAACGTCTGCCTCCTCTGTGCGCCTCATCTGATACAATCGGGGTGAATCAACTCGAACTCGATCTTTGTCTGGCGATCCAGTGACCGACCCCTACCACGGCCCGAACTCTGCGGAACATGAGTAGCTGGAGTGCTGTGATCCCTAAGATCGGTAGTGGTAGTCGGAACTCTAGTGGCCCTGGTGGCCCTCTCACAATGCGATGCCCGATGCTCGGTCTGTCCGCAAGTAAAGCAAGCAACTAACGGAAATGGGCAATCCTTCATAACATGCTCGGGCTGACTGCAATTAAAACAAACCCTCCCGCCAGGTGCAGCAGACTGGACTGAACGGTTACCCTGAGATCCACCGGCCTGATGAAATGGTCTCTTCCCAAGTGTAGGAGCAGAACGAGACCTCGAAAACGGACCACCCTTACCGGCCGAGAATCCGCTAGTAGTCTTCTGCTTCTTAGCTTCCGAAACTGACTCTGATTCTGGGACGGCCGTCTCGATCGCTAGAGCGCGATCCTGATATTCCTTCAAAGTGGCACACATGAGCGGTGCCATACTCTGCCTGATATGCGGCTTCATGCGCATATTGAAGTAACGGATTTTGTCGGCCTCCGTCCTCACCTGATCTTTCACAAAACCCAACTGCTGATTGTAAGAGATAATGGCCTGCGAAATCGGCAAATCCTGGGGTGTGGCAGTGAAGAACTCCACAATTCTGCATTCTTTGACTGGCGGCGGACAATATTCTGCTTCCATAGCAGCCCTGAACTCCTCCAAGGTAGCCCGACGGTCTCTGGGCGCAACGGCCTGCCACCATTCCGCAGCTTCCTTATCCAGGAGGTACTGGGCAATATGTACCCTCCTGTCTTCGGGACAAGCTACGGCATCGAAGGTTCTGGACAACTGAAAAAGCCAATTCTCCCAACCGAGGGATTCAGAAGATCCGGAGAAATGAGAAAGGTACATCTTAGTCACCGTCTGAAGCCACTTACTAGCTTCCTCTTCAGGTGTCGGGGGTGGATTCTGGCGTCCACCCTGAGCTATCTGAGCAAGTTGGGCTACTAGCACGGCAATGCAGCCCTAGCCGGCATTATTACCCGACGGCACTGAGTGAGAGGCTGAGTCCGCAGAGGACTGAGAAAGTGAGCCTTCTTCATTATCAGCACCTCGACCACAGCCTCGGCCGCGTCCCCTAGCGGGTCTACCACGACCTCTCAACATACTGAAGAAAATATGAAAAGAACAAGATCAGAAAGATTCACACTTTACAAGGTTGGCATCACAATTCACAATTCCGAACAATGCAAGAGAACAAATTATAGAAGTATAAGAGTTCGAGGAGACTTATAGCCACGGGTCGCACGAAAAGACAGCAACATGATGATGTTAAGCTCAACGACTGACTCTAACGACACAACGGACAGACCCAAAATTTACCGACAGCCTAGGTATTCAAAACCTAAGCTCTGATACCATAAATGTAACACCCCAATTCACAAATGGGACATTACACGCCCTAGAACCCCCGTGAGGTCTACCAGGCTAACTCACGACTCGTAAACCAGAAAGATATCCCAAAAGATGCACTCAAAAAGTAAATAAGGCCGTGGCCCCGGCCAAAACATTTTAACGGAGTACATGAAGCATAAGTTAAATACCAATTCATTGCCCACGCAGGGGACTTAAACCAAGTTTAAGAATAAACAGTCTAACTCCAATACTCGACAAATGCAATGTCAAAACATAAAAAAATACAGACTCGAACCACATCATCATGCCAGCCCATCCTTTGTGTGCATGTCCCGTGCCTGCTCCTCAGCTCTCCCGGTACCTGAAATGCATAAGACGCATTTCTCCCATTTAAGCGGTTAGCATTCGAATAGCTAGTGCAAGTACACAATTACACAACATTATATACATACACGATTCAACGCAAACAAATCGTTAGGAAAATCATTTTAAACATCAATATTCCGGAATATCATATTTACATCAAAACAGTATATCATCAAGTTTTCCACATCACAAATATCCACGCTTGGTAACTCGCGACCGTACCCATTAGTATCGGCCCCCAGAGGTCCCGTCGAACCGTCCCCAGGTGGAAGAACATCAACACACGCACACGAGTCCACTTCCGTGGCCGTACCCATTAGTATCGGCCACCAGAGGCCACATGCCATCCCCAGGTGGAAGAGTAACCAACACAATCATTCAATAATCCAGTTTACATCATTCACATCAAACCGTACACACATAATGAAATATAATACATGTACTTGCCTTGAATAAGACGAAACGAAGGAAACAATGAAGGAATAGGTTTCGGTCCGAACAATCCTCCCAAATCCGTTCCTAACATAATAACGGTATACAACAAGTCTCAATAATGCGGAAAGGTAAGAATTAATCCTAATTCTACCCATTGGAACAATTTGTCGGTCATGACTTGGGTATCGTCGACCATAAGTGACGAACAAAGGAAAACTTGGAGTTTAAAACCACAAATCATCAATAAAAATGAAGGATTACAAGTACACGATCGAAGTCTAGCGATAATCCAATGATATTTCGGACTAAAAGAGTCAAATCCCAAGAAATCCCCAAAATTTCCCCAAAATCTCAAAACAAGGGTTTTAGGGATTCTTACCTTGATTCGGATGGTGGAAAGTGTTAGGAACTTGAAGAATTCACGCAAGGAATGCACGGATGGTAGTGGATGATGATATTCAGTCGGAATCGGCCCTAACCCTCGTCTGGAATCGCTCAAAGCCGAGAAGGATAAGAAATGATGGAAAAATGACGAAGTTGACTGCTGTTGTCCTATTTATATTAAACAGGCTTAGCGCACGCTACGCACAAGCATTAGCGTCGCTAATGGGGTGTGGAAGAACAGTCTGCCTACTGTCCTCCAGTTAGCGTACGCAAGCTAACATGATTAGCGTGCGCTAATGCTAGGAATTAGCGTGCGTTAACGCTGAATTAGCGTACGCTACCTGGTCCAGTACTGAAATACGTAACCTACTGTCCAGACCGCTGAAATCGTTAGTGCACGCTACGAACCCCAAGTTAGCGTACGCTAACCACACAGTGATAGCGGACGCAAGTAAGCCCGGAGTAGCGTGCGCTACTCAGGCAGCAGTTCAGTACTGCCCAGTACACTGCTGCCAACAGCACAAAAGTATTGAAATGCGAAGCAAGACCAGAATCCGGAAACATAAACACGGAATATTCATGATGACAAAGCTGAGCGTTGAAAGAGAATATAATCCCGATCACCGTAGAGTCCGAAATGTAACAAACAAAGTGAAATTCCCTAAACTTATGGAAATTACAAAAATGGCCCAAGTGACCGAAAATCGCGATACAACGTCGGATTAACAAACTGAAAGTTTCAACACGACCAACTCAACCATACAAACTTATGCAAATCAAGAAACAACGAAAACGAACGAGTTTTATGAGAATCGAACGTACATGCGACAAAATATAATTCAAGATGAAATTATGCAAAAACATCCTCGAAACTCGTCCAAACGGAAAAACTCCAAGAACAAAATAGATTCAGAATTCCAAAACAGTGATAAGCGAGTTGTCCGAAACGAACATACACCAAAAATAAAAATTACCAAAAATAGAAAACACGGATATTATGTATAGCAGTTCCACCACATGTGAAAATGTAGCTAGTTTGGGACTTGGCTTGATGTGGATCAGATAAATATCCGACATCCGAATACCCCACTAGAGTGTTATCACAATTTTCTGAATAATATAATCCAAGATCAATGGTACCCTTTAGATAACGTAAAATGTGTTTAACACATTCCAATATCTCAAAGTGGGTTCAGAGCTAAATCTTGTGAGAAGATTGACAGAAAAAGCAATATTCGGTCTAGTATTATTAGCCAGAAGTCAACGCTCCAATTGCACTTAGATACGGTATATCAGGATCAAGTATCGTTTCACCTTTTTCAATAGGTCGAAATGGATCTTTCTTTGTATCAAGAGATCTAACGACCATATGTGATGTTAATGGATGTGCATTATCCATGTAAAAGCGTTTTAAGATTTTTTCTGTATATGTGGATTGGTGAATAAACGTTCCTCCACGGATACGTTCAATTTGCAAATCAAGACAAAATTTTGTCTTTCCCAAATCCTTCATCTCAAATTCTTTCTTTAAATATGTAGCAGTTTTATCGAGCTCTTCATGAGTCCCAATTAAGTTTAAATCATCAACATAAACTGCTATGATTGTGAATCCCCTTTTGGCTTTCTTAATGAAATCACAAGGGCAGATAACATGATTCTTATATCCTTCTTTCAAAAGATACTCGCTTAATCTATTATACCACATACGCCCAGACTGTTTCAGCCCATACAACGATTTTTGCAATTTAATTGAATACATGCTTTTAGGTCTTGACTGCAATTCCTCAGGCATTTTAAATCCTTCGGGATTTTTTATATAAATGTCATTATTTAATGATCCATAGAGATAAGTGGTCACTACATCCATAAGGCGCATATCAAGCCTTTGTGACACGGCCAGACTAATCAAGAATCTGAAAGTATTTGCATCCATTACAGGAGAGTATGTTTCCTCATAATCAATTCATGGTCTTTGAGAGAAACCTTGAGCTACGAGTCTTGCTCTATATCTCGTAACTTCATTTTTATCGTTTCTCTTTCTAATAAAGATCCATCTGTATCCCACAGGGATTTCAGATTCCGGAGTTAGGACTAGAGGTCCAAATACTTTCCGGCTGTCACAGGAATTTAATTCACTTTCCATAGCTTCTTTCCACTTTGGCCAATCAATTCTCCGTTTGTATTCTGCAACGGATTGTGGTTCAGGATCCTCATTTAAAACTTGAAGAGCTACATGAAAGGCAAATGTGTCATTAATAATAACATTTTCTCTCTCTAGTATCTGATTAGAATATAAGTAATTCATTGAGATCTCATGATTTTCAGATACTTGTAATTCTTCAGGAATTACATCACTTTCATTTGTGTGATTAGTCATTTTCATCATTGATTGATTTCCATCTTGCCCCTTTCTTTTTCTAGGCATAGAATCTTTGGAACCAAGTGGTCGACCACGGTTTTAACGAATTTTAGACTCATTTGCTGCCAAAGCTAATTGTCCTTCAGGGATATTTTTTAACTGGAGTGTTTGCAGCATGTATGTGAGATTGTGTCACTTTTCTTGTATCTACGAAAGCATCAGGAATTTGATTTGCAATCTTTTGCAAGTTAATGATCTTTTCAACTTCTTGTTCACATTGATTAGTTCTAGAATCAAAATGTGACAAGTTTTTCTCATTCCAAGATATTTCCTTGTGCTTTTCGGGATGTAGATTTGTTCCTAATGTTGGAAATGTCATTTCATCAAAATGACAATCTGAAAATCGTGCAGTAAATAAATCACTCGTTAAGGGTTCAATATAATTTATGAATGAGGGTGAATCAAATCCAACATATATCCCAAGTCTTCGTTGGGGACCTATTTTTGTTCGTTGAGGGGGAGCAATTGGGACTTGAACCGCGCAACCAAAAGTTCGTAAGTTAGAAACATCAGGTTCTCGGCCAAAAATAATCTGCATTGGGGAGTATTCATGATTGGCAGATGGCCTTATGCGAACTAATGTTGTAGCATGTAATATGACATAACCCCAAGCAGTAGTCGGGAGTTTTGACTTCATTAGTAATGACCTAGCAATGATTTGAAGACGTTTAATAAATGATTCAGATAGACCATTTTGAGTATGGACATGAGCTACAGAATGTTCAATCTCAATTCCAATAGCCATACAATAGTTTTGAAATGCTTGAGAAGTAAATTCACTAGCATTATCAAGACGAATTCTTTTAATTGAATTGTCTGGAAATTGAGCTCTTATCTTGATGATTTGAGAAAGTAGTCTAGCAAATGCTGCATTTCTAGTAGAAAGCAAGCATACGTGTGACCATCTAGAAGAAGCATCGATCAATATCATAAAGTATCGAAAAGGTCCACTAGGTGGATCTATAGGTCCACAAATATCTCCTTGAATTCTTTCTAAGAAATATGGAGTTTCATTATTAACCTTCGTATATGAAGGTCTAATGATTAACTTGCCTTGCGCACAAGCTTCACATGGGAATTCATTTGTAGAAATAATCTTTTGATTCTTTATGTTGTGCCCATATGAATTGTTTATTATTCGGCGCATCATAGTTGCTCGAGGATGTCCAAATCTATCATGCCAAAGCATAAAGCTTTTTGTGTCATTGAACTTTATGTTCACGACATGGTTTGTCTCAATTGCTTTTATGAATGTATAATACATTCCAGAATGCAGCGTTGCTAATTTTTCCTTTGTCAGCTTATTGTAACACCCCCAAGATATTCGAAGTGTATTACAGCGCCGTGGACCCCTACATGGGACCCACCAGGCTGACACAAGAAAACACCACTCGACTAACCATCTCGGTTAGCAAGGAAACAATTATTAACAACAAGAACATAAAACAACACGTCCGGCACAACCGGCATAATAAACATCAACCGACAAATACAGTAACTCCAACAAAGACCAATCACAATCTGAGAGGAAAAGCCTAAGTACTCGCGAGTACAATCTATAAGTTTACAATTTGGAAAATATCCACATCAAAAGAGACAGTAGGAAATAACAAGACTCAATTGCACATGTCAACAACCTTGGCCGACATCCTCGTACCATCCCAACGCCCGCTCATCTGGCTGAACATAACCTGAAATCCATAACAAGAATTTCCCCAAAACGGGTCCCCAAAGGGGTTAGCAATTACGCTAGTACAAGTATTCAAGGCAAACCAATCGCTTACACATTTCATAGTACATGCACCAATATCGTTTCAAAATCAAAACTAGACATGTCTTTTAGAAACAAACAATAAACAATTTGCCTTGGGAACGAGTAATATCATAGATTCCCGCACGAGGCCTCTAAGGACCCTCCCGCTGGCTATATCACAAAACAAAACACGCACATGCATCGCCTTGGGAACAGAGTAATATCATAGATTCCCACGAGGCCTCTAAGGACCCTCCCGCAGCTAGCTAAACAAACTCGTGAAATCCGGGCGGCGGATAGATTTCCCTCCTTGACCCGTCGGGCCAACACGAGGTGAGTTACACACAAGTAATATACATAACCATTTCATGTTAAGCTTAAAGGTTTCCAAAAATACTTGCCTTGAATTATAGACGACGCAACGAACGGAAAGGAAGGTCACCGACGAACGCTAGGAACCAATGAAACCGAACCTAACGATTCGAAGAATACAATCACAACCATTTCTAAATGAATACGGAATTAGAATACACCCGAAAACCCGCCTACGATTCATGTATATTCATATATAAACAACAATGAGGGCGGACCACAACCAAACCCTCTCGATTCCGTAAAAACCACGAAATATACCATGAATCCGTAGGGAAACTAAGAATACCGACAAGATAATCATATTCCCAAAACAAGAATAGTATGGACAAGGTACTTGCCTCGAAATCACAATCGCAACGAGACGACGAATAGGACGCGGTCGAATAGCCCCGAACGCTCGAACACCATCAAGAACGCGATAGCACCACGAATATTACGAGAATAACACTACACGAATCATCAATCACCAACGGGATTCAACATCGGAATCCTCGAACACCTATAAACCTCCGGAAGGAACAATAACACATGGTTACGATGAGAATCAAGGCCAAAACAACGGAAATCCCAACAAACTATCGAAGGGAAACTCATTGGGACATTTAATCGAACACTAAATGTTCAATAATTCCCAAGAACACTCGAATCATCAATCGAGTTAAACAAACTCGATATATGGATATACAACCCATAGAAAACGATTAATAACATCATACTACACCAACCGATGTATCAAAATCGGATTAGAAACGAAATCAAGAACAATTTCTCCGAAAAGTCAACTTGAAGGATAATCAAGAAATATACCTTGATTCGACGAAATACACGGATTAGATGTTGATATAATCAACAAGGATCTTCCAAAATGCCTTGGAAATGATTAGAATCGGCCAAGAACTCCATTTCCCGTCGCACCCGCCAATCGCCGAAAGAAGGGAAAAATCGGGTAGGAAATGAAATCGGCCGAGCTGTGCTATATATAGCCGTGAGTTACTGGCCAGTCGGCAGGCCTTACGTCCGTAACTCGGACACCTTACGGCCGTACTCGGAAGGCCTTACGGCCGTAACAGGCATACGTCAGAAATCATCCCGGCACCAAATGACACTTACTACGGCGTAACTCGCACACCTTACGGCCAGAAGCCTTCGTCAAAATCCGCCGGCCTCGTCTGCGGCCGTACGATCATGCTTACGGCCGTAACTCGGACACCTTACGGCCGTAATCGCACCTTACGGCCGTAACTCGGCCAGGCCGCCCCTCGCCGTGACTTCGCCGTGGCCACTCCGGCCGGACGACGAAAAACCCGAACTCGAGTAAAAATCAAGATACGGTTACGAAGTACTCGCAAAGACGAATCCAAGCACTAAGAGAACACACGATTCCGACCATCCGAAGTGTCGGAATTCGACAACGGAAGTAATTACCCCAAACTTTGGGAAATTACAAAAATGGCCCAAAACGTCCGAAAATCACGATACGTGATCGAAACACCGAACCAAAGCTCGCAACATGAATAATAACATTGAATGAACTTGCGAGGAACTCGAAACAACAGTTCCGACCGAGATTCGCAAGAATCGAACTCAAGTGCGGAAAAGTCGCTAAAAAGCACGGAACTCAACAAAACAACACCGAAACGAACTCGGATGACAAGAAGTGAAGAATTAATCATTCTCGAAATGACGAAATGGTCATGAGCGAGTCGTCAAAACGGACTTCCGCCGAAAAAAAGAAAATTACCGAAATTCGAAATTGCGGATATTACATTCTACCCTCCTTAAAAGAAGTTTCGTCCCGAAACTTAAAATAAGTAGGGAGAAGCAATATCCCGCCAGGAAAACTCAACGATATACACAAGAAACGCGTAACTTACGCCCATCGGCGAAACGTTACAAGCAACGCAAAGGAATATACGGCGTGAAAACACGCTCCACGACGACTAACACAACGTCACCGGTAGAGACACGATAAAATCAACAAGTGACAAACGTCATCAAATAGGTAGTACAATCAGATCGATTATCCGAACAATCACAAAACACAACGAACGGAAATCAACACGATTGACCAACCTAACGGTTCATCAATCCAAACGCGAGTCAAACGCTGAACAAATACGGAATTCCACCGCCCAAGGGTTGGAGGATCGAAATGAGACTAATTTCCCGAACTTAAGGGAATTACGAAGGAGCCTGAACGTTCACCAATCACGAAACGAGATCAACAAAAACCGAACAATCGAACGATCGAACCACAACGGTCGAGACAACAAAAATCGAACAATCATGTTCGAATCACGAAGAACAATAAAATTCAAACAACAACTCTCAGGTTCACGTCTCGGCTCGAGACAATATATGATCCGGTAAAAGCAGCAAGATGTGCATTCATATAAGATCCACAGGGAAGGGAATAGCAATAGAAAAGTCACAACGACAAACGAGTTATTCCGAAATAATACCACACTCGTTCGATCAACAAAAGCAAGGGGCATGACAAGCTCAGAAATGTCAACGAACATAAATGAGTCGACAAAGTAGAATATACAGAAGTTCAAAATCCGATCCCTTCGAATAAAAGGACTAGTAGAACCAAATGATGTTACTTCCGAACAAGGTTCACAAGAATCGAACCGAATTCGGAAAAGTCACAGCGATAACCAGATCGACTCAAAATCAGATTATAGCTCGTCCGATCAATGAAACCGAAATACAGAACAAGTTCAGTAAGTATCAACGAACACGAGCGAGTCGATAGAATCGAGAAAGAGAAAATGCAGGAGTCTAGAAACAACACGGGTACTACATTCGACCTCTTATAAAAGAAGGTCGCCCCCGCAACTCACAACAGCGAAATCAAGGTGACGACACAAAAAGCAACCGACAGAAACATCCTTCAAAGGCCTCTCAAAGCCGATTCTGATAACTGCGCTGGAGCACGAACTCCGAAAGTCTCGGTAGCCAACTCGCAAAATTGAATTTGGTGTCCATCGAGTCCACACTTGAAATGTGTTACCGACGAGGAGGATAATATACACGTGCATACCCCGGCACATCACGGTTGAAACACCTCGGCTCGGCATACCGAAATTACAAATGCTAGATACAATGGGGCATAACGTCGCAAAACAACATAGCGGAGATGCCAACTCAGCACAACAAAGAATCATAACACATACCATATACAACGATTACCATCGTAAAGTAATACACACACAAACACTACAGCAACGACGGTATCGTTCGGCGACCTCAACGGCCCGAACGATAACCAGCACATAATTACAACCATCATGAAACAATCACACATGTACACAAACGTACAAACTCAAGCTTCAACAGCTCACACCCGTGCGACAACACGCAAACCACCACGAGGCGACAAACAGTAAATACCAGTTCACACCTCTCACAGAGGGCTAGTACAACAAATGCGTGGCAACGCCTCGACGTTCATGCCACCAATACGATCACAATTTGGGGTTAACACCGTAACGAAAGTTCGAAAACCATACACGCATTTCCGGTCCGCAAGCGAAATGATAGGTTTTAAAAACAAAAACCACCTTTTGAAAACAGTTTGGAAACAACAGTTGATCTTGAGTATCATTTTACAAAAAGTAGTACAAACACCATTATCGAGACTTTGAAAGTCATCTTGCGTTTGAACAAAAATGAGGACACCTTTCTTTTAGTGAAAAACTTTCAAAAATATTCGACCCTTGGGTCTAAGCAATCGCATTTGAAAATATCTCAAATATTTTGGTCCTCGAATTAGAAGAATTTTGAAATATATTGTGGCACCTTGGACGTACCACGAGAAAATAATTCATTTTAAAAGTACGTCTCGAATTTTAATTTTCTAAGATACTCAAGGTTTTCAAAAATAATTCAATGGACTAGAATGCCCAAAAGTTTAGGTACTTTCACGGAACATTATAGCGCCGTGTGTCCGCCGGAACCAATGAGCTAAAACCATTTACAAAAACGCCAAAAAGGCCGATGACGGTAATATTTCAAAAACTCACGAAGCCATTTAGAAAATAATAAATACCGTCATAAGAATTTCGCCAAAATGATCAGGGCCATAATGCCAAAAACTCGGTTAAGGTAATCGGTTTTTGAAATAAAACTCAGTCGGTAAAATACCGAAAGCCATTACAAAAGAACTCACGCAGCGGATAAAATAAATACAGTCCAACATGCACAATCCAGCAACACTACTCCTCATATGAACGAAAAATGGGAGTCAAATAATCACGTATCACGAAATCAAAATCCATAAGAGGATTCCGTCAATTAACTCATAATCAAAAAAATAGCTCGTGTCACACGAGGCACAACACAAAGAAGGGAGACTTACATCCACAGGTCGCACGTAAGTGACGACCGCCCCTCGATACTAATCACAACCAATGATCCCAAACAACGCGTCGCGATGCGACTAAGTCAGACAAAATCCGACGAGACAAAACTCAACAAACACAACTTGACTCGGCGGACCTAGGTTTCCCAGCTAATCTGATTTTAAAATCGTATACTCTAGTTATTCGAAAATAAAACCGATAAGTTAAAAAAATCGTTTTCAAGACCCTTTCAAATACGACAAGGGCTTAACAGCGGTGGCATTTTATAAAATGTCCTAAAACACTTTTAAACACGACCTTTAAATACCGACTCAAGGTTTTATTTGAAAATACAAGGCTGGCTCGCCCAAATTCATGTCACTTTTCAAAAACCCACAATACGATCAAGTCTCAGAGATTTTCAAGCATGCACGTCGCATGTATTATTATTAATAGAAACACATTGGTTGTAAATAACAATAATTAGCCAAGTACCAACAATTCCCGGACACACTCATATACGACATTCAAAAATCACCAGTTCAAAAAGCGCAACTCGGAAATACCAATTCCAAGCATACGTCAAACTATCTCTTCAAGTTTAACAACGTAACCAAAGATCATCGATTTGGACGTATGTCGAAACCAGCTATGTGAGTTTCTCAACAAACTCTGCCATCAATACCTATACCGGAACATATCAATGTTCAAAACTTCTACATTATACTGCACCCTTCGGTGTCCAACTCATCGGTACATTCGGCTCAACATACACTTGGTATATCGCAATTACCAAACACAGATTCCATCATACAACAAAAGACTAGAGAGTCAAGCCCTCTCACAATATACCACGGAGCAAAACTCGGATCTTTCGATCACCAACGATCCCACCAATGCTAGGAAGTTTAGCGATGGAAGGCTCGCAAAACGACAAACGGTCAAGCCCGGAACGGCGCACCTACTCCAGAGAGACAAAGGACGGCGCAATACTAGAATCAAAAGTACACAAACCGGATGGATCGAGAAACAACTCGACGATAAGTACGAGAGAGGCAAAAACATGTCAAGAAGTGGAATTTCAATACGAGAAATAAGTAGAATCGAGTAAGGAGAACTTACGAGCACTGGATGTACTTGAGATGCCTAGCGGTGTGACAATGTGCAAAACAAAACACAACTAGACCCAAATAACCAACAAGCCTAGGTATCCATAAACCTAGAGCTCCGATACCATTTTCGTAACACCCCCAAGATATTCGAGGTGTATTACGCCGTGGACCCCTACATGGGACCCACCAGGCTGACACAAGAAAACACCACTCGACTAACCATCTCGGTTAGCAAGGAAACAATTATTAACAACAAGAACATAAAACAACACGTCCGGCACAACCGGCATAATAAACATCAACCGACAAATACTGAACTCCAACAAAGACCAATCACAATCTGAGAGGAAAAGCCTAAGTACTCGCGAGTACAATCTATAAGTTTACAATTTGGAAAATATCCACATCAAAAGAGACAGTAGGAAATAACAAGACTCAATTGCACATGTCAACAACCTTGGCCGACATCCTCGTACCATCCCAGCGCCCGCTCATCTAGCTGAACATAACCTGAAATCCATAACAAGAATTTCCCCAAAACGGGTCCCCAAAGGGGTTAGCAATTACGCTAGTACAAGTATTCAAGGCAAACCAATCGCTTACACATTTCATAGTACATGCACCAATATCGTTTCAAAAATCAAAACTAGACATGTCTTTTCCGGAAACAAACAGTCAAACAATTTGCCTTGGGAACAGAGTAATATCATAGATTCCCGCACGAGGCCTCTAAGGACCCTCCCGCACTGGCTATATCACAAAACAAAACACGCACATGCATCGCCTTGGGAACAGAGTAATATCATAGATTCCCGCACGAGGCCTCTAAGGACCCTCCCGCACTGGCTAGCTAAACAAACTCGTGAAATCCAGGGCGGCAGCATAGATTTCCCTCCTTGACCCCGTCGGGCCAACACGAGGTGAGTTACACACAAGTAATATACATAACCATTTCATGTTAAGCTTAAAGGTTTCCAAAAATACTTGCCTTGAATTATAGACGACGCAACGAACGGAAAGGAAGGTCACCGACGAACGCTAGGAACCAATGAAACCGAACCTAACGATTCGAAGAATACAATCACAACCATTTCTAAATGAATACGGAATTGGAATACACCCGAAAACCCGCCTACGATTCATGTATATTCGTATATAAACAACAATGAGGGCGGACCACAACCAAACCCTCTCGATTCCGTAAAAACCACGAAATATACCATGAATCCGTAGGGAAACTAAGAATACCGACAAGATAATCATATTCCCAAAACAAGAATAGTATGGACAAGGTACTTGCCTCGAAATCACAATCGCAACGAGACGACGAATAGGACGCGGTCGAATAGCCCCGAACGCTCGAACACCATCAAGAACGCGATAGCACCACGAATATTACGAGAATAACACTACACGAATCATCAATCACCAACGGGATTCAACATCGGAATCCTCGAACACCTATAAACCTCCGGAAGGAACAATAACACATGGTTACGATGAGAATCAAGGCCAAAACAACGGAAATCCCAACAAACTATCGAAGGGAAACTCATTGGGACATTTAATCGAACACTAAATGTTCAATAATTCCCAAGAACACTCGAATCATCAATCGAGTTAAACAAACTCGATATATGGATATACAACCCATAGAAAACGATTAATAACATCATACTACACCAACCGATGTATCAAAATCGGATTAGAAACGAAATCAAGAACAATTTCTCCGAAAAGTCAACTTGAAGGATAATCAAGAAATATACCTTGATTCGACGAAATACACGGATTAGATGTTGATATAATCAACAAGGATCTTCCAAAATGCCTTGGAAATGATTAGAATCGGCCAAGAACTCCATTTCCCGTCGCACCCGTCGCCAATCGCCGAAAGAAGGGAAAAATCGGGTAGGAAATGAAATCGCCGAGCCGGCTATATATAGCCGGGCAGAGTTACGGCCAGAATCGGCAGCCTTACGGCCGTAACTCTGGACACCTTACGGCCGTACTCGGAAGGCCTTACGGCCGTAACCGCATTCGTAAAAATCATTCAAAGACCAAATGGACACTTACGGCCGTAATCGCACACCTTACGGCCGTAATCGGCCAATCAAAATCCGCCCGGCCAGACGTCGGCATTCGATCATGCTTACGGCCGTAACTCGGACACCTTACGGCCGTAACCGGCACCTTACGGCCGTAACTCGCCAAAGCAGCCTGCTCGCCAGTGACTCGGCCGTGGCCACTCCGACGGCTTGACGACCGAAACCCGAACACGAGTAAAAATCGAAGATACGGTTACGAAGTACTCCCAAAGACGAATCCAAGCACTAAGAGAACAAACGATTCCGACCAAACGAAGTGACCGAATTCGACAACGGAAGTAATTACCCCAAACTTTGGGAAATTACAAAAATGGCCCAAAACGTCCGAAAATCACGATACGTGATCGAAACACCGAACCAAAGCTCGCAACATGAATAATAACATTGAATGAACTTGCGAGGAACTCGAAACAACAGTTCCGACCGAGATTCGCAAGAATCGAACTCAAGTGCGGAAAAGTCGCTAAAAAGCACGGAACTCAACAAAACAACACCGAAACGAACTCGGATGACAAGAAGTGAAGAATTAATCATTCTCGAAATGACGAAATGGTCATGAGCGAGTCGTCAAAACGGACTTCCGCCGAAAAAAAAAAAAGAAAATTACCGAAATTCGAAATTGCGGATATTACACTTATAGCCTGAAACAAAAGAGTTTTTGTAAAGAAATTCATTGCTACCTTCCGCAATTGTCTCGATGTGGTATCCATTATTGCGGATATCCTTGAAACTTAGTAAGTTTCTTTTAGACTTACTAGAATAAAGGGCATTTTCAATGTCTAATTTAGTATCATTTGGTAAAATGATACAAGCTCTTCTGGAGCCTTCAATAATATTTGATGCACCTGATATTGTATTAATATTATCCGCAGCTAATGTCAACTTAAGAAAATATTTCTTGTTTTGAAGAATGGTGTGTGTAGTGGCACTATCACCAAGACAAATATCACAAGATTCCATTTAATTTTCTGAAATATATTTTGAAAAAGAAGATCAATTTTTACTGCATAAGAATTTGAATGAAAGATAAGCAGATATTTTTAAAGAGAAAAACAATCATGTGAAAGTAAATAACAGAAATAAGTAATATTTTCTTATCAACTAGGAATAAAAGATAAAAGACTAAACAATGTCCATATTATTGTCTTCAAGCAAACCACCACCGATCAACTGATCCATATTTTCTCCATTCGGATGATCAAAGAAGTCGGAGACATCTAGGTGAGTTGTGTCAATTGGACCGTCAAAGTCAACATTATTTGACTCTTTCTTGCCTTTTCCCTTGATCGAATCTTGATATAGATCTGCAAGGTGTTTTGCAGTTCGGCAAGTACGTGCCCAATGACCCGTCATGCCACACCTTTCGCATTCAACTTCCTTTTTGGATGGCTTGTGCTCGTTGGATGCTTTATGCCTTTTGTTGCTTGAGGTTACATCATTTGGTTTACTGCGTCCACGATCGTGACTATATCTACGGCCACGTCCACACCCACGTTGGTTCCTACGACCACGTCCATTGTCATGGTTGAAAGTTACATTGGCTTTAGGCAATGCAGCGGAACCGGTGGGGCAGAGCTCGTGATTTTTTAAGAGCAACTCATTATTTTGCTCGGCAACCAATAAACAAGATATTAGTTCAGAGTACTTTTTGAAACCGCCCCTATATTGTTGCTGTAATAGCACATTAGAAGCATGAAAAGTGGAGAAAGTTTTCTCAAGCATATCAGAATCACTGATATTCTCTCCAAAAAGTTTCAGTTTATAAGTAATTCTAAATAATTCAGAATTATAAGCACTCACAGACTTAAAGTCTTGCAGTCTAAGGTGCATCCACTCGGACGAGCTTTAGGAAGGACGAAAGTCTTTTGATGATCAAACCTTTCTTTTAGGTTCACCCACAACTCACTTGGATCTTTGACAGTCAAATATTCTATCTTTAGGTCATCATGAAGGTGATGACGAAGGAAAATTAGTGCCTTAGCGCGATCCTGTTCGGATGCTTTGTTTTCTTCTTTTATTGCGTCTCCTAAACCCATTGAGATCAGGTGAACATCAGCATAAAGAGTCCATGACATGTAATTCTTGCCCGAGATATCAAGGGCAATGAACTCAAGTTTGGCTATGTTTGCCATTCGTGCAATTCTGCACAAAAGAATCAAGGATATGTTATCCAATTGTCTAATTTAGTTGCTCTAATTAGAGCACGTAATATTCCTCAGAAATATTACTTGTGCTACTTTAATAACATCAATTTAAGATCTTGAATGTAATATTCTTCACGAATACTACTTGTGCTACTCGAATAGCATCAATATTTTCAAGATTATATCGTGAATCATGAAAAATAAACGAGAATTACACATGATATATTAAAGCAGATAAAAACAATTAATTCTCGTAATACTAATGTCATTATATCAAGTCTCAATTTTAAAGTATGAATATAACATAAATTTGCGCAAATATCGTTAGCAATTTTTTTTGGAGAGAATGGTTTAGCTCATATTAGACTAACCCGAAATCCCTCCTTTAATATAAATTATTGTGTAGATCTAATATACCTCTCTTATGAATGGTTTAGTCATTAGGATCTAATGACTCTTCTGGAATATTGTGGTTTAGATCTAATATCCGTGATTTATAATATTGTGCCGGATGAAACATGAATCATGAATAATTATTAAATCAAAGTTTTGCAACTAGCAATATATTGTATCAATCCAAAGATTTATAAAAAGAGAATGACGGCACAAAAAAAACATGAAAGTTTTTGTGAAATCAAATAGAGATGAAGTTATTTAATTAACTACACTCTTATATGATTCACAACGAAATAGGCACAGAGGTTTAAGAAGAAACTACCTTCTTCGATTGAAGGGATCGAAGGGGGGAATAAGGGGAGAAGAACTATCTTGCTGATAACGTGTTAAAAACAAAAGAGATTGGGAGAATAGAGAAGAGTATGAGAATTCTATATCTTCAATATGAGGGCTAAAGGCCTCTATTTATACAAGTAGGGAGCTAGGGTTTTAAGGTAGAGTTTTTGGCCAACACATTAAGATATGTCTAAAAGATATATTTACAAAAAACTCAAAATTTTATGTATAATATAAAGGATAATGGTGTTCAAAATATAGATTTGTTGGCATGTTTCCATTGGTGCCGGTAGACTTTCAGCAACCAACCACTTTTTTCTCATAACATCAGGCCTATCAGCCTGCTTTCTGCGGTCAATTTTTTTATTAACAGTAGGCCCGTTGACCGCAGATAAATTTTCGAGAACCAATTTTTTTTCTAGGAAGATAATCTCGTAATTTAGTTATTTTAATCCAATTATGGCGCCGTCATCGTGCCATTATGGCATGGATTATTTTTAGTCTATAATATAAGTTTTTTGTTTAATATAAGTGACAATATTAAATGTTCAACAACAATAAATTTCAAAAAGCACCTTTATAATGTTAAATTAAATTAAAGGGACAACTGATCTTCAAAAAAATTCCTACTGGGGATCTATGACGGACTTCCGCTGAGTAACTTTTTCGGTGGGCCGCCACCAAACTGGCGATCGCTTAGTCTTTTTTGCAGGCCGGTCGACCAGTTTTTCCGACAGCGGACAGTTCTTCGGTGGCCAACCTTTTTTTTTACAATAGGGCGTTGACCTCCTTTCCCACAGGCCATCACCGCGCGGCCAATCTTTTATGCAAAGGTTGTTGGCCTGCTTTCCCACGAGCCACTGTGAGCCACTTTTTTAACTTTTTTTTAAGCGATCGTCGTTCATTTTTTTTTTGTTTTTCCTTCTGTCTCTCCTTTTTTTTACGCCAGACCCGCCAGCATGCTTTCCAGAGGCCCACCTCCGATGGCCTGCCAGTCTTTTTTTTCTTACGCCATACCCCGGCATGCTTTTAGGCAAGGCCGCTGTCGATAGACCTCTGGCGCTGACCAATTTATTTTTTTCTCTTAAACGGCAGGCCCGCCGATCGATCATTTTTTTCTTGACCTGCCGACATGCTTTTCGACGATCCTTAATTTTTTTTCTTAAGGCAGGTTCGTCGACCATCGATAGAGTTTTAGGAATCTCTTTACAAAATAATTTGATAATTTAATAACTTAATTCAATTATGACACCGCCACCGTGTCATTATGGCAGTGTTTATCTCTAGTTAATTCCATAAAATTAAGTTGTCCTCAACTTAGAATTACTGTGTAAGGCCCTGTTCTTTTGGACTTATTTTTGATTTTGATTCGATTCAGTCCATTCGGGCCTTCAGTCCATTCAGTTCAGTTCTTCTTCTTATTATTATTATTATTTTTAATCTTAATTATTATTATTGTTATTATTACTAATAATATTACTATTATCGTTGTTGTTGTTGATTACTATTACTATTGTTGTTGTTGTTTACCATTATTTTTATTATTATTTACCCTTAATATATATTTGATTCGATTCGATCAGTCAGTCCATTCGATTCGATTCGATTCGATCCATTCGAATCCATTCGATTCGATTCGATTCGATTGATTCAGATTCATTCAGTCCAAAAGAACAGAGCATAACCTCTTTAATTAATACTCGATAAATTAATAACCTTTATAAAATTATTATTTTTTCGATCCCGACATGTGCCCCAAGCGTAAATTAGTAATTTCGATAAATTGCTAAGATAATTTTTTTAGACCCTTTTCTAAAGTTGACCCAAGCTATGAGTTGTAAATTAATTATCTCAGAAAATTACAAAGATAACTAAGACAACTTAGTAAAATATGACTCTAGTGTTGATTGTTTTCTATTAAAATTCAAATCAAAATAAATCTCATCTCTCACTTTTTTCACGGCACTTAAAAATTTTGGTGTGGTATACTCTGACTTATGATTTCATGGTTTTTTTATCAACACCTTTTAAGTGAGAAGTCATTGGTATGTTTTTACAAATCTTTTGTTATATATATACTATATAGTAATTCTTTCATAAGTACTTAACGTTGAACATACGTACGAATCTAGTCTCAAAACATTGAATAATTAGACTCAAGTTCCTAACATTGAATACTAATTAGATTCAAGGTCCTAACATTGCATACTCATTAATGGGGCTGTGAACAAACCTGAAAGTTCGATTTGATTCGAAGTGTTCAGCTTGAAAAGGCTCGGTTCGAGGCTCGATTCGGGACATCAAACGTAGAGTCGAACCCTACAAAATAGGGTTCGACGTTCGGACCGAACCGTTCGGCTCGGTTCGATGCTTGGCCTAATAATGAAAGACATAACCTCCCTGTTAATTCATTTATTTTGGGAATGTAATTTTATTTTGGATTATGGACTTGCTAATTCTGGAACTATTAAATTATTTTGGAAATGTAATTTTACTTTGGATTCTGGACTTGTTAATTCTGGAACTATGTCATTTTATTCCAATAGTTCGAAAAATCGAGCCGAATCGAACTATATTCGAACGGTTTGAAAAATCGAGCCGAATCGAACCGAACTATATAAAAAAATTAGCCTTCTAACCGAATCGAACCTAAAATTCTGAGGTTCGAAATTTTCGAACCGAATCGAACCTAAGGTTCGAATAATTTCGAGCCAGACCGAACCCAGTGAAGGTTCGGTGCAATTCGGCTCGTTTACGGCCCTACTCATTAATATCTCTATGTAATTAAATTTAAATTCATAGAATTTTGATATAGTTAAATTTAAATTGGTTGAATATAAAACACCTCTTTAAATTAATAATTTATTAATTTATTGATTAATTAATACCTCTTTAAAATTAATATTTTTTTCCGGTCCCAACTGTATTAATTTGTAGAGATTATACTGTATATGAATTCAAGAAAATTTTGATGTCATCAATTTCTTGCCGATTCTCATGAAATTCATTAAATAAAGGATTTATATGGAATTCTATGGATTGTAAAGTTAAAAATATACTTGTATAATTCCTATCAAAACCAAAGCGTTCCACCATTCGAATTTCATAATATTCAATTATTTTGACAAAGAAAAAATAATTAAAAAATATATAATCAAAAATTATTGCACTTAGGTTGTAATTAATCTACTAAAAATATAATAGACGAGATGAATATTATTGTAATACAATATTATAATTTTTAGACAGTTCTATAATTCTTAAAATTAAAATGGGGGGAATAAAAAATGTTTTTTTTTAATTAGAATTTGTATATTTTGATGAGATTGTTGTCACACACACACACACACGCGTCACACACGCACACGCGCACGCGCACGCGCACGCGCGCGCGCACACACACACACACACACACTTATTGTGTTTTCCAACAAAAAATAAAATTATTTATTTGACAAACTTAATAATTGTCCAAATTATATTTTTCAATAAAAATAAAATTATTTATTTGGCCAAATCAACTGATGGTGCAAAACAATGATAGTGATTCCACTTGAGAGTTCTGGCTTTCCATAACCTCCACCACTCTGAAGTTGGCGGATGAATAGTGATGTTAAATGTTAATGTCCGGTGCTCGGCTCGAATACCCGGTCCGATGGATCTCCTAATACGCTTGTCCCGATCCTAAATTAATACCTGATTCCCTAATAAGTCGGTCATGTACCAATTCAAACCTCTATCGAGCCGAACTGGGTGTATATGGAACTGATTTTTTTTCAATCAAAATGCAAATTCTAGAAAATATTATTATCAAAATACATTTTCTACAGATAAAATAGAAACAAATTTTAGTTTGGGAAGTTATAGATGTTCCCAGCAGTAATAATATTCAACTATAACAAATCACATATCATTGCATCCATACACCAACTGGCAACTCAAATAAGAGAGGGAGAAAGGGAAGAAGGGAGAGTTAAACCCGAAAGTTGGTACCTTTGGGTTAATTAATTGTCATCATTCATCAATACACATCTCCTTTCGTCTTAATTCCAAGGCCATCCTTTCATTCTCGAGTTTCATTCTCTCAATTTCCATCCTCCGCATATCCAATTCCCGATCCTTTTTCCGACAAAATCTCTGCCATTTAAACTTTTCTTTCTCCAATTCCAACATTTGAGACTCCAAATGCAGCCTCTGCTCCTCTAACTGGAAATTCCAGCTACTCGTCCGATTCTTTTCCGGAACCACATGCGCCTTCGCGCTCTCACCACATACTTTATGAGAGTCTTGAAAATCAAAACTCGTGTTGCAGTCGAATGGACTCGGAGAATTCTTGAAACCGAAATCTTCGTGAGTCGGACACCGTCTTTTTATCCTCCTACCCGAACTCTCCTCAAACTCACCATGTTCGTCAAACTCACACTCTTCCCGCTCGTCGATTTCGTCGTTCTCTCCGTTCAGATGCCTATCGTGATTATCATCGTGTTCGTCCCGACTCCTAAGAGCCAATCGCAGAGAATGCTGCAGTTCAGGGTCGGGCGGCAGATGCAAACGGTTTCCGTTATGGTACGAACACATCTCCTCGTAATGCAGATGCTTAGAACTCAGGATTTTCCGAACCTCTTCCTTCGCCTTCTCGGGAATATGGTCCATTACGTCTAGAAGCGAGGGATTTTCTACGACCTCGCATGAAGTCCCTCTTCCTAAGATCTCGTTCAGCCTTTTATACCGTTTGTTGAGGTCGTTGAATTTATCCTCGCACTGCTGAGGAGAAACCACATGGCCCCTCTCTGCCATAACTTTAGAAACAGACTTCCATTTCCCCTTCTTTTGTAGACTCGCGTATTTTCTCCTCGCGCCGGTTACGGATTCCGAAGCCGTCTCCTCGCTTATGTAAGAGACAGCGGTAATTAATAGCCGTACCATAGCGTCGGTCCACTTCACACGGTGCCATAGAGAAGACGGTTTTTTCAGTTTGCTCGGATCTTCGTTGAAGCTCGGCTCATCCTCGTCGCTTGCCGTTTTTACTCGGTCGGGTTTGTTGTAGTCGGTTAGGTAAAGCGTGTGGTTTTCTTGATTGGTTCCGATTGTGAGGGGGAAATTCTCGTGGACCGCGAGGGGAGCCATGGATGACGGCGACGATCCTTGTCGATGGTTATTGGAGTTGTGTTGGTGGTGGGATGCGAATTGCGGTGGTGGTGGTTGGTGGTGATGGACTCGAACAGGGATTTGCAAATCAAAGCCTCCATAAGAATTATTACCTTGCATCATGTTTCTTGATGATATGTTGCCTTCCATGATTTAGTTATAACAAAAGAATCAGATCCGACGGAGAAATACGTCTACTCAAGTAACTCAACCATTTGATATCTACAAACACAACAACAATTTTACTAGACACACACACACACACACACACACACACACACACACCAGTTTTGCTCTGTAATTGCATTCTTTTTAGCAAAATCCTTAGAACCCAACTTTTTTTTTGTGGAACTATAAACTATAATAATCCACCACAAAAAAGGACTAAACAAAAAGAATCAAGTTCCAATTGACCTTAATAGAGATGATTTAAACTCTATGATGACAACACTGTTTGACAGGTAATTGAGATGTAGAGTTTCTCTAACTAATCCTCAGGCAAACAAAAAACCCTAATTTCCTAAGCCTAAATCAAATTCCTGCATCATCAATTCAGACAAACCCCTTTTGCGGAAGGAAAATATAACACATCAACTGGAGAACAAAAGAAAAATGATACTAAAATTTGAGTAGTTCAGCTCGCGGGAAAGAACGCCATAAGTTGACCACCATTATTCCATTAAAATAAAAAAAAAATCATCAATCACCAGAAAAATATACCAAATTTCACCCCGAAAAAAAAAACGCAGGAAAACGAAATAATCCAAAATGAAGGAAAAGTAAAAGTACTAGTTTTCAATAAGGAACTTACTTCGACAAGCGCGAAATAGAGATTTGACCTTGCAGGGCAGCTATTGAACCTGTAATGAAGAAGAAAAGATGGGGGGGGGGGGGGGGGGGGTTGAAGATACAATGTATGAGAGACAGAGAGAGGATCCCAAGGGTCCACCTATGCATTTTCTATATTTGTTTTATTTTTATTTTTTTCTTCACACTAGACACACTACAAACACACGCATTTTTTTGTAGAAAAAAAGGTTAAAAAGCTTATGTCAACACCAAGAAAAGTATTTAGAGCATCTTCAACAATCGTAAATGTATGTAATAAATAATAAATTTAGTGATAAATGTATGGTGAGATGATGTGTTGTAAAGTTTAATTGTGTAAATTGGTTGTGCATGTAGCATTGTTGATCGTAAAATGGTGTAGAGTATTATTTTTATATGAATTTTTTTCAACAGTTATTATAAAAGTACATGTATTTGTGATATCTGCAGTGTTCTCCTATTTATAGTGTTATACTATTCATTCCACCAACACTATTCTATCTTATCTGTCTCGTTGTTTATTCATATATATATATATATATATATTGTATTTATGTGCATAAATTTACACCAATTATGCATAAATTTGCACCAATTATTTGTTGCTCAATTTAAAAATTAAAAGTCTAGCTATTTTGATACTTTAAAATATATTGATTGAATATTTGTGATAATATTCCCCTAATATGTAATTTTTATAATATAATTATAATTTTTCGCATTAATTTCAGTAAATCTGAATATATTTAAATTTTATTATTAGTTAATGGGGTTAAAATGCATTTAAATTTGTACATAATATTAAGATTAGAAAAAGAATTTAATAGTATATCCATTTTTTACTGTATTTTTGTACAAACTGTTGAAGATGCATTATTAATTTCTGTATTTTTGTGTAAGCTATTGGAGGATGCATTATTGATTTTTTGTATTTTTGTGTTTGAAGTTGTAATATTTTTATGAAACTGTTGGAGATGATTTTATATAAATACTTATCTGTGTTGTCAAAATAATACAGGCTTGTTATAAACATCGAAATAAAGAGGAAAATATGAGAGAATATGGAGACACCAATAATGAAAGTGTGTATTCTTATGAGGACCAAAGGCCTTTATTTATAGGTACACATCTAGGGTTTCGGGGGTATAAAGGTCATTCATTAATAAATACATTAATTACAACACTCCCCTTGAATGACCTTTAATAAATGCTGCCTCATTAAAACCTTGTCGGGAAAACTCAGTGGGAAAAAACCCGATCGAAGGAAAAAAGAGTACAACTACTCCCCCTGAAATCGATTACATAAGATCTTTGAGTTGACGCATTCCGATCTTGTATACTAGTCTTATGAATGTTGATGTCGGCAACGCCTTTGTGAATAAGTTCGCCGACTAATCACTTAATTGAATATTGATGTATCTACCTTTTGAGATACAAGTGACATTGTCTTCATACAATATTTCCTCTTGAATATTATGATGTTCATGCCTCATCAACTCCTTCGGAAAAACCCTGTGGGAAAAAACCGATAGAGAAAAAGAGTACATAGTATAAATTTGCTCATGTGTTGCATTGGTTGCCTCGTTAAAAAACTTAACTAAGAAAACCCGGTGGGAAAAAACTTAGAAAGGGAAAAAGAGTACAATCATTTGGTCTTCAGGATTTTTTGACCTTCAGGGTCGACATAATCTTCAAGCTAATTTAAAAGTTATCACTTCTCCCCCTCAAGATAACAATCTTGCACTCCAATACCATGAATATAATTTTCAGACATGGAGAGATTTAGTGAATAAATCTGCTAGATTATCATTATTGCTCTTATGAAGCTCGTGTAGAAATAAGTTTCATCTTACTTGCCCAAACATTATATGCAACACATAAATTGAAAATATTTATCATCATAATAAATAGGCACTATGAGAACAAATATGAAATTATAATCCCTAATAGCCACCAATATCGAATCTCGATCTCTTTCATGTAATAAACCAATATGGTTAACACCATTCCACATTCTGCTTCGTGGAGAAATATTAAATTTTGCTAGCATGTTAACTTCAATTTGTATATCAGGCCTGATGATGTAATGCTTCAATAGCATACAAGTACGGAACTTCTGGTCCTCTTATATCTTTGTTATTTTCTTGAGATCTATATGAGTCGGTATCCACTTCAAGTGGTAAGACAACCTTTAGGTAGCTAAATGGATAAAAACTTTCCATCATATATGCTCGATCTACAAGTCGAGACAATACTAATACTTAGTTTTATCTAAGTTTTTCATTTTGAACTTGTATTTAGACACGAGTTCAAATCATTCACAAATATCCTCTTCGGGAGGAATTCACTTAGTCGGTTGATCCACCAGACTATTTCAAAATGTATAAATATTTATAACTCAAAATAGTACATGTTGCGAATTTCACGTTCCTATTACTTTAGGAACCTCAAATCCGTCAGGGACTTTCATATAGATATTCGCGTCCAATGACCCATAGAAAAATGTGGTGATGACATCACTAATTGAATATCTATATTCATAATAATTGTCATATGTATATTAAATGACGAAATTTAGTGCCAACGGGAGAATATGTTTTGGGTATGCGCTTAAACCCTTGATATGCTAATCTCGCTTATCTTTCACCACTTTATTTTATTTTGCGAGTTAAGCTTTATCTCAATTGCTTATATTTTATTTAGTGCTTCAGGCACTCCACTAGCAATTGTTGAGACACAAAGTGTTGTCGACAACTATCATTCTTATAAACAATTCTCCCATATTCACAAAGTCAATAACAACTTCAACAAAATCAAATATTCAACATTTCCCATAACATTTGATTTGATTGTCCCATAATCCAATACTGTAATTATTTAGTGCACGTGCAAATTAAGGTATTGAGATTCTCATTTTCGGGACGATCCTCTTCAGGAGGTTTTTGAAGTGATGTTATAGTTTAATCTATTTGTATTCTGCGGATTTTATCTTTAATATCAATAAAGAATACGTCTCTCACGCTTCTGGCGTCGAGGAGTATCAACAAATATATTTCGTTCACATTCGACTTTAATTCTTTATGGTACATATACAACTGGTATATGAGATTTCATCACTCATTTGGCAATCAATAACTTGTTGAAATTCGAGTTCATAGTGCGTAAATTTAAATATCCAACCCAATGAGAATTTTCCGACTTTCTCTTATTTATATTTCATATCTCCCTCTAATGTCGGAGATAGTTGGGATTGGATTATCAAATCAATCCTCTTCAGGAGGTGCACTAATAACAGAGGGCGTGACTCAAATATTGTGCCTTTGATATGGATACTTGAATTTGAAATTCATCGCAACATGATCATTGGATAAAATATTATATCGCTTATAATTAATTCGATACTCATTGAATAAAGCTCCTTTTAGAGCCGACAATAAGAATATTGCCATATGAAATTATATCAATCCTTCGGGGATTGTCTTTCCATTCTTCAAGTAAAAATTGAACGAATCAATATGACATAAAGTTATGTATTTTTCATTTGAAATAAATAGATGCAACTTCAAATGTAAATTGCTCTACATGAGCATGTATTTTTCTTCAAAAATATTAATTGTGCTAACTCAGGAGCAACAATTTAAATCAAAGATAATCATATATTACCGAAAATATGAAGTACTCATCAAGAGTATGTGATATTTTTCAAAAGTATCAATTATGCTACCTTGGGAGCAACAATTTATAAGCATATAACACCCAAAATATAAATTACTCTAAAGAGTATGTAAATATTAATTAAAAGTATTAATTGTGCTACGTCATGAGCAACAATTTATATCAATGTGGTGATAATAAAATCAATTCAATAACACAAGGCCATATAGAAAATATTCAAAATAATGCCTTTTTTTTTGTTTAATATTCTTCGGGAATATTAACTTTAAGTCATGTGTTTATCATAAATACTATCATAAAAATATGACTATATATCGTTGTGTTTTATCAAGAACATCAACAATTTCTTTTTAATAATCTTCTGGATTATTAAAATTACAAATTCATGTTTCTTCAGGAAACCATGAAAATATATTAATGTAATGTATTAAAAGAATCATTACAAATAATTTTATATCAATGATACAAGTATCATCATCAATATAATATGTAATAACTATCGTTATTACTCTTCTTCCAGAAGAAAGTGCAATAATTATTATGCAATTAATCCAACATCTATAAGATGTTGATGAAAATTGGTCAACTCAAAATAATACAATTTTAAGTGTATAAATGTACTTCATGATATTTACTAGTAATTTGTGATATTTATCATACAATATGTGTAAATTTGTATTAATATATCTTCAGGATATATATCATAAATAAACATATAGTTAAATAATATATAAAAATAATATAAATAGACTTTAACACCAAACACGTAAATTTAAATATGTAAATATTGAAAGTATTGGGATTAATAGACTTCTGGTCTAATAAGTGGTGAATATTATTTACATTGATATTTTTTCTAATACAAATTTCTTTTCTTCAGAAATTGTGTATGTCATTTGTCTCACTTGTTATCGCGGAATCATACATATTTCAAGCGATAGTTTAGAAATCCATAGATTTATCGATACTTAGAAGATAATAGTGCAAAATCTTCGACCCTGTAGGAAGAAATTTAGGGTGCGTTTGGTACAGAGAATGGAATTGCAGAGAAATGATTCCAGAGAAATGATTGCAGAGAAAGAGAATTGGTCAGGAGAATAGGAATTGACTATCCTGTTTGGTAGCACAGAGAATTCAGCAGAGAAATGCAACAGACGGTCGGTGGTGGTGGTGGCGACGGTGGTCGGTGGTGGCGGCGGTGGTCGGTGGTGGTGGTGGCGACGGTGGTGGAGGCAGTGGTCGGTGGTGGCGGCGGTGGTGGTCGGTGGTGGTGGCGACGGTGGTGGTGGTGGTGGCGGTGGTCGGTGGTGGCGGCGGTGGTGGTGGCAGTGGTCGGTGGTGGCAGTGGTGGTGGTGGCGACGGTGGTGGTGGTCGGTGGTGGTGGTGGTGGTGGTGGCGGCGACGGTGGTGGTCGGTGGCGGCGGTGGTCGGTGGTGGCGACGGTGGTGGTGGCGACGGTGGTGGTCGGTGGTGGTGGCGGTGGTCGATGGTGGTGGCGGTGGTCAATTCTCTCCATGTCTCTCCAATTCTCTTCCTACCACAGATAAATGAATTCTCTCCAAATACAAAGGACTCAATTCTCTGGGAAATACCAACCATTTCCATTTCCATTTCTCTCCTCAACCAAACAAGAGAAATGAATTCCATTTCCATTTCTCTACTCTCAATTCTCTCTACCAAACACCCCCTTAGTGGTTCTTCATGAACTGTCAATAAATTTAGCACTACCTTTTTTTTTCATACGAAAAGTATCATTCTAAAGATATCATGCATATTTGCACTTTGATGAGACAATAAATTATGACCACTATTTAATCCCAATAACTTGGCATTCTATTCACAAAAAGAAGAAACAAGATAAGCCAAGAATTTGAATGGTACAAATATCTTCAGGATATTTGACCCTTTTATCACTAATTATATAGCAACGATCAATTCAAATCATACTCCAGGTATGACATCATATCTTATATTGATAAAAACTCACAATATATCATAAGAGATAATAAAATATTAAACTACACAATATATAAGATTATATATTGACATATAATCTTAAGATTATCATTTTCGTGTCTTTATCATTAACCGTTGATATATCAACTATACGAGATAAAAATTATAAATAATTATCTCCTACAAGGATAAACTCTAAATTTTATCTACTTCGGGAGATAAAATTTGAGCCATGTAATATTGAAGTTTTTAATTTAATATTGTTCACTTTCGGGAACAATTTGATAGGAATATTCGACCACTTACTAATCTTGCTATCATTGGAGCACAGTCGGATTATGATTGTGGAGTCTATCATATCTTGTACAATCTCGATAGAGGATATTCTCAAATCGTATTAATATTTTTTTTAATTTGAGATATAAGTTATATTTTCCTTGAGCGATAATATCATGATACATCAAGGGCATAATAATTTAATTATGCTATTATATATATAAATAACAAATCAATATTCTTCAGGAATATTGTATCATCACATAATTCATGTATAAATAAGAATTATTCATTTAGAATCGTAATATTCTTCAAGAATATTACAATTAATTGTGCTACTTCGGGATCAATAATTTTAAGATCCATAATTGAATATACAAAGGGAAAAAAATAGTACGAGAATTAATCAAGGCTCGAAATAACTAAACTAAAATAGTTGCTTCTTCAAAAGCACTTACAATATTCTTGAGGAATATTATTTTGTATTTTTCATTAGGAATTGCACAAATTATTAGATCTCATAGTGTTCTTCATGAACAAATCATATTCAACTAGAATATGACGAGATAACGTTGTCCTTCTTCAAGGACTACAACAAATCTTTTATCTTAATAATCTTCTAGATTATTAAGTATTGTTGAATCGTGTTTCTTCCGGAAACAAAGAGGAATATGATTTGATAATAAATTTTGAGGTCATCATATATATTATTTATATATGATGCACGTAAAAATATAAAATTTAATAATTAAATATAATATATTTTTCCTCAAAATCATCATATGCAAGAAAGTTTTTGAAGGAGTAAATAGAATTAATACCTTTCACCAATGTAAAAAAAGACTATTTCTGTTCGGACTTTTTTTTATGCATGCAATACGTTTTAGAATTCGATCTCCACCGTTGAATTTGTAGATCTGCTTGTCAGGAAGATACTGTAAAAATTTCATGATGATCCGACGGTTAACAAAACGGGAACCGCGATTTTAGCGCGATCTCGCAGTGCAGAAAAGTTGCTCGCGTTTTTTTTTTTTATTTTATTTCGAAAATCGGAGAGAAAAAAAAATTACTCGTAGAGTATCGTGCTGATAACGTGTTATAAACATCGAAATAAAGAGGAAAATATGAGAGAATATGGAGACACCAACAATGAAAGTGTGTATTCTTATGAGGGCTAAAAGCCTTTATTTATAGATACACATCTAGAATTTCGGCGATATAAAAATCATTCATTAATAAATACATTAATTACAAGAAGGCTTCCTTTTTGGCAAGTTCCGAGGGATATGGGCCATATGGCTGACCCTCCTTGTAGCAAAAAACTTGCTTTATTCTATATTTTGTATTCCCTTAAACAAAATGAATAAGTATTCAAAGTAAAAACTAAATATACAAAAACAGAATAAGTATTTAAGAAAATAATACAATTATTTATGAAAACAGTATAATTATTTTAAAAAATATAAACATTACAAATACTTAAAAATAAACACTCAAAACATAAATCGTACTTGTGGCACGGGTTTCGTCTCTTTGTTTTTTTTTTTTCAGCAGGTCATGTCCTTGTGGTTTAACCAATAATTCTGTTAGTTGATCATTAACTTGAAGAGTATTTTCGTCTTTTCATATATTTTATTATTAATCTGGAAAACTATCTGAGATTGTTTTCCAAATTTTGACTTGGTTTTCCAGAAAAATGGAATATTGGGATACCGCCTATTCTAAATTATTCAAACTGAACTGTTTATGAACATGTTTTCCAAGTTCTCTTGTATTGTAGAATATTATTCTGAAAAAATGAAATAATTTTCCTGAACTAAATCAGGCCTAAGCCACGGAGCGGTAAATAGAACAAGACCGAGTAGGGGTGTCTAAATGGTTCCCAGTTCTCGGTTAGAACCGGACCGAACCGGAACCGAGGCGGTTCCGGTTAACCGGAACCATATAATCGGTTAAAGGTTCGGTTTTTGGTTCCTCATTACATAATTTTTCGGTTTCGGTTCGGAACCGGAACCGAACGGTTCCGAACCGAAAACCGATTTTATAATATATTTATTAAATATTATTTTTATATTTTATACTTATATATTTTATTATTTTAATTTTTGTAAATTAAAAATTTAGAACTCTAATATTGTTAAATAAATATTTTATATTTTGTTAAAAATTTATAATAATATATTATATATGTATTAAATATTAATTTTATATTTTATAATTTATAATTTATAAAAAAAAAAAATGGTTCTTACGGGTTACCCGAACAGGAACCGAACTAATTCGGTGCGGTTCCGGTTAACCGAAAGTGTAAAACGGTTCAGTTTACGGTTCCACTTTTTTGTCTAAAATGGTTCCGGTTAACCGATTTTTTCGGTCCGGTTAACCGGAACCGAACCGTTCGACACCCTTAAGACCGAGTAATCAAATTGAGTGATTGAATAATATTTTATACTCATATCTTATCCGACTATAAATTATCGAGCTTGATTAATACCCAACTCTATACACAAAAGTGAAAAATTAACATCTCTAACCCTCCAATGGGGCGGATAGGATACAATTGACATCCCTATGACCATATCTTAATTACTCGAAGTGAAAAAAGCAGAGCACGAAAAAAAAAAAAATAAGAACGAAAAAGATAGAGCCAGAAATCAAAAAAGATGGGGAGCGAAGAGGAGAGCGCGGTGAAGGAGCCATTGGACCTCATTCGTCTCAGCCTCGACGAGCGCATCTACGTTAAGCTTCGTCATGACCGCGAGCTCCGTGGGAAGCTCCATGTCAGTCCCCCCCCCCCCCCCCCAACTATATATACGTGTTATGCTTATACAGTTCTATGTTGTATGTGTGGTGTTGGTGCGGTTTATTTACACGTAATTTTGGGTGTAACTTTGATTGATAACTGGATAAAAATAATTCTATGGCTGACGAACTATGAAACTAAGGAAATTTTGGTTTGCAGTTACTGAAAATGGTATTTGGGGGATTAGGGTTTAGGAAGATTTGTTTCTTTTTTGTTGATTGATCCGAGCTGCAAACCTGTTAAGTTGATTTTCTAGGTTTCCCCCTTTCTTTTTGGTTCTGACCCTCAAAACCCGACCCAATTGTTCCTTCTCTAAATCATCTATACGTGGTAAAATTTATGGTTGGCACTGCTTTTCCTTAAGTGTGGGCTCGGTAATGATTCAGAGTTAGCTGACTGTTGCCATTAAGTTTAAAGATTTCAGTTAAGCAAGGCTTTTATGATAACAAAAGTGGAACTACTGTACTTTCTGCTATTTTTTGTGTAACCATATTTTTGTTTCTTAATATATTAGCTCACATTGTCCATATTTATATTAACTTAACAATTGAGATGAGCTTTCTGCAAACACCTAGGGCAACTTGTTTATGTTCCACTTTTTTTAGTTTTTTTTTTTCTAATTGTTTTTTCTTACATTTCTGATTGGATGTTTGTTGTAAAGAGGGTAGCCTCAGAGTTTCTATAATTGTCGATTTATCTATTAAAAGTCCCTGTTGCCTGTGTAGAAGAACATATAAGAACAAGTTTTTTTTTTTTTTTTTTTCAATTTTTGCATATTTCTGACTCGAAGTACCAATGAAATTTTTTGCTGTCTTAAAAGTGACGGAGTGCACGAAGTTTTAGTAGTTAACTGATATTCTTGATAAACTCCTTTGGCACTTTCTATTAGCTTATATGTGAACTTGGCAGGCCTATGACCAGCATTTGAATATGATTCTGGGTGATGTTGAAGAGATTATTACTACTGTGGAGATTGATGATGAAACGTACGAGGAAATTGTCAGAGTATGTTATTACATTCATGACATTTGTTCTTCCACTTTTGTTTTTTTTGGTAATATCATCTGCAAGCATATAAATGTAGGTCCGCAACGACTCAAATTTTCTTAAATAATTAAAAAGATAATTTAAATATTTTAAAATTTAAATTATATTACTTATTTATATGAAAATCCTATTATAAACGAACAACTTAAATAATATCATTTCCAAAAATATATTATATTGAAAAATCCTATTTTGAGCATCGGAAAATAATAGAATTTAAGGAACAAATTTTCAAAGGAGGTTGGGGTCAGCTTCCTTCAGTTCGCGAGAACTATACCAATCACAATAATATACAATCTTTAGGAGGCATAGCTTGATTAGTTCTGTTATAACTTGAACTTGTGAACAAGAACATGTATAACATGTGATTGCATGAATATCTTTAACTTGTGAACTTGGGAATATAAACATGTTTTTGCATGTATAACATGGAACTTGATAACTTGTACTTGATAATATAACAGATCATGCACAGTCTAATTAAAGCAATTAAAGTTGACAAGTATAAAACCCCGGAAACTGAGATGATGTGATTGATGATGCTAAAATGCTTGTGCAATAGCTCTAATCGTGCTCTCGATTTTTGTATCCTACAATTAAAAGAATGCGTGTCTTAGAGTTATATTATTTGAATTCTAAAATATTTAAATTGTCTTTTTAATTGCTTGTTACTTGTCCGTAGGCGCACATGGCTTCAGTGTTCCTTAACGTAATATCCCGTCTATAAATTTTCCAGCATGAGTGATTTCTATTCAACCACTGGAAATATGCTATAATTCTTGTGCTCCAATGTTAAGCATATAAGCTATGGAAACCCTAACTTAATCCAAAACCATCGTCAGAGATGAAGGGTTGACTCCCATTTACATACCCTTCAGCACTTTCATGTGGAACAGATGTAGAATATTGTAAACAATCTATCCCCATTTCATATCAGACGTCCACGGACGACACTCTCCGGGTGGTAACCCATACCAAGGCCCAGTTCCTGGGTGGCAACCCCCTTAGGCTATATCTAGGGTGGAAGCACCTGGGCCCACCATCGGGTATCCCCATCCCGCAGCCCGCCCGAATCTAGCAGATCGGATTAAATTGTTAGAGTTAAGAGAATGAGATACACAAGAAATACAGAAAATATATCGAATTGCAAGAAGAAAATGAATAAAAATAAGAACCAACAGAATAGATCCCGTCCCAAGCCTAATGGCCGAATCCTACGGGAAATATTCCGTCCCAAGCCGAAGTCGTAAACAATGTTCAATGATCAAAAGCTAATCTAACTAGGAGACACAAGGACAATATAAATAAACTTCATAACCTAACCTTAATTTAAGCCCCAAGCAACTAAGCCCATGGGCCAAATTTATTCAGCAACTTAAATTAAAATCCTAAAATAATAATTAATATAAAATAGTAGCGTATCTTCCAATCTGCTTGATGAACACTAAACCGCTTCATATTTTCCAGAAAATATACATTGATATCTTGTTGCTCAATTGAGTAGGAGGAAGAGTAGTGTGCTTCGTATATTGCAAGACAGGTGATGTGTTGGATACTCTCTGTAGTTCACAATGACTGTCGATTAAGGAGAGCACATATTAAGAAAATGTTAAAAACACACTATATACCCTTGGTCAATGAACGTTATCAATGTTCTACTGAAACCAATGTGATCTCGGTTTAACAATGGTTAGGCACAAGTTGGTTAACTTGATTGTTTCGTATTTGAGTTCTTTCTCTCTTTATATCATGTTCTAAAAATGCCGGATCATTGCCTTTGGCAGACTACAAGGCGTACTGTGCCGTTTCTGTTTGTGAGAGGGGATGGCGTCATACTGGTCTCACCTCCGTTGCGAACAGCCTGATGTAGAGAATGAAGCTCAGGTTTTAAAGAGCTCAGGAAATTTTTTTGTGTTATCATGGTTCTCCCGATTTTCTTATCATGTATGAAGAAAAACGTTGTTCAACTTTATAATCTTGTGATGTATTTTCAGTAATGAACAATTTACTTTGTCTTATCAGGTATTTAGGTAGGGTTGTATTGGCTTTAGTGTTTACAGAGCAGGTGCTGCCAACTATGGTATTAAACTTCACTGGGCTTTACTCTGTGTTTTCTGTGAAAAATTGCACAATTTTCGGATTTAAATGTTACTTTGGTACGAGGATGATATGTATACCTTGAGAAGAGATCATTTGAAGTTTCGCATTCCGAAATGTTCACGGTAGGGATGTAATTCGAACCGAACAGTGACCTGAATGAACGTTCGTTCGATATATAATACTGTTCTATTCGTGTTCGACGAATATTCCAACCACTTGCTCGTGTTCGGTTCATTAAAATTTCAAAATTTTGCGTTCGTTTGTAAGTGTTCAGTGTTCGGTTCGATTGCGTTCGAGCAGTTCGGTTCGAGCGTTTGTTTGTTCATTTGCGTTTGAAAGTACAAGGAAAAACAAAAATTCATATAAATTCAAGCAATAATATTACAAAAATAAGTTGGGACTTGGAAGGTGCTGTGAGAATGAAGAGTGTGATAGTGTGATTGTTTGCGTAGGTCTGGGATTTTGAAAGTGTAACAAAATAATAAATTAATATCTATCATTTGCTTGCGAACAGTTCGCGAACCACTGGATAGTTATGTATATGTTTGTTCGTCGAACAGTAATGTATATGTTTATGTTCTGTTCGTGTATATAATAAACATGTTCGCGAACTGTTTTGTTCGATCAAACTCGAACATGAGCCGACTGTTGATCGAATTTTTTTGCAAACTATTCACGAATGTTCATTTTGTTTACACCTCCGGTCACGGCTTCGAATCATATTACTCTAGGCCAAAAAACCCTTATATTAGACTGTCATATGGATCATATTCCACATGATTGACCGGGTCAAATGCACTCATTTTAGTTTTTTATATTTTTTTAGTTTTTATCACTACAATTTCTGCGGGGCTTCAGTTTTTATTTTTATTTTTATTTTCAGATTTTTCGGCTCATTTACATTTTTATGCTTCATTTTCAGTATTAATTATTTATTTTTCTTCAGCTTTCTATTTTTAGTATTTTGTTTTTTCATGTTTTCATTCTAAAATTTAGTTGTAGTGGATCTGGATCAAGACTGTCCTCTCATAAGAGACCTACTCTACTCTTTAACTGATGAATACTGAAAGCCTATAAGGAGGTAATAAAAAAATTTAACAGGGAATTTGTCGCATAAAATTATAAACAGAAAATATTTCTCTTTAGCTATTGGAATTACAGAATCACACCCATCCAGCCGCAGAACGGGTAACACAAGTAGAAATATCAGAAATTACAACACTAACAAACATAACAAAAGGGACTTCAACCAAAAAAAAAAAACATAACAAATAAACAGAAAAAAAAAAAAAAGAAAAAAATCTTGAATTACTACAATGGACAAAATTCGCTTGAAAAATAAATAAATATATAAATACAACTTCATCTGCGCCTATGCCTGGAGAAACTTGGTGAATTACCACTATAGCTTCTTCTACTAGGAGAATCCATCGACCCTCTAAAAGAAGCATATGCTGCTTTTGCCGACTCTGGGACCGAATCGAGTGGCAGTGTCTCCACAAAGCAAGCTGTGTTGATCCTTGTCCTCTCGAGCTCACCTTGTAGCAGCTCTGAGCTGTACTGCTGGGCCAGTGCCTATGCGAAACAAGAAAAATACGAATAGCCAGCAGGTAAGGGAACAATAGTTGTGCTCAATAAGAAACAGATGTGGTCGAGTGGCTTGCCCATATGCAAGGAAAATACAAAATTACAGACATTCACATGTTTCGGATAGTAAAACCATTGAAATTCTGAAACCGAATACAATTAGTGTACGATATCGAGCAGCTGTTATTTCTTCCCATCTCGAAAGATCCTGTTAAATGCGCTCCCTAGACCTATAAGGTTGTAAGGTGGGGTGTGGAGACCAATAGCCCGACAAGACTAGCAAAAACGATGCTACCAGGCCTAGCTACCATTAGAAAGGAAGGAAATCGATCCACAGAGAGCAGCTATTATGATGATTCAAAGTGGCTTATTCCCCGGTTGAAAACCACAGAAGCACTGATCCGGCAACTTAACGTAGCCTTTTGAATCTATCTTTAGGTTCCGGCTGATGAAAGAGAACCACATTGCTATATCTGCCGTACTGACAAACTCCCATCTCTCTACTGTCTAAGTGCTCTTTAGCTGTTTCAGCCCTAACCCTACATGCTGAAACAATTTTATTCCCACCTATTGATAAATACCACCATACAGTTTTATTACCTAGGGTCATGTTCCTTTAATGAATGTGGTGAGCGATAGTTTGGCATTAAAAATAAAAAAATCAAACTAACAGACCCCCCCCCCCCCCAAATAAAATAAAATAAATAATAAATAACTAATAATAAACATAAAATAAAATTGCTAGCTCTTAAAATCAGAAATACCCTCTTGATATTTGTTAATAATTAAGGAATTGCACCTTTTATTTGTTAAAAGCTCAAGCGCAGTGTTTTTCTTTTCCTTTTTTGTTTTTGAACTATTCCTTGAGAAGATGACACCGAGGCTATAGCCAAAAATAGAAACCGGTTGAGAGAAAAATAGATTTACTTACAATTAGGTCATCGGGTGATGCAGTGGATAGTCTATCATCTGCAAGCACATCATCACTTCCACGTGTAGGGCGGCGCTGATGACTCGGCGTCTCTACAGCCTCTGTCACGGTTTCTATCGCCTTCTCTAATAGGACGCCTTGCAAAGACTTGAGAGATTCCCTTGCATCATGAGTGAAGTAAGGATTCAATATGGTTTCATAGTATTCAAGCTGCAGAACAATGGAGAGAAGAAGTACAACCATCAGCGAGGTTAAAAAAAGGAACTTTCCCTTTCCAGCAGGGTCAGAGATGGAGATGTTTTCGTGGGAGAACATTTTCATCATTTTCCATTTCTGTATAATTTCTATAATTTTTCCAAGTCCATTGTGATTTTGCTATTTTGAAATCCAGCACGAAAAAATCTCATTCCAAGATAAGGAATTCACCAAACAAGTTCTAATCATGTCCATCTTCCGGGACAGCGGACTTCCGAAACCCATTCAATGGGAAGATATTTGATACTTCAACTTACCTCAAGCATTAGCTGAGAGAAGCCATTGGCATCCAATGCCCTGAGATCTTTCATCTTGTTTTCGTTAAAGAGACCAAGAAGTATATCAATCAAGCCTTCAACAAGAATACCAAGGATTTTGTCTAGCAGAGGCTTACAGCCAGCAAAAACCTGCACGAATGAATATGTGTGCGTATATTGTATATATGTTGTTCTATAAAGGTGTCCAATCACAATGAATGTAAAAAGTTGAATGTTGCCTGTTATCTATAAGGCTTACTCAAATTTTTCCTTTTTTATTTAGTTTGATTGTTTACAAAAAAATAAAATAAATCAGTTGAATTTGTAAAGTACCTCTGCATGTACAGCTACCAAAGTATGAAGTAAGTCAACAGCGGCATCTCTGACACCCTGCAAGGTTTTGATGAATCATTGAACTTCGAAGTACATATTACACAACCTGAAGTTGCGCTGAAACGAAAAGTACAAATAAAATAGTCCTCACTTTGACGGCAGGCGTTGCTCCCCACTGGACTCCAGCATCCAACAAGTAACTTACTGCAGCTGACCTTATCAAATTTGTCTGCGGATATGAATACATAAATGATCAGACGAATAAATTATAAAGGAGAAGAACTAAAACCCAGGACATTTAACATGTTGCTATGATTCAGCCCAAAATCATATGGATGCACAGACATTGTTTTCTATATGTTGACATCCTTCACAAAGGCTACTAGCATAAGGTGAAGTAAGAAACCAGATAGTTGGCTGGCAAATTGTTATCTAAGTACTCTCAAACAACAAAATAGATAAAATTGTCAGGGTAAAAAGCCTCCCCAAAAAACACAAAAAAGAGAACCGATATACACCGGCAGGCACAACTCCAAATAAAAAATCTTCAAAGTCAACCAGACACAAGCTTTGAAATACCTTGGCAACAGTATATTGTGCAATGACTTTCTCTTCAAGAAGAGAGAAAGACATAACCAGCTCTTGCATGTCACCATCATCCTCAACTTTTCCCCTGATTGGTGATAAGAGTATGTTATGTTCAGAAGATAGGAAGAAAATAATGCTCAGCCATGACTCATCCCTTAAACAAGATGTACTTGACCACAAATATCAAACCCCTCACATTAACTTCCGCAATAAAAAATTGCTGATTTTAAGTTCAAAAGGTGAAAAAGAGAATCCTGACTTTCAATTCATTTCCCTTGAAGCGTCTGAAGAGGTAATGCAAGAAATTAAAGGAGAAAAAGAAAAGGTTGCTTGTCCCGTTGTACCGAATACCAGTCTTTATTAGATGATATTATGGAGAAGTTAAGATTATTAGCTCAAGTTTCTGGAGTGTGATTCTATTCACTCTTCCCCATAAAAAGAGTTCACTTTGCTGGTACAACATTTTATTTATTGCAGGGACAACTCCAACATAAACTTTTTATCACCATTTTTTTCATTTACATCATTATTCATTGTAAACAATGTTTTAAAATGTGTGGTGACTGCTGTCGAACAAAAAATGTCATATATATATTAGGAAAAGGGTATCTAAGATCATTAAGTTGAAAGTGAACTTTTTTTTGGGAAAGTTCTATAAAAGTGGAATCTTGTCTGGGACAAAAAGTTTCTGAAAGTGGACTCTTTTTATGGGAGAGAGAGAATCAGTCGTCTAGCTCAGTGGGTTCTTGTTCATAGCCAGACTTCACGCGGCATGTTCATTATTATCAAACACATGGTTGCATTGTACCTAGATTGCTGCCAAATATATTTGTAGTTCCCATACAGTTCATAAGCTAACTCGTCTTTGCAATATCCAATATTACTCAGGACCATTAGCAGCTGTTGATGTGGATCAGCAATACTTCCAGGCAGAGGATCAAGTGATTTCTCCACTAGTTCGTGCCCATATCCATTTTGAAAATGCGGACTTCCAATGTTTGATCTATTCTGTGTAAGCTCGAAGCCAATGTGCTCCAAATGACCTGCTTATTGTGTCCACAAAAGCGCAACACTTGTTAGAGCACCATTCCTATCATTATCCATTGAGATTACTTCAGTTAATATGAAAGAACACTCAGGCTGAAGATGAAGGCAGCAGTGAAAAGTTTGATATCCTTCATACCGGCAAAATCCAGTAAACAGTTCAAAAACGCAAGCCTAACCGATTCTTGCATTTCTTGAAGCTGTGCAGAAACATCTTCTGAATTTGCTAATTCACTTTGCAGAGAATTAAGCATCCTGAAAAAACGACCGAACAGTACCAAAATATAACAAATGTGTAACTTTCTTAAGCAAGTCAGCATATAATCAATTTCTTCAATTATTTAAAGCTTACTGTAATTATCCTGTATGCTTTTCCGGAGAAAGGGTATTTGACATATAGAATTCAGATGCAACAGGCAAGCAAAATCACACACGAGGTAAACACAAGAGCTAAATTTTATTTTAGACAAAAACAAAATTCTTCTGTAGGTTATTGCTTCTTATACTGCCACTTTGGAAGAACTTGGAATACCAAATGCAAATCAAAGTAACAAAGTATCTTGACCCGAAAATAGAATAACAAAGACACACTGGAACTTAGAATCTCACGCATTGATTTGATCCATTGCTGAGATCATGACTGCACGAAATGCCAAAGGCAATGATGAGATAGAATACGGCGACTTGTTTCTTTCTAAAATAGACACCGGGACCCAAGTTTCATCATTTGATATCTCTTCTATTGAAGTCCGCATCCATGAACAGAGCCTATGTATATAGATTTTTGAGATCTCCAATTCAAGTGTTCTCAGCAAAGAGACTGCAAACACATAAGGCCACACTCAAACAAATTTCAAGGACATTAACCTAAAAAAACAGAAATTTCAGGATTCTCTTTTATTTTATTTGTTGTTGTTGTTGTTGTTGTTGTGTGTGTGGGTGCGCGTGCAAGTTCGTGTTTAAGATAAATTGTACGAGCAATTGGAGGCGCTGATTCTTTCGCTTCAAAAACTTGGCTTGCTCTGGAGATCTCCTTTACAGCATCATTCATGTATTGACTGATGATATTAGATTCTTCAAGATCACGAAATGTGCTGAGGACCTGTACAAGAAATTTATACATACGACATGAAATAGCGATGGAGTGTTTCCCAAAACAGACAAGTTTAAATATAGTCAAATTCCAAAAGAGGATTCCAGATATTAATTCATCCAAAGTAATGGACTTCAGCAGAACAAGATGTTGGGGAAGCCATAAGTAGACACAGTACTGAAAAAGGCCCTTATAGCTGATTCCAGACCTAAGAGTTCATTATCTTCTTTATTAGAGTTAAAACCCTTTATAATCCCTTGGAAAATTCTCACATAAACATATCCCAGAAATGGCATTTACCTTAGACTCATATGCTGATAGAGTATTGTGTATCATGCCAGAAACTTCAGCAAGATCCCCCACTTTATCCTCAGTTTTGTTCAAGGAACTAAATGTGCTTGGGTCAGCAGGCACTTGGGAAGACTGAAGAAGACAAGAAGCTAATAATATAACAAGAAGAGATGAACTAGCACCATAATGTTGATTCTAAAGGAAACAAAGAAATTGATGTCCTACATAAGCAATGATTAATGCATAGAATGACAAAATTATTTAATTGATAATACCTCAATGACAAAAAAAAAAAAAAAAAAAATCACTCATAGTTGGAGAGTTGTGAGACAAAGTTATCTGTACCTAATGATGTGGTTTTCCTTGGAGGAATAGTAGGAACACAAGTTGAAGGGTAAAAACATATAAAAATATATTCTGGAAGTGTTATGGCTATTTTTCATGTCTCCACACTGCAGCTTATAAGAAGGTGGAAAGCCCTCAGAGCGATAAAAATAAAGATGATATAACACGACGGGCTTGACAACATACCTTTGCAAATTTTCCACTGGAAACTGAAAGTGCTACTTTCCAGAAGAGGGGTACATGATGTACAAGTACAGCAGTTAACTGCCCAATATATCTACCCCGGAGAGCATCGAGTTCACTAGATGTTTTTGCCGGGAACAAGTCTCCAGCTAGATCTGAGTTTACATCACTGGGAGAGTAATCCCCAGCTGACTGATAATTATACATGAAAATAATTTAAAATTGACTAGAAGGCAACCAACTCCAAATAAATTCAATAATAGTCCAATATCTAGCACTTACGGACTGATTTATATCTTGCTGAATTTGCCTCCATTTTGCATCAGATAATGCTTTCTCACGAAGCTCATTCTGCAAATTCTCAATCCGTGCTTCATGATCCAAAGTGCATTTCTCAAGCAACCCTCTTATTTTGTGGTTCTGTACGGTCAACATAAAAGTTTAGCAAAATAATTGCCTGTGTCTCTCTCCTTATAAGATGCTAACGTTAAAAGTCAAATGGGTTCAAGGAGTAATATGGTGGTTATGAACACAGGAATATTACAAACATCTCATTTCCACGACATTTGATATAGTATGGATAACCAAAAAGTTGGATATATGGAGAAAAGAAGACACTAAGTTCCCCATTAAAATTTTGGGTAGACACAGAGTAAATAGTTGCAGAATCATCACCTATAGAAGCTTCGTAGTGATTATAAATATGTGGTACTATTGATTATATACTAGAGATGATCATAATAAAGAACTAGAAATATCTCACCTGTATGTTCAAGTAATGCTTTATGGGATCAGACTCAGGTTCAAGCTCCAGTATAAGCCGCACAGTATTTTCAAGCTACATGAAGCATCAATTTAAGCATGGAGGTATCAGTCAGGGTGACGCATAAAATATAAGCATAGGTCCATGCTTAACCAAAACACTGGATAACAAAAACTCTCTCTTTTAACCATCTATATTTTTCCAGACGCAATGAAATTGCTTGTACATCCAATCTAAGCATGTTCAGAAAATTTAAGCAAAATTCGTCGCCCTTTGTGACAAACAGCCTTGTCAATGAGCGTGCATCTGTTTTTATGTATTGATTTGTATGTTACGAGCATACATGAACAAATCAGTATCATGTGCTTGCGGGCGGAGTCTAGGGACTGATGCATAATCTCTTGAAACGGGCTAAACAACTTCCATTAAGCTAATCCTATTTTTGGTGCCATTTCTCAGACCTATTTTATAACCCAAGCCGGACTAATATCGTAATTGGCAGCTTTACCCGAATATAATCTTTTGGGGAAGTAACGGCTCAAAGCCAATTCCTTCTAGAACATGTCCAATGTTACATCTTGAGTACGGGAAGACTACAATGGCACTGTTACATGGATTTGCTTGCCAGAAAAGTATTTCTAGAAACATACGCAATATATCTTACATTTGTTAGATCAATATTTGGATCTTCCATGGCCTTGTAAAGCATGCCTTTGAACTCTTGCATTACCTTTTCAACTTCCTCAAGAACACGTTTGAGAATTCCCACCTGAAAATTCAGAAAGTCTCACTCACTTGAAGGTTAAAAAAAAAAAGTATCATCTCGATATTCTAGTTTTATTAAAGACAGGAACTTAAATTTCGGTCATCACTTCATTCTTCCGTCCTGTTCCAGTATAAAACTACATCATATTCAGAGCATGCCATAAGATAAAAGACATTTGGGATAAGGAAAATAAATCTTGTGTCGAAATGTTACCATATCATGACACCACAAAAGGATTTACGCGTGCAACCATGCACACCTCATGGAAGCTACCAGGATGCCCACTTAATAGTTGACTTACATGTGAACTGGTGTCATTAGAACAAAATTAATAAAATGCAACTAAATGATGCAGAGGGGGAAAAGCAAGATAGCACAAATGTTGCAATAATATCGTAAGATTGAAAATCCAAGGAAGGTTCTTCAAAGAGAAATCTCTTGCTATCTCAGAATCTGATATTCACAAAGTTTCAGGTGCTCCCCACCACCCCAACCCGCACCCGAAATTAAAAAGTAAAAAATAAAATTATCATGCATATATAGTGGCAGAAGAGGAAAACCATGAATGATAATCCCTTTCCTCCATGTGAAACTTCGAAGAGAGGCAAATTAGACAGCATTTTAATCTTGCCAGAGTCAGAGACTGCTCCCTGGGATTCCTACTTGGGCTAAGTTGCATCCGCCACAAAACAAAAGGTTCAGTACTATAATATGATGACTACTTTCGCAAAACCCTACCAAACTAGAATATGACCTAAATAAGCTCATACTCTGAATTAACAGGACTAAAAATAAACTATACGAAAAACCAAGCAAGACCAACCTGTCAAGATCAATTGAACAATTGCTTAGCCAGCAGAGTTTCTCTGGTAATTACCAATAACACCATAATTAAGCTACTGTGTAAGCATTAATCCTGGATCAGGATAGTTATGGACAAGAGAAAGAGATAGAACTTTTACGAGCCAAATGAAGATCAAAGCACATGATTTGCTCGACAATTAAGCAAAAAGTGAACTTGGATTGAAAAAATTAATTCTCCATCGCCTATAACTGTAATTTGGGAGCCCATCGAGGCAATAGTTTCAACAGCTTAAGGATGTATATATACTTGATATCATGATGGATGCATAATAAGAAACGTGGGAGACGTACATGAGAAGGCAGAACAATTGACTTTGCTTTTCGGTACTCTCTTACAGCCAAATCATATTCACCCTTACTGATATTTCCGCGAATTGCACTGGGCAAGTTGAATAGTGTTCGGAACCTCTGAAGCATTCCTTGTACAGACCTAATCTTCTCTGTTTGAGCCTTGAAAAAGTATCACTGATCCAATCAGAACTATTCAAGGATGACATACAACAACTCGACAATCTAATAACAAACCATACAGGATTGAATCCTACCTACCTGTCTCTCAAATAGAGGCCCAAAAGCACGATTAGCGAGTGAACTGACTCCCTGGATGCAGTTAAACAAGTGGTTAGTTCCAGCCCCTTCAGGGTCTTCCTCAATTCGTTTCAACTTTGACTCGATATCTGAAATAAACCATATCACTCTAAAAGTTGAAATGATTCACAGAAGAGTGTCAAAGCTAGGTGATAATATGCCCAACTGACCATCGATGGTGGTTTTACAAGAGACAAAGCAATCAAAGTTCTCTTTGACCAACTGCTTTTTCTGTTGAGTACGTCCTTTAAGATCAGTCTTTAGCGAAAGAGCGCCAGATTCCAGATCTGCAGCACTAGTATCTAGGTGGACTCGCGATAAGAAAAGTTTTGCATCGAATTTCTCCGAGTAATAGTTTAATTTTTCTGCAAAATCATGTAAACAAGGTAGCCTTTTAAAACCACCGAACCATCGTCTGCAATTTAAACTTAGTAAACTGTAACTCAAAGGGTGCAACTTAATCACAAGCAGACAATGAACCAAAAAACAAAATTGTGATAATGTAAAATCAAAATCCTCATTTTCCGCATATTATATAAAAAATCCTGCATCAAATAACGACTAATATCTGGCTAAGGTGTTGAATTGGAGAAATCTGCAGTTCAACTTTTCCTAATTTTACTAGTAGTGCTTATGAAATCTTGGAAAAACCTAAAAGGAGCATCTTCAGCGAAACCTGCTAACTTTTAAATTTTCTATCCATATTTAATGAAAAGATGAGAAGAACAATTATAAATATGATCAGGATTAATTAGATCCCTTTGCAGCACAATAGTGTAACTACCCTTTTAGGATATCCAACTCACTCCAATCCGAATCTCTCTACCGATAAGACGACAAACTGAACTTACCACCATTAGAAAAAGGGGTATACTGCTTAATGAGTATGTTCAGAATAATGATACACAAAGTAACATCAATTTCCGAAGTCGACTGCCACTCCCACCAAGCATGTACACTTGGTAATACAAATCTGCACTGCAGCTCTGTACACAATACCATATGGCAGGCATATACAATGAAAATTTGCCAAATATAATATAAATCTCATTCTAATTAAAGTTGAAATTGTGGGGCTATGAAGCATGGACTCGACACACGATAAGACACGTACGGGATTCACAATTTATTCCAAAACACAGGGCACGACACATATAGGACACGTTTATAGATATATATATATATATATATATATATATATATATATATATATATATATTACACACGTTCTTTTGTTATTATCAAAATGTTAACATACTAAAACAAGAAAAATCAAGCCAGCCCATATGTGCCCAAACTATTAAATAATTAAACCCTACATAAAAAGAAGCCCGGTTCGTAACCACATATTAGCCTCCACTACCTTCCTCCTGTTTTCTAACCACAAGCTAGAAAACAGACCCGACAGGCAATAAGAACAGCCCAGCGTGTCCAACGCGTGATGGGACGTCTCCTGAAGTGTCAGGAGCTTGTCGTCAGCGTGTCGGGGGAGTGTCCGACCAAAAAGAGAAAAAGAAAAAAAAAATCCGACATTCTCCGACATGCGTGTCGGAGTGTGTTGGGCTGTACGGACTGCCCAACTCGTGTCGGACGGGATATGTGGCTTCGGGAGGGTATCCGTGCTTCATAGTTGTGGAGATTAAGCATGTTTCCTTCAGGTCACCATCAGTCACGAGATGAACATGAATGGTTTAGAACCAAAATGATTGACAGTTCATGCTTCCCAGACAAGTAAATTTATGCAGTTGTAGTATGAAAGCAAAACTTGAAACTACTTACAATAACATGGCCATCAGCGTTCATGTCATCACGAAAGTCTCACATTTTATAAAAATAAAATTTAAATGACAAGAACTACTATCCATGTATCATCGTTTTCGCTCTTCATTTTTCCTTCTTCTTTTTTCTTTGTTCTTATTCTTTTTCTTTTAAAATGCCAGAATCAGTGTCGAGATAGCATCTCCAATAAGATCAATATCATACTTAAGGAATATGATATCTAAATATAGACATGTTCTTTAACTAGGAGGGAACCCCCATTTAATGGAATTAAAAGAAAAACGCAAAACAGCTCAATGAACAATAAAGCAAATACCCCGAGCATTTGGATCAAGAGGTTCAACATCGACAGCGGAAGGAGCATTTGCTATATTATCGCTGATCAACCTAAATGTTTTGTGGTTAATTAGCCTGCCCATTTATAAGACCATATTAGAAATAAATCAGTAAAAAAGCAGGGCGGAAGAGCAATCCAAATATTAAAAACTTACCCAAGTCCAAGAGGATCCACCCATTCCATGCCTCGGGGAAGTGACTGTAAATGGCTTAGTCCTTTTGGCTTCCGCTCAAACTTTTGAGCCACAGGAACTGCTCGTGTATCCCTCATATCGCGTACCCTCCGGGCCAGCTGCCAAAATAATTTCCCCCCAATAAGTTCTCTAATAATGACTGCAATTAGCAATAATATCAAACATATGACCATCATGCAATAATTACACATGAAAGCCCGAATAAGAAATGGAAACAAAAGTAATCAGATCTCGGGATCTAGTTGTTAGGTTTTTTAGCAAGTGAGGTGGCAAATTAAATAAGATGAGTAATTTGTCAGAAACTAAAAAGGCATAATTTAAAATACTAATGAAATTAGTATAGTCTAAATATTTCTGACTCGGTTAATTAGATAGTATCTGTTTTACAGCTTGAAATCAGAATAGGCATGAGAACAAATCATCATCATCAACTACACCTTAATCCCAACTATGTTGGGCCGGTGGCATGAAAAATTAGTGTCAAATAATTGTCTAAAATTAGTTAACACTAATAATTCATGCAAAACGGAAAAAACAAAGTGGCAAAATTTTTTGCCAGCTGTTGCAACCTTCATATGAAGGATACTCTTTTGAAATATTACGAATCAAGAAGTTCACGTTAAATATTCGGAATCTTAAATCAGAAAGAATTTCTCTACTCATGTTAGTCTATCAATAACCTTTGCGGATAAGATAGCTCGAGGAGAAATTAAGTACGAAAATTGTGGATATCTAGAATGTGCAAATAAACTACACCAGCGAAGAACCTTTAACTCGAGCTAACAGCAAGCACCAAAATAGTAACTCAGGCTAACAGCAAGCAACAAAATAGTATCATCCATTAACCTGAACAAACACGGGATCCTTGCAACGCAATAATTAAGCAAAATTCCACAAATAACAACCAATTTAACCAATCCACTTCAATAAATGATCCAACACACACGAGCTTGCGTACATAAATCACATGTTCACAAGCATACAAAAAAACACTACGATACCTCAGCTTCATCAACGCGCTTCCAGCAATTGGGCTCTTCCCCATCCCACGCTTTGTCATCCTCCCTTCCACTCCCGACGCGATTCCTCGAGACTACGCCACTGCGATCGTCCTCATCTCCGGATGAAATGCTCAGCATCTCCACTTCGGAATCCTCTTCCTCGTCCATCGACGGCTTTCTACGCTGATTGATCCCCTTCTTCTGCTGCGGAAGCGCCGTCGCGCCGGGATTCCTCGCCGAGGCAGACGACCCGCGGTTCGACGGAGGCTGGACATAGTTGCGGACAGGCTTCTGCGTAGCTTGCGAGGGTTTGTGGTAATTGAGATCGCGCTGCGATTGCTCTTTCAGCGCCATCTGCAACAGCTCATCCTCATCCAAATCCTCACCGTCGCTCGACATTTTTCAATTTGAATTTTCGATTATTATGTGTAGTTACAGGCAGCTGTATGTATGTATGTGTGTGAAATGTGTGAAATTCTGCAAATGGATCTGTGTGAGGGGATAAATTGATGAAATTAAGAAACGCACACAGGCGGTCCGACGAAGGTGGGCAGATCTGATGTAATGCGAGCTATATTGGATATTCTACAACTACTTTCTACGGGTGCCACGTGGTAAATCCTGGAACAAAGAAGTTTTTTAGATTTGTTTGAAAAAATGATTGGAATTTGGAGCACATTGTAGAGAGATGCCACATGATCCGGACACGTCGGGTCGACCTTGTTAGAATAATTCGATACTTGGACGTGTATTACAAAAATATTCTGAACTTAAACTATAAAAAGAACAGAAACGAAAAATTACACTTGTAATGAACGAACAATTTTTAATAAACTACAAAGATCGTCTGAAGCTGGAGCTTCTGCCCGCAAGACGAGAATACGCCCCAGTAGTGCTCACGGTGAAGCGGCTCGTCCCCAAAGGTTAAAATGATCTGAACGTCCCGGCAGTAGCAGCACCGCAAACTGACTGAGCACCTGCGAACTGATATGCTAAATATGCACTGATTTTCGTGTGTTTGCAATGAACAGAATGCTGACATATATATAGCATTCCTTGATCATGTGAAGGGACTCATAGCCATTACTCCTGCCATGATGGTTGGCAGTTTCATACGCCCAAAGGGCTGGTCGGATGAAGAGTCTTGCCAACTCAAGAGTCTTGTCCATGCCAAAAGGCTAGTGGACTTACGGATTTGGGCCAAAAAGATAAGCCCAAACACCAGCCCAAAGCACCAATTGCCAAGATCCTGGGCCTGGACTGAGCCTGGGCCTGGGCCTGGGCCTGGACCGATCCCGAGCCCGTGCCCGACCCGACCCGGACGGACGGACGGTCGGTCGGTCGGTCGGCGGCGGCGCGCGCGTGTGTGTGTGTGTGTGCGCGAGGACACTCATACACACCAACCCACTTGTTATTAAGCCCATAAAGGCAAAGACTTTAAATACAAGTCAAAACCTCCATCCACAATCAATGTGGGATAACTAACATCATGTTAGTTCCTACTCCAACATCCAACTTTAACATATAATATCTCACTCACCGGAAATCGGTTTAGAAATATTAAATATACCACGTTCATCTACTCATGACGTAGATTAACATTCAATAAATATTTTAATTAAATAATAATTATTTAATTAACAATATTTATTCTTAATAAATGGTTAATTTCTTAACCATTTCCAACATTGCCTCTCATGAGTGAGAATGCCAATGCAATATGATTGCAACTGCATAGTTCAAATCCTCAAGAGACAATATTGCATTTGGCTAGGTGGCGTGTGACCTTGAACCTATCCATTGTCAACATCATCGAGTATACTGGCGGCATAGTGGTCATGAAAACCTTGAACTAGTCCTCCATGGTGTATACTGAGACAATAATATAGACACAATATCATCTCAATTCCTTCCGTTCTAACGCTTTTGTGTCCTTTTCGGCCTTGACATCCCTTTGGATTCATAAGTGTATCAACCGGCGGCCCTCACTTCACACTTATATAGGTGATTCTTATTCCCAAGTATCCTACTATACTTGACCTCTCCGAGGTAATCAAGAATCATTAAAAATCATAAGACTTAACCTCACCACATGTAGGTAATCAATCACTCACTGTTCTCAGAGAATAGGTATGTTTGAGTGTTTTAACACACGGATTATTATAACTTCGTTATCCCATCAACCAAGCTCTTGGGATCCTCCAATCTACAAGGTTGGGTTTCCTATAATCATCCTTAAGATGTGGATTTAACACCCATTCCCTCTAACAATTTATACATTTGATCTCGATTAATACTCTTCGTCAATGGATCCGCGATTATCTATTGACCTTACATAGTCAATTAAGATAATCCCACTCAAGATCAAATGTCTCACGGCATTATGTCGTCGACGAATATGTCGAGACTTACCGTTATAAAACATATTTTGTGCCCGTCCCAATAGCACTTGGCTATCACGGTATCAACACAGACGGCACAGGTCTCGTCCAACATGGAATATCCTCGAGGAAATTTTTAAGCCATTCAGCTTCTTCACCAGCTTTATCCAAAGCTATGAATTCAGATTCCATGGTAGACCTAGCAATACAAGTTTGTTTCTTGGACTTCCAAGATACAACACCATCTCCAATAGTGAACACATATCCACTCGTAGAAAATGAGTCTTTCGATTCGGATATCCAATTAGCATCACAATACCCTTCAAGTACAGCAGGCTCTCTTGAATAATGAATCGCAAAGTTCTGAGTATATTTTAAATAACTCAGTACTCGTTCTAGATCCCTCCAATGTTCTTTACTTGGATTAGCTGTGTAGCTACTCAACTTGTGAACCGAACATGCTATATCAGGACGGGTACAATTTGACAGATACATCAAACTCGCAATGATCTTAGCATATTCATCTTGACCCACAGGTTCACCCTTATGATAATTCAGATGAACATTAGGTTCCCAAGGAGTCTTAGCAATGGGTTTATCAAAAGCGTTGAATTTCCTTAACACTTTCTCAACATAATGAGATTGCGTCAAAGCAATTCCGTTAGGCGTTTTCAGAATCTTAATTCCAAGAATAGTATCAGCCAAACCCATGTCTTTCATGCTAAAATTCTTACTTAGCATTCGTTTCGCTTTCACCAATCACACGAGAGTTGCTACCCATTATCAAAATGTCATCTACATATAGACAAACAATGACGTAATTGTCACCCGCTTTTCTTAACATAGACACATTTGTCACTCTCATTAATATTGAAACCATTTGACAACATCACTTCACAAATTTCAAATGCCACCACAAAGGTGCTTGTTTCAAACCATATAAAGACCGTTGTAGTTTGCATACCATGTGCTCTTTCCTGTGCACGCAAACCCTTCCTATTGTTTCATATAGATTTCATCTTCTAGCTCCCCATACAAGAATGTAGTCTTAACATCCATTTGATGAATCTCGAGATTGCGTAAAGCAAAGAATAGCGAGTAGCACCCTAATAGAAGTAAGTCTTGTCACGGCGAGTAGGTATCAAAGAAATCATAACTTGACCTTTTACTAAAGCCTTGAACTACAAGTCGGGCCTTATATTTGTCAATAGTACCGTCAGACTTGTACTTCTTCTTTAGGATCCATTTGCATCCTAAAGCCTTACAACCCTGTGGTAGTTCAACTAACACCCAAGTATGATTCAGCATAATAGACTCAATCTCAATGTCTATTGCCTCTTTCCAGAAAGCCGCATCTGGACCGGATAAAGCTTCTTTTACAGATACTGGTTCACCGTCTAACATCAAAACGACGTAGTCGGGTCCGTATATCTTTACTTTCCGTATTCTAGTACCTCGTCTAGGTTCTATGTTGACTGGCGTAGACCTAGGTCGCTTTCTGTTCAGTCGTTCAGATAACACCGGATTTGGGCTAGAGGCTTCATCTATGGTTTCATAACACATAGGCTCATCTACAAGTTTAGAACTTGTAGCTTCATCATCAACTCCTTTGCTAGAGTTAGGATCAACCTTATTCTTATAAGGATAGATATTTTCAAAGAATACAGCATTCCTTGATTCAATCGTTGTATTTACATGAATGTCGGGTATCTCGGATTTGTGTACAACAAACCTCAGAGGCGCCGTTAAGTGCATAACCAATAAAGATACAATCGATCGTCTTAGGACCAATTTTAACTTGTTTAGGTAGAGGCACTTCAACTTTCACCAAACACCCCCACACTTTGAGATATTTGTATGATGGTTTTCTTCCTTTCCACAACTCATAAGGAGTAACATCCTTACCTTTGCGTGGAATTTTGTTCAATATGTAGTTGGCTGTCAAGACAACTTCCCCCCACATGTTCTGGGGCAACCCTGAACTAATTAATAACGCATTCATCATATCTTTAAGTGTTCGATTCTTACGTTCGGCAACGCCATTAGATTGTGGAGCATATGGAGCCGTGGTTTGATGAATTATACCACTTTCGTTGCATAATTCCTCAAATAGAGCTACATATTCACCTCCTCTATCACTTCGAACCATCTTGATACGACAACCTAATTGATTCTCGGCTTCATTCTTGAAGTTCTTAAAGGCTTCAATAGCCTCATCTTTACTTCTCAAAAGATAAAGATAACAATATCTTGTGCAATCATCGATGAAAGTGATAAAGTACTTCTTACCACCTCTAGTTTGCACAAATTTTAAATCACACACGTCTGTGTGAATTAATTCAAGGGGTTTTGTGTCCCGTTTTACCGAATGAAACGGTAGTTTCGTCATTTTTGCCTCAACACAAATCTCGCATTTGTTTTGATTTTTGATTTCATTTAACTTTAGTAAATCTAAGTTTACTAATCTTTTTATAGCATTTAGATTCACATGACCTAATCTACAATGCCATAAATTTGAGCACTCAAGCAAATAAGCAGAAGTAGTAGCATTATTATTAGCAACTGCCTTTGGAGGCTTACAAGTACGAACGCTAAGTTTGAACATGTCCTCGACAATATGACCTTTCCCGATAGTCTTACCAAACTTGCGTATTATCATAAAATCGCTACGAAGGTCTACATCAAATTTAGCTCTAACTAATTTGACACCAGACACCAAATTCTTGCGGATTGCCGGAGCATGCAGCACATCCTTCAGAGTTATCTCCACACCGGAGGTGAATTGAAGCACAACAGTTCCAATTCCAAGAACTGGAGAGGTACGATCACTTGCCTCTGTGATGAAGTGGTCTTGAATCTCCTTGTAAGTGAAAAACAAGTCTCGGTTCACACAGATGTGAACAGTCGCACCTGTATCAAGAAACCAAGTAACTGGGTTAGGTTCCGGGACATGATTTACCTCAGTGATCATGGCAGCAAGATCATCTTTGTCCCAAGAGTCAAAGTCCTTCTCAACATGGTTGACTTTTCCCTTTCCCTAGTTCTTCTTCGGCTTTCGGCAGTTTCTCGACATATGGCCGGGCTTGTCACAGTTGTAGCACGTTCCGGTAAACTTCGTCGGAGGTGCCACATCCTTTACCTTGCCTTTGGTAGGAAGTGGACGCTTTTTGGAAGGTCCGCCCCTACCTTCAGTCAGATTAGCCTTAGCATCCATATGAGCTTTGGTTCTCAAGTCTTGATCACGGACTTGAGCTTCAGTTTGGAGCTTAGCAACCAAAATTTCTAGAGTCATTTCCTTTCGCTTATGCTTAAGGTATCCCTTGAACTCCTTCCAACTAGGCGGCAACTTGTCGACCAAGAGCGCCACAGTGTACGCCTTGGGTAGAGGCATCCCCTCAGAATGAACATCATGTATAAGAGTTTGGAACTCTTGTACTTGGGGCATCATTGGACGAGAATCCACCATTTGGAATTCGGAGAGCCTCGTCACAACAAACTTCTTCGTGCTAGGTGGATTAACACGGTATTTCAACTCAAGAGCATCCCAAATTTCTTCGGTCTCCTTGATGTTGAACACATCAATGTGCCATCATCAAGCCCGTTCAGCAACATATTCCGACACAGATAGTCGGAATGAACCCAGGTATCATAGTCGATACGCACTTGAACATTTGCCTCGTTCTCAGCAGGGACAGGAGGCTTTTCTTCACGCAGGAAGCTCGCAAGCCCCATTGTGGTAATGTAAAACAGCATCTTTTGAGACCAACGTTTGAAGTCGGAGCCCGAGAAAACAAGAGGTTTCTCGGCGATAGGCATTAGCCGAGCAGCATTGTGAATGGGAGCCATTGAAGAGGTTGATGATCCAATAGTTCCAGAACCGGTGGATTGATTAGTGGATGCGCCGGTGGTTGCAATGAGCGACATTTTTCCCCAGCAAAAGGTTTAGGACGACACGAACAAGTATGGTCGAATATTCTCGTCTTGCGATTGTTAGAATAATTCGATACTTGGACGTGTATTACAAAAATATTCTGAACTTAAACTATAAAAAGAACAGAAACGAAAAATTACACTTGTAATGAACGAACAATTTTTAATAAACTACAAAGATCGTCCGAAGCTGGAGCTTCTGCCCGCAAGACGAGAATACGCCCCGGTAGTGCTCACGGTGAAGCGGCTCGTCCCCAAAGGTTAAAACGATCTGAACGTCCCGGCAGTAGCAGCACCGCAAACTGACCGAGCACCTGCGAACTGGACTGGAACGAAGACTGAACTGTATGATATGCTAAATATGCACTGATTTTCGTGTATTTGCAATGAACAGAATGCTGACATATATATAGCATTCCTTGATCATGTGAAGGGACTCATAGCCATTACTCCTGCCTGAGCCCGAGCCCGAGCCCGTACCCGTGCACGACCCGACCCGGACGAACGGTCGGTCGGTCGGTCGGCGGCGGCGCGCGCGTGTGTGTGTGTGTGCGCGCGAGGACACCCATACACACCAACCCACTTGTTATTAAGCCCATAAAGGCAAAGACTTTAAATACAAGTCAAAACCTCCATCCACAATCAATGTGGGATAACTAACATCATGTTAGTTCCTACTCCAACATCCAACTTTAACATATAATATCTCACTCACCGGAAATCGGTTTAGAAATATTAAATATACCACGTTCATCTACTCATGACGTAGATTAACATTCAATAAATATTTTAATTAAATAATAATTATTTAATTAACAATATTTATTCTTAATAAATGGTTAATTACTAAACCATTTCCAACAGACCTGACAATCCGAATCAGTGCAACTCGTGAGATTCGTTGACCCAAACCTGCGATCTACATAGGTGGGCTCTGGGTCTCAACTTCCCGGACTTGTCGACTCGTCGGGTCCGACTCGACGTATAAATTCAAAATTCACACACAAAAAAATTGATTGTTGGAACCCGACGGGTTGAACCCAGACCTTGCGGGTCCAATTGGCTGGTCCAACGACTAATTTTCAAAACAAAATATATTTAAACCTATTATAAATACCTCCCAACAGCCCTTTTCTCACAATCACTCTCAACTCAATCTAAATATCTAATCTATATAAATCTCTCAATACTCCATTTATGTAATCTAATATCTTTCTCTTTCAATTCTTATTTTATCATATGTCTGAGCTCTGACAAATGAGTCAAACCGATGATCTAGACGACGACATCGACTTCGACTAAAGGTAAGTAATGTAAGTCAGATAAGTAAAAGAAATACGTAGTGTTTTGATTTCTCACAAGGATACGTAAGTAATTTAATTTAAGGGAAAATAATGATTTTCGTCCCTCTAATTTGCATGATTTTTGCTTTTAGTCCCTACGAAAATTAAAATATTATTTTCATCCCTGTAATTTCTAAAACGTTCTTTTTTAGTCCTTGCCGTTAACCTCTGTTTATTTTTAAAGGAAAAACAATGCTTTTCGTCCCTGTAATTTGCGTGATTTTTGCTTTTAGTCCCTACGAAAATTGAAATGTTATTTTGATCCCTGTAATTTCTAAAACGTTCTTTTTTAGTCCCTGTCATTAATTGTACATTCCAAATAGCATAATAGTGCAGTAACAAATTAGACCTGGCAGTACACGAAAACACGACACGAAAACGACACGAAAATTTAGTGTTTGGGTTTGCATTTTGAGTACACGACACGAAAATACACGAACACGAAAGTACACGATCGAGATTTAGTGTCGGTTTTGTGTTTACCCTTTGGGTACACAACACGACACGAGGTACATGAAATAAATAAATAAATATAATATTTTATATTTAATTTAATAAAAATATATATTTAATGAATTCTATTAATACTAAACTTTAAAATTTGAAAATATAATGTGAATTTTCATAGATTTCATGTAAATATTCGTGTTTTTGTTGTCATTCGTTTCATTTCGTCTACTTAAACCTATAAACATAATATTATCATATTAAAATTATTATTTTTATAATATTTTAATATTTATTTTATATTATGTGCCTGATACGAAAACACGACACGAAACAACACGAATTTGCGCGGTACACGACACAACATGACACGAATTTATTTAGTGTCGTGTATCGGTTTGGGTTTTGAGCGTAACGGCACACGGCACAACGTGTACACAAAACGCAAAATGGTCAAAATCTCGTTTTGAGCGTTTTGTGTGTATTTCAACAAAAAATCTTCAAAATGCTCAAAATGCATTTTGAGCATTTTTTTTTGGATTATCCTAATTTGAAACTAAGTCTAAAATAAAGATTTATAAATTTAATATTTATTAAAAAAAAAATATTTTGCAAAATAAATTTAACATAACGCGTTTTCAGCAATTTTGAAAACAAAAATAAAAATAGAAAAATACAAAATATTTTTCAAAATGTAAATACAAAGTGAAATATAAATAACGCACCCTAAATTTTCGTGTCGTTTTAGGTGTCGTGTTTTCGTACGCTGTGTCTAATTTGTTACCGCACTATTATGCTATTTGGAATATACAATTAATGGTAGGGACTAAAAAAGAACATTTTAGAAATTACAGGGATCAAAATAACATTTCAATTTTCGTAGGGACTAAAAGCAAAAATCACGCAAATTACAGGGACGAAAAGCATTGTTTTTCCTTTAAAAATAAACGGAGGTTAACGGCAGGGACTAAAAAAGAACGTTTTAGAAATTACAGGGATCAAAATAACATTTTAATTTTCGTAGGGACTAAAAGCAAAAATCGTGCAAATTACAGGGACGAAAATCATTATTTTCCCTTAATTTAATGTAATTTAATTTAAAGTGAAATTAAAAGTAAATACTGGCTCTTTTTTAATTTTCTCTTATGTTCATCAATTTATTTTTTTGTGTATAAAATAATAATACTCCCTCTGTCCCAGCCAAAGGTTGACAGAGGGTGTATATTTGGTGTATTTTAGGTAATGATTGGTATAGGTAATGATGATTAAATGTATGGTGGAGATTAAAAAGTAAAAAATATTGATGGTGAATGAGTGGTGGAGATTAAAAAGTAAAAAGTGATTGCTTGATTTGATTGTAAAAAGTGATATATGTAAACTTAGTAAAAGGACTACTTTTTGATAGAAATATAAACCTTTGGGCGGGACGGAGGTAATAATAAATAATCTTAAAAAAACATTTTCAGAAAAAATACATATGTTCACGGATCTGATCCGAGACCCGACAGATTGGACCCAGCATTTTTCTTGTAATTGTCCACCCTTCGTGAGTGCACTCATTACTATTGTATGGGTAATACTTCTCTGGTCACGCCTAATCATTGTCCACGTGTGTTGAAGGATTCCAGCAGTTGTGGCTTCATCGACTCCGATCTTCTCCATTTTTTAATTCAACACCCTCTCCTATTGGAATGGATGGTGAAGCTACGGTTGATTGCCATAAAAACATGTTGCGAAGCTTCAACCAATGCGTCCGCATGTCGGTAATTTCCATCTGCGCAGAGACACGAAGAAAATTTAAAACCTTCTCCGCGTCATGAACTATCCTGACAGCATGATCGGATTAATACTGTTTAATATGAGAGGACTATCTCCATTAAACACTGGGCCTATTTACTAGCAGCTTAATGGAGCTTATTGATTTTTTTATAGCTTTTTTGGACAGCTGATAATGTGTTTACCAGGAGCTTAATCAATAAGATAGTAGCTTAATGGGACAGTGATCCCCCAGCTCCTTATTCGGTAAGCTATCATCTTAATGGAACCAAATGACTATTATAACTAGATATTGTGTTATATTATTATGATGTTGTGCAATTTATAATTGTATGGTGTTGAACTATTTTGGATACAAATATTTAATACATTTTTATATATATTGAGGGAGTAAAATGGTCATTTCTGTCATTCAGACAGTTGATTCAGCAATGCAGGTAAACAACATTTCATCTTTATCCAGACAGACAACATAATCCAAACAGATAACTTATTCCACTCAGATCTTAATGACAGAATTGGTAAACAGCCCCTAGCTTTTCACCTCCAGTAGCTTATTGGATCATTTACTAATAAAAAGCTGGTTACGTGAACATGCAACTTCTTAAATCAGTTAGGTGATTGAGAAAGTAACCAAGTTAATTAGTTTTTTAAAAGCTCCTTCTTGTCTTTTTCATTCCAAAAATATGTTGGGAAAAAAACACAATAACGTCACAACGGAAATGCGGAATACCCTCGTTTGACAACTTTCTCTATCTCAATTGTAACTTTGAGGTTACCGATAAGTAGAGTAAATCAAATACAACTCGACAAACAATACAAATGATATCAAAAACAATAAACAACGACACACAATATTTAGCGTCGAAAACCTCTCAAATCAAGAGTAAAAACCACGGGACCTCCGACCGCTTAAACTTCAACTATCACCAATTCACAATACAAGATTCTTCCCTAGTACAACTAGAGGTATAAAAAAATCTTCAAATACTTGGTACCCATTAGTATTGGCCCCTAGAGGCCCCGTCGGACCCTCCCCAGGTGGGATACCACTTCCGCGTCCATACTCATTAATATCCCGCCCTAGAGGTCCCGTCGAACCCTCTCTAGGTGGAAGAACAACAATACATACACACACGTTTACAAAACTGCATGTCTCTATTGTTAGTAACAATATATATAGTCAAGGAACTTACTAGATATGGCCATTTATCCGACACATAACTACGAACGACACAACTTAGCAACAACCTAACAATTCTAGACACATCGCTACACATTGACAGGTATAATAATCGATCAAACCATTTCTACCAACCCAACTCTATAACACCCAACTCTATTCACACACTTAGTGATCACCTAAACATCACAACACACGTCTAAATGTACTATCTAACCGACATCACTTCTCTATTGACATGCCTCTACGACAAGCAACGAGACGACTCTAACTTAACATGACATCTATAACGACCCATATCATACAAAATCAACAAAAATGAATAACCATCACATTCATTATACAACCTCATGCAATATAAATCGTACCGACAAGAACAAGAATACTTGCCTCAGAGATCAACACGCGAATGCCCGGCGAACACGGCTCAACCGAACAGCCCCGAAAACCTACAACCTCCACAGAAAACAACGACAACATGATCACTACGAGTATATTAAATGAAAACAACGGGAAACGCATCTAAGAATCAAAGAAAACCCATTGAGACATTTAATCGAACATTAAATGCTCAGGACTTCTATAGAACACAAAATCATGATTCAGATTATACAAAACCAAAATATGGATGTACAATCCATAGGATATGTTCAAAATTATCATAAAATACTAATAGAACTAACAAAAACATATTTAAACAAAATCAAGAACAAATCTCCAAAAAAAAAAATCAACTCTAGGGAAATCAAGAAAAAATACCTCGATTCGACGAAAGAACAATGTATTAGATGATGTTATTGTAACGCCCCCCAAGATATTCAGGATATATTACAGTTCCATGGACCCCTATGCGGGACCCACCGGGCCAACTAATATATATACCGCTCGTCTAACCATCTCGGTTAGCGAGAAAACACACATCACCAAGACGCAATTTAAATAAAATATTCGGTATAATCGGTAAACCAGACATCATCGAAAATCACACATAAAAGTTAGTATACAATCCATCTTCCAAATTTTAAATGCCTAAGTACTCACGAGTACCATCTATCAGTTTACAAGTTTGAAAACAAATGTTTAAAAATTAGATAACTGAAATAAAGGGACTGATTTGCACACGACAACAACCCTGGTCAGCCTCCTCGTACTACTTCAGTACCCGATCGACCGGCTGAACGCAACCTGAAATTCATAACACGAATTTCTCAAAAAATGGGTCCCCGACGGGTTAGCAATTACGCTAGTACAAATAATCGAGGCAAACCATTCGCTTACACATCTCATAGTACATGCATCAAATCGTTCAAAAGTCAAAATCAAGACATGTCTTTTCCCGGAAAAACAAAATGTCAATAATCACAGTTGAAAATCGCATAGGACCGGGGCTAAACCAGTTGATAGGACGACGAATGTACGCTCCCTAAAAACCCGGTTTAAAGAAGACCAATATAAACCAGTGTACCGATCTTTGAGTAAAGGAAGGGAGACTTAGAATAATGAAGTTCGACCTATGTCCTCAGACAAGAGGATGCCGACCTCAGAGGGTTCGCCGATCTATAACCTCAGATAAGAAGGTGCCGACCTCGGATGCCCCGCTAACCGGTGACCTCTGCTAAGAGAGGGCCGACCTCGAAGGCCTCGCCGACCTACGGATTTGGATAAGAGTGTCCCGACCTAAGTGATCCTTTATAATATGAGCCGACCTACTAAGTCATAACTGGGGTCGGGAATCGCCGGGCTCATGAAGGTTGAACTCTCGGGAAAGGAGATCTCGACTCACCTGACAGAATCCCAGAGATTCGGGGACTGAAAGCCCATACTCCTCAATCCCGGATATCCAGGATGGGAAATCGCAGCCTGAATCCCCGGATATCCGGGATCTTCCCTAAAAATCAGGGAAGATCTTAAAGGATATGCGGCTCTCCCTTTCATAAAAGGAGAAGGGGGGTTTTCCTTCAAAGGCTAAGCATAATTATGAGATTACAGTATATTTGAGAGAGAAAAGGCAATACTTCATACATTCGGGTTTTCTTAGATAAACTTATGAGATTAACCCGGATCTTGGTGGCCGATCAGCTCGGTTACATCAAGTGGCACCGTCTGTGGGAATGGTGACATCGAGTCACTTTGAGCTGAGACGTGAGGTCAGTAATGGCGGAAGAAACGAACCAGAAGAAAATAGGGGAGTTGATACCCCGAAATTTAGAAGAGGAACTAGCAGCTGCGGGTGGAGAATCGACTCTGGAAAAAACACATGTCACCCAGAGAAGAAGTCGCACCCAAAGACAATCACACCGATTTAAGGAAGCCTTAACCGACATAATCGCCAATGTGATCCAGAAGAGTCGAGAGGTCGAAAAGCAAAGAATACCACGAAAAGTAATACCCATCCTTTCGGATGGGCCGAAGGAAATTGATCAGCAGGAAGAGCATGGGGAGAGCTATCCAAGAATATGGGAACGATCTAGACAGGAAAAAATGCTGGATCCCTTAATATACAGTATGCAAGACGATCTAGAGGAGTTGCGACAGAGGGTTGCGGGGAAGGACACGGAGAGTCATCCAGGCCATCCCTTCTCGGAAGGCATACTGCAGGCCGAACTCCCATATGGTTTAGGGCTGTCACCTTCACCTACGATAGACTCTCAGATCCTACCCGACATTTGTACCGATTCGAGAACATGGTCGTGCTACACCGATAATCGGATGTCGTAAGTTGCAGAGCATTCCTGGCTACGCTGACGGAGTCAGCTCAGGATTGGTTCCACCAGATACCCTCTGGGACAATCACCAGCTTCAAAACTTTCAGCTCAGCGTTCTTGACTCACTTTGCAAGCGCCAGGGCACACCAAAAGACCTTCATGTCCTTGTTCAGCATCAAGCAGTACTCCGGAGAAGCGCTGAGAGCTTATGTGACCCGATTTACAACGGCATGTCTGGAGGTACCCTCGTCGTCTGAAGAGGTAAAGACCAGTGCCTTGACGCAGGGACTAAGGCCTGGACTGCTACGCACCTCGTTGGCTAAAAAACTGGCCAGAACATATGACGAGGTCTTAGCCCGATGTTCAAAATACATTAATGTTGAAGAAACTGAGAAGGATATGGAGGAATTGAAAGAAAAACCCGAAGATGGGGAAAGAGGATCCAGCAGATTGGTACGGCACGAGGAATATATCTTTCAAGGAAATTTGCCTCGGGAGGAAATGCCGCGTGGAAAGACAGACCAGAACACAGACCGAAGGAAGAGTGGTACCGGTCTAAGGCGACCAAGATTTAACCAATACAGCCCATTAACGATGAGGAGAGCGCAGGTTTTGGAAGCAGTTGAAGGTAAGATGAATAGGGTTATCGAGTGGCCTGCATCTCGTTCTAATGGGCCCACCCAGCCGAAATCCGAGCTTTATTGTCGATTCCACAATGATTATGGGCATAAAACAGATGAGTGCAAGAACCTTAAAGACGAGATCGAGAGGTTGGTCTGAGCGGGACATCTAATGGACAAGTAGAGGTAACTAACAGAATAATCTTTCAAGGGATCAAAACCCGTTTAGACAAAGCTGGAGGAGGATGGGTGGATGAGCTTAGCTCGGTGCTATGGTCATACAGGACCACACCTAGATCGTCAACGGGGGAAACACCCTTCAGTATGGTATACGGGTCCGAAGCCGTCATCCCGGCAGAAGTCGGAGAAATGTCCCATCGGGTTCGATGGTTCAACGAGGAAATAATGAAGGAGGCGTTGGACACCATAGAAGAAAGAAGAGAAGCGGCCGCAGCACGAATGGAAAGATACAAAAGCCTGACAAAAGTAGCTCACGACAAAAGAGTCAGGAAGAGACAGTTCCAAGTCGGTGATTTGGTGCTTAGGCGGGCTGATGCCCTCAAAAAAACAGGAAAACTGGAGCTGAACTGGGAGGGCCCTTACAAGGTAATCCGAATTTATACAGGGGGAGCTTATGAGCTCGAGAATATGGAAGGGCGCCCCATCAAAAGACCTTGGAACATATGCCACTTAAAAAAAATATTTTGTATGAAGAGGTGTGGGGAAAAGCTTGTGATGCTTTAATAAAAGTCTATTACAAAAAAAATCTCTGAATGTGTTGATCGAGTAAAACTAGAAATGACATCTGATCAGGTGAAATGCCTTCAGATATGAGTAATGGTGAACCGCCCTGTGACATCTGATCAGGTGAAATGCCTTCAGATCCGAGTAATGGTGAACCGCCCTGTGACATCTGATCAGGTGAAATGCCTTCAGATCTGAATAAGGGAGAACTGCCCTGTGACATCTGATCAGGTGACATCTGATCAGGTGAAATGCCTTCAGATCCGAGTAAGGGTGAACCGCCCTATGACATCTGATCAGGTGAAACGCCTTCATATCCGAATAAGGGTGAACCGCCCTATGACATTTGATCAGGTGAAATGCCTTCAGATCCGAGTAAGGGGTGAACCGCCCTATGACATCTGATCAGGTGAAATGCCTTCAGATCCGTTTAAGGGTGAACCGCCCTTCAAATCTATGACTAAGGGAAATACCCTCGATTTCAGGTAGAGGTAAACTACCCCGATATATAAATAGCCTCAGGCTTAGAGTACGAGTCGACCTATAAAAAAGGGGATCCTATCCAGACTATATACCACTCGAGAGAGTTGGAAATATCCGAGCAACCTTAAACTCCCAGAAATTGTTCGGAATATCCGACCTGTACTAAAGGTCGGTGATAAGGTTAGGTTGAATCAACCTAAAAACACCAGACCATTACAACTTGTAAGATCGAAGTGGTCGGGTTATATTTAAGATGTTGCAAAATTTAAAATAATAAAAAGCATCGGAGCTATACTAGGAAAAGGTCGGGTTATATTTGGAAGTAGTCATATTGATTCAAACAGTCCAGATACATTGAGGTTACAATCGACGCCGAGCCATATTTACTTAAATTTGCAGAAACAAACTATGTTTTCATAAACAAGTTACGTTAGCAAGGCATATCACTATCGTACAAATTCAAAATAGATTCAACTCAAAAGACTTTTTATTAAAAACAGCTGTGCTAGTACAATGTACAACAAAAAGAATAAATACATAAAACTAATAAAGACTAAGCTACAGGCTCGGAAGATTGAGGAGGCGACGAAGGAGAGGCATCAGGGTCGGTCCCAGTCACCTCTGGATTAGGAGTGCTGGCCTTAACTGGCGATTTAGGAGGGATAGAAGGCAGCTCCAAATCCAGGCCAGATTCCTTTATAGACTCCCCAAGGGCGTCCTCCCACCAGGATGCCTCAGGAGATTCGTCCACATCCCCAGACCAACCCAAAGGGATGGTAGCCCCGTCCAATGCAGCATCCCGATCTAGCTCGCCCATAAAGCCCAAAGCAGCTAGTTGCTCGCGAGCGCGAGTTATAGCAAAATCAAAATACTGCATCGCGGCCGGCAGGAGTCGGCTTGACCAGATAAGCGGTAGAATTGTGATACCGGGTTAGGAGGGCAGAACGGTAAGCCCCCAGGAAAGAGTAACCGACGTCACTGGTCAGAAATCGACGTCGACCATCCATCACTCCGCGCTCATAAGATGATCCCTCGGATCTAGCCTCGGCTAGTTAAGCTTCCAGTTGGTCGACCCTCTCTGATTCTGCCTTAGCCTGAGCTTCAAGTTGGGCGACCTTCTCCAACTCCGCTTTATCCTGGGCCTCGAGCTGGGAAATCTTCTCGGATTCGGCCTTAGCTTCCGACAACTGAGCCTCGAGCTGGCCCACCTTCTCCGATTCAGCCTGAAACTGAGCCTTCAAAAGTTTCAACTCTTGGTTCAGCTGAACGTTGGCCATCTGAGCCCATTCCAAAACCGCCTCCCGCTCAGAGCTTTTCTTAAGGGCAACATCTAAGCGATATTCCCTCTCCTGAAGCTGGACAGAGAGATCGGACTTAGCCTCCAGGGCGGCCTCCAGATCGGCTAACATCTGGGTTAGCTGGGAGGAGGACGAAGCGCCGGTCTTATGATCTTCCGTGAAGTTCACAAAGGTGGCGCAGAACTGCGCAAAAAAGAAGAAAGTCACATCAGGACGTCAAAAAGTAATAATAAACATAAAAGTAGTAAAAAAGGGGAGGAAGGCGAAAAGAGGAATATCTTCCCAAAATACATCATCATGGCATCAAAACGAGGGCCCTTCGCGGCATCTCGTAATGCCTGCTTATCCCTACCTTGGATCATGGAGCTGAAATATGGAAGAAACTTCTCCCACTCCTTACAACGGAGAAAAGTCTCCATAGCCAGACCAGGGGGACCTACAGTCTTCGCCCGCTTGGAAACAGATGAGCTGGGGGAATGGGCCCTCTTGGTGACCTGAAGCTGTTGGGACGAACTTGCAGGGCTCCGCCCAGTGGTCAAGGTAGGAGCCAGGTCGGAGGGGAAAGTCACCCCAGCTTTGGAGCGAGAGGAGAGCTTCTGCTTAGTTTTTGATGAGTCATCTGCCCTCCCTTTAGGGGGATTCGTCGACTTGGGTACCTTCTCCTTCGTCGGTTCAACCGGCTTGGAGGCATCAGATTGACAGGTCCGCATAAATAGATCTACGAAAAGCAATACAAATGGTCAGTAAGATAGCCAAAATAAAATAACAAAGATTATACTATGGAAAGAGCCGTTAAAACCTACCAATATCTGGGATAGCTGGGTAAGGATTCGAGCTCAGCCCACAATGGAATAGAAGATCGTGAAATTGCGTCAGCTGGAAAGCATTGTAAGGAATGGCATTCCATTCCCGAACTTTCTCGACCCACCCAGCTCGGATAGAATTGCGCCTGGGAATAGGATCCTGACTCGGAGTGGCTTGCGTCCATTCCATGGGGAAACCCCAGGAGTCAGCCGAAGGGAGCCGAAGGAAAAATAAACGCGACCTCCAGTCCTTCACATTAAAAGGGAGGTGGGTAAAGAAATGGGCATTGTTTCGGGAAGTTAAGTAAAATGAGCCTTTAAAGCTCTTTAGCCCGAAACAAAAATAGAAAAAATCTAGGTCGGGTTCCTCGTGTCTATAATGACACAACACGAGAAAACCGACCATATACCGAAAAGAATTGGGAGAAAATTGGTTGAGGGGAAGATTGTATTTAACAGAGAGAGAGACAAGGAAGGGATAAAGAGGGAAGCGAAGGCCACTGCTCACCTGATCCACGAACCAGGTAATATGACCTGGGGGAGGATGATCAGGGATGTCACGAGCCTGGGGCGTGACAAATTCCCACTCGGGAAGAAGTCTAAGAAATTTTATAAAACTAGCCAACGCGGCTGGACTAGTCCTAGATAGAGGATGAGGAGGGAGAACTCGAGTAGCTCCTGCGACCGCTTGATATGGATCAGCTAAAAGGCCGGTCACAGTTACTTCGTATATAGGAGGAGGGGATAGGAGATCTACGATGATCAGAGGAATGCTGGAGGGAAGACTAGAAGGGATGTCACCCAGCTCGGACCAATCTACATCACCTAGGGGTTCATCTTTAAGACAGAGGGAGGAGCCAGTAGCTCGCTCCGACCTACCCCCCGAGTCCCCATCGGAATAGGATAGACCTTCTAGAAAAGAATCCACGGCCGATTGGTCGGAAAGATTCTGAGAATCAGAGGCAGACGACATAATAAAAGGAAGAAAAGGGAGGGAGGAGAAAGGAAAATACAGGTAACAAACAAAAATAAAAAGTAAAGAGATGTTTAGATAGACATACCCATAAGATTGGGTGGAAGAGCGCCGGAGAAAGATAGTGGAAGTACCACCGGATGCAGGAAACCAAGGTCGCAGGTGTCGCCGGAAAACTCTCACACTAGTGTTTGGTAAAAAAAAGAGCGGAAGTGGCTGAGGGGGTAGAGGATCTCTATTTATAGGGAGGAAGGGCGAAAACCAAGAAGATAACGGGCGATCTGGAGCGTCCGATGCCTCCTGTAAAAGAACGGCTTAGATCTGGTACCGCCTCATCCGACCTATAGCAGGTTGACACCTGGACCTGGCCATAGATGCGACGGTTGGGAGGCGAGGAAAGGAAAAGACGTTGATATAAAGGCGCACGAATATCGAGGAACCTCGTTACCTGGGAACGGGAACCCCAAGGACTACTGTGTCAAGGTCGTCAGATTATAAACAAATCCTACTCTACTCGATCTTATAGCTCGACTAGAGTAGGGGGGACTGGTTGATAGGACGATGAATGTACGCTCCCTAAAAACCCGGTTTAAAGAAGACCAATATAAACCGGCGTACCGATCTTTGAGTAAAGGAAGGGAGACTTAGACTAATGAAGTCCGACCTATGTCCTCAGACAAGAGGATGCCGACCTCAGAGGGTTCGCCTATAATACCCATACTTTCTATTTCTATATTTTTCGATTCTAGTGACTTGCTTGTGTTCATTGACACATTTCAGACATGGTTTGTTCAGCACATTTCGTCATTCGAGCAAGTTTTGATATTGTTTCGGATTAATCGATGTATTAGTTCGACTTTGTAAAATCACCATCGATTCATGGAAACTCCAAAAGTTCTTAATATTTTCAGTATGATAGAGCATGCAAGTTAGCTTTCCAATGGTTCAAACGGTGAGTCAATCGGAGTCCGGACGAAGGAGTTGTGGTCGAAATAGCAAAGACTACACAGTGTATAATTAGCGCACGCTAAAAGCATGTATTAGCGCGCGCTAACGAAGTCTGGCAGAGGGTTCTGGACTGCATTTTGCAGCCGATAGCGCACGCTACACATACCTTAGCGTGCGCTAACTGTTAACAGTATATATAGGACTGCAGAGGTCAACTTTCGTCATTTCTTCCTCCCCTTTCTTCCTTCCGGCGATCTAGACAATCTTGAGGGCATATAAGCATGGATTTTGGCCTGATATCATCACCCATCAACATCTTTGAGTTTCTAGTATGGATTTAACAACATCCCAACATCTTTCCCCATTTTAATCAAGGTAAAATTCTTAGAACCCTAATTTCGGGTATTTTGGGGGTTTTCTTCATGATTCGTTGATTTTGCCCGAGATTGATGAATTGTTCTTGATATTCTTGTTGTATTGATCATGGTCTTCGGATTTTGTGACTCATTTATCAATTTTTATCACCCGGAACTTGATTCTCGATTTGTCTTGAAGAAACCCTCGGATCCATGTTGTTTTTCGAGTTGATTCGAATTCTGTTTAGCGTTATTGATTCGTGGTGATGTTATTTTCGTAGTTTTCTGGAGTTGTCGAGTTCTTGTTCGTTCTTGGAAGTTTGAGGGCTACCCGACCGTGTCCGTTCGTCATTTCATTGCTTGTGGTATCGAGGCAAGTATCTTGCCCATACTTTTCATGTTTCGTAGACGGAATCATTGATAAATGATTTTATGAGCAATCCGAATGTTTAAATGAACTTTAAAAAGGATCGGTATGTTCTCGATAAATGTTGTCTTTCAAAAGATAACTCGTATACTTCGTAAACAAATGTGTTTTCGGTATATGTGTGTTGGTTGCATATGTTTGGTGATGTTACGATAATATTTAGTGATGTTAGTAGACCGAAATTATTTGTCGATGATTGTGTATTGATGTGTGTAAATGTTCGGTAAATATGTGACGTTGTGTGATATTAGTTGTTATTCCTTCGTAAGGAGGTTGTGGCGCTTGGTGTTGTTTGGTACTGGTAATTGCTTGTGGTTGTGTGACATTAGTCGTGAGTATACGTCGACTAAAGTGGCCATTCTAGCGAAGTACCTAGCATTTGTATGCATATTCTAGTATTCGAATTATGGCTTTCCGTGGCGTTGTGGATGATATGTGTATGTTCACCTAGGGACGGTCTGACGGGGGCTTCTAGGGATACGTATTGCCGTGTGTGTGCGTATCGTGAACTAGGGTTAACCACCCAGGGATGTCCGATGGGGCTCTGCGGGGTACGACGGCCGTGTGTCTCGTACTAACGGTTAACTTTGAAATGTTTTGTTGGAGAACTGTGATTTTTGGCGCATATTTCGTCTGATTAGAATGGCAGTCCAAATGTTATCGTACTTGGCTGGAATGGCACCAGTAAATGTGTTGTGTGTGATTTGTCCCTTGACTGTGATAATTTGGTAAGGGCACGTGAGTCCTGTGGTTGCTCTGTGTATTGTAGCTCTGTGGTGTGTTGAGTTTGGCCGTATGGTCAAGTTGCAAAGTTGTGCTCTTTGTTGTCGTTCTGTGAAACTTGTCATGGTAATGTTTGACATGGTGTAGTTTATGTCGGGTTATTCTTGTGAGTATGTGATGTGAATAAGTTGATTCACGGACCCCCGTGCCTGTGGTTAGAATGTTATGATTGGGTTGTAGACCCCGTATTTTGTTATCGGAATCGTATTTTGAAATAAATGATTTTTGGGTTGTGTCCCTAAGTGTTTCGAAAGGCTTGAAAATTCTTAAACCCCAAATGCTTTCAAAACTCCCGAGATCGTAAAATCTTTTGTAAGATATAAAATGGTTTTATTCCTATCTTTCATAATTCAAACTGTTTTGATCAAGCGAATTATCTTGGGAAGTATATTCACGATTTCTATGTTCTTGGAGTATGATATGTATGGCTCGTCTTTGTATTTATACTTGCACTAGCAAAACAGTGGAGTTTTGCTAACCCCCGAGTATTCGGGGGGTGGATGTCTGTTTTGCATCCAGGTACTTGCAGGTTGCTGGGGAGCAATTCACAGGATCGTTACGAATAATGATGGAAGACGGCGATACTAATCACATGAAGACCGGTGTTGGGTATTTGGTGATGTCTGGTTTTGTCCTTCCGTTGTATTTATTTTTCCTTATGTGGGAACGTTGATTTATGTTAACCCCACGTGGGTATGAGACTATGAGCTACGAGAAAGAGTAATGTATGGTTGATGTGTAGGTTGTGGTAAAAGACCAAATCGGTCTAATGGTCTGTTAATTACCCATGTCGGTATGTATTGTGTTGTTGTGTTTTCTGTATTTAGCCTGGTAGATCCTCACGGAGAGGGTTTGCGGCGCTGTAATATTCCCGAATGGTTTGGGGGTGTTACATCGCCGATCTATAACCTCAGATAAGAAGGTGCCGACCTCGGAGGTGTAACACCCCCAAAACCATATGGGAATATTACACGCCGTAGACCCTTTCCACAAGGATCTACCAGGCTAAACATCCATAAACAACCAAATGCTTGCCCAGCCAGGGTCAAACAATAAAATGATACAGATCGATATGGTCACTTACACGTGAATACACAGAGGTCACACAACCCAATCGATAAAACTGACTTAAATAACATTACCCACACAGGGGTCGGAATACAATACAGCGGAAGACTGAAATCAACTCTGACAACACAACAAAAATCAAAACAACTCTCGACTCATTATTAGTATCGCAGCTCGTCATCCTCTTGTGCCAATCCCGTGATCGCCTCCGAACTGCATGTACACGAACGCAAACAGACATCCACCCCCGACACGGGGTTAGTAAAACTCCACTGTTTTACTAGTGCAAGTATCAAATCATACGAAATGTAACAAGCAAATAATAATCGTGAATCCAATATAATAATCAAGTATCAAAATATTCCCGGGAGGTTTTCACAAGGGAAGATAAGCTATGAAGCATTCGAAAATAAGATTATCATCTCGGGAATTTTTTTTAGATTTTCAAAACCTTTAAGACCTCAAGTCCTGATTCACAAACCTTTCGAAAAACTTTAGGGCCTTAACCCGATTCTCGTTTCAAAACACACTAGATAATATATCATTATGAGCCCGAGACCCATATTTAAAATGTTACCCAAATAATCACTGCTACACGATCATTGTTCGTACACATCATGTACCGAACTCCAGAGGCCTCGACGGACCTTACCCGGACCACACACACTGTTCGTACACATCATGTACCGAACTCCGGAGGCCTCAACGGACCCTACCCGGCCACAAACATCGTTCGTACACATCATGTACCGAACTCCAGAGGTCTCGTCAGACCCTACCTGGATCACACACCTTGTTCGTACACATCATGTAACGAACTCCAGAGGCTTCATCAGACCCTATCTGGATTACACACCTTGTTCGTACACATCATGTACCGAACTCCAGAGGCCTCGTCAGACCCTACCTGGAACACACACACACACACATCGACACGACACAACTCATAATCATCAAATATCAAGCCATTCCACATTACATACAACAATGAGCACAATTAATCAATCACATTGATCACCACAAAATCGTACATCCCACGCACATAACACAATCTCAACACTCGCAACAACTATCGTCAATCAACAACACATAACCAGCATAACACACGTTCGGCACACAATACACTGCACAACCGAGTGTACAACCATCCCATATGTACGTCGCAATCCTGCACAAATGGCACAACGCCTAACGCGTATACTAATATAACATTATTATCACAAAGCCTTCAAATTACGGAAAACACAACCAACTCAAACGGAACATAATTACGAAGGCAAGCAAAATCATCATACATATCATACGTAATTACTAGTCGCAAGATACAAGTCGTATAATAAGATACTTGCCTTAATAACCGCTACCAAACGCTCCGAAGAACACGGTTCGACCGGGAAGCTCGGACCCCGAAGAAGACAACGAATGGAAGGGTTCCGACTCGAGTTCTTCACAAGAATTCGACCTTAACAACATATAATCAATAAATCATCGATCATACGAGGAAGAATAATGGTAGAACGCTCGAATTCTCTTTGTGACATTTTATCGAACACCTTCAAGGCGTCGATAAAATACTCAATAAAACGACAAATCCGTGGCAATCCAATCGTGGAATAACAAGGAATTAGATATAATATAGCTTAACAATCATCAATCCATCAATATTCTGAGTTAAAACGGATTAAACGGACAAATCGAACAAAATCCCCAAAACTATATTTTAAGAGAACTTGCCTTGATTCGGCCGATCGGAGCAAGTTATGGAAGGATTAATCAATGTTATGAACTTCAAAACTTCATGGATTTAACTCCTAACAACATCCCTCCATGATCATAAAAGCTCCAGCCGCGGAAGAGGAAGAAACGAGTGAGAAAAATGAAGAAAAACCCGACTGCTCTGCCATATTTATAGCCCTGCCGGACACGGCGCAGCAAACGGCCCAGATCAGCGCCGGGTGTCTCGGCCGTGTCTCGGCAGGCTGCTGGTCCTGGCCGACCCGGCGCAAGACACGGCTGGCACAAGGCAAGCTGCTTTCCAGGCCGCTTTGCCTGTGTCCGGCCGGCTAGGACTCGGTCCGACGGTCCGAAAATCCCGAAACTCGACACGAACGTAAACCGAAAGCACGGTTACGAAGTACTCGTAAATAGGAATCCGAACACCGAGAGAACACATGATTCACCACCCGAAGGCTCGAAATTGACAACGGAAAGTAATTACCCCAAACTTTGAGAAATTACGAAAATGGCCCAAACGTCCAAAATCACGATACGTGATCGAATAACCAAACCGAAGTTCACAACACGTCTAACAAAGTTAAACGGACTTACGAGAAACTCAAACAAGAATTTGAACGAGATTCACAAGAATCGGACTCGAGTGCGAAAAGTCGTTAAGAAACACGGAACTCAACAAAACAATACCGAAACGAACTCGGATGACAAAAATGCGTAATTAATCATTCTCGAATGATGAGACGGTCCCAAGCGAGTCGTCGAAACGGACTTCCGCCGAAAAAATAAAATTACCGGAAATCCGAAATTGCGGATATTACATTCTACCCTCCTTAAAAGAAGTTTCGTCCCGAAACTTAAATCAAGTAGGGAGAAGCAATATCCGGCAGGAAAACTCAACGAGATACACAAGAACCGAAAAAAATTCGTGCCCAACGGCGAAACGTTACAAGCAACGCAAGGGAATATACGGCGTAAAAACACGCCCACGACGACTAATGCAACGCCACCGACTATGTTTCAAACAACAACGAGCAATTAACGACGCATCACATACCACATCACATGCACACATTTAATCGAAGAAACGTACGCTACAACAAGTTGCACCCGACTAAAACGGCTATGCGATAGAAACAAATAGAGTATCACGATAAAAATCATTCTGATTCTCATCAATAAGAAAATGTCCGACGTCAAAACACAAACAATTCAAGATAACAGAAAACGAGAATACCGGACATTACATTCTATCCTATTTAAAAGTAAGTTTCGTCCCGAAACTTAAAATAAAACATCATGGTAGAATACAAACAAAACCAAAAAGTCCACGCAACAAATATCAATTTCTACACGAATTACAGCACGAAGTACGATATACAACTACATCACGGGACACCACCAGGCACTCCCCGAGTAGGAACGAAAACCCAATTCCCGAACATCTTGGCAACGGTCTCACAATGCACAGATCGGTGACCCACTTGGCCACACTCGAAACAGTTGACTAACGGTGAACGACAATTCTTCGCAGTACAAGATCAGGCAACAACAGTCAGACAACCCCGTTCGAACAACAACGATCGAACAACAACGATCAAATAACAATGATCGAACAACAATGATCAAATAACAATGATCGAATGACAACAGTCGAACAATGACTCCGAAGTCCCCACTTCAACTCCAGACATTAAAAGAACTGGTAGAAAGTGAAAGATGTTACTTCCAAACAAGGTTCACAAGAATCGAACCGAACTCGGAAAGGTCACGATGACAAACAGGTCGATCTAAAACAAGGTCACAACCTGTTCGAATGATGACAACTGCGACATCAAACAAGTTCAAAAAGTATCGACGAACACGTGCAAGTCGATAGAATTTAGAAGGAGAAACTGCAGAAGTCAATATAGTACGGGTATTACATCCGACCTCTTATAAAAGAAATGTCGTCCCCGCAACTCACAACTACGGAAACAAGGTAACAACACAAAAAGCATCCGACAGGAAAATCTCTCATGGGTCTCTCAGAGTCGATCCTGATATCTGTGCTGAAGCGCGAACTCCGAAAGTCTCGAGCCACCCGCAAATCAATTCGGTGTCCCTCGAAACGCGTCACTGACGAGAAGGACAATTTACACGTGCATGCCCCGACACATCACGGTTGAAATACCTCGGCTCGGCATACCGAAAATACAAATGCTAGATACAATGGGGCATAAAGTCGCAAAATAATATAGCGGAGATGCCAACTCAGCACAACAAAGAATCACGACGGTATCATTCGGCGACCTCAACGGCCCGAACGATAACCAACACCTAATTACAAACATTATGAAACAATCACACATGTACACAAATGTACAAACCCATGCTTCAACAGCTCACACTCGTGCGACAACACGCAAATCACCACGAGACGATAAACAGTAAACACCAGTTCACACCTCTCACAGAGGGCTAGTACAACAAATGCGTGGCAACGCCTCGACGTTCATGCCACCAATTCGATCATACTCGGGAGCAAACATCATAACGACAACGCGAACATCATAAATACATACCCAGCCCTCAAACGGGAATGGATAGGTTTTAAAAACGAAAACCTCCTTTTGAAAATAATTTTGGAAACACCGATTGATCTTGAGTATCACCCTTCAATAAAAATACAATCGTGAAACATCGTTATCGAGACTTTGGAAACTATTTCGCATTCGATAAAAATGAGGACAATTTCTTTTCGTGAAAAACTTTCGAAGTATTCGACCCTGGTCTAAGTAAAAGTGTTTCTAAAACATTGGAAAATATCTCAAAACATTTTGGTCCTCGAGGTAGAAGAATCTTGAAACATATTGTGGCACCTTGGATGTACCATAAGAAAATAATTCATTTTAAAAGGTCGTCTCGAAATTTATTTTCTAAGGTACTCAAAGTTTTCAAAGATAATTCAATGGGCTAGAATGCCCAAAATTTCGTATAATTACACGGAACATTATAGCGCCCGGGTGCCGCTACGAACCCACTGTGCTAAAAACCATTTACAAAACGCCAAAAAGGTCGATGACGGTAATATTTTACAATGTCCGAAGTATTTCAAAACACATTTTTCAAATACCGTCTAATTGTGTTATTTGAAAATACACGGCCCATTTGTCAAAATTTAACAATTTTAAAAAAATCCATATAAACCATGGTTTGACCGCACCACCAAAATATTTTCCAAAAATCGATTTCTACAAAATTCTCAAACTGTAAAGTCCTTCAGGAAACATTCTCAAACTTACCCATAGCGGACAAAAATTACAACATTCCAAAAGAATGAATTTAAAACCATATACTCAAATGGAAACCAGGTCGCCAATTCAATCAAATGCATCTCGTGGTATCAAGTTTAAACACACAAAGAAAATCATTCATCGGAGTTTCTCACAAACTCTACCGCTTTGCACCTATTCGAAACCCATCAAGGTTTAAAACTTTCACAACCTACCACCCCACCCGGTGGTTCAAATATAAAACAATAACGTGCCCAGTTCTATACACATACTATGTGTCACAAGTATTAAACACAACAATATTACACAATATTGTGTAAATAAAATTATGCACCGCAATTAACTCACTAAGATAAAATCGAGATACACAGGTATTACGCATAAAGGAGGAGACTTACATCCACAGGTCGCACGGAGGTGACGGTCGCCCACGATACTAATCTCGTCCGACAACATATCCGACACGTTGTGACTACGCACAACTCAACTTGTCACCTGACGACTCGAACGACAAGACAACACATTACTCGACAAACTACGACTCGACTCGACCCGACAGCCTAGGTTTCCGCAACCTAAGCGCTCCGATACCATAAATGTAACACCCCCAAAACCATATGGGAATATTACACGCCGTAAACCCTTTCCACAAGGATCTACCAGGCTAAACATCCATAAACAACCAAATGCTTGCCCAGCCAGGGTCAAACAATAAAATGATACAGATCGATATGGTCACTTACACGTGAATACACAGACCGATGAGGTCACACAACCCAATCAATAAAACTGACTTAAATAACATTACCCACACAGGGGTCGAAATACAATACAGTGGAAGACTGAAATCAACTCTGACAACACAACAAAAATCAAAACAACTCTCGACTCATTATTAGCATCGCAGCTCGTCATCCTCTGGTGCCAATCCTGTGACTGCTCCCCTGAATCTGCATGTACCTGAACGCAAAACAGACATCCACCCCCCGATTACTCGGGGGTTAGTAAAACTCCACTGTTTTACTAGTGCAAGTATCAAATCATATGAAATGTAACAAGCAAATAATAATCGTGAATCCAATATAATAATCAAGTATCAAAATATTCCCGGGAGGTTTTCACAAGGGAAGATAAGCTATGAAGCATTCGAAAATAAGATTATCATCTCGGGAATTTTTTTTTAGATTTTCAAAACCTTTAAGACCTCAAGTCCTGATTCACAAAACCTTTCGAAAAACTTTAGGGCCTTAACCCGATTCTCGTTTCAAAGCACACTAGATAATATATCATTATGAGTCCGAGACCCATATTTAAAATGTTACCCAAATAATCACTGCTGCACGATCATTGTTCGTACACATCATGTACCGAACTCCAGAGGCCTCGACGGACCTTACCCGGACCACACACACTGTTCGTACACATCATGTACCGAACTCCGGAGGCCTCAACGGACCCTACCCGGCCACAAACATCATTCGTACACATCATGTACCGAACTCCAGAGGTCTCGCGACCCTACCGGATCACACACCTTGTTCGTACACATCATGTACCGAACTCCAGAGGCCTCGTCAGACCCTACCTGGATTACACACCTTGTTCGTACACATCATGTACCGAACTCCAGAGGCCTCGTCAGACCCTACCTGGAACACACACACACACATCGACACGACACAACTCATAATCATCAAATATCAAGCCATTCCACATTACATACAACAATGAGCACAATCAATCAATCACATTGATCACCACAAAATCGTACATCCCACGCACATAACACAATCTCAACACTCGCAACAACTATCGTCAATCAACGACACATAACCAGCATAACACACGTTCGGCACACAATACATTGCACAACCGAGTGTACAACCATCCCATATGTACGTCGCAATCCTGCACAAATGGCACAACGCCTAACACGTATACTAATATAATATTATTATCACAAAGCCTTCAAATTACGGAAAACACAACCAACTCAAACGGAACATAATTACGAAGGCAAGCAAAATCATCATACATATCATACGTAATTACTAGTCGCAAGATACAAGTCGTATAATAAGATGCTTGCCTTAATAACCGCTACCAAACGCTCCGAAGAACACGGTTCGACCGGGAAGCTCGGACCCCGAAGAAGACAACGAATGGAAGGGTTCCGACTCGAGTTCTTCACAAGAATTCGACCCTAACAACATATAATCAATAAATCATCGATCATACGAGGAAGAATAATGGTAGAACGCTCGAATTCTCTTTGTGACATTTTATCGAACACCTTCAAGGCATCGATAAAATACTCAATAAAACGACAAATCCGTGGCAATCCAACCGTGGAATAACAAGGAATTAGATATAATATAGCTTAACAATCATAAATCCATCAATATTCTGAGTTAAAACGGATTAAACGGACAAATCGAACAAAATCCCCAAAACTATATTTTAAGAAAACTTGCCTTGATTCGATCGATCGGAGCAAGTTATGGAAGGATTAATCGATGTTATGAACTTCAAAACTTCATGGATTGAACCCCTAACAACATCCCTCCATGATCATAAAATCTCCAGCCGCGGAAGAGGAAGAAACGAGTGAGAAAAATGAAGAAAAACCCGACTGCTCTGCCATATTTATAGCCCTGCCGGACACGGCGCAGCAAACGGCCCAGATCAGCGCCGGGTTCTCGGCCGTGTCTCGGCAGGCTGCTGGTCCTGGCCGACCCGGCGCAAGACACGGCGCTGGGCAGTGCCGTTTTGCACAGGCCCGGCCAGCCAGGACTCGGTCGTTCCGACGGTCCGAAAAATCCCGAAACTCAGACCTGAACGTAAACCGAAAGCACGGTTACGAAGTACTCGTAAATACGAATCCGAAAACTGAGAGAACACATGATTCCGACCACCCGAAGGCTCGAAATTCGACAACGGAAAGTAATTACCCCAAACTTTGGGAAATTACGAAAATGGCCCAAAACGTCCGAAAATCACGATACGTGATCGAATAACCAAACCGAAGTTCACAACACGTCTAACAAAGTTAAACGGACTTACGGGAAACTCGAAACAGTAATTTAGAACGAGATTCACAAGAATCGAACTCGAGTGCGGAAAAGTCGTTAAGAAACACGGAACTCAACAAAACAATACCGAAACGAACTCGGATGACAAAAAATGCAGAATTAATCATTCTCAGAATGATGAGAAGGTCCCAAGCGAGTCGTCGAAACGGACTTCCGCCGAAAAAATAAAATTACCGGAAATCCGAAATGGCGGATATTAGAGGAGGCCCCGCTGACCTGTGACCTCTGCTAAGAGAGGGCCGACCTCGAAGGCCTCGCCGACCTACGGATTTGGATAAGAGTGTCCCGACCTAAGTGATTCTTTATAATATGAGCCGACCTACTAAGTCATAACCGGGGTCAGGAATCGCCGGGCTCATGAAGGTTGAACTCTCGGGAAAGGAGATCTCGACTCACCTGAGAGAATCCCAGAGATTCGGGGACTGGAAGCCCATACTCCTCAATCCCGGATATCCAGGGATGGGAAATCGCAGCCTGAATCCCCGGATATCCGGGATCTTCCCTAAAAATCAGAGAAGATCTTAAAGGATAGGCGGCTCTCCCTTCTATAAAAGGAGGAGGGGGGCTTTCCTTCAAAGGCTAAGCATAATTATGAGATTACAGTATATTTTAGAGAGAGAAAAGGCAATACTTCATACATTCGGGTTTTCTTAGATAAACTTCTGAGATTAACGTGGTTCTTGGTGGCCGATCAGCTCGGTTACATCACCAGTGGTCCCATTCGAGGCCTCTATGGACCCTCCCGGACTGGCTATAGTTAAAAATCACGCACATGACTCGCTTAGGACCGGGGCTAAACCACTGGTTCCATCCGAGGCCTCTATGGACCCTCCCGGACTGGCTATCCAAACAAGCTCGTGAATCAGGAGTGAAATCACAAATTCCTCTAAGGCCCCGTCGGACCCTCCCAGAGTGAGCAAATCACACACATATACATTACCATTCCATGTTAATAATACCCCCGAGATATTACAGTGCCGTGGACCCCTACATGGGACCCACCAGGCTAGACACGAATTACCACAGTAAAAACACACATCATCCGGATGAAAATCAAATAACATGCCCGGTCCAACCGGTGGAATAATCAACACCGACAACCATAAATAACTTCAACGAATATAAATCATAATCCGAAGGGAAAAGCCTAAGTACTCGCGAGTACAATCTATAAGTTTATAAAGTAGACAACAACCATATCGAAAAGAACAACGTAAATAAAAAAAGACTCAAAAATTATCGAGATAGATCATTCTCAATGCCTTGAAAATGAAAATATTTTAAAGAATGATCTTTTGAAAGTTCAAGACTAACTTAAAGGTTTAACAAAGAAATTTTCGTGTGGAAACGAAAAATTTGAACAAATGTTATCGGTTCAAAAATTTACCTTAAACAAAGAGGGGTTAGGATTCAAACCAAATTTTAAAATCGAGTCCTTAAATTTAAAAATACCCCATTGTGAAAAATGTTTAAAAATTAGGCACCATATTTTGAATTGTAATAGCCCACGTCGGACGATTAAAATTAAAAAAGTTTGAATTCCTAAAGGAACCACTATTCCGAACATCGTCTACATAAATGAAAAACGACCGCTTTTGGTTGGATCCCCAAAAATTAATTTTCATCAATTAGTATTTTACTCAGGGGGTATTATTTTTAACGGGAGATTATAGTCAGGGGGAGTTTACCCCTTTATGCATTTATCATATTATTGATGGTATTATCGATTTTATTATCGTTATTTACACTTTTTGCTGATAACAAAAAAGGGGAGAAAATAGTTGAATGAGAAAAATGAATCGAAGAAAAGAAAATCGACATAAAAATATATTTGCACGAATCATGAAAGGATAATAAGAAAGTCGAAAAGGTGAAATACCGAAAAAAGGGATGAGAAGAAGTTGAAAAATGAAAATGAAAAAAAGAAGTCGAAAAGGAGAAAAAGAAAAGATGGGAGAACTAACGAAACGATCAAAGCCGAAAACTTTGATTCGCACACACACACACACACATACATATATATATATATATATATATATATATATATATATATATTATTTTGCAGGATTATCTCATTCAAGGTGTTGTTTTGTAATCATCAAAAAGGGGGAGATTGTTGGAATATTTTATTCCAAATATTCATTAATCGAGTTTTGATTATTAGTTGTTGAACAAAGGAAAACAACAAGGAAGCTAAATAAAACAACGAAGAAGTCGAAGACGCAAAAATCTGAAAATAAATATGCATAACATACGCAATACAAGAAGATTAACGTACGTAATGGAAGGAACTTAACGTACGTAACACATGGTGCTTAACTTACGTAATGAAATGTTTCTGAATTCAAACAACGAGCCATTGAAGATGACGTCATGGCATAGGTCAGCATGCAACGGATACGAAGATTGTAGTTAACGTACGCTACGAAGACAGAATAACGTACGCTACTGTATGAACTTAACGTACATAAATGTGAAGAGTTAACGTACGTAAAAGAAGAAATGAAGGCTACTGGACTAATCTGCATTGAGCATAACATACGTAACATGTTGATGTTAACGTACGTAATGAAGCTAATGTACGTAAAGTTTGGATGCTAACGTATGTAACAGAGTCAAAAGTGGCTAGCGACTAGTTGAGGCTTTGAGCCTATAAATACCACTTCCTATGGTATTGATCATACAACAACTTCAAGCAATCAAGATATTGATCATATTGTTATATATTCTATCTGTAATACCCCAATACTTATTTAAATGCTATTTATTTTGCTAACGATCATGGATTTTAATTTTTTAATATTTACAGGTTGTCCGATACTTGGACCGATACGTTTCTAGCATAAAATGAAAGATTTAAAAAGAAAAGATTTCAAAATAAGTTATAAGGATCATTTTTAGAATTTATGAAAGTGATTTCGAAAAGTTCCGACGATTTTGATACGATAAAATTTCATTACAGAACACTTATACTGCAAAAATAATATTAAATTATTATTTTAATATTATCGAAAATCCGTTCCGAGCATATCGAAGATTTAACTCCAACGAGTCCTAATGTCGGAAAATCGAATTTGGACATCGGAAAGGGTCGAACCGGTGAGCCAATTTGATCGACATTTGCGGCCACCACGGACACGCGGATCGACAATCACGGCCACGGCCGATAAGCTTCGAGGCCACTATCCGGATAAGGTCATCCCACTGTTCCGGATAAGGTTTGGCCACGACCGGCGAAGCTTCGCCACCGTCCGGATAAGGCTGTCCAGCTGTCCGGATAAGGTCGGTCACGACCGATAGAAGCTTCTATGCCAGCTGTCCGGATAAGGCCTCCAGCTGTCCGAGTAAGGTTGATTTTTAACCGACTTTGAGCCCCTATTTATACATGTTACCAGACGTGTTTTTGAACATATAACATATCAATTTGAAGCTATGGACCTCTACTATAAAACGCCCGTAACATATTTCCATTCCAAAAGTTATAAAGGCTTCAAACAGCCCGATAAAACAGGAAGCTCAAGTCTGACAGTTTTTCAAAGGTGTTTGATAAAAGTCCTCAACGAGATTTCAGATTTTACATCAAGAATTTATGACCGGAAATATGAAAAAGTATTTTCAAGTGCTAGGAGAAGCGTATCCGGGATCCAAGAAGGACAACCGACCCAAATTCAAAGGAAGATATTTCAAGATTTCAGCAAACTAGGTGAGGTTATACTGTTTTAATATGTTACGGTCATTGTTGTGTCGTGTAACATGACGACCCGAGAGGGATCGAAAGAATGAAAGAAAGCCGAGATGAGTCTCACACAAATAAGAATGTTTTATGTGCATTACACAACATGATTTTGACGATTTATAAGGGTTTAATCTCACTGAGTATACTCGCGTACTCACACCTCGTCATTTATGTTTTTCAGGCTAAGGAATCGACGAACGGGATGAGCAGAAGATGAATACATACTCCCAACACGATGAAGTTCTAAATAATAAAAGATGTTGTCGCCGTAATTATTATTATTTTTACGAAATACTTGATGTTCTTCAACGAATGTAATTTCAACGGACTATGTCCGAATATTTGATTTCCCATATTTTTGTAAAACTATACTGATGGTTGAATAAACGAGTTTTATTGAAGATTTATTGACTAAAATGCTTCCGCAAATACTCCGAATTTATATATAAAAAAATGAGCTGTGTAACGTTCTTTTTAATTAAGAAAGACAAGGTGTTACACTATCGTTGTTGTAATTGTGCTTATATTGATAAATTTTTGAGTGTTATACACGAAAACATACACGAGAGGAAAAAGAAATGATAAGATTGAATTCGGTGTTATTAGGATCAAGGATCCGGCATCGTTAGAATCGCAATCTATATCCGAGTGAGGTCTGTTTAGTACCCATAAAAAGATAGATAGGTTGATTCCTTGTCCGATAGAAAAGGAAAACGATTTAACTTGGACCGACAAAAAGACAAGTGATTGTACGGTTTATCTCGGACCGATAGAAGACGAGATTGTAATGGTTATCCCTCGACCGATAGAATATAGGTACAAAGATTGATCATTAGCCTATAAAAAAACATACGAAGAGAGGACATTGGCACGTTTGGCCGAACCTCTATGAATCCTGTGTCGATTTATTTTCTGCACATTTATTCACGTTTCCGCACAATAACGCGTATAAATATTGCTCTAACAAACTTGTGTCCGTTTGGCAAACCAAACAATGTGTGCCAACATAAGGAAGCAACGGAACAATCTCGCAAAACATGAATGACAGATTCAGGTTGAGAGCTGCAAGCACTGCATAAGCTCGACAGCGTGAGTTTCCTGTGAAAACGAAGGAGGTTAGTAGCTAATCGATCTTGAATGCAAAACCGAAGAAAGAATTTGAGTTTATTCGAGATTTTAGATTTCCAGATCCACATCCACCGGGTTGCATTGGTATTGGGGCCGTGCAAAATGTCAGAACGCCAAGAATATGCTGATTTAGCCTCCAACCGTCCCGATGGGTCAAGCTTCCAATGTGGCAAATCAGCAACAGGACGTAAAGTGAGCTCGACGGAGAATATTAGTTCCTGGACATCAGAGGGAAAGACTGTGTGGATAGTAGAGAGATCCCATCCGTCAGAGTTGTTGAAAACATCATAAAATCACAGCTTCTGATCGGACGGATGAATTGGACCCGGTAGCAACTCACATAGAGGTTTATGACCCATCCAATGGTCATACCAAAAGGAGATTGAGGTGCCATTCCCAATCTGCCATTTGATATGTTCCCGAGCTTCCAGCACAAGACGAAAGACAAATTTCCAGATAGATGAGTCAGTGACATTAAGTGAATGCGCTGAGATAGGAGTGGTTTTGAGATATTTGGAAAGAAAAAGTTCCCTCCATATCGTTGGGGCATTGGAGAGGAATTTCCAGCCCACTTTTAACATGAGTGCATCATTAACAGTTTTAGTATCACTGATCCCTAAGCCTCCTTGATGTTTTGGATTTGTAACTTGCTTCCAATTAATAAGATAGAGTTTCCGGGTGTCAGAGTTGTTGGACCATAAAAAGCTACGATTCATCTTATCGAGGTGTTTGTAGATAACCGTGGCAAGAGGTGTGGTATTCATGATGTGGATGGGCATAGCCTCCGTCACAGACTGAATCAGAGTGGCCCGACCCGCGAGAGAACGAAGTTTGCTTTTCCATCCTGAGAACCAATCAGATACCCGATCAATAAGTTGATTAAAATCTGACTTTAGAAGTCTGCCATGGGAGAGATTAACTCCCACATATTTGCCAAGGTTTGGAGTTTGCGCAAATCCAAGAATAGCACAAATCTCTCGCTTAACTAAGTTTCCATCTCTGTGAGAAAAGAACATATTGGATTTAGGTGGGCTGAGTTTCAGGCCGGAGGCCTCATAAAATGAATCAAGCGTCTTATTGATGCAGCTGGCGTTCTTTTTAGTGGCTTTACCCATGAGAATCAGATCGTCAGCGAAGAAAATGTGGGATAGAGTAGGACCGCCCCTACAAACCTGAATGGACAACCATTTCTTGTCAGACACCTGTTCATTAATAAAATAAGAAAGTCATTCAATGCAAAGTACAAAAAGGTAGGGAGATAAAGGACATCCCTGCCGGAGGCCGCGAGAGTGGCTAATAGCTTCCAGTTAGGGGTGTATTTCGAACTGAACGTTCGTGAAAATTTCACGAAAATGTTCGGTCAATGTTCAGTTCGTGTTCGGTTCGGTCAAATTCGAACAGTTCGCGAACATGTTCGTTACATACACGAATCGAACACGAACAAAATAATATATGTTCGTTAGTTCACGAACAGTTCGCGAACAAATATTTTTTTATATATTTATTAATAATTTTACAATAATTAATAAATATAATTAATAATTTTTATAATAATTAATAAATATATATATACAAAATAAAACCTACCATTCCAAAATCCTTAATTTCTAAATCTATCTTCTCTTTTTATTTTATTAATTATTATTGCTTTTACTTTAGTTTTTTTTTCTTTTTTTAGAACACAAACGAACAAACGAACGATCAAAACGAACGAACAATCGAACGCTAACGAACGAACACGAAATATGTGAAATTTTAACGAACCGAACACGAACAAGTGGTTTGCAATTTTACCGAACACGAACACGAACCGAACGAACCGAATCCTTAACGAACGAACGTTCGTTAAAGTCACCGTTCGGTTCGTTCGGTTCGAAATACACCCCTACTTCCAGTGGTGTTCCATTCCTAAGTATGCGAGTTGAGGCCTGCGTGACACAAGAAAGAATCAGATTAATAAGAGTCACCGGGATATTGAAGAAACGTAAGGTTTCTTCTAAAAAACACCAGCTGATACAGTCATAAGCCTTCTCCAGATCAAGCTTGAGGATCATGCAACCAGTTTTGTTCTTCCTGCGTTTCCTCAATTTATGAAGCAGTTCTTGGACGAGAATGATGTTGTCGTGAGAACCTCTGCCCGGTATAAAGTTGGATTGTGTAGGGCCGATGAGGTCATTCATCAGAGGCTTAAGTCTCATGTTTATGCATTTAGTAATGAACTTATACAGGACGCTACATAGTGCAATTGGTCGGAACTGAGACATACTTTCCGGGGTATTGACTTTGGGAATAAGACAGAGAAAGGCCTCACAAATACCCGGAGCAACTTTTCCAGTATTAAAAGCCTCAGAGAGGAACGAAGTGATGGAGCTACCAACGATGCCCCAACTTTTATGGAAGAAACCTTCTCGTAGTCCGTCAGGTCCTGGAGCTTTACTCGGGTGGCAGGCCCAAACGACACGTTTAACTTCAGTCGCGTCTATGGGTGAAGCTAGGATCTCCATGACCTGGATGGAAAAATGTCTTTAGAAGCGGCTGAGGTTTAGGCTGGTTTGAGAGGTGTCTCTAGTGGTGCTGATGTAATATCCGTAATTTTTCCATTATTAGCAGTTTCCATTTTTGGTGTATGTCTATTTTTATCGACTCGCTTGTAACCGTTTCGACATTTTGAATCTATTTTGTTCTTGGAGTTTTTCCATTTGGACGAGTTTTGATGATGTTTTCACGTAATTTCATTTTATGACATGTTTTGCCGTATGAACGTTCGATTCTCGTAAAACTCGTTCGTTTTCATTGTTTCTTGGGTTGTACAAGTCCGTATGGTTGAGTTGGTCATGTTGAGACTTCTGGTTTACAAATCCGACGTTGTATCGTGATTTTCGGACGCTTGGGTCATTTTCGTAATTTCCTATAAATTTGGGGAAATTCATTTTCTTGTCGTATTTTGGAGTCCTCGGTAGTTGGTAGTGCACTTACTTTCGAGCACTCAGCTTCTTTGCTATGTATACCTCGTATTTACACTTGTGATTCTATCCTCGTGTTGTAGTTCGTCGTCGAATCGACCGTGTAGAATTGGTGTTCGAATGGGATTTACGTGCATAACGTACGTTATGCATGACTCATAACGACGTTATGACCCTTCACTTTCAAGATGCACATTTGGTTACGACGTTAACCAAAGATTGGGTTACGTGACGTAACCATCATAACGCACGTTAATGACTGTGTTAACGCACGTAACGCTACCGTCGGCGCTTTTAAACCCGACTTAACCTCGCCGCTTTCTTTTCGCTTTTCTTCAACCCTTCTCGCGACGTGAGTGTTCTTGAGTGCCTTTGGAGCGATTTGTCCGTAACAACCCGGATTTCCTTTAGAGATTGATTATCGTGCACCAAGGGAGATTAATCTACAACATTCACATCTTCCATCGATCGAATCCAAGGTATTTCCTCAGAACCCTAACTTTAGCGAATTTGGGGGTTTTTCGGGATTCTAGGGTTTAGTTCCGAATTGTTCATCTATATATCGATATTCTTTATCGATTGTGAGTATTGAGTGATTCTAAATCCAACTTCCTTGACTTTAATCCGTGAATTATCAATACGGGGAGATTTTACGTGAACCCTCGCCCGTATCGATTGAACGTCTATTATCGCGATTTGTAATCGGGGTTTTGGGAGTATACCTTTCGATTATTGATGTCCGTTGGGACTGAGTTATGTTAATTCTTCGTTTAGGAACCGTTGTTTTCCAGTCGGATCATCCGCAGTCACTTTTCACTTCCGATTCTTCGAAGATGTCACAAAGGCAAGTACTTTACATTTGTTTACATGTTCTAGTATTTGAATTATGGCTGTATTGCGGTTGTTGTGGATGGAGATGTGTATGTTCACCTAGGGACGGTCCGACGGGGCCTCTAGGGATACGTTGCCGTGAGTTTCGTATCGCGAATCGTGGTTAACCACCTGGGGATGTCCGACGGGCTCATGGGTACGGTGGCCGTGAGTCACGTACCAAGGTTAACTTTGAATTGTTTTGGTTGGAGAAAATGTGTTTTGTGCTTGTGCATCGTAAATATTCGGAATATAAAATGTTTTCTAAAATTATTTTGGCGCATATATTCATCCGATTAGAATGTAGTTCAAATGGATTGTACTTGCACTAGCGATTGTCGCTAACCCCTTAAATGGGGAAATACTTTTTGTATTTCGTATTGATCGTGGGGACAAGCGAGCACCAGAGCCGTATGAGGATGATGGGCGAGCATGATAATCGTCCAAAGTTGATTATTGGTGTTCTATCTGTCGAATATTTTGATATCTTGTTTTGGGGATTTTGGTTTTGTAAAACTGGTTTAAGTACTCGAGTACTTCTTTTCCAAAAATTGTTAACGTTGTGTTCCCGTTTTGGGAAATGGATTGATGTTGGATTCTATTGGTCGGGTTGTAGTCTTTTATTTCGAATTGTCCTTTTATTGATGATTGTTTGTCGTTGGCAAAGGTCTCGTTGGTATATTAGCCTGGTGGATTTCACTGTGTGGGGTCCACGGCGCTGTAATATGCCCTGAACGTCTTGGGGGTGTTACAGAATATGGTATCAGAGCCAGGTTTATGGATACCTAGCCGGTTGCTATTCGGGTCTAGTTAAGTGTTGTTTTTGGGACAGTATCATTGCTATGCCATCATCTCAGTACGCCGGTGCTCGTAAGTTTTCCTAACTTGACTCATTTCACCGTTCTGTTCTATTCTTGTCTTAATATCTTGTTGCGTTTTGCGTTTGAATTGTACTTACCCGTTGCTTCTTCAGAATTCCTGCTGGTAGAGGACGCGGACGCGGTAGGGGACGTGGCGCAGCCGGTGGGGCGGCCATGTCCGATCACTCGGGAACCGATTCGGCGATGCCTTCCTTGTCGAACAGTTGTTCCCCTAGTTCCGAGGTCACAGGACTACCGCTAGCTCCGTAATGCACATGAGAATGTTGGAGTGGCCGACATTTTGCGAGGTAGCGAACCGATGACGCCATCGACTCAGCCGTTCTAGTCGGCCAAGCTAATGCCAACCTGGGCTCCGCCACCGGATCCGGCAGTGATAAGTTACTTCAGACGTGATTCGTATGCGTCCCCGCAGCTTGATGGTGCTTCCGACCCTCCGGTTGGGAGGATTGGCTATTCGAGATGGAGAAAGTATTCGAGGCTAATTGTTCGAGGAGAGGAAAGTACCCATTGCTCAAGACTTCCTCGCCAAGGAGGCAGCTGACGTGGTGGCAAGCGGTGAAACTGCGTGACCGGGCAGCCACGTGGGCGAGTTTCGGGATTTGATGGAAGACGAATTTTGTCCTTGGCCGGTGAAAGAGGGGAGGATCCGAGCCTTCTTTGAGGCTAAGCCCCAAGATGTACCTATATCTCAAGCCATCAAAGACTACAATCATGCTTACATTATGTGAGGAACCAAGTCCGAGATGAGCTTGATAAGATCCGCCACTTTGATATGCGGATGAAACCGAGGTGCGCCACTACATGTCCGGGTCAGGGTGCATGACTTTGAAGGAATATCGAATAAAGCGATGGCTTACGAGATGTCGTTTACCGCGAAAGAGACGGCATTGAAGGAAAGAAACAGAAAACCGCGGTCCGGGAGGCAAGTCCGGAGGGTATCCGAAGACTCAGTCTGGTTCGCGAGTCTTCGGAAGTCAGTTACCATCAGTTGGGCGAGGAACCGGTTCTAGGTCTGCTCCTGCTGGTTCCGTTCGTGGTCCTACGTGCTTCAACTGCAGTCGTCCGGGCCACATAATGAGTGAGTGTGATAGGCCTCCGATTCAGTGTCTTGCTTGTGGTCGGATGGGTCATCGTGCTAAGTTTTGTACGGATGCAGCTCGAACTCCAGTTACTCAGATATCAGTCCCAGCTGCGGGAGAGCCGAGTGTGAATCAGGCACAGCTTCCTCACCAGCAGAGTTTTGGTAGAGGTCGAGGTCGTGGTCACCTTCTAGAGGGGAGCTTCTAGTGCGGGTCTCATTCCGCCCCGTGTGTACGAGATGAGACGAACAGAGATCCCGACGCGACGGTGGCCACAGTACCGTCCCACATCCTTGATCATCCTGTTTCCGTATTGTTCGATTCCGTGCTACGCATTCTTTTATATCTATGGATTGTGTGCGTCGCCCGCATGTTGATTGCCTTGTTGCTTGTGAGCCTTTTGTTGTTAAACTTCCTAGTGGGGATAGCATCGTGGGGATCGTGAGGTTAGAGATTTTCCGGTGAGTATCGCGGGGAGGGTTTGGCCTTCTAATCGATCATGGTAGATATTAGAGATGAGGATTTGATTCTGGTGAGGATTGGGCCGGACCGTCATGGGGCGATCATGAATTATAGAACGAGAACCGCTTTCGATGTTAGCCTCTGATGCAGAGCATTCTTTTGTGGGGCATAGGCGAGTAGCCAGAGGTTACCGATCGCGCCTTGAGGGCCGTAAGACTGCCGAGGAGGTTGCACGGGCTATTGGTGTTATGCTTTGAGATCGGAAGAAGGGGAGTTGAGCTCTCGTCTATTCCAGTAGTGTGTGAGTATCCCGATGTTTTTCCGGATGAGTTGCCGGTTTGCCGCTGACCGAGAGGTTGAATTTACTGTCGATTTAGAGCCGGTGCAAAGACTAACTCTAAGACGCCATACCGGATGGCGCCCGCGAGATGCTTGAGTTGAAGAAACAGCTAGGAGAGTTGCCGGACATGGGATATATTCGACCGAGCTTCGCCTGGGGCGCACCGTCCTATTCGTAAAGAAGAAGGATGGGTCACTTCGTTTGTGTATCGACTATCGAGAGTTGAACAAAGTGACCATCAAAAACAAATATCCGCTCCCGAGGATTGATGACTTGTTTGATCACTGCAAGGGGCAACCGTGTTTTCAAGATTGATTTGAGATCGGGTATTATCACCCGAGTGAAGGATACCGACATTAGAAGAAGGCCTTTCTGAAGAGATACTGTCAATACGAGTTTGTGTTAATGACTTTTGGGCTAAACAACGCTCAATCCGTGTTCATGAAGCTTATTAACAAAGTATTTATCTATTACCTCGTTAAGTGTGTATTCGTTTTTATCGACGACATCCCGATTTACTCGAGGAGCGAGGAGGAGCACGCCCGTCATTTGCATATTGTGTTAGATATTTTGAGAACTCGGCATCTTTTGCGAAGTTCTCAAAGTGCGAGTTTTGGTTACGGGAGGTTATGTTTCTGGCCATGTGATCTCGGCCGAGGGTGTTCGTGTAGACCCACATAAGGTAGAGGCGGTGTTGGATTGGGCGCCGCCAAGAACGTGAAGGAGGTCCGCAGCTTTTCGGGATTAGCCGGTATTACCGTAGATTCGTCGAGGGTTCTCTAAACTCGCTCGACCGACTCACTTGCTGGTAAGTCTGAGAAGTTTGTGTGGACCGACGAGAGGCGTAATAGTTTTGAGGAGTTGAAGAAGCGGTGACGACCGCTCCTGCTTTGGCTTTACCGAGTGGTAATGATGGTTTCTCGGTTATAGCGATGCTTCGGCCAAGGGCTCGGATGCGTACTTATGCGGCATGGGAGGACGATTGCCTATGCTTCCGTCGCTTTAAACCATATGAATTGAATTACCCTACGCACGATCTTGAGTTGGCCGCAGATTGTGTTTGCGTTGAAAATCAAGGCGTCATTACTTGTATGGCTCGTGTCGATTTTCACCGATCACAAGAGCCTCAAGTACATCTTCACGCAGACTAGCTTAATATGAGACAGAGGAGATGGTTGGAATTGATTAAGGATTACGATCTTGAGATCTCTATCATCCGGCAAGGCTAATGTGGTAGCAGATGCCTTGAGCCGAAATCGGTATCGCTCGAGCGCTTGAGTTGCTTACGGCCCGACGGACTTCAGCGAGAGTTTATGAGGTTGAGCATTGAGGTTGTACCGCCAGAGAGTTCCGGCGATTACGTACTCTTGAGATTTCTTCATCTCTCGGTCGAGGACATTAAGTCGGGATGCTTAGAGGACCCGATGTTTATTCACTTCGAGAGAGTGTAGGAAAAGGGAAAGCCCCGGATTCGTTATTTATGAGGACGGTGTGTTGAGATTCCTAGGTCGGTTGTGTGTTCAACGACTTAATTGAGACAGAGCATTATGCGAGAGGCTCATGCGTCACCATACTCACCATCCGGCTCGAGTAAGATGTATAAAGATCTGAGGAAGAATTTTTGGTGGAACGATATGAAGAAGGAGGTAGTTCAGTTTGTAGCTAATTGTTTGACTTGTCAGCAAGTCAAGATTGAGCATCAGCTGCCAGCCGGATTATTGAAACCACTTCGCCCGGAATGGAAGTGGGACGACATATCTAAGGATTTTGTCACGAGTTTACCGAGGACGAAGACTGGTATGAATATGGTATGGGTGATTGTAGACCGACTGACTAAGTCGGCACATTTTCTGGGCATCAAGGATACTTGGGGTCCAGAAAAGTTGGCTCGTATTTTTATCACTCAGATAGTGAGGCTTCATGGTACGCCGAGACCATTATTTCGTGACAGAGATGGCCGATTTGTATCGCATTTTTGGCAGCGTGCATAAGGCATTGGGGACTCGGCTACGTTTGAGCACTTCGTTCCATCCCTGCATCGATAAGGGCCCGAACGTACCATTCGGGACGCTCGAGGATGCATGCGCGTGTGCGTTAGACTGGAGTAGTAACTTGGAGGATCATTTGGCCTTGATTGAGTTTACTTATAATAATAGCTGGCACGCGTCGATTAAGATGGCACCGTATGAGGCACTTTATGGCCGACGTTGCCGATCACCGATATGTTGGGATGAACCGTCCGATTTGGTTGGCACCGAGCCGGACCTTGTGTTGAGACGAGGGAGAAAGTCGAATTGATTAGAAAGAGGATGTTGGTCGCCAGAGTCGACAAAAGTCTTACGCGGATGTTAGGCGTAGACCTTTGGAGTTTGAGGTGGGAGATCATGTTCGTTGAGAGTGTCTCCGACGAAGGGAGTTTTCCGTTTTGGGAAGAAGGGGAAACTCGGCCGAGATATATTGGACCTTTCGAGGTATCGAGAGAGTCGGTGAGTTAGCGTACCGTTTGGCTTTACCTCCGTCGCCGAGTCATGTACATAGCGTATTTCATGTTTCCTACTTGAGGAAGTGCGTTAGGACCCGTCCCACATTATTGACTTTGGGGACGTGGAGATCGAGAAGGATGTTACGTTTGAAGAGAGGCCCGCTGAATTTTGGAACGTCGTGACAAATAGCTTAAGGCACAAACCATTCCTTTGGTTAAGGTGCAATGGTCGAGGCACGGAGTAGAAGAAGCGACGGGAGCTAGAGGAGGATATGCGTCGAGTTACCCCGAGCTTTTTGATTCTTAAGTTTCGGACGAAACTTTATTTTAGAGGGGAGAATGTAATATCCGTAATTTTTCCATTATTAGCGCTTTCCATTTTTGGTGTATGTCTATTTTTATCGACTCGCTTGTAACCGCTTTCGACATTTTGAATCTATTTTGTTCTTGGAGTTTTTCCATTCGACGAGTTTTGATGATGTTTTCACGTAATTTCATTTTATGACATGTTTTGCCGTATGAACGCTCGATTCTCGTAAACTCGCTCGCTTTCATTGTTTCTTGGGTTGTACAAGTCCGTATGGTTGAGTTGGTCATGTTGAGACTTCTGGTTTACAAATCCGACGTTGTATCGTGATTTTCGGACGCTTGGGTCATTTTCGTAATTTCCTATAAATTTGGAGAAATTCATTTTCTTGTCGTATTTTGGAGTCCTCGGTAGTTGGTAGTGCACTTACTTTCGAGCACTCAGCTTCGTTGCTATGTATACCTCGTATTTACACTTGTGATTCTATCCTCGTGTTGTAGTTCGTCGTCGAATCGACCGTGTAGAATTGGTGTTCGGAATCGGGATGCATTACGTGCATAACGACGTTATGCATGACTCATAACGACGTTATGACCCTTCACTTTCAAGATGCATACACTTGGTTACGACGCACCAAAGATTGGGTTACGACGAACCATCATAACGCACGCAATGTACGCGTTAACGCACGTAACGCTACCGGCGCTTTTAAACCCGACTTAACCTCGCCGATTTCTTTTCGTTTTTCTTCAACCCTTCTCGCGACGTGAGTGTTCTTGAGTGCCTTTGGAGCGATTTGTCCAGAACAACCCGTGGATTTCCTTTAGAGATTGATTATCGTGCACCAAGGGAGATTAATCTACAACATTCACATCTTCCATCAGTCGAATCCAAGGTATTTCCTCAGGATCCTAACTTTAGCGAATTTGGGGGTTTTTCGGGATTCTAGGGTTTAGTTCCGAATTGTTCATCTATATATCGATATTCTTTATCAATTGTGAGTATTGAGTGATTCTAAATCCAACTTCCTTGACTTTAATCCGTGAATTATCAATACGGGGAGATTTTACGTGAACCCTCGCCCGTATCGATTGAACGTCTATTATCGCGATTTGTAATCGGGGTTTTGGGAGTATACCTTTCGATTATTGATGTCCGTTGGGACTGAGTTATGTTAATTCTTCGTTTAGGAACCGTTGTTTTCCAAATGGATCATCCGTAGTCACTTTTCACTTCCGATTCTTGAAGATGTCACAAAGGCAAGTACTTTACATTTGTTTACATGTTCTAAAGATTTGAATTATGGCAGTATTGCGGTTGTTGTGGATGGAGATGTGTATGTTCACCTAGGGACGGTCCGACGGGCCTCTAGGATACGTTGCCGTGAGTTTCAGATCGCGAATCGTGGTTAACCACCTGTGGATGTCCGACGGGCTCATGGGGTACGGTGCCGTGAGTCACGTATCAAGGTTAACTTTGAATTGTTTTGGTTGAGAAAATGTGTTTTGTGCTTGTGCATCGTAAATATTCCTAATATAAAATGTTTTCTAAAATGATTTTGGCGCATATATTCATCCGATTAGAATGTAGTTCAAATGGATTGTACTTGCACTAGCAGCTTGTCGCTAACCCCTTAAATGGGGAAATACTTTTGTATTTCGTATTGATCGTGGGGACAAGCGAGCACCAGAGCCGTATGAGGATGATGGGCAGCATGATATCGTCCAAAGTTGATTATTGGTGTTCTATCTGTCGAATATTTTGATATCTTGTTTTGGGGATTTTGGTTTTGTAAAACTGGTTTAAGTACTCGAGTACTTCTTTTCCAAAAATTGTTAACGTTGTGTTCCCGTTTTGGGAAATGGATTGATGTTGGATTCTATTGGTCGGGTTGTAGTCTTTTATTTCGAATTGTCCTTTTATTGATGATTGTTTGTCGTTGGCAAAGGTCTCGTTGGTATATTAGCCTGGTGGATTTCACTGTGTGGGGTCCACGGCGCTGTAATATGCCCTGAACGTCTTGGGGGTGTTACAGCTGAATAGCTTGAAGAAGAACATGACAGCATTCCACTGAAGGATAGGAATATCAGAAGACCAGATGCCATCAATCTTAAGAGCCTCAATCCGATTAACACGCCTCTTGATAATAGTGGACAAATGGAAAAACTTTGTGTTCCTATCACCATCAGAGAGCCATTGTTCCCTTAACTTTTGGAACAAAAGCAACTCCTCCTGCTTGAGTGTCTCAGTATATTCACCAATCAAAATCTTCTCAAGATTTTGAAGATAAGTCGAGTCCCTGTGAGCTAGAAACTTCTGGATGCCTCTGAGAGGGGCAAGGAGTTGGCGTTTCCTACTGAAAATATTGCCAAAAACTTGACGATTCCAAGGTTGGAACACATTGGGGACGTGGGCAATAGCAGAGAGCAGATCATCAGATATGAGATCCAAACAGTCGTTGTGAGAGAACCAAGCAAACTCGAAGCGAAAGGGCCATTCCTTCCCTTGAGAGACATTAAGATAGCAGTTAGTGAGAATGGGGTGATGGTCTCCATGAATCCGAGGAAGATGATGAACAACAGTTTCTGGGAAGAGGAGCCGCCAATCTGGGTTAGCAAGCGCTCTATCAAGCCATTCAATAATTTTACCACCACTCTCACGGCCGTTAGTCCATGTGAATTTAGGACCTGTAAAACCAAGATCTGAAAGACCACAATAACCCAGACAGTTGTTAAAATTCAAACAGCGAGAAAGAGATACAGAGTCACCGCCCTGTTTTTCGTGAGCGAATTGAATCTCATCGAAGTCTCCAGTAATCAGCCAAGGAAAACTGTGCAGGTTGGCAATTTGTTGTAACCTACTAAAAAATTGGACTTTGCAGACAGGGTTAGGTTTAGCATAAATACTAGACAGAAGCCAACAATCCGGTTTATGAGGATTGATAAGAACATGTATACCTTATTCATCCATATCCATAAGTTCAATGTTAACAGAGCGACTATTCCATAATAACCAGATACCACCACTCATACCAGTAGTAGTAGCAATAAGAAAATCAGAAAAAGAAAGAGAAGAAGCAATCCTACTCGCATTAGAGGGACTAGGAGTGGCTCATGAACCGAACGTTCGCGAACTGTTCATGAAAAAGCTCGGTCAACGGTCAGTTCGAGTTCGGTTTGACCGAACCGAACATATTCGCGAACATGTTCGAGTATTTACGAACCGAACATCGAACATTTTATATTTTGATCGGGTGTTCGCGAACTGTTCGCGAACATTAATATATATATATATTATATATTATATATTATATATATATAATATGGGTGTGATAAGTAATAACTATTAATTAAACCTTAAACCTAACCTAACCTTCAACCATAAAAATTTGTGATACAAGATTTTATTTTATTTTTAAAAAATTTGTAATTTACATATTTTTTCCGAACACAAACGAACAAAGCGTACGAACACAAACAATAAAAAATATGTCGAACCGAACTCGAACACTGATTTGTAATGTTCGTCGAACACGAACACGAACCGAACGAACGATTAATAACACCAAAAGCTCGGTTCGTTCGGTTCATGTCCACCCCTAAGAGGGACCGACTCTAGTTTCTAGCAGAAAAAATATGTCAGGCGTATTCAAACGAATTAAATCACTAAATGCAGTACGAAAACGGGAATTACTAGCACCAAAATAATTCCAGGAAATTATCTTCACAGTAAACAATTTTAGGAGTACCTAGTGGACGAGGGTTAACACTCATCCCTCATGTCCATGTCCATCCCCGGACCCTCGCAGTTCATGGGAGATTGATGTTCCTGGAGCATCGGCTCCTCCAAAGAAGGTGATGTTGACATGTTATCCCTAGCAGTAGGAGCATCCTGACAGTGTAATATCCGAAAAGTGGACTTGCGAGATCTTCTTAAGGAATTGAGCGACAATGGGATCGATCTCTTGTGCGCTGGATTTATCGTAGCTAAACTTCGATGGATGTTTCTTGTTTTTCATCGCTTGGGGAGGCTTCTTGTTGACCAAACTAAACTCTTGTTAGAGTTTAGAGGAGTTGGGTTCCGCAACTGCTTGTCCCATAGAATCCAAAACGGCGAAAGAATTTTTGGAAGGAGTTGTCGCCGTTTGCCCGAAAACGAGTGGAGGTAACGCTGAATCGAAGACGGCCACTGGAGTGCGACCATTGGTACTAGTTTTTCCAAAAGGAAAGATGGGACCATGCTCAGTCCGTACCCGAAGCTGAATTAGTGCTCTTACCATTTACCACTATATTGTGACCACTGTCACTGTTATTTTTGCGATTAACAGTAGAGTTATGCAACTGTATACTCTTGCTATTAGCCTTACCAAGTGAAGGATCTGCCATGCCAGCAGGTTGAGGCCTACCAGTGGAGGTGTGTTTGTCGCCATAATTCCCAGATTTACCCTTGCACTGGACTTGGATCCAATCGCCATATTCTTGCTTCCTAGCTTTATCAACTAACCAACTAAGAGATGTTGGAATTGAATCTGAAGTTTGTGGAGGCTGAGGAACATAATTCTGATGTTCTGAAGCTGGGTCAGAAGAGGTAGACTTCGTCTTGGAATCTTTCGCAATATGTCCTACTTTCCCACATGTAACACAAAGCGATGGTAAATTCTCATAGGTGATTTTGTAGATCTTGTTCTCCAAACTGACACATTGAATAAGACTATCCGACGTCTTAATCTGGATACAGAATCTCGAAATTCATCCCTGTAAAGCCGAGAATGTGTTACTGTCAATCTTGACCAGATCGCCGATGCATGAAGCTACCGATTATATAACTGATTCTCGTAAATATTCAAGGGGAAGGTTTTCAATACGAACCCAGGAAACAACTGTGTCAAGCGGATCCGCATCAGCCCGAAAATTCGGGAACCACTTTTGAGTGGACAGGAATTGACCGGCCAATGCCCAAGGGCCTTCGGTCAGGATCTAATCTCGCTTCGCAATATCGATGCCCCTCAAACAGTAGCAACTGAAACCGAGGTCGATCAATTCAAAGTCACCAAAAAGGCTCCACAGTTGAGCCAATTTATTGAAGAGGAGTGGGTAGTTCCAAGTCATTCCGAGAGTTTTGTCGATGATCGAGTCTTCCCAGTTCGTTTTGATCAAATCCAAAAAATTCGGGGCAAACGAAATCTGTGGAAAAGGCTTTTCAGACGATGCTGGAGTAATAGCAATAAGAGACCTTTCCACCACTGTTCATGTAGGATCCGTTCTCGGATTCGAAGCTTTCGGTTTAACACTTTCTGCATAGGTGTTAGGCTTTACGATGTTGTCTTCGGTCTGCATATTGGTGAAGCAAAATCGGTACTTGCGCCGTTGTACGGAAGCGTAAAAATAAAGTGCGGAAATTAACGCTGTAACACCCCCAGGATATCCGAGGTATATTACAGCGCCGTGAATCCCTATATGGGACCCACCAGGCTGAACAGCATCATACACAACGACTCCCAGAAACGATAAAATAACACCACGGCCTAAAGACGCAAAACAGAACAATCCACCTTGCTCAACCTACAATATAACATCATCATCCAACACAACATAAACACAACAATACAACTGACGAACAAGAACTCTTAAGTACTCGAAAGACATTTATTAGTTCAAAAGCCATAAAAGATGAAAAGACAAAAAGACATTAAGACTTCTCTTATGCACAATCATCACGCATGGCCATCATCCGTATCTTGGTCCAGCCCGCTCGTCCGATGAACCCGACACGAAATTCATAAAACGAATTTCCCCAAAACGGGTCCCCAGAGGGGTTAGCAATTACGCGAGTACAAGTAATCAAGGCAAACCAATCGCTTACACATTTCATAGTACATGCGTCAATATCATTTTCTAAAACCAAAACTAGACATGTCCTTTCCTAAATAAATACCAAACAATTTGCCGTGGGAACAGGCTATACCATTGATCCCGCCTCCGTGATCCCTAAGGACCCTCCCGAGCCGGCCATATTATAAAACAAACCACGCACACGCATCGCCTTGGGAATGTGGCTATACCATTGATCCCGCTCCGTGATCCCTAAGGAGCCTCCCGAGTCAAGCGAAAAACAAGCTCGTGAATCTGTGGCTATACCATCGATTCCTCCGTGATCCCGCGGACCCTCCCGAGGTGAGCAATCACACACAATATACATTACTATTTCACGTTAAGCATAAAGGTTTCCAAAAATACTTGCCTCGATTAAATAGATGATAACGCGAACGGAACGGAAGAGTTGAACACGACCGCAAGGGACCGCTAAATGAACCTAATGATTTGAATAGCACAATCACAACCACTTCTAAACGATTATGGAAATGGAATACTCCCGGAATCCCGCCTACGATTCATGTATATTCGTATACAAACAACAACGAGGGCGGACCACAACCGAACCCTCTCGATTCCGTAAAAATCACGAAATATACCATGAATCCGTAGGGAAACTAAGAATACCAACAAGAATAATCATATTCATCATGAATCCATCAACGAAACGGAAAGAATCGGACAAAACCCCAAAATCCCCAATTATCCAAAAAGGTAGGGTTTCAAGAGATATTACCTTGAGTGATTCAAGTATTACGATCCGTAGAACACGCGTTAGATTGATTATCCGAGCCTCACAACCGAAAAGAAATGATGAAAATCGACCCCCGGATGAAGAACTCTCTCTCCCTCTATGTCTCTCTCTCGCGATGCTGTGTAAAATGGGGAAGGAAAAATGAGCTGCTCGCTCAAGACGACACATTTATAGGGTAACGCAGCAGAACCTATCGGCCGGCCGATCGCCGATAGGCCCAACCGATAGCCATACGGAATGCCGACAGTAGGGTCTATCGGCCCCCTATCGGCCGAAAGGCTACCGGAAGTTCAAGGTGAAGAAATTTACATATCGGCGGCCTATCGGCCGATAGGCCCAACCGATACCCATACTGCAATGCCGGCAGAGAGTCTATCGGCCCCCTATCGGCCGAAAGGCTCCCGGGAGTGCTCGGCCAAAATCAAACGACCATAACTCTCTCGTCCGGACTCGATTGACTCACCGTTTGAACCATTGGAAAGCTAACTCGATGATCTATAATATTGCAAAGATTTATAATTTTGGAGTCACCAAAAATTAATGGTGATCTAACAAAGTCGAATTCATGTGAGGAAAATTGAAACAACGAACAATAACGAGAATACAATACAACAATCGACAGGAGGACACACCGAAAGATACATGAGGGTCACTATGACCGAGAAATATACCAAAAGTGAAATACAAGGGAAAGAAAAATACCGGATATTACATTCTACCCCTCTAAAAATAAGTTTCGTCCGAAACTTAAGAAACAAACAACTCCGGTACCTAGCACGCATGCTATCCTGCTTCCCAAGTTGCCTCCTCGACACCGTGTCTCGACCACTGAACTTTGACCAAAGGGATGGTCTTATGCCTCTGCGTTTCTCACGATGCTCCAAAATCTTCAAAGGACGCTCCTCAAAAGTAATATCTTCGGCAATATCAACCTCGCCATAATCGATGACGTGACTAGGATCCTAACATATTTCCTCAATCGGGAAACATGAAAAATGCTATGAACATGACTCAAGGCTGGAGGTAACGCCAAACGGTACGCTAATTCCCCGACTCGCCGAGAATCTCAAAGGGTCCAATAAATCTCGCTCACCTTTACTTTCTTCCCAAAACGAAAAACTCCCTTCGTCGGCGACACCTTTAGCAAAACGTGGTCTCCCACCTCGAATTCCAAAGGTCGACGACGGACGCCGGCATATGACTTCGCCGACTGGGCGATCAACATCCGTTCTCGAATTAACTCTATCTTCCGCCTCGTCTCTAAAACGACATCCGGCTCGGTCCCGACTAAATCGGACGCCTCATTCCAACAAATCGGCGATCGACATCGCCGCCATAAAGTGCCTCATACGGTGCCATCCGAATTGACGCGTGCCAACTATTGTTGTACGTGAATTCGATCAATGGCAAATGCTCCTCCCAAATACTACTCCAATCGAGGGCACAAGCACGCAACATGTCCTCGAATGTCCGGATAGTGCGTTCACCGCCCATCCGATCGGGATGAAAAGAGGTACTCAAACGCAACCGGTACCTAACGCCTTATGCACCGCCCGCGAAGTGCGATACAAACGGCCGTCACGATCCGAAACAATAGACTTTGAGTACCGTGAAGTCTCACGATCCGCGCAATAAACACACGAGCTAACTTCTCCGGCCCCAAGTGTCCTTGATGCCCGTAAAATGTGCCGACTTGGTCGCGATCAACAATCACCCATACCATATTCATGCCCGACCTCGATCTCGGCAAACTCGTAACGAAATCCATCGATATATCTTCCCATTTCCATTCCTAACGGAAGTGATCGCAATAACTCATTGGTCGATGCTCGATTTTGACTACCGGGCAAGTCAAACATCTCGCCACAACCGTGCGACTTCCTCCTTCATATCATTCCACCGAAGTTCCTCCTCGTGTCCTTGTACATCTTACTCGTATCAGGATGAACGGAATAAGGTGTAGCATGGGCCTCCCGTGAAAATACTGCCTCAACTCGAGTCGTTCGGCACACAAAGCCGACTGAATCTCAAAACGCCATCCTCGTGAATCACAAACCCAGGAGACTTTCCTTTAAGAACGTTCTCTCGGATTTGAGTAATCATCGGATCCTCTAATTGCTTGATTTAATTTCATCGATCAAGGACGACGAAATTTCTAAGGCACAAAGTTGCCCGACAGATCCAGCAACAAAACCTCAACATCTAACCCGATCAAGGCCCGCCGAAGCTCGGACCGAGGCGTAAGGACCTCAAGCGTCGCAACGCAATCGGTTCCGACTCAAGGCGTCGGCCACGACATTCGCCTTACCGGATGATAAAGGATTTCGAGGTCATAATCCTTAATCAACTCTAACCACCTCCTCTGCCTCATATTCAACTCGCCGAGTAAATATGTACTTGAGACTTTTATGATCGGTAAAATCGACATGCAGAGCCGAAAAGGTAGTGACGCCAAATCTTGAGTGCAAAGACAACCGCCGCTAACTCCAAATCGTGAGTAGGTAGTTAAGCTCATACGGCCTCAATCGTCTCGACGCATAGGCAATGGTCTTGCCGTGGCCGCATCAATACGCACCCAAGACCGACCAAGCATCGCTAAAAACGGCGAAACCCTCGTTGCCACATGGCAATGCCAAACCGGGCTGAAGTCAAACGCTTCTTCACTCCTCAAAACTCGATCGCCTCTCATCGGTCCGCATTTAACTTCTCGGATTTCGAGCAATCAGGTAAGTGGTCGAGCTAGTTTTGAGAAACCCTCGACGAACCTACGGTAGTAGCCAGCCAAACCCAAGAAACTACGGACCTCCTTCACATTTGTGGGCGATGCCCAATCCAACACTGCCTCAATTTTCTGCGGATCTACACGAACCCCCTCGGCTGAAATCACGTGACCCAAAAACATCACTTCCTTCATCCAGAACTCACATTTCGAGAACTTCGCATAGAGTTGCTCGGCCCTCAAAATGTCTAACACTATCCGCAAATGATGGGCATGCTCTTCCTCGTTCCTCGAATAAATAAGAATATCGTCAATGAAGACGATTTACACACTTATCCAAATACTCGATAAAGACTTTGTTCATCAATCGCATGAACACCGCCGGCGCGTTAGTTAACCCGAAAGGCATAACTACAAACTCATAATGTCCGTATCTCGTCCGAAAAGCCGCTGCACGCTTGGACTCTCTCACTCGGAGTCGATAGTACCCGATTTTAAATCAATCTTCGAGAATACCGCAGCTCTCGCAATCGGTCGAACAAGTCGTCAATCCTCGGCAAAGGATACTTGTTCTTGATGGTCACCTTGTTCACCACGATAGTCGATACACAAACGTAGTGAACCATCCTTCTTACGCACAAACAAGACCGTGCGCCCCAAGGCGAGGCGCTCGGTCGAACATACCCCGACTCAAGAAGTTCACTCAATCGTTTCTTCAACTCGGCCATCTCTCGAAGGTGCCATGCGATACGGCGCTTCGAAATCTGAGCCGCGCCGGCTCTAACTCTATAGTAAACTCAACCTCACGATCCGGCGGCAATCCCGCAACTCGTCAGAAATACATCGGGAACTCACTAACGATCGGAATCGATGAAAACTCGACTCCACCATTCTCCGCCTTCAAGGCGTAGCACCAATAACCAGACATCCTTTTCGCAGAGTTTCACCGCCTTCAAGGCGTTAATAACAAACTGGGTTTCTCTTTCGCCCGCGAAAGAGTGTTCAAGGCCGTCCTCGGCTAACATGGTAATGATCCTCGTGCGGTAGTTCATGATTGCACCATGCCGCCGAGCCAATCATTCCCGAGAATTAAATCCTCGCCCTCGATACCCACAACAATAAGATTAGAGAGCCAAGCCCTCTCACAAATAATCACAGATCAGTCCGGACTTCTCGATCACCGACAATTCTATCACCGCTAGGAAGTTTAACGATGAAAGGCTCACAAGGTGACAAGCGAGACTCAAACGGCGTACACTCTAGAGAAATGAATGAATGCGTAGCACCGAATCAAAAGCACACCGACAGGATGAGAATGGATATGAACGGCACTGCCGCCACAGAGCCGCCGGATCATCGCCTCTCCTCATCTCATAGATACGTGGCCGAGCAGAGCCGACACCGGAAGCTCCACCCTAGCGGCTGACCCCGACCCTACCTCGGCGGCACTCGGTGGAGGCGGCGAGCAAATGAGCCCCGGTTCACACTCGGCTCCATAGGTGCCGGGTGAGAAGAACGGCACCGCGAAGCCGTCCGAGCCGATCACAAAGAAGCCTTGTGGCCCGACCGACCACAAGTATGACAAGTTAAAGGCGACGAGGGCGCCCGATTCTTATGACCGAAAGGCCGCAGCTTAAAGCATGTAAGCTCACGAGCAGGGGTTCCGGCACTCGAAAGCTCCCAGAGAAACGAGCCGAACCGCCCGTAGAAATATTCGCAGCTCGAGATTTCGCCGCCTCCACTCTTGGGACCAGAAAGTTTCCGACCGACTTCGCTTCTTGCTCTCACGAGCCAAATCACTCGCCACCGACATATCATAAGCAAGGGCTCGACTCGATAATCCTTCAGTAGTACAGACGAGCCTGACATATAGTCCCGAATGGGCGCTTCATCCTCCCGGAAAATGGAAAATTTTGTCGCTCTGCGACAACTGGGTCTTCACATAACCCAACTCTTTGTTGAAATCGGCAATAGCTTGGGATACGGAATATCCCGAGGTTGAGCATCGTAGAAAGCATGCACTCGAGCACGTCCGACCGGCCACGGACAATATTCGGTCTCCATCAACTCTTGAAACTCACCACGAAGCGGCATGGTCCTTGGGCCCAACGGCCTCCCACCGGTCCGTAGCGTCCCAAAGTGAGAAAATATTGAGCAATAGGGACTTTACGGTCCCCTGGGACGATTGGTAGCGGTGAATACTTGATATCTCTTTGATCCACCCTTCCCACCGATCGGGTCCAAGCTCCCAAAATCGGGAGGATGCATCTTGATGACGCCCGAAGCCGATCCGCTCCGCCCGATTAGCATGGGCCTCGGGTTGGGGTTCTGACCACTCGAGCTATAGCCGCCATCCGGTTTACCATTTGCCGACATGGCCGCGATACCAAGATCGGCACGCTCGAGAAGAAGCATGGCTATGACGGCCGCCACGCCGGCCTCGAAGATCGTGACGTGGCCGCCCACCGGCCGCCCACGCCCTGGGCCGGTCCACGACCACGACCGCGACCACGACCTCTTCCAAAGATCCATGCTGGAGTTAAACAAGTAGCAAAAGCCATACGAGGGTAAGTACGAGAGAAGAACAATTACAAGTCGAGAATCAAAGGTACGATACAAGGAAATAATGAACAGAGGAAGGAAAACTTACGGACACTGGTAGTACCGGAATCATGGTAGCGTGACGATGATGTGCAAGACCAAACACCACAAGACCCAATAAACCAACAAGCCTAGGTATCCATAAACCTAGGGCTCTGATACCATTTTCTGTAACACCCCCAGGATATCCGAGGTATATTACAGCGCCGTGAATCCCTATATGGGACCCACCAGCCGAACAAAGATCATACACAACGACTCCTAAACGATAAAATAACACCACGGCCTAAAGACGCAAAATGAACAATCCACCCGGTTCAACCTGGCCAATATAACATCATCATCCAACACAACATAAACACAACAATACAACTGACGAACAAGAACTCTTAAGTACTCGAGTACAACTATTAGTTCAAAAGCCATAAAAGATGAAAAGACAAAAATACATTAAGACTTCTCTTATGCACAATCATCACGCATGGCCATCATCCGTGTAATCGTCCAGCCCGCCGTCCGATGAACCCGACTGAAATTCATAAAACGAATTTCCCAAAACGGGTCCCAGAGGGGTTAGCAATTACGCTAGTACAAGTAATCAAGGCAAACCAATCGCTTACACATTTCATAGTACATGCGTCAATATCATTTTCTAAAACCAAAACTAGACATGTCCTTTCCGAAATAAACACCAAACAATTTGCCGTGGGAATGTGGCTATACCATTGATCCCGCTCCGTGATCCCTAAGGACCCTCCCGAGCTGGCCATATTATAAAACAAACCACGCACACGCATCGCCTTGGGAACAGGCTATACCATTGATCCCGCTCCGTGATCCCTAAGGACCCTCCCGAGGCTAGCGAAACAAGCTCGTGAATCCGTGGCTATACCATCGATTCCCTCCGTGATCCGTCGGACCCTCCCGAGGTGAGCAATCACACACAATATACATTACTATTTCACGTTAAGCATAAAGGTTTCCAAAAATACTTGCCTCGATTAAATAGATGATAACGCGAACAACGGAAGAGTTGAAAACGACAGCAAGGGACCGGCGGAAATGAACCTAATGATTTGAATAAAGACAATCACAACCACTTCTAAACGATTATGGAAATGGAATACTCCTGGAATCCCGCCTACGATTCATGTATATTCGTATACAAACAACAACGAGGGCGACCACAACCGAACCCTCTCGATTCCGTAAAAATCACGAAATATACCATGAATCCGTAGGGAAACTAAGAATACCAACAAGAATAATCATATTCATCATGAATCCATCAACGAAACGGAAAGAATCGGACAAAACCCCAAAATCCCCAATTATCCAAAAAGGTAGGGTTTCAAGAGATATTACCTTGAGTGATTCAAGTATTACGATCCGTAGAACACGCGTTAGATTGATTATCCGAGCCTCACAACCGAAAAGAAATGATGAAAATCGACCCCCGGATGAAGAACTCTCTCTCCCTCTATGTCTCTCTCTCGCGATGCTGTGTAAAATGGGGAAGGAAAAATGAGCTGCTCGCTCAAGACGACACATTTATAGGGTAACGCAGCAGAACCTATCGGCCGGCCTATCGGCCGATAGGCCCAACCGATAGCCATACGGAATGCCGACAGTAGGGTCTATCGGCCCCCCCTATCGGCCGAAAGGCTACTGGAAGTTCGAAGGTGAAGAAATTTACATATCGGCCGGCCTATCGGCCGATAGGCCCAACCGATACCCATACAGAATGCCGGCAGTAGAGTCTATCGGCCCCCCTATCGGCCGAAAGGCTCCTGGGAGTGCTCGGCCAAAAACTGAAACGACCATAACTCTCTCGTCCGGACTCCGATTGACTCACCGTTTGAACCATTGGAAAGCTAACTCGATGATCTATAATATTGCAAAGATTTATAATTTTTGGAGTCACCAAAAATTAATGGTGATCTAACAAAGTCGAATTCATGTGAGGAAAATTGAAACAACGAACAATAACGAGAATACAATACAACAATTGACAGGGAGGACACACTGAAAGATACATGAGGGTCACTATGACCGAGAAATATACCAAAAGTGAAATACAAGGGAAAGAAAAATACCGGATATTACAAACGCCACACAGATTTATAGAGGTTCGGCCAAACGTGCCTACGTCCTCTCTTTTTGGTATCTTTTTCTATAGAATGAAGATCAAAACCTCTGCACCTCTCTTCTATCGGTCGAGGGATAACCGTTACAAGCTCGTCTTCTATCGGTCAAAACTGTTCTCTTACTTGTCTTTTTGTCGGTCCAAGTTAAACCGTTTTTCTTTTCTATTGGACAATGAATCAACCACTCTAGCTTTCTATCTGTACTAGATAAACCTCACTAAGATATAACAATGCCGGATCCTTGATCCTAATAACACCGAATCCAATCGTATCTTTTCTTTTTCTCTCTCTTGTATGATTTAGTGTATCACACTTAATCACTCTCAATTTAAGCTCAAGAACAACAATCATAATGTTTACAATGATATCTCAAGTGTATATGAATTGCTCAATGCTGTTGTGTGGTTTAATACCAAGGATGTGGTATTTATAGCCTTCTTCAACCAACTAGCCGTTATTGACTTCTAACTTGCTAGCGTGCGCTAGCTATTCTTGATAGCGTGCGCTAAGCCTCTTTACGTACGTTATGCCTCCCATGTAGCGTACGTTAACGTATTGTGATTTCAGTCCAGTGGCTACTATCCGTGACAGTTAGTGTGCGCTAATATTTCCTTGTAGCGTACGCTAATCTTGCATTATTGCATGCGTCATATATCTGTTTATACTTTTTGACTTTGCTTCAGAATCTTCCCAACGAATTGATTGACTTGAATTCAAATGTCTTAGCGTGCGCTATTCATCATCCTTAGCGTGCGCTATGATTTCGTCATTGCTTGCGCCATACAATGTTTGAATATCTTCACAACGGTAATTAACCTTCGATAGCGTGTGTTATGCATTATGTGTAGCGTGCGCTATCCTTTATCAGGTAGGTTGTCTTCAGGAAACTTTGAACTCGTCTGATCTGTAGATAACTCTCGTTAGCGTGCGCTAGACTTGATATGTAGCGTGCGCTAATGTTGCCCAGATTGCAACTTTTTGCGTCTTCGATTTCTTCGTCGTTTTGCTTCGCCTCTTTGTTGTTTTATTTTGTTTAGCAACTTAATCATCAAATCACTATTTATGACTGTGTGGAATAAATATTCCACCAATCTCCCCCTTTTGATGATTACAAAACAACCCTTGAATTGGATAAAACCTGCAAAATAAAATATTTATATTTGTACGAATCAAAGTTTTCGGCTTTGATCGTTTCGTTAGTTTCTCCAATCTTTTCTGCTTCTGTCATTTTCGACTTCTTCGTTTCTCCCCCTTTTTGTATGCTTTCTTTTTCTCCTTTTCGACTTCTTCGATTTTTATTATTTTCTCCTCATTTTTACTTTTTATTTTTCTCGTCATATCTTTCATGATGCTTTTTATCCGATTCGACTTCTTCTCCCCATTTTTGTATTCAGCAAAAAGTGTACAAAAAATAAATAAATTGTGTAGAGGATACCAATTATAGAATATGGATGATACTAAATGATGAATATATGATAAAATATGCATGAATAGGATATAACTCCCCCTGAAATATTATCTCCTTTAAAAAAATACTCCCCCTCAGTAAAATATCAATAATTGTTAAAAATTAATTCTTGGGGACCCAACCGAGAGTTGGTTTTTCATTCAAAACATAGACGATATTTGAAATAATTATTCCTTTAGGAATCCAAATTTCTTAACTTTAATCATCCGTCGTGGGCTTTTACAGTTTGAAATATGGTGCCCGATTTTCAAACATTTTTCACAATGGGGTATTTTAAAATTTACGGATTCATTTTTAGAACGTGGTTTAAATCCTAACCCCTGTTTGTTCAAAGTAAATTTCTGAACCGAGAGCATATTTTCAAATTTCTCGTTTCCGAGAGAGAATTTCTTCGTTAAATTTTTTAGATCGGTTTGGATTTTAACAAGATCATCCTTTAAAATATTTTCATTTTCAACACATTTTGAATGATCGATTTCAACAAATTTCCCTTTTTCAAGAATTTTGGAGTTTTCAATTTCCAAAGATTTATATTTAGATTTAAGGGATTTAATCTCGGATAAAGCATTTTGATAGTCCGTATGTAATAACTCGAATGCTTCAAAAAGTTCATCGTATGAGTTACTTGGCTTTCGACGTCGCTATCGTCGAAGGAACTCCGGGCTATAAGAGCGAGATTATTTTGATTTAGAACCTCTTTGGGTTTTACACGATAATTCTTAGCAAAGTGGTCTGGTTTACCACATAATCGACAAGTGTTAGTCGAATTTCTTAGATTCGCCCTTTTGGATGTCCTGCTTCCTTCGGTTTAATAAGTGTTGGAACTTATTAATAATTTTGGCATAATATGCCGATTCTTCATCGCTTTCGTCCACCGGGATTTCTTCATTAGATCTTGACATCTTAGCCTTCATGGCTATCGATCTTTCCTTGGGCTTTGGTTTGGCATTCCGAGATTTAAGGACAATCTCGTAATTTATTAGTGAACCAACGAGGGCAATAAAATCAAGATTATTGAGATCTTTCGTTTCCATAATCACCATTACTGTTCTGTCCCATTCAACAGGTAGTGATCTTAAGATTTTCTTGACTTTCTCACTACTTTATAATGGTTTACCGAACGAAGCAAGTCCATTTGTGATGACCGAAAATCGGTCGAGCATGTTGGTGATGGACTCATCATCCTTCATCATGAATAACTCGTAGTCATGGAGAAGCATATTGATCTTTGTCTCCTTGACTTGAGTTGTCCCTTCGTGTGTGATTTCAAGAATTTTCCATATCTATTTAGCACTTTCACACGATGAGATACGATTGACCTCTTTCGGATTTAAGGCACAAAATAGAAATTGAATAGCCTTATAATTTAGATGGTCGTTCTTCCAATCCGCGTCATCATATTCTTCGAAAGATTTAAGCGTACCATCGGATTTGAGAGGAATTTTCGGGCCAAGACATATTATTTTCTATAGCTCGATGTCGTAGGCTCGAATGAATATCGACATCTTCTTCTTCCATGTCATGAAGTTTGATCCGTCGAAAAATGGTGGTCGGTTAAGAGCAAGACCTTCGACCAGGGAAAGTTGAAATGCCATTTGGATCGACTCATCGGATGTTAAGCCGCATATTGGAGGTACTGCTCCGATACCAATTGTTGAAGCAAAACCGGTACTTGCGCCGTTGTGCGGAAGCGTAACTATGAAGTGCGGAAATTAACGACACACTGATTTATAAAGGTTCGGCCAAACGTGCCTGCATACTCTCTCTTTGGTATCTTTTTCTATAGTATGAAGATCAAAACCTCTGCACCTCTCTTCTATCGGTCGAGGGATAACCGTTACAAGCTCGTCTTCTATCGGTCCGAGTAAAACCGTTCTCTTACTTGTCTTTTTGTCGGTACAAGTTAAACCGTTTTTCTTTTCTATTGGACAAGGAATCAACCACTCTAGCTTTCTATCGGTACTAGATAAACCTCACCAAGATAGCGATTGCGATTCTAACAATGTCGGATCCTTGATCCTAATAACACCGAATCCAATCGTATTTTTTTTTCTCTCTCTTATATGATTTAGTGTATCACACTTAATCACTCTCAATTTAAGCTCAAGAACAACTATAATATTTACAATGATATCTCAAGTGTATATGAATTGCTCAATGTTGTTGTGTGGTTTAATACCAAGGATGTGGTATTTATAGCCTTCTTCAACCAACTAGCCGTTATTGACTTCTAACTTGCTAGCGTGCGCTAGTTCTTCTTGATAGCGTGCGCTAAGCCTCTTTACGTACGTTATGCCTTCCATGTAGCGTACGTTAACGTCTTGTAATTTCAGTCCAGTGGCTGCTGCCCACGACAGTTAGCGTGCGCTAATATTTCCTTGTAGCGTGCGCTAATCTTGCATTATTGCATGCGTCATATATCTGTTTATACTTTTTGACTTTGCTTCAGAATATTCACAACGAATTGAGTGACCTGAATTGAAACGTCTTAGCGTGCGCTATTCCTCATCCTTAGCGTGCGCTATGATTTCGTCATTGCTTGTGTCATACAGTGTTTGAATATCTTCACAACGGTAATTAACCTTCGATAGCGTGTGTTATGCATTATGTGTAGCGTGCGCTGTCCTTTATCAGGTAGGTTGTCTTCAGGAAACTTTGAACTCGTCTGATCTGTAAATAACTCTCGTTAGCGTGCACTAGCCTTGATATGTAGCGTGCGCTAATATAGTCCAGATTGCAACTTTTTGCGTCTTCGATTTCTTCGTCGTTTTGCTTCGCCTCTTTGTTGTTTTGTTTTGTTTAGCAACTTAATCATCAAACTATTTATGAATATGTGGAATAAATATTCCAACACATATTCGAATCAGATGTGGAAACACTAGGATTCCGTTGGTTTTTAGGGATCCGAGCCCCTGGATCGGGCTCCATCGGAGGGAAGTAGACTATCAGAAAACCGTGAAGGGAGAAAACTTGGGCGGCGGATGAAGTAGATTTGAAATGATTATTAGTTACACGTCTTTGTATTAATAACACGCTCTTTGCCTATTTTTGATTTTTTTTAATTTACTTTTAAATTAAAAATTTAATAAAATATGTTTACAAATATAATAACATATACATATAAATAAATATTGTAAAAATAAATCAGGGTGTTATTAGCAAAAAAACTGTACTAATAGCATAATCCAACATAAATTGTGCTTTAGGGGTAATGTAGTATTTAGATAATGCATTTTGTACTTGAATTATGCTCAAATGTAGTTTATCTTGTTTGGTCCAAAAAACTAAACCACATTTGAGCATAATGTACACATATTTTTGTAAACATAAATATATTTTTATTTAATCATTATATCATTTATTACATTACCACACAAATAGAATAAATATACAAATATTTTTATTTGATTATTAGATCATCTATCAATAGCATTATCTAAATTAATCATTAAATAATATTATATATTCATATGAAATCATACAAAGTAACCACAAATTACCATAAAAAAATAAATCTACATCAATAATGAATATATAGATGTAATATAATCTAATAAAACACATAGCTTAAAAAAAATGGCGGGCGGCCAGCATGCTGGTCAGCCTGCACGTGCGGGCAAAAAAACATTTTTTTGGGCCACGAGCCTAAATTCCGCCAAAAAACGGGCGAACTAGCCCGGGACGCGGACCTGGGCATGTTTTGCGAGGTCTATATATTTATATTAAAAATAACTCGTGCCATAATGGTATGGTGGCGGTGATATAGTTGAATTAAAATAATTCGATTACCAGATTATTTGCCAGGAAAAAAAAGTTGTTTTTCAAAATTCTATAAGCGGTCAACGACTTGCACTAAAAAAAATTAAGGACCGTCGGAAAGGAGGCCGACTCGTTGGCGTTTTAAAAAAATTGTCGGCCGCCGGAACAAAGCAGGCCGACGGCCTGATACTTAGAAAAAAAATAATTGGCTGGCTGTCGATGGTGGCCCACGGGGAAGTAGGCTGGCGGGCTTGACGTTTAAAACAAAAATTGACCGGCCGCGAGCGGTGGCCCGCCGGAAAGTAGGCCAGCTGCCTTGCGTAAAAGAAAAATGGCTAGCGGTCTGGCGTTTAAAAAAAAAGAAAAAAAAAGGGTAGGCTGCCGAAGCTCCACCGACGGTGCCCGCTGGAATGCAGGCCGACATCCTGACGTTTAAAAAAAATGACCAGCCGCGGTAAAAAGATTTAAATATTATCTGGAAAGCAAGTCAATAATGAGCATATAGATGTAATATAATCTAATAAAATATATAAGAAAAACGATTTAAATATACGGCCGGACAAAAATTGGGTCGGGCAAAAAAGGCACGTTTTTTTTTTGGGCCACAAAAGTGGAGCCCAATGCCTACCCAAAAAAGGGCGGGTTGGCCAAGCCCGCGGGGCTGAGCCTCTTTTGCGGGGTCTATATATTTATACTAGAAATAATCCGTGTCATAATAGTACCATTGTCGTCATATAATTGAATTAAAATAAATTAATTACCAAATTAGTTGCTAGAAAAAAATAAGTTGTTTTTTCAAAATTCTATCGGCGGTCAATGTCTTACCCTCAAAAAAGAAAATAGAAATTTAAGGACCGTCGGAAAGTAGGCCGACTGGCTGGTGTTTCAAAAAAAAATTACCGACCGCCGGAAGAAAGCAGGCCAATGACCTGACATTTAGATAAAACAATTGGCAGGCTGCCAACGGTGGCCCACCGGGAAGTAGGCTAGCGGGCCTGACGTTTAAAAAAAAAATTGATCGGCCGCCAACGACCTTGCATAAAAGAGAAATGACACGCACCTGGTGTTTTTTTTTTAAAAAAAAAGAGAATAAAATGGCCGGCCGCCAGAGGTCCGCCGGCTGTGCCCGTTGAAAGCACGCCGATATAATGTCACTTAAAAAAATGATAGTCGTCGGCCTGGCATAAAATAAAATTGTTTGGCCATCGGCCGTGGCCCGTCGGAAAGCGGGCCGACGGCATGACGTGAAAAAAAAGTATCTATATATTGGCCAGCCGCCGGAAAACAGGTTGGCTGCCTAGTGTAAAAAAAGGCCGACAATCGGGGATCCGACGGCGATCAGCGGTGGCCCTGCCTGAAAATTGAGCAGCCGAAGGTCCGTCGGGAATTCCCGTAAAAAAAGTTTTTTTTTTTTTAAATTATCTCTTTAATTTAATTTAATTTAATATTCTAACGGCATTTTTAAAAACTTATTATTGTTAAATTAGATAATATTCTTATTATTATTATTACATTCGACATAAAAATAGAAGAAGGGGGGAATGGTACAATAGTCTTTTTCGATACTAACTACGATGATAAAAAAATACTGTTGTCCTTTGTATTATAGATGGTAAAGAGCACTTTGTATATAACACACACACACACACACATATATATATATACATATATATATATATATATATATATGTATATATGAATGAATAACTCGTACATAATAGCATCGTGACAGTGTCATAATTGGATTAAAATTATTAACTTATGAAATTATCTTGCTAGAAAAATATATTGGCTCCGAGAAATTGAAAAAAAATTGTATGTCACTGGAGAACAAGCCGCAGACGACGCATACAAAAAAACAACCACCATCAGAGGTCGGCCAACGGCGGGAATAAAAAAATAGTCAGACGACAGGCTACCGCACACAAAAAAAAATTAATCGATAGTACTAAAAAATAAAAACAGGTATGGTGGCGTCCGGCTATAATTCTGCTGGGGCGCAATTGGCCCTCGCCAAGTCCGCTGGCGGCCGACGGCGATCCCACCGAAGGGAAAAAAAATTTATTTTGGAGGAGCATATTGATTTTTTTAGGTGCGCATAATCAAAAAATCACTCTTTTATATATAGATAAAAAATTAACAAATAATAATATTTTTCTCGAATATTGTCTTTTATTTTTCTCGAATATTTTTCTCTTTTAATTTAATTTAATTTAATATTCTAACGGCATTTTTAAAAACTTATTATTGTTAAATTAGATAATATTCTTCTTATTATTATTACATTCGACATAAAAATAGAAGAAGGGGGGAATGGTACAATAGTCTTTTTCGATACTAACTACGATGATAAAAAAATACTGTTGTCCTTTGTATTATAGATGGTAAAGAGCACTTTGTATATAACACACACACACACACACACACATATATATATATATATATATGAATGAATAACTCGTACATAATAGCATCGTGACAGTGTCATAATTGGATTAAAATTATTAACTTATGAAATTATCTTGCTAGAAAAATATATTGGCTCCGAGAAATTGAAAAAAAATTGTATGTCACTGGAGAACAAGCCGCAGACGACGCATACAAAAAAATAACCACCATCAGAGGTCGGCCAACGGCGGGAATAAAAAAATAGTCAGACGACAGGCTACCGCACACAAAAAAAAAAAATTAATCGATAGTACTAAAAAATAAAAACAGGTATGGTGGCGTCCGGCTATAATCCTGCTGGCGCGCAATTGGCCCTCGCCAAGTCCGCTGGCGGCCGACGGCGATCCCACCGAAGGGGAAAAAAATTTATTTTGGAGGAGCATATTGATTTTTTTAGGTGCGCATGATCAAAAAATCACTCTCTTTTATATATAGATAAAAAATTAACAAATAATAATATTTTTCTCGAATATTGTCTTTTATTCCGAATGTTTGACTTATGTATCTTCGGTTTTGGAAACTGAAATGGTAGTTCATAAATTTAAGTAATTTTGGAAATTTATTGAATATAATGAATAAGATTATTTTTTACTATTAATATATTTAATTATACTCTACTAAGAATTATAAATATAATAATTTATAAATATATATTAAGCTAAATTCAACATCTTATATGTTAAAAATTATATATTTCTTTTATTGTAACAAAGAACAACCGAAAGATAACGTAAAAAAGCAAAGTGCTGCATAACGGATGTTATGCTCTATTTCTTTATTGAATTTTCTTGAATCAATCAATTTAAGTGGATGAACTTTCTCAATTGACCGAATCGAATCAATTTACTGAATAACAATAGTTATTATTTTATTATTAATATTAGATAATATATATATATATACAATAACAACAATAATAATATAAAAACATTACAAATACTAATACTAAATAATAATATATAATATTATTGGTAATAAAGAATAATAATATTACATAACAATAAATACAACAATAATAAATTATTTATATTATAACAATAAAAACAATAATAATAATAAAATTATTCATGGTGCTACAAATCTTATATAATACCATCGCTAATATTGATATAAATAAATTAATAATTAATAATTAATTATATGACAATATATATAACAATAATAATAATTATTATTTATATTACAACAACACCAAGAAAACAATAATAATAAGATTAATATTAATAATATTAACTATGTATATAATATTGATAATATTAATTACTATCAATAATACCCCCATTAATTAATGATACCACAAAATAACATATACAACAATAATAATTATTATTTATATTACTACAACCAAACTACAACAATAATAATAATATTACTGATAATAATAATAATTATTAATATTGATTTTAAAGCTGAGCTGAATTGAAGTGAACTAAACTGAATTGAATTGTACTGAATTGAATTGAAGTTTGTTGTGCTGAAGTTAAGGAAAAAAAACAGTGTGTATTAATAAATTTCAAGACTCTTAGTAATTAAGCTAGTGTTACGATTAGAGATGGCAATGGATCTTGGATCCGGTCCAGATCCGAAGATCCAAATCCGTTTTTGAGAATCTAGATCTCAAGTTTTTAGATCCATCGGATCCGGGTCGGATCTGGATCTATAAAAAAATTTTGCAGGGCAGATCTGGATCTTAATTTTTCAGATTCGGATCCGACCCAGATCCGATCCGCGGATCTACATTATATATATATATATATATATATATATATATATAAACCCTAATTCTTTATTATCAAAAACAAAAGAAAAAAGAATCCCTAATTCTAGGATGTTTTTTTTTTTGAGATTAAAGAGGGGCAAAGAAAAACGCCCGAAGAAAAACAAAACTACACAGGAATCAATCTAGGAGTAGAGACTCCTAATACATCAGCATCAACTAGATTTCTAACACAAGATGGGGGAGAATCAAAAGAATGGAGACCATCTCCTAAGGTGCACCCCAAATTAGCCAAGCCATCAGCTACTTTGTTAGCTTCCCGATACACATGAATAATGCGAGTACGGGAGAAACCACCAAATAAGCCTCGGATCCTAGCAAGCAAGTGTCTCCCGGTAACATGGCCAGATTTATTCCCACATAAAATGTCAACAACCATTTTCGAGTCAAGCTGAAGCTCCACCACGTGGCACCCCAAAGTTGACGCAAGCATTAAACCTTCCATCACACCCCACAACTCTGCCAAAAAGACCGAAGTGACATGCAAATGTTTGCTGAAGCCACCCAACCAACAACCTTTTGAGTCCCTAACAACGCCACCACAACCAGCCACACCAAGGTCTACCTTCCACGCTCCATCCGAATTAACCACAGCCCATCCCAAGATGGAGGTTGCCAAGCAATGTTGACGAGCTCCCTAACTCTGCCAGACACCGTGTCCCTAACACCCTTGCCGTGCCCATACTCTTCCGCGAAATTAATCACAATACGCTCAGGCTGAGAAGGTCTAACAAAGTCTTCCACGTGCTCATGCTTGTTGCGCCAACTCCATAAATAATAGCAACCGGTAGCCCAAACCTCGCACCACACCAAGGATGAACCAATATGAGATCTATTGGAAATATTTAGCTCAAGCCAATCATAAATATCAACACCGTAAAAACTAACTTGCAGGGTTGCCGGAATAAGGTGATTCCACAATTGCGAAGCAAGATTACAGTCACGCAGCACATGAGCAAAAGATTCGACAATGTTACAATTGTGGCACAACCTGGTCCCTGAATTCCAACTGCTACAATACTCTTTTGTAGCCAATTTACCATGCATAATCTGCCAGGTGAAATAACGAACACGCTCAGGGACTTGAAGCCTCCAAACTTTCAACCAAACATCATCCTTCAACTCCGGTTAACAAAGACGCAAGTTAGAATAAGCGAGAGACACGGAAAATCTCGGAGCCATCTCCAGCCAAGATCTCACATCCAAGTCATTAGTAGGATGCGGGCTGGGTTCGCCAAAATGCGCAAGATAATGACCTCAGCAGTAAAGTTCGAAGCGATTCACGTTCAGTGCCATCATGGTTAACAAACCCACTCACCTTCCAATCTAGCACTTCCTGAGGTGGAGAGATAGCCACATCAATTAATTTGGTATAACCATCAAACCACATGTCCTTCCAGAAATTTGTGGATGCACCATTACCCAAAGACCAAGCCTCATTATCCTGAATATGCGGCAACAAGTCCTAATATTCTTCCACAACGACGAATCCGTAGCTTTGACAATGATCTCACCCGAAGCAAGCTTGCCTCTACCATACTTTCCTTCTAAGACTCGAAAGCACAACTTGTTGCTACCTCGCCGAAGCTCCTAGGCCAACTTCATTAAACACGCTTGATTCATAGACTTTAGATCACGGATTCCCAAGCCACCACTATCTCTAGGCAAGACTAAGGTGTCCCAATTTATGATATGCAACCTCCTCTTCTCATCTGAATCCCCCCAAACGAAACCACGTTGCAACTTCTGAATCTCAGACAAACAGTTCTTGGGAATAGGAGTGGTCATCATCGTATAAACCGGAATTGCTTGAATGACGGATTTTGAGAGCGTAACTCTACCGGCAAAGGATAAATGCTTAGCCTTCCAACCGGCAAGCCTATCCCTAACTTTATCAATTAAGTAGTTAAAGTCTTGCTTCCTCGGACACTTGCCTAGTAAAGGCACCCCTAAATACTTCCCCATCGTATCAGTAACCTTGTAACCGGAGATGCGCGCCAAAGTAGTCTTCACATCGTGCTTCACATTCCTAGAAAAGAACAGAGAAGTTTTCTCCAAACTCACCATTTGGCCCGAGATACTGCAGAAACTGTTCAAGGTTGCAGTCACACAAGCCATATTCGCCTCAGTAGCCTTAGCAAACAGTAAAAGATCATCTGCGAACATGAGATGAGAGACATGCGGACTATTCCTTCCCGCTCTGATAGGCACCCAAGTACCAAGCTCAACCTGCTCGGTAATAAGATGAGTTAACCTGTCCATACACAAAACAAATAAATAAGGAGAGATAGGGTCTCCTTGACGTATGCCACGCTGAGGAGAGAAGAAATCAGATCGACTGCCATTCCACATTACATTCGTGGACACTGTGGAGATAGCCTTCCTAATGATCTCAATAACATTGGTCGGGATACCAATTTCTTCAAGAATTTCAACAATAAAGCTCCACCTGATACGATCATAAGCCTTTGCCAAATCAACTTTGACTACGAAGTAGCCATTCTTGCCTCTCATTTTATTCATGCTATGCAAGAGCTCCTGGGCCACAACAATATTCTCATGGATACTACGAGTAGGAATGAAGCCCGTTTGATAAGGAGAGACGATAGTGGGCATATGAGGCTTTAATCTGTTAACAATAACTTTGGTAAGAACCTTGTAACTCACATTGCACAAAGATATTGGCCGGAATTGAGTAACAAACTCTGGCCTAGTAATCTTGGGAATCAGGCACACATCTGTTAGATTAACATCCGCAAGCTTGGAAGGATCTTCCCACAATTCCTTGATAAAAGTTGTAAAATCACGGCCAACTATACCCCAATTGGCTTGGTAAAAACCCGCTTGGAAACCATCCGGACCCGGAGCTTTCCACGGCCCCATAGCAAAAAGAGCACTCTTAATCTCCCCATCCTCAATCGGTCTACCAATGAAGTGACCATCATCACCACTGATCGGCTGAAAACCATAGCGCGTAATGTGCCTAGGTATCTTCTCATGGTCTTCGGTGAACAAACGTTGAAAGAAATGCGTGACATGCAACTTTGTAGCATTTTCATCATCAATCCACCTGCCGTTGTCATCTCTAATCTTGTGAATTCTATTCTTCCTCTTTCTATTAGCCGCCTTGATTTGGTAGTATTTAGTGTTCCGATCTCCATCTTGCAACCACTTAGCTCTCGATCGCTGGAACCAAACCATCTCTTCCTTATAAAGAATATCATTCAGATCCTGCTGCAACTTTGCCTCAAGCTGGATAAGGTAAGCATTAGATTGGCCCTCATGGAATTTCTTTTGAATGCCGCCGAGTCTCGCCATCAAGGACTTCTTCTGATTAGACAAAGACCCAAAGGTATGAACTTTCCAATTCATGAGTTCCGATTTCACATTTGTAAGCTTGTGGCTGAAGTCATAATTACCATGCCACCAAGTAGTCATATCGTCTTTAAAATTTTGATGCATCAACCAAGCCCCTTCAAACCGGAAAGGGCGCTCTCTTCTATCTGAAGTACTACCATGAATACAAACCAAGATTGGATGATGGTCGGAAAACTTTACCCGGGGAAGGACTTTCACATAGGCATTAGGAAAAGCGACCCGCCACCGATCGTTACAAAGAGCTCTATCCAAACGCACAAACGTTCTGTCAAAAACACCACACCTTTTGCCACGCCAAGTATACTTAGACCCTACCGACCCAAGATCAATGAGATTGCACTGATTAACTCTATTTTTGAACAACTGATATTTTCGATAATTTGGGGGCCCACCCCCTCTCTTCTCATGTGCATCCATAATGTCATTGAGATCGCCGGCAATCAACCACTGGCCATTCAAATTCGTGCTTTTGTCATGTAAGGAGTTCCAGAGCTGACTCCTAAGCTCATCAACCGGACTAGCATAAGTAGGAGTAAAATACCAATACCACCCTCCCTGCATGGTTACTTTGAAATGAACAAATTGAAAATCGTTTTCCAACTCCAACAAATTCACATAATCAGTTTTCCACCCGATAGCAATTCCACCAGCAAACCCCCTGTTCTCAGCAAAGGTAAAACCATCAAAACCCAAAAGATTAATAGTACGTTGGATCCTCAAAGGATGAACTTTGGTCTCCATAAGCACCAAAATCTCAGGTCTATGCACATCAGTAAATTGTTTACAATTCCGCAAGAGATCCGGACTAGCAGCACCCCGACAATTCCATAACATTATTTTGTTTAAATCCATAAAACAAAATATTAGAAGGGGTCAAGTAAACCATAACAAAGGAGAGAGATTTAGACATGGGGGGTCTCCATGACCACCTCCATCCCTCTATCTGAGCCAGCATCGCTTTGGTCATGGGCATCCACAAATTCATCGGAATCAAGCATGCCAACATCATCATTAATGCCAGTAATGGTGGGGGTGTGTAACGTACCTTGTCTCTCATCCGGTGGCCTGGTAGAGTGAAACAAGGTCGTGCCAAATCTTTGTTGAAAATTTTTGGGCCTGTCACGAATATCTTTGATCAAGCCCAAGTTAACCGGATGCCCTTCTGAACCACTTGTTGTCAACGCGTTGTTCATAGTGTTTCCCACGCCCAGCTGCTGATTGGTTCCCTCTTTGCTGACCGGTCCCACACCTCCTTTTCCATGAGAGTCAATTGTCATTATATGCCCGTCGTTTCCTTGCCTCACCCCACTATGCCAATTCTCATCACCACTACTCCTTGTTTCCTGCGCATGTGTCTTGTTATTATTAAAAAATAATGGTTGTCGTTGGTTAGTGGTCTCTTGGACTTGCACAACATGCTTTTTAGAATTTTGTTTGCCATTAGCACTAGGTTTGACCACGTGGGCTTGCTTCCTTGAAGACCCCACAATATGCGTTGGAGGAATCTCAAGATTAGCATGATCTTGGATGTTGTTACTATCCTCAATTATTCCTGCCGTAATATCCGCATGGCATTGCAACACCCCAAAACGAGATCCCCCATTCACGGTGTTGCCGGTGTTGCTAACTGAATTCACCCTTCCGCCACTAGTCGTCGGACCACCCTTATCTCTTCCTTTCCTCGGCCACCTCTGTTTTTGAACCACCATCCACGGACCATTTTCTGGAGCAGTCCCGGAATTGTTACCTGTCCTAGCATCTCTTCGTTCCAAGTTTGCATTCACCTCAGGAACCTCAGTTTCTCCACGGTTGACACACTGGTCCTTATAATGACCAAATTTTCCACATGCCATGCATAATAAGTGGAGACCCTCATATTCTATCTTGTAAACATGTCCTTTGATTTCGAACATGGCTAATAGGGGCTTATTGAGATCAATCTCTACACACAGCCTTGCAAACTTCCCCCGTGAGAGCTGGGCTGTTGTCTTGTCTACTTTGACAGTGCGCCCGATCCTGTTTCCCAAGAAGTCTAAGAAGTCTGCATCATAATACTCAATGGGTAACTCCGGCAGACGAACTCAGACTGTTACACGCTCAATCTCTTCTTTCTCAGGACGAAAGTTTGGCCTCCACGGACGAACGGTGAGGTAATGATCATAGATCATCCAAGGTCCATTACTCAGAGCATTATCATAATCTTCAAGACTTGTCAAATAAACCAGAAAGAATTCACTTCCCAAATCAACAACGTTCAACACTCCTTTTTGCACCCATAGTTGATTAAGTCTATTCTCAAGAGCTTTGAAACCAATATGCCTACCAAGAAGCTTGACAATCAAACCTTGTTTCCAAGGACGACACAAGCGAACTTCAGCATGCAGAGGAATAACAATCTCAGGACAATCATACCCGCCAAACTGCTTCTCGACGATTTGCAGATTCATAGGGCCAAAGTATGGCTCTTCGTGATACTTTGTGTTACGTTCCATACCTTCGAACTCTTTATTCTTATCAGCATCTGTGGTCCCAAGCATGGTTTCCTTGTAGGTTCGTCGTACCTGAATCTCTTCGCTACCCTTCTCGTAGAGATCGTCATAGATGACCGGGCCGGAAGCTTCACCGGAGAAGGCGTGATCACCAGCCTTCTTCTTCTTTGTACTGCGGTCGAACTGGTCAAGCTCCTCCTCTGAGGGAGGACGCGAAGCCGCCGTGCTCATGGAAGCCTCACCTAAACCCTAAAGATTTTTTTATTTTTACGCGAAGAAAACTTTTAATTCTAGGATGTTGATGATGTTGAAAGTAGTTGTAACATGGAAGACTTGTTCTCATGGACTCAAGATTAGTTGATCGTAAAGACTTATTTTGTGATGTGATGTGATTTTGAACGAATATACTTGTATAATATTTTAGATTTTTTTTGGATTTTTTGTGATGTGATGTGACTTATCTCATGAACATGAAAGTAGCTCGTGATATGATATTTGTGTTGCTAATTTATTTTGATTTTTTTATAGTTGTGTGGTATTGATATTGCGGCATTTTAAGGACTATTTTAGCTTAAAAGAGAGATTCGCGGATCAGATCCGTAGACCCGCAGATCCGACGAATCTGGATCTGGATCTCAGATTTTCGGATCCGACGGCTCTGAACTGGATCTGGATCTCAACAAAAAAAAACGGATCTGGATCTGGGATCAACAAGATCCGATCCAGATCCGGCCCGTTGCCATAGTTACGATGTGTATTTATCCTTCCCTAGAAGATTTTATCCGCAAATATGCCACGTTTCTTTGGAACAACGCCAATAAGGCTAGGCAAAATTACCAATTAAGGATATGAACTTTTTAAAATTTTGCATTTATGGTAATAGATTTTTTTTGTATCAGTTAGGGGTATGAACTTGTCTCCGTCCAACCAAGTTAGGGTATCCTTGAAAATTCGTCAGTTAAATCTAACGGACTTGATGACTTGTCCGTTAAGTGACACGTGTCACCTTTTGATTGGTCTACATAATAATAAAAAGTAATAAAAAAATATAAAAATAAAAATCTGATTTTTTTCCGAACTTTAAATAAAAACATCCGATTTTTAATATTAATATTACAGATTTCTTTTAAAAAAAGAAAGTTTGAATTTTTTTAAAAATTTCCAGATTTTTTATTTTTTATATTTTTTATTATTATGTGGACCAATCAGAAGGTGACACGTGTCACTTAACGGACACGTCAGCAAGCCCGCTAGATTTAACTGATAGATTTTCACGGATACCCTAACTTGGTTGGATGGAAACAAGTTCATACCCCTAAATGATACAAATAAAAGTTTGTTACCATAGGTGCAAAACTTGGAAAGTTCATACTTTTAAATTTAATTTTGCTGAACTCAAATGAGTTAAATTGAACTCAAGTTTGTTGAATTGAATTTAAAGAAACTCAGCTGAACTGAACAGAAGTTACATAATAATAATAACAATAATAACTATTATTATTAATACTAGATTACAATTATATATATCAACAACAATATTAATGTATCTTAAAACAATAATAATAAGTAATACCAATAATAATAACAAATAATAATAACAACAACATAATAATAATTATTATTCTATATAGTATTATTGATAATATTAATACCAGAATAACAATAATATTACATAGAAAAATTCTACAAAAAATACAAATAATAATAATAATAAACAATTATTAATAATACTACAAATTTATATGTTATATTATTGAAAATATTGATATTAATAAAAATAATAATAACCATAACAAAATTTCTAATAGTACTAAAAATTATTTATAATACTATTGATAACATTGATATTATTAATGATAATAACTAATAATAAAATTAGATAACAATATATACAACAATTATAATTATCATTTATACTACAACAACAACGAAAACATTAATAATAATAATAAGATTATTATTATCAATAATAATAATTATATATATGATATTATTAATAATAGTAACTAATATCGATAATACTCCTAATAATTAATTGTATTGAAATATATTATATACAACAATATTTATTATTATTTGTATTACGACAATAAAACTATATTAGTAAGAGTACTAAAATAAACAATTATAATAATTATATATATATATAATATTATTGATGATAATAATAGTAATAATTAATATTGATTCTACAACTAAACTAAACTGAATTGATATGAATTGGACTGAACTGAATTATACTAACTAGACTGAATTGAACTAAAATTTACTGAACTAATAAGTGCCATTCATACCGCCAGTGCGTGGTAGCGCCCAAGTATGATTATCCTAACAGAATTCACAAACATACATTTTTGTATATATTCAAGGCACTATACATAATGACGTAGCAAAATTAGACATCTCCAATAGTTTACATAAAAATACTGCAACTTCAAACACAAATACAGAAAATCAACAATACATGTTCAACAACTTACACAAAAATATATAAATTAGTAATGTATCTTCAACAGTTTGCACAACAAATACACTAAAAATAGATATTCGATTATATTCTTTTTTTAATCTTAATATTATTTACAAATATAAATGCTTTTTATCTCCATTAAATAATAATAAAATTTAGATGTATTCAGATTCACTGAATTAATGCGAAAAATTATAATTATATTATAAAATTATATATTGGGGGAATATTATCACAAATATCCAATCAATACATTTTAAAGAATGAAAATAGCTGGGCTTTTAATTTCTAAATTGAACAATAAATAATTTATACAAATTTATCTGAATAAATACAATTTAATAAATATCTTTTGAAAGCTATGGTGAAAGTAATATATATATATATATATATGTGTGTGTGGGTGGGGGGGGGGAATTACAGCCAACTACCTTATTAGATGGTCTGTTTACAGTTTAGTCCCTATTGTTTCATAAATTACAACGAATGACAAAAATCTAGTTTGGTGTTGACTTCCATTAAAAAGACGAGAATGCCCCTCTATTTACTTAATAAAATATTTCTTTTAAAATACATTTCATATGAAACAAATAGCTTATAAGTTATTAAAGTGTTTGGTTAATACATTTCTTTTAAAAAAAATATTTTTTTCAGAATTTTTTTTTCGAAATATAATTTTTTTTCCAGATTTTTTTCGCAAAAATAATTTATTTTTTGTTTTTCCAAACTTTTTTTTATTTTAAAAAAAATAAAAAAAATCCAGAAAATAATTTTATTTTTTCGAAAAAATAATATATTTTTTTTTTGAAATTTTTTTCCAAAAGATAATTTTTTCTACAGTTCGAAAAAATAAAAAAATTCCATAAAATAATGTCTTTTTCGAAAAGATAATTTTTTCCCAGAAAATATTTTTTTTATTTTTTCGAAAAATAATATATTTTTCCAGAAAATACTTTTTTTTGGGAAAAATATTTTTTTCTCGAAATAAATATTCGAGCCGGATTTGAGCAAGGATGTGTTGGGATTTTGAAAAATAAGTTGGCTCAATTTAAAAAGTGAAATTTAAAAATAATGGCTACTTGAAAGTTTGAAAATTTATTACACTGAACTCCAAAAGTGATATATATTACAATGAGGTCCAGTATGTGCCACCCACGTGAGGCCAAAAATAAATGGGTAAAAATAAAAAGGAAAATAAAAGGGCAAATTCGGAATATGAATACTCTCTCTCCTGTGACATCATCTGAAAATTTGACTTTTTGTCCTTCATTGTAGATATAGTTTCTGGACAGAGCAAATATGGTCCTTCACTGTAATATCTGAAACAATAGGGACTAAACTGTAATTCAGCCATCTAAAAAGGTAGTCAGATGTAAATCGCCCATATATATATATATATATATATATATATATATATATATATATATGAATAAACAATGATACAAGTAAGATAGAATAATATTGGAATGAGTAGTATTACATTATAAATAGAGGAACACTATAGATATTTTAAAAAGGGTTAATGACGTCAAAATCCACAATCTTTCATCCGACTTTCATTTTTTCCACAACCTTTTCAAAAATCCTGTAAATCCACAACCTTTGGCACTTGTTCGATTTTTCCATAATTTTGATTTAGCCCCAAATTCGGTCCTACGTGGATCCTACGTGGACGCCGGGAGTGTGTCGCCGCCGAAAATTCAAACTGCGTCGTTTTAAGCTTAGGGTTACTAACGCCAAAATACACAACCTCTGATGCTCCTTTCATTTTTTCCACAACATTTGACACTTGCTCGATTTTTCCATTAGCAACATCTAAAAAGTTGAAAAATATTTTCAATTTTTAGTTTTTTTTGCACAATTTGAAGGACGACTTTATAATATAGTTCTATTTTTTTTTTTTGGTTTTTCCAAAAAAAAAAATCCGTTTGTAGAATTTCTATTTTTAGATTTTGACTAGTTAGTTTTCCGATTAGTATATCATGATCTTAAAACAATATACTTTCAAAAAACTGAAAGTTAAGAAAAATCCAAAAAAAAAAAACAATTGAAATATGGGGAAAAAAACAGATTATATTGCATAAGTACAAATAATTAAGAAGAACATTCTTGCCTATTTATTGCCATGAAACCAAATCACCTTATAAACAAACAATTGACATCTGAAAAACACACACACACGAAAAAAGACACTAATTATGTTAAGATGCAAACAAACAAATTAGTGTTTTAATATTATCTGAAACTCTTTAAAACTAACTAGTCAAAATTTAAAAAGAGGAACTTTAGAAACTGATTTTTTTTTAGGAAAAAAAAATAGAACTACATTATAAAGCCGTCCTTAAAATTGTGCAAAAAAACTAAAAATTAAAAATATTTTTCAACTTTTAATATGTTGCTAATGGAAAAATCGAACAAGTGCCAAAGGTTGTGGAAAAAATGAAAGGGGCATCAAAGGTTGTGTATTTTGGCGTTATTAACCCTAAGCTTAAAACGACGCAGTTTGAATTTTCGGCGGCGACATCGTCCAGGTAGGATCCACGTAGGACCGAATTTGGGGCTAAATCAAAATTATGGAAAAATCGAACAAGTGCCAAAGGTTGTGGATTTACAGTATTTTTGAAAAAGGTTGTGGAAAAAATGAAAGTCGGATGAAATGTTGTGGATTTTGGCGTCATTAACACTTTTAAAAATACAGGAGATTTTACAATAGCTGTTGGAGATGCATTAACACAAAACTAATACTCAACACTATTTTGTAATTATTCTTGGAGATGCACAACAACAACAATAACATTACCCCAATGCCTCAACGGCTCCCGCAAAAAGTGGGTAAGGGGGGGTCGGATGTACGCAGTTTTACCCCTGTCTTAACACAAAGAGGCTGTTTCCGGATGATCCAAAATGAAAATCACATCGAGAATTGCATGGAACGACTAGTACTTCATGAAAAAAAGAAGTGCAGCCAGTTTAGTGAGTCATTTTGTTTTATTCCATTATAATCCAGAACCAAAGAATAAGGAGTCTTTGGCTCCATCGGAAACAATGAAAATATTCTTGGAGATGCTTTAACATAAAAATAATGCTCAACAATATTTTACAATTACTATTGGAGATAGTCTAATATCATATATATATATATATTGAAAGATTAGGTCCTAAAAATTGATTGTGGAGTATTAATGACACCATTTTTGAAGTGAAAATATATGGAGATTAATGAAGAGTAGCATCAATCGTTTACCAAAAAAAATTAAGTCATTGAGATACTAATTGATTGGAGTATTAATGACTTCAATTTTAAAGTAAAAACTCATTTATATCAAATAACTTTTACAAGAATTGCAACCGTATGTATTGTTAATTCCTTTCATATTTTGTCAAATTTAATGAGGCATTAATTGCCTAAGTTTATCAAATTATTTTCAAGTCACTTTCATTTAATCATTTGCTCCTTTCATTTGCCTCAAATAAATGCACAAACCCTTCAACCACCATCATTTGATACTATAAATAACACCATTTGAAGAGCAAAAAGTACAAACTGTTCGAATGGTCAAAGCTAGAACATAGCAAAGCATTTGGAGAATTCACCCAAGACATGGTTTTACAAACATGTATAATGGGTGGATGTGATTATTTACATGTCCCAAAAGTTGGCGTATCACGAGCCATATGTGCTATGAGAGATCGTAAAGGTGTTATGAGAGAGGAGTATGACTATCTCGGTGTATATTTATGATTTCGAATGTGATTTTCTCCTTTTCCTACTTTTAAAAGATTTTAAGCATTTGCACCATGTTACATGTTATTAAGGATGCAGGCGCGATCGATTCAACTCCCAAAAACATCAACGGGTATACAACCCCGACAACAAAACTATAGTCCATCTTACAAATATGGCTTTCGAAAGAGAAGAAGATTATTTGTATGTAGGGTCACCCATAGCACAAAGATTTGTTGAGGATATAGCACATGTGGATTTAGTGAAATTGTTGTGTCCTAAATAGGATTGAATGTTGGATGTGAATTTCGCTTCAAAGTCGTGGATGTGATCAATGTTTGAGTAAAATAAGTTAGTTGAACATTGATTGACTTACGTGTTCAATAGTCATCGATGAATGAGGCTAGATATATGTGTGCATTGAATGCTAACCAATTGGCATGTCTACGTGATAAAAATGTATGGATGAAAAGAAGTTTGAATCTGAGTTTAGAAACTCAAAAGGGTACTTGCGGATTAACAATTAATCATTGAGATGCTATTGATGTGTTTGTGGGAAGATTTTAAAAAGAAGTTTGAATCTGAGTTTAGAAAATCAGAAGGGTCCTTGCGGATTACCAATTAATCCCCACCCGAAAATACGGAATGAAGCTTTTTAGTTTATTATTAATGGTGGAATTATGGGGAAAAAATTTTGGGATATAAAGGAAGGGGTTGACACTCTACTTAAAGTGATAATACGATTCAAGTAACATTTTAATGATGTTCTGGAAATATACATGAGTACCGAATTTGTTATCCTCATGAGAGGCTAAAAAAGTATTTTTATTTGCTTGATATGTTGTCAAATTAACGAAAGAAAACGTCACATGTTTTTGTGAAAAATGTAACCCATTATCTAAAACTTACACTACAAACATTTTAAAAATAAAAAAACACCAAGACAACAACAAGAAATAAACTATAAACTCAACAAAATGGTTACATTTACGTAAATATTAACGAAATATTTAAAACAATCAATAAAGATCTCCCGCGACAGTCTTAGTTATAGATTGTTGTATATTCGGCAATTTACACAAACATTATGCGATGAACACTTAGATACAACATTTGTGCATCGCACGGATGAGTGAGTTTTAGTACATCTGTTTTGAACAGATAAACTAAAAGAGTTTGCTAAAATAACAAAATTCGACATATTAAAAATATCACCTTTAATAATGAATAGAAAGGAAAAAGTATATAATTTTGTCTCAAAATCATTTGTAAATTATAATAACCAAATAAAAAAATTTGATTTTTAGGCATAAGAAGAATGTGGAAGAAAACCCCGATTTACCACTCCAGTTAAGCACAAGAAAATTAAGACAAGTGTGTTTCAAAGCAACTCACAACAAGGAAAAAATAATGAGGTTGATACTATCAATAACTGATTCGACAACATTAAATGTTACTACACATTTGCCATCATCATCTTCTAACAATGATGCAGATTGTTAGGTAATGAAAGATGATTACGGCAGTCATTACGAAGGTCAAGAGTAGTTAAATTTGCAGATTTACCTTTTGCAACATTAGGAAGATGTTATTTAACTATAATAACGAGTTATGAAGAGTGCATTTTTGTATCATCTATGATATATGTAATGCATATTAAGACGGAAATATTATACATAAGTGTTATATTGATCGATCTTAATATTGGTCGAAATTATAACTACGGGATTTCGTTAAAATATCTAAACTAACACAATTGATATATAAAAACCTGGGAGGAATAAATGGATAATGGGCCACATCACATAACAAAACTCAATTACTTTGTATTGAATATGAGCCATCTAAGACCAATACTCCATTAGTCCATTATGAAACATAAAGCACATATCAACTAAAATAATCCCAATACATTACATATAACTAATTATATAAAACTTATATTACAAACATTAAAAAAAAAGGCTATAATTTTCTCAAAAAGCAACAAACAAAATTCGACGCAATCTTGATAACAAGTATTCAACCATCTGCACCAACATCACGTCCAAACCAATACATATTCAACCAAAATCATAGTCGGTGCAACGCACGAGTTCGTAAAGCCACGTTTTTCAAGTTCCTATCCTACCTACCCGCTATTCATTTTTTCTCATCCCTAGGATGCAGCTGTCATTTCACCAAAAAGCTCACGGAAAACGGCGGCGTATCATCCTTCTTCGTCTACCTGGGAAACAAATCACATTTTGATTATCGATTTTTTTAAGAACCCTAATTATGCTGACACACGGTTAGTATTTCGTTTTCACATTTGTGGTTTATACAGTGAGAAATTCCCATCTGGCATACAGCCAATACGTCGCTCTGTAGAATAGTCGAATTGAAATCCTCTTATTAAAACCCTAATCATTCGGTCCAAGATTTGAGATTTTCAATGGCGGATCAAGAAGACGAGGACTTGAATATGGGCTCACGACAGAGCACGCCGCAGCACGAATCGCCGGAGCCGAAGAGGAGCAAGCCGTGGGAGACTTCCGGCGCCGGAGGGGGGGTGCCGCAGCCGGAGGGATCTCCGGTGGTTAGAGATCGGCGCATCCAGCGGGAATTAATGGCTGCGGCGGCTGAGAGGCGGATGACAGCAACAAAAACTGCTGCTGCGTTGGCGGGGAAGAGTGTAGATAGTGCAAAGGGCGTGGAAATTGCAGAGAAGCGGATGGACGGAATCAAAACTGCTGAGGTGACGGCAGGGAAGAATGTGGAGAGTGTGAGGGATGTGATTATGAGCGGTTTAGAAGGTGATGGTAAAGGTAAAGGTGTTCTGGAGAACATCGAGGGCGGAAGTGGAATTTTCGACGTTTCCTTATCGACCCTGGAGGCTGACGAGCTCTTCTTGATGATTTTTGGGAACCGAGTTAGTAAAGATGTGCTTGCGCAGTGGACCAATCAGGGTATTAGGTAAAATTGTAAAAATAGTAATTTTATGATCCTGTTTCTATTATTATTATTATTATTATTGATGTAGTAACTAGTAGGTTACTACTTATAACTGAATGAATTTTTGTAAAACTTTGAACAGGGTATGATGGGCAGATGAAGAAATAAGTGAAATAAAAATTTTCTGTTAGTTTTTATTGATGTCTTGAAATGCGGCTGTTAAACATTATTTTACAGTTATTTGGCTAGGATTGAGGGCTTAATCTAAGACTTAAGTTGCCTGGTTTAGTAGGACTCACTCACTGAAATGTTGTGGCTGGTTATTTTGTATGGTAAGTCGCGGATTGTGATGTTTCACCACAACTCGTAAATTCATGTCATGAATTGTGGAGGTAAAAGCACTTGGCTTTCTATGACAAAATCCATGAGTTTCTGAAAGAAAAATTAATTATAGGACATGTGAACTTCTTAGATTCTTTATTCTTCCCACTGTGCTGCGAGTTGCAGATTTTGATTAAGGCATGCTTAAGTTTTGATAAAAAATATTCATGAAGATTTCAACAAATGCCGAGTGTATGCGGTTAATTGTCCAATACCATCTTGAACCATCTCCCCAACCCTCTTAAAATGACCTGAACTTCATTCATGTCAATTGATTGATTTTAAGGATTTAGAAAATCGACATAGATTTAATGGTATTTTGTCTGTATCATCCTGCCTCAGTACTGTGTTCATAATTATCTGGTGACTTACTTTTTAAATTTGTATTTTTTTGATTTGTCAGTATATAACGAGGTTGGTATCGATTGTTCCTTGGAAATCGTCTTCCTCTTCAGGTTCAGTGATGATCCAGAGACATCCATGGGGCTAGTACAGCATGAGGGCGGGCCCTGTGGCGTGTTAGCAGCAATACAAGTAATAAATTTATTGATCTTTTTTCTTTTACCTCCCAAGCAAAACATAAACTCGCTAGAAAATAAAGCATAAAAATTATGTTAATGTACTTCATCTTTTGATGGACTGTCATAAGTTAGCAGACCTGGTTTTTTATTAGTGAATTAATCCAAACCAGAGGCTCTTAACTATTCACAAAGGACCTTTCTATCATGGCACAGTTATGACTTATGCATGTTCATACAGAATTCTGTTGTGGGATTGAGGGTGGAGATTTTTTTTTTTTTTTTTATTTGGGTATGCTTGTTGCTGATTTGTTACTTTCTATATGTAGCTTTTCTTTACGCGAGAACATGGATGCATATCTGTATTTCATTTTTTATTACCCTAACAGCCTAATCTCTTGGTTATGCAGGCCTTCGTACTCAAGTATCTTCTATTTTCTCCAGAAGCATCTGACTGTGTTACAGAAAACATGCCGTCAAGTTTTTCTATCAAAGGAGTGGATGGATCTGTTGCTTCAGATATCTTTTCTCGTCTTTCAGAAGAAAAAAAATCAAGGTAATTAACTTTCCGTGACGTACATGTTGATTTTTCAATATCAATCCTGTAGTAAGACATGAGTATAATTATTTCAACTTAACGTCATCTCATGATATTTTCCATGCAAGTGGGAGAACTTATGATGATGACGGTTTTGGAATTTAATCTCATTTCTCCTATGACAGTTATTCACGAAGGGAATCCGTTTGACCATTAGTTGACAATATAATTTTTATACCATCGACCACAACATAGTTTTAGTAAGCTGCAGACGATGGTAACCATTGTGGTTGATGAGCTATGAATCATGGAAACTCTGTTGGAGGCGTATCTCATTCGGCACGAGTCAGACACTGTGGTCACTCTCCCAATACGCGTGTCGGGGGGAGTCTTATTTTTTTAATGCTGGACACGCCCCCGACACGCGGGCCTCAAGTCCGAACATGCGAAAGACACGCTCAGCTTCTCTTTTTTTCTTCGTAGATCTCCTTAATCCATTGTCGTTTTCTTCGCCTATTTTTGCTGATTTCCGCAAATGGACACGTTGGGCTGGGCTTCTTTCTTACAATTTTTTTCTTTGCCATTGTTTTAAATAGCGCCAAATAGTGTGATTCATAGCGCAGCTCAGGTCGCGTTTTGCACAAATAACTAGCGCTATTTGCTCATGTAGCACGCTATTTCATATTTCTTCTATAGCTTACGCTATTGCGCTATTTGTGCAAAAAATTTAGAAGACTCGGAAGTAGTCTTTTAAAAATTTGCTCAAACAAATATAATCAATTTTCATATTGATAGGCTAAAATAAAGAAAACATCCACTTGCCAAAAAAAATGGGAATGAAACCCTAGGAGAAGGCTGGCGCACACATATAGAAGGTCTGCGACTGGGAGGTGCAATTTTTGAAACGTCTTTGGACTTACAGAACGCCTCTTGGTATTGCACGATAATTTACTAGTATAAGTATATCTTTATTGTTTTATTGGTTTATGGTAATTATCTTGTTGATTTACTAATATAATTATACTTTTACTTTTAAAAATTTAATAATTGACATGCTCGAGTAGCTTACGCTTTGCGCTATGCTATGCTATGACGAAACAAAAAATGCTACACATATAATTAGCGCTATCGGATACACTGTTCTTCGCCGATCTCTCCATCAATTTCTTCTCCGCTGATCTCAACCTCCAGTGTTGTTTTCCTCCTCGCCTGGGTTGCTAATTACTGTTCAATGGTCGTGCATTCTAATACGTTGTTTTCTAGCGCTCTACTCGGTTGCTAAATGAAGAGGAAAAATGGACAAGGTAGAAGAGTCAACATAGAAACTTATCACTGTGAAAAAAACGAAGGAAAGGGCCTGGGTAGAAGAAGAAAAGGAAAGGGCTATGGGTTTTGTTACAATATCCCACGTTGATTCCACATTAAAGTGTGGAAGCGTATATAAGTCGGAGTCAACCCTTTACCTTTGACCATGGTTTTGGGTTAAGTTAGGCTCCCTAGCTTATATGCCTAAAAATTTGGTCCGACCTGTCGGAGTCAGGTGGGCTACGGAAAGGGGTACCCGATGGTGGGCGGCCCAAGGAGGGTTGCCACCTGGGAAGTGGGCCTTCATATGCGTTGCCACCCAGAGTGTGCCGTCCGTGGATGTTCGGTTTGAAAGGGGGATGGATTGTTACGATATCCCACATTGATTCCACATTAAAGTGTGGAAGGGTATATAAGTGGGGGTCAACCTTTTACCTTGGCCATGATTTTGGGTTAATTTAGGGCTCCCTAGTTTATATGCCTAACAGGTTTGTAAATTTTATTTAATATTATGCTGGGGATATTTTCTAAAATAAGAGGTCCATTGGGCCTTGGGGCTTTGTTAGATAAAAAGACTTTTAATTACGAATGAAGTTATATATGTTTTTTGATCTCTCTTTCGAATTCATACTTCTATATGTGTGTGTATATATAGATATATTCTATTAAGTAAAAAAAATAAAAATGTGTCCTTCATGTTGTGTCTTACAATTTGGGAAAAAAATGCGAGTCGTGTGTCTGCGGTGTGTCATGCCCCGTGTTGCGTATCGAGTCCGTGTTTCATAGTTGTATCCAGCAACTACATGAACAAGAATTTTTGTTTACTGTTTCTGAAACCTTTTCTGTGTTTTCCCTTTGAAAAAGTAGATGTTTACTTAAGAATCTGATAGAGCTTCAAGGTCAACTTTTTCGTTCTTTGAAGTGGAACCTTGTTGTTAAACCAAAGCAAATCAAACCAAGCCTTATCCCACTAGGTGCGGTCGACTATATGAATATGACGTCTCCATTCTCCTATGTGCTGGATCATCCCTTCTGTTAAGCCCATCAGTTCTAAGTCTTTTGAAATAGTCTCCGTCCAACTCTTTTTCTGTCTACCCCTACCTCTACGCCCATTTGTGACTATAATAGCTTCACACCTTCTCACTGGTGCACCTACTGGACGTCTTTTTACATGCCCATACCATCTCAAACGGTTCTCACTCAGTTGTTGCTGATGTAAATTAGCAAACCCTTGCATGTATTTTACTTTATGTTTTCTATCATGCTGCTAATTTCTAAAGTATTGTTTCTTGAAATGGTTATGGTCTTAAGTAGATTAACCAAACCAAACTAAGCATTATCCCACCACAGTGGGGTCGGCGACAGTTTTAAGTATATTATAGTTGTTAATTAAAAGAACATTCAAATTGTTTTAATTTGTGATTCTGATGACACTACTGCTGCATGTGAAGAATGCATTGCATTGCTCCTTCGAAACTTTATACTTATTTTTTAAGTATGGACAATTTTATGAAAGTTTGGATCCTACAATTGGAAATGCTTTGTAGATTTTGGTTCGCTTTCATTCAGCACTTGGTTGTCTTTTCATTGTTAATAGAAAATTGTACCCCTTCCAAACAGGGCCTTGGTGAGCAGCATGTGTGAGATACTCTTTCTATGCGGACGTAGTGAAAGAGCGCTAATAGCATCTCTAAATGTTCTCAACCATGATTTTATCAAGTCTGTTACTGGGTCGGAGGATGAGGTAAGCATTGGTTTCTGCCAACATTTTACATCAGGCAAAATTGCAAGAAATGCACTATATGTGACCAACATTGCGTTTTTGCCCGTTTATTGCAAAGTTGCATTTTAATTCATTAATATATGAGAAAAAATGGTTGCCTTGTAATTATGCCCGAAACCCCCTATCCCAGGTCAAGTGATGATGTGGTGGTAGTCTCTCTTTTCCTACAAGTTGACATCCGGTTTTGAGTTTAGTTTGGCATGAAATTGCCACATAGGTTCCATGTATGCCAAAAAAGTGGAGAGAAAAAGAAAACATTTTCCATATATCGTCCCTCCATCCACAGATAAAAACAATAAATTCATAATTGTTTGTATTTCAAAAATAAAAGCTGGAAACTGAAAACTGAAATCAATACTAAAATACAAAAATAAATTGAAAAAAGACCAATTCATTTCGAAACATCAGAAGAGTCTTTTATTTCATTTTTTTTTAATTTTAGAATTTAATTCCAATTTTCAAGATTAATTCTTTTTGATTTTCAGAATTTATCAAAATAAACAATCTCAACATACCAAAATTTGGTCCAACACATCAAAGAGGACTATCAGAACATCAATTTGTAGTGACCCTCATTAATGCCATTTTTCGATGCCAATGTGGTTTAAAAAATTTATGTTTGGAGTTGTAATATTTCGTGCGGGTCCAATCCAATAAGATGATAAAGCAGAAATGCATAGGATTAGCCTAGAAATGGGCAGTAATGAAACTAAGTAGCCTCGTGCCACGACATGGAAAGACCTTATCAATCACTATGCCGGAACTGGAGGGGTGGATTCTTTGGGTTCTTTTATGATGAGTCTGAGCTAGTGGTATTCTATCTGTAATCTGCCCGTGCCCACCATTACCGGCAGGATTTGTGTGATCTACCTACCGGAACTGGACAATGGGTGGGTGTCCAATTAGAATCAAACATTCCGTTCCTAATCAGTCAGGATAGTCTATCTCCGTATAGGTGGAAAAGCTCGCAACTCTTAAGCATGTTCAAATTGAGTGAATGATGGCTGCAAAAGTCCTCAATTGTAAGTGAGATAGGGCAGACAAGCCAGCATTAAAGGCTTTGCCTGTAAAAGAAAGAAGTACAGGCTTGCTTGCCAGTCCACTCATTGCTATATGATAGCCATTGGAAACCTTCTCACTATTATCACATCTAAATGCTGCTATTTGGACAATCATATTCTAGCACAAGGGAGTACCAGATGGAGCTTCAACGAGTGGGGATCAATACAGCAAGTCTCATGTTGAATGAGATAGCTTTCATCTTCCCTGAGCTAAAATCAAAAGTGTGCATAGGACGTACACTTGAAGTATCTAATGGTAGTAGCCATGGGGCCTTGGAAATCGCATTCCACCCATATCGACAGACAGAAGTCGTGAGGTAGGTTTCGCTGATTTGAACTCAACTAAAGGGTGAGGCACAGGTCCTAACAAGGAGCTCCTGAGCACTCAATGGAGAACTGAGGTACCTTCCGTCGAAGTCCACCTCTCCTATCCGACACCCTGGGCGAATGACACCAGTACCCACAAATCGTTCAAGCCAGGATGATTTGAAACTTCAATACAAAGCATTGAAGGAAATCAACAACAACAAAAAAGAAAACAAACTTCCTCTTGAAGACCCTTTAGGGACAAATCAAGCTGCCCTTGTACTCACGTTAGGAGAGGGACTCAATTTCATCTTGGAATACAGGTAAAGAAAGCGCATATGAGGCTTCGAAGAAGAACTACAAAACTACAACAAAAGGGGAGGAAACCTCTTCTAATAGAAGACCACTACTAACAAGCTCTCGGGAAAAAGAAACTTCAGAAAACTACAGTAACTATGCCTTTATCCGAGTATGTTCCCCTAAGAAAACGACTAAAGCAGAAGAGCAAGCTGAAAGCCAAATCGTACATTTCAGCAACCGTTTGGAACTCACATATCGAGAAGCTCAGACTATCCCTCTTTGGCTTTACTAACCAATCTTTAGACTATCCTGTGGGGAGGAAAGCTAGAAAGTTGGATACACAAAAACAAAATACGCTCGTGTCAAACATGAACATACGCTTTCGCCCGGAGGCCTAGTATTGCATTGATTTGCTGATACCTTTTCTCTAATGAATAACTTCATCATTTTGTTTTGTACGTTTTATGCAGGCCGTAGCTGAAGTACTTAGAGGTCTTTCTGTTGAAACTGGTGCTGACCTGAAGAAGATGCTGAGAGTTGATACCTGCACTTCACGATGGAGTGCACTTCAACAGCTAGAAGCGTTACTTCCTATTTTCCGAAGTCGTTTGGGAGCATTGCTTTTTTTAATATCAGCCTTGTTGTCTCGAGGACTGGTATGTTCTTCTAATCCTATTGTATCTTCTTGGACATCTCAAGATTCTAGCTGACATCCTTTGGCGGATGCTTTAGCACTTGAGGACCTACTTTTTAAAAGGTATCAAACTAGGACCTGTTCTTTGCTCCGTTACACCACTTAGGACCTCCGTCAAATTCTCTCCGTTAAATACTAACGGAATGCTTAGTTGGCAGTTAAATGACACGTGTCAAGTGTTTATTGGCTTGTCAACATGCCACGTGTCACCGATCATCATCTCCGACGAGGTTGACTTTTCCGATCGTCTTCTCCGGCGAATTTTCCGGCCAACTTCATTTTTTCTGATGAACTTCATTTTTTCCGACGTAATTCCATGGTAGTAGAGAGAGAGAGAGATCTGGAAAGGGAGTTATGCCGGCAAAGACAAAGAAGAGTGAGTGGGAGTCAAAGATTCCCTATTTGAGAATTCCATTCCTTCCTTTGACTGCTCTCCCCGAAATGAAGAAGGTAATGGTTGTAACCTAAGTTACGATCTCTCCCTGAGCTTATTAGTTCATTAACTACTAGAATGCTACGGGTGGACGTCTCATCCTTCTCTGCTTCATCTATGGCGATTAGAATATAATAAAAGTTTCGCCCGGGAGATTAGAGTTGTTCAGACTTCAGAGCTTGTTCTGACCGGCGGAAAAAATGAAGTTGATCGGGAAAAATGAAGTTGGCCGGTAAATTCGCCGGAGAAGACGACCGGAAAAGTCAACCCCGTCGGAGATGATGACCGGTGACACGTGGCATGTTGACCAGCCAATAAACACCTGACACGTGTCATTTAACTGCCAACTAATCATTCTGTTAGTATTTAACGGAGAGAATTTGACGGAGGTCCTAATGTGGTATAACGGAGCAAAGACCAGGTCCTAGTTTGATACCTTTTAAAAAGTAGGTCCTCAAGTGCTAAAATGAGCAAACTTGAGGTCCCATTTTGGTCATTTAGCCTTATATATATTACTAGTTACTCTCATTCTTCTTTACATATAATTGCTCTATTTTAATTTGAATAGACTGATACTTTTGATAAAGTTTTATATCTTTTAATTATAGATAACTCATGTCAACTCTCTTTTTTTCTATATATATGTGTGTATATATTTATGTATGTATAGTTATACTTACAATTGTCCTGTCTACTTTTAATTTGAATCACTCTGTTAAATTTTTGAATTGCTGCTCTCTTTTTTATTTAATAAAAATCAAACATCTAAATTGTTATTTATCAAATGGTATTAAATATTTTGAAAATTAACAAAAGATAATTAACTACCAAAATTTAATGGATATTTTGGTAGAGAGTGCAATTTAATTTATTAAAAGAAAATATCCTAATTTATACTTTTTTTTTCCTGAATTTTATTTGAGAAAAATAAAATAAAATTCAGGTCTACGCTTCAATACTATGATATTTTGGTAACATATTTATACTTCTTGCTCTTACTAATTTCCAACAATACAATGATATTTTTGTGATACTTTTGGGATTTTTTTATTTTAATCGAGGCTTACGCCTCAATGCGCCTCAAGGCTTAAGCCTCGCCTCTTCCGGCCAAAATGCCTCAAACTTGCATCACGCCTTTTAAAATATTGTTTTTATCGAGTTAACCGTTTCGGTCCTTATCGGTTTCGGTTCCAACTTGAGTACCAGTATCCGGACCGTGAATATCGGTCCTGGTTATGTTGAACCGGCTCTCAGGCGGTTCTCGAGTATAATTGACAGGCTTGGCTACGCTATTTGTGCTATCCGCTATGAGGGACAAAATCTACTGGTTACTAGCGTAACTGTTATTCATTGGATGCACAGTTGAAATGTGGAAATATTGATTGTGCAAATATTGACTGTGCATCTCTGTATCTGATGATGCCTGATATCTGCTGTCAGGACAATGTTCAAGAGGACAGGGATGATCCAACCCAACCATTAGTCACTACTCCATTTGGGCATGCTTCACAGGTATTCAGGGATGACGAAAATCTCCTTTAGGGGTTAATTACAAAAAATACCTTGGAGGTTTAGTCTTATTTAAAAAAAGAAACTAATAAAACTCAAAAACTCTGCTATCTTTCATAGTACAACATCAAACAACCCTTTGGTATTTGTTTCGATTCCACAAGCTACACCCTCAATTGGGGTTTATACCTTGAAACGGTTTGTAACCGGAGTTTTTACGTAATTAGGCTAAAACCTTAGGGGGTAATTCTTTAATCATGCATTTCACTTATGCTTATTGATTTAGTTTTTTCTTGGTTACTGACCAAGATCATCTTTAACCTTGATTTTGCCAAATAGGAAATTGTGAACCTATTACTCTCAGGGACTGCTGTTGCTAATGTGTTTGATGGGAAAATGGATTTGGGCGGTGGCATGTTCGTAAAGGGCATCACCACATCTGTCGAAGTCGGATTTCTCACTCTTCTAGAATCCCTCAACTTTTGTAAGGTCGGTCAGTATCTAAAATGTCCAAAATGGCCCATATGGGTAGTTGGGAGTGAATCTCATTACACGGTCTTGTTTGCTCTCGACACCAAAGTCCAGGAAGAAAATGAATTCGAAAATCGAGAAACCCGAATCAGGAGAGCATTCGATGCCCAAGATCAAAGCGGAGGTGGCGGCTTCATTAGTGTCGAAGGCTTTCATCAAGTCCTCAGCGAAACCAACATTAGTCTTCCATCCGAAAAAGTCGAGCATCTTTGTAGTTCGGGTTTTATCGTGTGGACCGATTTTTGGCAGGCTCTTTTGGATCTAGACAAGAGTTTGGGAGGCGTGAAGGATTCGACTGGATTGATGGGTAAGAAGGTGTTCGATCTTTACCATTTTAACGGGATTGCAAAATCGATTTTCAACGGGGGCCAAGCGTCGGGAAGTGAAAATCCAGTACAAAGACCTAGAATTATGAAATTGAGAGTTTCGGTTCCTCCGAGATGGACACCCGAGGAATTTATGTCCAACGTGCCGACTACGAATGAATCCGGTGGGGTTGGGAATTCGCATCAAGTGCCCAAACCTCAACATGCGCCATTGGTCGATTGCGTTAGAACGCGGTGGCCACGTTCGGTTTGCACTTGGGAAGGGGATGCACCGAGTATCGTCTGATTCATTTCGATGATTTTTATCCCAACTTCTGCAGTGGTGAATTCCTCTGCCTTGTCTCTGATGATTCCTGATAATTTGAGGTTAGAGTGATGAAAGAAGGATGGTTTCTTGAGTTGAACCATTCATGTGAGAATGTGGAACTGCTTTTTTTTTTTTTTTTTTTTTTCCCAGAAGTGTGAGGTGTTTGAAGCAGTTTAGAGTTTAAACTTATTTGGTAGTTGTCCCGAAATTGGGGCGACTAAAGAAGGATGTATTTTTATTTTATTATTTTTAAATATTTGTGAAAACAATTGTAGAGTATTTATACCATATACACTATTTCATTTTTGTTGACTTAATAAAAAGAAATTTTGAGAATGTGATTTAATATAAGATCAACAATGAAGGATTGTTTTTTTATATAGAGAAATAAATAATGAGTGAATATGATTGATAACTAAAAGTATTCAAAATGTGGATGAAATTGTAGAAATGTATTAAATTCTGAAAGTTGAGTCGAAATTATTGATGAGAAATTTTTTTAGTGGTGAGTGATTACTTTGGATTTGTGATACAAAGTTTTTCAGCGAAATAAAAATTAAAAAACGAGATAATATCGGAATCAACAATGCTACATGCACAATTAATTTACACAACTAAACTTTACAACACATCATCTCACCATATATTTATCACTAAATTCATTATTTATTCCATCACCTACCCCACCACTCACATCATCAATGGTTCAAAACAAACACAACCGTTACAACGGTTGTGATTGTATCATTTTTCTATCGGAATAGCTATTAGTAGACAATAACTAACCCGAGCAAAGATACTGATTTGTCATTAGTATCAATGTTTTAAAAATCCACCACGTATAGGCTGGTTAATCCTCCAATTAATCTCTAGAAGGTCTTTTACCGTTCTGATTATGGCTTAGGCGTTTGTACTGGATGTTTGAGTGATTAATCGATCGTCTAGGCTGGCTGGACGGGAGCCTATGAAGGCAAGATAAGATACTATGATACTATGGACTACTTTATACCTATGTCAATACTTAAAATTTCCTTATTTGAAATGTTTATTTAATTTTGATAATCGACATTTTGGACATTTTATAATTAAAATATTTAATTTAGATTTTAATTTTGATAATTAAAATATTTGGATAATTAAGACACATAAGTTTGCATATTCAATGATCAAATATTTCTTTTCATTAAATAGCAATTTTAATGGTAGGCTACTGTAATGTTTTGTAGTAAGATTGGTGTGTAATTTTTAATTTAACTCATTAATTAGTAACTTATCAAATTTAAAATAAACATACTAAATTTTTATCTTTTTAGTTTTTATATGATTAATTCATTAACTAATTAATACTTTATTTAAATATTATATTTAGAATTAATAAATCTAAAAAGAATATCATAATAACAAATATGCAACATTCAGATAAACATATAATATAATATAAAAAATATACAATAATATCCTCAGTTCCATATATACATTCAAATTTTCAACTATTAATAGATAATTATGTCGGATCATCCATAATTAGTCACAAATTATAAATTTATCTGCAACAACTATAAAATCGTGTAAAATATAAATCTCCGAAAAGCCTCCATTAGTGGAAGAGATAATGATCCAATAAATTTGGAGTGAGCATCACCAACAAGCTAATAACAAAAGTTGTCCGAACTTTTTTTTTTGCAATCCACTATGGGTATGTTTGGCGAAAGTAACTGTTGCTGGAACTGGAGATGGTGCTGGAGCTAGTGCTGGAGATGGAGATTATAAAAAGAGATTATTTTTATAAGCTACGTGAAGTAACCTAAGATTATGAGAGATTATTTTTTTTATAATCTCTTATAAGTTCTGTCTGCCAAACGAAGATTATTTTTTAAGTAGCTTATTTTTTGAAAAATAAGCATAATCCCTCCATAATCTTCCATAATCTCTTGCGCCAAACATAGCCTATAGCTCTCAGGCATGACAGTGGTGCTTCATGAGATATATATAAATAAAAAGATTAGTATCTTTAATCAGGTTTGATTATGTATGTAATATCTGTAATATCCACACTTTTTATTCATTTAATTTGGTTGTCGCGGGTTATCGGCTATTTTATTTTATTTAATTTTAGTTACCGATGTTCACTTGGAATTAATTTTTTTTGGTGTGATACAGTAAAATCTCAATAAATGAATTCGTGTCATGTACTTCCGTGTTTCGTGTACAAAAAATCCAAACCCATACACGACACTAAATGAATTCGTGTCATATCGTATCGTGTGCCGCGCAAATTCATGTCGTTTTGTGTCGTGTTTTCGTGTCAGGCACATTATATAAAATAAACATTAAATATTATAAAAAAATAATAATTTTAATATTTTAATATTATTTTTATAGGTTTTAGTAGACGAAATGAAACGAATGGCAATGAAAACACGAATGTTTACATGAAATTTATGAAAGTTCACATTATATTTTCAAATTTTAAAGTTTAGTATAGACAGAATCCATAATATATATATTTTTATTGAATTAAATATAAAATATTATATATATATATATATATTTATTTATTCATATATTTATTTTGTGTACATCGTGTCGTGTCGTGTACCCAAAGGGTAAACACAAAACCGACACTAAATCTCGGTCGTGTACTTTCGTGTTCGTGTATTTTCGTGTCGTGTACTCAAAATGTAAATCCAAACACTAAATTTTCGTGTCGTTTTCGTGTCGTCTTTTCGTGTCGTGTGGTAAATTGTCCGATCTAGGTTTTCGACCCCAGGATTGTGTTCCGGCGGCTTGTTCTACAGATTCGGAGTTCGACTTGGTTGTGCTGGATTCGGGAGTTTGGTGATTCAGATTTCTTGTTGGAGGTCGCCGGGTCCGGTCGGCTGTGAGTTCAGGCCTGGAGTTTTTTTTTGGTGGGGTTCGAACGAGAGTTCGGGGCAGAGATTGGCAGGTTGGTTCAGGAGTTTCCGATGATGTAGGGAGGGGACGGCGGGTTTGGTTTTATGGCTGGATTGTGTTGGTGGTGTATTTGTTTGGGTTTGTGTTTGTTTGCAGATGGTGTGCGACTGTGTTTGTACGTGAGTTGTGTGTGAATGCGTGTAGAGTGCGTGTTTGTGTGTGAGTTGTGTCTGTGACTCTGTGTGCAGCGCAAATGTTTCTCTCGGTGTGTGTGCAAGGATGTGTGCGGATTCGATTCACTTTAGGAACGAATTGGAGTTTATGGTAGTTATAAGGTGATTTGGTGTAATTAATTGCTTGGGAGCTTGATGTATATATGGGGCGCGTTATATATATAGACTTTATTTTCAGAACTCTCTTAAGTGCGAGAAGTGCGATAACTTTTCTAAACCAATGAGATTTTTTTAAATATTAAAAAATATTATTAATTCAAAAGGGTATTATAGTAAAATATAATTTTTATATTATTTTTGAATTTTTTATTAAATATAATAGCCCCTACTGATGATAACCCTACTATATCTATAATCCCTACCATATAGTAGGGATTATGATCAGTAGGGGTTGTATGCATTGACATGATGTACATTATGTATTATTAGAGTACAAAAGGTGGTTCTCGCAGTTCTTGCACTTAACATGGTTCTGAAAATAAAGTCACAATATATATATATATATATATATATATCAGTGTTTTAAATAGCGCAGCGTTGATGTGTAGCGTTTTTGTCCTGATAGCGCGTAGCGCAAATAGCGTAGCGTATAGCGCAGGTTTAGCGTTCCTACTATTTTATATAAAAAATAAAATATATCTATATAATATATAATTCTTTGTCATAAGTTAATATAAATCAAGTTAAAATTATAACTAGTAACACTTAAAATAAGAATATATGAAAATAAATGTATAAATATCATATTCGTTTAGCTACAATCCACCGTTTTTTTAATGAACTCATCAACAAGTTTTCCTATCGGTTATTTAGCATTGGTTATTTGTCATTATCTTTGACACTACATATATCTAAGAATTATTAAAAAACTATATTTTGTAACAAATTTAATAGAACTTTATAGTTTATATAGATATAAAAGTAATAAAATAATAATTAAAAAATATTTGTAATTAAAATAAAAATATATAATTAAAATAAAAAATATGATAAAAATTAAAATTTCTCAAATAGCCTACGCTATTTACGCTATAGCTCAAATAGCCTATGCTATTTGCGCTATTTGGATAAAAAACGTGCCACGTCATCAAAAAACCTACACTATTTGTCCAAAACGCTATTTTGGATGCGCTACGTAGCGCTACAGTCAATTTTTGCGCTATAGCTCGCTATAGCCTACGCTACGAAACGCTATTTAAAACAGTGATATATATATATATATATATGTATATGTATATATGTGTGTGTGTGTGCGCGCGCGTGTGCGTGTGTTTGTAATATTTGTGTGTATATATTTGTGTTGAAATTATGGATGGGGAAGATGAAGGAGTAGAGGAAAATCTTGATAATTTGGTTTACGAGTGGGTAAGTGTATTTGGATTTATTAAGTGAGATCGAGTTCGGAGTTCGTATTCGGGGTAATTGTTTAGGATTTGGATTATGATCCTGATTACTAGTTGAATCGAGATATGGATTCCGGTTGAGTATCGTTGGTCGTTTGATCTGATCGTTAAATTAAGGGGGCACAGGTGATGTATTATATCATCTAATTAATTACCTTGTAATTATAATATAATAAATTGAACGCTTTTATTAAATTATCTATTATGTGATTATTATAAAGGTTGAGATTTTAATGGATCGACCAGGGTGACCGAGATAGGCTTGTGTTGAGTAAAACCATCGACCGGAATATCACAATATTTTGTTCTCGACGTTGAGATGTATTATATATAGGTCATTGGTATTTGGTTAGAATGGCACTTTAATAAAGTGTTGTGTATATTGTATTATTTATCTTTGGATAAAACTACCCGAGATCTCAAAAGTATCTTTCAAACTTTATTTCGAGGATTTATAAGAACTCAAGAGTTTTGATCTGTTTCTGATTTAAGCGAATATATCTCGAGATAATTTTCTAAGATCATTTAATTTTTTGGTTTATTAGTTGTTGCGAAGTGACTTGTCTGTTTATGCTTGGAATATGGTTTGTATAGGTAGGATACATGTACTAGCGAATTCTAATTGCTAACCCCTTAAATGGGAAAATGCGTGTTATGCATTTCAGGTATTCCTGATTCGAGGGAGCAATCACAGGGTCGAAGTGAAAGATGATGAAAGATTAAGACCATGATGCTAATCACAAGAAAGTCAGTATATTGTCAGTATTGTCATGTTATATTTTTCTTCCACTGTCATGTTCTACCCTTGCGTGAGTATGTTTGACATATTATAGTATTGTGTATCGAGGATACACACGTGTTGTCGGATATTTATTTTTATATTTTGTTTATTGATTTTTGTGTAGATTGACCTTGTTGGTCAATTATGGTTTGAGTTGTTCTGTTTCTGCCTGATAGATCCTTACGGAAAGGTCTACGGCGTGTATCAACCCAAAATGGTCTGGGGCTGTTAAATTTATGGTATCAGAGCTTAGGTTGATGAAACCTAGGTTGTTGGTTCGATTCGAGTCATGTATTGTCGTGTCGTGTCATGTCGTCTTAATTGTTGGTGGTCGAGTCGAGTTATATGTCGTCAATGTCGTGTTGTTTGAGTTGTCGATTGTGATTAGTATCGTGGTGCGGCCATCATCTTCGTGCGATATGTAGATGTAAGTCTCCTATTTTATTGTGTTATATCTTGTATTGCACGAATATATTTATGTATGTGTGACGAGATAGAATTGAGTTTATCTTTTGGTTTGAACCCGTTGTTTACGAGATCTTGTTTGTGCTAAACTTTAAATATTACGGAAATTTTGTGCCATGCTTCAGTTGTAACACCCCCAATCCGCTCAGGGATATTACACGCCGTAGAACCTTTCCTCAAGGATCTACCAGGCTGGTAATAAAATCATACATCCCAACAACGCCTTTAAGGCTAAAAGACTCAGTAGACCGATTTGGTCTTTCAATAAATATATACAACTCAATCTCAATACATGCCCATGCAGGGGTCAAATACAACACAATCCCGTACAACGGGGAAAGAATACTGCAGCGGAAAAAAAATGCGACTGAACCAATACAACAACGTACGGGTCCTCTTGTGATTAGTATCGTTCATCTTTCATTATCCTTCATGTCGTCCCTGTGCTATGTCCCCAAAACCTGAATGCAATACAGACATCCACCCCCCGATTACTCGGGGGTTAGCAAAATTCCACTATTTTGTTAGTGCAAGTACATAACCATACAAAATGTAACAAACAAACGGAAATCACGAATCGGGTGCGACAATTAACTACAAAAGCCTTCCCAAGAAGTTTTATTAATTAGAAAGCAATCACTGAAGTATTTGAAAATAAATTCCTCATCTCGGGATTTTAAAAGTAGAAACCTTGTTGAACCTCAAGTCATTAGTTGAAAAATAACCATTTCAAGATGAATGGGTCTCGACCCAAAATCATTTTCCGTAAAACGACCTTTACAAAAACCGTTGGGATCTCAACCCAATTCTCATCAATTCACAGTGCACGGGAACAATAGCAAGGTCCGTTTTCCAACATCAAAACCCCACAATTAAAGGACTGAAACACATACGACAAATACTCTAGTGCCATCCTAGCCAAGTAGGCCAAATGAACAATTTACCTATTACACACTTAGTCAATGCATGCAATCATAAAAACATAGTTCAAAAGCACTCATTTCCGGAAATGCCAAAATCAAATCACATTTGTAAAATGCACCACAATTAACCGCGGATCCACCCCTCCGTGGACTCCTACCGAGACCCCGTCGGATCTAACCCGTAGTGGTTAAAAGCAAGCTCACGGGCCCACCCCTCCGTGGACCCCTACTGAGACCCCATCGGATCTAACTCGTAGTGAGCATACACACACACGTTACTCATGCAATACTAATATGCTAAGAATGTAAGTTCATTAAGAATACTTACTAGAGATGGCCACTTACCCGATACCGTTATCATACTCATCACAACACAACAACACAATTAACAAGGAATACACGATTCCATCACTTTAAACAAGTAGGGGTATTATTAAAGCCCACAACGTTCGAAATAATCAAATCATAATCAACTCACACGAATCATATTCACGAGGGTAAACCAACCATCGTAAATCCAACATGTAAACTCTATTTGCAGGACACAGATCGTATAAGAAAAATACTTGCCTCGAAACCACGATCGAAATGAGACGATGAATGGATGCGGTCGAACAGCCCCGAACTCCCGAATACTAACAAGAACGCGATAGCACCGCGAAGACTATGAGAATAACACCACACGAATTATCAATCACCAAATGGGATTCAACTCGGAATCCTCGAGCACCTATAATCCTCCGGAAGGAACAACAAAAACATGATTACGACGAGGATCAAGACCAAAAACAACGGAGATCACAACAAATTATCGAAGGAAAACTCATTCAAACATTTGATCGAACATCAAATGCTCACTACACCTCAAGAACACCGAAATCACCCTTCGGGTTGAAATGAACCGAAGATATGGATATGCAATCCATAAATATGTTAAATAACAACATCTAACACCAATCAATTCATCAAATCGGATGGAAAATGAAATCAAGAACAAAACCCCCGAAAAGGTCAACTCTAGAGAATCAAGAAAATACCTCGGATCAATGACGAAGAACACGAATTGATGTTGTTAATCCACACCAAGAACTTGAGGAGGATGATATCTCTGAGACAAATCGCCCAAAAGTCGCCCCTAAATCGCCCAAAACGAGAGGAAGAAGAAGAGAGGAGAGGAAATTAAATCCTCTCCCAGAAACCCTGCTGAAATAGTGTAGACTGACCCGCGTGCCGCGGCCCGGGTTGAGTGTGTCGCGGCCCGCGGCTAAAAATGGAGAGCAGGATTTTGACTAGAGCCGCGGCCCGGACTGTAGCATGCCTCAGCACGTATTACATCCGGCCTGGCCATCATCCATGCTAAGGCTGTGCCGCGGCTCACAGTTTCCTGTGCCGCGGCACACACTGTTTGAGCCCAAAATTGATGAAAAACGATCCCCAAATATGATATAATCGATCGACGCATAATCCCAATCATTTAAAGGCCTAAAAGGACTATCATGAACCCTCATATGGCGACTTTACGTCAAGCACGGTCGGTCTAAACACGACGGTAACATGAAATGATCCGAACAGAGGACAAACGCAATGGGAACTCAAAACTTTGGGATATTACGGGATGAACCCAACACGGTACTTGATCAAACACCAATAAAAGTTCACAACACATCTAACAACGTTAAACGGACTTACGGAAACACGAAATAACAGTTTCGGGCGAGATTCGCAAGAATCGAACTCAAGTGCAGAAAAGTCGCTTAAGAACACGGAACTCAACAAAACGACATCGAAACAAAATCGGATGATAAAAAGTGTAGAAATAATCATTCTCGGAATGACGAAACGGTCACGATAGAGTATCTAAGATGGACTTCCGCCAAAAAACAAAAATTACCGGAAATCAAAATTGCGGATATTACATACTACCCTCCTTAAAAGAAGTTTCGTCCCAAAATTTAAAACAAGTAGGGAGATGCAATATCTCGCCACGAAAACTCAATGAGATACACAAGAACCGAAAACTCGTGCCCAACAGAGAAACGTTACAAGCAACGCGAAGAAATATACGGCGTGAAATCACACTCCACGACGACCATCACAACACCATAGGTAGAGACATAATAAAACCAACAAGTGACAAGCGCCATCAAACAGATAGTACAATCAAGTCAATTATCCGAACAATCACAAAACAGGAGGTACTAATGTAAGAAAACATGCACGGTCAAGAAAATAGAAAATAAACACAAAACGATTCACAAGGACAACCACAAACAATTCGAACTATGCCAAAATCCTCAAAAACCACACTAGGCATCTCCGTGTCCTATCGGACCAGGACAACCTCGATCCCCAAAACTCTCAGCTATCGTCTTGCAATGCACGACTCTATGTCCCAAATGACTGCAATCGAGACAGCTGACCAACGGTGAATGACAATTCTCCGCGGTACGAGATCAAATAACAAAAATAGGATAACCACGATTGAACAACAATGATCGAGCAACAACTATCGAACAACAATGATCGAACAACATCGATCGAACAACAACGATCGCATAACAACGGTCGAACAACGACTCCGAAGTTCACACTTCAACTCAAGATATTAAAAGAACTTGTAGAAACCAAAAGACGTTAATTTTGAACAAGGTTTACAAGAATCGAACCGAACTCGAAAAAGTCACAACGAAACAAGGTCACAACCCGTTCGAGCAATAACAACTGAGATACCGAACAAGTTCAGAAAGTATCAACGAACACGGGCGAGTCGATAGAATTGAGAAAGAGAAAATAAAGAAGTCAAAAATAATACGGTTATTACATTCAACCTCTTTTAAAAGGAGTGTCGTCCCCGCAACTCACAACAACGGAAGCAAGGTAACAACACAAAAAGCAACTGACAGAAACATCTTTCATGGGCCTCTCAGAGCCGATCCTGATATCTGTGCTGAAGCTCATACCTCAGAAGACTCGGTAACCAATTCGCAAAACTGGATGTTGTCCCTTGAGTCCGCACTTGAAACGCGTTACGGGCGAGAAGGACAATTTGTACGTACATACCCCAGCACATTACAGTCGAAGCACCCCGGCATACCGAATATGCAACTGCTCGGTATAATGGAATATAGCGTCGCAAAAAAACATACCGGAGATGCCAACTCAGCACAACCTATCAACGTAAAGCAACTCACGCCGTAGAATCAAAACGACGACGGCATACATTCGGCGATTTCAATGGTTCGAACGATAACCAGCACACAGTTACAAAACATCACGAAACAATCGCAGATGTACACGATCATACAAACTCAAGTTATAACAGCTCGCACGGGTGCGATAACACACAAATCGCCCCAAAGCGACAACATTCAATACCAACATCTCACCTCTCACAGAGGGCTAACACAACAATTGCGTGGCAAAGACTCAATGTTCACGCCACCAATTCGATCATACTCGGGAGCTAACATTCTAACGACAATGCGAACATCATACATACATTCCCGGACTGCAAACAGGAATGATAGGTTTTAAAAATGAAAACCCCCCTTTTGAAAATAATTTGGGAACACCAGTTGAATTTTGAGTATCATATTTCGAAAAAGTAGTGCAAATCTCGTTATCGAGACTGTGAAAAATCATCTTGCATTTGATAAAAACATGAGGACACCTTTTCTTTAGTGAAAAACTTTCAGAATATTCGACCCTCGGGGCTGAGCAAATGCGTTTCTAAATCATTGAAAATATCTCAAAATATTTTAGTCCTCAAGGTAGAAGAATTGTGAAACATATACTTGCGCTAGTAGGCGCCTCGAAAATATAATCCATTTAAAAGTACGTCTCGAAATTTATTTTCTAAGATACTCAAGGTTTTCAGAAATCCAATAGGCCAGAACGCCCCAAAACTCACACATTACAACATCCGCTTATACACATCATATATCGCGTGCGCTAGCCGCTGCCTAGCGTGCGTTACCTGCTAGTCCAGAATGTCTGAATACCTCACTGCCTCTGCCGACTCAGCTCGTTAGCATGCGCTACTGACCACGAATAGCGTGCGCTAACTGCTAGTCCAAAGAACAGAATTAGCTACTGCCTCTGCCAAGGCTGGACTGTTAGCGCGCGCTAAGGCTCAAAGCTAGCGTGCGCTACTCAAGCAGAATTAGCATGCGTTAGCCTAGGCTAACGTGCGCTATCTCCCTGACCCAGAACACTTCCAAAAGGTCTAAACAACACGATCATGACCCAAACAAGGTACAAAACTCTAAATCAACATCGACAACATCACAAAGAGTTTACAGAGCGAAAAATTGGAAGAACGGTGATAGGACGCCGAATGTACGCTCCCTGAAAACCCGGTTTAAAATATGGACCAATAAAAGTCCGACCTAGGTTCTTAGATAAGGGGATGCCAACCTCAAGGTCCTTTAGAAGGTCGCCGACCTCGGAGGCCCTGCTTAGCTGTGACATCTGTTAGAAGGGCACCGACCTCGGAGGCCCCGCTGACCTATGATATCTGATAAAAGGTTGCCGACCTCAAAGGTCTCTCGACCTACGGATTTGAATAGGAATGACCCGACCTAAGTGATCTTTTATAATATGAGCCGACCTAAAACCACCGAGCTCAGGAAGGTCGAACTATTGGGAAAGAAGATTCTGACTCACCTGACAGAATCCCTGAGATCCACGGATTGAGAGCCCATACCTTGCAATCCCGGAAATCCAGGGATGGAAAATCGCAGCCTGAATCCCTAGATATCCGGGATTTTCTCTGGAAATCAGGGAAAATCTTAGACAATAAGGCACCCCCATCCTATAAAAGGGAGAGAGGGGGTTTCTCAAAAGGGACACATTCTGAGAATATAGCATATTTTAGAGAGAGAAAGAAAGACAATACTTCATACATTTTGGGTTTTCTTAGCTAAACTCCTAAGATTAACCCGGTTCTTGGTGACCGATCAGCTCAGTTACATCAAGTGGCGCCGTCTGTGGGAAGTGTGACATCGAGTCACTTTGAGTTGAGACGTGAGGTTAGTGATGGCGGAAGAAATGAACCAGAAGAGAATAGGGGAGTTAATACCCAGAAATTTAGAAGAGGAACTAGCAGCTGCGGGTGGAGAAGCGACTCTGGAAAAAACACCCGTCACCCCTGTAGAAGAAGTCGCACCAAGCACAATTACACTGACGAAGGAAGCCTTAGCCGACATAATCGCCAGTGCGATCCAGAAGAGTCGGGAGGTCGAAAAACAAAGGGTACCACGAAAAGTAATACCCATCCTTTCGGATGGGCCAGAGGAAATTGATCAGTAGGAAGAGCATGGGGAGAGTTATCCAAGAATATGGGAGCGATCCAGACAGGAAAGAACGCATGATCCCTTGATATCCAACATGCAGGACGAGCTGGAGGAGTTGCGACAGAGGGTTGCGGGGAAGGACATGGAGAGTCATCCAGGCCATCCCTTCTCAGAAGGCATACTGCAGGCCGAGCTCCCATATGGGTTTAGGGCTGTCACCTTCACCTACGATGGACTCTCAGATCCTACCCAACATTTATACCGATTCGAGAACATGGCGGTACTACATCGATATTCGGATGCCGTGAGTTGCAGAGCATTCTTGGCTACACCGTGAGTCACCTCGATTGGTTCCACCAGATACCCCCTGGGTCAATCACCAGCTTCAAAACTTTCAGCTCCGCGTTCTTGACTCACTTTGCTAGCGCCAGGGCGCACCAAAAGACCTTCATGTCCTTGTTCAGTATCAAGCAATACTCTGGAGAAGTGCTGAGAGCTTATGTGACCCGATTCACAAAGGCATGTCTGGAGGTACCCTCATCGTCAGAAGAAGTGAAAACCAGTGCCTTGACGCAGGGACTGAGGCCGGGGTTGCTACGCACCTCATTAGCTAAAAAACCAGCCAGAACATATGATGAGGTCTTAACCCGATGCTCGAAATACATTAATGTTGAGGAAACCGAGAAGGATATGGAGGAATTGCAAGAAAAGCCCGAAGATGGGGAAAGGGGGTCCAGCAGATTGATACGACGGGAGGAGTACACCTTTCAAGGAAATTTACCTCGGGAAGAAATGCCGCGGGAAAAAACAGATCGAAAGAAGAACGATACCATTCTAAGGCGACCAAGATTTGACCAATACAGCCCACTAACAATGAGGAGAGCTCAGGTTTTGGAAGCAGTTGAAGGTAAGATGAACAGGGTTATCGAGTGGCCTGCATCTCGTCCTAATAGGCCCACCCAGCCGAAATCAGAGCTTTATTGTCGATTCCACAATGATTACGGGCATAAAACAGACGAATGCAAGCACCTTAAAGATGAGATCGAAAGGATGGTCCGAGCGGGACATCTAATGGAGTTCACATATCAGCAAAGAAATGGAGGTCGGAGGCAACCACCCATGCCCCAAGGAGGTGCGGGGGTGAAAAGAGAAGCTCCCCGGGGACCCGTTGCTCCCCCGGCTAAAAAAGGAGTAATCCACATGATATCAGGAGGACCAACCGATAGAAGTTCTAATCAGGCTAGAAAAGCCCACGCACGAAAAGCTAGGTGTCATCAGCTCAAGGAGGTCGCCTCTGTAGGCAGTGGGCCTATCATTCAGTTCAGCCCCATGGATTATAACGGGATACATACGCCCCACAATGACGCGCTGGTCATCAGCGCGGAGATCGCCAGTTACGATGTACAAAGGGTGTTTATCGATACGGGAAGCTCGGTAGACATCTTATTCTATGACTGTTTCAAACAGATGAACCTGGAAGTGGAATTGAGAAAGGTAGATACCGCGCTCTATGGGTTTTGTATGACCGAGGTGCAACCAGTCGGAGAAGTGGTGCTTTCGGTAGCACTAGGTCGGATGCCCCATCGGAAGGTCAAGACGCTCAGATTTTTAGTGGTGGACACCAAATCGGCCTATAACGCCATTCTAGGACGATCGGGGCTCAACAAATTCGAAGCAGTGGCCTCTACCGCACACATGAAAGTAAAATTCCCCGTAGGAGGTGAGGTAGGGGAAGTAGCCGGAGATCAGTTTGTAGCCCGATCTTGTTATCAGACAACGGTAAAGCAGGGAGTGCAGCGCGGAAAGAGGACATCCGAGCTAGGGGGTCCGGATCCGGAGTCTAAGAGGAATAAACAATCGAAGGCGCTCGAGGAAGCTGAGGAAGAAGGCGTCAAGCCCAATGAGGAGTTGCTAGAAATAGAATTGGTTCCAGGAAAGCCGGAAACAAAAACTCGCATAGGAAGTCGGTTGGACGATGGAATAAAGGAAAGCCTCATCAGCCTGCTAAGGAGATTCGTGGACATTTTCACGTTCGCAGCTGAGGATCTGGTGGGAATCAGCCCAACAGTTGCCGAGCACAGGTTGAACATCGACCCAACCATAAGACCGGTAAAGCAGAAGAGGAGGCATTTCGGGCCGGAGATGGATGGGTCATTGGGGAAGAGGTCGATAAGCTCCTCCGAGCTGGACACATAATGGAGATCCAGTTTCCGGAGTGGCTATCCAACGCTGTGATGGTGGGGAAAGGCCAGGGGAAGTGGAGGATGTGCATGGACTTCCGGGACCTAAATAAAGCATGTCCAAAGGATCACTACCCGTTACCCCGCATAGATTAGCTAGTGGATTCAACCTCGGGGTGCGAGTTACTCAGTATGATGGATGCTTCCCAGGGATATCATCAGATTCCTCTCGCACCCGAGGACAGAAAGAGGGTTAGTTTTGTGGTTTCAAAAGGAACTTTTTGTTATGTACGCATGCCTTTTGGGTTAAAAAATACAGGAGCTACATATCAAAGGATGGTCGACAGAATCTTTAGATCCCAAATCGGCAGAAACATGGAGGTATACGTGGATGACATGCTAGTGAAAAGTGTGAAGGCAGGAGAGCATATCAGAGACCTAGAAGAGACGTTCGAAAACCTGCGCGCGTACGGAATGAAGATCAACCCATCAAAATGTTCTTTTGGAGTCAAATCGGGAAAATTCCTAGGATATGTGGTCACAGAACAAGGAATCGAGGTCAACCCGGAGAAGGTCAAGGCAGTGCTGCAAATGAATCCTCCAAAAAATATCAAGGATATCCAGATACTAACAGGAAGAATAGCAGGGCTGAGCCGTTTCATATCACGCTTGGCCGAGAAGGGATTCCCATTTTTTAAACTCTTAAGAAAAGGGAACAAGTTCGAATGGACCCCAGAAGCGCAAACAGCATTCGGAAAATTGAAAGAGTATTTGGCCGAGCTACCTCTGCTCACCAAACCAGTACCAGGAGAGGATCTTGTACTCTACTTATCCGTGGGAGAAGGAGCGGTTAGCTCGGTCTTGCTAAGAGAATAAATGAGTAAGCAAAAGCCCATTTATTATACAAGCCGAATTTTGCAAGGAGCAGAACGGAATTACTCCGAGCTAGAAAAAGGGGCGCTGGAGTTAGTAGTTACAGCCAGGCGACTGAGGCCCTATTTCCTAGCCCACCGGATAAAACTGCGAACCAACTTGCCTTTAAGAGAGATATTAGGGCGAACTAACGTGTCAGGTCGTCTGGTGAAGTGGGCGGTAGAAATGGGGGAGTACGACATGGAGTATGAGCCGAGAACGGCGATTAAAGCTCAGGCCCTAGCAGACTTTATCCAAGAGGGGGCCATGCCATCGCCACCAGAGGGACAGTGGCTGTTACATGTGGATGGATCGGCAACAACCAGTGGTTCTGGGGCAGGGATAATCCTTACTACCCCGGAGGGTGAACAATTAGAGTATGCCATAAAATTCGATTTCAGGGCATCTAACAACGAGGCCGAATATGAAGCCCTGGTTAAGGGAATGCAGCTGGGAATAGACTTGGGCGCGCGACGACTCATTGCTTACTCTGATTCCCAACTGGTCACACAACAGGTAGAAGGAAAATTTGAGATAAATGAAGATCGGATGAAGAAGTATGTGGAGGAAGTGAAAGAGGCTGCCAAAAAACTAGGGGAATGGAAGTTAATCCATATCTGGCGGAAAATGCAAAAGCTGATTACCTAGCAAAAATGGGAAGCTCCTTAATGGATTGCCGCTCGCGAACAGTAACGATTCTGGGAGCAGCCCGGAGTAGCATCATGAAACAGGTGATGGAGGTGAACGAGATGGCAGATTGGCGAACTCCTTTGTTGGCATACCTAAGAAGGGCAGAACTACCCAAGGAAAAGCAAGAAAGAATGAAAATTGTGCGAAGAGCAGCGAGGTTCTGTTGCATTAATGATGAGCTATACAAGAGGTCCTACCTCGGTCCATACCTACGATGCATTTCGGAAGAAGAAGGGCGGAGTATATTGGAAGAAATCCATGAAGGGTGCTGCGGAGACCATACCAAAGGAAGAGCGCTGATTAGCAGAACGCTAAGGGCTGGTTTTTTCTGGCCGACCATGAGCAAGAGAGCAGTGGAAATGGTTAGGCGATGCCAAAAATGTCAAGTGCACGCACCCTTAATTCACATCCCAGCCGAGGATATGATCACCATGGGAGCACCCTGTCCATTCACTAAATGGGGAATTGATATCATGGGGCAGTTTACACCTGGCTCGGGAGGAAGAAAGTTCTTAGTAGTAGCCATAGACTACTTCAGCAAGTAGGTAGAGGCCGAGCCCGTGGCCACCATAACCGAGCAAAGAATCATAAGTTTTCTGTTTAACAACATTTGCTGCAGGTACGGAGCACCCCAGATACTCATCTCAGATAATGGAACCCAATTCAATGGGAAGAGAACCCAGTCCTGGTGCGAGGGTATGCATATCAGGCAAAGGTTCGCTGCGGTTGCTCACCCGCAAGCTAATGGGCAAGTGGAGGTAACTAACAGAACAATCTTGCAGGGGATAAAGACCTGCTTAGACAAAGTTGGAGGAGGATGGGTGGATGAACTTAGCTCGGTACTATGGTCGTACAGGACCACACCTAGATCGTCAACAGGGGAAAACACCCTTCAGCATGGTATATGGGTCCGAAGCCGTCATCCCCGCAGAAGTCGGAGAAATGTCCCATCGGGTTCGATGGTTCAACGAGGTGGAGAACGAGGAAATAATGAAGGAGGCATTAGATACCATAGAAGAAAGAAGGGAAGCGGCGGCAGCACGAACTGAAAGATACAAAAGCCTGACAAAAGCAGCTCATGACAAAAGAGTCAGGAAGAGACAGTTCCAGGTCGGTGATTTGGTGCTTAGGCGAGCTGATGCCCTCAGAAAAACAGGAAAGCTGGAGCCGAACTGGGAAGGCCCTTACAAGGTAATCCGAATTTATGCGGGGGGAGCTTATGAGCTCGAGGATATGGAAGGGCACCTCATCAAAAGACCTTGGAACATATGTCACTTAAAAAAGTATTTTGTGTGAAGAGGTGTGGAAAAAAGCTTGTGTTGTTTTAATAAAAGTCTATTACAAAAAAAATCTCTCTGAATGTATTGATCAAGTAAAACTAGAAATGACATCTGATCAGGTGAAACGCCTTCAGATCCGAGTAAGGGTGAACCGCCCTCTGATATCTAATCAGGCGAAACGCCTTCAGATCCGAGTAAGGGTGAACCGCCCTCTGACATCTGATCAGGCGAAACGCCTTCAGATCCGAGTAAGGGTGAACCGCCCTCTGACATCTAATCAGGCGAAACGCCTTCAGATCCGAGTAAGGGTGAACCGCCCTCTGACATCTGATCAGGCGAAACGCCTTCAGATCCGAGTAAGGGTGAACCGCCCTCTGACATCTGATCAGGCGAAACGCCTTCAGATCCGAGTAAGGGTGAACCGCCCTCTGACATCTGATCAGGCGAAACGCCTTCAGATCCGAGTAAGGGTGAACCTCCCTCTGACGTCTGATCAGGAGAAACGCCTTCAGATCCGAGTAAGGGTGAACCGCCCTCTGACATCTGATCAGGCGAAACGCCTTCAGATCCGAGTAAGGGTGAACCGCCCTGTGAAGCTATGACTAAGGGAAATACCCAACCTATACTAAAGATCGGTGAAAAAGTTAAGTCAAAGTGGTCGGGTTACATTTAAGATATTTCGAAATTTAATAGTCGGGACTATACTAAGAAAAAGGCCGGGCCATGTTGGAAAGTAATCATATCAAATCAAACAGGCACAAATACATCAAGGTTACAATCAACACCGAACTATATTAACTTGTCATACAAAGCACATCACTATCATACAAACCCCAAGTATATTCAACTCAAAAACTTGTCATTCAAAATAGCTGTGCCAGTACAATAAAAAAAGGGGAAGAAGAAGCAGAAGAAAATATATATACATGTCTACACTAAACTACAGGCTCGGAAGACGGAGGAGGCAACGGAGGAGAAGCATCACGGTCGGTCCCGATCACCTCGGGATTAGGAGTGCTGGCCTTAACAGGTGAGCTAGAAGGAGTAGAAGGCAGCTCCAAATCCAGGCCAGATTTCTTTATGGACTCCTCAAGGGCGTCCTTCCACCAGGCCGCCTACGGAGATTCTTCCACGTCCCCGGACCAACCTGAAGGAACGAGAGCCCCGTCCAATGCAACATCCCGGTCCAGCTCGCCCGTAAAACCCAAAGAAGCTAGTTGCTCACGAGCACGAGTTAGAGCAAAATCAAAATAATGTGTCGCGGCAGGGGCTAGCTTAACCAGGAAAGCGGTAGAATTGTGATACCGGGCCAGGAGGGCGGAACGGTAGGCCCCCAGGAAAGAGTGACCAACATCACTGGTCAGAAATCGACGTCGGCCATCCGTCACCCCGCGCTCATAAGACGATCCCTCGGATCTAGCCTCGGCTAGTTGAGCTTCCAGCTGGGTAACCTTTTCTGATTCCGCTCTAGCTTGAGCTTCGAGTTGGGTGACCTTCTCCAACTCAGCCTTAGCCCGGGCCTCAAGTTGAGCTATCCTCTCGGATTCGGCCCTAGCTTCCGACAACTGAGCCTCGAGCTGGCCCACCTTCTCCGTTTCAGCTGTAGACAGGGCCTTCCAAAATTTCAGCTCTTGGTTCAGCTGAACATTGGCCATCTGAGCCCGTTCCAGAACCGCCTCCCGCTCAGAACTTTTCTTAAGGGCAGCATCTAAGCGATACTCCCTCTCCTGAAGCTGAGCCGAGAGATCGGAATTAGCCGACAGGGCGGCCTCCAGGTCGGCTGACATCTGGGTGAGCTGGGAGGAAGATGTAGCGCCGATCTTATGGTCCTCTGCGAAGGTCACAAAGGTGGCGAAGAACTGCACAAGAAAGCAAGTTACATCAGGTCGGCAGAGGGGTAATAATAAAGGTGAAAATAATCAAAACGGGGGGAAGGCGAAAAGGGTTAATACCTTCCCAAAATACATCATCATGGCATCAAAGCGAGGGTCCTCCGCGGCATCTCGTAATCCCAGCTTATCCTTAGCCGGGACCATGGAGCTGAAATAGGGAAGAAATCTCTCAAACTCCTTGCAACGGAGAAGAGTCTCCATAGCCGGACCTGGGGGACCCGCGGTCTTCGGCCGTTTGGAAGCGGGGGAGATAGGAGAAGGGGCCCTCTGAGTGACCTGAAGCTGCCGAGACGAGCTCGCAGGGCTTCGTCCGGTGGTCAAGGTAGGAGCCAGGTCGGAGAGGAGAGTTACCCCAGACTTCGGCCGAGAAGGGAGCTTCCGTTTAATTTTGGATGAGCCCTCTGCCCTCTCCTTGGGGGGATTCATCGACTTAGGGACCTTCTCTTTCGTTGGTTCAGCCGGCTTGGAGGCATACGACTGGCAGGTCCGCATGAACCGATCTACAAAAAACAATACAAACGGTCAGGGAAATAGCTAAAAAACAAAATAACAAAGATCTGGAAAAAAACAGATAAAGCCTACCGATGTCAGGGATAGCCGGGTAAGGATTTGAGCTCAGCCCACAATGGAACAAAAGATCATGGAATTGCGTCAGCTGGAAAGCATTATAGGGAATGGCATTCCATTCCCGAACTTTCTCGACCCACGCAGCCCGGATGGAATTGCGCCTACGAATAGGATCTTGGCTCGGAGTAGCCTGCGTCCATTCCGTAGGAAAGCCCCAAGAATCAGCTGTAGGGAGCCGGAGGAAAAAGAAGCGGGACCTCCAGTCCTTCACATTGGAAGGGAGGTGGGTGAAGAAATGGGCGTTGTTTCGGGAAGTCAAGTAAAAGGAGCCTTTAAAACTCTTTAGCCCAAAACAAAAATAGAAAAAGCCCAGGTCGGGTTCCTCATGTCTGTAATGACACAGCACGAGAAAACCAACCATGTAACGAAAAGAGTTAGGAGAAAACTGGTTGAGGGGAAGATTGTATTTAACGGAGAGAGAGACAAAGAAGGGATGGGGTGGAAAGCGAAGACCACTGCTCACCTGATCCACGAACCAGGTAATATGCCCCGGGGGAGGATGATCAGGGGTGTCACTAGCCTGAGGCATGACAAATTCCCACCCCGGGGGAAGTCTAAGAAATCTTATAAAACTAGCCAGCGCGGCTGGGCTAGTCCTCGATAGAGGACGAGGAGGGGAAGGAGGATCTACAATGATTAGGGGGATGCCAGAGGGAGGGATGTCACCTAGCTCGGACTATTCTACATCACCTAAGGGCTCATCCCTAAGACAGAGGGAGGAACCAGTAGCTCGCCCCGACCTACCCCCTGAATCCCCATCAGCAGAGGAAAGACCTTCTAAAAAAAAGTTCACGGCCGATTCGCCGGAAATATTTTGAGAATCCGAAGCAGACGACATAATAAAAGGAAGAAAAGGGAGGAAGCAGAAAAGGAAAATATCTGTAAAACAAATCAAAAACTAAAGAGGTGTTTAGATGAACATACCCATGGGATTAGGTGGAAGATCGCCGGATAAAGGTAGAGGAAGTACCACCGAAAGCAAGAAATCAAGGTCGCAGGTGTCACCGGAGTTACCCTCACACTAGTATGTCGCAAGAAGAAAAGTTGGAAATGGCAGAAGGGGGCAGAGGATCCATACTTATAGAGGAGGGGGGCGAAGATCGAAGAAGAGAACGGGCGATCTGGAGCGTCCGATGCCTCCTACAAAAGAACGGCTGGGATTTGGCACCGCCTTATCCGACCTATAGCAGGTCGACACCTGGCTTTGACCATCGACGCGACGTTTGGGAGGCGGGGAAAGGAAAAGACAGGTTATTATAGCACACAAATTCCGAAGAGCCTCGTTATCTGGAAACGGGAGTCCCAAGGATTATTGCGTCAAGGTCGTCCGATTATAAACAAATCTTACTCTACTCGGTCTTACAGCTCGACTAGAGTAGGGGGGACTGGTTGATAGGACGCCGAATGTGCGCTCCCTGAAAACCCAGTTTAAAATATGGACCAATAAAAGTCCGACCTAGGTTCTTAGATAAGGGGATGCCAACCTCAAGGTCCTTTAGAAGGTCACCGACCTCGGAGGCCCCGCTTAGCTGTGACATCTGTTAGAAGGGCGCCGACCTCGGAGGCCCCACTGACCTATGATATCTGATAAAAGGTTGCCGACCTCAAAGGTCTCTCGACCTACGGATTTGAATAGGAATGACCCGACCTAAGTGATCTTTTATAATATGAGCCGACCTAAAACCACCGAGCTCAGGAAGGTCGAACTCTTGGGAAAGAAGATTCTGACTCACCTGACAGAATCCCTGAGATCCAGTGATTGAGAGCCCATACCTTGCAATCCCGGAAATCCAGGGATGGAAAATCGCAGCCTGAATCCCTGGATATCCGGGGTTTTCTCTGGAAATCAGGGAAAATCTTAGACAATAAGGCACCACCCTCCTATAAAAGGGAGAGAGGGGGTTTCTCAAAAGGGACACATTCTGAGAATATAGCATATTTTAGAGAGAGAAAGAAAGACAATACTTCATACATTTTGGTTTTTCTTAGCTAAACTCCTAAGATTAACCCGGTTCTTGGTGACCGATCAGCTCGGTTACATCAAACGGCAAGGTCAAACAGTCAATAAAAAGTACGGGTATTACATTCTCCCCCTCTAAAAAGAAGTTTCGTCCCGAAACTTAAGAAATAAAAAGTTCGGGGAACTCTGATCGGATCTTCTCTTCCGTCTCCCTAATCGCCTCCTCGACTCCATGTCTCAACCATTGAACTTTAACCAACGGGATGGCTTTGTGCCGAAGTTGCTTCTCACGACGTTCAAGGATCTTCACCAGCCTCTCTGGGAAAGTAATGTCCTCGGCTACGTCAATCTCACCATAGTCGATAACATGACTAGGGTCCGGTACGTACTTCCTCAACTGAGACACATGAAAAACGCTATGGACATGACTCAAAGTTGGGGGCAACGCCAAGCGATAAGCTAAATCTCCAACCCTGTCCAAAATGTCAAAAGGTCAGATATACCTCGGACTAAGTTTCCCTTTTTTCCTGAAGCGGAATTCCCTCTGGTCGGCGACACCTTGAGTAGAACATGGTCTCCCACTTCGAACTCCAAAGGTCGACGATGAGTATCAGCATAGGATTTATGACGGCTCTGGGCGGTCAACAACCGGTCCCGGATAATAGAAATCTTCTCGTTAGTCTCTAACAACATGTACGGCTCCGTCCCGACTAGCTCCGAAGCCTCGTCCCAACATAACGGTTGTAACTGTAATATCCGTACCTTTCCATTTTTAGCAGTTTCCATTTTTGGTGTATGTCTATTTTTATCGACTAGCTTGTAACCGTTTCGACATTTTGAATCTACTTTATTCTTGGAGTTTTTCCATTTGGACGAGTTTCGGAGATGTTTTCACATAATTCCATTCTATGTTATGTTTGCCGTATGTACGTTCGATTCTCGTAAAACTCATTCGTTTTAGTTGTTTCTTTGTTTACATAAGTTTGTATGGTTGAGTTGTTTGTGTTGTGAGTTTCGGTTTGTCAATCCGACGTCGTATCGTGATTTTCGAGTGTTTGGGCCGTTTTGTAATTTCCTTAAACTTAAGGGAAATTTACTTTCGTCGTCGAATTCCGAACCTTTGGGGAATCAGAATTGTGTTTCCTTTTAACGCTTAGATTCGTCATCGAGAATACTTTGTAACCATATTTTTGGTTCGATAGCAGGTCCGAGTTTCGGGTCGTCTGGACGATTTGGCGCAGACTTCTTAGGCTCATCGGTAGGGTGTTACGGCCGTAACACCCCATTCATTACGGCCGTAATGTTGGACTTGTTACGGCCATAAGGCATCCCCTGTTACGTCCGTAACAGCCCGCTGTTTAAAACAGCGGGCAGAGGTCAGAAACCTCATTTTCACATCTTTCTTTCGTTTTCTTCATCGGGCGACATCAGAGGGGGATTCCCACCGTTCTTGATCCGGGTCTTCTTCATTTTCCATCACCGTAGAGTCGTGATATCATATCATCATCAACGTAATAATCTCCCTCCGTCCGAATTCAAGGTATTTTCGTCTAGAACCGTAACTTGTCAATTTTGGGGGTTTTTTGGGTTTTGCTTGATTAATCTCGAATTGTTCAAGTATGTTGTATTATTCCTTACCGATTGTTGTTATTGGGTGATTCCCAATCAAATTTCGCCGAGTTTAATCCGTGAATTATCGATTCGGGGAGATTTTGCGTAAACCCTCGCCCGTATCGATTGAACCTATATTGTCATAGCTTGTAATCGGGGTTATGGGCGTATTCCATTCGATTATTGTTATCGTATAGAACTGAGTTATATTAATCCTTTGTTTAGGAACGGTCGTTTTCCCTCCGGATCATTCGTAGTCTTTGTTCTTTCCCGTTTCGTCAAGGATGTCTCAAAGGCAAGTACTTTACATTTGTTTACATGTTCTAGTATTTGAATTATGGCTTTTCGTGGTTGTTGTGGATGGATATGTGTATGTTCACCTAGGGACGGTCCGACGGGGCCTCTAGGGATACGTATTGCCGTGTGTGTGCGTATCACAAACTAGGGTTAACCACCCATGGATGTCCGACGGGGCTCTGCGGGGTACGGTGGCCGTGAGTCTCGTACCAACGGTTAACTTTGAATTGTTTTGTTGGAGAAATGTATTTTGTGCTTGTGCACCGTGAATATTCCGGAATATAAATGATTTCTAAAATGACTTTTGGCGCATATTTTCATCTGATTAGAATGGTAGTTCAAATGGATTGTACTTGCACTAGCAGTTGTCGCTAACCCCTTAAATGGGGGAAATACTTTTGTATTTCAAGTACAGGTCATGGAAGCAAACGAGCATGCGAGCCGTACGAGGATGATGGGCAAGCGTGATTCTGTTCAGTGGTTGTCCGTTGGTGTTTTGTTTATGGAGTTTATTTATTATGTCATTTGCTTAAGTACTCGAGTACTTCTTTCTTAAATTTATTAATATTGTGTACCCGTTTTGGGAGTGGATTTAATGTCGAATTGTATTGTTAATTTCGGTCTTTTGTTTTGAATGTCATGGATTGAGAAATTGTCTGTGTTAATGATGTTTGTCTTTGTCGAATGTCATATTGGTACGATAGCATGGTGGATTCCAATGTGTGTCCACGGCACTGTAATATGGCCTGATCGTCTTGGGGGTGTTACAGTAACACCCCCAATACGTTTTGGGACATTACACACTGTAGATCCTTTCCGAAAGGATCTACCAGGCAAGAAACCACAAAACAAACCCACACGTGGTCAATTCGACCAAAACATAAAACCGTAGACCGATTAGGTCTCTCAAAATACAACATAGCAGTACAACTGATAAACCCAAATACAACTCGATCACAATTTACACAACATGTCCATCCTCTTAAGGATGACAAAAAACTATAAATAAATACTCGAACCGACAAATCACTGACGGACAACCGACTACAACTGTGACTAGTATCGCTGCTTTACATCATCCTCCATGCCGATCCTGTGGTTGCTCTCTCTCAAATCGGAATACCTGAAAAGCATAACATAATCCCACAACGAGGGGTTAGCGATGTAAATCGCTAGCAAGTAAAAAAGCTATATAATTATACATCAAGAATACAACCGTTATGAAAATAACCTTTCGACAAGGTAGTAACATGATCCCCGAGTCTAGTCTTTTCAAAATCATTTGCTTTAAAATGGATCATGTTAATTACTCCAAAAATCTCTTTGAGTGATTATTTAGAGACTTCAGGGGTCTCAGTGTAAACTCATGAAATATGAATATTTTTCCTTTCAAAAAAGGTTTTCTTTCAAAATCATATAAATGATTTTATTCTCAACCCAAACCTCAAAGACCAAAACCATATCCACCAATATAACCAGGATCCAAGATTCAAACATTCACATTTCAGAGATATCAAATCAACAGTCAAATCGTCTCCGTGGCCCCGAAGGTCCCACCTGGATTGGCTCATCGAAAACAACTCAAACAAACCCATAAGTTATCTTGACATCGTAATCGCAAGTAACGATTCTCGGAGCCCTATCCAGACCTACATGATTATGTAACTTTATGGTCAACTCGTAACGTCTGGCCGTACTCGCAAGTAACACGCCTCCGGAGGCCTCGACGGAACCCTACCCGGATAACATCATTCAAACACGCCCATAAGTTATCATGACATCGCACTCGCAAGTAACAATTCTCGGAGCCCTCTCCAGACCTACCCGAATTGATAACCTTATGGTCACAACGTAACGTCCGGACGTACTCGCAAGTAACGTGCCTCCGGAGGCCTCGACGGGACCCTACCCAGATAACATCTCAATTCACTAAGATACACAACAACAAAGGTACAATATTCACCACAATCCGCAAACACATAACACATAAGTTAACACATCATAACTTCAACAAAGGCACAACATTAACAGCACACCATCATTCAGGAAAAAGGCTAACGAGCGAATAATACAAGTATTACGCGATTCCACAATTCCTCGGGAACTACTCATTTCTAGTATCCGTTTTAAGCATAAAAAAAACATGAAATGGTTGTTATCATTCTTCATGAAACTCAAGTTTACGTTCGAATTTACTTTCATAGAAATCACATATTCGTTTGAAAGCAAGTTACAGTTAAATATACAATCACTAACAAGTCCACGTTAAATTCACGACACATCACATTCTCAAAGTATAAAGATTATAGACGAGATACTTGCCTCAAGTCCAAAGCACGCGAAGCAACGGGAAAGCTCGACCAGAAACCCTCGAATCCTCCAACTAGGGTGAAAACACAAGAACAACATAATTACTACGAAGTCGATTGCAAGGAGGATGGAAAATATGTGAAATTCCCAACAAGAATTCGTAGAAACAAAAGATCGAACACTTGGGGTTCAATACTTCCCCAAAAACATTAAGAACATCACTCGAACCCGGATACGACAAGAGACACGAATCAAATCATAGGGAGAGAATCAATACAACCGATTGATGATATACAACAACACGATTCATGAAGAACAACCCGAATCTTTAAGATTCACGAAATATAAAGAAAGGGTTTACAAGATGATTACCTCGAATCGAAGACGAAGAACACGGATTGATGATGTTAATCAACACTAAGAACTCAAGGAAGATGTAAACTTGGAGTTACAAGACTCCAAAATTGCCCTCCGATCTCCACAAATCGCCACAGTCGTGGAGGAAGGAAGGAAGGATGAAAAATGACGAACACGGTCAACCCCTGGGTATATAAACCCGCGCCGGCATTACGTACGTTATACACAAAGAATAACGTACATTATCAGTATTACGTACGTAAGGCACGAAATATTACGTATGTAATCGATGGCCAGAACCTCCTGTTCGAAATAACAAAGACCATTATGTACGTTATGGCAAGGACTTAACGTACGTAATGCGCACAGTTAACGCACGTTAGGACCAACGCATAGCGTGCGCTATCGACGGCCAGAACTCACTGTCTGAACTGGGAAGACCCTTACGTACGTAATGAGAAGGGCTTAACGTACGTAAGGCACATGGTGATAACGAACGTTATGCTTATAGTATAGCGTACGTAAGTCACTTAGCAGTTCCAGAACTGCTAAGTTCAGCTCGTCGAGTACGAGCACGACGAAACCACGAAACGACAACAACAACACAAGAAGAGGCCATGCATACGAAGAGTGCACAACGACGAACTCAAGCGTTAAAAGAAAATACGATTCCGACTACCCGAAGGTTCGGAATACGACAACATAAGTAATTACCCCCAAACTTTGGGAAATTACGAAACGGCCCAAAACGTCCGCAAATCACAATATGACCTCAAACAACCAAACCGAAGCTCACAACACGCATAACAAATCTCAACGGACTTATAGGAAACACGAAACCGTAGTTTCGAACCACCATCACACGAAATGAACCAAATAGCGGAAAAAGTCGCTCAAAACACGGATTTGGGTAAAACAGCCCCGGAACAAACTCGGATGACCAAACACGCAGAACAAAACATTATCAAAGTGTCAAAACACTCGCAAGAGAGTTCTGGAAACCAGAAAAATGCCAAAAATGAAAAATTACCGAAGAGAAAATCACGGGTATTACATTCTACCCCTCTAAAAAGAAGTTTCGTCCCGAAACTTAAAAAAAAGGGTGAAGTCACAAACAACAAAACACGGATGACAAAATCTCAGCGGCCCCGACGAATCGATCCCGATATCGATTCCGAAGCACGATTTTGGGAAACTTCATGGAGTATTTCACAATACTGAACTTTGTGGCCCTCAAGTCCACAATTATAACAAGTAATCGGTTGCGAAGGACAATTAGCTTGCACATGACCCATAACGTTGCAATTGAAATACTTCCCAGTCTGACTAGGAGTCAAAGAATACGGCTTGGAACTCTTGTTTCCACCGAATGAAGAAAATGAAGGTTTCACTGAAGGACTACGCGAAACTCGACGAGAAGAAGTTTTGACTCCCACACTATCCGAAAAATCTCCAGACATCATCTGCCTCTTCGGCTCATGCAAAGGCCTAATAGATAACGATGCCATCTCGTACGCCATGGCTCGATTCTGATACTATCTCAAAGTAGCACAAGTGAAACCCAACATGTACTGTCGAATCTCTGGTTTCATCCGCATATCGAAATGACGGATTTTGTCTTCCTCGGTCCTCACCTGCCCCTTCACGTAAGCGAGCTGTCGACTATAATCGATAATATTCTGCGACACAGGTACATCCTACGGCTCGGCTAGATAAAAATCTCGGATCCTCTGCTCTCGGATCGGCTCCGGACAGAACTCTGCTTCCATCAACTTCTTGAACTCATCCCAAGTAACAGCATGATCCTGAGGCTCAACGGCCTCCCACCAATTAGCAGCGTCATTATCGAGAAGGAACTAAGCGATAGGAATCCTCCATTCCTATGGACAACCAACCGCCTTGAAAATCTTTTCCAATTGGAAAAGCCAACCGTCCCAGCCCAAAGTATCACCTACGCCCGCAAAATGGGGAGGACGCATACGTACCACTTCTCTAAGCCACTGAGTCGACCCGACGTTCTCAGTCGCGGTAGTGTTACGCTGAACCGCCTGGGTCAAATGAGTCATCTGGTCTGCCACCTGCTGAAGTATAGTAGCAACACCAATACCAACGCCATAACCGGCAGCATAATCCTGATCGCGCGACTGATTGCCACGGCCCCGACCTCTGGCCCTCGACATACTAAACTGAACAACCGTTCGTTAAAACGAGACATAACAACACATAACATCAATCACAAAAGAAGGTCCATACAAGACACACTGCGAAGCACAGAAATATTCTTGCTAACAAGAGTTACCATAGAGTGTTCACACAATAAACTCATATCTGATAGTTATCATAGATTCGGAAATGAATATTTCCGACAACAATATTTATCAAGTCATCACATATTAGAACCAAGCACATGGGTAAACCACTCGAAATATTCAACATATGCCCAAGGCATTAAGCGCAGCCATCACCGCATATACGACAATATCATTCAAGTTCCGAACCATTGTCAACTGTTACCATCGTTTTTGAAACAAAACCAAACTCTCATAAAATAGTCATAAACTCCTACAATAAAGTTGACAAAACTCAGAACATCCCAATTCAGTTGAACTTTTGAAAATCTCAAGTCAAAATCTCCGAGTTAAAACACTAAATTTTCCGAAATTTATTAAAGTTCAAACTTTCTAACAAGAGTCACGGAAAAACAGTTTAATGACCACAACTCGAGCATCATCAACACGGGTAATGATATTAGTCAGCACACGTTTCTTTCAAACATAATTGTCGAACGTACATATTAAAAAAAGTGGAATTTCCTTCTCAAACAACAAAAATGCTTGTAATTATCGCTTATTCGTGAAACGGATCAAGGATTTCTTATTTTGAAAATTTTGAAAAAGTGTGAAAAATATTTTAGAAGACTTGTCGTTCCTCGTAAAGCAGAAAGAACTCAGTCTAGAAAAAAGAAATTTGAAATCATCAACATCCTGTTCCGTTTCGAAGCGAAACTTCCGAATCTTAGAATTTTTTTTCTAAAATCCTTTCGATCGTAATCAAAATGACGGTAATATTTTATAATGTCCAAAATATTTTAAAACGCCTACTTCAGATACCCTCTGAAGGTGTCATTTGAAAATACAAGACTAACTCGTCAAAGTTTAACTGTTTTCAAAATCCATGCAAAACTGTTGATTAACCGCACCATCGAAATATTTTCAAAAATCGGTTCTTTACAAACATACTCAGTCTCATAATTGCAATTAAGAAAACCGTTTTCAAACCTACACGCAGCTGACATAATTACAACTATCCAAAAATAATCGAACCTGAAACCACATGCCCACTCGGCAACGAGATCACAAATTCAATCAAACATAATTCGCGAACCCTAAGTTCAAACATACGTCAAAACTACCCATTTGAGTTCCTCACGAACTCTACCGTCGATACATTCTCTGGAACACATCAAGATTCACAGTTTTCACATCATATTGCACCAATCGGTGTCCAACCATCAATACATTCAGCTAAATATACACACGATATACCACAAGTATCAAACATGGATTTCATTTACAGCACTACACAAACAAAATTACGAACCACAATCATCGCACATACAGGAAATCATGAAATACCAATACATCGCATAAAAGAAGAGACTTACATCCACAGGCCGCACAGAGATGATGGCTGCACCACAATACTAATCACAACGAATCACAATTGATCACAACGGACCACAATGATCACGCTTGTTCACAATTGCTCACCCGGGTGACACGACAAGACACGACTCCGACAAGACACGACTCGACAAGACCCAACTAGACCCAACTGCCTACGTTTTCGCAAACCTAAGCTCTGATACCATTTATGTAACACCCCCAATCCATTTTGGGACATTACACGCCGTAGATCCTTTCCGCAAGGATCTACCAGGCAAGAAACCACAAAACAAACCCACACGTGGTCAATTCGACCAAAACATAAAACCGTAGATTATTGCGATATTTACACGCAAGTGCACATTATCGTTTACAAGTAATAAAGTGATGAGTGAGTATCGTTCCCACGAGGACTGAATCACTAACTACCGATTTTTATGTATTCCAGTTTTATTCGAACAATCGAAATTGAGTTTTGCAATTAATTACTAAAAGAATTATTAAAAGACTAAACAGTAGAAAACGATAGCTTGAAGAAAGGAAATCAAATGATGAATAAGTCTAGGATTCTGAATCCACCTCGGTTTATCCGAATTTACTCTCGATTATCCGTAGTAAATAATTTTCCCAATTTATTGAAGGCGGAGATTGCTAATATATTCTACCGCCTCTCCCGAGGTCACTAGATTTTTCTAAAGGCGAATAACGCACTCTATCCCTAGGTGAATTAATTCGTCAATAGGCAAAAAGCATAAAATCTCCAAAAGGCCACGTAGTTCCTATGAGTATATTCCTATCTCACATAATAAAACGGTCCTCACCAATAGTTCCTCACCAATTCTCCTCTCCCGATTCGAATTGAATGATTAAATCAATACAACTATTGGCCAGATAATTGCAAGCATTAAACACGATTGGGAAAACTCAACAAAAAGGTAATTAATTAGATAATCTCAAGCAAATCCGTCAAAACGTAGGTTTCATCAAAATCCTAGATTAGGGTTTTAGCCTGACATGCTAATAAATGAAAATACAGAATAAATGAATGAAAGCATTAAAATCAAACGCAGATGAAGCTCAGATTCCTCCGTTCTTTGGCTTCCGCCCTCTGCTCTTGAAGTCTTCTGCTTCCCTCCTCTTCTGCCGTCTCTCCTCTCTGATTCCCAGCTCAAGATCCCCAGATTCCCAGATTTCCCTTCTTTAGATTAGGGTCTTAAACCCTTATTTATAGCTTTAAACAGTCTCCAAATCGCGTCCGTGTGAGTAGGTCGAGAACTGGCTTCGAAACGGCCCAAATCCGCGCGGAAAACACAAAGACCGCCTAGTGTGCCGCGGCACACTAAATCTGTGCCGCGGCACATTGCTTTTAGCTGGATGCCTGGGCGCCATTAATTTCATCTGCCGGCTCACTGACAGGTGCCGCGGCCAGAGTCTGATTTACTCTATGCTCGCTTTTTGTCTTCCTGTGCCGCGGCCCTGCTTCCATGTGCCGCGGCTCCTAGCCAAAATTTGCCGTTTTCGCCCGTTTCGCCTTGTTTTAGCTTCCGAACTGTGATTTCCTGACAAACACACAAAATTAAGGCATTAAAAGTTCATTTAAACAATTTCACTCTCCAAAATGATACAAAATAATGGTAAATAAGCGTATAAAAATACGCCTAACAAATACCCCCAAACTTAAGCCTTTGCTTGTCCTCAAGCAAAAAGAATTAAATTCAACAAAAGAATGTCGTGAATCATCGTGCGACTCGTAGTGTTCAAACTAATCAATACTATCCTGAAATTCTCTATGAATAATACGAGTGTCGTAATAGCGAGCTACACTCAGAACACTGATCCCACAAAGTAATCAAGTTCAGTCCTAATTACTCGTTCATGAAGAAAATCCAGCTCAAAGATTAACAAACGTGAATCAAATCGACCGTCAATATGAAAGGCTACAATAAACGAGCTAAATTCGTCCCGTTCCACAGTTTAATGGCAAAATTTTCACGAGTTTCATAAAAGTAATCCCCGGACAGTATTCCCTTATATATATATGCTCAAGAAATTGATTCGAGTTGACCACTAGGTTCGGATCTCGGAATGTTTCATCGGGATAATCCTAGGGTGGAACTTCCATTCTCATGTATTGGGAAACCGTTTGACGTAAAAGACATTCATGGGGCACATGGATGCTTCTAGTTACTAAGTTCCCTTCTACAGCGGAGAAACAACTTGAATATATAATTCCCATATGTCCGAATCAAGGTCGCCGTTTTACGCGAGAGTAAACAACGGGTCACGTGAATACCCCCGGTTACTAGGCTCCCTATCATCGGCACATGTGAAATTTCTAAATCACTAGTCTAATCAGGGTCGTCGTTTTACGCGAGAGTAAACAACGGGTCATGTGAATACCCCCGGTTACTAGACTTCCCTTCATAGAACAAAAATATCTCGACTATTGGGAAAAACTGACCGATTCTAAACTCACTCTAAGTGCCAACACGACTAATGTAACTGGACGACTAACTAACCGAAAAATGTAACCAAACGTATCGACGGTGATTGTAAAACAAGTATGTATCCTCTCTTATCCTCCAAGACCTCTACAATCACGAAAAAAAATTTCGGACCTAAATGAATACTAAGCAGAAACAGAAATTACTGACTACAACTCGACTAAAACTCGACTGTTTCTTCAGAGAGAAAAACAGTGTCGTAACATCAGTATTACACAAATAGAAGCATGAAAAATTCACGAATAGAATTAAAATCAAGACAAGCAAGGCTATCGAAAAAAAATAATAACGCAAAGTAATGAAAAGTGCAACAAAATCAGTACAGCAATGAATGTAGCAACTGAAAGTAAACCCCCCCAAACTTAGGACGTACATTGACCTCAATGGACAAAATATGATATGCAATAAAAGTAAAAGGTCAAGTACTCCCCTCCAGTCCTCTCACGAGCTGGTGCCTGCATCATCCGGTGAGCTTGCACGCTTCTTGACTACATCATGCGGAGTGTGAATAATTGAGCTTGCATCATCAAAAAGGAAGTTAAGTATGAGCTCTCAAGTTTAACATGATGTAAGGGTTGGGGATAATGTAATTCGATAACATGATTCATTGCATATAATTTGAAAATGCCTGGCTTACCAATTTTTCATTGCTGCAATTTATCAAACACTTTGTGTGCACAAGTTAAAATGAAGAACAAGAATTTTGATGGTTAACTCCAAATCCCAAAAATAATAACAGAGATAATAACCATGAATAACGACAACTATCATCACCAATTCATTCATAAATATCAATTCCTTCACAATCAATAACCAAATTCCCCAAATTCCAACTCCATTTTCGAGAAAACCTTTAAGAACAACTAGCAATATATAACTTCCATTCTTTTCAAATCAAGTATCACTTATGACTAAGAAATCAAGAATTACCTGAAGAATTGAGAAGGAGACTAAGAGAATGGTATCTACTGACCTCATTGTGCGAATGAAGGAAGGAAGGGAGGGAGGGAAGAAGGTACCTTGTGCAGGCCGCCGATCGATTGTATGAGGCCTACCTGGGTGTTTTTATTTTGCGACGGGGGCCGCGGCACAATATAAGTGAGCCGCGGCCCAAGGTACAGTCGGCCTGGGACTCTTTGCAATACCGCCGGGTGCCGCGGCTCAGTGTGGGCGTGCCGCGGCTCAACGTGTTAGTGTGCCGCGGCTCATTTGCCCCGTGCCGCGGCACAAAGTACAGTCTCCTGGGCGTTTCTTGAACATTTTGTGTGCCACGGCTCAGGGTATGTGTGCCGCGGCTCAGTGACCTGGTGTGCCGCGGCTCAGTAAGATCGTGCCGCGGCACAGAGTACAGTTTGTTCGGCCATGTTTCATCAGCTGGTGCGTGCCGCGGCTCACTTTTATTGTGCCACGGCCCATCATTGAATTCCTCCCCTTAGCTGATTCCTGCACAGAATTTTTACACGAAAACATCAAGACGAGAGGGAAGGACGGATCAAAGAAGAATGACGACAAAGAAAGACTCTAACAATGCAAGAAAACAATAAAGAATCTACAACTAATACTCGGGTTGCCTCCCGAGGAGCGCTAAGTTTATAGTCTTCAGCCGGACTTTTCTCGCATTCATCCGGCGGTGGATAAGGCGACGCTCGTTTTCTGCGTGTCTATTGGATTTCCCAAGTATGCCTTCAACCGTTGTCCATTAAATTTGAATTTTCGGGCATCTTTTTGTACTTCTACTGCACCATGTGGGAACACTTGAACTACGGTGAACGGTCCCGACCATCGTGAACGCAATTTCCTGGGAAATAACTTTAAGCGAGAGTTAAATAGCAACACCTCTTGTCCCGGGACAAATTCTCTCTGCGTGATGTGCTTATCATGCCAAATCTTTGTCCGCTCCTTATAAAGTTTCGCATTTTCGTATGAGTCGTGGCGAATTTCTTCCAACTCGCTCACCGCAAACAACGCTTTTCACCAGCAGATTTCAGATCAAAGTTTAGTTTCTTTATCGCCCGGAAGCACGATGTTCCATCTCTACGGGTAAATGGCAACCTTTCCCATAGACCAACTGTAGGGCGACATTCCGATAGGTGTTTTATACGCGATCCAGACGCCCAAAGTGCATCATCGAGTTTAAATGACCAATCTTTTCGAGACGAGTGACCGTCTTTTCTAGAATCCACTTCAGCTCTCGATTTGATATCTCGACTTGACCGCTCGTCCGAGGATGGTATCTTTGTAGCAACACGATGAGTGACTCGTATTTTCTCAAAGCGCATCAAGAAATTTGTTGTCGAAGTGTGACCCACCATCACCGATAATAGCACGTGGAGTCCCAAAGCGTGTGAAGATATATTGTTTAATAAACTTGATTACGACATTGGACCCATTCGTAGGTAGTGCCACCGCTTCAACCCATTTTGAGACATAATCTACGGCCACCAAAATATAGAGATTCTTATTTGATGGAGGAAATGGACCCATGAAGTCGATCCCCCATACATCGAACAATTCAACTTCAAGTATGGTGTTCAGCGGCATTTCGTGTCGTCTTGAGATGTTTCCCGTCCGTTGACACCGATCACACGCGGACACAAAGGAGTGAGCATCCTTGAATAAGGACGGCCAATAGAATCCCGATTGTAAGACCTTCGCCGCTGTTCTATTTCCACTAAAATGTCCACCGTAGGGTGATGCATGGCAATGGTTTAGCACACTGTGGATTTACTCATCCGGAACACATCTACGAATGATTTGATTGGGGCATCTCTTGAAAAGAAAAGGATCGTCCCACAAATAATACTTAGCGTCCGAGATTAGCTTCTTCTTTTGATGGCGTGAGAGGTCGTTCGGAATTGTTTTACTTGCCAAGTAGTTCACTAGATCGGCATACCAAGGCGTGTGTTTTGAATCCAACTTGTAGAGCTGCTCGTCGGGGAAGGTTTCTATAATTTGTGGCTGACTTTTTCCCTTCTCGAGGGGACTCTCTAATCGTGAAAGGTGATCGGCTATAACATTTTCAGTCCCTTTCTTGTCCCGAATCTCCAAGTTGAATTCTTGAAGGAGTAGCACCCACCGAATCAACCTTGGTTTGGCATCCTTCTTCTCCAAAAGGTATTTTATTGCTGAATGGTCAGTCCACACTATCACTTTCGTTCCCAGTAGATACGCCCGGAATTTATTAAATGCAAAGATCACTGCTAACAATTCCTTCTCCGTTGTGGCATAATTTCTTTGGGCGTCATCGAGTGTTCGGCTCGCATAGTATATGACATGGAACACCTTTCCTCGTCTCTGCCCCAAAACAGCCCCAATGGCAAAGTCGCTTGCATCACACATTAACTCGAACGGAAGGTCCCAATCCGGAGCGACTATCACCGGTGCCGTGCTTAGAGCTTTCTTCAATAAATCGAAACTTTCTTTACACGACTCGTCAAAAGTAAATGGAACATCCTTCATGAGTAGATTGCACAGCGGCTTCGTGATCTTCGAAAAATCCTTAATAAATCGGCGATAGAAACCGGCATGTCCCAAAAAACTTCTAATCCCCTTGACCGAAGTGGGCGGAGGCATCTTCTCAATTGTTTCAGTTTTCGCTCGGTCGACTTCAATTCCATGTGAGGATATTCGATGGCCAAGCACAATGCCCTCCTGCACCATAAAATGACACTTCTCCCAGTTCAAGACCAAATTTGTCTCTTCGCATCTTCTCAAGACTTTCTGCAAATTTTTCAAACAAATGTCAAACGAATCTCCAAACACAGAAAAATCATCCATAAAAATCAAAATACACTGCTCTACCATGTCAGAAAAAATAGCCATCATACACCGTTGAAAAGTAGCCGGCGCATTACACAATCCGAAAGGCATGCGCCTATAAGCGAAAATGCCATAAGGACATGTAAACGTCGTTTTCTCTTGGTCTTCGGGGGCTATGTAAATCTGATTATACCCCGAGTAACCATCGAGAAAGCAATAGAAATCGTGTCCGGCTAATCTATCTAACATCTGATCAATAAAAGGTAAGGGGAAATGATCTTTTCTAGTGGCCTTATTTAATTTCCTATAATCTATGCACATCCGCCGCCCCGTGACAATCCTAGTGGGAATTAATTCATTATTATCGTTTTGAACAACCGTTATCCCACCCTTTTTCGAAACAACTTGGACCGGACTTACCCACTTGCTATTAGAAATCGGAAAGATCATACCTGCGTCGAGGAGTTTTAAAACCTCGACTTTTACCACCTCCTTCATGTTTGGATTCAACCGGCGTTGATGCTCTACGGATGGTTTGTAGTCTTCCTCCATCAAAATCTTGTGCATGCAAATTGACGGGCTGATCCCCTTAATATCCGCAATAGACCATCCAAGAGCAGATTTGTACTCCCTCAAAACTCTTAATAATTTCGCCTCTTGATCTCCCGCTAAAGTGGCCAAAAGAATAACTGGAAGGGAGTCGTCGGGCCCCAAAAATGCATATTTTAAATGAGGCGGCAGCTTCTTGAGTTCCAACTTTGGAGGTTTTTCGATCGATGGGGTTGGTCGAGTTAGTGAACTTCCGAGCTCTTCGAATGGTTTACGAATGAAAATTGGCGGGGAAGCATCCATGTGGCGTACGTAGGCTGCATGCTCTGCATTTAGTTCGGAAGCTTTCAATCAAAATGGATTCCAATGGATCGGGTGGATAATTTTCTCAAAAGTTCTACTCACGCACGAGTCAATGACGTCAACTTGGAAACAATTTTCGGCGTCACTCGGATATTTTACGGATCGAAAGATATTAAATGTTACTTGCTCCTCTTGAACACGAGTCGACTTCCCCTTTTCCACATCGATCAAAGTTCGGCGGCCGCCAAGAATGGTCTTCCCAAGATAATCGGGATATCTTGATCTTCCTCCATATCGAGCACAATAAAATCCGCTGGAAAGATAAATTTGTCAACCTTTACTAACACGTCCTCTATTACTTCCCTCGGATATTTGATAGATCGATCCGCTAATTGCAAGGAGACCGTCGTCGGCTTGGCTTCCCCAATGTCCAGCTTTTTAAAAATAGAAAGGGGCATAAGATTTATGCTGGCTCCGAGATCGCATAGGGCTCTTTCAAAAGACGAATTTCCGATGATGCAAGGGATGGTAAAACTTCCCGGATCTCTCAATTTAGGTGGGAGCTTCTTTTGTAAAATAGCGCTGCACTCCTCCGTTAAAGCGACCGTCTCATATTCCTCGGGCTTTCTTTTGTTTGACAAGACTTCTTTCATGAATTTAACATAACTCGGCATTTGTTCCAACGCGTCGACAAATGGAATGTTTATGTGCAATTTCTTGAAGACGTCGAGAAACTTTGAAAACTGCTTGTCCAGTTTTTGCTTTTGAAAACGCTGTGGGAATGGGATTTGAGGAGTGGGTTGAGTAGTCGATACTTCCTTTGGCTTGGGCGCCTCATCCTTTTCCTTCTCATTTTTCTCGATCGGCTGCTCTTTGTTATTGATAGGTTGCCCTTTCAACTCCTTTCCACTTCGTAATTCGATCGCTTGCACATTTTCCTTGGGTTTCACTTCGGCTGCGCTGGGCGATGCACCTTGAGACCGAGAAGACAATAAATTAGCAATCTGCCCCATTTGTGTTTCTAGATTTCGGATGGAGGTAGAATGATTTTGGAGGGTCGTCTCGGTGCGGGTCATGAATTGGCTCGTGTTAGCCGCCAATTGAGCAAGAGCATCTTCCAATGATACCTTTGGTGATTGAGGGGGCCGTGGGCCGCGAAGTGAGCTTGTGGAGGTTTCAAAGCTTGCCCGTTTCTCCACGGAAAATTTTGTTGATTTCGCCACCCTTGATTATAAGTGTTGGGGTAAGAATTGTTTTGTCGATTTCCGTTTCCCACGAATTGAGCTTGCTCCATCGGATGTTGTTCGAACGGGTTTCCGACTTGGCACTCCGCGCTAGGGTGAGATCCGTTACACCAATTGCAAGACTCAATGGTGACGGGGGAAGGAGCATGCGAAAATGCTTGGAGCTGGTGAGTCAAGGCCGCGACTTGAGCTGACAATGTGGATATCGGATCATTACTAGAAACTTCCATAACTCGCTTCGGCGTCAATCTTTCAGATGGCCATTGATATGCATTTGCGGCCATAGCTTCCAACAACGAGTGTGCCTCGGCCATAGTCTTTCCCATCAAAGCCCCACCGGCGGCTGCATCCACGAGAGTTCGTGTAGAGGCACTCAATCCATTGTAAAACGTCTGAATTTGAAGCCAGTCTGGAAGGCCGTGATGAGGACATCTCCGTAACAAATCTTTATACCGCTCCCATGCCTCGTGGAGCGATTCCATATCATACTGACCGAAAGTGGTGATCTCGTTTCTCAATCTCGCCGTCTTAGAAGATGGGAAGAATTTGGCAAGGAAGGCTTGCGCTAACTCTGCCCATGTTGTGATCGACCCCGGCGGTAAGGAATTCAGCCAAAATTTCGCTTTATCCCTCAAAGAGAATGGGAAAAGCCGTAATCGGATAACATCGTCGGTGACGCCGTTGTTCTTGAACGTGTCACAAATTTCAAGGAAAGAAGCAATATGAGCGTTAGGGTCGTTATTCGGCAATCCACAGAATTGGCTCGCCTACACCATCTGAATAATAGCAGGCTTGATCTCAAAATTGTTGGCTTGGATAGTGGGACGCCGAATGCCCGAAAAATTAGCATTAATTTGCGGCATGGCATAGTCTCGAAGTGCCATTTCCGGTTGAGCTTGCTGCACAATATTATGTCCTCCTTGAATTTCGATATTCTCGGCCATGGTCACCGTCGTCTGTAACTCTCGTTTCTCCTTCTTGTTCCTTCTAAGAGTGCGCTCGAGCTCGGTATCCAAAGGTAGTAGGCCTTCGTTACCGAGTTTTCTCATGCACTAAGCGAAAGATCCTGAAAGGAAAAACAAATAAACGAAATTAAATACACAAAATAATAAAATAAATACGTTCAAACTAAGACTAGAAATACTAAAATCGATATTACAAAATTTCAGTCCCCGGCAACGGCGCCAAAAACTTGTTGCGATATTTTTTACACGCAAGTGCACGTTATCGTTTACAAGTAATAAAGTGATGAGTGAGTATCGTTCCCACGAGGACTGAATCACTAACTACCGATTTTTATGTATTCCAGTTTTATTCGAACAATCGAAATTGAGTTTTGCAATTAATTACTAAAAGAATTATTAAAAGACTAAACAGTAGAAAACGATAGCTTGAAGAAAGGAAATCAAATGATGAATAAGTCTAGGATTCTGAATCCACCTCGGTTTATCCGAATTTACTCTCGATTATCCGGAGTAAATAATTTTCCCAATTTATTGAAGGCGGAGATTGCTAATATATTCTACCGCCTCTCCCGAGGTCACTAGATTTTTCTAAAGGCGAATAACGCACTCTATCCCTAGGTGAATTAATTCGTCAATAGGCAAAAAGCATAAAATCTCCAAAAGGCCACGTAGTTCCTATGAGTATATTCCTATCTCACAGAATAAAACGGTCCTCACCAATAGTTCCTCACCAATTCTCCTCTCCCGATTCGAATTGAATGATTAAATCAATACAACTATTGGCCAGATAATTGCCAGCATTAAACACGATTGGGAAAACTCAACAAAAAGGTAATTAATTAGATAATCTCAAGCAAATCCGTCAAAACATAGGTTTCATCAAAATCCTAGATTAGGGTTTTAGCCTGACATGCTAATAAATGAAAATACAGAATAAATGAATGAAAGCATTAAAATCAAACGCAGATGAAGCTCGGATTCCTCCGTTCTTCGGCTTCCGCCCTCTGCTCTTGAAGTCTTCTGCTTCCCCCCTCTTCTGCCGTCTCTCCTCTCTGATTCCCAGCTCAAGATCCCCAGATTCCAAGATTTCCCTTCTTTAGATTAGGGTCTTAAACCCTTATTTATAGCTTTAAACAGTCTCCAAATCGCGTCCGTGTGAGTAGGTCGAGAACTGGCTTCGAAACGGCCCAAATCCGCGCGGAAAACACAAAGACCGCCTAGTGTGCCGCGGCGCACTAAATCTGTGCCGCGGCACATTGCTTTTAGCTGGATGCCTGGGCGCCATTAATTTCATCTGTGCCGCGGCTCACCTGGAATGTGCCGCGGCACAGAGTACAGTTTACTCTGTGCTCGCTTTTTGTCTTCCTGTGCCGCGGCCCTGCTTCCATGTGCCGCGGCTCCTAGCCAAAATTTGCCATTTTCGCCCGTTTCGCCTCGTTTTAGCTTCCGGACTTCGATTTCCTGACAAACACACAAAATTAAAGCATTAAAAGTTCATTTAAACAATTTCACTCTCCAAAATGATACAAAATAATGGTAAATAAGCGTATAAAAATACGCCTAACATAGATCGATTGGGTCTCTCAAAATACAACATAGTACAACTGGTAAACCAAAATACAACTCGATCACAATTTACACAACATGTCCATCCTCTTAAGGATGACAAAGAACTATAAATAAATACTCGGACCGACAGATCACTGACGGACAACCTATAATATCCGTACTTTCTATTTTTGGTAATTTTTATTTTTGGTGTATGTTCGTTTCGGACGACTCGCTTGTCACTGTTTTGGGATTCTGAATCTAGTTTGTTCTTTTAGTTTTTCCATTTGGACGAGTTTCAGATATGTTTTTACGTAATTTCATTTTAAGTCATGTTTTGTCGCATGTACGTTCGATTCTCGTAAACTCATTCGATTTCATTATTTCTCTATTCCCATGTGTGTCGTTTGGTTGAGTTGATCATAACATGAGTTTCGGATTGTTAATCCGACGTCGTATCGTGTATTTCAGACATTTGGGTCATTTTTGTAAATTTTTAATACTTTGGGTATTGTTGTTAATACTCATTCTACAGGAAGTATGTGATGATTGTGATCTTTGACTCGTCATTAGAGAATTTTGGGTATCTAGTGATCCTACCCTTGTATTTTCTTCCGGTGGTTGTCGAGCCGTTATTTTTCTTTCTCAGATTGCAGGCTGGCCGACTTCCAGGCCTGAGTTACGGCCGTAAGTACCCATGCATTACGGGTCCATAAACCTCTACACATTACGGCCCTAATGTACCCTTCGTAACGGCCGTAACGATGTTGCGAAACCAGTCCAGTGGGATCTGGAATGCCATTACGGCCGTAACGGGTAACATATTACGGCCGTAATGCTGCCCAGTATAATAAACTGGGCAGCGGGTTTTCCTTCCCATTCTTCATTTCTTTCACTTCCTTCGCGACGGGAGCGACTTTTCCAGCCTAGGGTTCGTCTGATTTCGTCCAACCTCAGTTGAGAAGCAGTCTTGGATCATCATATCATCACCCTAGCATCAATTCATCCATTGTTCATCTTCATATCGAGGTATTTTTCCTTAGAACCCTAACTTTTGGGAATTTCGGGATTTTGATATGATTTTTCATTTGAAACCGATCCAGCTCGATGAGTTGTTAGAATACGATTGTATACTCGTGATTCCTTGCTTCCAATATAGTTTTACGGGTTAAACTTCAAGGATTTCACCGTTCATAGATTAGGATCTTATATGACCACGTAGTGTTCGACGAATTGTCCCCTCGGGTAGAACTAGGATGAATTCCTACGTTTTCACAATATTTAGATTGTTTGTATGCCGTTATTGTGTTAGGAACGGATTTGTGAAGATTGTTCGGACTGAAACCTTTTCTTTTGCCGTTTCCTTCGCTTCATTTTATCCAAGGCAAGTACATGTATTACATTTTGTTATGTATGTACGGTTTTGATGCGAATGATGTAAATAGTGCTATTAAATGGATGTGGTTGTTCTTCCACCTGGGGATGGCATATGTGGCCTCTGGGGGCGATACTAATGGGTACGGCTGTAACAGCCCAAAAACAGTGGCTATTACAGTGCCGTGGACCTCTACTGGGACCCACCAGGCGATATCACAATATACATTTAAAATCTGACAACGTGGCACCGTACCACAACATTTATCAAAACCCCGGTGTGGAGCATGAGTTATTCATATCTTTAAACACGAGCAAACAAACACAGGATCCAGATTCGGTACAGACCATATGACGATAGGCAGTACCTAACAAATTTTAGTACATTCATCCGACACAAAATAAAAATGAAAGTCACAATAAAACATAACCGAACAACCAAAAGACTCGGGCCCCCCGAAATAGCATACATCAGAATCCTCCGTCGCCATTGTGCTCCTCCTGTGCCTTGCCCTTTCCTCGCCCTAAAATACAAGTATTTCGCCCAAACCACGTGGTCGGCTATACATGATAATAATTCTCATGACATTATACAATTCATATATCGATCTCAAAGAAATCCACCGACTACTGAATATACCCCGAAGGCGTATAAACAATCAGTCCCAACTGTCGAACATAACCAAATATACGAACGACCATATACTATGGCTCAAGACGGACGTCACAGTACGCCCGATCCGGAAATGTGTCCGTGCACATGTCCACCCCGTATACGGAATCCAAAATATGCGTGGGACGATGTACCTAATTAGCCTCACGAACTACGTCTCGTGTGCACGATCTAAATGCGGAAAACATCCACGCATGATCATCAAGTGCCCGGCTAAAAATCCTACACATAACCAATCAGCGCGCAGATATGACTCCAGAGATGTCACGATACAACATGACAACGAAACTCAACGAATTACACTTTTACCAAGGAATCGAACAACTCACCGAAGTGTCAACAAAGCTCAAAAGGACTAACGGTAACAAGTACGGTAATTTCGGGTATATCATCCCCAACACCATGACAATACGATCAAGGGTATCACCATATCACGAATCATATATTATCAGAACATTTCATACACACGAAACGCATAATAATCACAAGAATTCAACCATCATTATAACCAAGCAAGATAACTTGCCTCAATTCCGTAGACGAATAATCCTTCTTTGAATGGTCAAACGAACGGTATCCTCGTCTAACAATACTCACGTGAACAAGCAACCTTGAATGAAATATAATTCATTCAACAACACATTCGTACGATAATGGTATTATCGCATAAACAATATTCGTAAATTTACTTGAATAAATCGATTATCCTATTGATCATTTTAATGTTCTTATTACAAATCATCGTATGTTTATCATGTTCATTACATATTCTAACCTTAATGTCAAATTCTTGATGTCTAGTTTATTATCAATGCAATATCGTGAAAATATCTTTTCAAATCATCGACACTTCCAATTACGATATAAGTTGTGTTTAATTACGTTCTTCATTATTTTACCAACGATTTCATTCAAAACTTGATTACTATATGAAACATAAGTTTAAGTTTTGAGTGAACTAAGAACATCATCTTAATTTACGTCTCTAAACACGCACGGATTAATGAAATGGAATTCGGATACTCATATACCGCATTTGTATCATCATATTCAACACAATTCTCTTAAGAACATTATCAACCTATTAATGTAATGATTAACACCCTTTAATGAAATCGATAAATTCGAACATATGAAGATTACAACTTCCTTCTATCAACATTCATTGTTTTACTTTGAAGAATTTATTAAAAGCCTAGTTATATCATTGGATACTTGAAATTTTTGAAGTAACTTCATCCATCTAACAAAGATCATCTACAAAGGGTTAACATAATCTTTCCAACAATTTTATTACAAAGGTTTTAGAGGCCAAAAATCATGGTTCCATACTACCTTCAAGAATCAATAGAATGTTCAAGACAAATTTAACATTTCTCACTTTTAATCATTAAGGATATCATCCCTAACATGTTCCTAGTGTTGAGACTATAATTAACTTCCGATTATCATGTTATACATCAGGTTTTAAGTATATCATTATCAACACAATCACATTATGAAGTTATTTACAACAAGAAGTAACACTAATACCTTCAATGTTAATCTTCACTTAGCTTGATCATGATTCAATTAACTTATCATGTTTGCACTAGTTTAAACTAACATTATGTGAAGTATTTATCTACTAACATCATCATAAGCATGGAATTGATATGAGTTAAAGAAAGACCAACCTTAAAATGAAGAACAACACCAACACTTCAAGGGATACACTTCAATCTCTAGCTCTCCAAGTCACCAATCAAGTGTTGAAGCTCCAACACAAGTTAGGAAGGCTTAGAAATGAAGTTGGAGGGGAAAAGAATCGTTCCTCAGTTGGGAGGTTGAAAAGGGTCGAGTAGGAAGTGAATGGCAAGTCATACTTTTATAATCTGAACTTGACATTACGTACGTTAACGAACGTGGTTAACGTACGTTATAGCCTTTACGTACGTAATCTTGTGATCATTAAATGCGTAACCAATTTCATCAAATCTCACGCCTCAAAACACGCAATTTGTTACGTACGTAACTATGTAGCTATTAAATGCGTAATAGCCGTTGACTTATTGTCGCGATCGACTCGACCACCTACCTGCTCGGCCCCACTACCGAAAGCGACTGCCGAGGATCTTCCGCATTACGTACGTTAACGTATTGATGTTACGTACGTAAGGCGACCTACATAACATACGTTATGAATACATGTTAACGTACGTTAAGTACTATAACAAGCATAAATGAAATTCTCCCAATATCACCCAACAACTAATATAGTATGAATGACCATGAATCCAACTTAACATAATTCGTCGATACTTGCTATAACATCACAGATATGGTGCGAAAACACTTAACTTAAATCATGAAATACAATATTAAAGGCGAGGGTATTACATACTCCCCCCTTAAAAGGAGTTTCGTCCCCGAAACTAAGGGGTAAACAGTTCGGGGTATTTCTCTCGCATGCTATCTTCGGTCTCCCACGTAGCTTCTTCGACTCCATGTCTTGACCACTGAATTTTTAATAAGGGAATCGTCTTGTTCCTCAGCTGTTTAATTCTTCTCTCGAGTATCTGCACAGGCTGTTCTTCATACGAATGGTCGTCGGCTATTTCGACCTCGTCGAATTGAATAACGTGACTTGGATCAGCAACATACTTCCTTAACTGAGATACATGGAATACGTTGTGAATCCGACTCAAAGCTGGTGGTAATGCTAAACGATAGGCTAGGTCGCCTACTCTTTCCAGGATCTCAAACGGACCAATATACCTTGGGCTCAATTTGCCTCTCTTCCCGAATCGGAAAACACCTCTGGTAGGAGATACTTTGACCAGTACATGGTCACCAACTTCAAACTCGAGTGGTCGTCGACGATTATCTACATATGATTTCTGGCGGCTTTGGGACGTTAATAGACGGCTCTTGATCAGGGAAATCTTCTCGCGGGCTGCCAATAACATATCAGGTTCCGTACCAATAGATTCAGATAATTCGTCCCAGCACAAAGGGGACCTACAACGACGACCATATAATGCCTCATAAGGTGCCATCATGATCGAGGCGTGCCAGCTGTTATTATACGTGAATTCTACCAACGGCAGTTGGGCTTCCCAGTCAGGCTTCCAATCGAGAGCACATGCCCTCAACATATCCTCTCGAGTTTGAATTGTCCTTTCAGACTGACCGTCGGTCTGAGGATGAAAAGCCGTACTGAAGTTCAACTGTGTACCCATAGCACGATGAACCACCTTCCAGAAGTGCGACACGAACCGTCCGTCCCGATCTGATACAGTGCTCTTAGGGGTGCCATGCAGTCTCACAATCTCTTTGATGAATAATTGGGCCAATCTCTCAGGGCCCCAAGTGTCCTTGATCTCCAAGAAGTGGGCTGATTTAGTCAATCGATCCACAACCACCCAAATCGTATTCATGCCTCGACGGCTCGTCGGCAAACTAGTAATAAAATCCATCGATATGTCTTCCCACTTCCACTCGGGAATCGGAAGTGGTTTCATCATGCCTGCTGGTCTTTGATGCTCAATCTTGACCTGCTGACAAGTCAAACATTTCGAAACGAATTCGGCAACCTCCCGTTTCATGTTACCCCACCAATAATACGGCTTCAAATCTTTATACATTTTGTTTGATCCCGGGTGTATGGAATATGGGGTAGCATGAGCCTCCTTCAGAATAGTATTCCTCAACTCTTCGTCTGCTGGTACACACACTCGATTTTTAAAGCGTAACAGTCCATCCTCGTGAACCACAAATCCAGGGGCCTTCCCCTGATCGATTTCTCCTCGAATTCTGGATAAGAATGGGTCCGTCATCTGTTTCGTCCTGACCGTCTCATCAAGGGATGGTGAAATCTCAAGCATGCACAGTTGTCCCTGAATGCGTTGTATCCAGACCTCAATCTCTGGTCTCATGAACTCTAATTGCAACTCCCTCTGGGCGGTCAAACGAGCTAGTATCTGCTCCTGCACCGTCTTGCGACTCAAGGCATCGGCAACCACGTTTGCCTTGCATGGATGATAAAGGATCTCGATATCATAGTCTTTGATTAGCTCTAACCACCTCCTTTGTCTCATATTCAACTCCTTCTGGGTAAAAATATACTTCAGGCTCTTGTGGTCCGTAAAAATCTGGCAGGCAACTCCATAAAGATAGTGGCGCCAGATTTTTAAAGCAAACACTACGGCTGCTAACTCCAAGTCATGAGTCGGAGAGTTGACCTCGTAAGGACGCAACTGTCTGGACGCATAGGCGATCACTTTCCCATCCTGCATTAACACGCAGCCAAGGCCCTGCCTCGATGCATCGCTATATACCACGAATCCTTCCGTTCCTCTAGGTAGTACTAAAACAGGTGCTGAAATAATCGACCTTTGAGTTCATCAAAACTTTGCTGACATGCTTCCGACCACAAGTACTTCTTATCTTTTCTCAACAGATTAGTCATCGGTTGAGCAATTTTAGAAAATCCTTCCATGAATCGTCTGTAATAGCCTGCTAGACCCAGAAAACTACGAACTTCCTTCACGTTCTTCGGGGGTAGCCAGTCTCGGATAGATTCCGTCTTCTGTGGGTCTACTCTTACTCCCTCTGCTGATATCACATGACCCAGAAAAATAACTTGGACATCCATAATTCACACTTATAAAATTTTCCATAGAGTTGTTCTCGCCTTAATGCGTCGAGAACCTGGCGGAGGTGACACTCATGCTCCTCATGATCACGAGAGTAGACCAAGATATCGTCAATAAAAACGACTACAAAACGATCCAGATAATTAATAAAAACCCGATTCATCAATTCCATGAATCTGCAGTGCATTAGTCGGTCGAATGGCATGACAACGAACTCATAATGCCCATAGCGAGTGCGAAAAGCTGTCTTCGGGACGCCGACTCTCGAATCCGCAATTGGTGGTACCGGACCTCAAGTCGATGTTGGAAAATACAGCGGCTCCTTGGAGCTGATCCAATAGATCATCGATGCGAGGTAAAGGATATTTGTTCTTAATTGTTACTTTGTTCGGCTCCATTAATCAATACACAAATGCAACGATCCGTCCTTCTTCCGTATTTAATAACACCGGCGCTCCCCAAGGGGATGCACTTGGCCGAACATAACCATTCACAGTTAATTCTTCGAGTTGTCTTTTCAACTCCTGCATCTCAGTCGGGGCCATACGATATGGTGCTTTCGAAAGCGGGGACGTCCCTGGCTCCAGCTCAATGGTGAATTCCACCTCTCGCTGTGGGGGTATTCCTGGAAGCTCGTCTGGAAATACATCTGGATAATCTCGAACTACTGGAATATCAATCAATTTGGTGACCGTCACATTGTGCCTTAGTCATGTAGCACCAATAACCAATGCATCCCTGGTTCAGTAATCTCATAGCCTTCATAGCGCTGATGACTCTCCCAAAATGATTGGGATTATCACCCCGAAAAATACACTCGATGCCATCATCCGATGTGACGGTCACCATTCGTTTACGGACGCTAAGCACGACATCGTGACGATCCATCCAGTCGATACCCAAGATTACATCATCTTTAGGTAAATCAACTACAATTAAGTCGGACAACCACTCACAGTTGTTCATGCTAATCGGACAGTTCTGTACTTCACGACTCCCAATAATTCTTCTACCATCGGGTAGACCAATTACATAAGGTTCACAATCGGTAACACGATTCAAATGCAAACGACTCAAACAAGAACTAGACAAAAAGGAGTGTGAAGCACCAGTATCAAAAAGAACACAAACGGGCTGAGAGTGGATCTCGAGAGTACCTGCAATCATGCTGGCTTCGGGATCATCGGCTTTCTTCATCTCGTAGACTCGGGTTTTGCAACCCAAGCCAGTGTACCAACTTGATTTCCACAGCCCATCCCTTTGTTCGCCCCGGTAGTCTGGTAAGAAGTGGATGGAGGAGCACGTTCCTGAACAGAAGACTGTACTAGAGCAAGAGATGCTACTGGAGCACGCCCGAGTCCACCCCGGCAATAGCGAGCACGATGACCGTTCTTCCCGCAAGTGTGACAGGCAACGGCCGGCTTCGGACACTTGGAGCTGATATGCCTGGTCCCCACGGTTATAACACACACGGCGGTGGTGATTGCCGAGAGTGTGTTCTTGCTTCGGTGCCATAGGTGGCCGCTCGGAAGGATTTAGTACAGTGGGGTTTCTTGAATACCCGATTCTGTCTCCTTGGGTGCAGTTCCTGGATCTCTTGTTGGAAAGCGAGGCTTCTTGGAAATCTCCTTCGCAGTAAGTTCATACTCCAAAGCCTTATCAATAAACTCCGGTAAGGTAAATGCAGTGGTGATTGAGTAATTGCATCCTCATTCGGGGTTTAAGCCTCTTGAGGAAATATTTGATCTTATCAGCTTCCGAACGGACAACTGACATAGCAAAAGGGAGAAGTGCTTGGAATTTTTCGGCAATTGCTAACACATCCTCGTCTTCCGATGGGTCGGGGTTTAGTAATTCGGACAGTTTGGCTTCACGGAGGGGTGCAGGATAGTAACGATCTAGCATAAGATTCTTGAATTCCTCCCAAGTACTCGCGCCTTGGCGAGCCTCACGAAAGCCACCAAGTATGGGCACTCTTACTAAGGTAGTAGTCGCCACAAAGAACTCGATTTTCCTCTGGGCACTCCACCATCTCGAACAGTTTCTCGAAATGCTCTATCCAGTGTACAATGTCAGTAGGCTCAGATGAGCCTTCAAAAGTCGGAGGTCGCTGACGTGATATGTCGCTAATAATCCGACTCACGATCCCGCCAGGCACCAGAGGCGGAGGCTGTTGTCCCTGCTGTTGACCAGTAGTATTCCTCTGCATAGTTTCCATCAGCTGACCCATTTGGGTCATCTGGGCCATCATGCCCTGCATCACGGTGTAAGGATCGGCACGTGCATTCTCTCCGGTGTGGTGTGATTGGTCCCCAGAAGGCGAATCACTGCCTGCGGAACTCTGTTCCACATTCTCGCGTCTGTTAGCTCGTGGTATCGAAATTCGGCCTCTTCCGCGGCTTCATCCCCCTCTGCCACGGCCTCTCAGGTTCCTTTCCATACTGAAAGAATCAAGTCACAAGTACAGTTCGATTTATCAATCATAATTCATGCTAAGTTAATAGCAACAGGGAATTTCCTATCCAACAAAGCAGTTGTAAAGAATCACTGGCACTACAAATGTTACACACTCAATATCATATCAACATTAAGTCGAAACAATTCCAATCACATAACTAATTTAGGTTCTCCTCAAACAGATGAATTTTGCCTCATGGTAGCAAGATGCCAAGATAAGTAAGGAGACCAATACATCGTCAATATCATGCCAGTAATCAAATTATGGTTCATGAGAACATACCGTATTCGACGGGTCAGGCGCTTGCACAGGTTACACGTGGCACGAAGTTTTCTTGATGCTATTTCGATTCTACAATGACTCAAAATAAAAACACATGCTCTGATACCATTTTCTGTAACAGCCCAAAAACAGTGGCTATTACAGTGCCGTGGACCCCTACTGGGACCCACCAGGCGATATCACAATATACATTTAAAATCTGACAACGTGGCACCGTACCACAACATTTATCAAAACCCCGGTGTGGAGCATGAGTTATTCATATCTTTAAACACGAGCAAACAAACACAGGATCCAAATTCGGTACAGACCATATGACGATAGGCAGTACCTAACAAATTTTAGTACATTCATCCGACACAAAATAAAAATGAAAGTCACAATAAAACATAACCGAACAACCAAAAGACTCGGGGGCCCCGAAATAGCATACATCAGAATCCTCCGTCGCCATTGTGCTCCTCCTGTGCCTTGCCCTTTCCTCGCCCTGAAATACAAGTATTTCGCCCCAAACCACAGGGTCAGCTATACATGATAATAATTCTCATGATATTATACAATTCATATATACTGATCTCAAAGAAATCCACCGACTACTGAATATACTCCGAAGGCATATAAACAATCAGTCCCAACTGTCGAACATAACCAAATATACGAACGACCATATACTATGGCTCAAGACGGACGTCACAGTACGCCCGATCCGGAAATGTGTCCGTGCACATGTCCACCCCGTATACGGAATCCAGAATATACGTGGGACGATGTACCTAATTAGCCTCACGAACTACGTCTCGTGTGCACGATCTAAATGCGGAAAACATCCACGCATGATCATCAAGTGCCCGGCTAAAAATCCTACACATAACCAATCGGCGCGCAGATATGACTCCAGAGATGTCACGATACAACATGACAACGAAACTCAACGAATTACACTTTTACCAAGGAATCGAACAACTCACCGAAGTGTCAACAAAGCTCAAAAGGACTAACGGTAACAAGGACGGTAATTTCGGGTATATCATCCCCAACACCATGACAATACGATCAAGGGTATCACCATATCACGAATCATAGATTATCGAACATTTCATACACACGAAACGCATAATAATCACAAGAATTCAACCATCATTATAACCAAGCAAGATAACTTGCCTCAATTCCGTGAGCGAATAATCCTTCTTTGAATGGTCAAACGAGCGGTATCCTCGTCTAACAATACTCACGTGAACAAGCAACCTTGAATGAAATATAATTCATTCAACAACACATTAAATGCGATAATGGTATTATCGCATAAACAATATTCGTAAATTTACTTGAATAAATCGATTATCCTATTGATCATTTTAATGTTCTTATTACAAATCATCGTATGTTTATCATGTTCATTACATATTCTAACCTTAATGTCAAATTCTTGATGTCTAGTTTATTATCAATGCAATATCGTGAAAATATCTTTTCAAATCATCGACACTTCCAATTACGATATAAGTTGTGTTTAATTACGTTCTTCATTATTTTACCAACGATTTCATTCAAAACTTGATTACTATATGAAACATAAGTTTAAGTTTTGAGTGAACTAAGAACATCATCTTAATTTACGTCTCTAAACACGCACGGATTAATGAAATGGAATTCGGCTACTTATCTACCGCATTTGTATCATCATATTCAACACAATTCTCTTAAGAACATTATCAACCTATTAATGTAGTGATTAACACCCTTTAACGAAATCGATAAATTCGAACATATGAAGATTACAACTTCCTTCTATCAACATTCATTGTTTTACTTTGAAGAATTTATTAAAAGCCTAGTTATATCATTGGATACTTGAAATTTTTGAAGTAACTTCATCCATCTAACAAAGATCATCTACAAAGGGTTAACATAATCTTTCCAACAATTTTATTACAAAGGTTTTAGAGGCCAAAAATCATGGTTCCATACTACCTTCAAGAATCAATAGAATGTTCAAGACAAATTTAACATTTCTCACTTTTAATCATTAAGGATATCATCCCTAACATGTTCCTAGTGTTGAGACTATAATTAACTTCCGATTATCATGTTATACATCAGGTTTTAAGTATATCATTATCAACACAATCACATTATGAAGTTATTTACAACAAGAAGTAACACTAATACCTTCAATGTTAATCTTCACTTAGCTTGAGCATGATTCAATTAACTTATCATGTTTGCACTAGTTTAAACTAACATTATGTGAAGTATTTATCTACTAACATCATCATAATCATGGAATTGATATGAGTTAAAGAAAGACCAACCTTAAAATGAAGAACAACACCAACACTTCAAGGGATACACTTCAATCTCTAGCTCTCCAAGTCACCAATCAAGTGTTGAAGCTCCAACACAAGTTAGGAAGGCTTAGAAATGAAGTTGGAGGGGAAAAGAATCGTTCTTCAGTTGGGAGGTTGAAAAGGGTCGAGTAGGAAGTGAATGGCAAGTCATACTTTTATAATCTGAACTTGACATTACGTACGTTAACGAACGTGGTTAACGTACGTTATAGCCTTTACGTACGTAATCTTGTGATCATTACGTACGTAACCAATTTCATCAAATCTCACTGCCTCAAAACACGCAATTCGTTACGTACGTAACTATGTAGCTATTACGTACGTAATAGCCGTTGACTTGGCTGTCGCGATCGACTCCCGACCACCTACCCCTGCTCGGCCCCACCTGCCGAAAGGCGGACTGCTGGAGGATCTTCCGCATTACGTACGTTAACGTATTGATGTTACGTACGTAAGGCGACCTACATAACGTACGTTATGAATACATGTTAACGTACGTTAAGTACTATAACAAGCATAAATGGAATTCTCCCAATATCACCCAACAACTAATATAGTATGAATGACCATGAATCCAACTTAACATAATTCGTCGATACTTGCTACAACATCACAGATATGGTGCGAAAACACTTAACTTAAATCATGAAATACAATATTATAGGCGAGGGTATTACAACGGCCACGAAAGTGGACTTGGGTGCGTGTGTTGATGTTCTTCCACCCGGGGATGGTTCGACGGGACCTCTGGGGGCCGATACTAATGGGTACGGCCGCGGAAGTGGTTTATCACCCGAGGACGGTCCGACGGGGCCTCTGGGGGTTGATATTAATGGGTACGGCCGCGGGTTACCAAGCGTGGATAGTTGTGATGTGGAAAACTTGAGGATATACTGTTTTTGGTGTAAATGTGATATTCCGGAATATTGATTTCAAATGTTTTTCTTAAATGGATTTCTTGTGTCGAATCGTGTATGTATATAATATAGTGTAATTATGTACTTGCACTAGCTATTCGAATGCTAACCCTTAAATGGGGGAAATGCGTCTTATGCATTTCAGGTACTGATCGAGCCGAGGAGCTGGCATAGGATATGCATGCAAAGGATGGTCCAGCATGATGATGAGGCTCGAGTCGTGTTTCATGTTTTACTATTGCATTTACCTTGATATTGGAGTTAGACTGAGTGTTTTATAATTTGGTTAAAGTCCCCTGCGTGGGCAATGGATTCAGGTGGATTTATACTTTACGATGCTTGATTAAAATGTTTTGGCCGAGGCCACGACCCTATTTTACTATGATGATTGTGTCTTTTGGGATTTTCGTATTTGGATTGTGTGTCGTATGTTAGCCTGGTAGACCTCATGAGGGTTCTATGGCGTGTAATGTCCCATTTGTGATTTGGGGTGTTACATTTATGGTATCGGAGCCTTAGGTTTTTAATGCCTAGGCTGTTGATTAATTTTGGGTCTCTCAGTTGCGTCGTTAGAGTCAGTCGTTGAGCCTAATATCATCGTGCTACAGTCTTTTCATGCGACCTGTGGCTGTAAGTCTCCTCGAACTCTTATATTCTGTAATTTGTTTCCTTGTGTTGTTTGGAATCGTGAAATGTGGTACCAACCTTGTAAACTGTGAATTTTTCTGATCATGTTCCTTTCATATCTTTTCTTCAGTATGTTGAGAGGTCGCGGTATACCAGCTAGGGGGCGCGGCCGAGGCCGTGGTGCAGATAATGAGGAAGCTCCACTTTCTCAGTCCTCTACAGGTTCGGCCTCTCATTCAGTGCCGGACACTTTACCTCTGAGTTCTGACGGGCAGCAAACTTGGTCAGTCAGTCAGGATCAGTCGTCGGGTGGTAATGCCGACATGGGAGCTACTGTTGTACGTCAGCAGTTGGTAGCTCAACTTGCCCAGATAGCTCAGGGAGGACGCCAGAATCCGCCCCCGACTCTTGAGGAAGAAGCTAGTAAGAGGCTTCAGACGGTGACTAAGATGCACCCTCCTCGTTTCTCTAGATCTTCTGACTCCCTCGGTTGGAAGAATTGGCTTTTTCAGTTAGGCAGAACCTTCGATGCCGTAGCTTGTCCCGATGACAGGAGGGTACATATTGCTCAGTACCTCATGGATAAGGAAGCTGCGGAATGATGGGAGGACGTGGCGCCCAGAGACCGTCCAGCCACTTGGGAGAAATTTAAGACTGCTATGGAAGCATAATATTGCCCGCCGCCAGTCAGAGGATGCATAATTGTGGAGTTCTTCACTGCCACACCTCAGGATGTGCCGATTTCTCAGGCCATTATCTCTTACAATCAACAGTTGGGGTTCGTGAAGGATCATGTGAGGATTGAGGCCGATAAAATCCGTTATTTCAATATGCGCATGAAGCCACATATCAGGCAGAGTATGGCACCGCTCATGTGTGCCACCTTGAAGGAATACCAGGATCGCTCCCTAGCGATTGAGATTACTGTCCTGGAATCAGAGTCGAGTTCCAAAGCTAAGAAGCAGAAGACTACTGGCGGTTTCTCAGCCGGTAAGAGTGGTCAGTTTTCGAGGTCCCGGTCTGCTCCTATATCTGGGAAGAAGCCATTTCATCAGGCCGGTGGATCTCAGGGTAACCGTTCAGTCCAGTCTGTTGCATCTGGCGGTAGAGTTTGTTTTAATTGCAGTTAGTATGAGCACGTGATGAAGGATTGCCAATTTTCGTTAGTTACTTGCTTTACTTGCGGACAGACCGGGCATCGGGCAGTTCATTGCGAGAGGGCCACCAGGGCCGCCAGAGCTCCGACTACCACCACCGTTCAGAAGGAGCACATTACTCCAATTACTCATGTTCCTCAGAGTTTGGGCCGTGGTAGGGGTCGGGGTCAGCCGGATCGCCGTACAGCATCGAGTTCAGGCTCAATTCACCCTCGATTGTATCAAATGAGGCACACAGAGGAGGCAGACGTTCCGGTGGTGTCAGGTACCACTCAGATCCTTTCTCATCCAGTTTCGGTGCTTTTTGATTCGGGTGCTACCCACTCTTTTATTGCTTCGGATTGTGTGTGTCATATTGGTTTTGACTGCTTGTTCGAGTGTGAACCATTTGTAGTGGGTATGCCTAGTGGGGATCGTATGGTTGGGAACCGGGAAGTTAGAGATTGCCCAGTAAGGATCGGGAGCCGGGATTGGCCCTCGAACCTCATTGTTGTAGACCTTAAGGGTGAGGATTTGATCTTCGGGGACGATTGGTTGGATCGTCACGGTGCCATCATGAACTATCGGACTCGTACTATCTCGATAGTGGCTGAGGATGGCACAGAGCATACACTTGTTGGATGTAAGCCGGGTAGATCGGGGAGTGTGATTAGTGCCTTGAAGGCGATGAAACTTCTGAACCAGGGTTGTGTAGGATACTGGTGTTACGCTTTTAAGGCGGAGAATGGTGGGGTTGACTTGTCGTCGATTCCAGTTATTAGTGAGTATCCCGACGTATTTCCGGATGACTTGCCGGGATTACCACCACAGCGGGAGGTTGAGTTTCTTATTGATCTAGAGCCGAATGCGGCTCCTGTTTCTCGAGCGCCATACCGTATGGCACTGTCTGAGATGTTATAGTTGAAGAAACAGTTGGGGGAGTTGTTAGATAAAGGGTATATTCGACCGAGCGCATCGCCTTGGGGTGCGCCTGTACTTTTTGTTAAGAAAAAGGATGGATCGCTTCGTTTATGCATCGATTATCGAGAATTAAACAAGTTAACCATCAAAAACAAGTACCCTTTGCCCAGGATCGACGATTTGTTTAATCAGCTTCAGGGAGCGACAATCTTCTCGAAGATTGATTTACGATCGGGCTACTACCAGTTGAGGATTCGGGATAGTGATATACCGAAAGCTGCCTTTCGGATGAGATATGGCCATTACGAGTTTGTGGTTATGCCTTTCGGGCTAACCAATGCCCCAGTAGTGTTCATGCAGTTAATGAACAAAGTTTTTATCGAGTATCTGGACAAATTCATAGTCGTCTTTATCGGCAACATTCTTATCTATTCCCGGAGTCGAGAGGAGCATAATTTACATCTCTGGATTGTGTTGGACATTTTGAGAGCTTATCAGTTATACGCGAATTTTTCTAAGTGTGAGTTTTGGCTCAATGAAGTGATATTCCTCGGGCACGTGATTTCAGCGGAGGGAGTTCGGGTAGATCCGCAGAAGATAGAGGCAGTGATGGCATGGGAACCGCCTAAGAATGTGAAGGAGGTGAGTAGTTTTCTGGGACTTGCAGGCTATTACCGTAAATTTATTGAGGGATTTTCTAAGATCGCTAGACCACTCACTCAGTTACTCCAGAAGACTCAGGAGTTCGAGTGGACCGCAGATAGACAGGATAGTTTTGACGAGTTGAAGAGACGACTGACTACCGCACCTGTTTTAGCATTGCCTCAGGGGAACGAGGATTTCGTGGTGTATAGTGATGCTTTGGGCCTCGGGCTCGGATGTGTTTTGATGCAGAGAGATAGGGTTATTTCTTATGTGTCCCGACAGTTGAAACCTTATGAAGCAAATTACCCTACGCATGATTTAGAGTTAGCTGCAGTCGTCTTTGTTTTAAAAATCTGGAGGCACTATCTCTATGGATCGTCGTGTAAGATTTACACGGATCACAAGAGTCTGAAGTATATCTTCAGTCAGAAAGAGTTGAATATGAGACATCGTAGGTGGTTGGAGCTAATTAAAGATTACGACCTCGAGATACTTTACCATCCGGGTAAGGCTAATGTAGTGGCTAATGCGTTAAGTCGGAAGCTGATGGCGTTACATATGTTAGAGGTACTTACACCACAGAGTAGGATCCAACGGGATTTGATTTGTCAGAATATCGAGGTTTGGGTTCAGAGAGTTCAGGGTTAGTTATGTGCGTTGGAAATCACTTCGTCTTTGACTGATGATATCAAGGCGAAACAGTATGATTATCCATTTTTGGTCCAGTTGAGGGAGGATGTGAGGAAGGGGAAAGCTCCTGGGTTTGTGATTCAGGATGATAGAGTTTTGAGATTTCGCGGCAGATTATGTGTACCGAATGACTTTGAGTTGAGACAGAAGATCTTGAGTGAGGCTCATACTACACCTTACTCCATACATCCTGGTACGAGCAAAATGTACAAGGATGTAAGGAGTAACTACTGGTGGAGCAATTTGAAGACGGATGTGAACGAGTTTGTATCGAGGTGTTTAACTTGTCAGCAGGTTAAGATTGAGCATCAGCAACCTACGGGATTATTGCGACCACTTCCTATTCCGGAGTGGAAGTGGGAGGATATTTCCATGGATTTTATTACCAGTATGCCTAGGACTCAGACTGGAATGAACATGATTTGGGTTATTGTCGATCGACTAACCAAATTAGCTCATTTTCTGGGTATTAAGGATACTTGGGGGCTGGAGAGACTAGCGCGGATATTCATTGCGGAGATCGTGAGGTTGCATGGGACTCCTAAGAGTATTGTTTCGGATCGTGATGGCCGATTTATATCACATTTTTGGCAGGCCGTTCATCGAGAGTTGGGGACTGAGTTGAGACTCAGTACATCCTACCACCCTCAGACAGACGGACAGTCTGAGCGGACAATACAGACGCTGGAGGATATGTTGAGAGCCTGTGCTTTAAATTGGAAGGATGATTTGGAGTCGCACTTGCCATTGATCGAGTTCACGTACAACAATAGTTGGCACGCCCCGATCAAAATGGCACCATTTGAGGCATTGTATGGGAGGAGGTTCAGATCGCTGTTGTGTTGGGATGATGCATCCGAGCTAATTGGCACCGAGCCCGATATGGTAGTTGAGACGATAGGAAAGATTGCTTTGATTCGCGATAGGATGTTGACAGTCCAGAGTCGACAGAAGTCTTATGCCGATACGCGCCTCCGGCCGTTAGAGTTTGAGGTGGGAGACCACGTATTGCTTAAGGTGTCGCCGACACGGGGAGTTTACCGCTTCAGCCAGAAGGGTAAACTTAGTCCGAGATATATTGGACCATTCGAGATTTTAGAGAGAGTTGGAGAGCTTGCATATTGGTTAGGCTTGCCGCCATTCTTGAGTCACGTGCATAACGTATTTCATGTTTCCCAACTTAGGAGGTACGTACCGGACCCTAGCCATATTATTGATTTTGGAGAGATCGAGTTGGGGCCCGACATGACATTCGAAGAGATACCGATTCAGATTCTAGAGCGTCAGGTGAAGCAACTTCGGCACAAAAACATTCCCTTGGTTAAAGTGAAATGGTCGAGATATGGATCCGAGGAAGCAACGTGGACGACAGAAGAGAATATGAAGTTGAGATATCCCGAGTTATTCGCGTTGTAAGTTTCGGGACGAAACTTATTTTTAGGGGGAGAGAATGTAATATTCGTACTTTCTATTTTTGGTAATTTCTATTTTTGGTGTATGTTCGTTTCAGACGACTCGCTTGTCACTGTTTTGGGATTCTAGATCTAGTTTGTTCTTTGAGTTTTTCCATTTGGACGAGTTTCGGATATGTTTTTACGTAATTTCATTTTAAGTCATGTTTTGTCGCATGTACGTTCGATTCTCATAAAACTCGTTCGATTTCATTATTTCTCTGTTCCCATGTGTTGGTTTGGTTGAGTTGATCATAACATGAGTTTCGGATTGTTAATCCGACGTCGTATCGTGTATTTCGGACGTTTGGGTCATTTTTATAAATTCTTAATACTTTGGGTATTGTTGTTAATACTCGTTCTATACCGACCTTCGGGTGGCCAGAAGTATGTGATGATTGTGATCTTTGACTCGTCAGCAGAGAATTTTGGGTATCCAGTGATCCTACCCTTGTATTTTCTTCCGGTGGTTGTCGAGCCGTTATTTTTCTTTCTCAGATTGCAGGATGGCCGACTTCCAGGCGTGAGTTACGGCCGTAAGTACCCATGCATTACAGCCATAAACCTCTACACATTACGGCCGTAATGTCCCCTTCGTAACGGCCATAACGATGTTGCGAAACCAGTCCAGTGGGATCTGGAATGCCATTACGGCCGTAACGGGTAACATATTACGGCCGTAATGCTGCCCAGTATAATAAACTGGGCAGCGGGTTTTCCTTCCCATTCTTCATTTCTTTCACTTCCTTCGCGACGGGAGCGACTTTTCCAGCCTAGGGTTCGTCTGATTTCGTCCAACCTCAGTTGAGAAGCAGTCTTGGATCATCATATCATCACCCTAGCATCAATTCATCCATTGTTCATCTTCAAATCGAGGTATTTTTCCTTAGAACCCTAACTTTTAGGAATTTTTGGATTTTGTTATGATTTTTCATTTGAAACCGATCCAGCTTCGATGAGTTGTTAGAATATGATTGTATAGTCATGATTCCTTGCTTCCAATATAGTTTTACGGGTTAAACTTCAAGGATTTCACCATTCATAGATTAGGATCTTATATGACCACGTAGTGTTCGACGAATTGTCCCATCGGGTAGAACTAGGATGAATTCCTACGTTTTCACAATATTGAGATTGTTCGTATACCGTTATTGTGTTAGGAACGGATTTGTGAAAATTATTCAGACCGAAACCTTTTCTTTCGCCGTTTCATTCGCTTCATTTTATCCAAGACAAGTACATGTATTACATTTCGTTATGTGTGTACGGTTTTGATGCGAATGATGTAAATTGTGCTATTTAATGGATGTGGTTGTTGTTCTTCCACCCTGGGATGGCATATGTGGCCCCTGGGGGCCGATACTAATGGGTACGACCATGGAAGTGGACTTGGGTGCGTGTGTTGATGTTCTTCCACCCGGGGATGGTTCGACGCGACCTCTGGGGGCCGATACTAATGGGTACGGCCGCGGAAGTGGTTTCTCACCAGGGGACGGTCTGAAGGGGCCTCTGGGGGTCGATACTAATGGGTACGGCCACGGGTTACCAAGCGTGGATAGTTGTGATGTGGAAAACTTGAGGTATATACTGTTTTTGGTGTAAATGTGATATTCCGGAATATTGATTTCAAATGTTTTTCTCAAATGGATTGCTTGTGTCGAATCGTGTATGTATATAATGTAGTGTAATTGTGTACTTGCACTAGCTATTCGAATGCTAACCCCTTAAATGGGGTAAATGCGTCTTATGCATTTCAGGTACTGATCGAGCCGAGGAGCTGGCACGGGATATGCATGCAAAGGATGGTCCAGCATGATTATGAGGCTCGAGTCATGTTTCATGTTTTACTATTGCATTTACCTTGATGTTGGAGTTAGACTGAGTGTTTTATAAATTGGTTAAAGTCCCCTGCGTGGGCAATGGATTCAGGTGGATTTATACTTTACGATGCTTGATTAAAATGTTTTGGTCGAGACCACGACCCTATTTTACTATGATGATTGTGTCTTTTGGGATTTTCATATTCGGATTGTGTGTCGTGTGTTAGCCTGGTAGACCTCATGAGGGTTCTACGGCGTGTAATGTCCCATTTGTGATTTGGGGTGTTACACAACTGACTACAACTGTGACTAGTATCGCTGCTTTACATCATCCTCCATGCCGATCTTGTGGTTGCTCTCTCTCAAATCAGAATACCTGAAAAACATAACATAATCCCCCAACGAGGGGTTAGCGATGGAAATCGCTAGCAAGTAACCAAGCTATATAATTATCATCAAGAATACAACTGTTATGAAAATAACCTTTCGACAAGGTAGTAACATGATCCCCGAGTCTAGTCTTTTCAAAATCATTTGCTTTAAAATGGATCATGTTAATTACTCCAAAAATCTCTTTCAGCGATTATTTAGAGACTTCAGGGGTCTCAGTGTAAACTCATGAAATATGAATATTTTTCCTTTCCAAAAAGGTTTTCTTTCAAAATCATATAAATGATTTTATTCTCAACCCAAACCTCAAAGACCAAAACCATATCCACCAATATAACCGGGATCCAAGATTCAAACATTCACATTTCATAGATATCAAATCAACAGTCAAATCGTCTCCGTGGCCCCGAAGGTCCCACCCAGATTGGCTCATCGAAAACAACTCAAACAAACCCATAAGTTATCTTGACATCGTACTCGCAAGCAACGATTCTCGGAGCCCTATCCAGACCTACCTGATTAGATAACTTTATGGTTAACTCGTAACGTCTGGCCATACTCGCAAGTAACGCGCCTCCGGAGGCCTCGACGGAACCATACTCAGATAACATCATTCAAACACGCCCATAAGTTATTATGACATCGCACTTGCAAGTGACGATTCTCTGAGCCCTCTCCAGACCTACCCGAATTGATAACCTTATGGTCACAACGTAACGTCTGGCCGTACTCGCAAGTAACGTGCCTCCGGAGGCCTCGATGGGACCCTACCCGGAAAACATCTCAATTCACTAAGATACACAACAACAAAGGTACAATATTCACCACAATCCACAAACATGTAACACATAAGTTAACACATCATAACTTCAACAAAGGCACAACATTAACAACACACCATCATTCAGGAAAAAGGCTAACGAGCGAATAATACAAGTATTACGCGATTCCACAATTCCTCGGGAACTACTCATTTCTAGTATCCATTTTAAGCACACAAAAAACATGAAATTGTTGTTATCATTCTTCATGAAACTCAAGTTTACGTTCGAATTTACTTTCATAGAAATCACATATTTGTTTGAAAGCAAGTTACGGTTAAATATACAATCACTAACAAGTCCACGTTAAATTCACGACACATCACATTCTCAAAGTATAAAGAATATAGACGAGATACTTGCCTCAAGTCCAAAGCACGCGAAGCAACGGGAAAGCTCGACCGGAAACCCTCGAATCCTCCAACTAGGGTGAAAACACAAGAACAACATAATTACTACGAAGTCGATCGCAAGAAGGATGGAAAATATGTGAAATTCCCAACAAGAATTCGTAGAAACAAAAGATCGAACACTTGGGGTTCAATACTTCCCCAAGAACATTAAGAGAATCACTCGAACCCGGATACGACAAGAGACACGAATCAAATCATAGGAAGAGAATCAATACAACCGATTGATGATAAACAACAACACGATTCATGAAGAACAACCCGAATCTTGAAGATTCACGAAATATAAAGGAAGGGTTTACAAGATGATTACCTCGAATCGAAGACGAAGAACATGGATTGATGATGTTAATCAACACCAAGAACTCAAGGAAGATGTAAACTTGGAGTTACAAGACTCCAAAATCGCCCTCCGATCTCCACAAGTCGCCAAAGCCGTGGAGAAAGGAAGGATGAAAAATGACGAACACGGTCAACCCCTGGGTATATAAACCCGCGCCGACATTACATACGTTATACACAAAGGATAACATACGTTATCGGTATTACGTATGTAAGGCACGAAATATTACGTACGTAATCGATGGCCAGAACCTCCTGTCTGAAATAACAAAGACCATTATGTACGTTATGGCAAGGACTTAACGTACGTAATGCGCACAGTTAACGCACGTTAGGACCAACGCATAGCGTGCGCTATCGACGGCCAGAACTCACTGTCTGAACTGGGAAGACCCTTACGTACGTAATGAGAAGGGCTTAACGTACGTAAGGCACATGGTGATAACGTACGTTATGCTTATAGCATAGCGTACGTAAGTCACTTAGCAGTTCCAGAACTGCTAAGTTCAGCTTGTCGAGTACGAGCACGACGAAACCGCGAAACGACAACAACAACACAAGAAGACGCCATGCATACGAATAGTGCACAACGACGAACTCAAGCGTTAAAAGAAAATACGATTCCGACTACCCGAAGGTTCGGAATACGACAACAGAAGTAATTGCCCCCAAACTTTGGGAAATTACGAAACGGCCCAAAACGTCTGTAAATCACAATATGACCTCAAACAACCAAACCGAAGCTCACAACATGCATAAAAAAGCTCAACGGACTTATAGGAAACACGAAACCGTAGTTTCGAACCACCATCACACGAAATGAACCAAATAGCGGAAAAAGTCGCTCAAAACACGAATTCGGGTAAAACAGCCCCGAAAAAAACTCGGATGACCAAACACGCAGAACAAAACATTATCAAAGTGTCAAAATGCTCGCAAGCGAGTTCTGGAAACCAGAAAAATGCCAAAAATGAAAAATTACCGAAGAGAAAATCACGGATATTACAACGGTGATCTGCACCGCCTACCATAGAGTGCCTCGAATGGTGCCATTTTGATCGACGCATGCCAACTATTATTGTAGGCGAACTCGATCAATGGCAAGTGAAGCTCCCAATCATTACTCCAATCTAGGGCACAAGCCCGCAACATATCCTCCAACATCTGAATCGTCCGCTCCGTCTGCCCGTCTGACTGAGGGTGAAAAGACGTGCTCAATTTCAACTCGGTGTCCAAAGCATGATGAACGGCTTGCCAAAAATGCGATATGAAATGACCATCTCTATAACAATGGTCTTAGGGGCACCATGCAACCTCACGATCTCAGCTATAAAAGTTCGAGCCAATCTCTTCGGTCCCCAAGTGTCCTTAATACCTAGAAAGTGCGCATACTTGGTCAGCCGATCGACGATTACCCAAATCATATTCATTCCGGCTCTAGTTCTCGGCATCCCACTGATAAAATCCATAGAGATGTCTTCCCACTTTCATTCGGGAATGGGAAGCGGTTTCAACAACCCCGCCGGTCGTTGATGTTCAATCTTGACTTGTTGACATGTCAAGCATCATAGCACAAATTCTGTGACATCTTTCTTCATATTATTCCACCAAAAGTTTTGCTTCAAGTCCTTGTACATCATACTCGTTCCGGGGTGGATTGAGTAAGGCGTAGCATGAGCTTCTCGGAGAATTCTCTGTCTCAACTCTAGATCATTCGGAACATAAAGTCTCCCTTGAAATCTCAGACTATTATCCTCATGGACCATAAAACTAGGGGCTTTTCCTTTAATTGCATCTTCCTTCAGTTGAGAGATCATCGGGTCACTCCACTGTTTCCCTTTGATGTTGTCGACTAAGGACGAAGTAATTTCAAAAGTGCACAACTGTCCTTGCACTCTTTGAAGCCAAACTTCTATTCCTTGCTCGATTAAATCCTAACGAATCTTCGTCTGAGATGTAAGAACCTCGAGCATCTAAAGCGATGCCGATTTGCGGCTCAAGGCGTCCACGACGACATTGGCCTTTCCCGGATAGTAAAGAATTTCCAAATCCTAATCCTTAATCAATTCCAACCAACGTCTCTACCTCATATTCAGCTATTTCTAACTAAAGATATACTTCAAACTCTTTTGGTCGGTATAAATCCGACACGGAGAGCCATACAAATAATACCGCCAAATCTTAAGTGCAAAGACAATTGCGGCCAACTCCAAATCATGAGTGGGATAGTTCATCTCATACGTCTTCAGCTGCCGTGACGCAAAAGCTATCGTCTTATCATGCTGCATAAGCACACATCCGAGCCCTTGTCCTGAGGCATCGCTATAGACTACAAATCCTTCATTACCCTGTGGTAAGGCTAAAATTGGTGCTGAGGTCAAACGTTTCTTCAGCTCATCAAAGCTCTGTTGCCTCTCGGTAGTCCAAACAAATTTTTTTGTCTTCTGGAGTAATTTCGTAAGCGTCCGAGCGAGTTTCAAAAACCCTTCGACAAACCGATGGTAATACCCAGCAAGACCCAAAAAGCTACGAACTTCTTTAACATTTTTAGGTGGTGCCCAGTATAGCACTGCCTCAATCTTTTGCGGGTCTATACGAACCCCTTCGGCCGAAATCACATGGCCGAGAAACATAACCTCTTCCAACCAGAACTCATATTTCAAGAATTTCGCATAGAGGTGCTCGGCTCTCAAAATATCTAGTATCAAATGCAAATGCCGAGCATGCTCCTCCTTGTCCCGAGAATAAATCAAGATGTTGTCAATAAAGACGAACACACAACTGTCGAGGTACTCGATAAATATCTTGTTCATTAATTGCATGAATACTGCCGGTGCATTAGACAATCCAAAAGGTATGACCACAAATTTATAATGCCCGTATCTAGTTCAAAATGCAGTCTTCGGGACATTGGACTCTTTCACCCGGAGCTGATAGTATCCTGATCTCAAATCAATTTTTGAGAACACTGCGGCTCCCTGCAACTGATCAAATAAGTCATCTATACAAGGCAAGGGATACTTGTTCTTGATGGTCACTTTGTTTAGCTCACGGTAGTCGATGCATAAACATAGTGAACCATCCTTCTTCCTCACAAAAAGAACAGGCGCGCCCCAAGGCGAAGCGCTTGGTCTGATGTACCCTTTGTCCTGAAGTTTTCCCAACCGATTCTTCAATTCTTGCATCTCGGAAGGTTCCATCCGATACGGCGCCTTAGAAATCGGCCGCGTCAGGCTCTAAGTCCACAAAAAATTCTATCTCTCGATCTGGCGGTAATCCCGGGAGGTCGTCCAGAAAAACATCGGGATACTCATTAACAACTGGAATCGAAGAGAAATCAACTTCGTTCCCTTCCGCCTTCAATGCATAACACCAATAGCCCGTGCAACCTTTATTCTAAAGTTTTACGGCCTTCATGGCGCTGATAAGCAACTTAGGTTGGCCCGACTTACGTCCCAAAAATGAGTACTTGGATCCGTCTTCAGTCATCATAGTGATAACCTTAGTACGGTAATTTATAATCGCTTGGTGACCGTCAAGCCAATCCTCGCCGAGGATCACATCCTCGCCTTCCATATAAACCACAATCAAATTCGATAACCAATCCATACCGGCTATATTCATCGGAAAATCTCTAATCTCCCGGTTTCCCACGATTCTATCTCCGCTAGGTAGTTTCACAATGAAAGGATCACAAGCAGTCATACAAGTTATATTCAAACGGTGTACACACTCCAAGGAGATGAAAGAATGTGTAGCACCCGAATCAAAAAGTACACGAATGGGATGAGATAGGATATGAATGGTACCTGAGGCCACCGCCGCATCGGGTTCGTCTGCTCGACGCATCTCATAGACTCTTGAGTGTGCCAAACCGACGCTAGAATCTCCCCCTAGTGTTCTGACTCCATCCCCGGCCTCTACCGTAACTCTGCTGCGACTGACTAAATGATTGTCGCTGATTCATACCTTGATCTATTGGCACTGGGGCAGAAGCCCGAGTGTCCAGAGTCTGATCTGGTTCGGGATAATAAGCTGCTCTATGTCCCATCTGCCCACAAATGTGACACTCAAAGGTGGGAAATTGCACTCCTGATTAACATGGCCTGGGCGACCGCAATTAAAACAAGTCACCGGGCGTGTTGAGGTGCCCGGAGCAGAACGAAAACTCCTCTTCCCTCTAGCATAACATGACGACTGTCCGACATAACTATTAGTCGTCTGAGATCTATGGAAGTTGCCACCTTTAGAGCAAGAAAAGTTACCAATGATCTTTTGCTTCTTCGGTTCTTCGGTGGTATCATTGTCGGGGCTTAGCATGTCATGGGCCAAAGCCCTGTCCTGATATTCCTTCAAAGTGGTTCAAGCAAACCCGGCCATGTACTGCCATAAATCCATATCCATCCGCATATCAAAGTAACGGATCTTGTCACGCTCGTCTCGCACTTGATTCTTCATGTGGATTAACTGTTGGTTGTACTCCACTATCGCCTGCGAAACTAGAATGTTCTGCGGCTTAGCCTCGAAAAAGGCTCGGATTCTGCCTTCTTGCACTGGCCAAGGACAAAACTCGGCCTCCAGTAGCTCTTTAAATTCTTCCCACGTAGCAACATGATCTTGTGGCTTGATAACTTTCCACCACGCCGCGGCTTCCTTGGTGAGGAAATACTGAGCAATCAGTACCTTCCTCGCTTCCGGACAATCAACCGCTTTGAAGACTTTCTCTAACTCCACTAGCCAATCCTCCCAACCTAATGGGTCTGTGGCACCGTTGAACTACGGAGGGTGCATACGGATCACATTCTGAAGCAAAGCATCCGTTGTTGGGTTCGAGTTGTTCAACTGAACGGCTTGGGCCAAGATGGTCATCTGGTTAGCCAATTGTTGAAGGACATTCGCAGCTCCAACATCTGCGTTGTTCCCTTGGCCAGTCGACTGGTTAGGGATGTCAATTTTACCCGCAGGATAAAATTACCCACAAGTAAACGGGTTACAGGGGCGGTTAATACCCGCAGGTTCGGGTAAAGGGTAGGGTACTGCCCGTACCCGTTATTTTTTGTTAGGGTAAGGGTAGGGTATGGGATTTATGTTTTACCCGATTACCCTACCCGATTGCCCTAAACATTAAATATATATATATATAATAATAATAAAAGAATATATTGACTTTTTTAATTTTAATTTTTATTAGTTATAATTTATACCTGATACATTAATAAATTTGAGTTAAATTATATCGAATTTTGATATATATTGACTCATTTATTATATTTTTTTTATGTTTTTGGAGTTTTTTTTTTGTAAAATAGCATTAAATAAATTTAAGCGGGTAACCCGTTTTACCATGGTACCGTTACTCATGAGGTAATACCTGCATTCTACCCGCTATAAAAAATAGGGTAATAGGGTAGGGTATGGGTAAGACATTTTATATGAGGGTAGGGTATGGGGAAGGCATACCCGTACCCTACCCTACCCATTGACATCCCTACGACTGGTCATGCTGACTTTCGGTGTCAGGATGCACTGAGTTAGATAAGCTGGGGGTGGTCGACCCCGCAACGGAACTGAGGGAAACGGCTGCGCCACGTCCTCGTCCGCGTCCACGACCACGGCCTTGTCCCTGTCCCCTACCAGCAGACATTCTGAAGAATACACAAGGCACGTGAGTACAATTCAATCGCACATCATCGAAGTGACCGATTCCCAAAAATACCAAGTCAGAAGCAAAGTGATTAAGGAAACACCAGAAGAGTAAGAGGTCTTACAAGTATCGGTCGCACTGTGATGATGGCAAAGTAGTGATACTGTAGACAAACGACGACTCAATCGACCCAAAAGACCGACAGCCTAGGTATCCATAAACCTAAGCTCCGATACCATATTCTGTAACACCCCCAAGTTATTCAAGGTATATTACAGCGCCATGAGCCCCGCCATGGGACCCACAAGGCTTATTATATGCGGAACTACGAACTTTGACCGAGGAGGTCCAATACAATGAAATGAAGGACAATACAAATGGTATTCAAACCATATCCAATATATCCAAATACAACACATCACAATTCAATACCTCGGCAACACAGGCTGGAACATCAAGGAACTGAAAACAATACTCGAGTATTCAAAAACCATTCAAGTACAACAACGCTGAATGTAGGAAATACAAAACATAACCAGAGATAAGACACAGCATCACACTTGCCCATCATCTTCGTGCCGACCCGATACATGCCTATCCGCTCGCCTAGAACCTGAAATACATGAAAAGTATTTCCCCCATAGCTAGTGCAAGTATATCGAATATAAAACACAATACTCATCGACAATAAAGTAAAAGTAATCATCATTCATCAATCCAAGACTAGAATTCCGGAATAACTAAATCTCATAGCATCACATCAATACATACATGATTAACCGTGAAACCGCACCAGAGGCTACGGAACCCTTAGAGGACCCGGCGGTCCATCCAGAGTGGTTAACCCAAAATATCCGCAGAATCGCACCAGAGGCTACGAAACCCTCAGAGGACCCATCAGCCCGTCCCAGAGTGGATATAAACAATCATGCCAATCATATATTTTACTTCAAAGTCGAGAACGTACAATCATAAACATATACTTGCCTTTGAGACATCGAGAAATCGGAAGGAAAAGAGTATAATTTCGGTAGGTCCAAGAACGCACTTCCGGCACCTAAACGATTCGCAAGGAATATGATAATTAATAATCCATACTCAAATCACATGAAGAAACTCCCGAAACCCGCCTACGATTCACGAAACTACAAGGGTAAACAACTAGAGGTTGGAAAATCACCCAAACCCTCTCAAGTCCGAACACGGCACAAAACAATCTATATAATCGTAGGGGAAATATGGGTACGGGGTAGATACATCATAATCTCAAAGATCTCAAGCTCCAAAATGGATAAATCGGATGAATCTAAGAAAATCCCCAAAAATTCCCAAAACTAGGGTTCTAAGGATTTTACCTTGATTTGGAAGATAGAAATGGGTTAGATGTTGTGTAATCTTTGTTATCCAACCAAAGATGTTGATATCTGAAGAAGGATCGCCTCCAAATGATCCGAATCACCCAAATCCCGCTGCTCCCGTCGAAATGAGTGAGAAGGAAGAGAAATGAGGCGTAGAGGGGTTGACTATCCCATATATACCGCACCCAGTCTAGCGCATGCTACGCCTCAATATTAGCGTGTGCTAACGGGTTAACCAGTAGTCCAGTGGCTATTGTCCTGAGACGTTAGCGCGCACTACGCAACATCCTTAGTGTGCGCTAAATGGTGTCCTACCAAAGTCCCAGTTCACTATCCCACTCCGCTAGCGTGCGTTAACACTGAGCACTAGCGCGCGCTACGCAACACATATCGCGTGCGCTAGCCGCTGCCTAGCGTGCGTTACCTGTTAGTCTAGAATGTCTGAATACCTCACTACCTCTGCCGACTCAGCTCATTAGCATGCGCTACGGAATATGTTAGCGCGCGCTACTGACCACGAATAGCGTGCGCTAGCGAACTCCTAGCGTGCGCTAACTGCTAGTCCAGAGAGCAGAATTAGCTACTGCCTCTGCCAAGGCTGGACCGTTAGCGTGCGCTAAGGCTCAAAGCTAGCGTGCGCTACTCAAGCAGAACTAGAGATGTTAAACGGGCTCGGGCCCGGCGGGCTGGCCCGTTTAACCCGCCAAAAAACCGGGTTAGGGCCGATATTTCCTAGCCCGTTTAAATCCGGGCTTTTTTGGCCCGGACCGTTTAGCCCGAAGCCCGTTAGGGCTAGCCCGAAACCCGCTATATATATATTGTTAATTTCAACCTACAGTAATACTATATTTATATATAACATATATTACTATTATATATGTAATATATATTAATATTATATAATATATATTATTACTCTATTTGTTAATATAGTGTATATATATATGTATATACATAAAAGTGTATTTTTTGTTATATTTATTATAGTATATTTGTTAATATATATATATATATATATTATTACTGTTTTTTTGTTGGTTTATGACTTATAAAATAAAAAATATATTTTTTAAGTATTTAGCCCCTTTAGCCCGTTTAGCCCGAAGCCCGCTATGGTTAGGGTTTGGGCCGATATTTCCTAGTCCGTTTAAATCCGGGCTTTTTTGGACCGGACCGTTTAGCCCGAAGCCCGCTAGGGCTAGCCCGGAACCGCTAGGGCTAGCCCGTTTAACATCTCTAAGCAGAACTAGCGTGCGTTAGCCTAGGCCTATCGTGCGCTATCTCCCTGAACCAAAACACTTCCGAAAGGTCTAAACTACACGATCATGACCCAAATAAGGTATGAAACTCTAAATCAACATCGACAACATCACAAAGAGTTTACATTGCGACAAAATAGGAAGAACGGAAAGGTCAAACAGTCAATAAAAAGTACGAGTATTACACGTGGGACCCACAAGGCTATACATACGAGGAACCATGAATTCCGACCGATAAGGTCTAAACATAATTCAGTGGAAGACAATATAAATTGACAATCAAGGTAATAGTCAATTCATAGGATATAATACATCGAGAATTAAACCCAGGGCAACACAGCCAAAACATCAAGAACATCCGAAATACTCCTCGAGTGTTCAATACCATTCCAAGTACAACATTATTGAATGGTTGGACTACAAAATACAGACAGAGACAAGACACATCATCACTCTTGCCCATCATCTTCATGCTGACCCCGTTCATGCCTATCTGCTCTCCTGGATCCTGAAATACATGAAAGGTATTTTCCCTAAAAAGGGGTTAGCCATGGAATATCTAGTACAAGTATATCGAATATGAATCACAATACTTCTCTAACAATAAAGTAAACATAACCTCATTTCATTAGCTCAAGACTAGTATTCCGGAATAACTAAATCTTCTAACATCTCATTTCAATTATATGCGTGATTAACTATGGAACCGCACCAGAAGCAATGGAACCCTCTGAGGACCCGTCAGTCCATCCCAGAGTGGTTAACCCAAGAATATTCGTGGAACCGCACCAAAGGCAACGGAACCCTCTGAGGACCTGTCAGTCCATCCCAGAGTGAATATAGAAAATCATACAATACATACATTTCACTTTTAAAGTCGAGAACATACAATCATAAACGTATACTTGCCTTTGAGACATTGGAATCTAAACTGAAATGATAATCAAGATCGGTAGGTTTAAGAACGCACTTTCAGGCCTAAACGATTCGTAAAGAAATACGGTAATCAATAATCAATACACAATTCTCAAGAAAACTCCCGAAACCCCTTTTTACGATTCATAATCCTTCAAAGTATTCACATAGAGTTTGGAAATCATCCAATCTCTCTCCACGACAAGTAATACATAAAAACATTCGTATAATCGTAAGGGAAACGTGGGAACGGGATAGATACATCATAATCTCAAGCGTTTCAAGCTTCAAAATGAATTAGCCGGACGAATCTAAGAAAACCCCCCAAAATTCCCCACAATAGGGTTCTACCGAATTTACCTTGAATCAAAGGAGTAAAGACGAATGAGTTATGATTAAACCATGTTAGGAATCCAAAAATATTGATGATTGATGAGTTATCGACAACCCTTCATCTTGGAATCGCTCAAATCGCCGGAGAGGAAGAAGGAGGATGAAAAATGAGATCCAAAACCCACCCCCCGCGTATATATAGTTTGACTAACGTTACGTACGTAATGTCCACATGTTAGCCTACGTAAGGCCTTTAACGTACGCTACGCTCGAAATATTGCGTTCGTTACGACCTGGGTGTAACACCCCAAATCTCATAAGGGACATTACACGTCGTAGAGCCTTCGAGAAGGTCTACCAGGCAGACACACAACACATAATTCATAAAAGAAATCCCATAGGACACATTAATCTTAGCAAATAGGGCCGTGGCCGCGGCCAAAACAATTTAGTTCGATATTAATCAAAAAAGTAAACTGAATTCATTGCCCACACAGGGGACTTCCATGACATCATTAACCATAATACGTTCACACGACTACATCAACAAGTCAAACAATAAAACATAATAAAGTAATTGACACAGACTCGAGCCTCATCATCATACTGGGCCATCCATTACATGCGCATCTCGTGCCGGCTCCTCAACTCGCCCAATACTTGAAATACATCAAACGCATTTCCCCCATTTAAGGGGTTAGCATTTGAATAGCTAGTGCAAGTACACAATTACACTACATTATATATCAATATGATTCAACACAGTCATCTCATTTAGAAAGCAGTTGAAAATCATATTCCGGAATATCGCATTGCGTTAAACATCATTTTCATAAACATTACAACAACTCATATCATCTCAATAACATCCATACTTGGTAACCCGCGGCCGTACTCATTAGTATCGACTAGGGCTGAGCATGGGTCGGTTTGGGTCGGTTTTGGGGTAAAACCGAACCCAAACCGTTAATTTCGGTTTTTGGGTTTTAGAACCCAATGGGTTCGGTTTCTGTTCGGTTTCGGTTTCTCGGTTTCTGGTCGGTTTTGGTTTCGGTTTCGGTTTCTCGGGTTCAACCCATACGCTCATGGATTTTGGGTTTAAACCCATGGGTTTTGGGTTTTAACCCATTTTCTAGTAAATATATATATATATTAAAATATATATTAAATATATATTTAATATTATAATCAGGGTTAGGTTCCACATTTTAGTTTTTTATTTTTTAAAATCTATATTAAATATTAAATAATCAGGTATATAAATATATTATGGCCGGTTTCTGGGTTTGGCTCGGTTCCTGGGTCGGTTTCGTAAGAATGGGTCGGTTTCGGTTTCACGGTGCGGTTTCTAAAGTACAAACCGAAACCGAAACCGAAAAATTCGGTTTCTAAAATATGAACCCAAAACCGATGGGTTCTCTTTGGTTTCGGTTTTTCGGTTCCGGTTTCATCAGTTTTTGTCGGTTTCTCGGTTTCCGGTTTCGGTTTTGCTCAGCCCTAGTATCGACCCCCAGAGGCCCCGTCGGACCGTCCCTGGGTGGGAAACCACTTCCGCGACCGTATCCATTAGTAGCGGCCCCCAGAGGTTCCGTCAAACCGTCCATGGGTGGAAGAACATCAACATACACACCTGATATCATAGTTCACAGTCGTATCGAGACCATAACACATAACGAAATGTAATACATGTACTTGCCTTGAATAATACGACGCAAGGAAATTGTGAACGGAGAGGCTACGATCCAAACTCACTCCAAGGTTTCGCTCCTAGCACACAATGATATACAATTAACTACAACACTACGGAATCAAAAGGATCACCCTAGATTCTACCCCTCTGGAATGATATGTCGAACACTACGAGTGCATAATGGGCTGTAATTGATTAACGATGGAATAATAGGATTTCAGTCCACAAAACCACAAGGAAAACTAAGGATTACGAGCATACTATCTAAATCTAACAACAATCTATGTTAATTCGGTTCAGAGATATGAATCACCCTAAAATCCCCAAAATCCCCAAAACTAGGGTTCTACGAAGAATACCTTGATTCACGCGGTGGAATATGATTAGATGATGATAAATCCGCACAAGAAACCCAAGGATAGTAATAGATGATGATATCTGGCTGAGATCGACCTTTCTAGCCTGAATTCACCGTGGTTCGTTAAAGGAATGGGAAAAGGATGGAAAATGATGAATTAACTACTGCTGTCCTATTTATACCAGACAGACTTAGCGCGCGCTACACAATGCCTAGCGTGCGCTAATGGGGTTGCAGAATGCAGTCAGAGACTTCTGTCTTCCCGTTAGCGTATGTTGATACAAGTTTAGCGTGCGCTAATTTTAGCAATTAGCGTACGTTAACAGCTAGTTAGCGTACGCTACCTGGTTCAGTTCAGAAATATTGAACCTTCTGTCCAGTCCCAGAGTACTCTGCCCAGATGCGTTAGCGTACGCAATAATATAAGTCTAGCGTACGCTATATATACCCTCATAGCGCGCGCTACGGATATAAAGTTAGCGTGCGCTAACTATTCCTGTACAGAGTACAGTTAGGAATTCGGCCAGACTGCACCCGACTCGGAAGGCATGAAACTCGATAGACATCAGCGAATAACAAGACATAACAAGAAAACAACATGCAAGCAAAATCTCCCCATCCGTATGTACGATTCAAACCATACAATGGAACGGACAACAATTCTTCCTCTCTCTCTCATGCTTTTTGCTAAAATAAGCTAAAATATATAAAAAGACGATTTAATAATTGAATAATATTATCAACAACCATAACTACGAATAATTTTTCCTACAAACATAATCAAAGTTATATTTTTTCTCTCTCTCTCTCTTGCTTTTGCTAAAATAAGCCAAAAATATAAAAAAAGACGATTTAGTACTTGAAAAAAATTATCAACAATCATAAGCTAAAATAAGCTAAAAATAAGCTAAAAATATAAAAAAGACGATTTAGTATTCGAAAAAAATTATCAACAATCATAACTCCAAACGTTTTTTCCTACAAACATAATCAGGTTATATTTTCTCTCTCTCTCTCTCTCTCTCTCTCTCTCTCTCTTTCCTTTTTGCTAAAATAAGCTAAAAAAATATAAAAAAGGCGATTTAGTATTTGGAAAAAATTATCAACAATCATAACTCCAAACGATTTTTCCTACAAACATAATCAAAGTTATATTTCCTCTCTCTCTCTCTTGCTTTTTGCTAAAATAAGCTAAAATATATAAAAAAGACGATTTAGTATTTGAAAAAAATTATCAACAATCATAACTCCAAATGATTTTTCCTACAAACATAATCGAAGTTATATTTCCTCTCTCTCTCTTTCTCACTTGCTTTTTGCTAAAATGAGCTAAAAATATAAAAAAAAGACGATTTAGTAATTGAAAAAAATTATCAACAATTTAATTTTTCCTACAAACATAATCAAGTTATATTTTTTTTCTCTCTCTCTCTCTCTCTCTATGTCTCTTGCTTTTGCTAAAATAAGCTAAAAATATGAAAAAGATGATTTAGTATTCGAAAAAATTATCAACAATCATAACTCCAAACGTTTTTTCCTACAAACATAATCAAGTTATATTCTCTCTCTCTCTCTCTTGCTTTTTGCTAAAATAAGCTAAAAATATAAAAAAAAGACGATTTAGTATTTGAAATAAATTATCAACAATCAGAACTTCAATCGATTTTTCCTATAAACATAATCAAAGTTATATTTTTTCTCTCTCTCTCTTGCTTTTTGCTAAAATGAGCTAAAAATATTAAAAAGATGATTTAGTAATTGGAAAAAATTATCAACAATCATAGCTCTGAATAATTTTTCCTACAAACAATAATCAAAGTTATATTTTCTCTCTCTCTCTTGCTTTTTGCTTAAATAAGCTAAAAATATAAAAAAAAGATTTAATATTCAATTTTTTTTTATCAACAATCATAACTCCAAACGATTTTCCTACAAACATAACAAAGTTATATTTCCTCACTCTCTCTTGCTTTTTTCTAAAATAAGCTAAAAAATATAAAAAAACGATTTAGTATTTGAAAAAAATTATCAACAATCATAACTCCAAGCGATTTTTCCTACAAACATAATCAAAGTTATATTTCCTCTCTCTCTCTTGATTTTTGCTCAATAAGCTAAAAATATAAAAAAAAGACGATTTAGTAATGGAAAAAAATTATCAACAACCATAACTCCGAAAATTTTTTCCTACAAACATAATCAAAGTTATATCTCCTCTCTTTTTCTCTCTCTCTCTCTTTTTTTTTTGCTAAAATAAGCTAAAAATATAAAAAAAAAAACGATTTTCCCTACAAACATAATCAAAGTTATATTTCCTCTCTCTCTCTCTCTTGCTTTTTGCTAAAATAATTTAAAAATATAAAAAAGACGATTTAGTAATTGAAAAAAATTATCAACAACCATAACTCCGAACAATTTTTCCTACAAACAATAATCAAAATTATATTCCCTCTTTCTCTCTTGCTTTTTGCTAAAATAAACTAAAAATATAAAAAAAGATGATTTAGTAATTGAAAAAAAAATTCAACAACCATAACTCGGAACAATTTTTCCTACAAACATAATCAAAGTTATATCTCCTCTCTCTCTCTCTCTCTCTCTCTCTCTCTCTTTCTTTTTGCTAAAATTGTAATACCCGTAATTTCGATTTCCGGTAATTTCTTTTTTTTGTCGGAAGTCCGTTTTGACGACTCTCTCATGACCGTTTCGTATTTCTGGGAATGATTAATTCTACACTTTTTGACATCCGAGTTCGTTTCGATATTGTTTTGTTGAGTTCCGTGCTTTTTAGCAACTTTTCCGCACTTGAGTTCGATTCTTGTGAATCTCGTTCGAAACTGCTGTTTCGAGTTTCCCGTAAGTCCGTTTAACTTTGTTAGACGTGTTGCGAGCTTTGGATTGGTGTTTCGTTCGTGTATCGCGTATTTCGGACGTTTTGGGCCGTTTTCGTAATTTCCCAAAGTTTGGGGTAATTACCTTCCATTGTCGAATTTCGAGCCTTCGGGTGGTCGGAATCGTGTGTTCTCTTAGTGTTCGAATTCATCTTTGCGAGTACTTCGTAATCGTATCTTCGATTCGTATTCAGGTTCGGGTTTCAGGGTTGTTCGGGCCGTCGGAGTTGGCCCCGGCCGAGTCATGGCCGGGCAGTCTGGGCCCCGGGCCGGCACTGGCCGAGTTACGGCCGTTAGTGCTCGGCAGTTACGTACGTAAGGCCGGTTACGTACGTAAGGCCCTGGCCGGTTACGTACGTAACGGGCCGGCAGATTTGGGGCAGTGACTCGGTTACGTACGTAAGCCTTGGCCGGTTACATACGTAACCCTGCTGGCAGGCAGCCTATTTAAGGCCCTGCAGTCGGGTTTTTCACCTATTTTCTCATTCTCTTCTTTTTCTTCCGCGGCTAGAGGTGTGGGAATCATGGAGAGATGTTGTTGGACAATCAATCCATGAAGTCTTGGAGTTCATACCATCAATCATCTATCCTATAACATCCTTTGATCGAGCGAATCAAGGTTAGATTTCTAGAAATCTAGTTTTGGGGAATTTGGGTATTTTGGTTGATTTCGTCCGTTTAATCCGATTTAACTTAGGATTGTGATGGATTGATGATTATTTAGATGTATTATATCATTTCCCTTGTTATTCCATGGTTGGATCATATCGATTTGTTATTTGGGTCGAGTTCTTGACCGACGCCTTGAAGGTGACCGGTAAAATGTCTTAGAGGGGTTTTCGGGCGTTCTACGATTATTCTTCCTCGTATGATTGATGATTTATTGATTATATGTTGTTAGGGTCGAGTTTCTTGCGAAGAAACCGAGTTGAACCCTTCCGTTCGTTGTCGTCTTTCTTTTCGATAGCATCAGGCGTTTCGAAGTTTTCCGGTTGAGTCGTGTTCGTCGGGATACTTGCGTGCCGATTTTGAGGCAAGTACCGTGTTCATGCATTTCTTATTTTGTGGATATGATGATCGGTGATCGTCTTGGTGTGTTTGTTTGGTTGTTTGAATTGAAGTTTCAAAAGATTTCGGTTTGGCCTCGTTAAAGGCTCTCTTTCAAAACGCGTGTGTGTTTTGTGAACGGTGTGTTTTGGGAATTGATTATGATTTGATTATTTTGAATGTTGAAGGTTTTGATGATATCCCTGTTGTTTAAAGTTATGGAATCGTGTATTCCGTGTTTAATCTTGTTATTGTGTTTTGAAGAGTTTGATAATGCTGTCGGATAAGTGGCCATCTCTAGTAAGTATTCTTGATGAGCTTACATTCTTAGCATATTAGTATTGCATGAGTAACGTGTGTGTGTGTATGCTCACTACGGGTTAGATCCGACGGGGTCTCGGTAGGGGTCCACAGAGGCGTGGGTCCGCGAGCTTGCTTTTAACCACTACGGGTTAGATCCGACGGGGTCTCGGTAGGGGTCCACAGAGGCGTGGGTCCGCAGTTAATTGTGGTGCATTTTACAAATGTGTTTTGAAATTGGCGTTTCCGGAAACGAGTGTTTTGAACAGTTTTCATGATTGCATGCATCGACTAAGTGTGTAAGAGGTAAGTTGTTCGTTTGGTTTACTTGGCTAGGATGGCACCAGAGTATTTTGTTGTTTGTGTTAAATCCTTTAATTGTGGATTTTGATGTTGGAAGACGAACCTTGTTGTCGTTCTCGTGTACTGTGAGTTGATGAGATTTGGGGCTAAAATCCTAATGGTTTTGTAAAGGTCATTTTACGGATTTGGGGCTAAAATCCCAACGGTTTGGTAAAGGTGAGTTTACGGAAAGTAAACCTTTGGGGCGGTGACCCCTTTCATCTTTTGAGTTTTGAAAAGTGGGATTTGATAATCCTAAATTATTTTCTATTAAAACTCTCGATGGCATTCTAAACTGTTTTATAAATTATTTCCATTGATTTGTGATCTTTCGATTTTGGAACGTTTTCTCAAATTCTTGCCTCGGGAAGTACTTTTCGTTTCACTTGGATCTTTGAGGATTCCTGGTTATTGTTATTCGTGGAATGTGAATTGTATGACTCGTATTTTTTCACTTGTACTTGCACTAGCAAAACAGTGGAGTTTTGCTAACCCCCGAGTATTCGGGGTGTGGATGTTTGTTTTTGCATTCAGGTTTTGGAGCATAACACAGGGTCGGCACGAAGGATGATGAAAGATGATCGATACTAATCACATGAGGAACCGTACATCGTGTATTGGTTCAGTTGTACTTTATTTTCCGCTGCTATATTTTTCCCGTTGTACGGGTGTGGTTGTGTTTCGACCCCTGCGTGGGCATGAGTTGTAATCGAGTTGTATGTTTTTATTGAAAGGCCAAATCGGTCTACTGAGTCATTTTAGACTTAAAGGCATTGTCGAGATGTTTCATGTTGTTACTAGCATGGTAGATCCTTGAGGAAAGGTTCTACGGCGTGTAATATCCCTGAGCGGATTGGGGGTGTTACATAAATGGTATCGGAGCTTAGGTTGAGGAAATCTAGGCTGTCGGGTCAAGTCGTGTTGTTTGAGTCTTGTTACGTCGGATTTTATCTGACTGAGTCGTGTCGCGACGCGTCGTCTGAGTTTGTTGGTCGTGATTAGTATCGTGGGGCGATCATCATCTTCGTGCGACCTGTGGATGTAAGTCTCCCTTCTTTGTGTTGTGCCTCGTGTGACACGAGCTATTTTTATGATTTATTTGTTAAGCGACGGAATCCTCTTATGGATTTTGATTTCTTGATATGTGGTTATTTGACCCTCATATTTCGTTCATATGAGGAGTAGTGTTGCCGAATTGTGCATGTTTGACTTTATTTCTTTTATCCACTGCGTGAGTTCTTTTGTAATGGCTTTCGGTATTTTACCGACTGGGTTTTATTTCGAAAACCGGTTCCCTAAACTAAGTTTTTGGCATTTTGGCCTTGATCGTTTGCGAGAAATTTTTATGATGGTATTTAGTATTTTGTAAATGGTTTTTGGAAGTTTTTGAAATATTACCGTCATCGGCCTTTTTGACGTTGTAAATGATTTTTAGCCTGGTGAGTTCCGGCGCGGGACCCACGGCGCTATAATATTTCGTGTAATTACCTGAAATTTTTGGGCATTCTAGCCCATTGAATTATCTTTGAAAACCTTGAGTATCTTAGGAAATAAATTTCGAGACATACTTTTAAAATGAATTATTTTCTCGTGGTACATCCAAGGTGCCACAATATGTTTCAAAATTATTCTACCTCGGGGACCAAAATGTTTTGAGATATTTTCAATGTTATAGAAACACTTTTACTTAGACCCGAGGGTCGAATATTCTGAAAGTTTTCGCTAAGAGAAAGTGTCCTCACTTTTATCGAATGCGAAATGGTTTTCCAAAGTCTCGATAACGATGTTTCACGTTTGTACTTTTTGAAAGGTGATACTCAAGATCAACTGGTGTTCTTCTAAATTATTTTCAAAATGAGGTTTTCGTTTTTAAAACCTATCAATTCCCGTTTGCGTTTGGGAATGTATGTATGATGTTTGCTTTGTCGTTATGATGTTTGCTCCCGAGTATGATCGAATTGGTAGCATGAACGTCGAGGCGTTGCCACGCACTTGTTGTACTAGCCCTCTGTGAGAGGTGTGAACTGGTATTTACTATTTGTCGCCTCGTGGTGATTTGTGTGTTGTCGCATGAGTGTGAGCTGTTGAAGCTTGGGTTTGTACGTTTGTGTGCATGTGTGATTGTTTCATGAGGTTTGTGATTGTGTGCTGGCTATTGTTCGGGCTATTGTAATCGTCGAACAATGCTGTGGTCGTTGTGATTTTAGTATGTGTTGATATGTTATGCCAAATTGGCATCTCCGGTTTGTTGTTTTGCGACGTTATATTCCATTGTACCTAGCAGTTGTATTTTCGGTATGCCGAGCCGAGGTGTTTCAACCGTGGTGTGCCGGGGGTATGCACGTACCAATTATCTTTCTCGTCACAGGATCCAGTTATGCGAGTTGGGTTCCGAGTCTTTCAGGGCGCGAACTTCAGCACAGATATCAGGATCGGCTCTAAGAGGCCCATGGGAGATTTTTATATCGGTTGCTTTTCGCATTGTTACCTTGTTTCCGTTGTTGTGAGTTGCGGGGACGACATTTCTTTTATAAGAGGTCGAATGTAATACCCGTGTTGTTTTTGAACTTCTGCATTTCCTCTTTCTCAAGTCTATCGACTCGCTCATGTTCGTTGATACTTTATGAACTTGTTCTGTATTTCGGTTTCATCGTCCGAACGAACTGTGATCTTGTTGTGGGTCGATCTGGTTATCGCTGTGACTTTTTCGAGTTCGATTCGATTCTTGTGAACCTTGTTCGGAAGTGACATCATTTGGTTCTATTAGTTCTTTTATTCGAAGTGGATCGGATTTGGAACTCCTGTGTTTTCGACTCTGTCGATTCGTTATGCTCGTTAACATTTTCTGAACTTTCCCTATCCCTTGCTTTTGTTGATCGAATGAGGGTGGTATTGTTTCGGAATAACTCGTTTGTCGTTGTGACTTTTCAATCGCTATTCCATTTCCTGTGGATCTTATGGGAATGCATGTCTTGTTGTTCTCACCAGATCATCCTGGGAGTTGTTGTTTGAATTTTATTATCCTTCGTGTTTCGGACATGATTGTTCGATTTTTGTTGTCTCGATCGTTTGTTTGTTCGGTTTTTGTTCTCGTTTCGTGATTGTTGAGCGTTCAGGCTCCTTCGTAATTCCCTTAAGTTCGGGAAATTAGTCTCGTTTTTTATCTTCCAACCCTTAGGCGGTGGAATTCCGTATTTGTTCAGCGTTTGGCTCGCGTTTTGATTGATGAACCGTTGGGTTGGTCAATCGTATTGATTTTCGTTCGTGTGTCTTGTGACTGTTCGGATAATCAACTTGATTGTGCTATCTGTTTGATGACGCTTGTCACTTGTTGGTTTTATTATGTTTCTACCGGTGGCGTTGTGTTGGTCGTCGTGGAGCGTGTTTTCACGTCGTATGTCTCTTTGCGTTTCTTGCAGCGTTTCGCCGTCGGGCGCGAGTTTTTGGTTTTTGCGTATCTCGTTGAGTTTTTCTGGCGGTATATTGCTTCTCCCTACTTGTTTTAAGTTTCTGGATGAAACTTCTTTTAAGTAGGGTAGAATGTAATACCCGTAATTTCGATTTCTGGTAATTTCTTTTTTTTCGGCGGAAGTCCGTTTTGACGACTCGCCCATGACCGTTTCGTCATTCTGGGAATGATTAATTCTACACTTTTTGACATCCGAGTTCGTTTCGATGTCGTTTTGTTGAGTTCCGTGCTTTTTAGCGACTTTTCCGCACTTGAGTTCGATTCTTGCGAATCTCGTTCAAAACTGCTGTTTCGAGTTTCCCGTAAGTCCGTTTAACTTTGTTAGACATGTTGCGAGCTTTGGCTTGGTGTTTCGATCGTGTATCGCATATTTCGGACATTTTGGGCCGTTTTCGTAATTTCCCAAAGTTTGGGGTAATTACCTCCCATTATCGAATTTCGAGCCTTCGGGTGGTCGGAATCGTGTGTTCTCTTAGTGCTCGAATTCATATTTGCGAGTACTTCGTAACCGTATCTTCGATTCGTATTCAGGTTCGGGTTTCGGGGTTGTTTGGGCCGTCGGAGTTGGCCCCGGCCGAGTCATGGCCGGGCAGTCTGGGCCCCGGGCCGGCACTGGCCGAGTTACGGCCGTTAGTGCTCGGCAGTTACGTACATAAGGCCGGTTACGTACGTAACGGGTCGGCAGATTTGGGGCAGTGACTCGGTTACGTATGTAAGCCTTGGCCGGTTACGTACGTAACCTGTAAAGCGGCTGACTATTTAAGGCCTATGATCGGGTTTTTCACCCATTTTCTCATTCTCTTCTTTTTCTTCCACGGCTGGAGGTGTGGGAATCATGGAGAGATGTTGTTGGACAATCAATCCATGAAGTCTTGGAGTTCGTATCATCAATCATCCATCCTATAACATCCTTTGATCGAGCGAATCAAGGTTAGATTTCTAGAAATCTAGTTTTGGGGAATTTGGGTATTTTGGTTGATTTCGTCCGTTTAATCCGATTTAACTTAGGATTGTGATGGATTGATGATTATTTAGATGTATTATATCATTTCCCTTGTTATTCTGTGGTTGGATCGTATCGATTCGTTATTTGGGTCGAGTTCTTGACAGACGCCTTGAAGGTGTCCGGTAAAATGTCTTAGAGGGGTTTTCGGGCGTTCTACGATTATTCTTCCTCGTATGATCGATGATTGATTGATTATATGTTGTTAGGGTCGAGTTTCTTGCGAAGAAACCGAGTTGAACCCTTCCATTCGTTGTCGTCTTTCTTTTCGATAGCATCGGGCGTTTCGAAGTTTTCCGGTTGAGCCGTGTTCGTGGGGATACTTGCGTGCCGATTTTGAGGCAAGTACCTTGTTCATACATTTCTTATTTTGTGGATATGATGATCGATGATCGTCTTGGTGTGTTTGTTTGGTTGTTTGAATTGAAGTTTCTAAAGATTTCGGTTTGGCCTCCTTAAAGGCTCTCTTTCAAAACGCGTGTGTGTTTTGTGAACGGTGTGTTTTGGGAATTGATTATGATTTGATTATTTTGAATGTTGAAGGCTTTGATGATATCCCTGTTGTTTAAAGTTATGGAATCGTGTATTCCGTGTTTAATCTTGTTATTGTGTTTTGAAGAGTTTGATAATGGTGTTGGATAAGTGGCCATCTCTAGTAAGTATTCTTGATGAGCTTACATTGTTAGAATATTAATATTGCATGAGTAACGTGTGTGTGTATGCTCACTATGGGTTAGATCCGACGGGGTCTCGGTAGGGGTCTACAGAGGCGTGGGTCCGCGAGCTTGCTTTTAACCACTACGGTTAGATCCGACGGGGTCTCGGTAGGGGTCCACAGAGGCGTGGGTCCGCGGTTAATTGTGGTGCATTTTACAAATGTGTTTTGAGATTGGCGTTTCCGGAAACGAGTATTTTGAACGGTTTTCATGATTGCATGCATCGACTAAGTGTGTAAGAGGTAAGTTGTTCGTTTGGTTTACTTGGCTAGGATGGCACTAGAGTATTTTGTTGTTTGTGTTAAATCCTTTAATTGTGGATTTTGATGTTGGAAGACGAACCTTGTTGTCGTTCTCGTGTACTGTGAGTTGATGAGATTTGGGGCTAAAATCCCAATGGTTTTGTAAAGGTCATTTTACGGATTTGGGGCTAAAATCCCAACGGTTTGGTAAAGGTCAGTTTACGGAAAGTAAACCTTTGGGGCGGTGACCCCTTTCGTCTTTTGAGTTTTGAAAAGTGGGATTTGATAATCCTAAATTGTTTTCTATTAAAACTCTCGATGTCATTCTAAACTGTTTTATAAATTATTTCCATTGATTTGTGATCTTTCGGTTTTGGAACGTTTTCTCAAATTCTTGCCTCGGGAAGTACTTTTCGTTTCGTTTGGATCTTTGAGGATTCCTGGTTATTGTTATTCGTGGAATGTGAATTGTATGACTCGTATTTTTGCACTTGTACTTGCACTAGCAAAAAAGTGGAGTTTTGCTAACCCCAGAGTATTCGGGGGGTGGATGTCTGTTTTTGCATTCAGGTTTTGAAGCATAACACAGGGTCGGCACGAAGGATGATGAAAGATGATCGATACTAATCACATGAGGAACCATACATCGTGTATTGGTTCAGTTGTACTTTATTTTCCGCTGCTATATTTTTCCCATTGTACGGGTGTGGTTGTGTTTCGACCCCTGCGTGGGCATGAGTTGTAATCGAGTTGTATGTTTTTATTGAAAGGCCAAATCGGTCTACTGAGTCATTTTAGCCTTAAAGGCATTGTCGAGATGTTTCATGTTGTTACTGGCCTGGTAGATCCTTGAGGAAAGGTTCTACGGCGTGTAATATCCCTGAGCGGAATGGGGGTGTTACAAAAATAGCTAAAAATATAAAAAAGACGATTTAGTATTTGAAAAAAATTATCAACAATCATAACTCCACACGATTTTTCCTACAAACATAATCAAAGTTATATTTCCTCTCTCTCTTGCTTTTTGCTAAAATAAGCTAAAAAAATATAAAAAAATGATTTAGTATTTGAAAAAAAATTATCAACAATCATATATAACTCCAAACGATTTTTCCTACAAACATAATCAAAGTTATATTTCCCCTCTCTCTCTTTCTTGATTTTTGCTAAAATAAGCTAAAAATATAAAAAAAGACAATTTAGTAATTGAAAAAAAATTATCAACAACCATAACTCCGAACAATTTTTCCTACAAACAATATTCAAAATTATATTTCCTCTCTCTCTCTCTCTTGCTTTTTGCTAAAATAAGCTAAAAATATAACAAAAGACGATTTAATATTTGAAAATAATTATCAACAATCATAACTCTAAGAGATTTTTCCTACAAATATAATCAAAGTTATACCGGGCAATAATGAGTTTTTCTCTATTTTTATATAGATTTTTTTATGTGTTTTCTTTGGGCAATAATGCCTCATTATTAACAATCATAATAACTCTTGTGACCAAAAAAGGTAAAATGTGACCAAAAAAAAAACAATCGTAACTCCAAATGATTTTTCCTACAAGCATAATCAAAGTTATATTTCCTCTCTGCTTTTTGCAAAATAAGCTAAAAATATAAAAAAAAAAGACGTTTTAATAATTGAAAAAAATTATCAACAACCATAACTACGAACAATTTCTCCTAAAAACATAATCAAAGTTATATTCTCTCTCTCTCTCTCTCTCTCTCTCTCTCTCTCTCTCTCTCTCTCTCTTTGCTAAAATAAGTTAAAAATATAAAAGAAGATGATTTGGTATTTGAAAAATTATCAACAATCATAACTCCCAACGATTTTTCATACACACATAATCAAAGTTATATTTCCTCTCTCTCTTGCTTTTTGCTAAAATATGCTAAAAATATAAAAAAGGACGATTTAGTATTTGAAAAAAATTATCAACAATCATAACTCCCAACGATTTTTCCTACAAACATAATCAAAGTTATATTTCCTCTCTCTCTTGCTTTTTGCTAAAATAAGCTAAAATATAAAAATGACGATTTAGTATTTGAAAAAAGGGGAAATTACAACCAACTACCCTATTAGATGGTCTCTTTACACTTTAGTCCCTATTGTTTCATAAATTACAGCGAAGGACAAAAATCTGAATTGGTGTTGACTTCTATTAAAAAGACAAAAATGCCCCTCTATTTACTTGAATAAAACATTTCTTTTAAAATACATTTTATATTAAACAAATAACTTATAAGTTATTAAAGTGTTTGACTAATACATTTCTTTTAAAAAATATTATTTTTTCAGAAAATAATTTTTTTTTCGAAATATAATTTTTTTCCAGAAAATATTTTTTTTTCAAAAATATTTTATTTTATTTTTTTTTCAGAAAACAATTTTATTTTTTCGAAAAAATAATATTTTTTGAAGAAAATAATTTTATTTCGAAAAAATATTATTTTGCCAAAAAATATTTTTTCCTCCAGAAAATATTTTTTTTATTTTTTTCGAAAAAATATTTTTTTTCCAGAAAATAATTTTGTTTTTTCGAAAAAATATTATTTTGCCAAAAAATACCTTTTTCTCCAGAAAATATTTTTTTAATTTTTTCGAAAAAATATTTTTTTATTTTTTTTCTAGAAAATAGTTTTATTTTTTCGAAAAAATAATATTTTTTTCCAGAAAATAATTTTATTTCGAAAAAAAATTATTTTTCCCAAAAATAATTTTTTCTCCAGAAAATATTTTTTAATTTTTCGAAAAAGATAATTTTTTTCCCAGAAAATATTTTTTTCGAAAAGATAATTTTTTAATTCCATAAAATAATATTTTTTGGAAAAGATAATTTTTTTCCCAGAAAATAATATTTTTTTTCCAGGAAATACTTTCTTTTTTGGAAAAAATATTTTTTCCTAGAAAGCTTGAAAATTTATTACACTGAAGTCCAAAAGTGTTATATATATTACAATGAGGTCCAGCATGTGCCACCCATGTGAGGCGAAAAATGAATGGGTAAACAAGAAAAGGAAAAATAAAAGGGCAAATTCGGAATATCAGTACTCTCTCTCCAGTGACATCATCTGAAAATTTGACTTTTGTCCTTCGTTGTAAATATAGTTTCTGGACAGTGCAAAATTTGTCCTTCATTGTAATATCTGAAATAATAGGGACCAAACTGTAATTAGACCATCAAAAAGGTAGTCAGATGTAAATCGCCCTTTGAAAAAAATTAACAATCATAACTCCAAACGATTTTTTCTACAGACATAATCAAAGTTATATTTCCTCCCTATCTTGCTTTTTGCTAAAATAAGCTAAAAATATATAAAAAAAGACGATTTAGTATTTGAAAAAAAATATCAAAAATCATAACTCTAAACGATTTTTGCTACAAACATAATCAAAGTTATATTTCTCTCTCTTGCTTTTTGCTAACATAAGCTAAAAATATATAAAAAAAAAAGATGATTTATAATTTTTCATACAAACAATAATCAAAGTTATATTTCCTCTCTCTCTCTTGCTTTTTGCTAAAATAAGCTAAAAATATAAAAAAAGACGATTTTGTTCTGGGAATTATTATTCTCGTAATGTGTCTTACCTAATACTGATTGTAGATGCATAGATGGAAGGTTCTAGATCCTTCTAGAGGTAGTAGGATCCTATTAGATGTCTTACCTTATTTAGGAATCCTATGTATGGAAGGAACTCTCATTGTAATGCCTATATAAAAGCCCCTCTATCAGTGTTATGTATACAATTGATTGACTCGTATTTACAGTCTTTTACTTTCTCCTAAAACACGTTATCATCACGTAGTCCCCAACTGAGCAAGAATTTTTTTCCTCTTCCGTTTTTTCTGAAAAAAAATAGAAAATCAAAAAAAAAAAGTTGCGGCCGAAAACCCTAAGTCCCGCCGCGCCACTCCCCCGATCTGAAAACCAGATCGCCGCCAACAGCGCCTGAAGTCCTAGCCTCCGACAAATCTCAACCCCAATCGCCCGAACCCGTCGCCTTCTTTCCACGCACAGATCGGATCCGCCGTTTTCCTCCACCGCCACCGCGTCTGGAACCCTATAATTAGTCGTATTCCTCCAATCCAAACCGTCGGTCGTCTTCATCACAGAACACCGCACAAAGCCAACCTCAAAGCCTGGTCCGCTTCGTCCGACTCAGATCGGGTTCAAGATTCGATCGCGAATCTTAGTGAAATTTAGCCCGTCACCTGCCCTAATCCATACCCGTAACAACTCTTCTCTTCTGACCCGAACCCGTCCACGACCCAGAAGCAGAAACCGGACCTATTTTTGCCTAGTCCCCTCCCAGTCCGTTTTTTCTAAGACCAGATTAGCTTCAGTTGGAGCCCGACTCGGTTTTCAGTATCCGTTTCATCAAATCAGGTTTTTACACATACACAAAAAAAGAGGAGGAGATCCGACCCAATCCACCGAGCTCCATCCCCGATCGCCCGCGCTATGCCAAACCCGCCTCCCACGCCCGATCCAATCGAGCTTCGTCGTGATCAGTCCAGCCCGGATCGTCCAGCCGACTGTTGCCTAAAGTTGCTACCCGATCTGATCGAAGTACCGTCGGATTGTCCAAACGGTTTTATACATGTGATATTTACTGTTTGAAAACCAGGTGCAGTCGAGACAAAACCTATCGAAATCGAAAAAAAATGAGAGACAAGAATTTCCGTGTGTAAATTTTCTACACAGCGCAGTCGTACCAAAATCATGTTTTCTGATTCGTTAACCGTCGGATCGGTGTGAAATTTTGATAGAAACTTCCCAACACAAATATCTGTATATTCAACGATGGAGATCGGATTCTAAGTAATATTGATTACTGAATCTGCTTCCGAACAGAAGCAGATTTTTACGAGGAAATTTGGAGATCCGACCTCATCCAATACCGAGCGGCTGCACCGCCGCGCTCGAGTCCTTTTTCGTCCGATTATCAAGCCCAGTATCCCTTTACGGGCATTTCTCAACTCTCTATTTTCCTAATTAATGATTCATTTATCATTAACTTATATAATTATGAATCTAATTTTGTTTATGCTTTACGTGGCATATAGGAAAATATGTTGCTCATGATGAGGTGCACGCTATGGAGAGAAGCCATATTTATTATCCCGTTCAAGGATCAAAGCAAATATGGAACTGAGTACCCATGAAAATATATTGCTCATATGGAGAGAAGCCAAATTTATTATCCCGTTCAAGGATAAAAGCAAATATGGAACTGAGTACCCACGTAAGATTTTATTAAAATTCCCATTTTTCAATTCCTCTCTTTTGGGAAATTTTTTTTGGGGGAATTGGGTATTTGGGTTCTTTATCTCCCACGCTACTTTGCGGTGGATGAGACTATGAGGGGTGGTATCACTCTCATATGTCGAAGTAAACTGTGTGACGGTCCTGGGGGAGTCACGGATAATTGTTGAAAGTCGATATTTGTGGTTGTTGCATACACCACAGTTTGGGTGCGATTTGACATCGCCGTTTTGTCGATTTTAAACCAACAATTGAAAAAAATGAACATTGTTGGTAACGGTAAAGTTATGACTTGTTCATGATTAGTCACGAATTTGTAACGTACAAATGGGACAAACATCGATTAGGACGGATATGTCATGGTTAAAATCGATTTGTGACGGATTTATCACGTTGAATTGAGTGACCACCACATTGGTCTTGACTCAATCCCATACTTGGAAAACTCCATCTCTCATCCTATTAAAATAAAATATTGCATGTGGGTGTAGTCATGCACGTCTCCTTGCAATATGATATATGAAAGAGTGTAAGAGTAATTCTCATGAATTTCAACATGTAAAGTAATGGCATATTGCGTTAAGCTCATGAATTCGTTGACCTCGATTATAGTTTGTGTGACTATAGGTCCGAATACTTTTCCAAGTATTTGTAACGGCATGTGCCTTATACATTTGACTATGTCTAGTCGATCTTATTGGATGGTCAAGACGAGTTGGTTATGGTATATTCATTATGGCTCATGGTTCAAAATGCTTAATTATGATGCACCGCGTTGCATCCACATAACATGGCTATTATGACGTATACTTGCAAATTGAGAATCAATATACTTGGTTGATTTGATGCATTTTGGTGGATTTTGTCTATACTTTTGATCATGACTTGGCGCATCCTCCTTGGTATTTGTTTATGCTTTGAAAGTTCAAACGGAATCAGTGATTTTTAAACAGCCTTAGCCGTACCGACATTCCTACTTTCTCTGCTAGTCTACCAAGTTGGAGTTACCGAAAGGATCATTAGTTGAGATAAGAAATCGAACACCCTGCTGCGTTTAAACGCACCTATGGCTGTCATTGCCATATTTTTGCATCAACACTTATGCCATTGGATATGGTCTCAACCTTGTTTTCTCACTAAACTTGGGAAATATTAAAGCAGCCAATTAAAACATGCACTATGATCTGAGTTTAATGATCCGTGTGGTGCACAATCTATGGATAGAAAGATACAGAAGTCTAGTTTCCAAAACATCTAACTGTTCATCCATAGCCTTCCTAACAAGGGAGTTACCGCTGTTTTAGTGAACAAAGTGTTGTTGCCCAAAATATCTATCCGAAGATTAAATATTGCTGGAGACGGACAACAAACAACAATTGCGGGAGCACTTCCGAGAGAAGATAAATAATACAAGATTTGCCGGGTTTGTTAGGCCCGGGCTTGAATGCTCTCGCGAGATGATATTAATACAAATATTCGTGGATACAAGTATTAATGAGAGAAATCTAAATACAATGAGTGTAAAAAGACTCTGTTAATCCGGCTCTTGAGCGAAGCTCAGCGTTCTTCGTCCCTGCCGATAGTCTGCTCGATGAGAGAGGCCGGGAGAAGTAGGACCGAATGATAGCTGTTGCCAAGAGTTGGAGATAGCCAAGTGCTGGGTATTTTGCTTCTGTATTGCGTGAAATCCGAAGGAAGTTGAAGAAGAATCCAAGTGCAGGGAGCCTTGTATATATAGTGGCAGCCGGGTCTTGTCCTCTGGCGGGCGATCGCCTTCCGGCCATTATAATAATGGGGCGATCGTCCGCCGGCCAATATTATAATGGGGCGATCACTCGGGCTGTCGGGTTAAAGTCCAAGGAAGAGGCTGGCGCCAGCTGGGCGGTCCAATGAGGAGCCAGCACGCGTCCGGAGTCACTGTCACATGCGTCCCTACTGACAACTTTCGGCGGAATCAATGTCACATGCGGCCCTACTGACAGCTTTCGGCGGCTTGTCGGCTGGTGGAGAGATTCTGCCAGGCTGTGGTCAATGATCCGAGATTCGCGGATCTTGTCTCGGATCTTGCACGTGGTGTCTATCCTGAGGCTCGGCCTTTGCCGACTGGATGGCCATCGGCGCTGATTGACATGAGGCGGTCGTCTCTAGCTGGTCATCAGAGGTCGCCATCGGCCAGTTGCTGAGGGTCGGCATTGGTCGGTCACCAAGGGTCGGTCGGCAGAAGCCGAGAGAGGATCGCCCGCTTGTCGGTCGCCAGGAGTCGGTCGCCGAGTACCGAGTGACGATCGTATCTGAGGTCGATCGCTCGGCACCGGGACTTGTCCTGGGTCCTTCGGTTGGCCGATTTAGCTTGTCCGCTGGGTTAAGGCTCGGCCGCCTAGTCGTTGGTCGGCAGTTCTGCCTTGGCTGCTCGGCAGTGACTCGGTCGCCCGATCTCCGAGGCGATCGCCGGTCGGAGAGTGTTAATTCTTGACACAACAATTGCCCCCCAGCTTGCTCCTATGTTGAAGACATGGGGCGAGGTGGTTCTTGCTGGCGATCGTGTAAGGATGAGGACGGGCGATCTTGTTGAGCTGACTTAGGATTCGGACTTGGGCTATCATGGTCGATTGGCTAGCTATCTTTCGGTCTTGAACCTGCAAAAAACAACATTGGCCGATCCCCCACGGAAACTCGGTGGTTTCGCTTGTTTGAGGAATCGTGCACAGTCGCGGAATTCGATGGACCGACTCCATGACCGTGTCTTGGTGCGCGAAGACATTGAGTGTCTCGTGACTCACTTTATTATGAGGGTCCTCTGTTAGGCTGCGCCTCGCCTCGTATTTAAACGAAGGGCGTGCGGTCTCGGTCTAGAGGAGTCCTTGCGTGGGGCAGCGTCGGATGAATCAACTCCACGCCCGCGGCTTGTTAGCTCTGCTTCCACCTCGGCCAGCCATGGAGATGGCCGACCTCGACGGTGTACGTTGAGACGGGGGTTGTGGCACGTGTCGCTTTGTCCGGGTAGATCATCTTTAGATGGTGCACCTTGAGGGCGGGCGACCGTGTCCACTGATTAATGTTGGAGAGCCCTTAGACTACGCCGGCCTCGTATTTAAACGAAGGGCGGGCGATCTCGGCCGAAAGGGACCTTGCATGGCCGAAGCAGCCGGTTCCATCGACTACCAGGACCATGGCTTTATGATGTGTGGTGGAGGCGATCGCGAGCCTTAGTCCCTCATGATGGACTGTAGGCGGTGAGCGAGTCCTCCGGCTCTGCTGGATAGTAGCGACCGGTGGGAGGCGGAGGTCGCCGCCGGCGCCGATCGCTCTACTCCAAGGCTAAGAAGAAGCCTTTGCCTGGCCAGGAAATCTGCGGCTCTAGCCCGGAAGGCTGCGTAGGTCGTCGGTTGGGTCTTCGTGAGATGCCTGAACATAGGCGAAAAACCCTGAAATCCTCCTAGGACCGCGTAGAGGGCGGTCTCATCGCTTACGGGCTCGCCGTTGAGGATGATCCCGTCTACCCGGTCGATGTAGTCCGAGTCGGACTCTTCTTCTCCCTGCTTGATTTGCATTATGCGAAGGCGACCTTCTGGCCGGACGACTCTGGTGGCGAAGTATTCCGTGAAGACGTGCGCCAGCTCGTTAAAGGAGCCAATGGACCGAGGTGGCAATGAGGTGTACCACCGGTGGGCGAGTTCGTCCAGCGTCATAGGGAACATTCGGCACCTGGTCGCGTCAGATGCCCCACACCCGGTCATGTAGATGTTGAACTTCCTCAGGTGTGTCTGGGGGTCCGATCGCCCCTCGTACACGGGTGTTTGCGGGGGAGCGATCCTGTGCTGCATGGGGGCGAGCTCGATGTCGATCACGAGCGGCTCGCTTGGCTCGGCGATCGTCTTCATGGCGCCTGCCCTGGATTCCAGGAGCGCTTTCACGTCGTCGAGATGACGTTGCAATGCGGCAATCGCCGCGGCTCGGTTGCTTGCGGATCGGCTTTGTGAGCGGGAGCCGAGGCGATCCTGTACTGATCTTCGGACTCCGCTGCTGCCGACCTCGGCTATCTGGCGAGGGGGAGCCAGACGGCTGGGCTGCCTTCTGGGAGACGGGTAGGCCGAGCTCCTGGTGACGGACTCAAACTCCGTCGTCTCGTAGCTGGGGCCGGACTGCCCCGGTCGCCAGGTCGGGTCACTGCCCAGGCGATCGAAGACAGAGGTGCCCCGGCTGCCGAGCGCCTCCTATTGCGGACGAGAGCCTCCTGGCGATCGCTCGGCCAGTAACGCCTTGAGCTTCCGCTTGGACTTCCGGCGGCCGGCCGAGGGGGTGATAGCAGGAGGCGCGTCGAGAGCACTCTGTCGCTCCTGTATGTAATATCCGCAATTTCGGATTTCCGGTAATTTTCATTTTTCGGCGGAGGTCCGTTCGACGACTCGATTTTGACCGTTTCGTCATTCTGAGAATATTTAATTCTACACTTTTTGTCATCCGAGTTCGTTTCGGTATCGTTTTGTTGAGTTTCGTGTTCTTAAATGACTTTTCCGCACATGAGTTCGATTCTCGCGAATCTCGTCCGAAACTGTTGTTTCGAGTTTCTCGGAAGTCCATTTAATGTTATTATTCATGTTGCAAGCTTCGGTTTGGTTATTCGATCACGTATCGTGATTTTGGGGCGTTTTGGGCCATTTTCGTAATTTCCCAAAGTTTGGGGTAATTACTTTCCGTTGTCGAATTTCGAGCCTTCGGGTAGTCGGAATCGTGTGTTCTATTAGTGCTCGGATTCGTCTTTTCGAGTACTTCGTAACCGTATCTTCGATTCATACTCGAGTTCGGGTTTCGGTCGTTCGGGCCGTCGGAGTTGGTCCCGCCGAGTCATGGCGGGCATGCTCGGGCCAGGCCCGGCCGAGTAACGCGTGCGGTAGTGATCGGCGATTACGTCGTAAGGCGGTTACGCACGTAAGGCCCTGGCCGGTAACGTACGTAACGTTCGGCATTTTCCAGTGATGAGTTCGGCCATGGCGATTCGTCGTAAGCCATGGCCGATTACGTCGTAACGTGGCTGATCGGCTATTTAAGGCCCGATAGCGTATTTTTCACCCGATTCTTCATTCTTTTACTTCCGTACGCGTTGTGGGTGAGTATATCATGGAGAGATGTTGTTGGGCAATGAATCCATGAAGTTTTGAGGCTCATATCATCAATCATACGTCCTATAACATCCTTTGATCGAGCGAATCAGTCGATTTTCTAGAAATCTAATTTTGGGGATTTTGGGTATTTTGTTCGATTTCGTCCGTTTAATCCGATTTAACTTAGGATTGTGATGGATTGATGATTATTTAGATGTATTGTATCATTTCCCTTGTTATTCCATGGTTGGATCGTATCGATTCGTTGTTTTGGTCGAGTTCTTGATCGACGCCTTGAAGGTGTCCGATAAAATGTCATAGAGGGGTTTTCGGGCGTTCTACGATTATTCTTCCTCGTATGATCGATAATTTATTGATTATATGTTGTTAGGGTCGAACTCTTGTGAAGAACTCGAGTCGGAACCCTTCCGTTCATTGTCTTCTTCGGGGTCCGAGCTTCCCGGTCGAACCGTGTTCTTCGGAGCGTTTGGTAGCGGTTATTAAGGCAAGTATCTTATTATACGACTTGTATCTTGTGACTAGTAATTACGTATGATATGTATGACGATTTTGCTTGCCTCCGCAAATATGTTCCGTTGGAGTTGGTTGTGTTTTCCGAAATTTGAAGGCTTTGTGATAATAGTGATATATTGGTATACGTGTTAGGCGTTGTGCCATTTGTGCAGGATTGCGATGTACATATGAGATGGTTGTACACATGGTTGTTCAATGTATTGTGTACCGAATGTGTGTTATGTTGGTTAAGAGTCGTTGTGATGATCATGATGTTTGTGTTGTTTTGGTTTACATACTTGATTGTACATTTCGGTGCAATGTGGAATGGCTTGACATTTAATGATTATGAATTGTGTCGTGTCGATGTGTGTGTGTGTTCCGGTAGGGTCCGACGAGGCCTCTGGAGTTCGGTACATGATGTGTACGAACAAAGTGTGTGATCCAGGTAGGGTCCGACGAGGCCTCCGGAGTCCGGTACATGACGTGTACGGACAAGGTGTGTGATCCAGGTAGGGTCAGCGAGGCCTCCGGAGTTCGGTACATGATGTGTACGAACGATGTTGTGGCGGGTAGGGTCCGTTGAGGCCTCGGAGTTCGGTACATGATGTGTACGAACAGTGTGTGTGGCCGGGTAGGGTCCGTTGAGGCCTCGGAGTTCGGTACATGATGTGTACGAACAATGTGTGTGGTCCGGGTAAGGTCCGTCGAGGCCTCCGGAGTTCGGTACATGATGTGTACGAACAATGATCGTGTAGCAAGTAATTGTTCGGGTAACATTTTAAATATGGATCTCGGACTCATAATGATATATTATTTAGTATGCTTTGAACGAGAATCGGGCTAAGGCCCTAATGTTTACGAAAAGGTTTTGTAAATTGGGACTCGAGGTCCAAAAGAATTTCGCTTTAAAATCCCGAGATGATGTGTTCCTTTTCAAATATCTCTTACTTGAGTTCGAAATTCTAAAACTTCTAGAACATTTTGATAATTTGATTTGCGTATTAAATTCGTAGTTGCTATTTGCTTGTTACATTTCGTATGGTTTGATACTTGCACTAGTAAAACGGTGGAGTTTTACTAACCCCGAGTATTCGGGGTGGATGTCTGCTCTGCGTCCGGTACATGCGAGTTCGGGAGCGATCACAGGATTGGCACAAGGGGATGACAGTGCGATACTAATCAAGAGTTGAGAGTTGATAGAGTTTAGTTGTATTGTTAGAGTTGATTCGGTCTTCCATTTGTATTGTATTTCGACCCCTGTGTGGGTAATGTTGTTAGTCGATCCTGTTGATAGAGTTGTGTGACCTCATCGGTGCGTGTGTTTATGTGTAAGTGACCTTAGCAGTGCAGTATTATTATATTGTTTGACCCTGGCCGGGCAAGCATTTGGTTGTTTATGGATGATTAGCCTGGTAGATCCTTGCGGAAAGGGTTTACGGCGTGTAATATTCCCATACGGTTTTGGGGGTGTTACATTTATGGTATCAGAGCTTAGGTTGCGGAAACCTAGGCTGTCAGGTCGAGTCGAGTTGTTATTTGTCGAGTAATGTGTTGTCTTGTCGTTCGAGTCGTCAGGTGACAAGTTGAGTTGTGCGTAGTCACAACGCGTTAGATATGTTGTCGGATGAGATTAGTATCGTGGGCGACCGTCGCCTCCGTGCGGCCTGTGGACGTAAGTCTCCTCTTTTATGCATAATATCTGTGTTCATGATTTCATTTAGGTGTGATATTTGTGGTGCATAATTTTATTTACACAGTATTGTGTAATGAAGTTGTATTCGATACTTGGATACGATGTACGTGTAAAGAACTGGATGTATTGATGTTTGGCCCTTGAACCACCATGTGGGTTGGTATGGTGTGAAAGTTGTGAACCTTGATGGGTTTTACGGTAGAGTTTGTGGGAAACTCCGATGAATGATTTTGCTGTGTGTTTAAACTTGATGCCATGAGATGTATGTGATTGAATTGGCGACCCTGTTTGCCATTTGGGCATGTGGTTTTAATATCGACTATTTTGGATTGTTGTAATTATACCCGCTACGGGTAGCTTTGAAAACATTTTTCCTTAAAGACTACTGATTTGAGCATTTTTGTGGAAATCAAAATTTTTGGAAAAATCTTGTTTTGCAAAACGACCCTAATTTTCGGAATTTAAATGTTATGTGTTTGTGTGTTGGGGGCTACTGTGACAATACTTGCAGTCCTGCAGCTAGATGTTACGGCCGTAAGATGTTTTCCATTACGGCCGTAAGCTCAGAGTTGTTACGGCCGTAAACTGCATGTTGTTACGGCCGTAAACTTTTGACTGACCCGGTAGAAATTTGTTATTACAGTTGTACCCGTGCCCCTTGATTATTTAATCTCTGTTGATATATCAGTGATGGATGGCGTGGTAACATGTTGTTACCCCGTATAACGCTAGCAAAGATAATGATATATTGATAAGGTCATTTTGACGATATCGTCTAGCGAAAGATTGAAGCTTCGATGTGTTGTTTTGCAAATAGCTTCAATCAAAACAGTTTTGATAATGAGGTACATGGTTTTAATTAAACGACCGAGGTATTATAAGTGTTTTCAAAAATTTCATTTCACCAATTTTTTTTTCAAACTTGAGAATTTTAAAATTTTATCATTTGAATAATACCCCGGAAACATTTTATTTTTGTTGTTAGTGTTTGATCCCTGCGATACGTGTGTGGTTTTGACCGTGTTTGATTTTGTAAAATCCAAACATCTCTGTTGATGTGACTGTGTGGATTATTTTTTTTAATGAAGTTCTAAAATTACAGTGTTAGTTCGTCACTTGTGTGATGACTTGGAGTTGATGTTTTAACGTGCTGCTATTTATTGTCTTATCTTGACGTTGTGATATTTGTTTGGATGTGTTATTCTTATTGGTCGTCCATCCAGTATGCCGAGAGGCCGTGGCCGAGGACGTGGTCGTAGTCGTGGTCGTGATCAGCAGCAATCATCCAGAGGTAATGTTGATATTGACGCCGCCACCATCCTTCGTCAGGTGACTGACCGGTTGGCGCATATGAATCAGACCGTACACCGAGACGGGATTCCGGATGAAGATAACGGAGCTGATAAGTGGTTACGAGATGTGATGAGAATGCACCCGCCCCGTTTTGTAGGTTCTTCGGACTCGTTAGGCTGGGAGAATTGGCTCTTCCAGTTGGACAGAACATTTGATGTTGTAGCTTGCCCCGATGAGAGAAGAGTGCCTATTGCTCAATACCTACTCGATAGGGAAGCTGCAGAGTGGTGGGAGGCCGTAGCGCCTAGTGATCGTACCGCTACTTGGACTGAATTCAAAACTGCCATGGAGGCCGAGTATTGTCCGCCGCCTGTTAAAGAGCGTAGGATTGTCGAGTTTTTCTCGGCTACGCCCCGAGACGTGTCGATATCCCAGGCGATAGTCGATTATAATCGGCAGCTGTGTTATGTTCGGGATCAGGTGAAAAGTGAGGCAGATAAGGTTCGTTATTTCGATATGCGTATGAAACCTCAGATTCGGCAGTGTATGGCTCCTTTTATGTGTACAACATTGAAGGACTATCAGGATCGAGCCTTGGCGTTTGAGATGGCTATAATGTCTACCGAGTCCGTATCGGTAGCGAAAAAGGAAGATTTTCGATGACGACGGGAAGTAAGGGAATTGGGATTCCCACACCTCAACCCTCGTATCGGCCGAGTATGGGACCTTCTCGGTCGGTTAGAGAACCCAAAAGACCCAAGTCGGTGTCTTTGAGTTACAGTAATGCTCCTAGGTGTTTCAACCGTAACGTTCTAGGCCATGAACGCGCATTGTAAGAAACCGCGGTGACTTGTTATAATTGTGGACACGAGGGCATCGAGTTCAAGATCGCGAGATTATTGCCGAGATGATAAGGGACCGAATTCTATTCCTACTTAGGAGGGCCGGTGATGTCTAGTGATGGTGTTTTTGGTACTCGCTACGGATTGTTTCGCGTGTAGAGATGTTTTTGTGACGCTTTTACATTTGGAACTTGTTGAATGATATTTTGTTTTGTGTAAGTTCCGTTTAGTTGTTGAACCTACGGAGGCGTGTCAGTGGACCACGAGGTCATGAGCATGGTATTTTATTATGTGTCGTTATAATTTGTTTCGTATCACTGTGATAACCTTAGTTTAAGTTTCGGGACGAAACTTATTTTTTGTATGATAGAATGTAATATCCGGTATTCTCATTTTCTGTTATCTTGAATTGTTTGTGTTTTGATGTCGGACATTTTCTTGTTGATGAGAATCGGAATGATTTCTATCGTAATAATCTATTTGTTTCTATCGCATAGCCGTTTTAGTCGGGTGAGACTTGTTGTCGCGTACATCTCCTTGATTAAATGTGTGCATATGATGTGGTATGTGATGCGTCGTTAATTGATCGTTATTGTTTTGAATCATTGCCGGTGGCGTTGTTATGGTCGTCGTGTGGCGTGTTGTCACGCTGTATATTCTTTCGCGTTGCTTGTAACGTTTCGCCAATGGACGAAAGTTACGCGTTTCTTGTGTATCTTGTTGAGTTTTCCTGTCGGGATATTGCTTCTCCCTACTTGTTTTAAGTTTCGGGACGAAACTTCTTTTAAGGAGGGTAGAATGTAATATCCGCAATTTCGGATTTCCGGTAATTTTCATTTTTCGGCGGAGGTCCATTTCGACGACTCGCTTTTGACCGTTTCGTCATTCTGAGAATATTTAATTCTACACTTTTTGTCATCCGAGTTCGTTTCGGTATCGTTTTGTTGAGTTTCGTGTTCTTAAATGACTTTTCCGCACATGAGTTCGATTCTCGCGAATCTCGTCCGAAACTGTTGTTTCGAGTTTCTCGGAAGTCCATTTAATGTTATTATTCATGTTGCAAGCTTCGGTTTGGTTATTCAATCACGTATCGTGATTTTGGGGCGTTTTGGGCCATTTTCGTAATTTCCCAAAGTTTGGGGTAATTACTTTCCGTTGTCGAATTTCGAGCCTTCGGGTAGTCGGAATCGTGTGTTCTATTAGTGCTAGGATTCGTCTTTTCGAGTACTTCGTAACCGTATCTTCGATTCGTACTCAGGTTCGGGTTTCGGGGTCGTTCGGGCCGTCGGAGTTGGTCCCGGCCGAGTCATGACCGGGCATGCTCGGGCCAGGCGATACAGCCGAGTAACGTGCGGTAGTGATCGGCGATTCACGTCGTAAGGCCGATTACGTCGTAAGGCCACGGCGTAACGTCGTAACGTTCCGGCATTTTCCAGTGATGAGTTCGGCCATGGCGATTCGTCGTAAGCGTGGCGATTACGTCGTAACCCGGCGATCGGCTATTTAAGGCCCGATAGCGTATTTTCACCCGATTCTTCATTCTTTTACTTCCGACGCTGGTCAGGTGAGTATATCATGGAGAGATGTTGTTGGGCAATGAATCCATGAAGTTTTGAGGCTCATATCATCAATCATACGTCCTATAACATCCTTTGATCGAGCGAATCAGTCGGATTTTCTAGAAATCTAATTTTGGGGATTTTGGGTATTTTGTTCGATTTCGTCCGTTTAATCCGATTTAACTTAGGATTGTGATGGATTGATGATTATTTAGATGTATTGTATCATTTCCTTGTTATTCCATGGTTGGATCGTATCGATTCGTTGTTTTGGTCGAGTTCTTGATCGACGCCTTGAAGGTGTCCGATAAAATGTCATAGAGGGTTTTCGGGCGTTCTACGATTATTCTTCCTCGTATGATCGATAATTTATTGATTATATGTTGTTAGGGTCGAACTCTTGTGAAGAACTCGAGTCGGAACCCTTCCGTTCATTGTCTTCTTGGTCCGAGCTTCCGGCCGAACCGTGTTCTTCGGAGCGTTTGGTAGCGGTTATTAAGGCAAGTATCTTATTATACGACTTGTATCTTGTGACTAGTAATTACGTATGATATGTATGACGATTTTGCTTGCCTCCGCAAATATGTTCCGTTGGAGTTGGTTGTGTTTTCCGAAATTTGAAGGCTTCGTGATAATAGTGATATATTGGTATACGTGTTAGGCGTTGTGCCATTTGTGCAGGATTGCGATGTACATATGAGATGGTTGTACACATGGTTGTTCAATGTATTGTGTACCGAATGTGTGTTATGTTGGTTAAGAGTCGTTGTGATGATCATGATGTTTGTGTTGTTTTGGTTTACATACTTGATTGTACATTTCGGTGTAATGTGGAATGGCTTGACATTTAATGATTATGAATTGTGTCGTGTCGATGTGTGTGTGTGTTCGGTAGGGTCCGACGAGGCCTCCGGAGTTCGGTACATGATGTGTACGAACAAAGTGTGTGATCCGGTAGGGTCCAGCGAGGCCTCGGAGTCGGTACATGACGTGTACGGACAAGGTGTGTGATCCGGTAGGGTCGACGAGGCCTGAGTTCGGTACATGATGTGTACGAACGATGTTGTGGCCGGGTAGGGTCCGTTGAGGCCTCGGAGTTCGGTACATGATGTGTACGAACAGTGTGTGTGGCCGGGTAGGGTCCGTTGAGGCCTCGGAGTTCGGTACATGATGTGTACGAACAGTGTGTGTGGTCGGGTAAGGTCCGTGAGGCCTCCGGAGTTCGGTACATGATGTGTACGAACAATGATCGTGTAGCGAATTGTTCGGGTAACATTTTAAATATGGATCTCGGACTCATAATGATATATTATTTAGTATGCTTTGAAACGAGAATCGGGCTAAGGCCCTAATGTTTACGAAAAGGTTTTGTAAATTGGGACTCGAGGTCCAAAAGAATTTCTGCTTTAAAAATCCCCGAGATGATGTGTTCCTTTTCAAATATCTCTTACTTGAGTTCGAAATTCTAAAACTTCTCGGGAACATTTTGATAATTTGATTTGCGTATTAAATTCGTAGTTGCTATTTGCTTGTTACATTTCGTATGGTTTGATACTTGCACTAGTAAAACAGTGGAGTTTTACTAACCCCGAGTATTCGGGGGGTGGATGTCTGTTCTGCGTCCAGGTACATGCAGGTTCAGGGGAGCAGTCACAGGATTGGCACAAGGGGATGACGAGCTGCGATACTAATCAAGAGTTGAGAGTTGATAGAGTTTAGTTGTATTGTTAGAGTTGATTCAGTCTTATTTGTATTGTATATCGACCCCAGTGTGGGTAATGTTGTTAGTCATTCATGTTGATAGAGTTGTGTGACCTCATCGGTCTGTGTGTTTATGTGTAAGTGACCTTAACGGTCTGTATTATTATATTGTTTGACCCTGGCCGGGCAAGCATTTGGTTGTTTATGGATGATTAGCCTGGTAGATCCTTGCGGAAAGGGTTTACGGCGTGTAATATTCCCATACGGTTTTGGGGGTGTTACACTGTAGGACGGCCATGACCTCGTCGATCTGTTCCTTGGTTCGGAGCTGATCGAGCGAGAGACTTGGGCCGCCGTCCAGGGATGGGATCGAGCGTCTCTGACCGCGGCGGCTGCCTTCCACCATCGGCTGCGGCTCGGTCTGGGACGGAACGGGGTCCGGGCTGGCCGATGGCTTTCTTCGACGCGGAGGCGGAAGACATGATTTCTGAAGGATTTCTTTGAAGTGCAGTGAGTGTCACTTCAAGTATCTGCCCCGAGAACAGTGAGTGTTCTTCGGGACGGTAGGTGTAAAAATTTGAGGGTTGGATGCCCTTCCTCTAGCGCCAATTGTTGTTGCCCAAAATATCTATCCGAAGATTAAATATTGCTGGAGACGGACAACAAACAACAATTGCGGGAGCATTCCGAGAGAAGATAAATAATACAAGATTTGCCGGGTTTGTTAGGCCCGGGCTTGAATGCTCTCGCGAGATGATATTAATACAAATATTCGTGGATACAAGTGTTAATGAGAGAAATCTAAATACAATGAGTGTAAAAAGGCTCTGTTAATCCGGCTCTTGTGCGAAGCTCGGCGTTCTTCGTCCCTGCCGATAGTCTGCTCGATGAGAGAGGCCGGGAGAAGTAGGACCGAATGATAGCTGTTGCCAAGAGTTGGAGATAGCCAAGTGCTGGGTATTTTGCTTCTGTATTGCGTGAAATCCGAAGGAAGTTGAAGAAGAATCCAAGTGCAGGGAGCCTTGTATATATAGTGGCAGCCGGGTCTTGTCCTATGGCGGGCGATCGCCTTTCGGCCATTATAATAATGGGGCGATCGTCCGCCGGCCAATATTATAATGGGGCGATCACCCGGGCTGTCGGGTTAAAGTCCAAGGAAGAGGCTGGCGCCAGCTGGGCGGTCCAATGAGGAGCCAGCACGCGTCCGGAGTCACTGTCACATGCAGCCCTACTGACAGCTTTCGGCGGAATCAATGTCACATGCGGCCCTACTGACAGCTTTCGGCGGCTTGTCGGCTGGTGGAGAGATTCTGCCAGGCTGTGGTCAATGATCCGAGATTCGCGGATCTTGTCTCAGATCTTGCACGTGGTGTCTGTCCTGAGGCTCGGCCTTTGCCGACTGGATGGCCATCGGCGCTGATCGACATGAGGCGGTCGTCTCTAGCTGGTCATCAGAGGTCGCCATCGGCCAGTTGCTGAGGGTCGGCATTGGTCGGTCACCAAGGGTCGGTCGGCAGAAGCCGAGAGAGGATCGCCCGCTTGTCGGTTGCCAGGAGTCGGTCGCCGAGTACCGAGTGACGATCGTATCTGAGGTCGATCGCTCGGCACCGGGACTTGTCCTGGGTCCTTCGGTTGGCCGATTTAGCTTGTCCGCTGGGTTAAGGCTCGGCCGCCTGGTCGCTGGTCGCAGATTCGCCTTGCCGCCGGGCAGCTGACTTGCCGCCCGATCTCCGAGGCGATCGCCGGTCGGAGAGTGTTAATTCTTGACACAACACAAAGGTCAAGCTGCGCGGAATTTTATTTCCAGCGATTGTGCTAACTTTTGTCCCAACCAACTTGGTTCCCATCTTAAATTTGCAAGCGGTCTTATGACACACGTTTTTAAACCACCTTTTGGCCTAATTTTCCATAGATGATGCAATTTTTGGTATGCGTTGTACGCTAAACTATCATCTTTTAAATGTTGAAAAACAATTTCCTTGGGGAAGCCCAAAATATGCACCCTCATAAGAAGGTCGAGCATATGCATGGTAGTTTTACACCATGCTTGTGTCGTAATTTTTTGCCCATTAGGCATATAATCTTGCCATGTTATGCACTCAATATGATAGATCATTTTGATCGTATCAGGTATAAAATCTCATGTTGTTAGAGTGTTCGTTATGCTCATGTTTGTAAAATTTTGCAAGCGAAATTGAGTGCGTATTAAGCTATTTCTAAGGAACACAATATGATGACTATGATGACTAGGTCATCACAATTAATGAGTGGTACAATGCTCAAGTTATTGAATGCCGAATGGCATTTTCTAGTCACATATGTTCCATAACAATTGAACCATATTATGACTCGATGATATATATGCGAAAGTGTATCACTCATAGCATCTCATTGTAATTTGTGAGAATAAAATCTTATGCATCACTTGTATTGGATATATGAAAAGGAAAAATATTCATGAGTCAATATGGTTCGGCTTGCATCGGTTTTTGTAACCATAAGATGTATTGGGACATTGACACATTTAGGCTTTAATAGTCCGGAGTTTGGACAGTTTGATGATCCATACACCACGGTATTGCTATGGACATCATTTTTTCTTTGAACAAAGAAGCTAGCTGGATCAAAGACACCAAAGTACGTTGGTGGAGTCGTGAGCAGGGCTCATGATCGATGATGATATTTATGTCATCCGCGTCTTGCTTTCATAAGCATGTGTGACGCCAAAGACCCCCCAATGATCCTTCTTAGCCATGTTCAATGATTAAAGCCTATTCTTTTGCACGATTAGGAGATGACATCCTCATATACTAAAGAAAATAATGTAGTGACTCACATAAGCATGGTGCTGAGTCCTTCCTTTTCATCGAGTCCTTATACATGCATGATCATAAGTGTTAGCCTGGGTGGATTATGATGCGATGATGGTGTTCACAAATGGTCGTACTCAAATAATAACATTATATGTTATTTGGTTCCTTTGACAATGATTGATAAGTTGATGAAACCTGAGTTTATGGTTGTCCAACTTGCGGACCAGTCATTGTAAAGGTCGGTTCACCCACTTTTAGACCAAGTCTTAAAGTGAAATTTTAAAAAATACTTCCTAACATCCAAGGCTACCTTCTCACAAATTTTGGTGCCATTTGGAGACTTGGAAGGAGGTGAACCACTTAAATGAAGTTTTCACATACCACTATCCGTCCTATCAACCAGTTTGATGTCATTTCTACCGGTTTCTGACCACAAGGTTGATGGTTTTGGAATCCGAACACCCGTTTATACATGCTCACGAAATTTTGAGGTGTTCGGGGCTGGTGAAGGGAGTGAACTCTTCAAAAAAGCACTATAGGTTCGATAAAACCAATGGCCTATCATCGGTTCAATCGTTTCTTTATGTTCGATCCCGGTGGTGCATGGTGGCGGTTTTGTTGGATTCTCTAGACCAGTAGCTACGGTTATGTAGCATAGGTCAACATGTCATATTCACCTATACATATCATCATTCAAATGCTTAGTTACAAGTGTAACCATATGCATTTTGTTAACTGGATTGTGTTAACAATAAAAACCTTTATCGTCCACATGTTCATGTGCCAAAGTGCGTCACCACAACGCATTATGACGGGTTATAAATGATGAGTATGACATGCGCTTTCACTCATAGTCCGCTTAAAATATACCTTGGCAGACGATCTCATAAGTCACTTTGATGAGCCAGTCTTCCCGTCGTTAGGGGGAGATGCGAACGATCATGTTCGAGTAGAACGACTTGGAATTATCGTAGTTTGTCCCTACTGTGTCTCACCAAGTTCCCTAAAGTGACAAGATTAAATACATGATGCAAACATGTCTGCAAGGATTGTGTCCGGTCATGGACGTTCTGTAATACCCGGTCGATAGTCATGTCATTTCAAACCTCTTCATTTTCTTCGAATCGTGATTTGTTGGGCGAACCCTTGTAATCATTGCTTGGAATCACCGTTTTGGGATTTCCGTACTTCTATTTCGTGTTATTGTTGCCCAGATATGGAGTCCTATTGCTTTTATTCTCTTCCCGGGTCATTTATCATCATTTTAGGACCCAAGGAGGGGTGTGAGCCACGGCACAAGGAGTGTGCGCCGCGGCACACACATTTCCTAAACCTGGCCGAGCGGACTGTACCGGGTGCCGCGGCACATGCCGGCAGGGCCGTGGCACACTGCCGCGGCACACCTAGGCTGAGCCGCGGCACACTTGTGTTGCATCCTCAGCCAAAAACCGACTGTACCCGGTGCCGCGGCACACTGGCCGAGCCGCAGACACCGCCAAAACACCGGGAGCAATTTTTAGGCCTGTGCCGCGGCACACCTGGGCTGAGCCGCGGCACACAATGCGGTCAACTGCATTATTTGTGCTTTTTGAGCGAGATGCAGCTCATTTCTCCATTTCCTTCTTCCACCTGCGAGAGAGAGGGTTTGAGGGGAGGAGTTTTCTCATATCTATCACTTGTGTGTTGGATTTTTATCACTTTCATTCGGTTGGGAAGCCCGGATAGTCGATCTAACGCGTATTCCTTGGATCATAGAGCTTGGATATTCAAGAGGTAATTTCTCCGACATCTTGACTTCTCGATTTTGTGTGGGTATTGACGTTTTGGATGATAAAATCATGGTGTATGAAGTGATATATGCATAATTATGGACATGTTTGAATATTCATCGGATTATTGAAAGATTATTCAAGAACACTTTGAATTTTGTGTTGGATTTTGGGGGTTTTCATAGATTCGTCCGATTTATCCGATTGAAGCTTGAGAACCTTGAGATTATGATGTATCTACACCGTATTCATGCCTTTCCTACGATTTTTCGGACTTTTGGGAGTTTGAACTATTTTTCCAACCTTTAGTTGTTCACCCGTGTATTTTCTCGAATCGTAGACGAGTTTCGGGAATCTCTTCGTGTAATTTGAGTATGGATAATTAATTGTCATATTCCTTGCGAATCGTTTAGGTGCCGGAAACGCGTTTTTGGACCTACCGAACTCATACTTTTCCTCCGTTCGATTTCTCGATGTCTCAAAGGCAAGTATACATTTATGATTGTACGTTCTCGAATTTGAAAGTAAGAATATTGATGGCATATTATGAACGAACCGTTTTTACGGCATTCATAGATATATTGATGGCATATTATGAACGAACCGTTTTTACGGCATTCATATATGTATTAATGGCATGTAATGAACGAACCGTTTCTACGGCATTCCTACATGTATCGGCGTATGATATGAACGAACCGTTTCTACGGCATTCACATACGTATCGGCGTATGATATGAACGAACCGTTTCTACGGCATTCACATACGTCTTAATGTGGCATTATGAGATTTTAGTTATTCCGGAATACTAGTCTTGAATTGATGAATTGACGGTTACATTTACTTTATTGTTGAGGAGTATCGTGTTTCATATTGATATACTTGCACTAGCTATTCGATGGCTAACCCCTTTATGGGGGAAATGTTGGGTATGGGGTCGGATATTTGCGCCGTTTGCGGACGCGTAAATATAAGTGCGGAAAATAAAGGACACGAGGATTTATAGAGGTTCGGCTATAAACGAGCCTACGTCCTCTCTAGGTATCTTATAAATCCTCTCTTCTATCGGTCGAGGTATAACCGTTACAATCACGTCTTCTATTGGTCCGTGATAAACCACTCGTACTTGTCTTTGTGTCGGTCCAAGTTAAACCGTTTTCCTTTTCGTAGGACAAGGAATCAACCTCTCTAGCTTTCTATGGGTACTAGATAAACCTCACTCGATAGCGATTGCGATTCTAATAATGTCGGATCCCTGATCCTAATAACACCGAATCCAATCGTATCTTTTCTTTTACCACTCGTGTATGTTTTCGTGAATTCTCACTCAAACGCTTACAATTAAGCTCAATATCAACAACAAGAATGTGTATAATAATATCACAAGAATAGACTATTTGCTCAAGGTTGTTGTGCTCAAACAATACCATAGGGATGGTATTTATAGGCTTCATCATCAAACTAGTCGTTAGTCTTTGAACCTTCTTTACGTACGTTATATCCATTCCATTACGTACGTAAGCTCCATTACGTACGTTAACCTCTATAGGTTACGTACGTAAGCCTATTCACAAATCAGTTCAGGGAGTTTCGTCATTTTTTATTACGTACGTTAACATTTCATTGGTTACGTACGTTAAGCCTTACGTTACTGCTGACGTCATATGTCCGTTGCATGCTTTTCTGACTTTGACTCCTCCAACGTTCATCTGGTTTGAACTACATTACGTACGTTATATTACTCCCATTACGTACGTAAGGCTTCTTCATTTACGTACGTTAATCATGCTGAGTTACGTACGCTAAGCTTGTGCAGAACACTATTTTCCAGCTTCGTTTTCTTCGATTCTTGGCTTCGCCTCTTCGTTGTTTTGTTTTGCTTATCAACATTAATCATCAAAACACTTTTAATTTATGTATGGAACAAAATGTTCCAACAATCTCCCCCTTTTGATGATTACAAAACAACCCTTTGTCAATGGGATTTTCCTGAAAAAATACAAGTATATGTATATGTGTACAGACCAAAGTTTTCGGCTTTGTCCGTTTCGTTAGAATCTTCTCCCATTTCTTTTTCGACTCCTTCTTTTCTTTTCTCTTTTTCTTTCTCACTTTCATTAATTTTTCATCGTCTTGTCGACGTCTCCTCATTTTTCTTTTTCTGTCATTTTTTCGACTTCTCCTTTTCATTTTTCAACTCCTTCGTTTCTCCCCCTTTTAGGGTAAATCCCATTTTTCTTATTTTCCTCCTTTCTCTCCCCCTTTTTGTTTTCATCAAAAAGTAAAAAAAAAATAACAATTGAAATATGTGATACCAAAATGTAGAATATGCACGATATCAATTTATGATAAATAAATGCATAAAGGGTAAAACTCCGAAAATATTATCTCCTTTTTAAAAAAACTCCCGAGTAAGATACAAAAATCAATTTTTGGGGATCCAACCTATAGTTGGTTTTTGTTTGGAAACATAGACGGTATTTGAAACGATTGTTCCTTTAGGAACCCAAATTTTCTTAATTTTTATCGTCCGTCTCGGGCTTTTGCAACTTGAAATATGATGCCCGATTTTTAAACACTTTTCGCAATGGGGTATTTTAAAATTAACGGATTCATTTTTCGAACGTGGTTTGAATCCTAACTCCTCTTTATTTAAAGTATATTTTTGAACACATAACATTTGTTCAAATTTCTCGTTTCCACACGAAAATTTCTTTGTCAAAGATTTAAGCTCGGTTTGGATTTTAACGAGATCATTCTTCAAAATATTTTCATTTTCAATACACTTTGAATGATCGATTTCAACAAATTTTCCCTTTTCGATAATTTTGGAATTTTCAATTTCCAAAGATTTAATTTTAGACTTAAGGGATTTTATTTCGGATAAAGCATTTTGGAAATCCGTATGTAACAACTCAAATGCATCAAATAATTCATCACGGGAGGATGTACTTACTTGGCTTTCGACGTCGCTGTCGTCGAACGAACTCCGGGCCATGAGAGCGAGATTATTTTGATTGATGAAATCATCATCTTCGTCTTCATCGCTCCAAGTAGCCACGAGGACCTCCTTCTTGGGTTTGGCACGGCAATGCTTAGCGAAGTGGCCTGGTTTTCCACATTGTCGACAAGAGTTGTCGAACTTCTTCGTTTCACTCGAGATATCCTTCTTCCTCCGGTTTAATAAGGTTTGGAATTTATTAATATTTTTGGCATAGTATGCCATTTCTTCATCGCTTTCTTCCACCGAGATTTCTTCCTTCTTTCTCGATATCTTAGCCTTCATGGCTAACGATCGTTCCTTCGGCTTCGGCTTGACACTTCGTGATTTTAACACGATCTCATAATTGATTAGTGAACCAACAAGGGCACTAAAATCGAGTGTGTTGAGATCTTTAGATTCCATAATTGCGGTTACGGTGCCGTCCCATTCACTAGGTAGTGATCTTAAGATTTTCTTGACTTTTTCACTACTAGATAATGGTTTGCCAAACGAAGCTAGTCCATTGGTGATGACCGAAAATCGGTCGAGCATATTGGTGATGGACTCGTCACCCTTCATCATGAATAACTCGTAGTCATGGAGAAGCATATTGATCTTCGTCTCCTTGACTTGAGTTGTCCCTTCGTGTGTGATTTCAAGAATTTTCCATATTTCTTTCGCACTTTCACATGACGAGATTCGATTGACCTCTTCGGGATTTAAGGCACAAAATAAAAGTTGGGTGGCCTTACAATTTAGATGGTCATTTTTCCAATCGGCATCGTCGTATTCTTCGAAAGATTTGAGCATACCGTCGGATTTGATTGGAACTTTCGGGCCAAGGCAAATAATCTTCCAAATCTCGATGTCGTATGCTCGGATGAATATTGACATCTTCTTCTTCCACGTCAAATAATTTGAGCCATCAAAGAATGGTGGTCGGTTGAGAGCAAGGCCTTCGACTGGAGAGAATTGAAACGCCATTTTTGGATCTTTTCTCCTCGGATGTTAAGCCGCGTATTGGAGTACCGCTCCGATACCAATTGTTGGGTACGGGGTCGGATATTTGCGCCGTTTGCGGAAGCGTAAATATAAGTGCGGAAAATAAAGGACACGAGGATTTATAGAGGTTCGGCTATAAACGAGCCTACGTCCTCTCTAGGTATCTTATAAATCCTCTCTTCTATCGGTCGAGGTATAACCGTTACAATCACGTCTTCTATTGGTCCGTGATAAACCACTCGTACTTGTCTTTGTGTCGGTCCAAGTTAAACCGTTTTCCTTTTCGTAGGACAAGGAATCAACCTCTCTAGCTTTCTATGGGTACTAGATAAACCTCACTCGATAGCGATTGCGATTCTAATAATGCCGGATCCTTGATCCTAATAACACCGAATCCAATCGTATCTTTTCTTTTACCACTCGTGTATGTTTTCGTGAATTCTCACTCAAACGCTTACAATTAAGCTCAATATCAACAACAAGAATGTGTATAATAATATCACAAGAATAGACTATTTGCTCAAGGTTGTTGTGTTCAAACAATACCATAGGGATGGTATTTATAGGCTTCATCATCAAACTAGTCGTTAGCTGCTGAACCTTCTTTACGTACGTTATATCCATTCCATTACGTACGTAAGCTCCATTACGTACGTTAACCTCTATAGGTTACGTACGTAAGCCTATTCACAAATCAGTTCAGGGAGTTTCGTCATTTTTGATTACGTACGTTAACATTTCATTGGTTACGTACGTTAAGCCTTACGTTACTGCTGACGTCATATGTCCGTTGCATGCTTTTCTGACTTTGACTCCTCCAACGTTCATCTGGTTTGAACTACATTACGTACGTTATATTACTCCCATTACGTACGTAAGGCTGCTTCATTTACGTACGTTAATCATGCTGAGTTACGTACGTTAAGCTTGTGCAGAACACTATTTTCCAGCTTCGTTTTCTTCGATTCTTGGCTTCGCCTCTTCGTTGTTTTGTTTTGCTTATCAACATTAATCATCAAAACACTTTTAATTTATGTATGGAACAAAATGTTCCAACAGGAAATACGTTTCATGTATTTCAGGTTCCAGGAGGTCGGACAGGCAGGTATCGGGTCGGCATGAAGATGGTGGGCAAGTGTGATACTGTGTCTTTCTTCCAGTTATGTTTTGAGTTTTCCATTCAGTGTTGTTGTACTGGATTGGCTATTGAATACTCGAGTATTGTTTTCCATTTCCCTTGATGTTCCGGCCTGTGTTTGCTGAGGTTTTTGATTCGTGCTATGATGTCTGTGAATACATTGGTTATGTTCTGAATACCTTTGAATTGTTTTTCATTCCATTGTGTGTAGACCTTATCGGTCAAAAATTTATAGTTCCGCGTATGTTTAGCCTTGTGAGTCCCCCGGCGGGGCTTACGGCGCTGTAATATTCCCTGAATAACTTGGGGGTGTTACAGAATATGGTATCGGAGCTTAGGTCTATGGATACCTAGGCTGTCGGTCTTTTGGGTCGAATGAGTCGTCAATTGTCCGCAGTATCACTACTCTGCCATCATCACAGTGTGACCGGTACTTGTAAGACCTCTTACTCTTCTGATGTTTCCTTATTCATTATGCTTCTTCTATGGATATTCTTGAGAATCGATCACCTTAATGACGTGCGATTGAATTGTGCTTACGTACCTTGTGTGTTCTTCAGTATGTCAGCTGGTAGGGGCCGTGGCCGTGGCCGTGGACGAGGAAGAGGTCGTGGCGTGGCCGTTTCCATCAGTTCAGTTGCGGGGTCGACCAACCCCAGTTTGTCGAACTCGGTGCATCCCGACACCGAGAGTCAGCACGACCAGTCAGACGGTCAGGGGAACAACGCAGACGTTGGAGTGGCGAATGCACTTCAACAATTGGCTACTCAGATGACTATTTTGGCCCAAACTGTTCAACTGAATAACCCGAACCCAAACACGGATGCCTTGCTTCAGAATGTAATCCGTATGCACCCTCCACAGTTTGGCGGTGTCATAGACCCGTTAGGCTGGGAAGACTGGCTAGCGGAATTAGAGAAGATTTTCGAGGCGGTTGATTGCCCCGAAGTGAGGAAAGTACCAATTGCTCAGTATTTCCTCACTAAGGAAGCCGCTACTTGGTGGAAGGTCATCAAGCCACAGGATCGTATTGCCTCGTGGGATGAATTTAAGGAGCTCTTGGAGGCCGAGTTTTGTCCTTGGCCGGTACGAGAGAGCCGAATCCGAGCCTTTTTCGAGGCTAAACCACAAGATATTCCCGTTTCACAGGCGATCGTGGAGTACAACCAACAATTGATCCATGTGAAAGACCAAGTGCGTAACGAGCGTGATAAGATCCGTTATTTTGATATGCGGATGAATTTGGATTTACAGCGGTACATGGCCGGATTTGCTTGTACCACACTAAAAGAGTATCAGGACAGAGCTTTAGCCCATGATATGTTGAGCCCCAATAATGATACCGTTGAAGAACCGAAGAAGCAGAAAGTCGCGGGAAATTTTTCTGGCTCTAAGGGTGGCAACTTTCAGAAGTCACAGATGACTAACAGTTTTGCCGAGCAATCGTCACATTCTAATAAAGGGAAGAGGGGTTACCGTCCCACTCCGGGTACCTCAAATCGCACAGTGACTTGCTATAATTGTGGTCGTCCAGGCCACTTTAATTCGGAATGCTACTTTCCACCATTAAAGTGTCACACGTGTGGACAGATGGGGCATAGAGCGGTTTATTGTTCCGAGCCGAACCAGACTTTGGACACTCGGGCTTCTGCCCCAACACCACTTGATCAAGGTATTAATCAGCGACAATCTTTTGGTCAACCTCAGCAGAATTTTGGCAGGGGCCGGGGTCGGGGTCAGAACGCTGGAGGGGGAAACTCTAGCGTCGGTTCGGTGCAACCACGGGTTTATGAGATGCGTCGAACAGACGAACCCGACGCGGCGGTGGCTTCAGGTACCATCCATATTTTATCTTATCCAGTCCGTGTACTCTTTGATACGGGTGCTACACATTCTTTTATTTCTTTGGAGTGTGTACGCCGTTTGAATATAACTTGTTTGACTGCTTGCGATCCCTTTATCGTGAAACTGCCTAGCGGGGATAGGATTGTGGGGAATCGGGAGATTAGAGATTTTCCGGTGGTTATATCCGGTATGGAATGGTTATCAAATCTAATTGTAGTTGATATGGAAGGCGAGGACGTAATCCTCGGCGAGGATTGGCTTAATAATCACCAAGCGATTATGAATTACCGTACCAAGGTTATTACCATGATGACTAAAGACGGATCTGAGTACTCGTTTTTGGGACGTAAGTCGGGCCAATCCAAGTTACTTATCAGTTCCATGAAGGCCGTAAAACTTTTGAATAAAGGTTGTACGGGCTATTGGTGTTATGTTTTAAAAACGGAAGGAAACGAAGTCGATTTCTCTTAGATTCCGGTTGTTAATGAGTATCCCGATGTTTTTCCGGATGATCTCCCGGGACTACTGCCAGATCGAGAGATAGAATTTACCGTAGACTTAGAGCCAGATGCGGCTCCGATTTCTAAAGCACCTTATCGGATGGCACCTTCCGAGATGCAGGAATTGAAGACTCACTTGGGAGAACTTTTGGAAAAAGGGTACATCAGACCGAGCGCTTCGCCTTGAGGCGCGCCTGTTCTCTTCGTGAGGAAGAAAGATGGTTCACTACGTTTGTGCATCGACTACCGTGAGCTGAATAAAGTAACCATCAAGAATAAATATCCTTTGCCTCGTATAGACGATTTATTTGATCAACTGCAAGGAGCTGCGGTTTTCTCGAAGATTGATTTAAGATCCGGGTATTATCAACTCAGGGTGAGGGAGTCCGACGTTCCGAAGATGGCGTTTCGGACGAGATATGGGCATTATGAATTTGTAGTTATGCCTTTTGGGTTGACGAATGCGCCGGCAGTATTCATGCAGTTAATGAATAAAATATTCATCGAGTACCTCGATAGGTGTGTAGTCGTCTTTATTGACGACATCTTGATCTATTCTCGAGATAAGGAGGAACATGCCCGACACTTGCGTTTGGTTTTAGACATTTTGAGAACCGAGCACCTCTATGCAAAATTCTCGAAATGTGAGTTTTGGTTGGAAGAATTTATGTTTCTCGGCCATGTGATTTCGGCCGAAGGGGTTCGTGTAGACCCGCAGAAGATCGAGGCAGTGCTAGATTGGGCACCGCCTAAAAATGTTAAGGAATTTCGTAGCTTTTTGGGCCTTGCTGGGTATTACCATCAGTTTGTCGAGGGGTTCTCGAAACTCGCTCGACCGCTTACGAAATTACTCCAGAAGACCGAAAAGTTTATTTGGACGGATGAGAGACAACAGTGCTTCGATGAACTGAAGAGACGATTGACTTCAGCGCCGATTCTAACTTTACCACATGGTAGCGAAGGCTTTGCAGTTTACAGTGACGCTTCGGGTCAAGGCCTGGGTTGTGTCCTTATGCAGCATGATAAGACAATAGCTTTTGCGTCACGACAATTAAAGCATTATGAGATGAATTATCCTACTCACGATTTAGAGTTGGCCGCAATTGTCTTCGCACTCAAGATTTGGCGGCATTATTTGTATGGTTCACCGTGCCGGATTTATACCGATCACAAGAGCCTGAAGTATATTTTCAGTCAGAAAAATTTGAATATGAGACAGAGACGTTGGCTAGAGCTGATAAAGGATTATGATCTGGAAATTCTTTACCACCCCGGAAAAGCCAATGTCGTTGCAGATGCTTTGAGCCGCAAATCTGCATCTCTGCAAATGCTCGAGGTTCTTACATCCCAAACGAAAATTCGTCAGGATTTAATTGAACAAGGGATAGAAGTTTGGCTTCGACGAGTACAAGGACAGTTGTGTACTCTCGAAATTACTTCGTCCTTAGTTGACGACATCAAAGGGAAGCAGTGGAGTGACCCGATGATTTCTCAACTGAAGGAAGATGTGATTAAAGGAAAAGCTCCTGGCTTTATGGTTCACGAGGATAGTATTCTGAGATTTCAGGGCAGGCTTTGTGTTCCGAACGATTTGGAGTTGAGACAGAGGATTCTCCGAGAAGCTCATGCTAGCCTTACTCAATCCACCCCGGAATGAGTAAGATGTACAAAGATTTGAAGCGCAATTTTTGGTGGAATAACATGAAGAAGGATGTTACGGAGTTTGTACTACGATGCTTGACGTGTCAACAAGTCAAGATCGAACATCAACGACCGGCGGGGTTGTTGAAACCACTTCCCATTCCCGAGTGGAAGTGGGAAGACATCTCAATGGATTTCATCACTGGCATGCCGAGAACTCGGGCCCGAATGAATATGATTTGGGTGATTGTCGATCGGTTGACCAAGTCTGCACACTTCTTGGGTATTAAGGATACTTGGGGACCGGATTAGACTGGCTCGAACCTTTATTGCTGAGATCGTGAGGTTACACGGTGCCCCCAAGACCATTGTTTCTGATCGGGACGGCCGTTTCATATCGCATTTTTGGCAGGCCGTTCACCAGGCTCTGGGTACGGAGTTGAGATTGAGCACTTCCTTTCATCCTTAGTCGGACGGTCAGACAGAGAGGACGATTCAGACACTGGAAGATATGTTACGGGCTTGTGCCTTGGATTGGAGTAATGATTGGGAGCTTCACTTACCGTTGATCGAGTTTGCTTACAATAATAGTTGGCATACGTCGATCAAAATGGCACCCTTCGAGGCACTCTATGGTAGGCGATGTAGGTCGCCATTATGTTGGGACGAGGCTTCTGAGCTAGTTGGGACGGAGCCGGATATGTTGATGGAGACTAAGGAAAAGATTTCTATTATCCGAGATCGATTACTGACTACCTAGAGTCGTCAGAAATCTTACGCTGATACTGGTCGTCGACCCTTGGAGTTTGAAGTGGGGGATCATGTCTTGCTCAAAGTGTCGCCGACCAGAGGAGTTTTTCGCTTCGGGAAAAAGGGGAAACTTAGTCCGAGGTATATCGGACCCTTCGAGATTTTGGACAGAGTTGGAGATTTAGCTTATCGCTTGGCGTTGCCTCCAGCTTTGAGCCACGTCCACAGTGTTTTTCATGTGTCTCAGTTGAGAAAGTACGTACCAGATCCGAGCCACATTATCGACTACAGTGAGATTGACGTAGCCGAGGATATTACCTTTCCGGAGAAACCCGTGAAGATTCTTGAGCGCCGCGAGAAACAACTTCGGCATAAGACCATTCCACTGGTTAAAGTGCAATGGTCGAGGCATGGAGTCGAGGAGGCGACTTGGGAGACGGAAGAGAAGATGCGGGTGGAATACCCCGAACTATTTATTTCTTAAGTTTCGGGACGAAACTTCTTTTTAGAGGGAGAGAATGTAATACCCGGTCGATAGTCATGTCATTTCAAACCTCTTCATTTTCTTCGAATCGTGATTTGTTGGGCGAACCCTTGTAATCATTGCTTGGAATCACTGTTTTGGGATTTCCGTACTTCTATTTCGTGTTATTGTTGCCCAGATATTGAGTCCTATTGCTTTTATTCTCTTCCCGGGTCATTTTTCATCATTTTAGGACCCAAGGAGGGGTGTGAGCCGCGGCACAAGGAGTGTGCGCCGCGGAACACACATTTCCTAAACCTGGCCGAGCGGACTGTACCGGGTGCCGCAGCACATGCCGGCAGGGCCGCGGCACACTGCCGAGTCACTGCCGCGGCACACCTAGGCTGAGCCGCGGCACACTTGTGTTGCATCCTCAGCCAAAAACCGATCAGACCGGTGCCGCGGCACACACTGCCGAGCCGCGCACACCGCCGAAACACAGGAGCAATTTTAGGCTGTGCCGCGGCACACACTGGTGAGCTGCGGCACACAATGCGGTCAACTGCATTATTTGTGCTTTTTGAGCGAGATGCAGCTCATTTCTCCATTTCCTTCTTCCACCTGCGAGAGAGAGGGTTTGAGGGGAGGAGTTTTCTCACATCTATCACTTGTGTGTTGGATTTTTATCACTTTCATTCGGTTGGGAAGCCCGGATAGTCGATCTAAAGCGTATTCCTTGGATCATAGAGCTTGGATATTCAAGAGGTAATTTCTCCGACATCTTGACTTCTCGATTTTGTGTGGGTATTGACGTTTTAGATGATAAAATCATGGTGTATGAAGTGATATATGCATAATTATGGACATGTTTGAATATTCATCGGATTATTGAAAGATTATTCAAGAACACTTTGAATTTTGTGTTGGATTTTGGGGGTTTTCGTAGATTCGTCCGATTTATCCGATTGAAGCTTGAGAACCTTGAGATTATGATGTATCTATACCGTATTCATGCCTTTCCTACGATTTTTCGGACTTTTGGGAGTTTGAACTATTTTTCCAACCTTTAGTTGTTCACCCGTGTATTTTCTCGAATCGTAGACGAGTTTCGGGAATCTCTTCGTGTAATTTGAGTATGGATAATTAATTGTCATATTCCTTGCGAATCGTTTAGGTGCCGGAAGCGCGTTTTTGGACCTACCGAACTCATACTTTTCCTCCGTTCGATTTCTCGATGTCTCAAAGGCAAGTATACATTTATGATTGTACGTTCTCGACTTTGAAAGTAAGAATATTGATGGCATATTATGAACGAACCGTTTTTACGGCATTCATAGATATATTGATGGCATATTATGAACGAACCGTTTTTACGGCATTCATAGATATATTGATGGCATATTATGAAAGAACCGTTTTTACGGCATTCATATATGTATTAATGGCATGTAATGAACGAACCGTTTCTACGGCATTCCTACATGTATCGGCGCATGATATGAACGAACCGTTTCTACGGCATTCACATACGTATCGGCGTATGATATGAACGAACCGTTTCTATGGCATTCACATACGTCTTAATGTGGCATTATGAGATTTTAGTTATTCCGGAATACTAGTCTTGAATTGATGAATTGACGGTTACATTTACTTTATTGTCGAGGAGTATTGTGTTTCATATTGATATACTTGCACTAGCTATTCGATGGCTAACCCCTTTATGGGGGAAATACGTTTCATGTATTTCAGGTTCCAGGAGGTCGGACAGGCAGGTATCGGGTCGGCATGAAGATGGTGGGCAAGTGTGATACTGTGTCTTTCTTCCAGTTATGTTTTGAGTTTTCCATTCAGTGTTGTTGTACTGGATTGGCTATTGAATACTCGAGTATTGTTTTCCATTTCCCTTGATGTTCCAGCCTGTGTTTGCCGAGGTTTTTGATTCGTGCTATGATGTCTGTGAATACATTGGTTATGTTCTGAATACCTTTGTATTGTTTTTCATTCCATTGTGTGTAGACCTTATCGGTCAAAAATTTATAGTTCCGCGTATGTTTAGCCTCGTGAGTCCCCCGGCGGGGCTTACGGCGCTGTAATATTCCCTGAATAACTTGGGGGTGTTACACGTTCGTCACCTATAAATAGTGATATGGTAACACCACAAATTGTGGTAGACGGTGTTACTAGGCTGTGGATCTAATCGAGTATTGCCACTTGGTTCGATAAATACTCTCGCTAAGAATGTATGCGAGTTTGGTACATGAAACTTGATCATTTGATCAAATGAACTCATCCGTCTCATGTGATTCTGGATTACAGTCATCATTGGGGGACGCCTCAATGAATGCCAATCCATAAAGAGTACTCTATGAATAAAGCCAGTACATGAGGACGTGGAATGTGAGTTTAATCGAACCATACTTCGTTGAAAATCTACAACGTTGTAGCCTTGGCCTAAAATGGAAATATATGCGACTCCAGTATGAACAAAGTGATAGCCCTTAGTTGAAGTGGTGCCGACACTCCAAAGATAAGATCTATCTGTATACTTTGTTAAGGCGAGTGAGAGAAGGAGTTAAACTCACCTCATGACGCGAGGTTTCTCATGAACGCACTGGCATCGACTATGATGACACGAAACTTAGTTGTGCTATCGTAATGGATGTTATAACATCCACTATCTTTTCAGTTAGATAGTTTCCCAAAAAGTGACATGTAGCTTGTGGTTAAAATCTTATCTTAGTGCGGAAGTAAGTTAAGTGATAAAAAGGATCTCGTGGTGGATCAGACTCAAATCAAGTGGCTCCTGACCACGGAGCGTGACGACAAGTGATTGTCGGGAAGGCATACTAAGTATATACTTGATTTTTAATAGATATGAAGCTTTTGCGTGTAAAACTAAGGGTTTATAGTGATGTACTCTTGTGAGACTAAGAGATTCCGCTAAATCCAAAGTTAAGAATGAAAGGATCTTGGGGACACTTGATGATGCGTATTCATCAATCGGATTAAGGCAATTTAAGGGACGATTTCCCTAAGAGATGATAAAGTAATGCCTATATGATTCCCGATGATTAGTCGAAGTCATCATAAGACTTGGCTCACTTAAGTGATGATGCAGTCTTAAGAGAAAAGTACGGTATTATGTACTCATGTTTGACTCGATGTACTCATTCGTAATAATCCGGTAAAGCCACTGTAATGATGGCCTAGTATGCGCTCACGCAATGTCTGTGATTGACAAGAAGCTTGAAGCTCGCTCTATCTCGATAAAAGGACACTTGAAAACTAATACCCGAATCTGCCCAGAATGTGTTGGTCTATCTCCCATATGACCTACATGGCAGCTCACTTGTTGGAAAATGGTGAAATTGGTACCATTGTAAAGGTTTGTGTCTACTTTCCAAGGAAACCAACCATTTGATCACATCCATCATGTTGAGTGACATATGACTATTGTTGCAAAGTAGGACAGGATATGTCCGGTAATTTGCTAAGTCAACTTCGATAGAGCTTTGAGATCTGCTCAGGTCAATCTAGGTTACGTACTGTATGTGAATGAAAAGCTATGGGTGTCTAGTTTTCATAAGTTCTTACAGTTTTGTTGATACCTATTGAATCGAAGAAGTTATGACTGATTTGGTGCATGGAGGCCAAGACTTTGGAAAACCTGATAAGTCTTTAGCGACTCTGCACTTTGGATGTGTCGCGCTCTTTTTGTCCTTAGGCCAAGGTTTGTTTTTTCTCATTGGGTTTTCACTTGGTAAGGTTTTTAACGAGGCGACCTATGAGAACATCCATACAATGATGCGTTGTACTTCTGTTCAACTTAAACCAAGAGGTATTTTTCCCACTGGGTTTTTCCTTGGTATAGTTGTGAGGGCAACTTGGCATCCGACTGCTATGATTTGAGATACTCATCAAGGGGAGGTCGTTATGTATACATCAGGGGGAGTATACATGACATGTTATGTTGGTGCGTTGCAATCTTTTCCTCATCAAGCCTTTATTTTTCCCATGGGGTTTTGTTTTGGCTTGGAATAGGTTTTTACGAAGGCAACATCTTCTGCACCATTGTTGTATTAGTGCTCGACACAGGGGGAGTGTTCCGGGAATTATTATTCCCGTGATGTGTCTTACCTAATACTGATTGTAGATGCATAGATGGAAGGTTCTAGATCCTTCTAGAGGTAGTAGGATCCTATTAGATGTCTTACCTTATCTAGGAATCCTATCTAGATCCTTCTAGATGTCTCTCGCTCTTTCTTTTTGCTAAAATAAGCTAAAAATATAAAAAAAAAACGATTTTTCCTACAAACGTAATCAAAGTTATATTTCCTCTCTCTCTCTCTCTCTTGCTTTTTGCTAAAATAATTTAAATAAAAAAGACGATTTAGTAATTGAAAAAAAATTATCAACAACCATAACTCCGAACAATTTTTCCTACAAATAATAATCAAAATTATATTTCCTCTCTCTCTCTCTCTCTTATTTTTTGCTAAAATAAACTAAAATATATAAAAAAAATATGATTTAGTAATTGAAAAAAATTATCAACAACCATAATTCAGAACAATTTTTCCTACAAACATAATCGAAGTTATATCTCCTCTCTCTCTCTCTCTCTTTCTTTTTGCTAAAATAGCTAAAAATATAAAAAAAGACGATTTAGTATTTGAAAAAAATTATCAACAATCATAACTCCAAACGATTTTTTTCCTACAAACATAATCAAAGTTTTATTTCCTCTCTCTTGCTTTTTGCTAAAATAAGCTAAAAATATAAAAAAGACGATTTTGTATTTGAAAAAAATTATCAACAATCATAACTCTAAACGATTTTTCTACAGACATAATCAAAGTTATATTTTCTCTCTCTCTCTCTTGCTTTTTGCTAAAATAAGCTAAAAATATAAAAAAAGACGATTTAGTATTTGAAAAAAATTATCAACAATCATAACTCCAAACGATTTTCCTACAAACAAAATCAAAGTTATATTTCCTCTCTCTCTATCTTGCTTTTTGCTAAAATAAGCTAAAAAATAAGAAAAACGATTTAGTACTTGAAAAAAATTATCAACAACTATAAATATGAATAATTTTTCCTACAAACTATAATATCCGTAATTTTCTCTTTCGGTAATTTTTCGTTTTTGGTATTTTTCTGGTTTCCAGAACTCGCTTGCGAGCGTTTTGACATCTTGATAATATTTTGTTTTGCGTGTGTGGTCATCTGAGTTTGTTCCGGGGCTGTTTTACCCGAATCCGTATTTTGAGCAACTTTTTCTGCTATGTGGTTCATTTCGTGTGATGGTGGTTCGAAACTACGCTTTCGTGTTTACTATAAGTTCGTTTAACTTTGTTAGACGTGTTGTATCGTGATTTTCGGACGTTTGGGCTGTTTTGTAATTTCCTAAAGTTTGAGGAAATTAATTCCGTCGTCGAATTCCGAACCTTCGGATAGTCGGAATTGTGTTTCTTTTTAGTGCTTAGATTCATCATTGGGAATGCTTCGTAACCATATGTTTGGATTGTTAGCAGGTTCGGGTTTCGGTGTCGTTCGGGGCGGTTCGGACAGCAGCCTTCCCAAGCTGCTGTCCAGCAGGGTGTTATGGCCATAACACCCCACTACTTACGGCCGTAATACGCCTAATGTTACGGCCGTAATCCTCTTCTTTATTCTGGTCATAACACCCATTGCTTTAAAAGCTGGGCAGAGGAGACAGACCCTCATTTTCACTCCTCTTCATTTTTGTTCGACGGGCGACGCAAGGGTTCTTCAAGGGGCCGATTTTGGAGTCTTGTAACTTCAAGCCTTAATCTTCCGTGAGTTCTTGGTGTTGATTAACATCATCAATCCGTGTTCTTCATCATTGATTCGAGTTGGGGGATTCAAGGGTTTCCGGTCGATCTTTCTCGTTGCTTCGCGTGCTTTGGACTTGAGGCGAGTATCTCGTCTATATTCTTTATACTTTGAGAATGTAATTTCTCGTGAATTTAACATGGACTTGTTAATGATGGTATATTTAACCGTAGCTTACTTTTAAATGAAGATGTGATTTTATAAAAGTAATTACGAACGTAAAACTTGAGTTTCATGAAGAATGATAACAACCATTTCATGTATTTTTGTGCTTAAAACGGTTACTAGAAATGAGTAGTTACCTGAGGAATTGTGGAATCGCGTAATACTTCTATTATTCGCTCGTTGGCCTTTTTCCTGAATGATGGTGTGCTGTGAATGTTGTGCCTTTGTTGAAGTTAGGATGCGTTAACTTATGTGTTACGTGTTTGCGGATTGTGGTGAATATTATACCTTTGTTGTTGTGTATCTTAGTGAATTGAGATGTTATCCGGGTAGGGTCCCGTCGAGGCCTCCGGCAGTGCGTTACTTGCGAGTATGGCCAGACGTTATGTTGTGACCATAAGGTTATCAATTCGGGTAGGTCTGTAGAGGGCTCCGAGAATCGTCACTTGCGAGTGCGATGTCAGGATAACTTATGGGCATGTTTGAATGATGTTATCAGGGTAGTGTTCCGTCGAGGCCTCCGGAGGTGCGTTACTTGTGAGTACGGCCAGACGTTACGAGTTGACCATAAAGTTATCTAATCGGGTAGGTCTGGAGAGGGCTCTGAGAATCATTACTTGCGAGTACGATGTCAAGATAACTTATGGGTGTGTTTGAGTTGTTCTCGATGAGTTAATCCGAGTGCGACATTCGGGGCCACAGAGACTATTTGACTGTTGATTTGATATTTCTTAAATGTGAATGTTTGAATCTTGGATCCCGGTTATATTGGTGGATATGGTTTTGGTCTTTGAGGTTTGGGTTGAGAATAAAATCATTTATATGATTTTGAAAGAAAACCTTTCTGGAAAGGAAAAATATTAATACTTCATGATTTTACACTGAGACCCCCGAAGTCTCTAAATAATCTCTTAAAATGATTTCGGGAGGAATCACGTGATCCATTTTAAGGCAAATGATTTTGAAAAGACTAGACTCGGGGATCGTGTTACTACCTCGTCGAAAGGTTATTTTCATAATGGTCGTATTCTTGATGTATAATTGTATAGCTTGGTTACTTGCTAGTGATTTCCATCACTAACCCCTCGTTGGGGGATTATGTTATGTTTTTCAGGTTTTCCGATTTGAGAGAGAGCAACCACAGGATCGGCATGGAAGAAGATGTAAACCAGCGATACTAGTCACAGTTGTAGTCGGTTGTCCGTCAGTGATCTGTCGGTGCGAGTATTTATTTCTAGTCCTTTGTCGTCCTTAAGAGGATGGACATGTGGTGCAAATTGTGATCGAGTTGTATTTTAGTTTATCAGTTGTACTGCTATGTTGTATTTTGATAGACCTAATCGGTCTACAGTTTTAGTGTTGGTCGAATTGACCACTTGTGGGTTTGTTTTGTGGTTTTTTGCCTGGTAGATCCTTGCGGAAAGGATCTACGGCGTGTAATATTCCTAAACGGATTGGGGGTGTTACATAAATAGTATCGGATCTTAGGTTTTCGAAAACCTAGGCAGTTGGGTCTGGTCGAGTCGTGTCTTATCGGAGTCGTGTCTTGTCGTGTCACCTGGGTGAGTAATTGTGAACAAGCGTGATCATTGTGGTCCGTTGTGATCAATTGTGATTCGTTGTGATTAGTATCGTGGTGCAGCCATCATCTCCGTACGGCCTGTGGATGTAAGTCTCTTCTTTTAGGCGAGGTATTGGTATTTCATGATTTACTGTATGTGCGATGATTGTGGTTCGTAATTTTGTTTGTGTAGTGCTGAAAAGTGAAATCCGTGTTTGATACTTGTGGTATATCGTGTGTATATTGAGGTGAATGTATTGATGGTTGGACACCGATTGGTGCAATACGATGTGAAACTGTGAGTCTTGACGTGTTCCAGAGAATGTATAGACGATAGAGTTCGTGAGGAACTCAGGTGGGTAGTTTTGACGTATGTGTGAACTTGGTGTTCGCGAATTATGTTTGATTGAATTTGTGATCTCGTTGCCGAGTGGGCATGTGGTTTCAAGTTCGATTATTTTGGATAGTTGTAATTATGTCCGCTGCGTGTAGGCTTGAAAACGGTTTTCATAACTGCAATTATGAGCCTGAGTATGTTTGTAAAGAACCGATTTTTGAAAATATTTCGATGGTGCGGTTAATCAACAGTTTTGCATGGATTTTGAAAACGGTTAAACTTTGACGACTTAGTCTTGTATTTTCAAATGACACCTTCAGACGGTATCTGAAGTGGGCGTTTTAAAGTGTTTTGGACATTGTAAAATATTACCGTCATTTTGATTATGATCGAAAGGATTTTGGAAAATTTTTGCTAAGATTTGAAAGTTTCGCTTCGAAACGGAACGGGATGTTGATGATTTCAAATTCTTTTTTTCTAGACCGAGTTCTTTCCGCTTTACGAGGAATGACAAGTCTTCTAAAATATTTTTCACACTTTTTCAAAATTTTTAAAATAAGAAATCCTTGATCCGTTTCACGAAGAAGCGATAATTACAAGCATTTTTGTTGTCTGAGAAGGAAATTTCATTTTCTTATATGTACGTTCGACAATTATGTTTGAAAGAAACGTGTGCTGACTAATTTCATTACCCGTGTTGATGATGATCGAGTTGTGGTCATTAAATTGTTTTTCCATGACTCTTGCTAGAAAGTTTGAACTTTAATAAATTTCGGAAAATTTGGTGTTTTAACTCAGAGATTTTGACTTGAGATTTTCAAAAGTTCAACTGAATTGGGATGTTCTTGATTATTGGAAAATCGATGAGTTTTGTCAATTTAGTGTAGGAGTTTATGACTATTTTATAAGAGTTTAGTTTTGTTTCAAACGGTGGTAGCAGTTGAGAATGGTTCGAAACTTGAATGATATTGTCGTATATGCAGGGATAGCTGCGTTTGATGCCTTGAGCATGCGTTGAATGTTTCGATTGGTTTACCCATGTGCTTGATTCTAATGTGTGATGACTTGATAAATGTTGTTGTCGGAGATATTCGTTTCCGAATCTATGAGAACTATCAGATATGAGTTTATTGTGTGAACGCTCTATGATAACTCTTGTTAGCAAGAATATTTATGTGCTTCACAGTGTGTCTTGTATGGACCTCCTTTTGTGACTGATGTTAGGTGTTGTTATGTCTCGTTTTAGCAAACGGTTGTTCAGTATTAGTATGTCGAGAGCCAGAGGTCAGGGTCGTGGTAATCAGCCGCGCAATCAGAATCATGTTGTCGGTGATGGCGTTGGTATGGGTGTTGCTACTATACTTCAGCAGGTGGCAAACCAGATGACTCATTTGACCCAGGCTGTTCAAAGTAACGCTGCTGTGACTGAGAACGTCGGGTCGACTCAGTGGCTTATAGAGGTGGTTCGTATGCGTCCTCCCCGTTTTGCGGGCGTAGGTGATACAGTGGACTGGGACGGTTGGCTTTTCCAATTGGAAAAGATTTTCAAGGCAGTTGGTTGTCCAGAGGAACGGAGGATTCCTATCGCTTAGTTCCTTCTCGATAGTGACGCTGCTAATTGGTGGGAGGCCGTTGAGCCACAGGATCATGTTGTTACTTGGGATGAGTTCAAGAAGTTGATGGAAGCAGAGTTTTGTCCGGATCCGATCTGAGAGTATAGGATCTGAGATTTTTATCTAGCCGAGCCGCAGGATGTACCCGTGTCGCAGACTATTATCGATTATAGTCGACAGCTCGCCTACGTGAAGGGGCAGGTGAGGACCGAGGAAGACAAAATCCGTCATTTCGATATGCGGATGAAACCAGAGATTTGACAGTACATGTCGGGTTTCACTTGTGATACTTTGAGAGAGTATCAGAATCGAGCCATGGCGTACGAGATGGCATCGTTATCTATTGGGCCTTTGCATGAGCCGAAGAGGCAGAGGACGTCTGGAGATTTTTCGGATAGTGTGGGAGTCGGAACTTCTTATCGTCGAGTTTCGCGTAGTCCTTCGGTGAAACCTTCATTTTCTTCGTTCGGTGGAACCAAGAGTTCCAGGTCGTCTTCTTTGACTCCTAGTCAGACTATGAGGTATTTCTATTGCAACGTTGTGGGTCATGTGCAAGCTAATTGTCTTTCGCAACCGATTACTTGTTATAACTGTAGACTTGAGGGCCACAGAGTTCAGTATTGTGAAATATTCCATAAAGTTTCCCAGAATCGTGCTTCGGGATCGATTCGTCGGGATCGCTGAGATTTTGTCGTCCGTGTTTTGTTGTTTGTGACTTCACCCTTTTTTTGTAATATCCGCATTTTCTATTTTTGTAATTTCTATTTTTGGTGTATTTTCGTTTCGGACAACTCGCTTGGCACTGTTTTGGAATTCTGAATCTATTTTGTTCTTTGGGTTTCTCCGTTTGGACGAGTCTCGATAATGTTTTACGTAATTCCATCTCGAGTTATATTTTATCGCATGTGTGTTCGATTCTCGTTAAACTCGTTCGATTCCGTCATTTTTCCGTTTCCATAAGTTCGTATGGTTGGGCTGAGCATGTTGTGAGTTTCGGACTGTTAATCCGACTTCGTATCGTGAATTCCGGATGTTTGGGGTCATTTTTATAAATTCTGATTTATATTGGGCATTGTGGTTGTTATTCGTTTATCCTGACCTTCGGACAGTCGGAGCCACGTGTTGATTATGGTAATCATCCCATCAGTAGGAAATCTTCGTATACTCGTTAAGTATCTATTCTATCCGGTTGTCGTTGAGCTTTATTTTCTCACAACTGATGTCTGTAGCAGGTTACGGCCGTAAGCCCTCATGTTATGGCCGTAATGTTCGAGAGATACGGCCGTAAGTCCTTCACCGTACGGCCGTAAGCCATCTTCGTTTTTCTTCCTGCATGAGACTCCAGTAGCAACTTACGGGCGTATAATGTACCGATTACGACCATAAGAAATGTTACGGCCGTATCTCTTAGATCATACGGCCGTAAGTGAGCTTCGTCGGTTTTGCCCAGACCTATCCGTAGAACTTGTTACGGCCGTAAATGCATGTAATTACGGCCATAATATCCACAAGTTACGGCCGTATGGATGAGGTGTTACGGCCGTAACACCAGTCAGTTTATAAACTGGCAGGAGTCTTTTTTTTCGTCATTTTCTCATTCCTCTTCTCTTCTTCACGTCGGGGCGACTTCCAAGGCAAGGATTCGTCAGATTTTCATCCAAACACCGGTTGGAAAGTATAACTTAGCATCATATCATCACCTCAACACCAAATCATCTATTGCTCGGCTTCGAATCAAGGTATAATCTCCTAGAACCCTAATATGAATTTGGGGAGGGTTTGGTGGTGATCTTGTCTTTTTAATCCGATTTAACCGATGTTGTTGTTAGATTTCGATAGTATACTCGTGATTCTTGGTTCCCTTGTTATTGGATGGGATGAAATTCCATTATTACACCGTTGACCGATTTCAACTCCCTATGCCCTTTTGATGTTCGATGAATTGTCCCAACAGGTAGAACTAGGACGAATTTCTTCGTATTCGTATTGTTGAGATTGGTTGTATATCATTATTGTGTTAGGGACGAGTTTGGGAAGATTGTTCGGATCGGAACCTTTCCTTTCGCCGTTTTCTTCGCGTCGTGTCATCCAAGGCAAGTATATGTATTACATTCCGTTATGTGCGTATGATTTTGATGCAAATGATGTAAACCGAGTTATTGAATGATTGTGATGGTCACTCTTCCACCTGGGGATGGCATGGGGCCTCTGGGGGCCGATACTAATGGGTACGGCCACGGAAGTGGAATTGGGTGCGTGCGTTGATGTTCTTCCACCGGGGGATGGTTCGACGGGACCTCTGGGGGCCGATACTAATAGGTACAGCCGCGGAAGTGGTTTCTCACCTAGGGACGGTCCGACGGGACCTCTGGGGGCCGAGACTAATGGGTACGGTCGCGAGTTACCAAGTGTGGATAATTGTGATGTGGAAAACTTGTTGATATACTGTTTTGGTGTAAATGTGATATTCCGGAATATTGATTTTCAAAATGATCTTTCTAACGATTTGTTTGCGTTGAATCGTGTATGTATATAATGTTGTGTAATGGTGTACTTGCACTAGCTATTCGAATGCTAACCCCTTAAATGGGGGAAATGCGTCTTATGCATTTCAGGTATCGGGAGAGCTGAGGAGCAGGCACGGGACATGCACGTAAAGGACGGGCTGGCATGATGATGTGGCTCGAGTCCGTGTTTTTATGTTTTGATACTGCATTTGTCGAGTATTGGAATTAGACTGTTTACTTCTAAACTTGGTTTAAGTCCCCTGCGTGGACAATGAATTGATATTTACTTTATGTTTCACGTACTCCGTTGAAATGTTTTGGCCGAGGCCACGGCCCTATTTACTTTTGAGTGCATCTTTTGGGTTATCATTGTGGTTTACGTGACTTGAGTTAGCCTGGTAGACTTCACGGGGGTTCTACGGCATGTAATGTCCCATTTGTGAATTGGGGTGTTACATTTATGGTATCGGAGCCTAGGTTTTGAATGCCTAGCCGCTTGCTAATGTTGGGTGCATCTTGTGTCGTTAGAGTCAGTCATTGAGCCTAATATCATCGTGCTACCGTCTTTTCATGCGACCCGTGGCTGTAAGTCTCCTCGAACTCTTATATTTCTGTATTCGTTTTCTTGCGTTGTTCGGAATTGAGGATTATGATACCAATCTTGTAGATTGTGAATCTTTCTGATCTTATTCCTTTCGTATTTTCTTCAGTATGTTGAGAGGTCGTGGTAGACCAGCTAGGGGACGCGGCCGAGGCCGTGGTCGGGGTGCTGATAATGAAGTGTGCTCACTTTCTCAGTCCTCTGCAGACTCAGCCTCTCACTCAGTGCCGTCGGGTAATAATGCCGACGCCGGGGCTACTGCCGTACTTCAGCAGTTAGTAGCCCAGCTTGCTCAGATAGCTGTGGTGGACGCTTAATCCGCCCCCGACACCTGAAGAGGAAGCTAGTAAGTGGCTTCAGACGGTGACTAAGATGCACCCTCCTCATTTCTCCGGATCTTCTGACTCCCTCGGTTGGGAGAATTGGCTCTTTCAGTTGTCCAGGACCTTCGATGTTGTAGCTTGTCCTGAAGACAGGAGGGTACATATTGCCCAGTACCTCCTGGATAAGGAAGCTGCGGAATGGTGGGAGGCCGTTGCGCCCAGAGACCGTCGGGCCACTTGGGAGGAGTTCAGGGCTGCTATGGAAGCAGAATATTGTCCGCCGCCAGTCAAAGAACGCAGAATTGTGGAGTTCTTCACTGCCACACCCCAGGATGTGCCGATTTCTCAGGCCATTATTTCTTACAATAAGCAGTTGGGGTTTGTGAAAGATCAGGTGAGGACGGAAGCTGATAAAATCCGTTACTTCAATATGCGCATGAAGCCGCATATCAGGCAGAGTATGGCACCGCTCATCTGTGCCACCTTGAAGGAATACCAGGATCGCGCTATGGCGATCGAGATGGTCGTCCTAATCGAGTCGGTTTGAAGCTAAGAAGCGTAAGACTACCGCGGGTTCTCGCCGCAAAGGTGGCCGATCGAGGTCTCGTTCTGCTCCTACACCTGGGAGGAGGCTGTTTCATCAGGCCGGTGGATCTCAGGGTAACCGTTCGGTCCAGTCTGTGGCACCTGGCGGGAGAGTTTGTTTTAATTGCAGTAAGCCCGAGCACGTTATGAAGGATTGCCCATTTCCGTTAGTTACTTGCTTTACTTGTGGACAGACCGGGCATCGGGCAGCTCATTGTGAGAGGGCCACCAGGGCCGCTAGAGTTCCGACCACCACCGCCGATCGAGGATCACGGACTCCGCCTACTCATGTTCCGCACCCGGGGCCGTGGTAGGGTCTGGGTCACCAGATCGCCAGACTGGCCGAGTTCAGGTTCAGTTCACCCCCGATTGTATCAGATGAGGCGTACAGAGGAGACAGACGTTCCAGTGGCGTCAGGTACCACTCAGATCCTTACTCATCCAGTTTCAGTGCTTTTTGATTCGGGTGCTACCCATTCCTTTATTGCTTCGGATTGTGTGAGTCGTATTGGTTTTGACTGCTTGTTTGAGTGTGAGCCGTTTGTAGTGGGTACACCCAGCGGGGATCGTATGGTTGGGGACCGGGAGGTTAGGGATTGCCCAGTGAGGATCGGGAGCCGGAATTGGCCCTCGAATCTCATTGTTATAGACCTTAAGGGCGAGGATTTGATCCTCGGGGACGATTGGTTGGATCGTCACGGTGCTATCATGAACTATCGGACTCGTACCATCTCGATAGTTGCCGAGGACGGCACCGAGCATACTCTCGTCGGCTGTAAGCCGAGTAGATCGGGGAGTGTGATTAACGCATTGAAGGCGATGAAACTTCTGAACCAGGGTTGTGTCGGCTACTGGTGTTTCGCTCTGCAGGCGGAAGATGGTGGGGTTGACATATCTTCGATTCCAGTTGTTAGCGAGTATCCCGATGTATTTCCGGATGACTTGCCGGGATTACCACCACATCGAGAGGTGGAGTTTCCTATTGATCTTGAGCCGAATGCGGTCCCTATTTCTCGAGCACCATACCGTATGGCACCATCGGAGATGCTAGAATTGAAGAATCAGTTGGGAGAGTTGTTATAAAAAGGGTATATTCGACCGAGCGCATCGCCTTGGGGTGCGCCTGTACTTTTTGTTAAGAAGAAGGATGGATCGCTTCGTTTATGCATCGATTATCGAGAATTAAACAAGTTGACCATCAAAAATAAATACCCTTTGCCCCGGATTGACGACTTGTTTGATCAGCTTCAGGGGGCGACAGTCTTTTCGAAGATTGACTTGCGTTCGGGCTACTACCAGTTGAGGATTCGGGACAGCGATATACCGAAAGCTGCATTTCGGACGAGATATGGCCATTACGAGTTTGTGGTTATGCCTTTCGGGCTAACCAATGCCCCAGCAGTGTTCATGCAGTTGATGAACAAAGTTTTTATTGAGTATCTGGAAAAATTCGTAGTCGTCTTTATCGATGACATTCTTATCTATTCACGGAGTCGGGAGGAGCACGCCTTACATCTCCGGATTGTATTAGACATTTTGAGAGCTGAGCAGTTGTATGCAAAGTTCTCTTAGTGCGAGTTTTGGATCGAGGAAGTGATGTTCCTCGGGCATGTGATTTCAGCAGAGGGAGTTCGGGTAGATCCGCAGAAGATAGAGGCGGTGATGGCTTGGGAGCCGCCTAAGAATGTGAAGGAGGTGAGGAGTTTTCTGGGTCTCGCCGGTTATTACCGTAGATTTGTTGAGGGGTTTTCTAAGATCGCTAGACCACTCACTCAGTTGCTCCAGAAGACTCAGAAATTCGAGTGGACCGCAGACCGACAGAATAGTTTTGACGAGTTGAAGAGACGACTAACTACCGCACCCGTGTTAGCGTTGCCTCAGGGGAATGAAGATTTCGTGGTATATAGTGATGCTTCGGGCCTCGAGCTAGGATGTGTTTTGATGCATAGAGATAGGGTCATTGCTTATGCGTCCCGCCAGTTAAAACCTTATGAGGTGAATTACCCCACGCACGATTTGGAGTTAGCTGCGGTCGTTTTCGCCTTAAAGATATGGAGGCATTATCTATATGGGTCGTCGTGTAAGATTTTTACAGATCATAAGAGTTTGAAGTATATCTTCAGTCAGAAAGAGTTGAATATGAGACAGCGTAGGTGGTTGGAGATAATTAAAGATTACGACCTCGAGATACTTTACCATCCGGGTAAGGCTAACGTAGTGGCTGATGCGTTGAGCCGGAAGCCGATGGCGTTACAGATGTTAGAGGTACTTACACCACAGAGTAAGATCCAAATGAGATTTTATCCGCCGAATATCGAGGTTTGGGTTCGAGAGTTCAGTGGTCGATTATGTGCGTTAGAGATCACTTCGCCTCGATCGATGATATCAAGGCGAAGCAAAGATGATGATCCGTTTTTGGTCCAGTTGAGGGAGGATGTGAGGAAGGGGAAAGCCCCTGGATTTGTGGTTCACGATGATGGAGTTTTGAGATTTCGCGGCAGACTATGTGTACCGAGTGTTGTTGAACTGAGACAGAAGATCTTGAGTGAAGCTCATACCACACCTTACTCCATACAATCCTGGTACGAGTAAAATGTACAAGGATGTGAGGAGCAACTACTGGTGGAGTAATTTGAAGACAGACGTTAGCGAGTTTGTGTCAAGGTGTTTGATCTCACAAGAAAGTTAAGATCGAGCATCACGACCTGGGATTTTACGACCACTTCCTATCCCGGAGTGGAAATGGGAGGATATTTCTATGGATTTCATTACCGGTATGCCTAAGACTCGGACTGGAATGAACATGATTTGGGTCGTTGTCGATCGACTAACCAAATCAGCTCATTTTCTGAGTATTAAGGACACTTGGGGGCCAGAGAGACTTGCACGAGTGTTTATTGCGGAGATCGTGAGGTTACATGGGACCCCTAAGAGTATTGTTTCGGATCGTGATGGCCGATTCATATCACATTTTTGGCAGGCCGTTCATAGAGCTTTGGGAACCGAGTTGAGACTTAGTACATCCTACCACCCTCAAACAGACGGACAGTCTGAGCGGACGATACAGACGCTAGAGGATATGTTGCGAGCCTGTGCTTTAGATTGGAAGGATGATTGGGAGTCGCACTTGCCATTGATCAAGTTCACGTACAACAATAGTTGGCACGCCTCGATCAAAATGGCACCATTCGAGGCATTGTATGGGAGGAGGTGCAGATCGCTGTTGTGTTGGGATGATGCGTCCAAGCTGATTGGTACCGAGCCTGATATGGTAGTTGAGACGAGAGATAAGATTGCTCTGATTCGCGATAGGTTGGTGATGGCCCAGAGCCGACAGAAGTCTTATGCCGATACACGTCGCCGGCCGTTGGAGTTTGAGGTAGGAGACCATGTGTTGCTTAAGGTGTCGCCGACACGGGGAGTTTACCGCTTCGATCGGAAGGGTAAACTTAGTCCGAGATTTATTGGACCGTTCGAGATTCTAGAGAGAGTTGGAGAGCTTGCATATCGGTTAGGTTTGCCGTCGTCCCTGAGCCACGTGCATAATGTATTTCATGTTTCCCAGCTTAGGAAGTACGTACCGGACCCTAGCCATATTATTGATTTTGGAGAGATCGAGTTGGGGCCCGACATTACCTTCGAGGAGAGGCCGATTCAGATCTTAGAGCGTCGGGTGAAGCAACTCAGGCATAAAACCATTCCTTTGGTTAAAGTGCGGTGGTCGAGGCATGGATCCGAGGAAGCCACGTGGGAAACGGAGGAGAGTATGAGTTCGAGATACCCTGAGTTATTCGTGTTGTAAGTTTCGGGACGAAACTTATTTTTAGGGGGAGATAATGTAATATCCGCATTTTCTATTTTTGTAATTTCTATTTTTGGTGTATTTTCGTTTCGGACAACTCGCTTGGCACTGTTTTGGAATTCTGAATCTATTTTGTTCTTTGGGTTTCTCCGTTTGGACGAGTCTCGATAATGTTTTACATAATTCCATCTCGAGTTATATTGTATCGCATGTGTGTTCGATTCCCGTTAAACTCGTTCGATTCCGTCATTTTGCCGTTTCCATAAGTTCGTATGGTTGGGCTGAGCATGTTTGAGTTTCGGACTGTTAATCCGACGTTGTATCGTGAATTCCGGATATTTGGGGTCATTTTTATAAATTCTGATTTATATTGGGCATTGTGGTTGTTATTCGTTTATCCTGAACTCCGGACAGTCGGAGCCACGTGTTGATTATGGTAATCATCCCATCAGTAGGAAATCTTCATATACTCGTTAAGTATCTATTCTATCCGGTTGTCGTTGAGCTTTATTTTCTCACAACTGATGTCTGAGCAGGTTACGGCTGTAAGCCCTCATGTTACGGCCGTAATGTTCGAGAGATACGGTCGTAAGTCTTTCACCGTACGGCCGTAAGCCAGCTTCGTTTTTCTTCCTGCATGAGACTCCAGTAGCAACTTACGGGCGTATAATGTACCGATTACGGCCGTAAGAAATGTTACGGCCGTATCTCTTAGATCATACGGCCGTAAGTGAGCTTCGTCGGTTTTGCCCAGACCTATCCGTAGAACTTGTTACGGCCGTAAATGCATGTAATTACGGCCGTAATATCCACAAGTTACGGCCGTATGGATGAGGTGTTACGGCCGTAACACCAGTCAGTTTATAAACTGGCAGGAGTCTTTTTTTTCGTCATTTTCTCATTCCTCTTCTCTTCTTCACGTCGGGGCGACTTCCAAGGCAAGGATTCGTCAGATTTTCATCCAAACACCGGTTGGAAAGTATAACTTAGCATCATATCATCACCTCAACACCAAATCATCTATTGCTCGGCTTCGAATCAAGGTATAATCTCCTAGAACCCTAGTATGAATTTGGGGAGGGTTTGGTGGTGATCTTGTCTTTTAATCCGATTTAACCGATGTTGTTGTTAGATTTCGATAGTATACTCGTGATTCTTGGTTCCCTTGTTATTGGATGGGATGAAATCCCATTATTACACCGTTGACCGATTTCAACTCCCTATGCCCTTTTGATGTTCGATGAATTGTCCCAACGGGTAGAACTAGGACGAATTTCTTCGTATTCGTATTGTTGAGATTGGTTGTATATCATTATTGTGTTAGGGACGAGTTTGGGAAGATTGTTCGGATCGGAACCTTTCCTTTCGCCGTTTTCTTCGCGTCGTGTCATCCAAGGCAAGTACATGTATTACATTCTGTTATGTGCGTATGATTTTGATGCAAATGATGTAAACCGAGTTATTGAATGATTGTGATGGTCACTCTTCCACCTGGGGTTGGCATGGGGCCTCTGGGGGCCGATACTAATGGGTACGGCCACGGAAGTGGAATTGGGTGCGTGCGTTGATGTTCTTCCACCTGGGGACGGTTCGACGGGACCTCTGGGGGCCGATACTAATGAGTACGGCCGCGAAAGTGGTTTCTCACCTGGGGACGGTCTGACGGGACCTCTGGGGGCCGATATTAATGGGTACGGTCGCGAGTTACCAAGTGTGGATAATTGTGATGTGGAAAACTTGTTGATATACTGTTTTGGTGTAAATGTGATATTCTGGAATATTGATTTTCAAAATGATCTTTCTAACGATTTGTTTGCGTTGAATCGTATATGTATATAATGTTGTGTAATGGTGTACTTGCACTAGCTATTCGAATGCTAACCCCTTAAATGGGGGAAATGCGTCTTATGTATTTCAGGTACCGGGAGAGCTGAGGAGCAGGCACGGGACATGCACGTAAAGGACGGGCTGGCATGATGATGTGGCTCGAGTCCGTGTTTTTATGTTTTGATACTGCATTTGTCGAGTATTGGAATTAAACTATTTACTTCTAAACTTGGTTTAAGTCCCCTGCGTGGGCAATGAATTGATATTTACTTTATGTTTCACGTACTCCGTTGAAATGTTTTGGCCGAGGCCACGGCCCTATTTACTTTTGAGTGCATCTTTTGGGTTATCATTGTGGTTTACGTGACTTGAGTTAGCCTGGTAGACTTCACGGGGGTTCTACGGCGTGTAATGTCCCATTTGTGAATTGGCGTGTTACATTTTTTAAGTTTCTGGACGAAACTTCTTTTTAGAGGGGTAGAATGTAATACCCGTGATTTCGTTTTTGGCATTCTTCTGGTTTACAGAACTCGCTTGCGAGCGTTTTGACATTTTGATAATATTTTGTTCTGCGTGTTTGGTCATCCGAGTTTGTTCCGGGGCTGTTTTACCCGAATCCGTGTTTTGAGCGACTTTTTCCGCTATGTGGTTCATTTCGTGTGATGGTGGTTCGAAACTATGATTTCGTGTTTCCTATAAGTTCGTTTAACTTTGTTAGACATGTTGTGAACTTCGGTTTAGTTGTTTGATTTCGTATCGTGATTCTCGGACGTTTAGGCTGTTTTGTAATTTCCTAAAGTTTGAGGAAATTACTTTCGTCGTCGAATTCCGATCCTTCGGATAGTCGGAATTGTGTTTATTTTTAGCGCTTAGATTCATCATTGGGAATGCTTCGTAACCATATGTTTGGATTGTTAGCAGGTTCGGGTTTCGGTGTCGTTCGGGGCGGTTCGGACAGCAGCCTTCCCAAGCTGCTGTCCAGCAGGGTGTTACGGCCGTAACACCCCACTACTTACGGCCGTAATAGGCCTAATGTTACGGCCGTAATCCTCTTGCTGTTACGGCCGTAACAGCCAGCTGTTTTAAAACAGCGGGCAGAGGACACCAGCCCTTATTTTCACTCCTCTTCGTTTTTGTTCGACGGGCGATGCAAGGGTTCTTCAAGGGGTGATTTTGGAGTCTTGTAACTTCAAGCCTTCATCTTCTGTGAGTTCTTGGCGTTGATTAACATCATCAATCCGTGTTCTTCATCATTGATTCGAGTTGGATGATTCAAGGGTTTCCGGTCGAGCTTTCCTGTTGCTTCGCGTGCTTTGGACTTGAGGCAAGTATCTCGTCTATATTCTTTATACTTTGAGAATGTGATGTGTCGTGAATTTAACATGGACTTGTTAGTTGTAACACCCCCAGATCCGACCGGGAATATTACAGCGCCGTGGGCCCCGAGATGGAACCCACAAGGCTGAAGGAAATTTTCGCAAACATTTACAAACGCCCAAGAGGCTAACGACGGTATTATCTATTAAAAACATTCGAAGATTTATAAAGCTCGTTTATCAAACCGTCGTAAAAACTCATTTGAAACCACAAGGCCCAAAATGCCAAAACTCAACAGTTTAAAAACATATGTTAAGCTATCGCTACACGCATCGGCTTAATAGATTTAGAAAATGATTGCCAAAGTAACCTAAGTTACCGGATACCAAAAAGGCCATTTAAAAATACTCACGCAGCAGATGAAGACAAACAATTGAAATACTTTAGCAGCGGAATACAACAACTGATCAGAAACTCAAAACACAAATACATGCCCTTGCCAGTATCCTCCGGGAAGTTCATCTCTCCACGACCGCTACAAACTTGATAATCCAAGAACTTAAAAAGAAAGCCCACGACGGGGTCAGCCATAATATCCAACAATGATAACCATCACATCTCGACAATAATTACATATCAATGGAAATACTAAGTAAGAATACGACAAGGTACTCTTACCGTCAGAACTTTACGAGAATCCACGATTCGCATCCTTAACAACACATTAAAATAATACAGAAATATCTCATGACGGTATCTCAACAATACTCAAGGTTCTCAAAACATTATCATAACTCGCGATACGGAAATTATACCAACTCGCCAATTCAATCCATCGGATAACATCGACAATTCCAATACGATAATCGATTGTCCATAAAAACAAGTACCAAGGAAATACGGAACATACCTCAAGATACGAAATACCATTACCATCACGTCAGTCTAATCCGAGATCAGATCAACACAACATACGGACATGGTCCTAACACAAGACCTACAAATGCATACTCATATGACAACGTCAATATGATCACAACAATAACGACAATGTATACTTATGGCAAACCCATAATATACATATGCACAACAACAATACATGGCAATCCGATGATCCAGCGTTCACTGCCTAGATCCCCCGATGATCCCGTCAGACCAACCCGAGGTGGAAAACCCGTCCGACGATCCAGCGCACGCTAGCATAGATCCCCCGATGATCCCGTCGGACCAACCCAAGGTGGACATATGACAACAATGCACAACTGCACAAAACAACAGTACACAATACACGACAACAACAATGCACAACTGCACAAAACAACAGTACACAATACACGACAACAACAATGCACAACTGCATGACAACAACGATACACGAATGTATCACAACATGATCGACTCAAATGATAAAAATGATTAGAGTACTTGCCCCGAGTCCTTCGAGAATGATCTCAATGTCTAAACCATCCCGAACCATTATCCTCAATACTCGACGGTCCAAAGTATCACGGATTGCAGATAGTTCATATCTCCGTTTTTATCACGATATATCCTCGATATACAAGTATACCAATAACAAAAGTAAATCATATACATTATGATTTAGATTCCCAAAACTCGAATATGATTTATAATCCCAAGTCTCATGTGATTACGATTATAAACATTGTTATACGAATTATAAACGAATGAAACGGAAACCATTCATTAAATACTATAAACTGAGTAAGTAATAACTTACTCGATACCGACATCTGACGATGATGAAGCCGCTACCAATTTCATTGTCTTCGTCTACCACTCCTCGGCCCGACCAACGCCATTCACGAACATACTCGAACACGACCGCAACATACAGTTATAAACACCGATCAATAATCTCAACCTATTACAATAATCGATAAACAACAAGTTCGACAACAATCAACAATCGATAAAACCAATTCACAATCTCCACGGCTCAACAATATCTCGGTTAACCATAAGTCTGATCAAGCCAACTTAAACGATCACGAATTCATAATCGAAGCGAATATACTACCTGCTGTTGACTTAGCGCACGTTAATTACTTAACGTAGCGTGCGCTAAGACGTTCCCGTTAGCGTGCGCTAGACAGTAACACTAGCGTGCGCTAATGACATGCAGTTGCATGCATTTCATATACCGATCAACACATGGCGATTATCAAGAACACTAAGTGATTCTAAACCATGTTCATAGTTATCAAACAACGAAATTCGATATCCTTTAACATACAAACAATCATTCAACTTATAATCCAAGTCCTATATCCATATATCATCTTCCTCAATATCAACATCATGAAACATAAAGAACATAACAACACTCCCTTAATCTTCCATTACAGAGAGTAATCATCGACAATAACATCAACATCCGAAACTGGGGAGAAGGATTAATCCACTTATCTCAAGAAAATGAACAACACAATTTAAACCACAAGAATCATATCAATATCTTCATATCAACAATAACATCATCATAATCCGGTAATCCATCTCATAATCATGCTTATCAACTCGTTTATGTAATAATCATCAACTCAAGAACATCAACATTCAATCCAAAATGAAATCCAAAGATGAAGAGTGATTACCTTTATGAAGGAATGGATTGATTTCCAAGGTTGAATCCATTTCCAAGAATCACCAATGATTTCAAGAACAAAACTTTAATCCATGATTTCTATCTTAATCTTGTTAAAGATCACCACCTCACCGTGTTTGGGAACCTCAAGAACCTCCCAAAACTCTCTCTATCGACTGAAGGTGAAAGAAAGGACGAAATGCTTCATAATACCCGTCTGTCCCTTATATAGAATACATTACTAGCGTGCGCTAAATCTTATGTTTAGCGTGCGCTACGGCCTTAGCGTGCGCTAGCTGACCTTTGTTAGCGTGCGCTATCGCAGTCCAGAGACTACTGTCTGGCTTCGTACATGAGCTTACGTACGTAATGCCCATGCATTAGCGTACGTAACTTAAACCATCTAGCGTACGCAAGTCCTTGCATTTTAGCGTGCGCTAACATCAGTTGACTCGTTTGTCTGTATGCTCCGAAGACTGGTCCACATGCCGAAAGTGCTGACGAGGATAAGATTCCTTTTTGTCCGATATACAGTTAGCGTGCGCTAACCATCATGCATTAGCGTGCGCTAACACTACATTACAACATCCGTTGACTTACCAGAACGTGCGCCGAAAGTGGTCTGGTCCACACGTAGATTCCTTCTGATCTGACTGCACTAGCGTGCGCTACATTCTGCCTCTAGCGTGCGCTAACCATGAACGATAGCGTGCACTATACTTGACCATTAGCGTGCGCTAGTCAGGCTATACTTAGCCATTTCCAACTCTTCTCGTCTGTCTCGACATACTGGATACGTACACTCACACACTGAATACATATACTTAATTCCATAATATTCTCATATGATACATAATATCCTCAATTGCAATTGTCGACCAAGTACGACAATTATACCAATACTGACATCTCAGTCCTTCATTTATTTTATCTATACTGTACAGATTCCACACTGTACAATATAACTCGGATAAAATAATATTAAACAATGGTAGTAGAAATTTCGGATATTACATTAGTGACGGTATATTTAACCATAGATTACTTTTAAATGAAGATGTGATTTTATAAAAGTAATTACGAACGTAAAACTTGAGTTTCATGAAGAATAAAAACAACCATTTCATGTTTTTTTGTGCTTAAAACGGATACTAGAAATGAGTAGTTACCCGAGGAATTGTGGAATCGCGTAATACTTGTATTATTCGCTCGTTAGCCTTTTTCCTGAATGATGGTGTGCTGTGAATGTTGTGCCTTTGTTGAAGTTAGGATGCGTTAACTCATGTGTTACGTGTTTGCAGATTATGGTGAATATTGTACCTTTGTTGTTGTGTATCTTGTGAATTGAGATGTTATCCGGGTAGGGTCCCATCGAGGCCTCCGGCGGCGCGTTACTTGCGAGTACGGCCAGACGTTATATTGTGACCATAACGTTATCAATTCGGGTAGGTCTGGAGAGGGCTCCGAGAATCGTCACTTGCGAGTGCGATGTGAGGATAACTTATGGGCGTGTTGAATGATATTATCCGGGTAGGGTTCCGTCGAGGCCTCCGGAGGCGCATTACTTGCGAGTATGGCCAGACGTTACGAGTTGACCATAAAGTTATCTAATCGGGTAGGTCTGGAGAGGGATCCGAGAATCGTTACTTGCGAGTACGATGTCAAGATAACTTATGGGTGTGTTTGAGTTGTTTTCGATGAGTTAATCTGGCTGGGACCTTCAGGGCCACGGAGACGATTTGACTGTTGATTTGATATCTCTGAAATATGAATGTTTGAATCTTGGATCCCAGTTATATTGGTGGATATGGTTTTGGTCTTTGAGGTTTGGGTTGAGAATAAAATCATTTATATAATTTTGAAAGAAAACCTTTTTGGAAAGGAAAAATATTCATACTTCATGATTTTACACTGAGACCCCCGAAGTCTCTAAATAATCTACTAAAGTGATTTCTGGAGGAATCACGTGATCCATTTTAAGGCAAATGATTTTGAAAAGACTAGACTCGGGGATCGTGTTACTACCTTGTCGAAAGGTTATTTTCATAACGATTGTATTCTTGATGTATAATTGTATAGCTTGGTTACTTGCTAGCGATTTCCATCGCTAACCCCTCGTTGGGGGATTATGTTATGTTTTTCAGGTTTTCTGATTTGAGAGAGAGCAACCACAAGATCGGCATGGAGGAAGATGTAAAGCAGTGATACTAGTTGCAGTTGTATTCGGTTGTCCGTCAGTGATCTGTCGGTCCGAGTACTTATTTCTAGTCCTTTGTCGTCCTTAAGAGAATGGACATGTGGTGTAAATTGTGATCGAGTTGTATTTTGGTTTATCAGTTGTACTGCTATGTTGTATTTTGAGAGACCTAATCTGTAACACCCCAATTCACAAATGGGACATTACACGCCGTAGAACCCTCGTGAGGTCTACCAGGCTAACACGTGACACATAACCACAATGAAAACCCCAAAAGATGCACTCAAAAGTAAATAGGGCCGTGGCCTCGGCCAAAACATTTCAACGGAGTACATGAAACATAATGTAAATATCAATTCATTGCCCACGCAGGGGACTTAAACCAAGTTCAGGAATAAACATTTTAACTCCAATACTCGACAAATGCAATGACAAAACATAAAAAAAACAATACAGACTCGAGCCACTATCATCAAGCCATCCCATCCTTCGCGTGCGTGCCTGCTCCTCAGCTCTCCCGGTACCTGAAATGCATAAGACGCATTTCCCCCATTTAAGGGGTTAGCATTCGAATAGCTAGTGCAAGTACACAATTACACAATATTATATACAAAATACGGTTTTTACACAATCATCCCAAACATAAGTCATTTGCCATATATATATATATATATTCCGGAATACTACATTGGCAATCAAATCAGTTTCCAATCATCACGATATCACAAAATCACAACTGGTATCCCGTGGCCGTACCCCTTAGTATCGACCCCCAGACATCCCGTCGAACGCTCCGGGTGGGATACCACTTCCGCGGCCGTACCCCTTAGTATCGACCCCCAGACATCCCGTCGGACACTCCGGGTGGAAGTTCAACCACACACGCACCCAAGTCCACTTCCGCGGCCGTACCCCTTAGTATCGACCCCCAGACATCCCGTCGGACACTCCGGGTGGAAGGAACACAACTCACGCACCCGAAAACCACAATTCCATCATTCACTTTGAAAACGTAACATACATAACGGAATGTAATACATGTACTTGCCTTGGATAACACGACGTGAAGGAAAACGGCGAAAGGAAAGGTTTCGGTCCGAACAATCTTCACCAATCTGGTCCTAACAACAATAGAGACTCAATCAACTACAATTCCACTGAGAAATCACGAATTAATCGATGTTCTATCCTAAGGGACAATCCGCCGAACACTATAGAGGCATAAAGTTCAAGTTCGATCAACGAAGGGGAAAAACTTGGAATTTATCCGCTAAAGTTCTAGGAAAACATAGCACCACGATTACCCAACAAATATTCATCATCAATCGTAGCAAAATCGAAAGGAAAAATGAATTATAGCCAAGAACTCTAAAATTAGGTATAATGACCAATTACCTCAATTCAACGATGGAAAGGCGGAAGAAAGATGATTGATTCGTGTTGGAAAGTCCAATTCCGAGTTATAAGGTGCTAGAATGCAATATCTGGTTGGAATCGCCCAAAATCGCAATGAGGGAGCGGAGAGACGAGAGGAATGGTAAAAAATGGGGTCAAAACCCGTGTCTGTCCTATATATACTGGACAGAACACGGCGCAACAAACGGTCCAAATAGCGCCGTGTTCAGCGCCGTGTTCTTTGGTCGTGGCGACTTCGTGCGACACGGCGCACAGACACGGCGCAAAATGCCGCGGGTCTTGCGCCGTTTCTCGGACGATGATCGACCCCTGGGCGACACGGCGCACTGACACGACGCAAAATGCCGCGGGTCTTGCGCCGTTTGCGCAGTCTGACGGCGTGCAGATTCGACAAAACAACGCTACCAAAACGAAAAACGATCACCAAAACACGATATGCCGACCCAACAGTCCGAGGAAAATACACACAACGAGAAACAATAACCAGTAACCCAAAACGGTCCGAGGTACACGATCAAAACCGAACAAGGAACAAATTCCCTAAACTTATAGGAAATTACAAAAACGGCCCAAACATCCGTAAAATCACGATACAACGTCGGATTAACAATACGAAACTCACAACATGCTCTACCCAACCATACGAACTCATGAAAATAGGAAAATGACGAAATCGAACGAGTTCAGCGAAAATCGGATACACATGCGACAAAATATAACTCAAGATGAAATTACGTAAAAACATCATCGAGACTCGTCCAAATGGAGAAACTCCAAGAACAAAATAGATTCAGAATTCCAAAACAGTGCCAAGCGAGTTGTCCGAAACGAATATACACCAAAAATAGAAATTACCAAAAATAGAAAACGCGGATATTACATTATCTCCCCCTAAAAATAAGTTTCGTCCCGAAACTTACAACACGAATAACTCGGGGTATCTCGACCTCATACTCTCCTCCGTTTCCCACGTGGCTTCCTCGGAACCATGCCTCGACCACTGCACTTTAACCAAAGGAATGGTTTTGTGCCTGAGTTGCTTCACCCTACGTTCTAAGATCTAAATCGGCCTCTCCTCGAAGGTAATGTCGGGCCCCAACTCGATCTCTCCAAAATCAATAATATGGCTAGGGTCCGGTACGTACTTCCTAAGCTGGGAAACATGAAATACGTTATGCACGTGGCTCAGGGACGGCAGCAAACCTAACCGATATGCAAGCTCTCCAACTCTCTCTAGGATCTCGAACGGCCCAATAAATCTCGGACTAAGTTTACCCTTCTGACCGAAGCGGTAAACTCCCCGTGTCGGCGACACCTTAAGCAACACATGGTCTCCCACCTCAAACTCTAACGGCCGGCGACGTGTATCGGCATAAGACTTCTGCCGGCTCTGGGCCGTCACCAACCTACCGCGAATGAGAGCAATCTTCTCCCTCGTCTCAACTACCATATCGGGCTCGGTACCCATCAGCTCGAACGCATCGTCCCAACACAACGGCGATCTGCACCTCCTCCCATACAATGCCTCGAATGGTGCCATCTTGATCGAGGCGTTCCAACTATTGTTGTATGTGAACTCGATCAATGGCAAGTGCGACTCCCAATCATCCTTCCAATCTAAAGCACAGGCTCGCAATATATCCTCTAGCGTTTGTATCGTCCGCTCAGACTGTCCGTCTGTCTGAGGTGGTAGGATGTGCTAAGTCTCAGCTAGGTTCCCAAGGCTCTATGAACGGACTGCCAAAAATGTGATATGAACCGGCCATCACGATCCGAAACAATACTCTTAGGGGTCCCGTGTAACCTCACGATCTCCGCAATAAACACTCATGCAAGTCTATCTGGCCCCCAAGTGTCCTTAATACCCAGAAAATGAGCCGATTTGGTTAGTCGATCGACAATGACCCAAATCATGTTCATCCCAGTCCGAGTCTTAGGCATACCGGTAATGAAATCCATAGAAATGTCCTCCCATTTCCACTCCGGGATAGGAAGTGGTCGTAAAAGCCCCGCGGGTCGCTGATGCTCGATCTTAACCTGCTGACAGGTCAAACACCTCGACACAAACTCGCTAACGTCTGTCTTCAAATTACTCCACCAGTAGTTGCTCCTCACATCCTTGTACATTTTACTTGTACCAGGATGTATGGAGTAAGGTGTGGTATGAGCTTCACTCAAGATCTTCTGTCTCAGCTCAACAACACTCGGTACACATAGTCTGCCGCGAAATCTCAAAACTCCATCATCGTGAACCACAAATCCGGGGGCTTTCCTTCCTCACATCCTCCTCAATCTGGACCAAAACGGATCATCATATCGCCGCCTTGATATCATCGATCAAGGACGAAGTGATCTCTAACGCACATAACTGACCCTGAATTCTCTGAACCCAAACCTCGATATCCTGACAAATAAAATCCCGTTGGATCCTACTCTGTGGTGTAAGTACCTCTAACATCTGCAACGCCATCGGCTTCCGGATCAACGCATCAGCCACTACGTTAGCCTTACCCGGATGGTAAAGTATCTCGAGGTCGTAATCTTTAATTAGTTCCAACCACCTACGCTGTCTCATATTCAATTCTTTCTGACTGAAGATATACTTCAAGCTCTTATGATCCGTAAAAATCTTACAAGACGACCCATAAAGATAATGCCTCCAGATCTTTAAGGCGAAAACGACCATGACTAACTCCAAATCGTATGGGATAATTCACCTCGTAAGGTTTCAACTGGCGGGACGCATAAGCAATGACTCTATCTCTCTGCATCAAAACACATCCGAGCCCGAGGCCCGAAGCATCACTATATACCACAAAATCTTCGTTCCCCTGAGGCAACGCTAACACGGGTGCGAGTTAATCGTCTCTTCAACTCGTCAAAACTACTCTGTCTGTCTGCGGTCCACTCGAATTTCTGAGTCTTCTGGAGCAACTGAGTGAGCGGTTTAGCAATCTTAGAAAATCCTTCAACAAATCGACGGTAATAGCCGGCAAGACCCAGAAAACTCCTCACCTCCTTCACATTCTTAGGCGGCTCCCAAGCCATCACCGCCTCTATCTTTTGCGGATCTACCCGAACTCCCTCTGCTGAAATCACATGTCCGAGGAACATCACTTCCTCGATCCAAAACTCACACTTAGAGAACTTCGCATACAACTGCTCAGCTCTCAAAATGTCTAATACAATCCGGAGATGTAAGGCGTGCTCCTCTCGACTCCGTGAATAGATAAGAATGTCATCGATAAAGACGACTACGAATTTGTCCAGATACTCAATAAAAACTTTGTTCATCAACTGCATGAACACTGCTGGGGCATTGGTTAGCCCGAAAGGCATAACCACAAACTCGTAATGTCCATATCTCGTCCGAAAGGCAGCTTTCGGTATATCACTGTCCCGAATCCTCAACTGGTAGTAGCCCGATCGCAAGTCAATCTTCGAAAAGACTATCGCCCCCTGAAGCTGATCAAACAAGTCGTCAATCCGGGGCAAAGGGTATTTATTTTTGATGGTCAACTTGTTTAATTCTCGATAATCGATGCATAAACGAAGCGACCCATCCTTCTTCTTAACAAAAAGTACAGGCGCACCCCAAGGCGATGCGCTCGGTCGAATATACCCTTTATCTAACAACTCTCCCAACTGAATCTTCAACTCTAGCATCTCCGACGGCGCCATACGGTACGGTGCTCGAGAAATAGGGGCCGCATTCGGCTCAAGATCAATAGGAAACTCCACCTCTCGAAGCGGTGGTAATCCCGGCAAGTCATCCAGAAATACGTCGGGATACTCGCTAACAACTGGAATCGACGATATGTCAACCCCACCATCTTCCGCCTGCAGAGCGAAACACCAGTAGCCGACACAACCCTGGTTCAGAAGTTTCATCGCCTTCAAGGCGCTAATCACACTCCCCGATTTACCCGGCTTACAACCGACGAGAGTATGCTCGGTGCCGTCCTCCGCAACTATCGAGATGGTACGAGTCCGATAGTTCATGATAGCACCGTGACGATCCAACCAATCGTCCCCGAGGATCAAATCCTCACCCTTAAGGTCTATAACAATGAGATTCGAGGGCCAATCCCGGCTCCCGATCCTCACTGGGCAATCCCTAACTTCCCGGTCCCCAACCATACGATCCCATTTGGGTGTACCCACTACAAACGGCTCACACTCAAACAAGCAGTCAAAACCAATACGACTCACACAATCCGAAGCAATAAAGGAATGGGTAGCACCCGAATCAAAAAGCACTGAAACTGGATGAGTAAGGATCTGAGTGGTACCTGACGCCACTGGAACGTCTGTCTCCTCTGTACGCCTCATCTGATACAATCGGGGGTGAACTGAACCCGAACTTGACGCTGTACGGCGATCCGGCTGACCCCGACCCCTACCACGGCCCGAACCCTACGGAACATGAGTAACTGGAATGCTGTGCTCCCTCTGATCGGCGGTGGTAGTCGGGACTCTAGCGGCCCTGGTGGCCCTCTCACAATGGGCTGCCCGATGCCTGGTCTGCCCGCAAGTAAAACAAGTAACTAGAGGAGAAGGGCAATCCTTCATCAAATGCTCATATTGGTTGCAGTTAAAACAAACCCTGCCACCAGAAGCAACGGATCGGTGAACGACGATTACTCGAGATCCCCACCAATGAAACGGTCTCTTCCCGGGTGTAGGAACAGAACGAGACCTCGAAAACTGACCACCTTTACCGGTCGAGAACCCGCCAGTGGTCTTCTGCTTCTTAGCTTCCGAAACCGACTCTGATTCCGGGACAGCCATCTCGATCGCCAGAGCGCGATCCTGGTATTCCTTCAAGGTGGCACACATGAGCGGTGCCATACTCTGCCTGATATGCGGCTTCATGCGCATATTGAAGTAACGGATTTTATCAGCCTCCGTCCTTACCTGATCTCTCACAAAACCCAACTGCTGATCGTGTTACAACATGAAACATAATGTAAATATCAATTCATTGCCCACGCAGGGGACTTAAACTAAGTTCAGGAATAAACAGTTTAACTCCAATACTCGACAAATGCAATGACAAAACATAAAAAAAACAATACAGACTCGAGCCACTATCATCAAGCCATCCCATCCTTCGCGTGCGTGCCCCGTGCCTGCTCCTCAGCTCTCCCGGTACCTGAAATGCATAAGACGCATTTCCCCCATTTAAGGGGTTAGCATTCGAATAGCTAGTGCAAGTACACAATTACACAACATTATATACAAAATACGGTTTTTACACAATCATCCCAAACATAAGTCATTTGCTATATATATATATATATATTCCGGAATACTACATTGGCAATCAAATCAGTTTCCAATCATCACGATATCACAAAATCACAACTGGTATCCCGTGGTCGTACCCCTTAGTATCGAACCCCAGACATCCCGTCGAACGCTCCGGGTGGGATACCACTTCCGCGGCCGTACCCCTTAGTATCGACCCCCAGACATCCTGTCGGACACTCCGTGTGGAATTTCAACCACACACGCACCCAAGTCCACTTCCGCGGCCGTACCCCTTAGTATCGACCCCCAGACATCCCGTCGGACACTCCGGGTGGAAGGAACACAACTCACGCACCCGAAAACCACAATTCCATCATTCACTTTGAAAACGTAACATACATAACAGAATGTAATACATGTACTTGCCTTGGATAACACGACGTGAAGGAAAACGGCGAAAGGAAAGGTTTCGGTCCGAACAATCTTCACCAATCTGGTCCTAACAACAATAGAGACTCAATCAACTACAATTCCACTGAGAAATCACGAATTAATCGATGTTCTATCCTAAGGGACAATCCGCCGAACACTATTGAGGCATAAAGTTCAAGTTCGATCAACGAAGGGGAAAAACTTGGAATTTATCCGCTAAAGTTCTAGGAAAACATAGCACCACGATTACCCAACAAATATTCATCATCAATCGTAGCAAAAACGAAAGGAAAAATGAATTATAGCCAAGAACCCTAAAATTAGGTATAATGACCAATTACCTCAATTCAACGATGGAAAGGCGGAAGAAAGATGATTGATTCGTGTTGGAAAGTCCAATTCCGAGTTATAAGGTGCTAGAATGCAATATCTGGTTGGAATCGCCCAAAATCGCAATGAGGGAGCGGAGAGACGAGAGGAATGGTGAAAAATGGGGTCAAAACCCGTGTCTATCCTATATATTGGATAGAACACGGCGCAACAAACGGTCCAAATAGCGCCGTGTTCAGCGCCGTGTTGCTGGTCAGCGGGCGACCCCTGTGCGACACGGCGCACAGACACGGCGCAAAATGCCGCGGGTCTTGCGCCGTTTCTCGGACAAAGGATCGACCCGGGCGACACGGCGCCTGAACACGGCGCAAAATGCCGCGGGTCTTGCGCCGCTTTTGCATGTGTCCCGGCTGCATGATTCGGGATGAAAACAACGCTACCAAAAACGAAAAAAACGATCACCAAAACACGATATGCCGACCCAACAGTCCGAGGAAAATACACACAACGAGAAACAATAACCAGTAACCCAAAACGGTCCGAGGTACACGATCAAAACCGAACAAGGAACAAATTCCCTAAACTTATAGGAAATTACAAAAACGGCCCAAACATCCGTAAAATCACGATACAACGTCGGATTAACAATCCGAAACTCACAACATGCTCTACTCAACCATACGAACTCATGAAAATAGGAAAATGACGAAATCGAACGAGTTTAGCGAAAATCGGATACACATGCGACAAAATATAACTCAAGATGAAATTACGTAAAAACATCATCGAGACTCGTCCAAATGGAGAAACTCCAAGAACAAAATAGATTCAGAATTCCAAAACAGTGCCAAGCGAGTTGTCCGAAACGAATATACACCAAAAATATAAATTACCAAAAATAGAAAACGCGGATATTACATAATCGGTCTACGGTTTTATGTTTTGGTCGAATTGACCACGTGTGGGTTTGTTTTGTGGTTTCTTGCCTGGTAGATCCTTGCGGAAAGGATCTACGGCGTGTAATGTTCCTAAACGGATTGGGGGTGTTACATAAACAATAATCAAAGTTATATTTCCTCTCTCTCTCTTGCTTTTTTACTAAAATAAGCTAAAAATATAAAAAAAGATGATTTAGTATTTGAAAAAAAATTATCAACAATAATAACTCCAAACGAATTTTCCTACAAGCATAATCAAAGTTATATTTACTCTCTCTTGCTTTTTGCTAAAATAAGCTAAAAATATAAAAAAGGCGGTTTAGTATTTGAAAAAAATTATCAACAATCATAACTCCAAATGATTTTTCCTACAAACATAATCAAAGTTATATTTCCTCTCTCTCTTGATTTTTGCTAAAATAAGCTAAAAATATAAAAAAAAACAATTTAGTAATTGAAAAAAATTATCAACAACCATAACTCCGAACAATTTTTTCTACAAACAATATTCAAAATCACATTTCCTCTCTCTCGCTTGCTTTTGCTAAAATAAGCTAAAAATATAACAAAAAACGATTTAGTATTTAAAAAAATTATCAACAATCATAACTCTAAAAGATTTTTCCTACAAATATAATCAAAGTTATACTGCCTTTTCTTTGGCCAATAATGAGTTTTTCTCTATTTTTATATAGATTTTTTTATATTGTGTTTTCTATGGGCAATAATGCCTCATTATTAACAGTCATCATAACTCCTCTGACCAAAAAAGGTAAAATGTGACCCGAAAAAAAAACTCATAACTCCAAATAATTTTTCCTACAAACATAATTAAAGTTATATTTCCTCTCTCATTCTTTTTGCTAAAATAAGCTAAAAATATAAAAGAAGATGATTTAATAATTGAAAAAAATTATCAATAGCCATAACTACGAACATATTTTCCTAAAAACATAATCAAAGTTATATTCTCTCTCCCTCTCTCGCTCTCTTGCTTTTTGCTTAAATAAGTTAAAAATATATAAAAAAAAGACGATTTAATATTTGAAAAAATTATCAACAATCATAACTCCCAACGATTTTTCCTACAAACATAATCATAGTTATATTTCCTCCCTCTCTTGCTTTTTGCTAAAATAAGCTAAAAATATAAAAAAAGACGATTTAGTATTTGAAAAAAATTATCAACAATCATAACTCACAACGATTTTTCCTACAAACATAATTAAAGTTATATTTCCTCTCTCTCTTGCTTTTTGCTAAAATAAGCTAAAAATATAAAAATGACGATTTAGTATTTGAAAAAATTATCAACAATCATAACTCCCAACGATTTTTCCTACAAACATAATCAAAGTTATATTTCCATCTCTTGCTTTTTGCTAAAATAAGCTAAAAATATAAAAATGACGATTTAGTATTTGAAAAAATTATCAACAATCATAACTCCAAACGATTTTTCCTACAAACATAATCAAAGTTATATTTCCTCCCTATCTTGCTTTTTGCTAAAATAAGCTGAAAGTATATAAAAAAGACGATTTAGTATTTGAAAAAAATTATCAACAATCATAACTCCAAAGAATTTTTCCTACAAACATAATCAAAGTTATATTTTCTCCCTCCCTCTCTTGCTTTTCGCTAAAATAAGCTAAAAATATAAAAAAAAAGATGATTTAATAATTGAAAAAAATTATCAACAACCATAACTCTGAATAATTGTTCATACAAACAATAATCAAAGTTATATTTCCTCTCTCTTTCTCTTGCTTTTTGCTAAAATAAGATAAAAATATAAAAAAGATGATTGAGTATTTGAAAATTTTTATCAACAATCATAACTCCAAACCATTTTTCCTACAAACATAATAAAAGTTATATTTCCTTTCTCTCTCTTGCTTTTTTCTAAAATAAGCTAAAAAATATAATAAAACGATTTAGTATTTGAAAAAAATTATCAACAATCATAACTCCAAGCGATTTTTCCTACAAATATAATCAAAGTTATATTTCCTCTCTCTCTCTCACTCTCTTGATTTTTGCTACAATAAGCTAAAAATATAAAAAAAAGACGATTTAGTAATGGAAAAAAAATATAAACAACCATAACTCCGAACAATTTTTCCTACAAACATAATCAAAGTTTTATCTCCTCTCTCGCTCTCTTTTTTTGCTAAAATAAGCTAACAATATTAAAAAAAATGATTTTTCCTACAAACATAATCAAAGTTATATTTCCACTCTCTCTCTTGCTTTTTGCTAAAATAATTTAAAAATATAAAAAGACGATTTAGTAATTGAAAAAAATTATCAACAACCATAACTCCGAACAATTTTTCCTACAAACAATAATCAAAATTATATTTCCTCTCTCTCTTACTTTTTGCTAAAATAAACTAAAAATATAAAAAAAGATGATTTAGTAATTGAAAAGAATTATCAACAACCATAATTCGGAATAATTTTTCTAACAAACATAATCAAAGTTATATCTCCTCTCTCTCACTCTCTTTCTTTTTGCTAAAATAGCTAAAAATATAAAAAAAGACGATTTACTATTTGAAAAAAATTATCAACAAACATAACTCCAAACGATTTTTCCTACAAACATAATCAAAGTTTTATTTCCTTTCTCTTGCTTTTTGCTAAAATAAGCTAAAAATATAAAAAAAGACGATTTAATATTTGAAAAAAATTATCAACAATCATAACTCCAAACGATTTTTCTACAAACATAATCAAAGTTATATTTCCCCTCTCTCTTGCTTTTCGCGAAAATAAGCTAAAAAATATAAAAAAGACGATTTAGTATTTGAAAAAAATTTATCAACAATCATAACTCGAAACGATTTTTCCTACAAACATAATCAAAGTTATATTTCCTCTCTCTCTCTCTCTCTATCTTGCTTTCTGCTAAAATAAGCTAAAAATATAAGAAAAACGATTTAGTAATTGAGAAAAAAATATCAACAACTATAAATCTGAATAATAATTCTTACAAACAATAATCAAAGTTATATTTCCTCTCTCTCTTGCTTTTTGTTAAAATAAGCTAAAAATATAAAAAAAGACGATTTAGTATTTGAAAAAAATTATCAAGAATCATAACTCCAAACGATTTTTCCTACAAATATAATCAAAGTTATATTTTCTCTCTCTCTTGCGTTTTGCTAAAATAAGCTAAAAATATAAAAAAGACGAATTAGTATTTGAAAAAAATTATCAACAATCATAACTTCAAACGATTTTTCCTACAAACATAATCAATGTTATATTTACTCTCTCTTGCTTTTTGCTAAAATAAGCTAAAAATATAAAAAGTACGGTTTAGTATTTGAAAAAAATTATCAACAATCATAACTCCAAATGTTTTTTCCTACAAACATAATCAAAGTTATATTTCCTCTCTGTCTCTCTCTTGATTTTTGATAAAAATAAGCTAAAAATATAAAAGAAGACGATTTAGTAATTGAAAAAACTTATCAACAACCATAACTCCGAACAATTTTTCCTACAAACAATATTCAAAATTATATTTCCTCTCTCTTGCTTTTTGCTAAAATAAGCTAAAAATATAACAAAAGACGATTTAGTATTTGAAAAAAATTATCAACAATAACTCTAAAAGATTTTCCTACAAATATAATCAAAGTTATATTGCGTTTTCTCTGGGCAATGAGTTTTTCTCTATTTTTATATAGATTTTTTTTATATTGTGTTTTCTTTGGGCAATAATGCGTCATTATTAACAATAATAACTCCTCTGACCAAAAAAAGGTAAAATGTGACCCAAAAAAAAAAACAATCGTGACTCTAAATAATTTTTCCTACAATTATAATCAAAATTATATTCCCACGGTCTCTTACTTTTTGCTAAAATAAGCTAAAAAAATATATAAAAAAATATTTGCTATTTGAAAATTTTTTTATCAACAATCATAACTACAAATGATTTTTTCTACAGACATAATCAAAGTTATATTTCCTCTCTCTCTCATGCTTTTTGCTAAAATAAGCTAAAAATATAAAAAAAATGATTTAGTATTTGAAAAAAATTATCAACAATCATAACTCCAAACGATTTTTCTACAAACAAAAACAAAGTTATATTTCCTCTCTCTCTCTCTTGCTTTTTGCTAAAATAAGCTAAAGAATATAAAAAAGACGATTCAGTATTTGAAAAAAAATTATCAATAACCATAACTCCGAACAATTTTTCCTACAAACAATATTCAAAATTATATTTCCTCTCTCTCTCTCTCTCTTGCTTTTTGCTAAAATAAGCAAAAAATAACAAACGACGATTTAGTATTTGAAAAAAATTATCAACAATCATAACTCTAAAAGATTTTTCCTACAAATATAATCAAAGTTATTTTGCATTTTCTCTAGGCAATAATGAGTTTTTCTCTATTTTTATATAGATTTTTTTATATTGTGTTTTCTTTGGGCAATAATGCCTCATTATCAACAATCATAACTCCTCTGACCAAAAAAGGTAAAATGTGACCAAAAAAAACAATTATAACTCCCAACTATTTTTCCTCCAAATATAATCAAAGTTATGTTTCCTCTCTCTCTTGCTTTTTGCTAAAATAAGCTAAAAATATAAAAATGACGATTTAGTATTTGAAAAAAATTATCAACAATCATAACTCTAAACGATTTTTGCAAAAATAAGCTAAAAATATATAAAAAGACGATGTAGTATTTGAAAAAATTATCAACAATCATAACTCCAAATTTTTTCCTACAAACATAATCAAAGTTATATTCCCCCCTCTCTCTCTCTCTCTCTCTCTCTCTTGCTTTTTGCTAAAATAAGCTAAAAATATAGAAAAAAAAGATGATTTAGTAATTGAAAAAAATTATCAAAAACCATAACTCTGAATAATTTTTCCTACAAACAATAATCAAAGTTATATTTCCTCTCTCTCTCTTGCTTTTTGCTAAAATAAGCTAAAAATATAAAAAAAGACGATTTAGTATTTGAAAATTTTTATCAACAATCATAACTCCGAACGATTTTTCCTACAAACATAATCAAAGTTATATTTTCTCTCTCTCTCTCTCTTGCTTTTTGCTAAAATAAGCTAAAAATATAAAAAAGACGATTTAGTATTTGAAAAAAAATTATCAACAATCATAAATCCAGACGATTTTTTCTACAAACATAATCAAAATTATATTTCCTCTCTGTGTTGCTTTTTGCTAAAATAAGCTAAAAATATAAAAAAGACTATTTAGTATTTGAAAAAAAAAATTATCAACAATCATAACTCCAAACGATTTTTCCTACAAACATAATCAAAGTTATACTGCCTTTTCTCCTGGCAATAATGAGTTTTTCTCTATTTTTATATAGATTTTTTTATATTGTGTTTTCTTTGGGCAATAATGCCTCATTATTAACGATCGTTATAACTTTTGTGACCAAAAAAGATAAATGTGACCAAAAAAAAAGTCATAATTCCAAATGATTTTTCCTACAAACATAATCAAAGTTATATTTCCTCTCTCTCATGCTTTTTGCTAAAATAAGCTAAAAATATAAAAAAGACGATTTAATGATTGAAAAAATTATCAACAACCATAACTACGAACATTTTGTTTCTAAAAACATAATCAAAGTTATATTCTCTCTTGCTTTTTGCTAAAATAAGTTAAAAATATATAAAAAAAGACGATTTAGTATTTGAAAAAATTATCAGCAATCATAACTCCCAACAATTTTACCTACAAACATAATCAAAGTTATACTGCCTTTTCTCCTGGCAATAATGAGTTTTTCTCTATTTTTATATAGATTTTTTTATATTGTGTTTTCTTTGGGCAATAATGCCTCATTATTAACAATCGTTATAACTTTTGTGACCAAAAAAGATAAATGTGACCAAAAAAAAAGTCATAATTCCAAATGATTTTTCCTACAAACATAATCAAAGTTATATATCCTCTCTCTCATGCTTTTTGCTAAAATAAGCTAAAAATATAAAAAAGACGATTTAATAATTGAAAAAATTATCAACAACCATAACTACGAACATTTTGTTTCTAAAAACATAATCAAAGTTATATTCTCTCTTGCTTTTTGCTAAAATAAGTTAAAAATATATAAAAAAAGACGATTTAGAATTTGAAAAAATTATCAGCAATCATAACTCCCAACAATTTTACCTACAAAAATAATCAAAGTTATATTTCCTTCCTCTCTTGCTTTATGCTAAAATAAGCTAAAAAAATATAAAAAAAGACGATTTAGTATTTGAAAAAAATTATCAACAATCATAACTCCCAACGATTTTTTCTACAAACATAATCAAAGTTATATTTCATCTCTCTTGCTTTTTGCTAAAATAAGCTAAAAATATAAAAATAACAATTTAATATTTAAAAAAAATATCAACAATCATAACTCCAAACGATTTTTCTTACAAACATAATCAAAGTTATATTTCCTCCCTATCTTGTTTTTTGCTAAAATAAGCTAAAAATATATAAAAAAGACGATTTAGTATTTGAAAAAAATTTCAACAATCATAACTCCAAAGGATTTTTTCTACAAATATAATCAAAGTTATATTTCATCTCCCTCTCTCTCTTGATTTTTTCTAAAATAAGCTAAAATATAAAAAAAAGATGATTTAATAATTGAAAAAAATTATCAACAACCATAACTCAGAATAATTTTTCATACAAACAATAATCAAAGTTATACTTCCTCTCTCTTTCTCTTGCTTTTTGCTAAAAAAAGATAAAAATATAAAAGAAGACGATTTAGTATTTGAAAATTTTTATCAACAATCATAACTCCAAACGATTTTTCCTACAAACATAATCAAAGTTATATTTCCTCTCTCTCTTGCTTTTTTCTAAAATAAACTAAAAATATAAAAAAAAATGATTTAGTATTTGAAAAAAATTATCAACAATCATAAATCCAAGCGATTTTTCCTACAAACATAATCAATGTTGTATTTCCTCTCTCTCCCACTCTCTTGATTTTTACTAAAATAAGCTAAAAATATAAAAAAAGACGATTTAGTGATGGAAAAAAATTATAAACAACCATAACTCCGAACAATTTTTCCTACAAACATAATCAAAGTTTTATCTCCTCTCTCGCTCTTTTTTTGCTAAAATAAGCTAAAAATATAAAAAAAAAACAATCTTTCCTACAAACATAATCAAAGTTATATTTCCCCCCTCTCTCTCTCTCTTGCTTTTTGCTAAAATAATTTAAAAATATAAAAAGACGATTTAGTAGTTGAAAAAAATTATCAACAACCATAACTCCGAACAATTTTTCCTACAAACAATAATCAAAATTATATTTCCTCTCTCTCTTGATTTTTGCTAAAATAAACTAAAAATATAAAAAAAGATGATTTAGTAATTGAAAAAAATTATCAACAACCATAATTCGGAACAATTTTTCCTAAGAACATAATAATCAAAGTTCTCTCTCTCTCTCTCTCACTCTCTCTCTCTCTCTCTCTCTCTCTCTCTCTTCTAAAATAGCTAAAAATATAAAAAAAGATAATTTAGTATTTGAAAAAAATTATCAACAATCATAATTCCAAACAATTTTTCCTAGAAACATAATCAATGTTTTATTTTCTCTCTCTTGCTTTTTGCTAAAATAAGCAAAAAATATAAAAAAGACCATTTAGTATTTGAAAAAAAATATCAACAATCATAACTCCAAACGATTTTTCTACAAACATAATCAAAGTTATATTTCCCCCCTCTCTCTTGCTTTTTGCTAAAATAAGCTAAAAATGATAAACAAGACGACTTAGTATTTGAAAAAAATTATCAACAATCATAACTCCAAACGATTTTTCCTACAAACATAATCAAAATTATATTTCCTCTCTCTCTCTATATATCTTGCTTTTTGCTAAAATAAGCTAAAAATATAAGAAAAACGATTTAGTAATTGAAAAAAAATTATCAACAACTATAAATCTGAATAATTTTTTTTACAAACAATAATCAAAGTTATATTTCATCTCTCTCTCTCTCTCTCTTGCTTTTTGCTAAAATAAGCTAAAAATATAAAAAAAGATGATTTAATATTTAAATTTTTTTATCAAGAATCATAACTACAAACGATTTTTCCTACAAACATAATCAAAGTTATATTTCCTCTCTCTCTTGCTTTTTGCTAAAATAAGCTAAAAATATAAAAAAGACGGTTTAGTATTTGAAAAAATTATCAACAATCATAACTCCAAACGATTTTTCCTACAAACATAATCAAAGTTATATTTTCTCTCTGTATCTCTCTTGATTTTTGATAAAATAAGCTAAAAATATAAAAAAAGACGATTTAGTAATTAAAAAAAATTATCAACAATCATAACTCCAAACAATTTTTCCTACAAACAATATTCAAAATTATATTTCCTCTCTCTCTGGCTTTTTGCTAAAACTAGATGTTCTCTAGTGCGATGCACCGCATAAGATATTCTCTTATTAGAAAATAATTTCTCGATCTCTAAATTTATTTTTGATGATTTTCGACATGAGTATCTTATTAGCGTAATATTAATAAAAGACTTATTGAGTGTATTATGAGGTGTAATATAATTCAAGAAAGAGTACCACATTAACAGAGTTAAGTAAATTAGTGTCCATTACATGAATAAATTTCCTGGACATACCAAAAAAATAGGAACAAATTTTGGGGACGAAAGTAATATGTGATTAAGTCTTAATATATGTGAGTGTGCAGTGTATGTTTTATCATTTTTAGTTATTATAATTAAATAAATATCATAATTTATTTTTTATGTAAGCAATAAATGAGTTAATATATTTTTAGTTTGCATCAATTAATTTTACTGAAAATAAATATTCATATTTTTTCTAATATAATTTTTGTGTGTAATCGGTCATTATTGTAAATCCATCAAATTTATTATATTCATATGGATGTCTAGTTGAAAATTGTGAAATAAAAATTAATTTGATATATTTTTCATTAAAAATAAACTTGATTAAAAAAATTATAAATATTTAAAATTTTAAGCTAAAAAAATAAAGAAAGAATTTTTTATTGGTAGATGAGTGTAAGTTGTGGAATAAAACTCCCACAATACATATCTAGAATTTTTTTTTTTGGAAATTTAAGAATACATCTCTATATATAAACTTTATTTTCAAAATAAAAAATCAAAAAACTTACAAAGTGACATGTGTCACGACTCTCTTTTAATAGAAGTATAGATAAGCTAAAAATATAACAAAAGACGATTTAGTATTTGAAAAAAATTATCAACAATAACTCTAAAAGATTTTTGCTACAAATGTAATCAAAGTTATATTGCGTTTTCTGTGGACAACAATGAGTTTTTCTCTATTTTATATAGATTTTTTTATATTGTGTTTTCTTTGGGCAATAATGCGTCATTATTAAGGATCATAACTCCTGTGACCAAAAAAGGTAAAACGTGACCCAAAAAAAAGCAATCATGACTCTAAATAATTTTTCCTATAATTATAATCAAAATTATATTCCCACGGTCTCTTGCTTTTTGCTAAAATAAGCTAAAAAAATATATAAATTTTTTTTTACTATTTGAAAAAAAAAATTATCAACAATCATATATAACTACAAATGATTTTTTCTACAAGCATAATCAAAGTTATATTTCCTCTCTCTCTCATACTTTTTGCTAAAATAAACTAAAAATATAAAAAAGACGATTTAGTATTTGAAAAAAATTATCAACAATCATAACTCCAAACGATTTTTTCTCTCTCTCTCTCTTGCTTTTTGCTAAAATAAGCTAAAGAATATAAAAAAGACGATTTAGTATTTGAAAAAATTATCAACAATCATAACCTCAAACGATTTTTCCTACAAACATAATCAAAGTTATATTTCCCCTCTCTCTCTATCTTGCTTTTTGCTAAAAATAAGCTAAATATATAAAAAAACGATTTAGTAATTTAAAAATTATCAACAACTATAACTCTAAATAATTTTTCCTACAAACAATAATCAAAGTTATTTCCCCCCCCCCTCTCTCTCTCTCTCTCTCTGCTAAAACAAGCTAAAAATATAAAAAAGACGATTTATTAATTGAAAAATTATCAATAACCATAACTCCGAACAATTTTTCCTACAAAAAATATTAAAAAAAAGACGATTTAGTATTTGAAAAACATTATCAACAATCATAAATCTAAAAGATTTTTCCTACAAATATAATCAAAGTTATTTTGCGTTTTCTCTAGGCAATAATGAGTTTTTCTCTATTTTTATATAGATTTTTTTATATTGTGTTTTCTTTGGGCAATAATGCCTCATCATTAACAATCATAACTCCTTTGACCAAAAAAGGTAAAATGTGACAAAAAAAATAATTATAACTCCCAACGATTTTTCCTACAAATATAATCAAAGTTATATTTTCTCTCTCTCTCTTACTTTTTGCTAAAATAAGCTAAAAATATAAAAATGACGATTTAGTATTTGAAAAAAATTATCAACAATCATAACTCCAAACGATTTTCCTACAAACATAATCAAGTTATATTTCCTTCCTCTCTTGCTTTTTGCTAAAATAAGCTAATAATATATAAAAAAACGATGTAGTACTTGAAATTATCAACAATCATAACTCCAAACGATTTTTCCTACAAACATAATCAAAGTTAGATTCCCTCTCTCTCTCTCTTGCTTTTTTCTAAAATAAGCTAAAAATATAAAAAAAAGATGATTTAGTAATTGAAAAAAATTATCAAAAACCATAACTCGGAATAATTTTTCCTACAAACAATAATCAAAGTTACATTTCCTCTCTCTCTCTCTCTCTTGCTTTTTGCTAAAATAAGCTAAAAATATTAAAAAAGATTTATCAACAATCATAACTCCTAACGATTTTTCCTACAAACATAATCAAAGTTATATTTCATCTCTCCCTCTTTTGATTTTTGCTAAAATAAGCTAAAAATATAAAAAAGACGATTTAGTATTTGAAAAAATTTTATCAACAATCATAACTCCAGACGATTTTTCCTACAAACATAATCAAAGTTATATTTCCTCTCTCTGTTGCTTTTTGCTAAAATAAGTTAAAAATTAGGGCTGGAATTTTTACCCGAAGAACCGAATTTCAATAAGAACCGAACCGAAAAATTCGGTTCCGGTTCCGGCTTTTTTATTATTAACCGGTTCCGGTTCTTAATTAGGTTCTTTTTTAATAATTCGGTTCCGCTTCCTATTTTATGATGTTAGAAAAAATCGGTTTGGAACTGGTTCTATACATATTTTATATATATAATAATAAAAATAATATTATATATAATTTTTTTACATAATATAGGTATTAAATAAAGCAAATTAAATGTATTTTGTTCAAAATATTACACATTAAATTTGATTTCTACTTAAAAATTTGTTTTTTTATAAAATTCATTTTTTTGCACAATTCGGTTCCTAAAAGAACCGAAAAACTCGGTTTTTACACATTAAATTCGGTTCCGGTTTCTAATTCGGTTCCTGAACAAAAACCGGTTTTTTCGGTTTCGGTTCCTAATTCGGTGCCTGAAAAAAGTGGTCAAAAACCGAACCGGTTTATGTACTTAAAAACCGGTTCCGGTTCTTTAATTTTTTATCCAGAACCGAACCGGTCCCAGCCCTACTAAAAATAAAAAAGACGATTTAGTATTTGAAAAAAAATTATCAACAATCACAACTCCAAACGATTTTTCCTACAAACATAATCAAAGTTATATTTCATCTCTCTCTCTCTCTCTTGATTTTTGCTAAAATAAGCTAAAAATATATAAAAAAAAGAAGATTTAGTAATTGAAAAAAATTATCAACAACCATAACTCCGAACAATTTTTCCTACAAATAATATTCAAAATTATATTTTCTCTCTCTCTTGCTTTTGCTGAAATAAGCAAAAAATATAAAATAAGACGATTTAGTAATTGAAAAAAATTATCAACAACCATAACTCTGAACAATTTTTCCTACCGATATAATCAAAGTTATATCCTCTCTCTCTCTCTTTGCTAAAATAAGCTAAAAATATAAAAAAAGACGATTTAGTACTTTGAAAAAAATTATCAACAATTATAACTCCAACCGATTTTCCCTACAAACATAATCAAAGTTATATTTCCTCTCTCTTGCTTTTTGCTAAAATAAGCTAAAAATATAAAAAAGACGATTTAATATTTAAAATGATTTATCAACAATCATAACTCCAAACAATTTTTCCTACAAACATAATCAATGTTATATTTCCTCCCTCTCTTGCTTTTTGCTAAATTAAGCTAAAAAATATAAAAAAGACGATTTAGTGTTTGAAAAAAATTATCTGTAATATCCGCAATTTTCGATTTTCGGTAAATTTCTTTTTTCGGCCGGAGTCCGTTTTGACGGCTCTCTCATGACCGTTTCGTCATTCTGAGAATGATTAATTCCACACTTTTTGTCATCCGAGTTCGTTTCGGTGTTGTTTTGTTGAGTTCCGTGCTTTTTAGCGACTTTTCCGCACTTGAGTTCGATTCTTGCGAATCTCGTCCGAAACTACTGTTTCGAGTTTCCCGCAAGTCCGTTTAACTTTGTTAGACGTTTTGTGAACTTCGGTTTGGTTATTCGATCATGTATCGTGATTTCCGGGCGTTTTGGGCCATTTTGTAATTTCTTGAAAGTTACGGGTATCCGTATCTGTAATTGTTGTCTCGACCCGTTTCTTGGTCGCGTATGATTAATTATGGTATTACGTTTTCATTTCGAGTCGTTGATGTCGTCCGCGAACTTTTCGTCGTGTTCGTTCCATGCGTTTTCGGAAATCGAGGCGTCGGGTCGTGGCGGCTGAGCAGCTTGGCGGACCGGTGCGGCCTTTGTCGGAAGTCTTTGGGCAGCCGGCAGCACGCGAGAACCGGCGTAGCGCTTCTGGCCGGGAGCTGCCGCGCTAGCTTCAGCGATGTAAGCGCACGTTGCCGAGTCGGCCAGTCAGACGCTCGGGCCCGGGCGAGAGGATTACGAGGTTCGGACTCGGTCGGGATCGGCGGGTAGCGCACGCTCTTGTCGGTCGTAAGCGCACGATAATCGGCGGGGGTAGCGCCGTCGGCCGACTAGCGACGTTACTGGTGAGTTTGTTAGTCCGGTGGCTCTTGGGCCGGAGTCGCTAGCGCGCAGGCTTCGGCCGTAGCGCAGCTAGCGGAGTCGGGCGGACGAGTCATGGTCGGCGGGGTGGTCGGTGGTGCCGGGTCATGCGGGCCATGGCCGAGAGTGCTCGGCCGATCTTGGCCGATAAGCGCACGCTAGTCCGGGAAGGCTAGCGCACGCTAGTTCCGCCCGATATATAAATGATGATCAGTGACTTTTTAGTCATTTTTCATTTCATTTCTCTTCGGTCCGCGGCTGGGGTTTTGGAGGAGACGAAACCATGTTGTTGGACAACAAATCCATTAAGTTTCTGAGTTTATATCACCGATCAAGCATCCTATAACATCCTTCGATCCAGCGAATCAAGGTTAGATCTTTAGAACCCTACTTTTGGGTAGATTTTGGGGTTTTCGCGTTTTTGTCCGATTCGTTCCGTTTTGTCGATTAATTCATGATGAATATGATTAATCTTGTTGGTATTCTTAGTTTCCCTACGGATTCATGGTATATTTCGTGATTTTTACGGAATCGAGAGGGTTTGGTTGTGGTCCGCCCTCGTTGTTGTTTATATACGAATATACATGAATCGTAGGCGGGTTTTCGGCTGTATTCCAATTCCGTATTCATTTAGAAATGGTTGTGATTGTATTCTTTGAATCGTTAGGTTCGGTTTCATTGGTTCCTAGCGTTCGTCGGTGGCTTTCCTTTCCGTTCGTTGCGTCGTCAATAATTCAAGGCAAGTATTTTTGGAAACCTTTATGCTTAACGTGGAATGGTAATGTATTTTGTGTGTGATTTGCTCACCTCGTGTTGGTCCGACGGGATCAAGGAGGGAATCCAAAGGTTTTCGTCCCGGATTCATGAGTTTGTTTAGCTAGCCAGTGCGGGAGGGTCCTTAGAGGCCTCGTGCGGGAATCTATGATATGACTCTGTTCCCAAGGCGATGCATGTGCGTGTTTTGCTTTATAATATAGCCAGTGCGGGAGGGTCCATAGAGGCCTCGTGCGAGAATTTATGATATGACTCTGTTCCCAAGGCAAATTGTTTGACTGTTTATTTCCGGAAAAGACATATCTGGTTTTGGCTTTTGAAATTGATATTGGTGCATGTACTATGAAATGTGTAAGCGATTGGTTTGCCTTGAATACTTGTACTAGCGTAATTGTTAACCCCTTTGGGGACCCGTTGTCGGGGAAATTCTTGTTATGGATTTCAGGTTATGTTCGACAGAGACGGCGCTGGATGGTACGAGGATGTCGGCCAAGGTTGTTGACATGTGCAATTGAGTCTTGTTATTTCCTACTGTCTCTTTTGATGTGGATGTTTTCCAAATTGTAAACTTATAGATTGTACTCGCGAGTACTTAGGCTTTTCCTTTCGGATTGTGATTGGTCTTCGTTGGAGTTACTGTATTTGTCGGTTGATGTTTATTATGCCGGTTGTACCGGACGTGTTGTTTTATGTTCTTGTTGTTAACAATTGTTTCCTTGCTAACCGAGACGGTTAGTCGAGAGGTGTTTTCTTGTGTTAGCCTGGTGGATCCCATGTAGGGGTCCACGGCACTGTAATACACCTCGAATATCTTGGGGGTGTTACAGAAAATGGTATCGGAGCTCTAGGTTTATAGATACCTAGGCTTGTTGGTTATTTGGGTCTAGTTGTGTTTTGTTTTGCACATTGTCACACCGCTGCCGGCATCTCAGTACATCCAGTGCTCGTAAGTTTTCCTTACTCGATTCTCTTGTTTTCTCGTATTGAAATTCCACTTCTTGAACTGTGATTGCCTCTCTCGTACTTATCGTCGAGTTGTTTTTCGATCCATCTAGTTCGTGTACTTTTGATCTAGTATTGCGCAGTCCTTTATCTCTTTGGAGTATGAGCGCCGTTCTGGGCTTGACCGTTTGTCGTTTTGCGAGCCTTCCATCGCTAAACTTCCTAGCATTGGTGGGATCGTTGGTGATCGAAAGATCCGAGTTTTGCTCCGTGGTATATTGTGAGAGGGCTTGACCCTCTAGTTTTTTGTTGTATGATGGAATCTGTGTTTGGTAATTGCGATATACTAAATGTATGTTGAGCCGAATGTACTGATGGGTTGGACACCGAAGGGTGCAGTATGATATAGAAGTTTTGAACATTGATATGTTCCGGTATAGGTATTGATGGCAGAGTTTGTTGAGAAACTCACATAGCTGGTTTCGACATATGTCCAAATCGGTGATCTTTGGTTACGCTGTTAAACTTGAAGAGATAGTTTGACATATGCTTGGAATTAGTATTTCCGAGTTGCGCTTGTTGAACTGGTGATTTTTTTTTATGACCGTATATGCGTGTGTTCGGAAATCGTTAGTACTTGGCTAATTATTGTTATTTACAACCAATGTGTTTCTATTAATAATAATACATGCGGCGTGCATGCTTGAAATTTTCTTAGACTTGATCGTATTGTGGGTTTTTTTGAAAAGTGACATGAATTTGGGTGAGCCAGCCTTGTATTTTCAAATAAAACCTTGTGTCGGTATTTAAAGGTCGTGTATAAAAGTGTTTAGGACATTTTATAAAATGCTACCGCTGTTAAGCTCTTGTCGTGTTTGAAAGGGTCTTGAAAACGATTTTTAACTTATCGGTTTTATTTTCGAATAACTAGAGTATACGATTTTAAAAATCAGATTAGCTTGGGGAAACCTAGGCTGTCGAGTCAAGTTGTGTTTTTTGAGTTTTGTCTCGTCGGATTTTGTCTGACTTAGTCGCATCGCGACGCGTCGTTCGAGATCATTGGTCGTGATTAGTATCGAAGGAGTTATGGTCGAAATAGCTAAGACTGCACGATGTGCCTTTTTGGTGTTAGGTGGGTATGCAGTGTGCCGCGGCACACTTGGCCGTATCCGCGGCACTAAAACGATCTTTGGCGCTTTTGGCCGTGGGCCGCGGCACACTTGTCCTGTGCCACGGCACACAGTGCAGATCAGCCTATTTAATGGCCTGGACCGAGTCATCCGGCCATTTCTCATTTTTTCCTTCGTTCCTTCGCGATTTATTCAGCATAAGTGGATGGATTTGAGTAAGAGAATCATAGAACAACACGTTTTGGAAGTTTGATTCATGGATTAACATCATCTTCCACCCGGATCGAAGGTAAGAACACCTAAACTCTTGGTTTTGGGAATTTTTGAGGTTTCTTGATGTTTTGGCCGATTTGATTCGTTTTAGTTTAGATTATTGTTAGAACATGGTTGTATACTCGAAATCATTCATTACCCCTGAAGTTTTGTGGAATGAATTTGAGTATTACCTGAATAATCGATTGAATTGGACTATGCCCTCAAGGTGTCCGATAAAATGCTTCAATGAGTAGAACTTGGGAAGTTCCATACGTTTTCGTAGAATTGTGATTGAATTGATATCGTTGTGACTTAGGAACGAATTCTTGTGAAGAACTCGAGTCGGAACCCTTCCGTTCGTTGCCTTCTTTGGGATCCGAGCTTCCCGGTCGAACCGTGTTCTTCGGAGCATTCGGTAGCGGTTAGTTAGGCAAGTATCTTACTATACGACTTGTATCTTGCGACTAGTAATCACGTATGATATTTATGATGATTTTGCTTGCCTTCGTAAATATGTTCTGTTTGAATCGGTTGTGTATTCCGTAATTTGAAGGCTTTGTGATAATAGTGCTATGTTGGTATACATGTTAGGTGTTGTGCCATTTGTGCAGGATTGCGACGTACATATGGATGGTTGTGCACTTGGTTGTGCAATGTATCGTGTACCAAACGTGCGATATGTTGATTGATGATAGTTTTTTTGGAGAGTATTGAGATTGTGTTATGTGCGTATGATGTACGATTTTGTGGTGATCAACGTGATTGACTAACTGTGCTCATTATCGCATGTGATGTGAATGTTGTAATATCCGCAATTTTCGATTTTCGGTAAATTTCTTTTTTCGGCGGAAGTACGTTTTGACGACTCGCTCATGACCGTTTCGTCATTCCGAGAATGATTAATTCTGCACTTTTTGTCATCCGAGCTCGTTTCGGTGTCGTTTTGTTGAGTTCCGTGCTTTTTAGCGGTTTTTCCGCACTTGAGTTCGATTCTTGCGAAACTCGTCCGAAACTGTTGTTTCGACTTTCTCGTAAGTTCATTTAATGTTATTATTCATGTTGCAAGCTTCGGTTTGGTTATTCGATCACGTATCGTGATTTTGGGGCGTTTTGGGCCATTTTCGTAATTTCCCAAAGTTTGGGGTAATTACTTTCCGTTGTCGAATTTCGAGCCTTCGGGTAGTCGGAATCGTGTGTTCTATTAGTGCTCGGATTCGTCCTTTCGAGTACTTCGTAACCATATCTTCGATTCGTACTCGAGTTCGGGTTTGAGTCGTTCGGGCCGTCGGAGTTGGTCCCGCGAGTCATGGCCGGGCATGCTCGGGCAAAGCCACTCGCCGAGTAACGTCGGTAGTGATCGGCGATTCGTCGTAAGGCGATTCGTCGTAAGGCCACGGCCGGTAACGTCGTAACGTTCGGCATTTTCCAGCGATGAGTTCGGCCATGGCGATTACGTCGTAAGCCATGGCGATTACGACGTAACCTACGGCGATCGGCTATTTAAGGCACAGCGGCGTTTTCTTGACCATTTCTAACTTCTCTTCTTCCATTCCGCGGCTGGAGCTGGGATAATCATGTAGAGATGTTGTTGGACAATGAATACATGAAGTTTGGAGGTTCATATCATCAATCATCCGTCCTATAACATCCTCCGATCTACCGAATCAGGTCAGATTTCCTAGAAATCTAGTTTTGGGGAATTTTGGTGTTTTGGTTGTTTTCATCCGTTTAATCCGATTTAACTTAGGATTATGATGGATTGATGATTATTTAGATGTATTGTATCATTTCCCTTGTTATTCCATGGTTGGATCGTATCGATTCATTGTTTTGGTCGAGTTCTTGATCGATGCCTTGAAGGTGTCCGGTAAAATGTCATAGAGGAATTTCGGGCGTTCTACGATTATTCTTCCTCGTATGATCGATGATTTATTGATTATATGTTGTTAGGGTCGAATTCTTGTGAAGAACTCGAGTCGGAACCGTTCCGTTCGTTGTTTTCTTCGGGGTCCGAGCTTCCCGGTCGAACCGTGTTCTTCGGAGTGTTTGGTAGCGGTTATTAAGGCAAGTATCTTATTATACGACTTGTATCTTGCGACTAGTAATTACGTATGATATGTATGATGATTTTGCTTGCCTCCGTAAATATGTTCCGTTTGAGTTGGTTGTGTTTTCCGAAATTTGAAGGCTTTATGATAATAGTGATATATTGGTATCCGTGTTAGGCGTTGTGCCATTTGTGCAGGATTGCGATGTACATATGAGATGGTTGTACACGTGGTTGTTCAATGTATTGTGTACCGAATGTGTGTTATGTTGGTTAAGAGTCGTTGTGATGATCATGATATTTGTGTTGTTTTGGTTTACATACTTGGTTGTACATTTTGGTGTAATGTGGAATGGTTTGACATTTAATGATTATGAATTGTGTCGTGTCGATGTGTGTGTGTTCCAGGTAGGGTCTGACGAGGCCTCTGGAGTTCGGTACATGATGTGTACGAACAAAGTGTGTGATCCAGGTAGGGTCTGACGAGGCCTCTGGAGTCCGGTACATGACGTGTACGGACAAGGTGTGTGATCCAGGTAGGGTCTGACGAGGCCTCTGGAGTTCGGTACATGATGTGTACGAATGATGTTGTGGCCGGGTAGGGTCCGTTGAGGCCTCCGGAGTTCGGTACATGATGTGTACGAACAGTGTGTGTGGCCGGGTAGGGTCCGTTGAGGCCTCCGGAGTTCGGTACATGATGTGTACGAACAGTGTGTGTGGCCGGGTAGGGTCCGTTGAGGCCTCCGGAGTTCGGTACATGATGTGTACGAACAGTGTGTGTGGCCCGGGTAAGGTCCGTTGAGGCCTCTGGAGTTCGGTACATGATGTGTACGAACAATGATCGTGTAGCAGTGATTGTTCGGGTAACATTTTAAATATGGATCTCGGACTCATAATGATATATTATTTCGTATGCTTTGAAACGAGAATCGGGCTAAGGCCCTAATGTTTACGAAAAGGTTTTGTAAATTGGGACTCGAGGTCCAAAAGAATTTCTGCTTTAAAAATCCCCGAGATGATGTGTTCCTTTTCAAATATCTCTTACTTGAGTTCGAAATTCTAAAACTTCTCGGGAACATTTTGATAATTGATTTCCGTATTAAATTCGTAGTTGCTATTTGCTTGTTACATTTCGTATGGTTTGATACTTGCACTAGTAAAACAGTGGAGTTTTACTAACCCCCGAGTAATCGGGGGGTGGATGTCTGTTTTGCGTCCAGGTACATGCAGATTCAGGGGAGCAGTCACAGGATTGGCACAAGAGGATGACGGGCTGCGATACTAATCATGAGTCGAGAGTTGTTCTGATTTTTGTTGTGTTGTCAGAGTTGATTTCAGTCTTCCGCTGTATTGTATTTCGACCCCTGTGTGGGAAATGTCGTTTAAGTAAGTTTTGTTGTGTGAGTTGTGTGACCTCATCGGTCTGTGTATTCACGTGTAAGTGACCATACGGTCTGTATTATTATATTGTTTGACCCTGGCCGGGCAAGCATTTGGTTGTTTATGGATGTTTAGCCTGGTAGATCCTTGTGGAAAGGGTCTACGGCGTGTAATATTCCCATACGGTTTTGGGGATGTTACAAATGTGAATATGGTGTGCTGGAACGCTAAGTTCACTCGTGCGGGTTCGACGGGGCCTACGAGGATTCATGGCACAGGTCCATAGGATCAGAACTTAGTGTGTGGTGCTGAGGTCCAATCGTGCGGGTCTGACGAGGCCTACGATGATTCATGGCACAGGTCCATGGGATCAGGACACAGTACGTACAACCGTGCGGGCTCGACGGGGCTTACGGTGACACGTGGCAGTGGACTACGGTGTCGGGACTCATTGTTGTTATTGTTGCGTTTGCTCAATCCGTGTGGGTTGTTGAACCTACGGAGACTCGTGGCAAGCGATCACGGAGTCATGAGCATGATTGATTGTTGTGATTGTTGTGTTTGCTCAATGTGTGTGGGTTGTTGAACCTACGGAGACTCGTGGCAAGCGATCACGGAGTCATGAGCATGATTGATTGTTGTGATTGGTTAAGTCCGTGCGGGTTATTGAACCTACGGAGACACGTGACAGGGGATCACAGTGTCATGAATCATGTTTTGTAAATCAAACTCTTTGTAAGAAAGTTTTAAGAAAAGAATGTTGGGCCGAGCCCCATGAGATTTATGGAGATGTTTTCGTACCGTAAATTGTTGAAATACAATTTTGAGATTTGGGTTAAGACCCTAAGATTTTCGAAAGGTTTTGAAATTCTAAAATTCGAGATGATAATCTTATTTTCGAATGCTTCATAGCTTGTATTTCCTTGTGAAAACCTCCCGGGGATATTTTGATACTTGATCGTTATATTTGATTCACGATTATTACTTGCTTGTTATATTTCGTATGATTTGATACTTGCACTAGTAAAACAGTGGAGTTTTACTAACTCCCGAGTAATCGGGGGGTGGATGTCTGTTTTGCGTCCAGGTACATGCAGATTTAGGGAGCAGTCACAGGATTGGCAAGAGGATGACGAGCTGCGATACTAATCAAGAGTCGAGAGTTGGTAGAGTTTGGTTGTATTATTAGAGTTGATTCAGTCTTCCGCTGTATTGTGTTTCGACCCCTGTGTGGGTAATGTTGTTAGTCAGTTCTGTTGATAGAGTTGTGTGACCTCATCGGTCCGTGTGTTTATGTGTAAGTGACTTTAACGGTCTGTATTATTATATTGTTTGACCCTGGCCGGGCAAGCATTTGATTGTTTATGGATGTTTAGCCTGGTAGATCCTTGTGGAAAGGGTCTACGGCGTGTAATATTCCCATGCGGTTTTGGGGGTGTTACATTAACCCCCGAGTTGTTGTTGAATTAGCGGTGTGAGCGTTGAGTAGTTCGCCACAAAGTTGTCGTGGTAGCCTCTGTGAGGGGTGTGATATTGGTGTTGGATGTTGTCGCCTCGTAGCGGTTTATGCGTTATCGCATATATGCGAGCTGTTAGAGCTCGGGTTGGTATGATTGTGTGCATCGGTGATTGTTCCGCGTTGTGTCGATTGCTTGTTATATTGTTACCTTGGTTCCGTGGTTGTGAGTTTCGGGGGCGAGGTCAAAGGTAATACCTGTACTATTTTGACTTCTATATCTTCTCTTTCTCCAGTCTATCGATTCGCTCGTGTTCATTGATACCTTCTGAACTTGTTCTGTACCTTGGATTCATCGTTCGAACGAGCTGTAATCTGATTTTGAGTCGATCTGGTTATCGCTGTGACTTTTCCGAATTCGGTTCGATTCTTGTGAACCTTGTTCGGAAGTAACATCTTTTGGTTCTAATAGTTCTTTTATTCGAAGTGGATCGGATTTTGAACTTCTGTATTTTCGGCTCTATCGACTCGTTTATGCTCGTTAACATTTCTGAACTTTCCCTATCCCTTGTTTTTGTTGATCGAATGAGGGTGGTATTGTTTCGGAATAACTCATCTGTTGTTGTGGCTTTTCAATCGCTATTCCCTTTCCTGTGGATCTTATGGGAATGCACGTCTTGCTGTTCTCACCAGGTCATTCTGGGAGTTGTTGTTTGAATTTTATTATCCTACGTGTTTCGGACATGGTTGTTCAATTTTTGTTGTCTCAATCGTTTGTTTGTTCGGTTTTTGTTCTCGTTTCGTGATTGTTGAGCGTTCAGGCTCCTTCGTAATTCCCTTAAGTTCGGGAAATTAGTCTTGTTTTTGATCTTCCAACCCTTGGGCGGTGGAATTCCGTATTTGTTCAGCATTGACTCGCGTTTTGGTTGATGAACCGTTGGGTTGGTCAATCGTATTGATTTTCGTTCGTTGAGTTTTGTGATTGTTCGGATAATCGACTCGATTGTATTGTCTATTTGATGACGCTTGTCACTCGTTGATTTTAGTATGTCTCTTTGCGTTTCTTGCAGCGTTTCGCCATCGGGCGCGAGTCTTCGGTTTTTGTGTATCTCGTCGAGTTTTCCTGGCAGGGGATATTGCTTCTCCCTACTTATTTTAAGTTTCGGGACAAAACTTCTTTTAAGGAGGGTAGAATGTAATATCCGCAATTTTCGATTTTCGGTAAATTTCTTTTTTCGGCCGGAGTCCGTTTTGACGGCTAGCTCATGACCGTTTCGTCATTCTGAGAATGATTAATTCCACACTTTTTGTCATCCGAGTTCGTTTCGGTGTTGTTTTGTTGAGTTCCGTGCTTTTTAGCGACTTTTCCGCACTTGAGTTCGATTCTTGCGAATCTCGTCCGAAACTGCTGTTTCGAGTTTCCCGCAAGTCCGTTTAACTTTGTTAGACGTGTTGTGAACTTCGGTTTGGTTATTCGATCACATATCGTGATTTCCGGGCGTTTTGGGCCATTTTGTAATTTCTTGAAAGTTACGGGTATCCGTATCTGTAATTGTTGTCTCGACCCGTTTCTTGGTCGCGTATGATTAATTATGGTATTACGTTTTCATTTCGAGTCGTTGATGTCGTCCGCGAACTTTTCGTCGTGTTCGTTCCGTGCGTTTTCGGAAATCGAGGCGTCGGGTCGTGGCGGTGACGGTGGCCGGACCGGTGCGGCACTATCGGAAGTCTTGGGCCGCCGAGCAGCACGCGAGAACCGGCGTAGCGCGCTCTGGCCGGAGCTGCGCTAGCTTCAGCGATGTAAGCGCCGCTGCCGAGTCGGCCAGACGCTATCGGGCCGGCGAGAGGATTACGAGGTTACGGACTCGGTCGGGATCGGCGAGTAGCGCACGCCATCGCCGGTCGTAGCGCACGCTTCGCGAGGGTAGCGCCGTTGTCGGCCGACTAGCGACGTTACACGGGTGAGTTTGTTAGTCCGGTGGCTCTTTGGGCCAATTCGGCTAAGCGCAGGCTTCCGGCCGTAGCGCACGCTAGCGGGAGTCGGGCGGACGAGTCATGGTCGGCAGAATTGGTCGGTGGTGCCGGGTCATGCGGGCCATGGCCGAGAGTGCTCGGCCGATACTGGCCGATAGCGCACGCTAGTCCGGGAAGGCTAGCGCACGCTAGTTCCGGCCCAGTATATAAATGACAGACCAGCGACTTTTTCCGTCATTTTTCATTTCATTTCTCTTCGGTCCGCGACTGGGGTTTTGGAGGAGACGAAACCATGTTGTTGGACAACAAATCCATGAAGTTTCTGAGTTTATATCACCGATCAATCATCCTATAACATCCTTCGATCCAGCGAATCAAGGTTAGATCTTTAGAACCCTACTTTTGGGTAGATTTGGGGGTTTTCGCGTTTTTGTCCGATTCGTTCCGTTTTGTCGATTAATTCATGATGAATATGATTAATCTTGTTGGTATTCTTAGTTTCCCTATGGATTCATGGTATATTTCGTGATTTTTACGGAATCGAGAGGGTTTGGTTGTGGTCCGCCCTCGTTGTTGTTTATATACGAATATACATGAATCGTAGGTGGGTTTTCGGCTGTATTCCAATTCCGTATTCATTTAGAAATGGTTGTGATTGTATTCTTCGAATCGTTAGGTTCGGTTTCATTGGTTCCTAGCGTTCGTCGGTGACTTTCCTTTTCGTTCGTTGCGTCGTCAATAATTCAAGGCAAGTATTTTTGGAAACCTTTATGCTTAACGTGGAATGGTAATGTATTTTGTGTGTGATTTGCTCACCTCGTGTTGGTCCGACGGGATCAAGGAGGGAATCCAAAGGTTTTTGTCCCGGATTCATGAATTTGTTTAGCTAGCCAGTGCGGGAGGGTCCTTAGAGGCCTCGTGCGGGAATCTATGATATGACTCTGTTCCCAAGGCGATGCATGTGCGTGTTTTGCTTTATAATATAGCCAGTGCGGGAGGGTCCATAGAGGCCTCGTGCGGGAATTTATGATATGACTCTGTTCCCAAGGCAAATTGTTTGACTGTTTATTTCCGGAAAAGACATGTCTGGTTTTGGCTTTTGAAATTGATATTGGTGCATGTACTATGAAATGTGTAAGCGATTGGTTTGCCTTGAATACTTGTACTAGCGTAATTGCTAACCCCTTTGGGGACCCGTTGTCGGGGAAATTCTTGTTATGGATTTCAGGTTATGTTCAGCCAGACGAGCGGGCGTTGGGATGGTACGAGGATGTCGGCCAAGGTTGTTGACATGTGCAATTGAGTCTTGTTATTTCCTACTGTCTCTTTTGATGTGGATGTTTTCCAAATTGTAAACTTATAGAATGTACTCGCGAGTACTTAGGCTTTTCCTTTCGGATTGTGATTGGTCTTCGTTGGAGTTACTGTATTTGTCGGTTGATGTTTATTATGCCTGTAACACCCCCAATCCACTCAGGGATATTACACGCCGTAGGCCCTCTCCTCGAGGATCTACCAGGCTGATAACTAAAATCAAACATCTAACATCGCCTTTAAGGCTAAAATGACTCAGTAGACCGACTTGGTCTTTCAATAATAACATACAACTCAATTCCAAACACATACCCACGCAGGGGTCAAAATACGATAAACTCCCGTACAACGGGGAAAAGATACTGCAGCGGAAAAGAAAATACAACTAGACCAAAACGACATCAACAGATCCTCGTGTGATTAGTATCGTTCATCTTTCATCATCCTTCGTGCCGACCCTGTGCTATGCTCCAAAACCTGAATGCAAAAATAGACATCCACCCCCCGAATACTCGGGGTTAGCAAACTCCACTGTTTTGCTAGTGCAAGTACACGTGCATAAATACGAGCCATACAATACTAGTTCCAAGAACAATAATAATCAGTAATCCTCAAAGGTTCATTCGTAAGGAAAAGTACTTCCCGAGGCAAGAGTTTGGGTAAACATTTCCAAAACTGAAAGTTCTCAATTAAGTGAAACAATTTACAAAACAGCTTAAAAATGCCACGAGAGTTTTAATAGAAAACAATTTAGGATTATAAAATCCTTCTCTTTCCAAAATCAATAGGTCACACCAAATGTTTTGTTTTCGCAAATAGAAACCACCAATAATTTACAGTGGTCAAAGCCCAACATCACGTGTCCTCAACGGACGAAAAATCAACGAAACATAATCACGCACGCGCATCGCCAGACCGGACGATACCACCGACATCCCACTCGAGGCCTCGAAGGACCCTCCCGAGTCGGCTAGCGAAACAAATCATACACATCTCACGGTTGGATCAATCGCTTGTTGCATCCTCGCCACATGATCACATGCCATGTGCCACCGTAGATTATCTCGTGCTCACGGTTGGATCAATCACTTGTTGCATCCTCGCCACATGATCACATGCCATGTGCCACCGTAGACCTTCAACCATATCCACACATTCACACAAATAACATATCACATCAAGGATATTCAAACAATTCGCCAGAGGCATCAAACACTTAGCAAAACACCACGTCAATCCACAACGCACCGAAATGACAAAATATACGTCCACACACAATACTAAGTGCAACATGAACACCAAGCATATACATAGAATTCACATAGTTATTCTCGAACCACACCAATCACAAAACACACACGGTTTGAAAGAGGCCTTTAACGAGGCTAACCAAATCTTTTGAAAACTCATTTCAAACAAACAAACAAACTAAGACGATCACCAATCATCATATCCGCGAAACAAGAAAAGTATGGACAAGGTACTTGCCTCAAAATCGCACGCAAGCATTCCGACGAACACGGCTCAACCTAAAGCTTCAAACGCCCAATGCTATCAAACGGAAGACGCATTTACGAACGAAAGGGTTCAACATGGTTTCTTCGCAATAAACACGACCCTAACATCATACAATCAATAAATCATCGACCATACGAGGAAGAATAATCGTAGAACGCCCGAAAACCCCTCTAAGACATTTTAGGACACCTTCAAGGCGTCGGTCAAGAACTCAACTCAAACAACGAATCGATACGATCCAACCATGGAATAACAAGGGAAATGATATAATACATCTAAATAATCATCAATCCATCAAAATCCTAAGTTAAATCGGATTAAACGGACGAAATCGAACAAAATACCCAAAATCCCCAAAATCTCCCAAAAATGGGTTCTTAGAAGATTACCTTGGATTAGGATGAATGATTCAAGAAGAAATCGATAATCTACAACAAAACTCGAAGTGGATGATTTCTTCAAGTCCGAAAATGTTAAAATCGCCCAAGAGTTGCTCTGGATCGCCTGAACGAGAGGAAGAAAAGAGAGGAGAGGAAAATGAAAACCTTCCCCGCATCCCGTGTAATATAGTGAAACACAGCAGAACCTATCGGCCAGCCTATCGGCCGATAGGCCCAACCGATACCCATACAGAATGCCGGCGGTAGAGCCTATCGACCCCCTATCGGCCGAAAGGCTCTGGAAGTGATCGGCCAAAATCAAACGACCATAACTCTCTCGTCCGGACTCCGATTGACTCACCGTTTGAACCATTGGAAAGCTAACTCGATGTTCTATAATATTGCAAAGATTTATAATTTTTGGAATTTCCAAGAATTAATGGTGACTTTACAAAGTCGAACTCCCACGTGAAAAGTCGATTAAGGACACGGAACTCAACAAAACGACACCGAAACGAACTCGGATGACAAAAGTGCAGAATTAATCATTCTCGGAATGACGAACGGTCATGAGCGAGCCGTCAAAACGGACTTCGGCGAAAAAGAAATTTACGGAAATTGAAAATTGCGGATATTACATTCTACCCTCCTTAAAAGAAGTTTCGTCCCGAAACTTAAAACAAGTAGGGGGAGCAATATACCCGCCAGGAAAACTCGACGAGATACACCAAAAACAGAAACTCGCGCCAACGGCGAAATGCCGCAAGAAACGCAAAGAGCCATACGGCGCGAAAACACGCTCTCCACGACGACCAACACAACGTCGCCGTTAGGGATATAATAAAACCAACAAATGACAAGCGTCATCAAATGGATAATACAATCAAGTCAATTATCCGAACAATCACAAAACACAACGAACGAAATCAATACGATTGACCAACCCAACGGTACATCAATCACAACGCGATCCAATCACCGAACAAATACGGAATTCCACCGCTCAAGGGTTGGAAGATCGAAAACGAGACTAATTTCCCGAACTTAAGGGAATTAGGAAGGAGCCTGAACGTTCAACAATCACGAAACGAGAACAAAACCGAACAAACAAATGATCGAGACAACAAAAATCGAACAATCATGTCCGACATACGAAGGATAATAAAATTCAAACAACAACCCCAAGGTTCACATCTCGACTCGAGACAATATATGCTCCGGTGAAAACAACAGGATGTGCATTCATATAAGATCCACAGGAAAGGGAATAGCAATAGAAAAGTCACAACGACAAACGAGTTATTCCGAAATAATACCACACTCGTTCGATCAACAAAAGCAAGGGGCAGGACAAGCTCAGAAATGTCAACGAACATAAACGAGTCGACAGAGTCGAAAATACAAAAGTTCAAGATCCAGTCTACTTCGAATAAAAGAACTAGTAGAACCAAAAGATGTTACTTCCGAACAAGGTTCACAAGAATCGAACCGAACTCGGAAAGTTACAGCGATAACCAGATTAACCCAAAACAAGATCACACCTCGTCCGATCAATGAACCCGAAATACAGAACAAGTTCAGTAAGTATCAACGAACACGAACGAGTCGATAGAATCGAGAAAGAGAAAATGCAGGAGTCCAAAAATAATACGGGTACTACATTCGACCTCTTATAAAAGAAGGTCGCCCCCGCAACTCACAACAGCAAAATCAAGGTGACGACACAACAAGCAACCGACAGAAACATCCTTCGAAGGCCTCTCAAAGCCGATTCCGATGACTGTCTTTGAAGCGCGAACTCCGAAAGTCTCGGTAGCCAATTCACAAAACTGAATTCGGTGTCCCTCGAGTCCACACTTGAAATGTGTTACCGACGAGAAGGACAATTTACACGTGCATGCCCCGGCACATCATGGTTGAAACGCCTTGGCTCGGCATACCGAAAATACAAATGCTAGATACAATGGGGCATAACGTCGCAAAACAACATAGCGGAGATGCCAACTCAGCACAACAAAGAATCATAATACATACCATATACAACGATTACCATCATAAAGTAATACACACACAAACACTACAGCAACGACGGTATCATTCGGCGACCTCAACGGCCCGAACGATAACCAGCACATAATTACAACCATCATGAAACAATCACACATGTACACAAACGTACAAACTCAAGCTTCAACAGCTCACACCCGTGCGACAACACGCAAATCACCACGAGGCGACAAACAGTAAATACCAGTTCACACCTCTCACAGAGGGCTAGTACAACAAATGCGTGGCAACGCCTCGACGTTCATGCCACCAATTTGATCACAATTCGGGATTAACACCGTAACGAAAGTTCGAAAACTATACACGCATTTCCGGTCCGCAAACAGGAATGATAGGTTTTAAAAACAAAAACCACCTTTTGAAAACAGTTTGGAAACAACAGTTGATCTTGAGTATCATTTTACAAAAAGTAGTACAAACACCATTATCGAGACTTTGAAAGTCATCTTGCGTTCGAACAAAAATGAGGACACCTTTCTTTTAGTGAAAAACTTTCAAAAATATTCGACCCTTGGGTCTAAGCAACTGCATTTGAAAATATCTCAAAATATTTTTGGTCCTCAACCGGAAAATTTTTGAAATGTATTGCGGCATTAGAAAACACCTTGAAAACACCGCATGAAAATAATTCGTTTTAAAAGTACGTCTCGAATTTTAATTTTCTAAGATACTCAAGGTTTTCAAAAATAATTCAATGAGCTAGAATGCCCAAAAATTTCAGGTAATTACAAGGAACAATATAGCGCCGTGGGTCCCGCTAGGAACCCACCAGTTAAAAACCATTCACAAAAACGCCAAAAAGGCCGATGACGGTAATATTTCAAAAACTCACAAAATCCATTTACAAAATACTAAATTCCGTCATAAGAATTTCGCCAAAATGATCAAGGCCATAATGCCAAAAACTCGATTAAGGGAATTGGTTTTCGAAATAAAACTCAGTCGGTAAAATACCGAAATCCATTACAGAAGAACTCATGCAGCGGATAAAAGAAATACAGTTCGACATGCACAGTCCAGCAACAATACTCATCATACGAACGAAATATGAGAGTCAACTAGTCACGTATCAAGAAATCAAAATCCATAAGAGGATCCCGTCACTTAACAAATAATCATAAAAATAGCTCGTGTCACACGAGGCTCAACACAGATAAGGGAGACTTACATCCACAGGTCGCACGAAGATGATGATTGCTCACGATACTAATCACGACCAACAAACTCAGACGACGCGTCGCGACACGACTTAGTCAGACAAAATCCGACGAGACAAAGACTCAACAGACACCACTGACCCGACAGCCTAGGTTTCCACAACCTAAGCTCCGATACCATTTATGTAACACCCCCAATCCACTCAGGGATATTACACGCCGTAGGCCCTCTCCTCGAGGATCTACCAGGCTGATAACTAAAATCAAACATCTAACATCGCCTTTAAGGCTAAAATGACTCAGTAGACCGACTTGGTCTTTCAATAATAACATACAACTCAATTCCAAACACATACCCACGCAGGGGTCAAAATACGATAAACTCCCGTACAACGGGGAAAAGATACTGCAGCGGAAAAGAAAATACAACTAGACCAAAACGACATCAACAGATCCTCGTGTGATTAGTATCGTTCATCTTTCATCATCCTTCGTGCCGACCCTGTGCTATGCTCCAAAACCTGAATGCAAAAATAGACATCCACCCCCCAAATACTCGGGGGTTAGCAAAACTCCACTGTTTTGCTAGTGCAAGTACAAGTGCAAAAATACGAGCCATACAATACAAGTTCCAAGAACAATAATAATCAGAAATCCTCAAAGGTTCAAACGTAAGGAAAAGTACTTCCCGAGGCAAGAGTTTGGGTAAACATTTCCAAAGCGAAAGATCGCAAATAAGGGAAACAATTTACAAACAGCTTAAAAATGCCGTCGAGAGTTTTAATAGAAAACAATTTAGGATTATAAAATCCTTCTCTTTCCAAAAATCAATAGGGTCATGACCCAAAATGTTTTGTTTTCGCAAATAGGAAACCACCAATAATTTACGGTGGTCAAAGCCCAACATCACGTGTCCTCAACGGACGAAAAATCAACGAAACATAATCACGCACGCGCATCGCCTAGACCGGGACGATACCACCGACATCCCACTCGAGGCCTCGAAGGACCCTCCCGAGCCGCTAGCGAAACAAATCACACACATCTCACGGTTGGATCAATCGCTTGTTGCATCTCGGCCACATGATCACATGCCATGTGCCACCGTAGATTATCTCAGCTCCCACGGTTGGATCAATCACTTGTTGCATCCTGGCCACATGATCACATGCCATGTGCCACCGTAGACCTTCAACCATATCCACACATTCACACAAATAACATATCACATCAAGGATATTCAAACAATTCGCCCAGAGGCATCAAACACTTAGCAAAACACCACGTCAATCCACAACGCACCGAAATGACAAAATATACGTCCACACACAATACTAAGTGCAACATGAACACCAAGCATATACATAGAATTCACATAGTTATTCTCGAACCACACCAATCACAAAACACACACGGTTTTGAAAGAGGCCTTTAACGAGGCTAACCAAATCTTTTGAAAACTCATTTCAAACAAACAAACAAACCAAGACGATCACCAATCATCATATCCGCGAAACAAGAAAAGTATGGACAAGGTACTTGCCTCAAAATCGACGCAAGTATTCCGCGAACACGGCTCAAGCGGAAAGCTTCAAACGCCCAATGCTATCGAAGCGGAAGACGGCGGCGAACGAAAGGGTTAAACACGGTTTATTCGCATGATACAAGAACCTAACTTCATACAATCAATAAATCATCGACCATACGAGGAAGAATAATCGTAGAACGCCCGAAAACCCCTCTAAGACATTTTAGGACACCTTCAAGGCGTCGGTCAAGAACTCAACTCAAACAACGAATCGATACGATCCAACCATGGAATAACAAGGGAAATGATATAATACATCTAAATAATCATCAATCCATCAAAATCCTAAGTTAAATCGGATTAAACGGACGAAATCGAACAAAATACCCAAAATCCCCAAAATCTCCCAAAAATGGGTTCTTAGAAGATTACCTTGGATTAGGATGAATGATTCAAGAAGAAATCGATAATCTACAACAAAACTCGAAGTGGATGATTTCTTCAAGTCCGAAAATGTTAAAATCGCCCAAGAGTTGCTCTGGATCGCCTGAACGAGAGGAAGAAAAGAGAGGAGAGGAAAATGAAAACCTTCCCCGGATCCCGTGTAATATAGTGAAACACAGTGAACCTATCGGCCAGCCTATCGGCCGATAGGCCCAACCGATACCCATCTGAGAATGCCGGCAGAGAGCCTATCGACCCCCTATCGGCCGAAAGGCTCTCGGAAGTGATCGCCAAAACTAAACGACCATAACTCTCTCGTCGGACTCCGATTGACTCACCGTTTGAACCATTGGAAAGCTAACTCGATGTTCTATAATATTGCAAAGATTTATAATTTTTGGAATTTCCAAGAATTAATGGTGACTTTACAAAGTCGAACTCCCACGTGAAAAAGTCGATTAAGGACACGGAACTCAACAAAACGACACCGAAACGAACTCGGATGACAAAAAGTGCAGAATTAATCATTCTCGGAATGACGAAACGGTCATGAGCGAGCCGTAAAAACGGACTTCGGCCGAAAAAAGAAATTTACCGGAAATTGAAAATTGCGGATATTACAATGCCGGTTGTACCGGACGTGTTGTTTTATGTTCTTGTTGTTAACAATTGTTTCCTTGCTAACCGAGACGGTTAGTCGAGAGGTGTTTTCTTGTGTTAGCCTGGTGGATCCCATGTAGGGGTCCACGGCGCTGTAATACACCTCGAATATCTTGGGGGTGTTACATTATCAACAATCATAACTCCAAACGATTTTTCCTACAAACATAATCAAAGTTATATTTCCTCTCTCTCTCTCTCTCTCTCTCTCTCTCTCTCTCTCTCTCTCTCTCTCTCTCTCTCTCTCTCTCTCTCTCTCTCTCTCTCTCTCTCTCTCTCTCTCTCTCTGGTTTTTTGCTAAAATAAGCTAAAAATATAAAAAAAACGATTATGAAAAAAATTATCAACAACCATAACTCCGAACAATTTTTCCTACAAACAATAATCAAAATTATATTTCCTCTCTCTCTCTCTCTTGCTTTTTGCTAAAATAAGCAAAAAATAACAAAAGACGATTTAGTATTTGAAAAAAATTATCAACAATCATAACTCTAAAAGATTTTTCCTACAAATATAATCAAAGTTATTTTGCATTTTCTCTAGGCAATAATGAGTTTTTCTCTATTTTTATATAGATTTTTTTATATTGTGTTTTCTTTGGGCAATAATGCCTCATTATTAACAATCATAACTCCTCTGACCAAAAAGGTAAAATGTGACCAAAAAAACAATTATAACTCCCAACTATTTTTCCTACAAATATAATCAAAGTTATATTTCCTCTCTCTCTTGCTTTTTGCTAAAATAAGCTAAAAATATAAAAATGACGATTTAGTATTTGAAAAAAATTATCAACAATCATAACTCCAAACGATTTTTGCAAAAATAAGCTAAAAATATATAAAAAGACGATGTAGTATTTGAAAAAATTATCAACAATCATAACTCCAAATTTTTTCCTACAAACATAATCAAAGTTATATTCCCCCCCTCTCTCTCTCTTGCTTTTTGCTAAAATAAGCTAAAAATATAGAAAAAAAAGATGATTTAGTAATTGAAAAAAATTATCAAAAACCATAACTCTGGATAATTTTTCCTACAAACAATAATCAGAGTTATATTTCCTCTCTCTCTCTTGCTTTTTGCTAAAATAAGCTAAAAATATAAAAAAAGATGATTTAGTATTTGAAAATTTTTATCAACAATCATAACTCCGAATGATTTTTCCTACAAACATAATCAAAGTTATATTTTCTCTCTCTCTCTCTCTCTCTCTCTCTCTCTCTCTTGCTTTTTGCTAAAATAAGCTAAAAATATAAAAAAGACGATTTAGTATTTGAAAAATTTTTATCAACAATCATAAATCCAGACGATTTTTCCTACAAACATAATCAAAATTATATTTCCTCTCTGTGTTGCTTTTTGCTAAAATAAGCTAAAAATATAAAAAAGACTATTTAGTATTTGAAAAAAAAAAAAATTATCAACAATCATAACTCCAAACGATTTTTCCTACAAACATAATCAAAATTATACTGCCTTTTCTCCAGGCAATAATGAGTTTTTCTCTATTTTTATATAGATTTTTTTATATTATGTTTTCTTTGGGCAATAATGCCTCATTATTAACAATCGTCATAACTTTTGTGACCAAAAAAGATAAATGTGACCAAAAAAAAAGTCATAATTCCAAATGATTTTTCCTACAAACATAATCAAAGTTATATTTCCTCTCTCTCATGCTTTTTGCTAAAATAAGCTAAAAATATAAAAAAGACGATTTAATAATTGAAAAAATTATCAACAATTCCATAACTACGAACATTTTTTTTTCTAAAAACATAATCAAAGTTATATTCTCTCTTGCTTTTTGCTAAAATAAGTTAAAAATATATAAAAAAAGACGATTTAGTATTTGAAAAAATTATCATCAATCATAACTCCCAACAATTTTACCTACAAACATAATAAAAGTTATATTTCCTTCCTCTCTTGCTTTATGCTAAAATAAGCTAAAAAATATAAAAAAAGACGATTTAGTATTTGAAAAAAATTATCAACAATCATAACTCCCAACGATTTTTCCTACAAACATAATCAAAGTTATATTTCCTCTCTCTTGCTTTTTGCTAAAATAAGCTAAAAATATAAAAATAACAATTTAATATTTAAAAAAAAATATCAACAATCATAACTCCAAACGATTTTTCTTACAAACATAATCAAAGTTATATTTCCTCCCTATCTTGTTGTTTGCTAAAATAAGCTAAAAATATATAAAAAAGACGATTTAGTATTTGAAAAAAATTTCAACAATCATAACTCCAAAGGATTTTTTCTACAAATATAATCAAAATTATATTTCCTCTCCCTCTCTCTCTCTCTCTTGCTTTTTTCTAAAATAAGCTAAAATATAAAAAAAGATGATTTAATAATTGAAAAAAATTATCAACAACCATAACTCAGAATAATTTTTCATACAAACAATAATCAAAGTTATATTTCCTCTCTCTTTCTCTTGCTTTTTGCTAAAATAAGATAAAAATATAAAAAAAGACGATTTAGTATTTGAAAATTTTTATCAACAATCATAACTCCAAACGATTTTTCCTACAAACATAATCAAAGTTATATTTCCTCTCTCTCTTGCTTTTTTCTAAAATAAACTAAAAATATAAAAAAAAATGATTTAGTATTTGAAAAAAATTATCAACAATCATAAGTCCAAGCGATTTTTCCTACAAACATAATCAATGTTGTATTTCCTCTCTCTCCCACTCTCTTGATATTTACTAAAATAAGCTAAAAATATAAAAAAAGGCGATTTAGTAATGGAAAAAAATTATAAACAACCATAACTCCGAACAATTTTTCCTACAAACATAATCAAAGTTTTATCTCCTCTCTCGCTCTTTTTTTGCTAAAATAAGCTAAAAATATAAAAAAAAACAATCTTTCCAACAAACATAATCAAAGTTATATTTCCCCCCTCTCTCTCTCTCTTGCTTTTTGCTAAAATAATTTAAAAATATAAAAAGACGATTTAGTAATTGAAAAAAATTATCAACAACCATAACTCCGAACAATTTTTCCTACAAACAATAATCAAAATTATATTTCCTCTCTCTCTTGATTTTTGCTAAAATAAACTAAAAATATAAAAAAAGATAATTTAGTAATTGAAAAAAATTATCAACAACCATAATTCGGAACAATTTTTCCTAAGAACATAATAATCAAAGTTCTCTCTCTCTCTCTCTCTCTCTCTCTCTCTCTCTCTCTCTCTCTCTCTCTCTCTCTCTCTCTCTCTCTCTCTCTCTTCTAAAATAGCTAAAAATATAAAAAAAGATAATTTAGTATTTGAAAAAAATTATCAACAATCATAATTCCAAACAATTTTTCCTACAAACATAATCAATGTTTTATTTCCTCTCTCTTGCTTTTTGCTAAAATAAGCAAAAAATATAAAAAAGACCATTTAGTATTTGAAAAAAAATATCAACAATCATAACTCCAAACGATTTTTCTACAAACATAATCAAAGTTATATTTCCCCCTTCTCTCTTGCTTTTTGCTAAAATAAGCTAAAAAATATAAACAAGACGATTTAGTATTTGAAAAAAATTATCAACAATCATAACTCCAAACGATTTTTCCTACAAACATAATCAAAGTTATATTTCCTCTCTCTCTCTATCTTGCTTTTTGCTAAAATAAGCTAAAAATATAAGAAAAACGATTTAGTAATTGAAAAAAAATTATCAACAACTATAAATCTAAATAATTTTTTTTACAAACAATAATCAAAGTTATATTTCATCTCTCTCTCTCTTGCTTTTTGCTAAAATAAGCTAAAAATATAAAAAAAGACGATTTAATATTTAATTTTTTTTATCAAGAATCATAACTACAAACGATTTTTCCTACAAACATAATCAAAGTTATATTTCCTCTCTCTCTTGCTTTTTGCTAAAATAAGCTAAAAATATAAAAAAGACGGTTTAGTATTTGAAAAAATTATCAACAATCATAACTCCAAACGATTTTTCCTACAAACATAATCAAAGTTATATTTCCTCTCTGTATCTCTCTTGATTTTTGATAAAATAAGCTAAAAATATAAAAAAAGACGATTTAGTAATTAAAAAAAATTATCAACAATCATAACTCCAAACAATTTTTCCTACAAACAATATTCAAAATTATATTTCCTCTCTCTCTGGCTTTTTGCTAAAACTAGACGTTCTCTAGTGCGATGCACCGCATAAGATATTCTCTTATTAGAAAATAATTTCTCTATCTCTAAATTTATTTTTGATGATTTTCGACATGAGTATCATATTAGCGTAATATTAATAAAAGACTTATTGAGTGTATTATGGGGTGTAATATAATTCAGGAAAGAGTACCACATTAGCAGAGTTAAGTAAATTAGTGTCCATTACATGAATAAATTTCCTGGACATACCGAAAAAATAGGAACAAATTTTGGGGACGAAAGTAATATGTGATTAAGTCTTAATATATGTGAGTGTGCAGTGTATGTTTTATTATTTTTAGTTATTATAATTAAATAAATATCATAATTTATTTTTTATGTAAGCAATAAATGAGTTAATATATTTTTAGTTTGCATCAATTAATTTTACTGAAAATAAATATTCATATTTTTTCTAATATAATTTTTTTGTGTAATCGGTCATTATTGTAAATCCATCAAATTTATTATATTCATATGGATGTCTAGTTGAAAATTGTGAAATAAAAATTAATTTGATATATTTTTCATTAAAAATAAACTTGATTAAAAAAATTATAAATATTTAAAATTTTAAGCTAAAAAAATAAAGGAAGAATTTTTTATTGGTAGATGAGTGTAAGTTGTGGAATAAAACTCCCACAATACATATCTAGAATTTTTTTTTTTTGAAAATTTAAGAATACATCTCTATATATAAACTTTATTTTCAAAATAAAAAATCAAAAAACTTACAAAGTGACATGTGTCATGACTCTCTTTTAATAAAAGTATAGATAAGCTAAAAATATAACAAAAGACGATTTAGTATTTGAAAAAAATTATCAACAATAACTCTAAAAGATTTTTGCTACAAATGTAATCAAAGTTATATTGCGTTTTCTGTGGGCAACAATGAGTTTTTCTCTATTTTATATAGATTTTTTTATATTGTGTTTTCTTTGGGCAATAATGCGTCATTATTAAGGATCATAACTCCTGTGACCAAAAAAGGTAAAACGTGACCCAAAAAAAAGCAATCATGACTCTAAATAATTTTTCCTATAATTATAATCAAAATTATATTCCCACGGTCTCTTGCTTTTTGCTAAAATAAGCTAAAAAAATATATAATTTTTTTTTACTATTTGAAAAAAAAAATTATCAACAATCATATATAACTACAAATGATTTTTTCTACAAGCATAATCAAAGTTATATTTCCTCTCTCTCTCATACTTTTTGCTAAAATAAGCTAAAAATATAAAAAAGACGATTTAGTATTTGAAAAAAAATATCAACAATCATAACTCCAAACGATTTTTCTACAAACATAATCAAAGTTATATTTCCCCTCTCTCTCTTGCTTTTTGCTAAAATAAGCTAAAGAATATAAAAAAGACGATTTAGTATTTGAAAAAATTATCAACAATCATAACCTCAAACGATTTTTCCTACAAACATAATCAAAGTTATATTTCCCCTCTCTCTCTCTATCTTGCTTTTTGCTAAAAATAAGCTAAATATATAAAAAAAAACGATTTAGTAATTTAAAAATTATCAACAACTATAACTCTAAATAATTTTTCCTACAAACAATAATCAAAGTTATTTTTCCTCTCTCTCTCTCTCTCTCTCATAAAACAAGCTAAAAATATAAAAAAGACGATTTATTAATTGAAAAAATTATCAATAACCATAACTCCGAACAATTTTTCCTACAAACAATATTAAAAAAAAGACGATTTAGTATTTGAAAAACATTATCAACAATCATAAATCTAAAAGATTTTTCCTACAAATATAATCAAAGTTATTTTGCGTTTTCTCTAGGCAATAATGAGTTTTTCTCTATTTTTATATAGATTTTTTTATATTGTGTTTTCTTTGGGCAATAATGCCTCATCATTAACAATCATAACTGCTTTGACCAAAAAAGGTAAAATGTGACAAAAAAAATAATTATAATTCCCAACGATTTTTCCTACAAATATAATCAAAGTTATATTTTCTCTCTCTCTTACTTTTTGCTAAAATAAGCTAAAAATATAAAAATGACGATTTAGTATTTGAAAAAAATTATCAACAATCATAACTCCAAACGATTTTCCTACAAACATAATCAAGTTATATTTCCTTCCTCTCTTGCTTTTTGCTAAAATAAGCTAATAATATATAAAAAAACGATGTAGTATTTGAAATTATCAACAATCATAACTCCAAACGATTTTTCCTACAAACATAATCAAAGTTAGATTCCCTCTCTCTCTCTTGCTTTTTGCTAAAATAAGCTAAAAATATAAAAAAAAAGATGATTTAGTAATTGAAAAAAATTATCAAAAACCATAACTCTGAATAATTTTTCCTACAAACAATAATCAAAGTTACATTTCCTCTCTCTCTCTCTTGCTTTTTGCTAAAATAAGCTAAAAATATTAAAAAAGATTTATCAACAATCATAACTCCGAACGATTTTTCCTACAAACATAATCAAAGTTATATTTCATCTCTCTCTCTCTTGATTTTTGCTAAAATAAGCTAAAAATATAAAAAAGACGATTTAGTATTTGAAAAAATTTTATCAACAATCATAACTCCAGACGATTTTTCCTACAAACATAATCAAAGTTATATTTCCTCTCTCTGTTGCTTTTTGCTAAAATAAGTTAAAAATTAGGGCTGGAATTTTTACCCGAAGAACGGAATTTCAATAAGAACCGAACCGAAAAATTCGGTTCCGGTTCCGACTTTTTTATTATTAACCGGTTCCGGTTCTTAATTAGGTCTTTTTTTAATAATTCGGTTCCGCTTCCTATTTTATGATGTTAGAAAAAACCGGTTTGGAACCGGTTCTATACATATTTTATATATAATAATAAAAATAATATTATATATAATTTTTTTACATAATATAGGTATTAAATAAAGAAAATTAAATGTATTTTGTTCAAAATATTACACATTAAATTCGATTTCTACTTAAAAATTTGTTTTTTTTATAAAATTCATTTTTTTTGCACAATTCGGTTCCTAAAAGAACCGAAAAACTCGGTTTTTACACATTAAATTCGGTTCCGGTTCCTAATTCGGTTCCTGAACAAAAACCGGTTTTTTCGGTTTCGGTTCCTAATTCGGTTCCTGAAAAAAGTGGTCAAAAACCGAACCGGTTTATGTACTTAAAAACCAGTTCCGGTTCTTTAATTTTTTATCAAGAACCGAACCGGTCCCAGCCCTACTAAAAATATAAAAAAGACGATTTAGTATTTAAAAAAAAATTATCAACAATCACAACTCCAAACGATTTTTCCTACAAACATAATCAAAGTTATATTTCATCTCTCTCTCTCTCTCTTGATTTTTGCTAAAATAAGCTAAAAATATATAAAAAAAAGAAGATTTAGTAATTGAAAAAAATTATCAACAACCATAACTCCGAACAATTTTTCCTACAAATAATATTCAAAATTATATTTTCTCTCTCTCTTGCTTTTGCTGAAATAAGCAAAAAATATAAAATAAGACGATTTAGTAATTGAAAAAAATTATCAACAACCATAACTCTGAACAATTTTTCCTACCGATATAATCAAAGTTATATCCTCTCTCTCTCTCTTTGCTAAAATAAGCTAAAAATATAAAAAAAAGCGATTTAGTACTTTGAAAAAAATTATCAACAATTATAACTCCAACCGATTTTCCCTACAAACGTAATCAAAGTTATATTTCCTCTCTCTTGCTTTTTGCTAAAATAAGCTAAAAATATAAAAAAGACGATTTAATATTTAAAATAATTTATCAACAATCATAACTCCAAATAATTTTTCCTACAAACATAATCAATGTTATATTTCCTCCCTCTCTTGCTTTTTGCTAAATTAAGCTAAAAATATAAAAAAGACGATTTAGTGTTTGAAAAAAATTATCTGTAATATCCGCAATTTTCGATTTTCGGTAAATTTCTTTTTTCGGCCGGACTCCGTTTTGACGGCTCGCTCATGACCGTTTCGTCATTCTGAGAATGATTAATTCCACACTTTTTGTCATCCGAGTTCGTTTCGGTGTTGTTTTGTTGAGTTCCGTGCTTTTTAGCGACTTTTCCGCACTTGAGTTCGATTCTTGCGAATCTCGTCCGAAACTGCTGTTTCGAGTTTCCCGCAAGTCCGTTTAACTTTGTTAGACGTTTTGTGAACTTCGGTTTGGTTATTCGATCACGTATCATGATTTCCGGGCGTTTTGGGCCATTTTGTAATTTCTTGAAAGTTACGGGTATCCGTATCTGTAATTGTTGTCTTTGTAACACCCTCAAGATATTCGAGGTATATTACAGCGCCGTGAATCCCTATATGGGACCCACCAGGCTGAACAGCATCATACTCATCGACTCACATAAACGACAAACCAAAACCATGTCATAAAGACGCAAAACAGAATAATCCACCCGGTTTACCGGTCAAACATAACATCATCAATCAACACAAACATATAGGCAACAATACAATCCGGACGGACAAGAACTCTTAAGTACTCGAGTACAACCATTAGTTCAAAAGCCACAAAAGATGAAAAGACAAAAAGACATTAAGACGTCACTTAGGCACAATCATCACGCTCGGCCATCATCCGCATACTGGTCCAGCCTGCTCGTCTCGATGAACTCCGACTCAAATTCATAAAACGAATTTCCCCAAAACGGGTCCCCAGAGGGGTTAGCAATTACGCTAGTACAAGTAACCAAATGAACAATTTACATCTTACACATATAGTAAATGCATGCAATAAAGAAAACCGTTCGAAAGCACTCATTTCCGGAAATGCCATAATCAAATCACATTTTCAAAATGCACCACAATTAACCGTCGATCCACGTCTCTGTTGTAACACCCCCAGAATACGACCGGGAATGTCACACGCCGTAGACCCTTATCACAAGGATCCACCAGGCTAAACTCCAAAAGACTACTCAAAGATTGACCGGCCGGGGTCAAAATTTAATACAAAGCAGACCGACAAGGTCATAAACCAATTCAGAAACTAACGACATTCATATTACAATGACAACAATAAACTTGAACACAGAAAAGAATGACAATTCAATTTAATAAATGATAATTACACCCATGCAAGGGTGAATACTCGAACGACAGAGAAATACCGACCAAAATGATACAAAAGAAAAGACTCTGACTCTGGTGTGATTAGCATCGTCGTCTTCCATCTCCTTCCAAGCCAATCCCGTAGATCGCTCCCGAGCCGCCAAAACTCGAGCGCATAACAGCACCCACCCCGAAAACTCTGGGGTTAGCAACCGGAATTTTGCTAGTGCAAGTACATAATATACAAGATATACGAACAAGAATAACACAAAATTTAACCGCCGTGAAGCCTTAACACAAACCATACATTCCCACAACAAGACAGAATAACACTCGCATACACGAGGTGAAAGGTAATCACATAGTCATATTATCCTTAAGGAAATTAACATTCATGAAACTTTAAACGAGCCCAAGGAGTCGAAGATCCCTTTTGTAAAAGGAAAAGTATTTTGATAAGATAGTTTGCAATCATTATTATTGACTCGGCCGTTTAGGGATTTTTAAAATCGAATGGGAATACTTTTGGAAATAATTTCAAAACTCTCGGTCCTTGACCCAACGTATGGAAAATGATTACACAAAACCAAGTCAACTTATTTGGGGTTCTCGACCCAATTTATAGAACACCAACACAAATGAAATCATTACAAAATCTCGCAGGGTTCTAAACCCAATCCAAATAACATCATCACGAATTCGATCATCTCAACATTCCACGTGGTCCTCGACCCAATACATGAATGGCACCACAATACAATCAAAGGCACAATCTCTCATTCGACATATCCTGCTCAAGACTTCGATTAATTAACCCTGAGATTTCGTCAAACCTCCTTGGTTAATTAACCCCGATACCCACGCTTTAAAAACAATTTGAAACAAGCTTTCAAAACACGAATCGCGTACCAAATCAAGACAAACATTTGAAAGTGAGTTGAAAGAATTTGAGATACGAATATCGTTGCAGAACGGGTCTTAGCTATCACTCAAATACCGTAACCAATAAGCCTCGCCAGCGCCTCCGCACACTGTACCGGCGTTCACTTCCATCATGTTGGCCGCTCCTTGAACATGTCACCGCACCGGCGCTACTCCCGCAAGAGCCGCCTTGCACGCGCATTAGGTGACATCGGCGTTCACCACCCATATGGAGCCGCACATTGCAAAGATACACTGTGCCGGAGTGCACGCCCGCCTCGAGGTTCCCTGATACGACGTTTCTCACAACACGTATCCACATTATCACAAACATCCAAAGACATGAACAAATGTCACAACAATTTTCAACTCGGTACATCAAGTCACACAATTTCTCCGCTACCCATAACCACACAAGTAGGCAGGAACACGCACGTTATTAATCAACTCAATCACGATAAGCGTTCAAGCATAACCAATCAACACCGCACATAGATATATATATATAACCTTACTATATTATATGAATGACTATAGTTCATCCTTCAATCCAAGTTGAGTACGTCAACTAGTGTTAGCATTCATCACTCGTCGATCACCGACATAAGCATGTATATCAATATACGTATATACATACTTATTTTTTTAACATATAAATATATATATATAATACATATATATATACACATACATATACATATATATATATACATATATACGTCCGTATAAACTCATACACTTCAACAACAATGATTTCACTCAGCTTACATTCGTATATCGAGGTACTTGCCTTGGTAATACGACGAAGGAGACGACGAAGGAATCGGTTCCGGTCCGAACAATCCTCTCAAATCCGACCCTAACACAATAATGATATATAATCAATCTCACATCATGAATACGAAGAAATCCCTCCTAGTTCTACCCGTTGGGACAATTTATCGAACACCAAGAGTGCGTAGGGAATTGAAATCGGTTAACGGTGAACTAACGGGATTTCATCCCAACCAAAAACAAGAAAGCCAAGGGTCACGAGAGTACTATCAAAATCTAACAACAACATCGGTTAATTCGGATTAAAACACAAGATCACCACCAAACCCTCCCCAAAATCATACTAGGGTATAAGAGATCTTACCTCTTGAAGATACAAACCCTATAATCCGAAGAACACGTGCTAGATCCACAATCCGAGCTACACGATCGAAGGAAGACGAAGAAAACACACAATCGAAAGGGTGGATGGAGAAGAAATCCCCTCTCAACCTCTCTCTCGCGCACGGTGGAAGGGAGGAAGAAAATGTGCGAATCTCGCCGAAAACGCACAGCTATAGCGCTGACCGCATCGTGCCGCGGCTCGGCTAAATCAGGCCGCGGCATGAGGCCAAAGATTGCGCCCGTGGTCGGCTGACCGCTCGTTGTGCCGCGGCTCATTCGAGTGTGCCGCGGCTCGGACTCGGCATGTGCCGCGGATCACGGATCGTGCCGGCACACGACAGAGGTTTTAACCGGCAGTGCCACACGGTGTGCCGCGTCTGCATAAGTGTGCCGCGGCATCGACTTACTGTGTGCCACGGCTCACAAACCTTGTGCCGCGGCACACTGCACCGCTTGGCCAACAATCGGGTAATGTGTGCCGCGCACAATCCTTGTGCCGCGCCCACACCCCTCGGGTCCCAAAATGACGAAAAATGATCCTAAAGAGAATAAAAGCAATATGAATCGATATTTGGGCAACAATAACACGAAATGGAAGTACGGAACCCCAAAAAGATCGGAGGTGCACAACCAAAGTCGAACAAGGGACAAATTCCTAAACTTCTAGAAATTACACAAACGGCCCAAACATCCGAAAATCACGATACAACGTCGGATTAACAATCCGAAACTCACAACATGCTCTACTCAATCATACGAACTCATGGAAGTAAGAAAATGACGAAATCGAACGAGTTTAACGAGAGACAAATACACATGAGACAAAATATAACACAAGATGAAATTACGTAAAAACATCATCGAGACCCGTCTAAGCGGAGAAACTCCAAGAACAAAATAGGTTCAGAATTCCAAAACAGTGACAAGCGAGTTGTCGAAACGGACCTCCGCCGGAAAAATAAAAATTACCGGAAATCGAATTTGCGGATATTACATTCTACCCTCCTTAAAAGAAGTTTCGTCCCGAAACTTAAAATAGAGAGCGGCGGAACAATCAAGGAAATAACTACTTGCTCAGCCCCAAATCATCATGAGCAAAGCGCGAATGCACGGTTCCAGAAATACGATGAACTGACCTAGCGAGCATATGGTACGTGAGTCGAGGCGATAAAAATGTATGGGAACACGATAAGTTGAGGTGAAGGAGTATGAATTTGGATACCAAAGCTCCCAGAGTTAAGAAAATCACAAAATAGTTCAGACGTCCGGAAAATCATGTTTCGAGCTCAACCAACCACAATCCAAGTTCATAACACATTCGGAAGTGTCAATTGCACACGTGGGAATAATAGTTCCGAACAAAATTTGCAAGAATTAGGTTCAGATATGGAAAGACCACAATATTTCACGGGTTTTAACAAAACAGCTCCGAAATTCGTTCGGAGGACAATGAGCTAAGTAGAACAAGATAGTTTAAAATCGTCGAGAGGATCATAATTGAGTTACCAACAATGAAAAATCATACAATGCCGAAAATACCAAGGAAAGTACGGGTAATACACTTCCCCATACTAAAAGGTATTTCGATCCCAAACTTAGAACAACAAGAGTTGGAAATATAGAGCAATGAAATGAAGAACGATCAAAGTCACGATTGTTCAAAACAGCAACAATTAGGACATATTGCAAAATATTCATCCTCCCATGTTAGGCTCTTAAGAAGGAAACATAGGGTTTCGGGACATTCTCCAGTCACTAGCTCTGCTCTCTCTCAGGGCGGCATTCTTTGCCAATTCGGAAACTGTCTCACAGTGTTTCTCCCGATGACCTACACACCCACACCGGTAACAAGTCAAGAGTGGAGAGGGACAATTTGCACGAACATGTCCCCGATGATTCTGATTGAAACATCTTCTCTTCTTACCGCGAGTCACCGATGCTGGTTTGGGATTTCCAGCGTTCACTCCCGACCGCGAAGATGACGCTTTCGAACAACGTAAGGGCTTGGGAGCCTTAGTCTCCTCATCGCCCAGAAATTTTCCCGATACCCTCGGTCTCTTTGCTTCGCTCGTGGGCTCGAGATCGAGGAGATTTCATAGGATATCGTTTGATCTCGATACTCCCTCACCGTAGCATGGATAGTTGTCGCACGAACCACCTTGCCGCTTCCATTTCCATCATCACGTCCACGTCCGGCGAGGCTTGACATACTAATACGGATAACGCCGATCAACAGTATTAGTTTATCAGTCGTACAATATACCACAATTATCAACCCGAGTTTTAGTTAGCATCCTTAGAATAACGGTACTATCGTAAAGCATAAAGTTTTATGAAGTCAAGTTCGAGTTCCTCGACGAGGACGATCATTATATGTATGCACTTAATGAAAACAAATTTTTGAAAAAGGGCTCACACGTTGCGCCCAAGACTTGTAAACACCGTCTTTTATTTCGAAGAGGAAGTTTACATAATGACTCTAAAATTATTTTCGAGTGAAGAATAAAAGAAAAAGAAAGAAATCGAAAATTAATTCGTAACTAATTTGAAATATTTCAAAAATGTTGAGTCCCAAATATCACAATCTTGAAAATCTTTCCTCTTCTTCCAAAATGTTTATTCGAAAGAATTTTCCACCGAGATACGTGACCATTTAACATGACGGTATTAAATCGTGGCTTTACACAATGTTAGAAAATTTCAAAGCATTGTTTTAAAATATTCGTGATACTACTGTTGCCGTGGCCTGCTCCGAACCTACAAAGCTAAAAATCATTTTAAAAAAATGTTCAAAATGCCAAAAAGGCCGATGTCGGTAATGTTCTCAAATACTCACTAAAGTCATTTATGAAATATCAAATACCGTCATAAGAATACTATCAAAATATGCAAGACCAAAATATCAAAACTCGGTTTGTAAGATAACAAAAACCATCTTAAAATACTCATGCGGTGGATAACATTATCATTCGTAAATTCATTCTAATAAAGTACCGAATGTATAAACCTGCTCGACTTCCGAAGCATACTACGTAACTATTTATGCTCGAACCGCATGCGCATGTCATATCCTAAAACGATAATATCACCAACAAGTTCCAATTCCTAGTTCACATTAAGCATATTAGCACAATGTAATCAAATACGTATATAAGGGGACTTACGATCGGGAGGCTTACCATCACGGATTGCGGAAGATGATGTCGGAACCACGATACTAATCACGACTGATGCGCGCGACTTACACAAGACATGGACTTGACCCAACGGCCTAGGTTTTTCGCAAACCTAAGCTCGATACCATAAATGTAACACCCTGCAATACGACCGGAATGTCACACGCCGTAGACCCTTATCACAAGGATCCACCAGCAAACTCCAAAAGACTACTCAAAGATTGACCGGCCGGGGTCAAAATTTAATACAAAGCGCATCGACAAGGTCATAAACCAATTCGAAACTAACGACATTCATATTACAATGACAACAATAAACTTGAACACGTAAAAGAATGACAATTCAATTTAATAAATGATAATTACACCCATGCAAGGGTGAATACTCGAACGAGAGAAATACCGACCAAAATGATACAAAAGAAAAGACTCGACTGGTGTGATTAGCATCGTCGTCTTCCATCTCCTTCCAAGCCAATCCGTGATCGCTCCCGAGCCGCCAAAACCCGAGCGCATAACAGCACCCACCCCGAAAACTCGGGGTTAGCAACCTGGAATTTTGCTAGTGCAAGTACATAATATACAAGATATACGACAGAATAACACAAAATTTAACCGCCGTGAAGCCTTAACACAAACCATACATTCCCACAACAAGACAGAATAACACTCGCATACACGAGGTGAAAGGTAATCACATAGTCATATTCTCCTTACGGAAAATAACATTCATGAAACTTTAAACGAGCCCAAGGAGTCGGAAGATCCCTTTTGTAAAAGGAAAAGTATTTTGATAAGATAGTTTGCAATCATTATTATTGACTCGGGCCGTTTAGGGATTTTTAAAATCGAATGGGAATACTTTTGGAAATAATTTCAAAACTCTCGGTCCTTGACCCAACGTATGGAAAATGATTACACAAAACCAAGTCAACTTATTTGGGGTTCTCGACCCAATTTATAGAACACCAACACAAATGAAATCATTACAACATCTCGCAGGTTCTAAACCCAATCCAAATAACATCATCACGAATTCGATCATCTCAACATTCCACAGGGTCCTCGACCCAATACAATGTAATGGCACCACAATACAATCAAAGGCACAATCTCTCATTCGACATATCTGCTCAAGACTTCGATTAATTAACCCTCGGAGATTTCGTCAAACCTCCTTGGTTAATTAACCCCGATACCCACGCTTTAAAAACAATTTGAAACAAGCTTTCAAAACACGAATCGCGTATCAAATCAAGACAAACATTTGAAAGTGAGTTGAAAGAATTTGAGATACGAATATCGTTCGTAACGGGTCTTAGCTATCACTCAAATACCCGTAACCAATAAGCTCGCCAGCGCCTCCCTTACACACTGTACCGGCGTTCACTTCCATCATGTTGGCCGCTCCTTGAACATGTCACCGCACCGGCGTCACTCCCGCAAGAGCCGCCTTGCACGCGCATTAGGTGACATCGGCGTTCACCACCCATATGGAGCCGCACATTGCAAAGATACACTGTGCCGGAGTGCACGCCCGCCCTCGAGGTTCCTGATACGACGTTTCTCACAACACGTATCCACATTATCACAAACATCCAAAGACATGAACAAATGTCACAACAATTTTCAACTCGGTACATCAAGTCACACAATTTCTCCGACCCATAACCACACAAGTAGGCAGGAACACGCACGTTATTAATCAACTCAATCACGATAAGCGTTCAAGCATAACCAATCAACACCGCACATAGATATATATATAACCTTACTATATTATATGAATGACTATAGTTCATCCTTCAATCCAAGTTGAGTACGTCAACTAGTGTTAGCATTCATCACTCGTCGATCACCGACATAAGCATGTATATCAATATACGTATATACATACTTATTTTTTTAACATATAAATATATATATAATACATATATATATATACACATACATATACATATATATATATATATATATATATATATATATATATATATACATATATACGTCCGTATAAACTCATACACTTCAACAACAATGATTTCACGCAGTTACAATTCGTATATCGAGGTACTTGCCTTGGTAATACGACGCGAAGGAGACGACGAAGGAATCGGTTCCGGTCCGAACAATCCTCTCAAATCCGACCCTAACACAATAATGATATATAATCAATCTCACATCATGAATACGAAGAAATCCCTCCTAGTTCTACCCGTTGGGACAATTTATCGAACACCAAGAGTGCGTAGGGAATTGAAATCGGTTAACGGTGAACTAACGGGATTTCATCCCAACCAAAAACAAGAAAGCCAAGGGTCACGAGAGTACTATCAAAATCTAACAACAACATCGGTTAATTCGGATTAAAACACAAGATCACCACCAAACCCTCCCCAAAAATCATACTAGGGTATAAGAGATCTTACCTCTTGAAGATACAAACCCTATAATCCGAAGAACACGTGCTAGATCCACAATCCGAGCTACACGATCGAAGGAAGACGAAGAAAACACACAATCGAAAGGGTGGATGGAGAAGAAATCCCCTCTCAACCCTCTCTCTCGCGCACGGTGGAAGGGAGGAAGAAAATGTGCGAATCTCGCAAAACGCACAGATTATAGCGCCGGCGCATCGTGTGCCGCGGCTCACTAAAGCGTGGCCGCGGCAGTGGCCAAAGATTGCGCCATGGTGGCCGACCGCTCGTTGTGCCGCGGCTCATTCGGAGTGTGCCGCGGCTCGACTCGGCATGTGCCGCGGCATCACGGATCGTGCCGGGCACACGGTGACAGAGGTTTTAACCAGTGCCACACGGTGTGCCGCGGCCGGACAAGTGTGCCGCGGCACTGACTCGGCTGTGTGCCGCGGCTCACAAACCTTGTGCCGCGGCACACCAGACACCGCTTGGCCAACAATCGGGTAATGTGTGGCCGCGCGCACAATCCTTGTGCCGCGCCCACACCCTCGGGTCCCAAAATGACGAAAAATGATCCTAAAGAGAATAAAAGCAATAGGAATCGATATTTGGGCAACAATAACACGAAATGGAAGTACGGAACCCCCAAAAAGATCTGAGGTGCACAACCAAAGTCGAACAAGGGACAAATTCCCTAAACTTCTAGGAAATTACACAAACGGCCCAAACATCCGAAAATCACGATACAACGTCGGATTAACAATCCGAAACTCACAACATGCTCTACTCAATCATACGAACTCATGGAAGTAAGAAAATGACGAAATCGAACGAGTTTAACGAGAGACAAATACACATGAGACAAAATATAACACAAGATGAAATTACGTAAAAACATCATCGAGACCCGTCTAAGCGGAGAAACTCCAAGAACAAAATAGGTTCAGAATTCCAAAACAGTGACAAGCGAGTTGTCGAAACGGACCTCCGCCGGAAAAATAAAAATTACCGGAAATCGAATTTGCGGATATTACATATGTGGACCCCTGCCGAGACCCCGTCGGATCTAACCCGTAGTGGTTAAAAGCAAGCTCGTCGATCCACGTCTCTTGTGGACCCCTACCGAGACCCCGTCGGATCTAACCCGTAGTGAGAATACACACACACACGATTTCTCATACAATACTATTATGTCAAGATTGTAAGTTCATAAGGGTACTTGCCTCGATTAAATAGACGATGACACGAACGGAACGGAAGAGTTGAACACGACCGCAAGGAACCGGCGGAAATGAACCTAACGATTCGAATAACACAATCACAACCAACTCTAGACGATTACGGAAATGGAATACACCCGGAAACCCGCCTACGATTCATGTATATTCGTATATAAACAACAACGAGGGCGGACCACAACCAAACCCTCTCGATTCCGTAAAAATCACGAAATATACCATGAATCCGTAGGGAAACTAAGAATACCAACAAGATTAATACTATTCATCATGAATCCATCAACGAAACGGAACGGATCGGAAGAAAATCCCAAAACCCCCAAATTATCCAAAAGTAGGGTTCTAAGAGATTACCTTGGATTTAGGTTGAGAAACACAAGTGGATGATGTTAGTCTTACACCAAGAACTCAAACACAAGGATCTCTGAAGTGATTGGAAGAAGAAAATCGCCTCAAATCGTCTCTGGAGTCGCTCGGCCGCGGAAAGAGGAAGAAATGAGATTTTGTGATTATCTCGGTCAACTCCCTGGTTTATATAGCCAGGGAGTGTTAGCGCACGCTAAGACCTCAAGGTTAGCGTGCGCTAACGGGATAGGGTTACAAACCCTCCTGTTAGCGTCCCAGTCCAGAAGCCAGGTTTTTGGCCGTTAGCGTGCGCTACCATACATGCGTAGCGTGCGCTAATAACCTCTCGGTAGCGCGCGCTATCGACCAATAGCGTGCGCTACCTGAACATCAGCCGAGTCCAGTAGCCAAATGCCCAACTCACCTGACCCGTTAGCGTGCGCTACCATACAGGCGTAGCGTGCGCTAACTAGCCTCTGATTGAGTTCAGTAGTGAACTGCCCAGTACTGGACAGTCACACTAGCGCGCGCTACTGAACAACTTAACGTGCGCTAGTCTCCCGACATTAGCGTGCGCTAGACAAGATAGCGTGCGCTAATCCGATAGTCCAGAGGGCTGGGAGCTGAACTGCCACTCCCAGGGCTAAATCGTTAGCGTGCGCTACGAATCAAACGTAGCGTGCGCTACTAATGGATTTCTAGCGTGCGCTATACAGGAAATTTAGCGTGCGCTAGATACAGAATATAAACGACCCAAAACACCGGATTATGAACGAAACGTCAAACGGAACACCTCAAAACGCATCATAGCATAGAATGAATCCACGGCAACCCCGAAACGGCGGTTCCGCACAACAATTACGAGAATCAGATTAAAAGATAACGGAAAAGTTACACTGAAGGATACACGAGGGTCACTAAAATCGAGAATTACACCGGAAATACAATTACAAGGGAAAGAAAAATGCGGATATTACATTCTACCCCTCTAAAAATAAGTTTCGTCCCGAAACTTAAGAAACAAACAACTCGGGGTACCTAGCACGCATGCTATCCTCGGTTTCCCAAGTCGCCTCCTCGACACCGTGTCTCGACCACTGCACCTTGACCAAAGGTATGGTCTTATGCCTCAATCGTTTCTCACGATACTCCAAAATCTTCAAAGGGCGCTCTTCGAAAGTGACATCTTCGGCGACATCAATCTCACCATAATCGATGATGTGACTAGGATCCGGGACATATTTCCTCAACTGGGAAACATGGAAAACGCTATGAACATGACTCAAGGCCGGAGGTAACGCCAAACGGTACGCCAGCCCACCCACTCGCTCGAGGATCTCAAAGGGGCCGATAAATCTCGGACTCAACTTCCCTTTCCTCCCGAAACGAAAAACTCCCTTCGTCGGCGACACCTTTAGCAATACGTGATCTCCCACCTCGAATTCCAAAGGTCGACGACGGACATCGGCATACGACTTCTATCGACTCTGGGCAGTCAACATCCGTTCCCGAATTAACTCTATCTTCCGCCTCGTCTCTAAAACGACATCCGGCTCGGTCCCGACCAAATCGGACGCCTCATTCCAACAAATCGGTGATCGACATCGCCGCCCGTAAAGTGCCTCATACGGTGCCATCTGAATCGATGCGTGCCAACTGTTGTTGTACGTGAATTCGATCAATGGCAAATGCTCCTCCCAGTCTCTACTCCAATCGAGAGCACAAGCACGCAACAAATCCTCGAATGTCTGGATAGTGCGTTCCACCGTCCCATCCGATCTGGGATGAAAAGAGGTACTCAAATGTAAACGGGTACCCAACGCCTTATGCACCGCCTGCCAGAAGTGCGATACAAAACGGCCGTCACGATCCGAAACAATAGACTTCGGAGTACCGTGAAGTCTCACAATCTGCGCGATAAACACACGAGCCAACTTCTCCGGGCCCCAAGTGTCCTTGATGCCCAGAAAATGTGCCGACTTGGTCAGACGATCAACAATCACCCATACCATATTCATGCCCGTCCTCGATCTCGGCAAACTCGTAACGAAATCCATCGATATATCCTCCCATTTCCATTCCGGAATGGGAAGTAGCTACAATAACCTGGCCCGGTCTCGATGCTCGATTTTGACTGCCGACAAGTCAAACATCTCGCTACAAACGTGCGACCTCATCCTTCATATCATTCCACGAAATTTCTTCTCGTGTCCTTGTACATCTTACTCGAACCAGGATGAACGGAATAAGGTGTAGCATGGGCCTCCCGTAAGATACTCTGCCTCAACTCGAGTCGCTCGGCACACAAAGCCGACTCGAAATCTCAAAATACCATCCTCGTGAATCACAAACCCAGGAGACTTTCCCTTAAGAACGTTCTCTCGGATTTGAGTAATCATCGGATCCCGATTGCTTGACTTAATTTCATCGATCGAGACGCAGCGAAATCTCTAAAGCACGAAGTTGCCCGACTCCGGCAACGAGACCTCAACATCTAACTCGATCAAAGCCCTCCGAAGCTCAGACTGAGATGTAAGGATCTCAAGCGTTCGCAACGCAACTGGTTTCCGACTCAAGGCGTCGGCCACGACATTCGCCTTACCCGGATGATAAAGGATTTCGAGGTCATAATCCTTAATCAACTCTAACCACCTCCTCTGCCTCATATTCAACTCTCGCTGAGTAAATATGTATTTCAGACTTTTGTGATCGGTAAAAATCTGACATGTAGAGCCGAAAAGGTAGTGACGCCAAATCTTGAGCGCAAAAACGACTGCCTCTAACTCCAAATCATGAGTAGGGTAGTTCATCTCATACGGCCTCAATTGTCTCGACGCATAGGCAATGGTCTTGCCGTGCTGCATCAATACGCACCCAAGACCCTGACCCGAAGCATCGCTATAAACGGCAAAACCCTCGTTGCCACATGGCAACGCCAAAACCGGGGCTGAAGTCAACCGCTTCTTCAGCTCCTCGAAACTCGACTGCCTCTCGTCATTCCAGACGAACCTCTCGGATTTCTGGAGCAACTGCGTGAGTGGCCGAGCTAGTTTTGAGAAACCCTCGACGAACCTACGGTAGTAGCCAGCTAAACCCAAGAAACTACGGAGCTCCTTCACATTCTTGGGCGGTGCCCAATCCAATACGGCCTCAATCTTCTGCGGATCCACACGAACCCCCTCGGCTGAAATCACGTGACCTAAAAACATCACTTCCTTCAGCCAGAACTCACATTTCGAGAACTTTGCATAGAGTTGCTCGGTCCTTAAAATGTCTAATACTATCCGCAAATGATGGGCATGCTCTTCCTCATTCCTCGAATAAATAAGAATATCGTCAATAAAGACGACGACGCACTTGTCCAGATACTCGATAAAAACTTTGTTCATCAATCGCATGAACACCGCCGGCGCATTAGTTAACCCGAAAGGCATGACTACGAACTCATAATGTCCGTACCTCGTCCAGAAAGTCTGTTTTCGGCACATCGGACTCTCTCACCGGTGATAGTACCGATTTCAAATCAATTTTCGAGAATACCGCAGCTCCCGCAACGATCGAACAAGACATCAATTCTCGGCAAAGGATACTTGTTCTTGATGGTCACCTTGTTAAGATCTCGATAGTCGATACACAAACGTAGTGAACCATCCTTCTTCCGCACAAACAGGACCGGTGCGCCCCAAGGCGAGGCGCTCGGTCGAACATACCCCGACTCAAGAAGCTCACTCAATGCTTCTTCAACTCGGACATCTCCGAAGGTGCCATGCGATAGGCGCCTTGAAATAGGAGCCGCGCCCGGCTCTAACTCTATAGCAAACTCAACCTCACGATCCGGTGGCAATCCGGTAACTCGTCAGAAATACATCAGGAAACTCATTAACGATTGTAATAGACGTATGCTCGACTCCACCTTCCTCCGCCTTCAAGGCATAGCTCCAATCACCAGTACACCCCTTTCGCAGAGACTCATCGCCTTCAAGGCATTAATGACGAATTCTGGTTTCCCTCTTTCGCCACGCGAAAGAGTGCTCGGTGCCGTCCTCGGCTAACATAGTGATGATTCTCGTGCGGTAGTTCATGATCGCACCATGCCGCTCGAGCCAATCATCACCAAGAATCAAATCCTCACCCTCGATACTCACAACAATAAGATTAGAGGGCCAAGTCCTCTCACAAATAAATACAGAACAGTCTCGAACCTCCTGATCACCAACGATCCTATCGCCGCTAGGAAGCTTAACGATGAAGGGTTCACAAGGCGTCAAACAGTCGAGACTCAGACGGCGCACACAATCCAAAGATATGAACGAATGCGTAGCACCGGAATCGAAAAGCACACTGACAGGATGAGAAAGAATATAAAAGGTACCTGTTGCCACGGTAGCCGCTGGGTCATCGGTCTTCCGCATCTCATAAACCCGCGGATGGGCGGAGCCGACACTGGAAGCTCCCCTTAGAGGGTCGACCCGACCTCTCCCGACTAGCACTCGGCGGAGACCGAGGAGCAACGATCTCGATTCACACTTGGTTCCCAAGGTCTTTGGAATGGAAGCCCTGGCACCAAGAATTCTCTCCCTCTCAAAGACAGAAGCGGCTTTGTGGCCCGGTGGCCACACCGATTACACGTCGACAAGGGCTCAAACAAGTACGACCGCGTGGCACTGCGACCACAATTGGAACACTTCACATCACGGAAAGGAGCACCGGTAGTTCCACGAGGACCCCAATGAACGAATTTGGACCACCGCCGTGGGAAGTTAGCAGTGGGATTTCTGCGACCCCGAGTCTTGTGGCCCGAAAAGTTCCCTGGACTGTTTCTTACTCTCGCGGGCCGCCTCACTCGCCGTCACGGACATATCATAAGCAAGGGCCACCTCTGTAATCTTTCAAGGTAGTGCATACAAGCCCCGACATATAGTCCCGAATCGGCAACTTCATCCGTCTGGAGAAATGGAAAATCTTGTCACTCTCCTCGACAACTTGGGTCTTTACATAACCCAACTCCTTGTTAAAATCTGCAATAGCTTGAGCTACGGGGATATCCCGTGGTTTAGCATCATAAAAAGCATGTACCCGAGCCTGTCTGACTGGCCACGGGCAATACTCAGTCTCCATCAACTCTTGAAACTCCGCCACGGCAAAGATGGTCTTTGGGCCCAACGGCCTCCCACCGGTCCGTAGCGTCCCTGTGAGAAAGTATTGGGCAATAGGGACTCTACGTTCCTCGTGATGCTTAGTGGCAACGAATACCTTAGATATCTCCTTGATCCACCCTTCCCAGCCAATCGGGTCTGAAGCTCCCGAAAACTGAGGAGGATGCATCTTGATGACGTCTTGGAGCCAACGGTCCGCTCCGCCCCGATTAGCGTGGGCCTGATCCGGGTTCTGAACCGCCTGAGCTATTGCCGCCATTTGGTTCACCATTTGTTGCATAACGGCCGCAATACCGAGATCGGCACGCTCCTGTGAAGAAGCATGGCTATGACGGTCGCCGATGCTGCCGGCCTCGAAGACCGTGACGTGGCCGCCCCACCGGCTGCCCCACGTCCCCGGCCGCGTCCACGACCACGACCGCGACCACGACCTCTTCCAGCATCCATACTGGAGTTAAATAAGTAGCAAAAGCCACACGAGGATCAGTACAAGAAAAGAACAACCACAAGTCGAGAATCAAGGGTACGATACAAGGAATTAATGAACAGAGGAAGGAAAACTTACGGACCGGTAGTCTGGAATCATGGCGGCGTGACGATGATGTGCAAAACAAAACACCACAAGACCCAATAAACCGACAAGCCTAGGTATCCATAAACCTAGGGCTCCGATACCATTTTCGTAACACCTCAAGATATTCGAGGTATATTACGGCCGTGAATCCCTATATGGGACCCACCAGTGAAACGACATCATACTCATCGACTCACATAAACGACAAACCAAAACCATGTCATAAAGACGCAAAAGCAGAATAATCCACCGGTTTGCGGTGGCCAAACATGACATCATCAATCAACACAAACAAAAAGGCAACAATAAGAACCGGACTTAAAAGAACGCTTAAGTACTCTATTACAACCAATATTTAAAAAGCAAAAAAATATGAAATGACAAAAAGACATAAACACGTCACTTAGGCACAATCATCACGCTCGCCATCATCCGCATATCGTCCAGCCTGCTCGTCTCGATGAACCCGACCAAATTCATAAAACGAATTTCCCCAAAACGGGTCCCCAGAGGGGTTAGCAATTACGCTAGTACAAGTAACCAAATGAACAATTTACATCTTACACATATAGTAAATGCATGCAATAAAGAAAACCGTTCGAAAGCACTCATTTCCGGAAATGCCATAATCAAATCACATTTTCAAAATGCACCACAATTAACCGTCGATCCACGTCTCTGTGGACCCCTACCGAGACCCCGTCGGATCTAACCCGTAGTGGTTAAAAGCAAGCTCGTCGATCCACGTCTCTTGTGGACCCCTACCGAGACCCCGTCGGATCTAACCCGTAGTGAGCATACACACACACACGATTTCTCATACAATACTATTATGTCAAGATTGTAAGTTCATAAGGGTACTTGCCTCGATTAAATAGACGATGACACGAACGGAACGGAAGAGTTGAACACGACCGCAAGGAACCGGCGGAAATGAACCTAACGATTCGAATAACACAATCACAACCAACTCTAGACGATTACGGAAATGGAATACACCCGGAAACCCGCCTACGATTCATGTATATTCGTATATAAACAACAACGAGGGCGGACCACAACCAAACCCTCTCGATTCCGTAAAAATCACGAAATATACCATGAATCCGTAGGGAAACTAAGAATACCAACAAGATTAATACTATTCATCATGAATCCATCAACGAAACGGAACGGATCGGAAGAAAATCCCAAAACCCCCAAATTATCCAAAAGTAGGGTTCTAAGAGATTACCTTGGATTTAGGATGAGAAACACAAGTGTATGATGTTAGTCTTACACCAAGAACTCAAGCACAAGGATCTCTGAAGTGATTGGAAGAAGAAAATCGCCTCAAATCGTCTCTGGAGTCGCTCGGCCGCGGAAAGAGGAAGAAATGAGATTTTGTGATTATCTCGGTCAACTCCTGGTTTATATAGCCGGGAGTGTTAGCGCACGCTAAGACCTCAAGGTTAGCGTGCGCTAACGGATAGGGTTACAAACCCTCCCGTTAGCGCCCCACCCGTGGCTTTTGGCCGTTAGCGTGCGCTACCATACATGCGTAGCGTGCGCTAATAACCTCTCGGTAGCGCGCGCTATCGACCAATAGCGTGCGCTACCTGAACATTAGCCGAGTCCAGTAGCCAAATGCCCAACTCACCTGACCCGTTAGCGTGCGCTACCATACAGGCGTAGCGTGCGCTAACTAGCCTCTGATTGAGTTCGGAGTGAATCGCCAAGATCGACAAATACACTAGCGCGCGCCATCAACAACTTAACGCGGCGCTAGTCTCCGACATTAGCGTGCGCTAGACAAGATAGCGTGGCGCTAATCCGATAGTCCGCAGGGTCGAGCCGAATCGCCACTCCTGTGGCTAAATCGTTAGCGGCGCTATTTAATCAAACGTAGCGTGCGCTACTAATGGATTTCTAGCGTGCGCTATACAGGAAATTTAGCGTGCGCTAGATACAGAATATAAACGACCCAAAACACCGGATTATGAACGAAACGTCAAACGGAACACCTCAAAACGCATCATAGCATAGAATGAATCCACGGCAACCCCGAAACGGCGGTTCCGCACAACAATTACGAGAATCAGATTAAAAGATAACGGAAAAGTTACACTGAAGGATACACGAGGGTCACTAAAATCGAGAATTACACCGGAAATACAATTACAAGGGAAAGAAAAATGCGGATATTACAGTCTCGACCCGTTTCTTGGTCGCGTATGATTAATTATGGTATTACGTTTTCATTTCGAGTCGTTGATGTCGTCTGCGAACTTTTCGTCGTGTTCGTTCCGTGCGTTTTCGGAAATCGAGGTGTTGGGTCGTGGCGGCTGAGCAACTGGCCGGACCGGTGCGGCACTGTCGGAAGTGCTGGGCACTGGCCGAGCAGGCACGGCAGGAACCGGCGCTGCGCGCGCTAGCTCGACAGTGTAGCGCACGCTGTCGAGTCAGCCAGCGTACGCTATCGGGCCTGGGCAGAGGGATTCTGAGGTTCTGGACTCGGTCAGGATCGGCAGGTAGCGCACGCCATCGTCGGCCGAGCGCACGCTAACCGGCAGGGTAGCGCCGTCGGCCGACTAGCGTGCGTTACCGGGTGAGTTTGTTAGTCCGGTGGCTCCGGACAGCCGCTAGCGCGCGCAGGCTTCCGGCCGTAGCGCACGCTAGCGGGAGTCGGGCGGACGAGTCATGGTCGGCAGAATTGGTCGGTGGTGCCGGGTCATGCGGGCCATGGCCGAGAGTGCTCGACCGATACTGGCCGATAGCGCACGCTAGTCCGGGAAGGCTAGCGCACTGTCACGGGGTTGGGTTTGAGCACTTGAAAGCTCTTCGGACCCGTGCGGCACTAGACTAGAATTGTCTCGATCTAGCTAGTAAGCCTTAACCACTCGGTTGCTAAGTATGTAAGAAGGGGTTTAAACACTTGGGAGTTGAGAGAAAACTTCACTATTTCACCATCACTTACAAGTACCAGAATGTTGAGTCTTTGAGGGTTGGGTGCAAATGAGCCAACCTCAAGCCTATTTATACTACTCCTAGGACCTAGAACCTTCTATGCACACCTCCTCATTTGGAGGACTCTAGAACATCCTATACAATCCACACACTTTGTAATATCCGCGTTTTCTATCCTTAGTAATTTCTATTTTTGGTGCATATTCGTTTCGGACAACTCGCGTGGCACTATTTTGTAATTCTGAACCTATTTTGTTCTTGGAGTTTTCCGTTTAGACGGGTCTTTATAATGTTTTTACGTAATTTCATCTTGAGTTATATTTTGTCGCATGTGTATCCGATTGTCGCTAAACTCGTTCGATTTCGTCATTTTTCCTATTTTCATGAGTTCGTATGGTTGAGTAGAGCATGTTGTGAGTTTCGGATTGTTAATCCGACGTTGTATCGTGATTTTACAGATGTTTGGGCCGTTTATGTAAATTCCTAGAAGTTTAGGGAAATTGTCCCTTATTCGACTTTGGTTGTGTACCTCAGATCGTTTTGGGTTCCGTACTTCCATTTCGTGTTATTGTTGCCCAAATATCGATCCCTGTTGCTTTTATTCTCCTTCCGGATCATTTTTCGTCATTTTGGGACCCGAGGGGGGGTGTGGGCCGCGGCACAAGAATTGTGAGCCGCGGCACACACATCGCCCTGTTGTTGCCTAAACAAACTGTACCGTGTGCCGCGGCACAAGGATTGTGCGCCGCGGCACACAGCCGAGTCAGTGCCGCGGCACACTTGTCCGGGCCGCGGCACACCCGTGTGACACTTGCCGGCCAAAATCGACTGTACCGCGTGCCGCGGCACAGCCTGGCAGTGCCACAGCACATGCCGAGTCTGAGCCGCGGCACACTTCGGATGAGCGGCACAACGAGCGGCCACCACCACTGGCACAATTTTGGCTCGTGCCGCGGCACGCTTTAGCCGAGCCGCGGCACACAACGCGGTGCCGCTATATCTGCTTCTTATTCGGCGAGAATCGCTCATTTCCCCCCCCCCCCTTTCTTCAACCGTGCGAGAGTGAGAGAGTCTTGAGAGGGAGAGTTCCTCCGCCTATCACTTACTTGTGTAGATTTCTTCATCCCTCTTCGATCGGGTGGCTCGGATTGCGGATCTAACCCGTGGTTTTGGATTTGAATGCTTGATTCATCAAGAGGTAAGAATTCCTTTAACCCTAGTATGATTTTGGGGAGGGTTTGGTGGTGATCTTGTGTTTTAATTCGAATTGACCGATGTTGTTATTAGATTTTGATAGTATACTCGTGACCCTTGGCTTTCTTGTTCTTGATTGGGATGAAATCCGTTGTCATACCATTGACCGATTTCGTTTCCTTATGCACTCTTGGTGTCCGATGAATTGTCCCAACGGGTAGAATTAAGATTAATTCTTACCTTTCCGCATTATTGAGACTTGTGTATACCGTTATTGTGTTAGGATCGGATTTGGGAGGATTGTTCGGACCGAAACCTATTCCGTCGTCGTTTCCTTCGTTTCGTTTCATTCAAGGCAAGTACATGTATTACATTTCGTTATGTATATTGTGATTTTCGAAATGCATGATGAATGGTGATTTTTGGGTGCGTGAGTTGTGTTCCTTCCACCCGGAGTGTCCGACGGGGTGTCTGGGGGTCGATACTAAGGGGTACGGCCGCGGAAGTGGACTTGGGTGCGTGTGTGATTGAACTTCCACCCGGAGTGTCCGACGGGGTGTCTGGGTGTCGATACTAAGGGGTATGGCCGCGGAAGTGGTATCCCACCCGGAGTGTCCGACGGGATGTCTGGGGGTCGACATCGAGGGTACGGCCACGGATACCGATTGTGATTTTGTGATATCGTGATGATTGAAATGGATGTGATTGCCAATGTAGTATTACTGAATATATATGTTTCAAATGACCTATGTTTGAGATGATTGTGTAAAACCGTATTTTTGTATATAATGTTGTGTAATTGTGTACTTGCACTAGCTATTCGAATGCTAACCCCTTAAATGGGGGAAATGCGTCTTATGCATTTCAGGTACCGGGAGAGCTGAGGAGCAGGCACGGGGCACGCACGCGAAGGATGGAATGGCTTGATGATAGTGGCTCGAGTCTGTATTGTTTAATTTTATGTTTTGTCATTGCATATGTCGAGTATTGGAGTTAAACTGTTTATCCTTGAACTTGGTTTAAGTCCCCTGCGTGGGCAACGAATTGATATCTACATTATGTTTTATGTACTCCGTTGAAATGTTTTGGCCGAGGCCACGGCCCTATCTACTTTTGAGTGCATCTTTTGGGGTTTCCATTGTGGTTATGTGTCATGTGTTAGCCTGGTAGACCTCAAGAGAGTTCTACGGCGTGTAATGTCCCATTTGTGAATTGGGGTGTTACACACTTCTATCCTATTCTAGAACCTATCTCTAGAATTATCCACACAAGTCTACACAAACAAGGCTTACACACATTCTAGAGTATTCTACAAGTACAATACTAAGTACAAATCTAGAATGATCTACACTCTTCAAGTAGTACATCCTTCTAGGAGGGTCCTAGAAGGTTCTCCCATCATCCCGGGCGCCCGGCCCGTCTCTGTTAAATCCTGCCCGCCTTGGCCCGCCGCCCGAACACTGGCCCGTCGCTACAAGGTTCGGACTCTTCCCGAACCTCCTGGACCAAGAACGTCCGCTTCTAGTTGCTTCCTGGCCGAGTCTTTCTGCCGAGTGGCTCCTCGGCTTTTCAATGTCTCTTGCCCCACAAGGCTTTTTCCGTCTAAGCCTATTATAGGGGGGAGGGTCTCTCTCGCACCTCGCGCGCGCGCGCCCGCGCACGCCGGCCGCGCCCGGCATCCCACGCCCGCGTCCGGCCGCCCAGCTCGAGTCTTGTTCCCCGACTCGGCCTTGTCACGTTGTGCCTTGTCCCACACGACCCTTGCTCGTCCGGCCTTGCCCGCGCCCCCTGCGCTGCCGGACAGTCCCGGACATGTCCCGTCCGTAATGACCCTTGGGCGATCTGCTTCCCATAGCGGCGTCCGTGCTCCTCCCACGGCTTGCTCGCGTGACTCTCCGTCCTGTCACGCCGTCCTGAAGGCTGACTCTTCACATGCAGCCCGATGCCATCCATGGCGTCCTGCTCGTGCCGGTCCCTCGGCACCCTGTGCGACCGTCTGCGCACACATATCTCGTTGTCGACTGTCGGCAGTGACATTCTCCCCCGCCCATTTCGTCGACGTCCTCGGCGACGTGGCGGCCCCTCGATGAACCGAACTGCTCCAAGGTGGTAACTCGGCTCCTCCTCAAGCTTCCTCACGTACTTGAGTGCCGACATAGCTTGTCTCGAAGGCTCTGTGGTCAAGTGTATTTCCTGCAGCTTGGCTTGATCACACACGTACAGCGCCCTCTTATGCGGAACAAAGCCAACATTATTCTTCCTCAGGAAGTCCATGCCCAGTATTATGTCCCGATCATCCATGCTCGTCACCTTGAAGTGCACGCGCGGTTCCCACGTGCCTATCTTTAGTCGCACTCCATTAGCGACTCCTGTAACCCGAACCGGTGGTTCATTATTCGACTTCATCCAGCCCCGTCCCTCGATGACCTGAAGCCCCAACCTCTGTGCTTCAGCCTCGTCAATGTAGTTGTAATCGGCCCCTGTGTCGACCAACGCCTTGACGGGTTTCCCATTGATCAACCCCGTCGCATACATCAAGTTTCCTTCAAGCGGTGCTCCGTCCCGCGATGCCATCCTTATGGCTGAATTCAACACTTGAAGCGCCATTGATGTCCCATCACCCTCGGCATCGTCCCGTGCCTTGGTGTACTCCATGGCGGCTACCCTCGGAAACTTCGAGCATTGCCTCGTCGAATGCTCCGTGCTCCAGCAAATCTCACATTTCTTCTTCTTCGGACACGCTGCTACGAGATGGTCTGCACTCCCGCACCCATGGCAAGTCCGAGCCCACCCTGACTGCTTGCCGTCCTTGGGCCTGGCCATCCTCGCGCCCCTATCCGCATTACCCTGGTACGACTTGTCCTGCGTACCGATGCCGTCCTCGTCCCTCCCGACTTAGGCTCTCCCCGGGTTTCAACTCGATCGCTGCTCCGCTTATCGCACCGCCTCGGACACGTTCTGTGCCTTGGCCCTCTGCACTTCCAACTTTGCCCACGGTTTTAGCCCATCCACGAACGCGAACAAAGCTTCCTGCTCACTAAGGCTAGGCAACTCCAGCACGATCTCCTGGAACTCCTTCACATAGTCCTTGATCGTCTTACTGTGTGTCAACTCCTTCAACCTAGCCCGGACCTCAAACTCAACATTCTCCGGGTAAAACTGCCGCTTGAACTCGGCCTTGAAACCCTCCCATGTCTCCATCCGACATGTACCACGCGCGATCTCTGTTTCGCGCCTTCTCCACCACAACAGCGCCACATCGGCTAAAAAGAATGGAGCCGTCTGCAACTTGGTCGCATCATCTACTATCCCAGATGCACCAAAGTAACGCTCCATGTTCCACAGGAAGTCATCCACTTCCTTACCATTCCTCGATCCTTGGAACGAACACGGTCGGGGGATGTCGATTCGATGGGGTGCCGCACCCCGCTGGTCCCTGCCGTGGGCCATCGCCCGCTCGTACAATGCTGTCCTTCCTTCGATGGTCTCGATCCTCCCTATGATCTCCTCTCGAAAGGCTGCGATCGTCGACCGAACCTCTTTCCTGATAGCTTCAAGGATCTCCTCACACAAGTCGCGTCGCAATGCATTAAGGGTGACCGTCACCCGATTCTCAAGCTCCTCCAATGACTCGCTCATCTCCATCACCTGATCGGCCACTCTGCTCCATGCCTCGAGAGCATCTTCGTGTCTGCCCATGGTTTCCTCCAGCCGAGCCACTCGTGCTTCCATGGCAACACCTCTTTCCACGGACTTGTCCCTAGACCCTTTCCTGGACTTGTCCTTCTCCTGGCCGGGTTGAACTTTGGTGACGCTCGACGTAGTCTCCATCGGACCTCCTTGCACAATACCTCTCAGCAACGTCTCAATGCGGAAGCTCCTTGAACCACTAGCGTGGCTCCAATACCACTTGTCACGGGGTTGGGTTTGAGCACTTGAAAGCTCTTCGGACCCGTGCGGCACTAGACTAGAATTGTCTCGATCTAGCTAGTAAGCCTTAACCACTCGGTTGCTAAGTATGTAAGAAGGGGTTTAAACACTTGGGAGTTGAGAGAAAACTTCACTATTTCACAATCACTTACAAGTACCAGAATGTTGAGTCTTTGAGGGTTGGGTGCAAATGAGCCAACCTCAAGCCTATTTATACTACTCCTAGGACCTAGAACCTTCTATGCCACCTCCTCATTTGGAGGACTCTAGAACATCCTATACAATCCACACACTTCTATCCTATTCTAGAACCTATCTCTAGAATTATCCACACAAGTCTACACATACAAGGCTTACACACATTCTAGAGTATTCTACAAGTACAATACTAAGTACAAATCCAGAATGATCTACACTCTTCAAGTAGTACATCCTTCTAGGAGGGTCCTAGAAAGTTCTCCCATCATCCCGGGCGCCCGGCCCGTCTCTGTCCGTCCCGGCCCGCATCGGCCCGTCCCGGCCCGCACTGGCCCGTCTCGGCTCGAACACCTGGGCCCGTCGCTACAAGGTTCCAAACTCTTCCCGAACCTCCTGGACCAAGCCGGTCCGCTTCTAGTTGCTTCCGGTCGAGTCTTTCCTGCTGAGTGGCTCCTCAGCTTTTCAATGTCTACTGCCCCCACAAGGCTTTTTCCGTCTAAGCCTATTATAGGGGGGGAGGGTCTCTCTCGCACCTCGCGCGCGCGCGCCCGCGCACGCCGGCTGCGCACGGCATCCCACGCCCGCGTCCGGCCGCCCAGCTCGAGTCTTGTTCCCCGACTCGGCCTTGTCCCGTCGTGCCTTGTCCCACACGACCCTTGCTCGTCCGGCCTTGCCCGCGCCCCCTGCGCTGCCGGACTGTCCCGGACATGTCCCGTCCGTAATGCCCCTTGGGCGATCCGCTTCCCATAGCGGCGTCCGTGCTCCTCCCACGGCTTACTCGCGTGACTCTCCGTCCTGTCACGCCGTCCTGAAGGCTGACTCTTCACATGCAGCCCGATGCCATCCATGGCGTCCTGCTCGTGCCGGTCCCTCGGCACCCTGTGCGACCGTCTGCGCACACATGGCTCGTTGTCGACTGTCGGCCGTGACAGCACGCTAGTTCCGGCCCAGTATATAAATGACAGACCAACGACTTTTTCCGTCATTTTTCATTTCATTTCTCTTCGGTCCGCGGCTGGGGTTTTGGAGGAGACGAAACCATGTTGTTGGACAACAAATCCATGAAGTTTCTGAGTTTATATCACCGATCAATCATCCTATAACATCCTTCGATCCAGCGAATCAAGGTTAGATCTTTAGAACCCTACTTTTGGGTAGATTTGGGGGTTTTCGCGTTTTTGTCCGATTCGTTCCGTTTTGTCGATTAATTCATGATGAATATGATTAATCTTGTTGGTATTCTTAGTTTCCCTACGGATTCATGGTATATTTCGTGATTTTTACGGAATCGAGAGGGTTTGGTTGTGGTCCGCCCTCGTTGTTGTTTATATACGAATATACATGAATCGTAGGCGGGTTTTCGGGTGTATTCCAATTCCGTATTCATTTAGAAATGGTTGTGATTGTATTCTTCGAATCGTTAGGTTCGGTTTCATTGGTTCCTAGCGTTCGTCGGTGACTTTCCTTTCCGTTCGTTGCGTCGTCAATAATTCAAGGCAAGTATTTTTGGAAACCTTTATGCTTAACGTGGAATGGTAATGTATTTTGTGTGTGATTTGCTCACCTCGTGTTGGTCCGACGGGATCAAGGAGGGAATCCAAAGGTTTTCGTCCCGGATTCATGAGTTTGTTTAGCTAGCCAGTGCGGGAGGGTCCTTAGAGGCCTCGTGCGGGAATCTATGATATGACTCTGTTCCCAAGGCGATGCATGTGCGTGTTTTGCTTTATAATATAGCCAGTGCGGGAGGGTCCATAGAGGCCTCGTGCGGGAATTTATGATATGACTGCTCCCAAGGCAAATTGTTTATTTGTTTATTTCGGAAAAGACATGTCTGGTTTTGGCTTTTGAAATTGATATTGGTGCATGTACTATGAAATGTGTAGCGATTGGTTTGCCTTGAATACTTGTACTAGCGTAATTGCTAACCCCTTTGGGGACCCGTTGTCGGGAAATTCTTGTTATGGATTTCGTGGTTATGTTCGGCCAGACGAGCGGGCGCTGGGATGGTACGAGGATGTCGGCCAAGGTTGTTGACATGTGCAATTGAGTCTTGTTATTTCCTACTGTCTCTTTTGATGTGGATGTTTTCCAAATTGTAAACTTATAGATTGTACTCGCAAGTACTTAGGCTTTTCCTTTCGGATTGTGATTGGTCTTCGTTGGAGTTACTGTATTTGTCGGTTGATGTTTATTATGCCGGTTGTACCGGACGTGTTGTTTTATGTTCTTGTTGTTAACAATTGTTTCCTTGCTAACCGAGACGGTTAGTCGAGAGGTGTTTTCTTGTGTTAGCCTGGTGGATCCCATGTAGGGGTCCACGGCACTGTAATACACCTCGAATATCTTGGGGGTGTTACAGAAAATGGTATCGGAGCTCTAGGTTTATAGATACCTAGGCTTGTTGGTTATTTGGGTCTAGTTGTGTTTTGTTTTGCACATTGTCACACCGCTGCCGGCATCTCAGTACATCCAGTGCTCGTAAGTTTTCCTTACTCGATTCTCTTGTTTTCTCGTATTGAAATTCCACTTCTTGAACTGTGATTGCCTCTCTCGTACTTATCGTCGAGTTGTTTTTCGATCCATCCGGTTCGTGTACTTTTGATTCTAGTATTGCACAGTCTTTATCTCTCTGGAGTATGAGCGCCGTTCTGGGCTTGACCGTTTGTCGTTTTGCGAGCCTTCCATCGCTAAACTTCCTAGCATTGGTGGGATCGTTGGTGATCGAAAGATCCGAGTTTTGCTCCGTGGTATACTGTGAGAGGGCTTGACCCTCTAGTTTTTTGTTGTATGATGGAATCTGTGTTTGGTAATTGTGATATACTAAATGTATGTTGAGCCGAATGTACTGATGGGTTGGACACCGAAGGGTGCAGTATGATGTAGAAGTTTTGAACATTGATATGTTCCGGTATAGGTATTGATGGCAGAGTTTGTTGAGAAACTCACATAGCTGGTTTCGACATATGTCCAAATCGGTGATCTTTAGTTCTGTTGTTAAACTTGAAGAGATAGTTTGACATATGCTTGGAATTAGTATTTCCGAGTTGCGCTTGTTGAACTGGTGATTTTTTTTTATGACCGTATATGCGTGTGTTCGGAAATCGTTAGTACTTGGCTAATTATTGTTATTTACAACCAATGTGTTTCTATTAATAATAATACATGCGGCGTGCATGCTTGAAATTTTCTTAGACTTGATCGTATTGTGGGTTTTTTTAAAAAGTGACATGAATTTGGGCGAGCCAGCCTTGTATTTTCAAATAAAACCTTGTGTCGGTATTTAAAGGTCATGTATAAAAGTGTTTAGGACATTTTATAAAATGCTACCGCTGTTAAGCTCTTGTCGTGTTTGAAAGGGTCTTGAAAACGATTTTTAACTTATCGGTTTTATTTTCGAATAACTAGAGTATACGATTTTAAAAATCAGATTAGCTTGGGGAAACCTAGTGTAACACCCCCAGAATACGACCGGGAATGTCACACGCCGTAGACGCTTATTACAAGGATCTACCAGGCTAAATTCCAAAAGACTACTCAATGATTGACCGACCGGGGTCAAAATTAAATACAAAACAGACCGACAAGGTCATTAACCAATTCAGAACTAACGATATTCATATTACAATGACAATAATAAACTTGAACACCGAAAAGAATGACAACTCAATTTAATAAATGAAAACTACACCCATGCAAGGGTGAATACTCGAACGACAGAGAAATACCGACCAGAATGAAACAAAAGAAAAGACTCTGACTCTGGTGTGATTAGTATCATTGTCCTCCATCTCCTTCCAAGCCAATCCTGTGACTGCTCCCGAGCTGCCAAAACCTGAGCGCATAACAGGTACCCACCCCCCGAAAACTCGGGGGTTAGCAAACTGGAATTTTGCTAGTGCAAGTACATAATGTACAAGATATACGAATAATAACAACACAAATCTCAACAGTCGTGAAGCCTTAACACAAACCACACATTCTCATAGTCCACACAGAATAGCATCACATACACAAAGTGAAAGATAATCACATAGTCATATTCTCTGTACGGAACATAATACCAATGAAACTTTAAACGAGCCCAAGGAGTCAGAAAAATCCCTTTTTATAAAAGGAAAAGTATTTTGATAAGAAAGTTTGAAAACATTATTATTGACTCAGGCCATCATGGGGTTTTGAAAATCAAATGGGAATACTTTTAGAAAATACTTCAAAAACTCTCGGATCCTCGACCCAACATGTGGAAAACAATTTTACAAGAAAACCATTACAACATTATTCGGGGTCCTCGACCCAATGCACAGAATAATCATCACAGTTCAATCAAAGGCACGACCTCTCATTCGACAATTCTGCTCAAGACCCTTGATTAATTAACCCTCGGAGATTTCATCAAACATCCTTGGTTAATTAACCCTGATACCAACGTTTTAAAAACAATTTGAAACAAGCTTTCAAAAACACGAATCACAGTCTATATCGAGACCAGTATTTGAAAAGAGTTGAAAGAACTTTGAAATACGAGGATTGTTCGGTAACGGGGTCTTAGCTATCACTCGAATATCCGTTACCAATAAGCCTGCCAGGCGCCTCCCTTGCACACCTGTGCACCGGCGTTCACTCCACTATGTTGGCCGCCCCTTGAACATGTCACCGCGCCGGCGATCACTCCTAACAGAGCCGCCCCTTGCACGCGCATTAGGTAACACCGGTGTTCACCAAACATATGGAGCCGCACATTGCAGCGTACACCAGGCCGGAGTACACACCCCGCCCTCAGAGGTTCCCGGATACGACGTCTCTCACAACAAGTATTCACATTATTACAAACATCAAGTACACAATCAATCATTTCAACAATTATCAAATCAATACACCAATTCACACAATTTATCCGCCAGTCCATAACCACACAATAAACAATAACACGCACATTATCAATCAAGATCCAACACAATAAGCCTTCGGCACAACCAACCAACGCTACACATATATCCTTATATTGCGACTCAACCGAATATATATATAGATAGATATATAGATATATATATATACATATAACCTTACTATATTATATGAATAACTATAGTTCATCCATCAATCCAAGTTGAGTACGTCAACTAGTGTTAGCATTCACCACTCGTCGTTCACCGACATAGGCATATATCAATATACGTATATACATACATATATTTAACATATAAATATATATAAATCTATATATATATATATACACACACACACACACATATATATATATATATATATATATATATATCCGTATAAATTCATATACTTTGACAACGATGATTTCACGCAGTTACAATTCGTATATCAAGGTACTTACCTTGGTAATCTCTCGCGGATACTCCGAAAGTACGGTCGGTTGGCAAAATCCGGAACTCCAACGAAAACAACGATCGGAAGGGCTCAACACCAGATTTTTGTAGGGAAATCGTCCCTAATATCCTATCATCGAATAAACAATCAATCATACGAGGAAAAACATCACAAAATGACCAAATTCCTCTCTGCGGCATTCCCCCGGACACCTTGAAGGCGTCAAACGGAAGTTCATATAATCGACGAATCAGAAATGGTAAAACTGTGGAAAGATGATGAAAATGATAGAATACAACTTAATCTACAATTATCCATCAGTAATTTAAGTTCATAAGGCTCAAACGGACGAAATCTACCAAGATCCCCAAATTTCCCAAAGTTTGGATTTTAGGAAAAACTAACCTTGATTCGGTCGATTGAAGGATGTTATGGATTGATCGATCAATGATATGGACTCAGGATCTTCGTGGATTTGTTGTTCAATAACATGTCTCCTATCTCTCAAAAGATCCAGCCGCGGACATGAAGGAAGGGAAGTGAAAAATTGGTGAAAACAGGGCTGCTCGGTCAATTATATAGGCAGACCGCCCTAGCGTGCGCTAGCGTCCCGGCAGCGTGCGCTAGCGGGCCGACCATGGTCCAGTCCAGAGGCTCCTGGACTGATCCCTCGCCCAAGTAGCGCGTGCTAGATGCCGAGCAACGTGCGCTACGTCTGCCGGTTAGCGCGCGCAGCGACCGGCCGTAGCGTGCGCTGCGGCCAACTCTCTGGAGTCGAACACGGGGCCTCACGCCGGCCCGGGTAGCGTGCGGCCCAGGTGCCGCATAGCGTGCGCTTACGATGCCGGTTAGCGCGCGGCTTCCGGCGATGGCGTACGCTATGCCGGTCCCTGCCGCGCCCCTCCGGCCAGAGCCCAGCTACCGCGCCGGTTCCTCCCGCAACCGTCCGGCCAGCGCCCGGCTGCCGTGGCCTGACGACTCTATTCTTAAAAACGCATGGAACGAACACGACGAAACGCTCGCGGACAACAACATCGATCCGAAATGAAAATAATATACAACAAATCACCACATATGACCATAAACACAAAATCGATTGTCGAGAAAAATAATACCAACGCTCGGAAACTGAGAAATTTCCGGTCTAAGAAAAAGAAAATTCGAATAAATCAGAATAAAAATCTCGGATATTACACCTAGGCTGTCGAGTCAAGTTGTGTTTTTTGAGTTTTGTCTCGTCGGATTTTGTCTGACTTAGTCGCATCGCGACGCGTCGTTTGAGATCATTGGTCGTGATTAGTATCGAGGGGCGGTCGTCACTTACGTGCGACCTATGGATGTAAAACTCCCTTCCTTGTGTTGTGCCTCGTGTGACACGAGTTATTTGTATGATTAGTCGATTGAATGATGGAATCCTTCTGTGGATTTTGATTTCACGATATGTGTTTATTAGACTCTCGTATTTGGTTTATACTAGGAGTGTCGTCACTGCTGATGTATTTTCGTACCGTATTTTATCCGCTGCGTGAGTTCTTTCAAACGGCTTTCGGTATTTTGCAAACTGAGTTTTATTTCGTAAAACCGATTCCTTGAATCAAGTTTTGGCATTTTGGCCTTGAATATTTCATGATGGTTTGACAAATGATTTTGTGAGCTTTGGAAAAATATTACCGTCATTGGTCTTTTTAGCATTTTCGAAATGACATGGGAAATTGTGCTTAACCTGGTAAATCCTTGTGAGAAAGGTTTACGTCATGTAATTTTTCTGATATGTTATGTTGTTGTCTCTGTGGGTCATTAGCGCATGCTACGCTTTGCGGCTAGCGCGCGCAAGAGTGCGTTGGTAGCACGCTAAGGGGAGGATAGCGCACGCTACCTGGTAGTTCAGGCGATCCAGAGCTCTTTGGGTCACGAAGTTCTCGTTAGCGCACGCTAACACTTGGGGTTAGCGCACGCTAACAGTGTATTTTTGGTCAGGAGTTTTGTTTGGTGCCGTGATAGCGCACGCTAACCTTAATGATTAGTGCACGCTAATTGTGTCCAGTATAAATACTGGACACCAGTCTAGAAGTTGCATTTTTCTTCATTTCTTCTTCTTCCTCCATGAGTTTGAGACGTAGCGACTCGGTTTCGCATCTGGGCTGATTTTCTTCCATCCAAAGGTGTTTTGGAGTATCCTAGATGATTTTTAACATCATCTAATCCATTGTTCTTCGCGAATCTAGGTATTTTCTTGAATCCCTAGAGTTGACTTTTTGGAGTTTTGTTCTTGATATCGTTTTCCATCCGGTTTGATAAACCGATTGTTGTTTTAACGATGTTGTTAAACATATCCTAAGGATTGTATATCACTGTCGTGATTTTGAGCGATTTGATGCGTGTGATATGATGTGTTTAAGTGAATGTTGATACGTGCGAATTTTGGGCATTTTGGCCTATTGTACTTCTGAAAAACCTTGATATCTTAGAAAATAAACCTCGAGACGTACTTTTAAAATAAATTATTTTCTCACAGTGCTCTCAAGATGCCTACTAGTGCCACGCTATGTTTCAAAATTATTCTACTTTGAGGATCAAAATATTTTGAGATATTTCTAATGATTTAGAAACGCATTCGCTTAGACCCGAAGGTCGAAGATAGCTGAAAAGTTTTAATTTAACGAAAGGTGTCTTCATTTTTTTTATCAAACGCAAGATGATTTTTTTTTAAAGTCTCGATGACGATGTTTGTACTACTTTTTGATATGTGATACTCAAGATCAACTGGTGCTTGCAAGTTATTTTCAAAAGATGGTTTTCGTTTTCAAAACCTATCATTCCTATTTGTGGTCCGGGAATATATGTGTGATGTTCGTGCTCTTGTTAGGGTGTTAACCCCCGAGTTGTTGTTGAATTGGCGGTGTGAGCGTTGAGTAGTTCGCCACACAGTTGTCGTGGTAGCCTCTGTGAGGGGTGTGATATTGGTATTGGATATTGTCGCCTCGTAGCGGTTTATGCGTTATCGCATATATGCGAGCTGTTAGAGCTCGGGTTGGTATGATTGTGTGCATCGGTGATTGTTCTGCGTTGTGTCGATTGCTTGTTATATTGTTACCTTGGTTCCGTGGTTGTGAGTTTCGGGGGCGAGGTCAAAGGTAATACCCGTACTATTTTGACTTCTATATCTTCTCTTTCTCCAGTCTATCGATTCGCTCGTGTTCATTGATACCTTCTGAACTTGTTCTGTACCTTGGATTAAATCGTTCGAGCAGTAATGTCGATTTTGAGTCGATCTGGTTATCGCTGTGACTTTTCCGAATTCGGTTCGATTCTTGTGAACCTTGTTCGGAAGTAACATCTTTTGGTTCTAATAGTTCTTTTATTCGAAGTGGATTGGATTTTGAACTTCTATATTTTCGGCTCTATCGACTCGTTTATGCTCGTTAACATTTCTGAACTTTCCCTATCCCTTGTTTTTGTTGATCGAATGAGGGTGGTATTGTTTCGGAATAACTCATCTGTCGTTGTGGCTTTTCAATCGCTATTCCCTGTCCTGTGGATCTTATGGGAATGCACGTCTTGCTGTTCTCACCAGGTCATTCTGGGAGTTGTTGTTTGAATTTTATTATCCTACGTGTTTCGGACATGATTGTTCGATTTTTGTTGTCTCAATCGTTTGTTTGTTCGGTTTTTGTTCTCGTTTCGTGATTGTTGAGCGTTCAGGCTCTTTCGTAATTCCCTTAAGTTCGGGAAATTAGTCTCGTTTTTGATCTTCCAACCCTTGGGCGGTGGAATTCCGTATTTGTTCAGCGTTGACTCGCGTTTTGGTTGATGAACCGTTGGGTTGGTCAATCGTATTCATTTTCGTTCGTTGAGTTTTGTGATTGTTCGGATAATCGACTCGATTGTATTGTCTATTTGATGACGCTTGTCACTCGTTGATTTTAGTATGTCTCTTTGCGTTTCTTGCAGCGTTTCGCCATCGGGCGCGAGTCTTCGGTTTTTGTGTATCTCGTCGAGTTTTCCTGGCAGGGGATATTGCTTCTCCCTACTTATTTTAAGTTTCAGGATGAAACTTCTTTTAAGGAGGGTAGAATGTAATATCCGCAATTTTCGATTTTCGGTAAATTTCTTTTTTCGGCCGGAGTCCGTTTTGACGGCTCGCTCATGACCTTTTCGTCATTCTGAGAATGATTAATTCCACACTTTTTGTTATCCGAGTTCGTTTCGGTGTTGTTTTGTTGAGTTCCGTGCTTTTTAGCGACTTTTCCGCACTTGAGTTCGATTCTTGCGAATCTCGTCCGAAACTGCTGTTTCGAGTTTCCCGCAAGTCCGTTTAACTTTGTTAGACGTGTTGTGAACTTCGGTTTGGTTATTCGATCACGTATCGTGATTTCCGGGAGTTTTGGGCCATTTTGTAATTTCTTGAAAGTTACGGGTATCCGTATCTGTAATTGTTGTCTCGACCCGTTTCTTGGTCGCGTATGATTAATTATGGTATTACGTTTTCATTTCGAGTCGTTGATGTCGTCCGCGAACTTTTCGTCGTGTTTGTTCCGTGCGTTTTCGGAAATCGAGGCGTCGGGTCGTGGCGGTGGCTTGGCCGGACCCGGTGCGGCCTTGTCGGAAGTCTTGGGCAGCGGCGGCGAGCACGCGAGAACCGGCGTAGCGCGCTTCTGGCCGGGGGCCTGCTTAGCCTTCTTCAGCGGTGTAAGCGCCTGTCAGTCGGCCAGTCTGTGCTCGGGCACAGGCGAGAGGATTACGAGGTTACGGACTCGGTCGGGATCGGCAGGTGGCGCACGCTTCTGTCGGTCGTAGCGCACGCTAACCGGCGGGTAGCGCCTGTTGTCGGCCGACTAGCGTGCGTTACTGGTGAGTTTGTTAGTCCAATAGCTCTTTGGGCCAATTCGGCTAGCGCGCAGCTTCCGGCCGTAGCGCACGCTAGCGGGAGTCGGGCGGACGAGTCATGGTCGGCGGGGTGGTCGGTGGTGCCGGGTCATGCGGGCCATGGCCGAGAGTGCTCGGCCGATACTGGCCGATAGCGCACGCTAGTCCGGGAAGGCTAGCGCACGCTAGTTCCGGCCCAGTATATAAATGACAGACCAGCGACTTTTTCCGTCATTTTTCATTTCATTTCTCTTCAGTCCGCGACTGGGGTTTTGGAGGAGACGAAACCATGTTGTTGGACAACAAATGTAACACCCCCAAAACCGTATGGGAATATTACACGCCGTAAACCCTTTCCGCAAGGATCTACCAGGCTAATCATCCATAAACAACCAAATGCTTGCCCGGCCAGGGTCAAACAATATAATAATACAGACCGTTAAGGTCACTTACACATAAACACACAGACTGATGAGGTCACACAACTCTATCAACAGGACTGACTAACAACATTACCCACACGAGGGTGAAATACAATACGACGGAAGACGAATCAACTCTAACAATACAACTAAACTCTATCAACTCTCAACTCTTGATTAGTATCGCACTCGTCATCCCCTTGTGCCAATCTGTGTTGCTCCCCGAACTGCATGTACGGACCTTGAGCAGGACATCCACCCCGAATACTCGGGGGTTAGTAAAACTCCTTTGTTTTACTAGTGCAAGTATCAAACCATACGAAATGTAACAAGCAAATAGCAACTACGAATTTAATACGCAAATCAAATTATCAAAATGTTCAGAAGTTTTAGAATTTCGAACTCAAGTAAGAGATATTTGAAAAGGAACACATCATCTCGGGGATTTTTAAAGCAGAAATTCTTTTGGAACACGAGACCCAATTTACAAAACCTTTTCGTAAACATTAGGGCCATAGCCCGATTCTCGTATCAAAGCATACTAAATAATATATCATTATGAGTCCGAGATCCATATTTAAAATGTTACCCGAACAATTCTTGCTACGATCATTGTTCGTACACATCATGTACCGAACTCCAGAGGCCTCAACGGACCCTACCCGACCACACACTGTTCGTACACATCATGTACCGAACTCCGGAGGCCTCAACGGACCCTACCCGGCCACACACACTGTTCGTACACATCATGTACCGAACTCCGGAGGCCTCAACGGACCCTACCCGGCCACAACATCGTTCGTACACATCATGTACCGAACTCCAGAGGCCTCGTCAGACCCTACGGATCACACACCTTGTCCGTACACGTCATGTACCGGACTCCAGAGGCCTCGTCGGACCCTACGGATCACACACTTTGTTCGTACACATCATGTACCGAACTCCGGAGGCCTCGTCGGACCCTACGGAACACACACACACATCGACACGACACAATTCATAATCATTAAATGTCAAGCCATTCCACATTACACCGAAATGTACAATCAAGTATGTAAACCAAAACAACACAAACATCATGATCATCACAACGACTCTTAACCAACATAACACACATTCGGTACACAATACATTGAACAACCATGTGTACAACCATCTCATATGTACATCGCAATCCTGCACAAATGGCACAACTCCTAACACGTATACCAATATATCACTATTATCACAAAGCCTTCAAATTTCGGAAAACACAACCAACTCCAACGGAACATATTTGCGGAGGCAAGCAAAATCGTCATACATATCATACGTAATTACTAGTCACAAGATACAAGTCGTATAATAAGATACTTGCCTTAATAACCGCTACCAAATGCTCCGAAGAACACAGATCGGCCAGGAAGCTCGGACCAAGAAGACAATGAACGGAAGGGTTCGACTCGAGTTCTTCACAAGAGTTCGACCCTAACAACATATAATCAATAAATTATCGATCATACGAGGAAGAATAATCGTAGAACGCCCGAAAACCCCTCTATGACATTTTATCGGACACCTTCAAGGCGTCGATCAAGAACTCGACCAAAACAACGAATCGATACGATCCAACCATGGAATAACAAGGGAAATGATACAATACATCTAAATAATCATCAATCCATCACAATCCTAAGTTAAATCGGATTAAACGGACGAAATCGAACAAAATACCCAAAATCCCCAAAATTAGATTTCTAGAAAATCGGCTGATTCGCTCGATCAAAGGATGTTATAGGACGTATGATTGATGATATGAGCCTCAAAACTTCATGGATTCATTGCCCAACAACATCTCTCCATGATATACTCACCTGACCGCGTACGGGAAGTAAAAGAATGAAGAAGCGGGTGAAAAATACGCTATCGGGCCTTAAATAGTGATTGCCGGCCGGGTTACGTGCGTAACGGCCATGGCTTACGACGTATCGGCCATGGCGAACTCAACTGGAAAATGCCGGGCGTTACGTGCGTTCGGCCGGGGCCTTACGTGCGTAATCGGCCTTACGTGCGTATCGCCGATCACTACCGCACGTTACTCGGCGGTGGCTGGCGCCCGAGCATGCCCGCCATGACTCGGGACCAACTCCGACGGCCCGAGCGACCCGAAACCCGAACTGAGTGCGAATCGAAGATACGGTTACGAAGTACTCGAAAAGACGAATCCGAGCACTAATAGAACACACGATTCCGACTACCCGAAGGCTCGAAATTCGACAACGGAAAGTAATTACCCCAAACTTTGGGAAATTACGAAAATGGCCCAAAACGCCCCAAAATCACGATACGTGATCGAATAACCAAACCGAAGCTTGCAACATGAATAATAACATTAAATGGACTTCCGAGAAACTCGAAACAACAGTTTCGGACGAGATTCGCGAGAATCGAACTCATGTGCGGAAAAGTCATTTAAGAACACGAAACTCAACAAAACGATACCGAAACGAACTCGGATGACAAAAAGTGTAGAATTAAATATTCTCAGAATGACGAAATGGTCAAAATCGAGTCGTCGAAACGGACCTCCGCCGAAAAATGAAAATTACCGGAAATCCGAAATTGCGGATATTACATTCTACCCTCCTTAAAAGAAGTTTCGTCCCGAAACTTAAAACAAGTAGGGAGAAGCAATATCCCGACAGGAAAACTCAACAAGATACACAAGAAACGCGTAACTTTCGTCCATTGGCGAAACGTTACAAGCAACGCGAAAGAATATACAGCGTGACAACACGCCACACGACGACCATAACAACGCCACCGGCAATGATTCAAAACAATAACGATCAATTAACGACGCATCACATACCACATCATATGCACACATTTAATCAAGGAGATGTACGCGACAACAAGTCTCACCCGACTAAAACGGCTATGCGATAGAAACAAATAGATTATTACGATAGAAATCATTCCGATTCTCATCAACAAGAAAATGTCCGACATCAAAACACAAACAATTCAAGATAACAGAAAATGAGAATACCGGATATTACATTCTATCATACAAAAAATAAGTTTCGTCCCGAAACTTAAACTAAGGTTATCACAGTGATACGAAACAAATTATAACGACACATAATAAAATACCATGCTCATGACCTCGTGGTCCACTGACACGCCTCCGTAGGTTCAACAACTAAATGGGAACTTACACAAAACAAAATATCATTCAACAAGTTCCAAATGTAAAAGCGTCACAAAAAACATCTCTACACGCGAAACAATCCGTGTAGCAGTACCAAAAACACCATCACTAGACATCACTGGGCCCTCAGGAAGTAGGAATAGAATTCCGGTCCCTTATCATCTCGGCAATAATCTCGCGATCTTGAACTCGATGCCCCTCGTGTCCACAATTATAACAAGTCATGGCGGTTTCTTACAATGCGCGCGTTCATGGCACAGAGCGTTACGGTTGAAACACCTAGGAGCATTACGAACTCAAAGACACCGACTTGGGTCTTTTGGGTTCTCTAACCGGCAGAAGGTCCCATACTCGGTGATACGAGGGTTGAGGTGTGGGAATCCCAATTCCCTTACTTCCCGATGCGTCATCGAAAATCTTCTGCTTTTTCGCTACCGATACGGACTCGGTAGACATTATAGCCATCTCAAACGCCAAGGCTCGATCCTGATAGTCCTTCAATGTTGTACACATAAAAGGAGCCATACACTGCCGAATCTGAGGTTTCATACGCATATCGAAATAACGAACCTTATCTGCCTCACTTTTCACCGATCCGAACATAACACAGCTGTCGATTATAATCGACTATCGCCTGGGATATCGACACGTCTCGGGGCGTAGCCGAGAAAAACTCGACAATCCTACGCTCTTTAACAGGCGGCGGACAATACTCGGCCTCCATGGCAGTTTTGAATTCAGTCCAAGTAGCGGTACGATCACTAGGCGCTACGGCCTCCCACCACTCTGCAGCTTCCCTATCGAGTAGGTATTGAGCAATAGGCACTCTTCTCTCATCGGGGCAAGCTACAACATCAAATGTTCTGTCCAACTGGAAGAGCCAATTCTCCCAGCCTAACGAGTCCGAAGAACCTACAAAACGGGGCGGGTGCATTCTCATCACATCTCGTAACCACTTATCAGCTCCGTTATCTTCATCCGGAATCCCGTCTCGGTGTACGGTCTGATTCATATGCGCCAACCGGTCAGTCACCTGACGAAGGATGGTGGCGGCGTCAATATCAACATTACCTCTGGATGATTGCTGCTGATCACGACCACGACTATGACCACGTCCTCGGCCACGGCCTCTCGGCATACTGGATGGACGACCAATAAGAATAACACATCCAAACAAATATCACAACGTCAAGATAAGACAATAAATAGCGACGTTAAAACATCAACTCCAAGTCATCACACAAGTGACGAACTAACAACGTAATTTTAGAACTTCATTAAAAAAATAATCCACAGATTCAGATCAACAGTTATGTTTGGATTTTACAAAATCAAACACGGTCAAAACCACACACGTATCGCAGGATCAAACACTAACAACAAAAATAAAATGTTTAGGTATTATTCAAATGATAAAATTTTAAAATTCTCAAGTTTGAAAAAAATTGGTGAAATGAAATTTTTGAAAACACTTATAATACCTCGGTCGTTTAATTAAAACCATGTACCTCATTATCAAAGCTGTTTTGATTGAAGCTATTTGCAAAACAACACATCGAAGCTTCAATCTTTCGCTAGACGATATCGTCAAAATGACCTTATCAATATATCATTATCTTTGCTAGCGTTATACGGGGTAACAACATGTTACCACGCCATCCATCAACGATATATCAACAGAGATTAAATAATCAAGGGGCACGGTACAAGCTGTAATAACAAATTTCTAAGGGTGAGTCAAAAGTTTACGGCCGTAACAACATGCGGTTACGGCCGTAACAACTCTTAGCTTACGGCCGTAATGGAAAACATCTTATGGCGTAACATCTAGTCGCAGGATCGCAAGTATTGTCTGATAGCCCCAACACACAAACACATAACATTTAAATTAGAAAATTAGGGTCGTTTTGCAAAACAAGATTTTTCCAAAAATTTTGATTTCCACAAAAATGCTCAAATCAGTAGTCTTTAAGGAAAAATGTTTTCAAAGTTACCCGTAGCGGGTATAATTACAACAATCCAAAATAGTCGATATTAAAACCACATGCCCAAATGGCAAACAGGGTCGCCAATTCAATCACATACATCTCATGGCATCAAGTTTAAACACACAGCAAAATCATTCATCGGAGTTTCCCACAAACTCTACCGTAAAACCCATCAAGGTTCACAACTTTCACACCATACCAACCCACATGGTGGTTCAAGGGCCAAACATCAATACATCCAGTTCTTTACACGTACATCGTATCCAAGTATCGAATACAACTTCATTACACAATACTGTGTAAATAAAATTATGCACCACAAATATCACACCTAAATGAAATCATGAACACAGATATTATGCATAAAAGAGGAGACTTACGTCCACAGGCCGCACGGAGGCGACGGTCGCCCACGATACTAATCTCATCCGACAACATATCCAGCGTTGTGACTACGCACAACTCAACTTGTCACTGACGACTCGAGCGACAAGACAACACATTACTCGACAAATAACAACTCGACTCGACTGACGACCTAGGTTTCGCAACCTAAGCTCGATACCATAAATGTAACACCCCCAAAACCGTATGGGAATATTACACGCCGTAAACCCTTTCCGCAAGGATCTACCAGCTAATCATCCATAAACAACCAAATGCTTGCCGGCCAGTCAAACAATATAATAATACAGACCGTTAAGGTCACTTACACATAAACACACAGGCCAGATGAGGTCACACAACTCTATCAACGGGGTGACTAACAACATTACCCACACGGGGGTGAAATACAATACGACGGAAGGCGAATCAACTCTAACAATACAACTAAACTCTATCAACTCTCAACTCTTGATTAGTATCGCACTCGTCATCCCCTTGTGCCAATCCTGTGTTGCTCCCACGAACTGCATGTACACAGGCCTTGAGCAGGACATCCACCCCGAATACTCGGGGTTAGTAAAACTCCTTTGTTTTACTAGTGCAAGTATCAAACCATACGAAATGTAACAAGCAAATAGCAACTACGAATTTAATACGCAAATCAAATTATCAAAATGTTCCCGAGAAGTTTTAGAATTTCGAACTCAAGTAAGAGATATTTGAAAAGGAACACATCATCTCGGGGATTTTTAAAGCAGAAATTCTTTTGGACCTCGAGTCCCAATTTACAAAACCTTTTCGTAAACATTAGGGCCTTAGCCCGATTCTCGTTTCAAAGCATACTAAATAATATATCATTATGAGTCCGAGATCCATATTTAAAATGTTACCCGAACAATTCGCTACACGATCATTGTTCGTACACATCATGTACCGAACTCGGAGGCCTCGGCAGACCTTACCGGACCACACACCTTTGTTCGTACACATCATGTACCGAACTCAGTATGCAACAACCTACCCTACCCGTCCAATCACTTTGTTCGTACACATCATGTAACGAACTCCTGAGGACTAATCTGTCCCTACCCGGCCACAACATCGTTCGTACACATCATGTACCGAACTCCGGAGGCCTCGTCGGACCTACGGATCACACACCTTGTCCGTACACGTCATGTCGGACTCCGGAGGCCTCGTGAGACCCTACTGGATCACACACTTTGTTCGTACACATCATGTACCGAACTCCGAGGCCTCGTCGGACCTACACGGAACACACACACACATCGACACGACACAATTCATAATCATTAAATGTCAAGCCATTCCACATTACACGAATTGTACAATCTAGTATGTAAACCAAAACAACACAAACATCATGATCATCACAACGACTCTTAACCAACATAACACACATTCGGTACACAATACATTGAACAACCATGTGTACAACCATCTCATATGTACATCGCAATCCTGCACAAATGGCACAACGCCTAACACGTATACCAATATATCACTATTATCACAAAGCCTTCAAATTTGGAAAACACAACCAACTCCAACGGAACATATTTGCGGAGGCAAGCAAAATCGTCATACATATCATACGTAATTACTAGTCACAAGATACAAGTCGTATAATAAGATACTTGCCTTAATAACCGCTACCAAACGCTCAGAAGAACACGGTTCGGCCAAGGAAGCTCGGACCAGAAGAAGACAATGAACGGAAGGGTTCCGACTCGAGTTCTTCACAAGAGTTCGACCTAACAACATATAATCAATAAATTATCGATCATACGAGGAAGAATAATCGTAGAACGCCCGAAAACCCCTCTATGACATTTTATCGGACACCTTCAAGGCGTCGATCAAGAACTCGACCAAAACAACGAATCGATACGATCCAACCATGGAATAACAAGGAAATGATACAATACATCTAAATAATCATCAATCCATCACAATCCTAAGTTAAATCGGATTAAACGACGAAATCGAACAAAATACCCAAAATCCCCAAAATTAGATTTCTAGAAAATCGACTGATTCGCTCGATCAAAGGATGTTATAGGACGTATGATTGATGATATGAGCCTCAAAACTTCATGGATTCATTGCCCAACAACATCTCTCCATGATATACTCACCTGACCAGCGTCACGGGAAGTAAAAGAATGAAGAAGCGGGTGAAAAATACGCTATCGGGCCTTAAATAGAGGTGTTGCCGTAGGGTTACGTCGTAATCGGCCATGGCTACGTGCGTAATCGGCCATGGCGAACTCATCGCTGGAAAATGCGGAGCGTTACGTGCGTTACGGCCGAGGGCCTTACGTGCGTAACCGGCCTTACGTCGTAACTTCCGATCACTACCGCACGTTACTCGGCGGTGGCTGGCCCGAGCATGCCCGACCATGACTCGGCGGGACCAACTCCGACGGCCCGACGACCCGAAACCGAACGATGCGAATCGAAGATACGGTTACGAAGTACTCGAAAAGACGAATCCGAGCACTAATAGAACACACGATTCCGACTACCCGAAGGCTCGAAATTCGACAACGGAAAGTAATTACCCCAAACTTTGGGAAATTACGAAAATGGCCCAAAACGCCCCAAAATCACGATACGTGATCGAATAACCAAAACGAAGCTTGCAACATGAATAATAACATTAAATGGACTTCCGAGAAACTCGAAACAACAGTTTCGGACGAGATTCGCGAGAATCGAACTCATGTGCGGAAAAGTCATTTAAGAACACGAAACTCAACAAAACGATACCGAAACGAACTCGGATGACAAAAAGTGTAGAATTAAATATTCTCAGAATGACGAAACGGTCAAAATCGAGTCGTCGAAACGGACCTCCGCCGAAAAATGAAAATTACCGGAAATCCGAAATTGCGGATATTACAACAAATCCATGAAGTTTCTGAGTTTATATCACCGATCAATCATCCTATAACATCCTTCGATCCAGCGAATCAAGGTTAGATCTTTAGAACCCTACTTTTGGGTAGATTTGGGGCTTTTCGCGTTTTTGTCCGATTCGTTCCGTTTTGTCGATTAATTCATGATGAATATGATTAATCTTGTTGGTATTCTTAGTTTCCCTACGGATTCATGGTATATTTCGTGATTTTTACGGAATCGAGAGGGTTTGGTTGTGGTCCGCCCTCGTTGTTGTTTATATACGAATATACATGAATCGTAGGCGGGTTTTCGGGTGTATTCCAATTCCGAATTCATTTAGAAATGGTTGTGATTGTATTCTTCGAATCGTTAGGTTCGATTTCATTAGTTCCTAGCGTTCGTCGGTGACTTTCCTTTCCGTTCGTTGCGTCGTCAATAATTCAAGGCAAGTATTTTTGGAAACCTTTATGCTTAACGTGGAATGGTAATGTATTTTGTGTGTGATTTGCTCACCTCGTGTTGGTCCGACGGGATCAAGGAGGGAATCCAAAGGTTTTCGTCCCGGATTCATGAGTTTGTTTAGCTAGCCAGTGCGGGAGGGTCCTTAGAGGCCTCGTGCGGGAATCTATGATATGACTCTGTTCCCAAGGTGATGCATGTGCGTGTTTTGCTTTATAATATAGCCAGTGCGGGAGGGTCCATAGAGGCCTCGTGCGGGAATTTATGATATGACTGCATTCCCAAGGCAAATTGTTTATTGTTTATTTAGGAAAAGACATGTCTGGTTTTGGCTTTTGAAATTGATATTGGTGCATGTACTATGAAATGTGTAAGCGATAGGTTTGCCTTGAATACTTGTACTAGCGTAATTGCTAACCCCTTTGGGGACCCGTTGTCGGGGAAATTCTTGTTATGGATTTCAGGTTATGTTCAGCCAGACGAGCGGGTATTGGGATGGTACGAGGATGTCGGCCAAGGTTGTTGACATGTGCAATTGAGTCTTGTTATTTCCTACTGTCTCTTTTGATGTGGATGTTTTCCAAATTGTAAACTTATAGATTGTACTCACGAGTACTTAGGCTTTTCCTTTCGGATTGTGATTGGTCTTCGTTGGAGTTACTGTATTTGTCGGTTGATGTTTATTATGCCGGTTGTACCGGACGTGTTGTTTTATGTTCTTGTTGTTAACAATTGTTTCCTTGCTAACCGAGACGGTTAGTCGAGAGGTGTTTTCTTGTGTTAGCCTGGTGGATCCCATGTAGGGGTCAGCGTATTTATGTCTGCCTCGAATATCTTGGGGGTGTTACATTATCAACAATCATAACTCCAAACGATTTTTCCTACAAACATAATCAAAGTTATATTTCCTCTCGCTCTCTCTCTCTCTCTGTCTCTCTCTCTCTCTCTCTCGCTCTGGTTTTTTGCTAAAATAAGCTAAAAATATAAAAAAAAACGATTATGAAAAAAATTATCAACAACCATAACTCCGAACAATTTTCCCTACAAACAATAATCAAAATTATATTTCCTCTCTCTCTCTCTCTTGCTTTTTGCTAAAATAAGCTAAAATTATAAAAAAAGATGATTTAGTAATTGAAAAAAATTATCAACAACCATAACTCCGAACAATTTTTCCTACAAACATAATCAAAGTTATATCTCCTCTCTCCCTCTCTTTCTTTTTGCTAATATAAGCTAAAAATATAAAAAAGACGATTTAGAATTTGAAAAAAAATTATCAACAATCATAACTCCAAACGATTTTTCCTACAAACATAATCAAAGTTATATTTCCTCTCTATTGCTTTTTGCTAAAATAAGCTAAAAATAATTAAAATAGACGATTTAGTATTTGAAAAAAATTTATCAACAATCATAACTCCAAACGATTTTTCCTACAAATATAATCAAAGTTATTCCTCTCTCTCTCTTGTTTTTTTTACTAAAATAAGCTAAAAATATAAAAAAAATGATTTAGTAATTGAAAAAAATTATCAACAAAAATAACTCCGAACAATTTTTCCTATAAAAAATAATCAAAATTATATTTCCTCTCTCTCTCTTGCTTTTTGCTAAAATAAGCTAAAAATATAAAAAAGATGATTTAGTAATTAAAAAAGATTATCAACAACAATAACTCCGAATAATTTTTTCCTACAAACATAATCAAAGTTCTCTCTCTCTCTCTCTCTCTCTCTCTCAAAACAAGCTAAAAATATAAAAAAGACGATTTATTAATTGAAAAAATTATCAATAACCATAACTCCGAACAATTTTTCCTACAAACAATATTCAAAAAAAGACGATTTAGTATTTAAAAAATATTATCAACAATCATAAATCTAAAAGATTTTTCCTACAAATATAATCAAAGTTATTTTGCGTTTTCTCTAGGCAATAATGAGTTTTTCTCTATTTTTATATAGATTTTTTTATATTGTGTTTTCTTTGGGCAATAATGCCTCATCATTAACAATCATAACTCCTTTGACCAAAAAAGGTAAAATGTGACAAAAAAAAATAATTATAACTCCCAACGATTTTTCCTACAAATATAATCAAAGTTATATTTTCTCTCTCTCTCTCTCTTACTTTTTGCTAAAATAAGCTAAAAATATAAAAATAACGATTTAGTATTTGAAAAAAATTATCAACAATCATAACTCCAAACGATTTTCCTACAAACATAATCAAAGTTATATTTCCTTCCTCTCTTGCTTTTTGCTAAAATAAGCTAATAATATATAAAAACACGATGTAGTACTTGAAATTATCAACAATCATAATGCCAAACGATTTTTCCTACAAACATAATCAAAGTTATATTCCCTCTCTCTCTGTCTCTTGCTTTTTGCTAAAATAAGCTAAAAATATAAAAAAAGATGATTTAGTAATTGAAAAAAATTGTCAAAAACCATAACTCCGAACAATTTTTCCTACAAACATAATCAAAGTTATATCTCCTCTCTCCCTCTCTTTCTTTTTGCTAATATAAGCTAAAAATATAAAAAAGACGATTTAGAATTTGAAAAAAAATTATCAACAATCATAACTCCAAACGATTTTTCCTACAAACATAATCAAAGTTATATTTCCTCTCTATTGCTTTTTGCTAAAATAAGCTAAAAATAATTAAAATAGACGATTTAGTATTTGAAAAAAATTTATCAACAATCATAACTCCAAACGATTTTTCCTACAAATATAATCAAAGTTATTCCTCTCTCTCTCTTGTTTTTTTTACTAAAATAAGCTAAAAATATAAAAAAAATGATTTAGTAATTGAAAAAAATTATCAACAAAAATAACTCCGAACAATTTTTCCTATAAAAAATAATCAAAATTATATTTCCTCTCTCTCTCTTGCTTTTTGCTAAAATAAGCTAAAAATATAAAAAAGATGATTTAGTAATTAAAAAAGATTATCAACAACAATAACTCCGAATAATTTTTTCCTACAAACATAATCAAAGTTCTCTCTCTCTCTCTCTCTCTCTCTCTCTCTCTCTCTCTCTCTCTCTCTCAAAACAAGCTAAAAATATAAAAAAGACGATTTATTAATTGAAAAAATTATCAATAACCATAACTCCGAACAATTTTTCCTACAAACAATATTCAAAAAAAGACGATTTAGTATTTAAAAAATATTATCAACAATCATAAATCTAAAAGATTTTTCCTACAAATATAATCAAAGTTATTTTGCGTTTTCTCTAGGCAATAATGAGTTTTTCTCTATTTTTATATAGATTTTTTTATATTGTGTTTTCTTTGGGCAATAATGCCTCATCATTAACAATCATAACTCCTTTGACCAAAAAAGGTAAAATGTGACAAAAGAAAATAATTATAACTCCCAACGATTTTTCCTACAAATATAATCAAAGTTATATTTTCTCTCTCTCTCTCTTACTTTTTGCTAAAATAAGCTAAAAATATAAAAATAACGATTTAGTATTTGAAAAAAATTATCAACAATCATAACTCCAAACGATTTTCCTACAAACATAATCAAAGTTATATTTCCTTCCTCTCTTGCTTTTTGCTAAAATAAGCTAATAATATATAAAAACACGATGTAGTACTTGAAATTATCAACAATCATAATGCCAAACGATTTTTCCTACAAACATAATCAAAGTTATATTCCCTCTCTCTCTGTCTCTTGCTTTTTGCTAAAATAAGCTAAAAATATAAAAAAAGATGATTTAGTAATTGAAAAAAATTGTCAAAAACCATAACTCTGAATAATTTTTCCTACAAACAATAATCAAAGTTACATTTCCTCTCTCTCTCTCTCTCTTGCTTTTTGCTAAAATAAGCTAAAAATATTAAAAAAGATTTATCAACAATCATAACTCCGAACGATTTTTCCTACAAACATAATCAAAGTTATGTTTCATCTCTCTCTCTCTCTCTTGATTTTTGCTAAAATAAGCTAAAAATATAAAAAAGACGATTTAGTATTTGAAAAAAATTTATCAACAATCATAACTCCAGACGATTTTTCCTACAAACATAATCAAAGTTATATTTCCTCTCTCTGTTGCTTTTTGCTAAAATAAGTTAAAAATTAGGGCTGGGATTTTTACCCGAAGAACCGAATTTTAATAAGAACCGAACCGAAAAATTCGGTTCCGGTTCCGGTTTTTTTATTACTAACCGGTTCCGGTTCTTAATTAGGTTCTTTTTTAATAATTCGGTTCCGCTTCCTATTTTATGATGTTAGAAAAAACCGGTTTGGAACCGGTTCTATACATATTATATATATATAATAATAAAAATAATATTATATATAATTTTTTTTACATAATATAGGTATTAAATAAAGCAAATTAAATGTATTTTGTTCAAAATATTACACATTAAATTCGATTTCTACTTAAAATTTTGTTTTTTTATAAAATTCATTTTTTCTGCACAATTCGGTTCCTAAAAGAACCGAAAAACTCGGTTTTTACACATTAAATTCGGTTCCAGTTCCTAATTCGGTTCCTGAACAAAAACCGGTTTTTTCGGTTTCGGTTCCTAATTCGGTTCCTGAAAAAAGTGGTCAAAAACCGAACCAGTTTATGTACTTAAAAATCAGTTCCGGTTCTTTAAATTTTTACCAAGAACCGAACTGGTCCCAGCCCTACTAAAAATATAAAAAAGACGATTTAGTATTTGAAAAAAAATTATCAACAATCACAACTCCAAACGATTTTTCCTACAAACATAATCAAAGTTATATTTCATCTCTCTCTCTCTTGATTTTTGCTAAAATAAGCTAAAAATATATAAGAAAAAGAAGATTTAGTAATTGAAAAAAATTATCAACAACCATAACTCCGAACAATTTTTCCTACAAATAATATTGAAAATTATATTTTCTCTCTCTCTTGCTTTTGCTGAAATAAGCAAAAAATATAAAATAAGACGATTTAGTAATTGAAAAAAATTATAAACAACCATAACTCTGAACAATTTTTCCTACCGATATAATCAAAGTTATATCCTCTCTCTCTCTCTCTCTTTGCTAAAATAAGCTAAAAATATAAAAAAGACGATTTAGTACTTTGAAAAAAATTATCAACAATTATAACTCCAACCGATTTTCCCTGCAAACGTAATCAAAGTTATATTTCCTCTCTCTTGCTTTTTGCTAAAATAAGCTAAAAATATAAAAAAGACGATTTAATATTTAAAATAATTTATCAACAATCATAACTCCAAACGATTTTTCCTACAAACATAATCAATGTTATATTTCCTCCCTCTCTTGCTTTTTGCTAAATTAAGCTAAAAAATATAAAAAAGACGATTTAGTGTTTGAAAAAAATTATCAACAATCATAACTCCAAACGATTTTTCCTACAAACATAATCAAAGTTATATTTCCTCTCGCTCTGTCTCTCTCTCTCTCTCGCTCTGGTTTTTTGCTAAAATAAGCTAAAAATATAAAAAAAACGATTATGAAAAAAATTATCAACAACCATAACTCCGAACAATTTTTCCTACAAACAATAATCAAAATTATATTTCCTCTCTCTCTCTCTCTCTTGCTTTTTGCTAAAATAAGCTAAAATTATAAAAGAAGATGATTTAGTAATTGAAAAAAATTATCAACAACCATAACTCCAAACAATTTTTCCTACAAACATAATCAAAGTTATATCTCCTCTCTCTCTCTCTCTTTCTTTTTGCTAATATAAGCTAAAAATATAAAAACGACGATTTAGAATTTGAAAAAAAAATATCAACAATCATAACTCCAAACGATTTTTCCTACAAACATAATCAAAGTTATATTTCCTCTCTATTGCTTTTTGCTAAAATAAGCTAAAAATATTTAAAATAGACGATTTAGTATTTGAAAAAAATTTATCAGCAATCATAACTCCAAACGATTTTTCCTACAAATATAATCAAAGTTATTCATCTCTCTCTCTTGTTTTTTTTACTAAAATAAGCTAAAAATATAAAAAAAAATGATTTAGTAATTGGAAAAAATTATCAACAAAAATAACTCCGAACAATTTTTCCTATAAAAAATAATCAAAATTATATTTCCTCTCTCTCTTGCTTTTTGCTAAAATAAGCTAAAAATATAAAAAAGATGATTTAGTAATTAAAAATGATTATCAACAACAATAACTCCGAATAATTTTTCCTACAAACATAATCAAAGTTATATCTCTTCTCTCTCTCTCTCTCTCTCTCTCTCTCTCTCTCTCTCTCTCTTTTTGCTAAAATAAGCCAAAATATAAAAAAGCCGATTTACTATTTGAAAAAAAATATCAACAATCATAACTCCAAACGATTTTTCCTACAAACATAATCAAAATTATATTTCCCCTCTCCCTTCCTTTTTGCTAAAATGAGCTAAAAATATAAAAAAAGCGATTTAGTATTTGAAAAAAATTATCAGTAATCATAACTCCAAACCATTTTTCCTACAAACATAATCAAAGTTATATTTCCTCTCTCTCTTGCTTTTTGCTAAAATAAGCTAAAAATATAAAAAAAACGATTTAGTATTTGAAATAAATTATGAACAATCATAACTCCAAACGATTTTTCCTGCAAACATAATCAAAGTTATATTTCCTCTCTCTCTTGCTTTTTCCTAAAATAAGCTAAAAAATATAAAAAAGATGATTTAGTATTTAAAAAAAATAATCAACAATCATAACTCCAAACGATTTTTCCTACAAGCATAATCAAAGTTATATTTCCTCTCTCTTGCTTTTTGCTAAAATAAGCTAAAAATATTAAAAAGATGATTTAGTAATTGAAAAAAATTATCAACAACCATAACTCCGAACAATTTTTCCTACAAACATAGTCAAAGTTATATCTCTTCTCTCTTACTTTTTGCTAAAATAAGCTAAAATTATAAAAAAAAAGACGATTTAGTATTTGAAAAAAATTATCAACAATCATAACTCTAAACGATTTTTCCTTGCGTTTTCTCTGGGCAATAATGAGTTTTTCTCTATTTTTATATAGATTTTTTTATATTGTGTTTTCTTTGGGCAATAATGCCTCATTATTAACAATCATAACTCTTGTGACCAGAAAAGGTAAAATGTGACAAAAAAAAAACAATCATAACTCTAAACGATTTTTCTTACATATATAATCCAAGTTATATTCCCTCTCTCTCATGCTTTTGTAATATCCGCACTTTCTATTTTTAGTAATTTCTATATTTAGTATAATTTCATTTCGGTCGACTCGCTCGTTATTGTTTTGGAATTCTGAAACTATTTTGTTCTGCATCCATGACCATCTGGATGAGTTTCGGAGTTGTTTTATGAGATTTTACTTGTTGTGTGACTTTTCCGCATTGAGGCTCGATTCTCGTAAATCTCGTTCTAATCTGACGTCTCGTTACTTCTACGAGTTTCTTTAATAATTCTGGGTATGTTACAACTTTCTGAGTTTGTCGTTCAGGTCTCGAATCTAGATTTTTGAATGTTTGGGTCGTTTTGTAAATTCTTATTATTTTGGACGTTGATGTTAATACTCGTTTATTCCGACCTTCAGATGGCTGGAGGCATGTGATGGTTTTTATGCTTATCTCGTCAGTAGGGGACTTTAGTATATCCATTGGACCTACCCTTGTGTCTTCATTTCGGTGATTGTCGAGCCATTAGTTTATAGCAGGTCTGATCAACTTTCAGGGCCAACTTACGGTCGTAAGGTAGCATGCATTACGGCCGTAAGTTTCCATGCATTACGCCCATAATGTCACCTTCGTAGCGGCCATAATGAAGGTGTGAAATTGGTCCAGTGAGTTCTGCAACACCATTACGGCCGTAAAGGGGCATGTGTTATGGCCGTAACGCCTGCCCAGCATATAAAACTGGGCAGCGGTTTTCTTCTTCATTTTTCATCCGTTTCTCCTTCTGCGCAACGGGAGCGACTCTTCAAGACAGAATTCGTCCGATTTCCACCCAAACTCCATTGGAGAAGTGTATTCGAGCTTCATAACATCACCCTAGCACCTAATCATCCGTGGTTCCACCTTCAAATCGAGGTATATTCCCAGAACCCTTGTTTTTGGGGATTGGGATTTTGTCGTGATTTTACCCTTCGAATCCGATTTAGCTTTGATGAGTTGATAGATTACAATTGTGTAATTGTAATACCTCGCTTTCATTATGGTTTAACGGATTAAACTTCAAAGTTTTCACCATTAATAGATTAGGATCGATTATGACTTTGTGGTGATCGATGAATTGTCCCAACAGGTAGAACTAGGATGAATTCTTACGTTTCCGCAATGTTGAGGTTGATTGTATATCGTTATTGTGATAGGAGCGAATTTGTGAAGATTATTCGGACCGAAACCTTTTCCTTTCGCCATTTCCTTCACGTCATATTATTCAAGGCAAGTACATGTATTACATTCCGTTATGTGTGTTACAGTTTTGATGCAATTGATGAAATGTGATATTGGGTGTGTGTGTTGTGATTTGTCCACTCGGGGATGGTCCGAAGGGGCCTCTGGGGTTCGATACTAATGGGTACGGCCGCGGAAGTGGTTTCCCACCTAGGGATGGTCCGACAGGACCTCTGGGGGTCGATACTAATGGGTACGGCCGTGGGGTTACCAAGTGTGGATAGTTGAGATGTTGAGATGTGATGATATACTGGTTTGATGTACATGTGATATTACGGAATATGATTTTCAAATGCTTTCTAAATGAGATGATTGTGTTGAATCATATTTGTATATAATGTAGTGTAATTGTGTACTTGCACTAGCTATTCGATTGCTAACCCATTAAATGGGGAAATGCGTCTTATGCATTTCCGGTACCGGTCGAGTTGAGGAGCCGGCACAGGACATGCATGCAAAGGATGGCCCAACATGATGATGAGACTCGAGTCTATGTTAGATGTTTTGTTACCATGTTTACTTGGGTGTCGGAGTTAGTCTGGATGTTTTACGAATATTGTTAAAGTCCCCTGCGTGGGCAATGAACTTGTTTTACCTTATGCTTTATCATGTTTAAGTAAAATATTTTGGCCGAGTCCACGACCCTATTTTACTATTATTAATGTGTCCTATGGGATTTCTTTTGTGGTTTATGTGTCATGTGTTAGCCTGGTAGACCTTGTGAAGGTTCTACGGCGTGTAGTGTCCCTTATGAGATTTGAGGTATTACATTTATGGTATCAGAGCCTTAGGTTATGAATATCTAGGCTGTTGATTAAATTTGGGTCTCTCAGTTGTGTCGTAAGAGCCAGCTGTTGAGCCTAATATCATTGTTTTACCATCTCTTCGTGCGACCCGTGGCTGTAAGTCTCCTCGAACTCTTACATTTCTGTATTTTTTATTTCTTTTGTGTAGATTGGAACTGTGAGTTATGGTACCAACTTGTAAATTGTGAATTTTTCTGATCTTGTCATTTTCAATTCTCTTCTTCAGTATGTTGAGAGGTCGCGGTAGACCAGCTAGGGGATGCGACCGAGGCCGTGGTCGTGGTGCTAGTAGTGAGGAAGTTCCACTTTCTCAGTCATCTGCAGATTAGGCCTCTCATTCGGTGCCGAATACTCTACCCTTGAATTCTGACGGGCGACAAAATTTATCAGTCAGTCAGGATCAACTGTCGGGTAATAATGCCGACACCGAAGCTACTGCTGTACTTCAGCAGTTGGTAGCTCAGCTCGCTCATATATCTCAGGGTGGATATCAGAATCTGCCCACGACTCCGGAGGACAAAGCTAGTAAATGGCCTCAGAAAGTGACCAAGATGCACCCCCTCGCTTTGCTGGTTCTACTGACTCCCTAGGTTGGGAGAATTAGCTTTTTCAGTTGGGAAGGACGTTCAATGTTGTATCTTGTGCCGATGATAGGAGGGTACCTATAGCTCAATACCTCCTGGATAAGGAAGCTGCAGAGTGGTGGGAAGCCGTGATGCCAAGTGACCGTGTAGCAACCTGGAAGGAGTTCGAGACTGCTATGGAAGCGGAATACTGTCCATCGCCAGTCAAGGAGCGTAGAATTGTGGAGTTCTTTACTGCTACGCCTCAGGATGTACCGATCTCTCAGGCCATCATCACTTATAACCAGCAGTTAGGATATGTGAAAGAGCAAGTGAGGACAGAGGCTGATAGATTCGCTACTTTAATACGCGCATGAAGCCGCATATCAGACAGAGTATGACACCACTCATGTGTGCCACGTTGAAGGAATACCAGGATCGCGCTCTAGCGATTGAAATGGCAATCTCAGAGTCAGAGTCGGGTTCCGAGGCTAAGAAATAGAAGACTACTGGCAGCTTCTCAGCCGGTAAGGGTGGTCGGTTTTCGAGGTCTCAGTCTGCTCCAGTATCTGGGAAGAAGCCGTTTCACCAAGCTGAAGCGTCTCAGAGTAATCGCTCAGTCCATTCTACCACACCTGGCGGCAGAGTTTGTTTTAACTGCAGTCAGTACGAGCATGTAGTGAAGGATTGTCTATTTTCGTTAGTTAATTGCTTTACTTGCGGGCAGACCGGGCACCGGGCAGTTCATTGCGAGAGGGCTACCAGGGCCACCAGAGCTCCGACTACCACTGCCGTTCAGAAAGAGCATAGTGTTGATCAGAAGACTCCAGTCACTCAGGTTCCTCAGATTTCGGGCTGTGGTAGGGGTCGGGGTCAGCCAGATAGCCGTGCAGTATTGAGTTCGGGCTCGGTACACCCTCGGTTATATCAGATGAGACGCGCGGAGGAGACAGACATTCCGCTGGCATCAGGTACCACTCAGATCATTTCTCATCCAGTTTCGGTGCTTTTTGATTCATGTGCTACTCACTCTTTTATTGCTTCGGATTGTGTATGTCGTATCGGTATCGACTGCTTGTTTGAGTGTGAACCGTTCGTAGTGGGTATGCCTAGTAGGGATCGTATGGATGGGAACTGGGAAGTTAGAAATTGCCCAGTGAGGATCGGGAGCCGGGATTGGTCCTCGAACCTCATTGTTGTATACCTTAAGGGTGAGGATTTGATCCTCGGGGATGATTGGTTGGATCTTCACGGTGCTATTATAAACTATCGGACTCGTACTATCCCGATAGTGGCCGAGGATGGCACGGAGTGTAACACCCCCAGAGCCATCCAGGAATATTACAGCGCCGTGGGCCCCGAGATGGAACCCACAAGGCTAAAAGACATTTTCGTAAACATTTACAAACGCCCAAAAGGCTAACGACGGTACTATCTTTTAAAAGCATTCGAAGACTTTATAAAATCCGCTAATCAAAACTGTCGTAAAATCTCATTTGAAACTACAAGGCCCGAAATGCCAAAAAACTCAACAGTTTAAAAAAAAACATACGTTAAGCTATCGCTTACACGTACCGACAAAATAGTTTAGAAAATAATTTCCAAAGTAACTAAAGTTGTCAAAAATCAAAAGGGCATTTAAGAAATACTCACGCAGTGGAAAGGACAAACAATTAGAAATACTCTAGCAGCGGAATACAACATATAATCAGAATACTCGATTCACAAACACATGCCATAGCCAGTATCCTCCGGGAAGCTCATCTCTTCACGACCACTACAAGCTCGATATCCCAAGAACCTAAAAAGAAATCCCACGACGGGGTCAGCCATAATATCCAACAATGATAACAATCACATCACGCCAATAATTACATACCAATGAAAATACTAAGTAAGAATACGACCAATGTAATCTTACCGCCGTAACTTTACTTACTCGAATAATCCTCATCAAAATAACCATTATCATATTGCACATCTCGTAATCTCGATTAACCAATAAACTCAAACATAACATCTGTATTGTTCCTTAAACAATATTCAAGATTCTCAAAATATCATCACTAACTCATGATACGGAAAAATGCCAGTTCTGACCAATTCGATCCATCGGATAACATCATCAAATCCCAACACGATAAGCGATTGTCCATCAAAAGACAAATACCAAAAGAAATACGGAACGTACCTCAAGATATGTGATGCCATGACAATCATGTCAGTCTAATCTGAGATCAGATCAATACCACATACGGACATGGTCCTAACACAAGACCTACAAATGTATACTCACATGACGACATCAATATGCCCACGATAACAACAACAATGTATACTTATGGAAATCCGATGGTCCAGCGTACACAGCATAGATCCCAAGATGATCCTGAAAGACCAACACGAGGTGGATGACCCGTAATATATATATATGCACAACAACAACACATGGTAATCCAACGATCCAGCGCACACAGCTATAGATTCCCATGATGATCCCGTCGGACCAATGCATGGTGGAAATACCTGTCCAGCGGTCCAGCGCACACATCATAGATACCCAAGATGATCTCGTCGGACCAACACGAGGTGGACATACGACAACAATGCACAAATGCATATTAACAACAATACACAAATGCATGACAACAACAATACATGAATGTATCACAATATGATCGACACAAAATGACAAAAATGATTAGAGTACTTGCCCCAAGTCTTTCGAGAGCGATCTCAATGTCAAAAACCATCACTGACAATTATCCTCCATATTCGACGGTCCAAAATGTCACGAACGGTAGATAATTCATATCTTCATCTTTATCACAATGTATTCTCGATACCCAAGTATACCAATAACAAAAGTAAATCCTATACATTATGATATAAATTCCCAAAATCCGAAAACAACTTACAATCCCAAATCTCATGTGTTCACAATTATAATCATTGCCATACGAATTATAAATGAATGAAATAGAAACCATTCATTATAGACTGAGCAAGTAATAACTTGCCTCGATACCGACATGATGATGATGAAGCCGCTACCAATTCCATTGCCTTCGTCTACGAGCTCCTCGGCCCTGACCAAAGCAATTCACGAACATTCTCGAACACGACCGCAACACACTTTTCTAGTCGACGATTATAACCAACCATCAATGACCACAACCTATTCAAGTAATCAATTAACACACATTCGATAATAATCAATTTCCGATATAACCAATTAATCAAACTCAATGGCTCAACAAATTCCTCGATCAAAAACCAAATAGTATAACTCAAACCATCACGAACTCATATCCATAATACGAAACGAAATCTGATAATAGTTATTAATTAATATAACCGATCAATAAACCCAACGATTTCACAATATCTCGATTAAACACAAATCTAAACAATCCAACTCAAACAATTACGAACTCACAACCACAACACGATTTCGGATATGAATGTAAAGGAAATCATATTCGATGATCAATCACAATTTTTACGGATTCCAAGTTGTTTATCATGATTCGTATTTCATCAAGAACATACGAATTCTACCATTACAATGAACATGACTTAACGAACATTCGATCTTCATATCTAAAAATACCGATAATTCAACATACGATCGTATTGCTATGTTAAATTCATCAAGAAGTTCTTCAAGAATACTAGGTGATTCGAAACCATGTTCATAGTCATCAAAACAACATAATTCGATATCCTTTAACATGTAGATAATCATCCAACTCATAATCCAAGTCATGTATCATCATATTCTTCAATATACACTCCTCATAACATCAATAATCGTAACGACAACACCATAATCATCTTCATATGAATTATTCATCAACAATAACATCAAAATCCGAATTCAAGGTGTAGAGTTCAACAACATACCTCAAGAACATGAACAACACCATCAAACACATCAAGGATCAACAATATCTTCATATTCAAGCCTCAAATCCATGTTTCTAAGCTTATATCCAAGATAGAAGAGGTTTATCTTCACTATCATACTCAGAGGGACGAATTTTGGAGGAAAGGCATCGATGTCTCTTGTGAAGAAATGAAAGGCCGAACTTCCATTTATAATCTGCACCGCTCATTACGTACGTTACCAATCAATATTAACGTATGTAATGCTCCCTTACGTACGGTATAGGTCCTTCATAGCGTGCGTAACATCATTCCAGAACTCACAGCCTTGTTTCGTTCGATCGCTTACGTACGTAATGCATAGGCCATAACGTACGTAATACACACGTTGACTTGCTACAGTACATATCCATTTAGCTCCGTAATGGGTAGTCCATAACGTAGGTAATACACGACATTGACTCGCCCGACCACGTTCTGCACCGAACGCTGCCGACCACGGGACCCATCTGTCGGCCATAGCCTGATCGTGTAACAACCCCAATTTCAAACCGGGAATATTACACGCCGCAGACCCTCTCTGTGAGGATCCACCAGGCTAGACATTGAAACAACACATTACACTACATACCGACGTGGCAAAATCACGAATCATTAGACTGATTTGGTCTCTCATCACTGACTTACAAATCAAAATACAAAATCCCATCTAAACTCATACCCACGCAAGGGTAAAATACTTTAAAACAACAAACAATATGACATCGGAAAAGACAATACAATGGACTCCGACTAACTGAACCCAAAACTGGCCTTCATGTGATTAGTATTATTCGTCTTTCATCATCCCTCGTACCGATCCTGTGACTTGCTCCCGAAAACCTGCATGTAACGGGACACAATACAGATATCCACCCCCCGATTACTCAGGGGTTAGCAAAACTCCACTGTTTCGCTAGTGCAAGTATAAAGTGCAAATACGAGCCATACACAACCCATTCTGAGAATACAACGAAAGACCTCCCGAGATATATTATTTAGTTAAAATAGTTCAAGTCTTGAAACTAGAAACGAAACAAGTAAGCACTTTGAAAACACTTCCAATTCTCGGGGGTTTTAAAAACATTTGAAATTTAAAAGTTCTTAATTCCTCGAAAGCCACTAAGGGTCACAGTTCCAAAGTTCATTTTCCAAAATACAAATTCGCTAACAAAACACAGGGTCCACGAACCAACAATTCCGATCACAAAACACAGGGTCCACGACCCGATCATCCACTTCAATTCACTTACAAGGACACATTACACACAATACATTATTCTTATGCCATTCTAGCCAAGCACCAAGACTCGATATATAATGTCTCTCGACCCTGAGTACAAAGCATTGTGATACTCCAGACAATATCACAATTAACGAAAACATCAATGTCATCCTCAAGATGAAAACCACACCTGGTAACCTGCGACCGTACCCCTTAGTATCGGCCCCCAGATGCCCTGTCGAACGCTCCGGGTGGGAAACCACTTCCGCGGACGTACCCCTTAGTATCGGCCCCCAGACGCCCCGTCGAACGCTCCGGGTGGAAGATCAACGACACACGCACCCAAGTCCACTTCCGTGGCCGTACCCCTTAGTATCGACCCCAGACGTCCCGTCGAACGCTCCGGGTGTAAGGACAACAACTCACACACCCAAAAGATCATAATTCATAGTTGCAAACCACAAGACTCGAAGGTCAATCACAGTACATATAGTCGAGGTACCTTACTAGAATGGCCAGTTCATCCAACACATACTCACGACCAAGTAACGATACAATTAACACTAGAATTCAATGATGCAGCTAGTACCAATAACATAGCAACGAGAGAAAATACCTTTCCAACCACGCCAAATGGCACAACCTCCTCATAAAGGAGTTAGCACCTTTATCACACAATGTCACATGATCATCAATAAACACACATTCCCCCACACATACCTCAACGAAAGGTTAAACTTTAAATCTACAAACGACATAATCACATAAAATGATACCCTACGAAAGTAAGGTATTCCTATACTCAACAATAATACACATACTTAGACAAACACATTTAACAATGAAATCATACGAGTCATCTTTAAGGAAATATTGAAAAGCATATCGATGTAATATCCGCAATTTCGATTCCGGTAATATCTTTTTTTTGGCGGAAGTCCATTTTGACGACTCGCTCATGACTGTATCGTCATTTTTAGAATGATTAATTCTGCACATTTTATCATCCGAGTTCTTTTTGGTATCGTTTTGTTGAGTTCCGTGTTCTTAAGCGGCTTTTCCGCACTTGAGTTCGATTCTTGCGAATCTCGTCCGAAACTGTTGTTTCGAGTTTCTAGTAAGTTCATTTAATGATATTATTCATGTTGCGAGCTTTGTTTTGGTGTTTAGATCGTGTATCGTGTATTTCGGACGTTTTGGGCCATTTTCGTAATTTCCCAAAGTTTGGGGTAATTACTTTCCGTTGTCGAATTTCGAGCCTTCGATTGGTTGAAATCGTATGATCACTTAGCACTTGGATTCATATTTGCGAGTACTTCGTAACCATATCTTCGATTCATATTCAGGTTCGGGTTTCGGGGTCGTCCGGGCCGTCGGAGTGGCCACGGCCGCACTTCTTGGAGCAGGGCCTGGCCTGGACGAGTTACGGCCGTAAGGTGTCGGTTACGGCCGTGCGTGCTCGGCAGACATGGCTGGACGAATGCCGATTACGTCCGTAAGAGTATCGAGATCTGGCCGTCTGTGCCGTGCGATGTTCGGACGAATGCCGGTTACGGCCGTAAGGACCTTCCGGGTACGGCCGTAAGTGCCGAGTTACGGCCGTAAGGCCCTGTCGGTTACGGCCGTAAGCGATCGGCAGGTGCTGGGTGGACTTTGACGAATGCTGGTTACGGCCGTAAGGCCCTGCCGGTTACGGCCGTTACCCTGTCGGCCTATATAAGGCCCAGCAGACGGGTTTTCACCCATTTTCTCACTTCGTTTTCTTCTCTTCCGCGGATGGAGACTTGTTGGGCGTGGAGGCATGTTGTCATACAATAAATCCATGAAGTCTTGGAGTTCATATCATCGATTATCCATCCTATAACATCCTTTGATCGAGTGAATCAGGTCAGATTTCCTGGAAATCCTAGTTTGGGTAAATTGGGGGTTTTGTTCGTTTTCATCCGATTTAACCGTAATAACTTAGAATTGTGATGGATTGATGATTATTTAGGTGTATTCTATCATTTCCCTTGTTACTCCATGGTTGGGTTGTATTGATTCATCGTTTTGGTCGAGTTCTTAGTCGATGCCTTGAAGGTGTCCAACAAAAGGTCTTAGAGGGGGGATTGGGAGTTGTGCGATTATTATCCATAGTACGATTTTTGATTTATCATTGGTATGACTAAGGGACAAAATTATTGTGAAGAACTCGAGTCGGAACCTTTCCATTCGTTGCCTTCTTTGGGGTCCAGCTTCCCGGTCGAACCGTGTTCTTCGGAGTGTTCGGTAGCGGTTGTTAAGGCAAGTATTTTACTATACGAATTGTGTCTTGTGAATAGGGACGTCCTTATGAACGATTGATGGTAACGATAATACCTTCACTTAGTTAACATCGTGGAATTGTGTTGGATGTGCAAATCATCTAAGTTTGTGCCGGGCGTGATTGGCCATTGTTGAGTTGTTGTGATGATTATGATATTTGTGTTGTTTTGGTTTACATACTTGATTATAAATTTCGGTGTAATGTGGAATGGCTTGACATTTGTTGATTATGAATTGTGTCGTGTCGATGTGTGTGTGTTCCAGGTAGGGTCTGACGAGGCCTCTAGAGTTCGGTACATGATGTGTACGAACAAGGTGTGTGATCCAGGTAGGGTCTGACGAGGCCTCTGGAGTTCGGTACATGATGTGTACGAATGATGTTTGTGGTCGGGTAGGGTCCGTCGAGGCCTCCGGAGTTCGGTACATGATGTGTACGAACAGTATGTGTGGTCCGGGTAAGGTCCGTCGAGGCCTCCGGAGTTCGGTACATGATGTGTACGAACAACGATCATATAACAGTGATTGTTTGGATAACATTTTAAATATGGGTCTCGGACTCATAATGATATCTTATCTAGTGTGTTTGAAAATGAGAATCGGGCTGGGGCCCTAACGACTACGAAAAGGTTTTGTAAATTGGGACTCGAGGTCCAAAAGAATTTCTACTTCAAAAATCCCCGAGATGATGAGTTCCTTTTCAATATCTCTTGCTTGAGTTCGAATTTTAAAACTTCTCGGGAACATTTGATAATTGATTTCCGTATTAAATTCGTAGTTGCTATTTACTTGTTGCATTTCGTATCGTATTATACTTGCACTAGTAAAACAGTGGAGTTTTACTAACCCCCGAGTAATCGGGGGGTGGATGTCTGTTTTGCGTCCAGGTACATGCAGGTTCAGGGGAGCAGTCACAGGATTGGCACAAGTGGATGACGAGCTGCGATACTAATCAAGAGTTGAGAGTTGTTTTGATTCTTATAGTGTTGTCAGAGTTGATTTCAGTCTTCCACTGTATTGTGTTTCGACCCCTGTGTGGGTAATGTTGTTTTAGTCAGTTCTGTTGATGGAGTTATGTGACCTCATCGGTCTGTGTATTCATGTGTAAGTGACCTTAACGGTCTGTATTATTATATTGTTTGACCCTGGCCGGGCAAGCATTTGGTTGTTTAGGGATGTTTAGCCTGGTAGATCCTTGTGGAAAGGGTCTACGGCATGTAATATTCCCATACGGTTTTGGGGGTGTTACATTTATGGTATCGGAGCTTAGGTTGCGGAAACCTAGGCTGTCGGGTCAAGTCGAGTCCTGATTTGTCGAGTATTGTGTGGTTTTGTCATTCGAGATGTCGGGTGACAAGTTGAGTTGTGCGTAGTCACAACGTGTTGGATATGTTGTCGGATGAGATTAGTATCGTGGGCGACCGTCATCTCCGTATGGCCTATGGACGTAAGACTCCTCTTTTATGCGAGGTACCTGTAACACCCCAAACTAGGCGGATATTACAGTGCCGTGGACCCCCAACTGGGACCCACCAGGCGAGTGAAAATGAATGAATTACACAGGGTAAATGTAGTACCGAACCACATTACATCATTAATTACTCCGATGAGGAGTTTCATACAACACACCCAAGATAATACAGAATATATGTATATTTTATATGAAGATAAAATATATGATACTGAATAAAATGAGTATTCAAACGGAATATCTGCAGCGGAATAAAATGAAGAAAACATGAATGATTGAAAGGACCGGGGCCCCCTACTAGTATCACTGGGACTCCTCGCCGTCAACGTTCTCTTCCCGTGCCTTAGATTTGCCATGACCTGAAAACAAAATCCCCCAACGGGGTCAGTTACACAGAACAACAATCCTCAAGAGTTGAATAAACACAATCATATATGCTGTATAAACCACAAGTTCGATCAAAATCTCAAATCGTCGAACACATGCGATCAAATGTGAATCGGCCAGATTATAACCCAATCCTGTTGAAAACATACGCAATCAAACATGCTGTATGAATCAAGTAACAGTACGGCTCAAAGGATGGCGCCACACTATGCCCGGGATGGAAATGTGTCCGTGCACAAGCCACCAACGAGTATCGATCGAATACACGTGTGGTCTTGTACCAAGTCAGTCTCACGAAGTAATCATCTCGTGTGCACAGTCCAATGTGAGGTCAACTTCCAACACACGACTTTATATGTGCCCGGCATGAAAATCTTACACATACCAACCGGCACGCCAGTATGACCCGGAATGCCACGAGATAACAAAAGTGACATCGAAAATCAATAATGACTCACCGAGATGAAATGATAGTGAAATGAATGATAGCTCAATGAAATGATTGGAACCGTCGTTCCTCGTGAATGAAGTGATTAATTGACAATTACAAGTCTCAATACGGTTAATACATTATGAATGAACTATAATTATTAATGAACAACAACGAAAGGAATGAATATCCTTTTAACCGAGTAAGAATTAACTTACCTTAACACCGGTGATAATACGATCTCTCTCGAACAACGTCCTAAGGGAACTACCAGTCGCTCGAACAACCTTGAATAACACAATTATCAACAACTCGCTTTATATACGAACCAAAAACGATCATAACCAACTCAAGATGTCGATACAATAAATCCAAACTCATTGAGGCATTTCGACAAACACCTTGAAAACAAACTCCCATCCTAAACAACTAAACCCATTTGTATCGAAAACCAACTTCTATTGAATGATCCAAACCACCAAAACACCATCAATACAATCGATAATCCAAACGAAATACTCAAATCGAGTTTACGATATCATTAAATTGCAAAACCCAATTCCAAGTCAACCTTCAAAGTGTTCTTGAGAAAAACTTCCAACAATCCGATGATAACTCGTAAAAACTCATAATCATACGTATATCCATCACAATTCATGATTAAACCATCCAAAACATCATGCTCCAACTCAAAATCGAATTCAAGGGTTGAAGAAAGTTACCTTAGATTAGGATGAAGAATCCACAAATATGTTGTTGATCCACACTACAACTTGAAGAAGATGAAATCTCTGAGTTTTGATGATGTTGAAACACCCCAAAATCGCCCAAAATCGCCCCAAGGAAGAGAGGAAGAAGTGAAATGAAGAAATGAGCTTGTTCCCCTCAATAAAACGCAGATATAGAGCAGCCTGCACTGTGTGCCGCGGCCCGGCCGAGTGTGCCGCGGCACAGGGCCAAAATCTGCCCCCAGCGCTCGGCAGTGTGCCGCGGCCCGGCTGAGTGCCGCGGCCCGGCTGAGTGCCGCGGCACAGGGCTAGTAATCTGCACAGTGGTTCGGCAGCATGCCGCGGCCCTGCCGGCAGGAGCCGCGGCCCCCGGTACAGACGGGTTGGCCAAAAACTGCAACATGTGTGTGCCGCGACGCACACTCCCTTGTGTCGCGGCCCACACCCCTCGGGTCCTAAAATGATGAAAAATGACCCGGAAAGAGAATAAAAGCAATAGGAATCAATATTTGGGAAATAATAACATGAAATGGAAGTGCGGAAACCCCAAAACGGTGGTTCCAAGCAATGAATACAAGGGTTCGCCCAACAAAAGCACAATTTGAACAATGAGGAGATTTGAAATGACATGAACTCCAATGTCAACATCGACTAATGAATCAATTACAACAATCAAGATAATATTCTTGTCTCGATTCCCAAGAAAGGTTGAAATAATGAACAATATCGATACACGACTCGAAGTTATTCCGAGCGGTGAACACGAATGAATGAATGTGGATGATGAATGATTATTTTTTTTTTTTTTTTTTGGTAAATAATTATTTTATTCCCAAAGCATGACAAAGCAGAATCCAAGCTACATCTCAAATCCAAAGAAGCAAACAACCAAAATTAATTCCTAAGCATCCTAGCAAGCTTTGGTTCCTTCAAACACCTTGCCGCAATCACATATTTGCATTGGTAGAGAATTGAATCAACCGAGCCACTCTTCCCTTGGAATTTCCTGTGGTTTCTCTCCTTCCATATGTTGTAGACAGCCACTGCTAATACCATTCTATACATCTTTTGCTTGCCTGTCTTAGAATGGCATTGAGACACCATGAAAACTCTCTCTTGTTCCCAGTTTCTAATACCCCCTTGAAGTCCACTCCATTCTTTAAGTTCAGTCCACAACCGAGCAGAGAAATCACAAGAGAAGAACAAATGTTGAGCGGTTTCATCCTCTCTGCTGCATAGACAACATCTTTGGTCACAAACAACTCCAAATTTGATCATTCTATCACAAGTTGCCAATCTGTTAAGAATAGCAATCCAAGTGATGTATAAGCATTTAGGTGGAGCTCCATTTTGACTAATCATCCTATGCCATTCCACCTTTGGAAATTGAACTCTCAAAGCAAAATAGAAAAGTCTGATTGAGAAGCTAGGTTGAGCCAGAAACATCCTTCCATTTGACACGTTGGTGATATACTCTCTAGCTCCCAATATTTTCCTAACAATCCAAGAAGCTTGAGCTGGGATAGCCATAGATGTTAGGGACTGGTTCTTTATATAGTAAGCATGTATCCATTTAACCCACAGAGTATCCTTCTTCTGGCTAATCTTCCACAATTGTTTGAAAAGAGCAGCTTTATTCCATACTTGAGAGTTAACAATATTCCATCCACCAGCAGTTTTAGGGAGACAAATATGCTCCCAGGCAACCAATGCTTTCTTAGACAAACCAGATTTCCCAGTCCAAAGGAAGGTTCTACAGGCTGACTGGATGACTTTCAACACCTTTTGAGGCAAAAGGAACACTTGACTCCAATAAGACTGAATACTGGATAGAACAGATTGGATAAGTTGAAGTCTACCTGCATAAGAAAGTAGCTTTGGGACCAAAGAATCAATCCTAGCCAGAATCCTTTTAATGAGAGGTTGATACTGAATCACTGTGAGTTTTTTAGAAGAGAGAGGAACTCCCAAATATCTAAATGGTAATTCACCTTTTGTCATGCCAGAATCTCTCAACATGGATTCCTGAATTTCATTCCTCACCCCTCCAAAATAAATGCAGCTTTTCAATTGATTTGCCTTTAAGCCTGAAGCATCAGCAAACTTGGAGAAGGCTGCCATTAAACTCCTCAATGAACTGGGATCACCTCTAGAGAAAAGTAACAGATCATCAGCAAAGCACATATGGATTAGATCAAATCTTCTACACCTAGGATGATGCTGAAATCCCCTATTCTTCTTCAACTCATAAAAGCATCTATGGAGATATTCCATGCAAATGACAAATAGGTAGGGTGAAATTGGATCACCCTGCCTAGGATGAATGATTATTAACAAGTGAAAAATTACATAGTGACAATTACTGAATGAAAATTACTGAATGATAATGACTGAATTACAATCGGGTATTACATACACCCCCCTTAAAAGAGTTTCGTCCCCAAAACTAAGGGTCAAACAACTCAGGATAACTCTCCCGCATACTACCCTCGGTTTTCTAAGTAGCCTCTTCTACTCCATGTCTACACAACTGAATTTTAACCAAAAGAATCGTCTTGTTCCTCAACTGTTTGATTCGCCGCTCTAAGACTCGAATGGGATGCTCCTCATATGAATGATCATCAGCGATCTCTATTTCGTCGAACTGGAGTATGTGACTCGGGTCGGCAACATACTTCCGTAGCTGAGAGACATGAAACACATTATGAATTCGGCTCAACGCCGGAGGTAAGGCCAATCGATAAGCTAGCTCGCCTACTCGATCCAAAATCTCAAACGGTCCAATGAATCTCGGACTCAACTTTCCCTGCTTCCCGAAATGGAAAATACCCCGACTCGGGGATACCTTGACCAACACGTGGTCACCTGTCTCGAACTCTAATGGTCGGCGACGATTGTCTGCATAAGATTTCTGTCGACTCTGAGCGGTCAACAAACGACTCCTGATCAAAGCTACCTTCTCACGGGCGGCTATAAGCATATCGGGCTTGGTGCCGATTGATTCTGATAAGTCGTCCCAACATAAAGGAGATCGACAACGACGACCGTACAAGGCCTCGTAAGGTGCCATCTTAATCGAAGCATGCCAACTATTATTATATGTGAACTCGATCAATGGTAGTTGGGCTTCCCAATCGTCTTTCCAATCGAGGACGTATGCCCTCAACATGTCCTCCAATGTCTAAATAGTCCTCTCTGATTGTCCGTCAGAATGAGGATGAAAAGCTGTGCTGAAATTAAGCTGAGTTCCCATGGCACGATGAACTGATTTCCAAAAATGAGACACGAATCACCCGTCACGATCAGAAACGATACTCTTAGGAGTACCGTGCAATCTCATTATTTCTTTGATGAACAACTGGGCAAGTCTCTCGGGACCCCACGTATCCTTAATCTCGAGAAAATGAGCTGACTTAGTTAGATGATCAACGATTACCCAGATTGTATTCATGCCACGACGACTCGTCGGCAAACTCGTGATGAAGTCCATTGAAATATCCTCCCACTTCCACTCTGGAATAGGGAGCGATTTCAGCATAACCCCCAGTCGCTAATGTTCTATCTTAACTTGTTGAGAGGTGAGACATCTCGAAACAAACTCGGCGACTTCATGCTTCATATTACTCCACCAGTAATTTTGTTTCAAGTCTTTGTACATCTTGCTGGACCCCGGATGAATAGAATAAGGGGTAGCATGGGCTTCTCTCAAAATCGAGTTTTTCAACTCGTCATTCGCCGGTACACATAACCTATTCTTAAATCTCAAGAGTCCATCCTCGTAGACCACAAAGCCAGGGGCTTTCCCCTGTGCCACATCCTCGCGGATGCGCAACAAAAATGGGTCTGAACCCTGATTCACTCTGATCGCCTCTTCAAGTGGCGATGAAATCTCCAGCATACAAAGCTGTCCCTGAACACGCTGTAACCAAACCTCGATCTTATGCCAAAGTAATTCTTGCTGAAGTTCCTTCTGAACTGTTAATCGAGCAAGCATCTGCTCCTGAATGGACTTACGACTCAAGGCGTCGGCGACAACGTTCGCCTTGCCCGGGTGGTAAAGTATCTCAATATCATAATCTTTGATTAGTTCCAACCACCGTCTCTGTCGCATATTTAACTCCTTCTGAGTAAATATATATTTTAAACTCTTATGATCGGTGAATATCTGACAGGTAACGCCATAAAGATAATGACGCAATCTTCAATGCGAATACCACGGCTGCTAGCTCCAGGTCATGGGTCGGATAATTAACCTCGTAAGGTCTCAATTGCCGTGAAGCATAAGCAATAACTTTCCCGTTCTGCATTAGTACACATCCGAGACCCTGTCCGGACGCATCACTATAGACCACAAATCCTTCCGTCCCTTGCGGTAAAGAAAGGACAGGTGCTGAAATTAACCGGCTCTTGAGTTCCTCAAAACTCTGTTGACACGCGTCAGACCACGTGTATTTCTTATCCTTCCTTAAAAGGTTCGTCATGGGTTGAGCGATTTTAGAAAATCCTTCCACAAACTGCCGATAATAACCGGATAATCCGAGGAAACTTCGGATTTCCTTAACATTCTTCGGAGGTTGCCAATCTCGGATAGCCTCCGTCTTCTGAGGGTCGACACGAACTCCGTCTGATGAAATTACATGTCCGAGAAACGTCACTTCGGACATCCAGAATTCACATTTGGAAAACTTTCCATAAAGTTGCTCTCGTCTTAACACGTCGAGCATCTGATGAAGGTGAAACTCGTGCTCCTCCCGGTCACGAGAATAAATTAAAATGTCATCAATGAAGACAACCACGAACTGATCCAAATAGTCGATGAATGTAACACCCCCAAGTTATTCAGGGTATATTACAGTGCCGTGAGCCCCGCTGTGGGACCCACAAGGCTAAACAAACGCGGAACTATAAAACTTGATCGAGAAGGTCTACATACAATGGAAAGAAAGACGATACAAATGGTATTCAAAACCATAACCAATGAAACCATATACATCACTGTACAAATCAATACCTCGGCAACACAGGCCGGAACATCAAGGAAACTGAAATACAATACTCGAGTATTTAAAATCCATTCCAGTACAACAACACTGAATGGAGGAATCCAAAAAGATAACCGGAGACAAGACACAGTATCACACTTGCCCATCATCTTCATGCCGACCCGATACCCGCCTGTCCGCTCTCCTGTAACCTGAAATACATGAAACGTATTTCCCCCATAAAGGGGTTAGCCTTCGAATAGCTAGTACAAGTACATCAATATGAAACACAATACTCCTTGACAATAAAGTAAATGTAACCGTCAATTCATCAATTCAAGACTAGTATTCCGGAATAACTAAATCTCATAGCGTCACATCAAGACGTATATGAATGCTGTAGAAACGGTTCGTTCATATCATCCGTCAATACATGTATGAATGCCGTAGAAACGGTTCGTTCATAACATACCATCAATATATCTATGAATGCCGTAGAAACGGTTCGTTCATATCATACCATCAATATTTATTACTTTCAAAGTCGAGAACGTACAATCATAAATATATACTTGCCTTGAATAGTCGACGACGCAACGAACGGAATGGAAGGTCACCGACGAATGCTAGGAACCATCGAAACCGAACCTAACGATACGAAGAATACAATCACAACCGATTCTAAACGAATACGGAATTGGAATACACCCGGAAACCCACCTACGATTCATGTATATTCGTATAAAAATGATAACGAGGGCGGACCACAACCAAACCCTCTCGATTTCGTAAAAATCACGAAATGTACCATGAATCCATAGGGAAACTAAGAATACCAACAAGATTAATCATATTCATCATGAATTACTCAGCAAAACCGAATGAATCGGACAAAACCGCGAAAACCCCCAAATCTCCCCAAAAGTAGGGTTCTAAAGATCTAACCTTGATTCGCTGGATCGAAGGATGTTATAAGATGATTGATCGGTGATATAAACTCAGAAACTTCATGGATTTGTTGTTTAACAACATGGCTTCATATCCTCCGAAGCTCCAGCCGCGTACCGAAGAGAAAGGAAATGAAAAATGGATGAAAAAGTCGCTGCTCTGTCATTTATATACTGGGCCGGAACTAGCGTGCGCTAGCCTTTCCGGACTAGCGTGCGCTATCGGCCAGATGCGGCCCAAAGACTCTCGGCCATGGCCCGCATGACCCGGCACCACCGACCACCCCGCCGACCATGACTCGTCGCCCGACTCCCGCTAGCGTGCGCTACGGCCGGAAGCTCGCGCGCTAGCCGACATCGCCCGGTAGCCTGCGGGTGACAAACTCATCCGTGCGTCGCTAGCCGGCCGACGGCATGCGCTACCCCTGCCGGTTAGCGTGCGCCACGACCGGCAAGATGGCGTGCGCTACTGCCGATCCTACCGAGTCGGAACCTCGAACCCCTGCGCCGGGCCGATGGCGTGCGGCTGGTGGCTTCGGCTGCGTGCTTACATCTGCTAGCGCGCGCAACGTCCCGGCCGTGGCGTGCGCTACGCGGTTCTGCGTGCTCGCTGCCGGTCGATGCCATCGTCCGGCTGTAACTGCGGCCGTCGATCCAGTCCGCAATCGTCCGGCGGTGCCGACCACCGTGGCTCGGCGACTCGGTTTAAAACGCGTTTTAACGAACACGACGAAAAGTTCGCGGACAACATCAACGACCCGAAATGAAAGCGTAATGTAATAATTAATCATACGCGACCTTGAAAAGAGTCGAGACAACGAATACAGATAGAATGCCCATAACTTTGGGTAAATTACAAAATGGCCCAAAACGCCCGAAAATCATGATACGTGATCAAATAACCAAACCGAAGTTCACAACACTTCTAACAAAGTTAAACGGACTTACGGGAAACTCGAAACAGCAGTTTAGAACGAGATTCGCAAGAATCGAACTCAAATGCGGAAAAGTCGCTAAAAAGCACGGAACTCAACATAATGACACCGAAACGAACTCGGATGTCAAAAAGTATAGAATTAATCATTCTCAGGGTGACGAAACGGTCCCAAGCGAGTTGTCAAAATGGACTTCCGCCAAAAATAGAAAGTTACTGGAAATCAAAATTACGGGTATTACATTCTACCCTCAAAAGAAGTTTCGTCCCGAAACTTAAAACAAGTAGGGAGAAGAAATATCCCGTTAGGAAAAACTCAACGAGATACACAAGAACCGAAACTTACGCCCAAACGGCGAATCATCAATATAGAACACAACAATACATTACCCGAAGGTAAACTAAACCAATGCTGAAAGAGATGCGAATCACCATGCCCGAAGGCTCCAACAAAATACCAATACATCGCAATGGCACGAAAACCCTCACCAAGCATGTATCACGATGGCTCGAAAGCCGAACAGCCCAAAGTCAGAATCATCACAATCTGATTCTCAAAGAAGCAACCACATTGTCGGACATACCCCTCGGCGTATGCACAGCCAGCCGCAAATCGTCGGACATATCCAATACGACATGGACTACGAACGACCAAACAATAAGGCTCAAGAGGGACATCACAGTACGCCCGATCCGGAAATGTGTCCGTTCACATGTCCACCCCGTATACGGAATCCAGAATATACGTGTGACAATGTACCTAATTAGCCTCAAGAACTACGTCTCGTGTGCACGGTCTAATGCGGAAACATCCACGCATGACCATCGAGTGCCTGTCTAAAAATCCTACACATAACCAATCGGCACGCAGACATGATTCCAGATATGCCATGATACAACATGACAACGAAACTCAAAGGATAAAATACCCATTACGGATCATACGATTCACCAAGTGAACGATGACACACGAATAATGAAAGATCGATGCGACCAACAATATCCAAAACAACGAGCAACAATCCTGGGATCAAAATACCTAAGGACCGATTAACACGAGCAACAATCACAACACAACAATTCGGGAATCCTCAATCCTCAACGATCACAAAATTACCGAGTTCACAAGAATAATAGTGTGCTGCCTTGAGTCGGCCAACATGACAATAATAATTCAACGGATGGGAACTATCCTCGATAGTCCCAATTCAATATTTCGATTACCGTAGAACGGCCAATCGATAACAATTATACAACGGATGTCTCGGCACCTTTAATCGGTTACCGAGAACGAAGATGATAATCGAATACGTCAATGCCTTCAATCGGCCAAAAGGACATCAATAGAAAAAGCATTGATATCAATAACGACGATTCACAAAAATATCTTGATGGAACATCAATCAATAATAACAATCGATATGTCGATACCGCGAACCAGCTATCGACAAATATATTACCAACAAGTATCGCAATGCCTTAAATCGGCCATTTACGAACAACAATAACATTTGGCATAATTTGTCGACGGGTGTCGTATCAAACAATCCCCTGATATCAATATAATCATAAGGAGGCCAAGTCCCGAAATGGTACACACATTCGTACACCTACACGATAACATTAGTCTCATTGATTAGTACGAGTATAAAACTTGCCTCGATATCAATGCCACGAACTGTTACCAATTCAGTTGCTTTCGTCTACGAGTTCCTCAGTCCCGACCAAAGTAATCTATGAACTCTTCAACCTCAACCGCAACACAACAGTTATAATCCATGATCAAACATCATATCTTATTGTAAAACGGAGGATTAATAATCAACCGGTTCGATGACGGCCAATATCAATACCACCAAACACAAACCCAATCGTTTCACCATATCTCGACTATTCACAGTCTGAACAATCCAACTCAGACACTCACACATCCTGTCCACAATACGAGTCGAAATATGATGATCATATTAGCAACAAATGAGGACCAATAATAAGGGTCTAAATGTTCCAAACTCAATTCTAAAATACGAATTGATAAGGTTCCCTTCTCGTAAATCCATCGTTAAAATTTACTTATGACCGTCATCAATTCGAATCATCCGACTGGTTCAAAACAATAGATAATCCTATTAAAAAGGTTATCAAATAGTCCAATCATTCGACTTGAACGTTTGCTCCATACGTATGGGCTTCCAAATTCAGAGATGAATAATAGTCTCATCAAACTCATAATCACATTCGTATTCCTATACGAATATTATTTCAAACACATAGTTCAGCTCTAGATATGAATATTTCATATTCATTTTCAAAACATCAATACTTCTTAAAAAAAATTCATCACCTCGTATAATTCAAGAGTTCTTCAAGAACACGAAATATCTGAAATCCCGTTCAGAACAACATATCCGAGGTATATATATCTCCATGTTACCATTTTCTTCATCATGCTATTCATACAACCTTAAGAATCGCAACAATACCGTTATCATCATATGAAGAAGATCTCAATAATCATATCAACATCCGAAATCTCTTATTACAATTCCAATAAATCTCGTATAACATTATCACATGATACCATAATTGTAATATTCCCAGATACCATATTTGTAACACCCCAAAAATCTTACGGGAGTATTACACGCCGTAAACCCTTCTCACAAGGATTTACCAGGCTAAGCACAATTTTCCACGTCATTACAAAAATGCTAAAAAGGCCGATGACGGTAATATTTTTCAAATATTAAGAAAAAATCATTTTCCAAATACTGTCAAAACGATCAAGGCCAAAATGCCAAAAAAAATCAGTTTAGGGAATCGGTTTTACAAAATAAAAATTCAGTTGGCAAAATACCAAAAGCCATTTCGAAATACTCACGCAATGGATAAAAGTACAGCCCAATTTATGCACTTTCATTGAAATAAGACGAACATCAAAATACACGATTCCCAACATACTCCCTCCCAAGTAGCAATCCTTAAAGAAATGAACCACTATCAAAGGGATACGAGGACTACCATGTATGGACGAACCACGAAGAAGAATAATTTGAACTCCATTCCAAGAATCATCAAAAACTTCATGAACAATACTTAAATCCGAGCTCTCCATCTTAATCTTGTTTGAGAGAATCATCTCTCAATGTTTAGGAACTTCAAGTACTTCCCAAGGTTCTCTCTATTGACTGAAGGAAGGAGAATGGACAAAATGCCTCTCAGCACTCGTCTATCCTCTCTATAAAACACATCACTAGCGCGCGCTAGACCTTATATTTAGCGTGCACTACATGACTAGCGTGCGCTATCCTTCCTTGATAGCGTGCGCTATCGGGCAGTCCAGAAGCTACTACATTGCTTCGAAATTCATCTAACGTACGTAATGCCCATGCATTAGCGTACGCTAACAGGCGTTGACTTGATACAGTGAAATGCTCAGTAGCGTGCGCTATTCTTCGACCTTAACGCGCGCTAATCGTCGTTGACTTGCTACAGTATCGTGCCCCCACATGCCGAAAGCATCCGCGATTATCGGGATTCCTTTGACCGATATGGAATTAGCGTGCGCTAATCATACGGTTTTAGCGTGCGCTAGCTCTACACGACAAGCACTCGTTGACCTTATCTGGACACGCGTCGAACATGGCCGGGTCCACCCGCCGAAAGCTAAGATTCCATTAATGGCGATCTGGTGTTAGCGTGCGCTAAACAACATGCGTTAGCATGCACTAACTGAATATAAAAATCAACCTGGGCCTACCTGTCGGCCACCTTCCGAAACTAACCCAGCAAGTCGTTACGTACGTTAGGGGTCCTCCTTAGCGTACGTAACCGAATCTCTTAGCGTGCGCTAATTATGCACCGTAGCGTACGCTAAGTATATATCTTAGCGCTCGCTAGGCATACCTTGTAGTGTGCGCTAACGTAGCTGTACTTAGCCATTTCCGCTATTCTCTACCAACATCTCGACATACCAAACGATCATACGGCACAATGAATACATATACGCATTCAGTAACATTGTCATACGTTCACATCATCCTCAAGCACAATTATCCAACATATAAATCCAAAATCACCACGATAACCAAGAATTATCGAATAATCCAAACAACAAACTTACAGGTCTGTGAAGTCGATGATCTCCCGCGGTACTAGCATGCGACTCCCAAACAAAGTCTCAACACAAAACCGATACACGCTAATATCGAAATTAGCAATTTGACAAAATCTCAAGGAAGGGTTCACGTCCGTAACCATAGTCACGACTTCTTCTCCTTACATCCAACATTCTAAAGGGCACACACGTGCGGAAGTATAATCCAAATCGCACCTTCTCGAAGTGACCAATTCCAAAGAATACCAAGTTAAAAACGAAACGGTCAAGAAAATACAAGAAGAGTGAGAGGACTTACAAGTACCGGTCGCACTGTGATGATGGCAGAGTAGTGATACTGTGGGCAAATGACGACTCAATCGACCCAAAAGACCGACAACCTAGGTATCCATAAACCTAATCTCCGATACCATATTCTGTAACACCCCTAAGTTATTCAGGGTATATTACAGCGCCGTGAGCCCCGCCGTGGGACCCACAAGGCTAAACAAACGCGGAACTATAAAACTTGACCGAGAAGGTCTACATACAATGGAAAGAAAGACGATACAAATGGTATTCAAAACCATAACCAATGAAACCATATACATCACTGTACAAATCAATACCTCGGCAACACAGGCCGGAACATCAAGGAAACTGAAATACAATACTCGAGTATTTAAAATCCATTCCAGTACATCAACACTGAATGGAGGAATCCAAAAAGATAACCGGAGACAAGACACAGTATCACACTTGCCCATCATCTTCATGCCGACCCGATACCCGCCTGTCCGCTCTCCTGTAACCTGAAATACATGAAACGTATTTCCCCCATAAAGGGGTTAGCCTTCGAATAGCTAGTACAAGTACATCAATATGAAACACAATACTCCTTGACAATAAAGTAAATGTAACCGTCAATTCATCAATTCAAGACTAGTATTCCGGAATAACTAAATCTCATAGCGTCACATCAAGACGTATATGAATGCCGTAGAAACGGTTCGTTCATAACATACCATCAATATATCTATGAATGCCGTAGAAAAGGTTCGTTCATATCATACCATCAATATTTATTACTTTCAAAGTCGAGAACGTACAATCATAAATATATACTTGCCTTGAATAGTCGACGACGCAACGAACGGAATGGAAGGTCACCGACGAATGCTAGGAACCATCGAAACCGAACCTAACGATTTGAAGAATACAATCACAACCGATTCTAAACGAATACGGAATTGGAATACACCCGGAAACCCACCTACGATTCATGTATATTCGTATAAAAATGATAACGAGGGCGGACCACAACCAAACCCTCTCGATTTCGTAAAAATCACGAAATGTACCATGAATCCATAGGGAAACTAAGAATACCAACAAGATTAATCATATTCATCATGAATTACTCAGCAAAACCGAATGAATCGGACAAAACCGCGAAAACACCCAAATCTCCCCAAAAGTAGGGTTCTAAAGATCTAACCTTGATTCGCTGGATCGAAGGATGTTATAAGATGATTGATCGGTGATATAAACTCAGAAACTTCATGGATTTGTTGTTTAACAACATGGCTTCATATCCTCCGAAGCTCCAGCCGCGTACCGAAGAGAAAGGAAATGAAAAATGGATGAAAAAGTCGTTGCTCTGTCATTTATATACTGGGCCGGAACTAGCGTGTGCTAGCCTTTCCGGAATAGCGTGCGCTATCGGCCAGTATCGGCCCAGCACTCTCGGCTATGGCCCGCATGACCCGGCACCACTGACCAATTCTGCCGACCATGACTCATCCGCCCGACTCCCGCTAGCGTGCGCTACGGCCGGAAGCCTGCGCGCGCTAGCCGACCTGTCCAGTAGCCTCTAGATTGACAAACTCATCCCGGTAACGTACGCTAGCCGGCCGACAGCGTGCGCTACCCCTGCCGGTTAGCGTGCGCCACGACCGACAGTAGCGTGCGCTACCTGCCGATCCTACCTGAGTCCAGAACCTCAGAACCCTGCGCTGTGCCCGATGGCGTGCGGCGCTGGCCGACTCACAGCGTGCGCTACATCGCTGAAGCGCTAAGCAACGCCCCGGCCGTGGCGTGCGCTACGCGGTTCTGCTATGCTGCTCGGTCGGTGCGACCATCGTCCGGCGAACTGCGACCGTCCGTCGATCCCCGCAATCGTCCGGCCAGTGCCCGACCACCAGGGCTCGACGACTCGGTTTCCGAAAACGTACGGAACGAACACGACGAAAAGTTCGCGGACAACATCAACGACCCGAAATGAAAGAGTAATGTAATAATTAATCATACGCGACCGAGAAAAGAGTCGAGACAACGAATACAGATAGAATGCCCATAACTTTGGGTAAATTACAAAATGGCCCAAAACGCCCGAAAATCACGATACGTGATCAAATAACCAAACCGAAGTTCACAACACTTCTAACAAAGTTAAACGGACTTACGGGAAACTCGAAACAGCAGTTTAGAACGAGATTCGCAAGAATCGAACTCAAATGCGGAAAAGTCGCTAAAAAGCACGGAACTCAACATAACGACACCGAAACGAACTCGGATGTCAAAAAGTGTAGAATTAATCATTCTCAGGGTGACGAAACGGTCCCAAGCGAGTTGTCAAAACGGACTTCCGCCAAAAATAGAAAGTTACTGGAAATCAAAATTACGGGTATTACAATGAAAACCCTATTCATTAACTCCATAAACACCGCAGGTGCATTAGTTAACCCAAACGGCATTACCACGAACTCATAATGACCATAGCGTGTTCGGAATGCCGTCCTTGCGATATCCGACTCTCGAATTCGCAACTGATGATACCCCGATCTTAAGTCGATCTTGGAAAATACTGAAGCTCCCTGAAGTTGATCCAAAAGATCATCAATATGGGGTAGGGGATATTTATTCTTGATCGTCACCCTGTTCAGCTCTCGGTAATCAATACACAAACAAAAAGAACTGTCCTTCTTCTTGACAAATAATACCGGTGCTCCCCACGGAGACGCACTCGGTCGGATATAACCCTTCTCGGTCAAATCCTACAATTGATTCTGTAGTTCCAGCATTTCGGTCGGGGTCATCCAATACGGTGCCTTCGATATTGGAGATGTACCAGGCTCCAACTCAATCGTGAATTCCACATCTCTCTGTGGAGGCAAACCAGGTAACTCGTCTGGAAATACATCGGCATATTCTCTCACTATCGGGATATCCGCCAACATTATTGATGATTTCTCGGTCTTAGTCATATAGCACCAATAACCGACACACCCCCGATTGAGTAATTTCACTGCTTTCATCATATTAATAACTCTACCGGAACAGCTGGGATTACCTCCCTGAAATACACATTCGACCCCATCATCTGAAATGATAGTGACCATACGCTTACGGACACTAATGATGGCATCGTGACGGTCCATCCAATCGATACCCAAAATAACGTCGTCTCTCGGTAAATCGACCACGATCAGGTTTGCTAACCAATCACTGCCATGAAGCTGAATCGGACAATTTTCAATCTCACGATCCCCGATAATTCTTCTACCGTCAGGTAGACCAATGATATAAGGTTCACAACTAGTAGAATTATCCAGATGAAGTCTACTCAAGCATGACTCGGAAATGAATGAGTATCAAAAAGGGTACACACAGGTTGAGATAGAATTTCGAGTGTACCTGAGATCATCCGGGCCTCCGGATCGTCGATCTTCTTCATCTCATAAATTCGGGGCTTGCCGGCCCCTGAACCGGACGCTCCCGTCTGATAGCTCTTGGCTCCGTCTTTATTTGCTCTCGTTGTTTTGAACGACGCGGATTGAGTGGCCTGGTTCTGAACCGATGACTGTCTCGGGGCCTGAGATGACGCCGGAGTAGGTTTAGAGTCTATTCGGCAGAAACGGGCCCTATGCCCAGCAATCCAACAGTTATGGCACGTGACAGTCTGCCTCGGACACTTGGTGCTGAAATGACCCTGTTCTTCACAGTTGAAACAGGTGATGGCCGAACTGGCCGCTCGGGACTGAGATTCCGCGGGTCTAGGCGCCATAGGAGGTCGCTCAGAAAAGGTAGGGCCCGCACGAGGCTTCTTGAAAGTGGCCTGACTACCTTCAGACTGATTACGATTCTTTGACTTCTTGCCAGCAGATGAAGGTTGTTGCTTAGCAATCTCCTTAGCACTAAGCTCATAAGTAAGAGCTTTCTCAGTGAATTCGGCCAGAGTGGTGCAATTGTGATTAAGCAACTGCATCTGCATATGAGGCTTCAACCTCTTGCTGAAATACTTGATCTTGTCCGCCTCAGAGTGAATAATAGACGAGGCGAAAGGAAGTAGCTCCTAGAATTTCTCGACGATGGTGAGAACATCGTCGTCCGCTGATGGGTCGGGAGTGAGTAATTCTGACAACTTGGTCTCCCTGAGTGGGGCCGGATAATACCTCTCCATCACGAGAGTCCTGAATTGATCCCAAGTACAAGCTCCATTGGTAAGCTTCAACGATAACCACCATGAATGAGCGCTCTTACCCAAATAGTAAGCCGCGACTGAAACTTTGTGCCCTTCGGGACACTCCACCATAGCAAACAACTTCTCGAAATGCTCAAGCCATATCCGCCGGCTCAGATGAGCCATCAAAAGTAGGTGGCCTCTGGCGAGAGATGTCGCCAATAATACTGCTTACACCCCTCTCTTTCCCTTGAGGCGGCAGCGGAGGAGCCTGTTGATTCTGAGTAGCTGAGTTCTGCATCGTCTCCATGAGGCGTGCCATCTGAGTCATCTGGACCATCATGCCCTGCATAAACGCGAGTGGATCAACCCGAACACCTTCTGAATGAGTCGTGTCCCGGGTACGACTCCCTGACAGTGAATGATCATTTCTAGGAGAATGAGTGGCGGCATTGCTGCTCGATGAATTAGCATTATTCCTCGCGTTCGCGCGTGTATTCACACGAGCTCTCGGGTTTCGGCCCGCACCGCGGCCTATTCCCCCGCATCCTCTGCCAGCTCTTTCCATACTGAAGTGGAAAGTCATATGATAATTATATATCTCGCATGAATATCACGTTATGATTACGTTATGAAATGATGAAAATGAGCATACGCGCTCAAACACAATGATTACATGAATGATCAACTGAGGTGGCGTGATTATCTGATGAAATCCTTGAAATGATTATTTTGAACAAGTTAACACGATTAATGATATGATCCTCAAGATCAACAACTGAACAATGAAATGAACTGAGTGATTAATGAATTAACATGATCGGCTTGATCAAAAATCAAAATGATGAAAGAGGATTGTTGACTGTTGAATGATGAATGAGTGATTCTTATTGACAGAAATTATACCATGGCGTCAGAAATCTTACTGTTCTTTGGTCTGAGGGGCTCGACTCTTGCACAGGTCACACGTGATGCGAAAGTCCAATGATACTAGTCTGATGAACGATGATTTCAAATGAGACATGACTCGGAATGTAGTATTCAAAACCACGCTCTGATACCAACTCTGTAACACCCCAAACTAGGCGGATATTACAGTGTCGTGGACCCCCGACTGGGACCCACCAGGTGAGTGAAAATGAATGAATTACATAGGGTAAATGTAGTACCGAACCACATTACATCATTAATTACTCTGATGAGGAGTTTCATACAACACACCCATGATAATACAGAATACATGTATATTTTATATGAAGATAAAATATACGACACTGAATAAAATGAGTATTCAAACGGAATATCTACAGCGGAATAAAATGAAGAAAACATGAATGACTGAAAGGACTGGGCCCCCCTACTAGTATCACTGGGACTCCTCGCCGTCAACATTCTCTTCCCGTGCATTAGCCTTGCCATGACCTGAAAACAAAATCCCCCAACGGGGTCAGTTACACAGAATAACAATCCTCAAGAGTTGAATAAACACAATCATATATGCTGTATAAACCACAAGTTCGATCAAAATCTCAAATCCTCGAACACATGCGATCAAATGTGAATCGGCCAGATTATAACCCAATCCTGTTGAAAACATACGCAATCAAACATGCTGTATGAATAAACTAACAGTACGGCTCAAAGGATGGCGCCACACTACGCCCGGGATGGAAATGTGTCCGTGCACAAGCCACCAACGAGTATCGATCGAATACACATATGGTCTTGTACCTAGTGATTCTCACGAAGTAATCGTCTCGTGTGCACAGTCCAATGTGAGGTCAACTACCAACACACGACTTTATATGTGTCCGACATGAAAATCCTACACATAGCAACCGGCACGCCAGTATGACCCGGAATGCCACGAGATAACAAAAGTGACATCGAAAATCAATAATAACTCACCGAGATGAAATGATAGTGAAATGAATGATAGCTCAATGAAATGATTGGAACCGTCGTTCCTCGTGAATGAAGTGATTAATTGACAATTACAAGTCTCAATACGGTTAATACATTATGAATGAACTATAATTATGAATGAACAACAACGAAAGGAACGAATATCCTTTTAACCGAGTAAGAATTAACTTACCTTAACACCGGTGATGATACGATCTCTCTCGAACAACGTCCTAAGGGAACTACCGGTCGCTCGAACAACCTTGAATAACACAATTATCAACAACTCGCTTAATATACGAACCAAAAGCGATCATAACCAACTCAAGATGTCGATACAATAAATCCAAACTCATTGAGGCATTTCGACAAACACCTTGAAAACAAACTCCCATCCTAAACAACTAAACCCATTTGTATCGAAAACCAACTTCTATTGAATGATCCAAACCACCAAAACACCATCAATACAATCGATAATCCAAATGAAATACTCAAATCGAGTTTACGATATCATTAAATTGCAAAACCCAATTCCAAGTCAACCTTCAAAGTGTTCTTGAGAAAAACTTCCAACAATCCGATGATTGTTGCGAGGAAATCCCTCACACTATGCCGCAAGTGCACGGTGTCAACAAGTAATAAAGTGATAAGTAAGATATCGTTCCCTCGAGGACTGATTTCACTAAGTACCAAAATATAGTCAACTCGTAATTTTATTTGAAGAACAATTATATGGAATTTATACTAAACTAATTGCAGAAAATAAATAATAGTACTACTAATAATAATAATACTAATAAGGGCGTAAGATTATGATTTTCACCTCAAACAATCAGGAATGATATTTATTCAATTCAATTCACTTTTATTCAATTGATTGTAAGCCAGGAATTCCTAAATTATTCTAAAGCCTTTCCCAAGGTCGATACAAAATACTACGAATTATTAACTCGATATATCCCTATTCGAATTAGATAATTAATAGCTAAAACAGTTCAAGAATTCCCACAATAAATAGGCTTCACAATTCCATGAGTATATCCCTATCTCACGAAAATTATGATTCGTCTCACAAGAACTATGCCTAAATTTCATCTCCCGAATCCATAAAGACATTCAAAACAAATTAGCATTGGCCAGACAATTAAAAAGCATTAAGAACAGTAAGAAGAATCCAATTCAATAGAATAACGAGTAAATCAAAATAATAATAAATAATCAAACCATCATGAAATCGGCTACAATCACAATCCTACTCGAATAGATCTAAAAACTAAGATGCAGAAAAACTAAGAAAAACCGTAGGGATCCGTGGTCTTGTCGTCGCCCACAAATCTCCTCCTTTCTGCTCCGCTAGTGTCTTCCTATCGATTTCTCCTTAGATGATGATCCCCTTTTCTTCAGCCCTTCAATGCTTATTTATAGTCGTCATCAGCCTCCAAAACGCATCCGTGTGATTAGGTCGAGAACAGGCTCCAAAACGGCCCAAAACCGCGCAGAACACACCAAAACCGCCCCGTGGGCCGCGGCTCACTTAATCTGTGCCGCGGCTCATGGTGCTCAGCGCCTATGCCTGGGCGCGACATTTTCCTTCTGGGCCGCGGCTCACTTAGGCTGTGCCGCGGCTCAGAGTACAGTTTGCTCGGGACTTCCAGGCCATCTTCGTGTGCCGCGTCTCACTTGGTTTGTGCCGCGGCTCATGACCAAAAACTGCTGTTTTTGCCCGTTTTTCATCGTTTCAGCTTCCGGACTCCGATTTCCTGCAAAACATATAAGAATAGTGCATTGAAAGCTCATTTATGCTGAATTAGGCTCAAGATGGACATAAAATAATGATAAATAAGCGCATAAAAATACGCCTAAAAAATACCTCCAAACTTGAGCCTTTGTTTGTCCTCAAGCAAAAATTATCAATTTTTAAACAAAATGTATCGTGAATAATCATGCAAATCCATAGTGCTCAACTTAATCAATACTACCCTGAAATTCTCAAAGAATAGTACAAGTATCGTAATAGCGAGTCACATCCAGGACACTGATTCCACTAAGTAACCAATTTCAGTCCTAATCAATCGTTCATTAAGAAAATCAAGCTCAAAGATTAACAAGCGTGAATTTAACCGACCGTCAATATGAAGGGTTAGATTAAACAAGCCAAGTCCCACGTCCTAGTGGCAAAATTCAAGAGTTTCATTATCAAAATTACTCCTAGGACAGCATTCCCTTATGTATGATCAATAATATGATTCGAGTTAACCACTAGGTTTCGGCTCTCGGGATATTACATCGGGATGATCCTAGGGTGGATTTCCATTCTCATGTATCGGGGAACCGTTTGACGTAAAAGACACTCATGGGGCACATGGATGCTTCTAGTTACTAAGCCCCCTCTACAAATGGAGAAAAACTCGAATAGCAATTCCCGCATGTCAAGGTTGCTGTTTTACACGAGAGTAAACAACGGGTCACGTGAATACACCCGGTTACTAGGCTTCCCATCATCGGTAATGCGATATTTCTAAATTATTAATCTATTCAGGGTCGTCGTTTTACGTGAGAGTAAACAACGGGTCACGTGAATACCCCCGGTTACTAGATTTCCCATCATAGAACAACTAATATCTCGATTTTTTGGAAAAACTGTCCGACTCTGAACTCAATCCAAGTGCCAACAAGACTCATATTACTGGACGACTAGCTACGCGAAAAGTTTAACCAAACGTATAAATGGTGATTTGAAAACACGTATGTCTCCTTTCTTATCTGCTAAAATTTCTACAAAAACGATAAAATTTTGGACCTAATTGAATACTCAACAGAAGCGGATATCGCTGACTACAACTCGACTAAACTCAACCATTTCTTCTAAGAGAACTCAGTATCGTAACATCAGTTTTACACACGGAAGCACGAAAAATTCACGAAAAATTCACGTTTTTAACCATCAACAGCATGCAAGGACAATAAAGCAATCGCAATTTATACCCAAGAAAAATTAAGAAAATTATCGCATGCTTCAATTTATTCCACTACACATAACATCATCAATAATAAAACTCATGTGAAAATAGAAGAGATAAGGAAAAGTGAAACTTATTCCAAATGTCTTTTCGAACACCAGCACATGTCTGAGTGGAAACGTCGGTCAATCCGTACTTCGAATAATGCTCAACATCACGAGGGAACCCCAAACTTAGTCTCTAGTAATGAAATAACAATAGACATTAAATCAAGCAAGACTAGAATATGAAGAATAATAACTCATTGGGGTTATAAAAAGATTAGAGAAATAAGGGCCACAAGAATACACGAATCCAAACGAAATACAATACAACGAAAAGAAAGTTATTAACGAAAAATCAAATAAAAACAACTAACTAGAAAGCAAGTAAAAATGATGGGTTGCCTCCCATCCAGCACTCTATTTTACGTCTTGAGCACGACGTGGCAAACAAAAATTCCACGTGGCTTCTTTCTAGGGAGATTGCCAAATACCCCCTTCTTACAATCTATAAGCCTCTTATTCCATAAGGGAGGCTTTGGTTCATGCCCGGTTGCCAAAAATAATGAGTAAGAATAATTATGCGGGCAACCAAAAATTGATGGAAGAATATAAAAATGATAAGGCATGAAAAAATAAGCAGAGTTCGAATGGGTAAATAATAAAGACTTATCATGAACAACCTCATTAGAACTCATGGTATCAGCCTCAACAGAATCAAAAGTAATAGGGTCAATCTCTCCCATTATGGATTTAGGAAAGATTATGCGCGGCACCTTTAATAAAATTTTTGGCACAAAAGTGTTCACCTTATTAGTCGAAGTTTGATGACAATTTAATGAAATTTCTTTGGAAACATCATCAATGGTAACTTCTTCTACAGGCTCATCACACTTTATGTAATTATCGGGTGCTGGGGGATCGACCCTAAAACTTAGCATGTCTTTCTTCTCAACCTCCCCCTCAACTTCACTACTAAATATATGAGCTGGAAAATAACCATAGTGAATCTCAAGACCACGACTTGCACATTCGAGCTCAAAAAGGGTACTATCAGGATTTTTAAGAGTGTCTACACATTGTTCAAGCATGGTCTTTTGTTTTGGGGGAGGGGGCTGACTGACCCTATTTGGCAAATTATTAAGAACATCGAAATTTATGAAATGCCAAGGGCCACGATAATCAAAGGAAAACATAATGAAGAGAATGAAAATAAAAATAAAGAGACAACTTCAAATTAAAATTAGAGTCGCTTGGTATTGATATTAGCGAAAAAATCAGTCCCCGGCAACGGCGCCAAAAACTTGTTGCGAGGAAATCCCTCACACTATGCCGCAAGTGCACGGTGTCAACAAGTAATAAAGTGATAAGTAAGATATCGTTCCCTCGAGGACTGATTTCACTAAGTACCAAAATATAGTCAACTCGTAATTTTATTTGAAGAACAATTATATGGAATTTATACCTAAACTAATTGCAGAAAATAAATAATAGTACTAATAATAATAATACTAGTAAGGGCGTAGGATTATGATTTTCACCTCAAACAATCAGGAATGATATTTATTCAATTCAATTCACTTTTATTCAATTGATTGTAAGCTAGGAATTCCTAAATTATTCTAAAGCCTTTCCCAAGGTCGATAGAAAATACTACGAATTATTAACTCGATATATCCCTATTCGAATTAGATAATTAATAGCTAAAACAGTTCAAGAATTCCCACAATAAATAGGCTTCACAATTCCATGAGTATATCCCTATCTCACGAAAATTATGATTCGTCTCACAAGAACTATGCCTAAATTTCATCTCCCGAATCCATAAAGACATTCAAAACAAATTAGCGTTGGCGGACAATTAAAAAGCATTAAGAACAGTAAGAAGAATCCAATTCAATAAAATAACGAGTAAATCGAAATAATAATAAATAATCAAACCGTCATGAAATCGGCTACAATCACAATCCTACTCGAATAGATCTAAAAACTAAGATGCAGAAAAACTAAGAAAAACCGTAGGGATCCGTGGTCTTGTCGTCGCCCACAAATCTCCTCCTTTCTGCTCCGCTAGTGTATTCCTATCGATCTCTCCTTAGATGATGATCCCCTTTTATTCAGCCCTTCAATGCTTATTTATAGTCGTCATCAGCCTCCAAAACGCGTCCGTGTGATTAGGTCGAGAACAGGCTCCAAAACGGCCCAAAACCGCGCAGAACACACCAAAACCGCCCCGTGGGCCGCGGCTCACTTAATCTGTGCCGCGGCTCATGGTGCTCAGCGCCTATGCCTGGGCGCGACATTTTCCTTCTGGGCCGCGGCTCACTTAGGCTGTGCCGCGGCTCAGAGTACAGTTTGCTCGGGACTTCCAGGCCATCTTCGTGTGCCGCGTCTCACTTGGTTTGTGCCGCGGCTCATGACCAAAAACTGCTGTTTTCGCCCGTTTTTCATCGTTTCGGCTTCCGGACTCCGATTTCCTGCAAAACATATAAGAATAGTGCATTGAAAGCTCATTTATGCTGATTTAGGCTCAAGATGGACATAAAATAATGATAAATAAGCGCATAAAAATACGCCTAACAATGATAACTCGTAAAAACTCATAATCATACGTATATCCATCACAATTCATGATTAAACCATCCAAAACATCATGCTCCAACTCAAAATCGAATTCAAGGGTTGAAGAAAGTTACCTTAGATTAGGATGAAGAATCCACAAATATGTTGTTGATCCACACTACAACTTGAATAAAATGAAATCTATGAGTTTTGATGATGTTGAAACACCCCAAAATCGCCCAAAATCACCCCAAGGAAGAGAGGAAGAAGTGAAATGAAGAAATGAGCTTGTTCCCCTCAATAAAACGCAGATATAGAGCAGCCTGCACTGTGTGCCGCGGCCCGGCCGAGTGTGCCACGGCACAGGGCCAAAATCTGCCCCCAGCGCTCGGCAGTGTGCCGCGGCCCGGCCGAATGTGCCGCGGCACAGGGCTAGTAATCTGCACAGTGGTTCGGCAGCATGCCGCGGCCCCCGGTACAGACGGGTCGGCCAAAAACTACAACATGTGTGTGCCGCGGCGCACACTCCCTTGTGCTGCGGCCCACACCCCTCGGGTCCTAAAATGATGAAAAATGACCCGGAAAGAGAATAAAAGCAATAGGAATCAATATTTGGGAAATAATAACACGAAATGGAAGTGCGGAAACCCCAAAACGGTGGTTCCAAGCAATGATTACAAGGGTTCGCCCAACAAAAGCACAATTTGAACAATGAGGAGATTTGAAATGACATGAACTCCAATGTCAACATCGACTAGAATCAATTACAACAATCAAGATAATATTCTTGTCTCGATTCCCAAGCAAGGTTGAAACATGAACAATATCGATACACGACTCGAAGTTATTCCGAACGGTGAACACGAATGAATGAATGTGGATGATGAATGATTATTAACAAGTGAAAAATTACATAGTGACAATTACTGGATGAAAATTACTGAATGATAATGACTGAATTACAACCGGGTATTACAGTACCCATGTATCATGATTTTATCTTAGTGAGTTAATTGCGGTGCATAATTTTATTTGCACGGTGTGGTCAATATAGTTGTATTTAATACTTGTGACACATAGTATATGTATATAACTAGGCCTATTGTTGTTTTACCTTTGAACCACTATGAGGGGTGGTATGGTGTGAAAATTGAGAACCTTGATTGGTTTCGGATAAGGTATCGACGATTGAGTTCGTGAGATACTCCGAGGAATGGTTTTGTTGAAACTTGATGCTGTGAGATGTATTCAATTGGATTGACGATCCTGTTTGCCGTTTGGGCATGTGATTTTTAGTTTGATTGTTTTTTTTAGATTGTTATGTTTATGCCGCTACGGGTAGGTTTTAGAATGTTTTTCCTAGAGGACTTTACGGGTTTGGACATTTTTGTGGAAATCGTTTGCTATTGTCTAAATAATTTTGATGGTGCGGTTAAAACCACACTTTATATAGATTTTAAAATCGGTTAAATTTTGACAAATTGGTCGTGTATTTTCAAATGACACCATCAGACGGTATCTGGAAAATATGTTTTCAAGTACTTCGGACATTGTAAAATACTACCGTTGTTTTTGGTTATGAACGAAAGGATTTTGGAAAAATTTTATTTTGCAAAACGATTTTTTTTGGTTTTTCGGAATTTTAAACTTCATATGTTCACGTGTTGGGGCTAAGTGGTTGCGTTAAGTTTGTGCTGTTGTTGTGCTCGCCAGAGAATGTTTCGGTGTTTTCTAAATGTTGGGATACGTTGTTAGGTATCGTTCCCTAACTCTCGGAGCCCTGTTGGGGGCTGCTGTGACAATTCTGCAGTCCTGCAGCTAGTTGTTACGGCCGTAAGATGTTTTCCGTTACGGTCGTAAGCTCAGAGTTGTTACGGCCGTAAACTGTATGTTGTTACGGCCATAAACTTTTGACTGACCCGGTAGTAATTTGTTGTTACGGTTGCATCCGTGCCTTTTTACTGATTATTTAATCTCTGTTGATATATTCGTGATGGTTGGCGTGGTAACATGTTGTTACCCTGTATATCGCTAGTAATGGTAATGATATATATATATATAAGATCACTTTGATGATATTGTCTATCGAGTAGGTTGGTGTTTCAAAGTGTTATTTTTCAAGTGATCTCGAATCAAAACAGTTCTGATAATAAAATACATGGTTTTGATTAAACGACCGAGGTAACAAAAGTATTTTCAAAAACTTCATTTCATCAAATCTTTCAAACTTGTGAATTTTAAAATTTTATCATTTGAACAATACCCTGGAAACATTTTATTTTTGTTGCTAGTGCTTGATCCCTACGATACGTGTGTGGTTTTGACCGTGTTTGATCTGGTAAAATCCAAACATCTCTGTTGATGTGACTGTTTGAATTGCTTTTGATTTAAGTCCTAACATTACGGTGTTAGTTCGTGCACTTGTGTGATGACTTGGGGTTGATGTTATATCGTGCTGCTATTTATTGTCCTACGTTGGCGTTGTGATGTTTGTTTGGTTGTGTTATTCTGATTAGTCGTCCGTTCAGTATGCCGAGAGGCCGAAGACGTGGTCGTAGTCGTGATCAGGAGCGTGACAGGGTGACTCGCTCGTTGTCGAGTGCCAATCAGCTCAGTACGGACGGTCATGATGACCAATCACGTGATCAACAACAATCATCCAGAGGTAATGATGACATTGGCGCCGCCACCATCCTTCGTCAGATGGTTGACCAACTGGCGCAGATGAATCAGAACGTGCACCGGGATGGGATCCCAGATGGGGATAACGGAACTAGTAAGTGGTTACGAGATGAGCAGGTGAAAAGTGAGGCAGATAAAGTTCGTTATTTCGTTATGCGTATGAAACCTCAGGTTCGGCAGAGTATGGCTCCTTTCATGTGTACAACCTTGAAGGACTATCAGGATCGAGCCTTGTCTTTTGAGATGGCTATAATGTCTACCGAGTGCGTATCGGTAGCGAAAACGCAGAAGATCTCCGATGACGCATCGGGAAGTAAGGGAATTGGGATTCCCACACCTCAACCCTCGTATCAGTCGAGTACGGGACCTTCTCGGTCAGCTAGAGAATCCAAAAGATCCAAGACGGTGTCTTTGAGTTCTGGTAATGATCCTAGGTGTTTCAACTGTAACGTTCTGGGCCATGAACGCACGCATTGTAAGAAACCGCAAGTGACTTGTTATAATTGTGGACACGAGGGGCATCGAGTTCAGTACTGCGAGATTGTTGCCGAGATGATAAGGGACCGGAGTTCTATTCTTACTTTCGGAGGGCCCAGTGATGTCGAGTGATAGTGTTTTTGGTACTCGTTGCGCGGATTGTTTCTCGTGTAGAGATGTATTTTGTGACGCTTTTATGTTTGGAACTCGTTGAATGATATTTTGTTTTGAATGAGTTCCCGTATAGTTGTTGAACCTACGGAGACGTGTCAGTGGACCACGGGGTCATGAACATGGTATTTTATTATGTGTCGTTATATTTTGTTTCGTATCACTATGATAACCTTAGTTTAAGTTTCGGGACGAAACTTATTTTTTTTGTAGGATAGAATGTAATATCCGGTATTCTCGTTTTCCGTTATCTCAAATTGTTTGTGTTTTGACGTCGGACATTTTCTTGTTGATGAGAATCAGAGCGATTTCTAGCGTGATACTCTATTTGTTTTTATCGCATAGCCGTCTTAGTCGGGTGCGACTTGTTGTCGCGGGTGTTTCTTTGATTAAATGTGTGCATGTGGTGTGGTATGTGATGTGTCGTTAATTGCTCATTATTGTTTTGAATCATAGCCGGTGGCGTTGTATTGGTCGTCGTGGAGCGTGTTTTCACGCCGTATATTCTTTTGTGTTGCTTGTAACGTTTCGCCGATGGGCGAGAGTTATGCGTTTATTGTGTACCTCGTTGAGTTTTCCTGGCGGGCTATTACTTCTCCCTACTTGTTTTAAGTTTCGGGACGAAACTTCTTTTAAGGAGGGTAGTATGTAATATCCGCAATTTCGATTTCGGTAATATCTTTTTTTTTCGGTGGAAGTCCATTTTGACGACTCGCTCATGATCGTATCGTCATTCTGAGAATGATTAATTCTGCACATTTTGTCATCCGAGTTCGTTTCGGTATCGTTTTGTTGAGTTCCGTGTTCTTAAGCGGCTTTTCCGCACTTGAGTTCGATTCTTGCGAATCTCGTCCGAAACTGTTGTTTCGAGTTTCTCGTAAGTTCATTTAATGATATTATTCATGTTGCGAGCTTTGGTTTGGTGTTTCGATCGTGTATCGTGTATTTCGGACGTTTTGGGCCATTTTCATAATTTCCCAAAGTTTGGGGTAATTACTTTCCATTGTCGAATTTCGAGCCTTCGGGTGGTCGGAATCGTGTGTTCTCTTAGCGTTTGGATTCATCTTTGCGAGTATTTCGTAATCATATCTTCGATTCATATTCAGGTTCGGGTTTCGGGGTCGTCCGGGCCGTCGGAGTGGCCACAACCGAGTCACGGCCGCACTTCTTGGAGCAGGGCCTGACCTGGCCGAGTTACGGCCGTAAGGTGCCGGTTATGGCCATACGTGCTTGGAATACATGGCTGGAAGAATGCCGGTTACGGCCGTAAGGGCTGTCAGATACGGCCGTACGGGTGCCAGGCAGTGTTCGGACGAATGCCGGTTACGGCCGTAAGGACCTTCCGGGTACGGCCGTAAGTGCCGAGTTACGGCCGTAAGGCCCTGTCGGCTACGGCCATAAGCGATCGGTAGGTGCTGGGCGGACTTTGACGAATGCCGGTTACGGCCGTAAGGCCCTGCCGGTTACGGCCGTAACCCTGTCGGCCTATATAAGGCCCAGCAGACGGGTTTTCACCCATTTTCTCACTTCGTTTTCTTCTCTTCCATGGCTGGAGACTTGTTGGGCGTGGAGGCATGTTGTCATACAATAAATCCATGAAGTCTTGGAGTTCATATCATCGATTATCCATCCTATAACATCCTTTGATCGAGCGAATCAGGTCAGATTTCCTGGAAATCCTAGTTTGAGTAAATTGGGGGTTTTGTTCGTTTTCGTCCGATTTAACCGTAATAACTTAGAATTATGATGGATTGATGATTATTTAGGTGTATTCTATCATTTCCCTTGTTATTCCATGGTTGGGTTGTATTGATTCGTCGTTTTGGTCGAGTTCTTAGTCGACGCCTTGAAGGTGTCCGACAAAAGGTCTTAGAGGGGGGATTGGGCGTTGTGCGATTATTATCCATCGTACGATTTTTGATTTATCATTGGTATGACTTAGGGATGAAATTCTTGTGAAGAACTCGAGTCGGAACCTTTCCGTTCGTTGCCTTCTTTGGGGTCCGAGCTTCCCGGTCGAACTGTATTCTTCGGAGTGTTCGGTAGCGGTTGTTAAGGCAAGTATTTTACTATACGAATTGTGTCTTGTGAATAGGGACGTCGTGTTATGGTTATGATGAATTGATTATTATGAACGATTGATGGTAACGATAATACTTCACTTAGTTAACATCGTGGAATTGTGTTGGATGTGCAAATCATCTAAGTTTGTGCCGGGCGTGATTGGCCATTGTTGAGTTGTTGTGATGATTATGATATTTGTGTTGTTTTTGTTTACATACTTGATTATACATTTCGGTGTAATGTGGAATGGCTTGACATTTGATGATTATGAATTGTGTCGTGTCGATGTGTGTGTGTATTCCAGGTAGGGTCTGACGAGGCCTCTGGAGTTCGGTACATGATGTGTACGAACAAGGTGTGTGATCCAGGTAGGGTCTAACGAGGCCTCTGGAGTTCGGTACATGATGTGTACGAAAGATGTTTGTGGCCGGGTAGGGTCCGTCGAGGCCTCCGGAGTTCAGTACATGATGTGTACGAACAGTGTGTGTGGTCCGGGTAAGGTTCGTCGAGGCCTCCGGAGTTCGATACATGATGTTTACGAACAATGATCGTATAACAGTGATTGTTTGGATAACATTTTAAATATCGGACTCATAATGATATATTATCTAGTGTGTTTTAAAATGAGAATCGGGCTGGGGCCCTAACGACTACGAAAAGGTTTTGTAAATTAGGACTCGAGGTCCAAAAGAATTTCTACTTCAAAAATCCCCGAGATGATGAGTTCCTTTTCAATATCTCTTGCTTGAGTTCGAAATTTTAAAACTTCTCGGGAACATTTGATAATTGATTTCCGTATTAAATTCGTAGTTGCTATTTACTTGTTGCATTTCGTATCGTATTATACTTGCACTAGTAAAACAGTGGAGTTTTACTAACCCCCGAGTAATCGGGGGGTGGATGTCTGTTTTGCGTCCAGGTACATGCAGGTTCAGGGGAGCAGTCACAGGATTGGCACAAGTGCATGACGAACTGCGATACTAATCAAGAGTTGAGAGTTGTTTTGATTCTTTTAGTGTTGTCAGAGTTGATTTCAGTCTTCCGTTGTATTGTGTTTCGACCCCTGTGTGGGTAATGTTGTTTTAGTCAGTTCTGTTGATGGAGTTGTGTGACCTCATCGGTCTGTGTATTCATGTGTAAGTGACCTTAACGGTCTGTATTATTATATTGTTTGACCCTGGCCGGGCAAGCATTTGGTTGTTTAGGGATGTTTAGCCTGGTAGATCCTTGTGGAAAGGGTCTACGGCGTGTAATATTCCCATACGGTTTTGGGGGTGTTACAATCGATTCCTTTGAAAGTTAATTATAGACATTCATTCAGCACGTATCGTCGATTACCAACTATTAAATCCGCACAACACGTAATGTATGGGCAAGATACTTGCCTCGAAATCAATTTGTGAATACTCCGACGAATACGGCTCGGCCGAAACAGCCCCGAAAACCGACCACCTTTGCGAGAAATCAATAACAACACAATCACTACGAGAATAACACCGCTACGAATCAACAACACTAAATGAAATCCCAAACGACACTAAGAAACTACAAGGGTTCAAGGGTTTGTTCCAAGAAAGCCAAAATCATGTTCCGGGTGAAACAAAATCGATAAACGAATTTCTAATCCGTAGATTACAACCAATAGAACAAGAATTACATGACCAATTCATCATAATCGGCCCAGAATTGAAATCAATAGGAAAACCCAAAATTGTTGAAAAAAGGATTTTCGAAGAATTACCTCAATCCGACGAAGAACAATGGATTAGATGATGATATAATTGAAAAGGATCTTCCAAAACACCTTGGAATGATTAGAATCGACCAAGGACTCGATTTCCCGAGCCTCCTATCGCCAGCCGCTGCAAGAAATGAGAAAAAGGGTAAAAATGAGGTTTGGCCGAAGCCAAGGCCTATATATGCCGACAGCGTTACGGCCGTAACCGGCAGGGCCTTACGGCCGTAACTCGGTCAATGCCCATAACGTACGTTATGGCCGACTCCTTGCGTACGTAACGAACGTCGCTTACGGCCGTACTCGGCATGGACTTACGGCCGTAACCGAACTCCCAGGGCCACTACACGAAATCTGTCGACGCATTATGGCCGTAACCGGCTAATGCCTAGCAGCCGTAACGAAGACTTACGGCTATAACAGGACAACCCTTACGGCCATAACCGAGTCCTCCTGGGCCAGGTTGTGCGTGTTTCTTCTGGCCGTAATCGGCCAGGCCTTACGGCCGTAACCCGACCCAGCAGCCCTTCGACTGCCCAGCTAGAGACTCGTCGACGTCTCGATCACGCAAACGCACTGACCATGATCCAAAATAATAACGAACAGGCTACGAAATTCAATGAATTACAGCGCAAGCACAGGATTCCAAGGATGCGGACGACAACAGTCCGTTCGACCGAAGAAAATTCAACGAAACCAGAACGAAGATCTCGGGTATTACATTCTACCCCTCTTAAAAGAAGTCTCGTCCCCGAAACCTAAAACATAAAACGGTCAATGCAAAAACAATCTAAGATAACACACGCTCTCCGTTGCCGACGACTTGCAACGAATCACATGCAGCACGAAGATGCTACCATCCATATCAGTACACCAGAACGATAACAAAACACAACGAACAAAATCAATATGGTTGACCAACCCGAACAGCACGGCAATCAAAACACGGGTTTATTGCTAAACAAATACGAAATTCCAACAACCCAAAGGTGTGGAAGATTGAATACGAAGCTAATTTCCCGAACTTGGGGAAATTATGAAGGAGTCTGAATGCTCAACAACCACGATACGAGATCAAAAGATACCGGACAACGATCGAACAACAACGATCGAGACGACAACGGTTGAACAACCATATCCGAATAATTACGAATAACAAAAATTGAATAAGAATCGAATAGCATCCCCATAGTTCATAGCTCGACTCAAGATAATATATGATCCGGTGAAAATGACAAGATATGCATTTACATAAGATTCACAGGAGTGGAACCGAATTCGGTAAAAGTCACAATGACAAACGGATTAACCCGAAACGATACCGCATCTCGTTCCAACAAAAAAAATGAAGAGTAGAACAAGTCCGGAAGACATCAAAGAACACAATCGAGTCGATAGAGTCGAACAAAACAGAAGTGAAAAGGAAAAAAATATGGGTATTACACCATATCACCTTTAAAAGAGGTTTCGTCCCCGAAACCTAAACAACGAGAACAAAGCGCTAGAATAGCAACCTTCCCGACAACATTCTCTTGGTCCCGCATCTGATCTCCATGACTATCTGTACCACGGTCACAACCGCGTCCTCTGCCCTTCAGCATACTAAGCGGAATCTCACTCGATACGATGGCACAACTTCGCAAAAATAAATGCTAAAGTACCAACTCACCACGACATATCACATAAGGTAACTAATAACAACTTGATAAGAAAATCCACGAGGTATCCTTTTAGATAATATCATTTGAAAACCTTTGGAATTCATATATATTTCCGAACTAAAATTTAAAAGTATTTTTGATACCTCGGGCTGTTGTTTTATCAAAACTTGTAAGCAACGTACTTTGACCGTCTCAGTTTGAAATTATCTGCAAAACAATATTTCCTTACAACTGGTACCATCAAAATCACCATGACACTACACATCATCATTTTGGAGTGATTCAAGATCACGCACGATACTAGCTCAGTACAGAAAACTTTTCTAAATCCGAGTTTGAAGGTTAAATCGAGTAAGATTCTTTATCTTCCACAATATATTTTTGAAAATAAAATTGTATTGATTTTTGAAAATAAAATATTTTATGGTGTGAAAGATTTTTTGGAAAATCATGTACTCGAATTATTTGAAAATACAACAATTGGTTAAAATCATTTTCAAAAATCTTCCCAGCACTACATAAAAATCAATGACGGTAACATTTTACAAAATGTCTACATGTACTTTAAAACAACTCTTTCAAATACCGTCGAGGTTTTATTTGAGAATCCGAGGCCGGCTCGCCAATTCCAAATAATTTTTCAAAGTACACACAAAGCCGCCGATTAATCGAATCGTCGAAACTTTATGAAATTTTCAGGAAGGTGTTCTCGAACACACACACAGCAGACATAATTTAAACATAATCAATTATCACCTAGCACTACAAAAAGTCCTAACACATATTCCCACGCAACAGTTGTCATCACTAGACAACACGTATAGAATACAGTCGCAGATGATTGATTGCAAAACATAGACCTGGCGGATAAAAATGCAGTTCCATAGCCTCTGCCCAGGCTGATTAGCGCGCGTTACAACAAAGATTAGCGTGCGTTAAACATGCCACGTTAGCGCGCGTTAGCCTCGTATTAAGCCTGCGCTAACTGCTCTAATCAACAACATGATTGCAAACTTATACAAGGCAATACTAGAATCGAAGGTTACAAATAAGCAACAACATACTAGTTTTAATGCCATCGATTCACATAATTACAACATCTCACAAGCAACCATCAAAAGACAATCATCATTCAAAACCGAAGTTTCTCCTCTCAGCATGGAGGGTTATCTCAATGCGCACATACCGAATGACTCGGCGTTCACACTACCATATTAATCATAAAACTGGGCACCATCGTCCAAACGGTGATAACATCATCAATACACATCTTCTGACTAACATTCATGAAATCGAAAAGTTACAAACGAGAGTCAAGTCGTGAGTATCTTTTGTAGACCTCATTTGAGTTTAAAACTCGTGTTTTGAAAATTTATAGTACACAATGGAAAAGACTTATCAATAATCCGAGCTTTCAGAACTTTCACCCTTGAGGTCAACATACGAAAATCAAACTTTTCCCCCCTTGGAGGACATTTTTAAAAAAAAATGTGACTCCCCGAAAGCATTCGAAAACATAAAATTCCAAGGTTGTTACTCTTGCAAGAAAAACAGTTTATACGAAAATACATTCAGCAATATCATTCTACATTCTAGCACAAGACGGGAATCAACAAATATATGCCACATAATCATAAATCACATTTAAACTGTACCCCAAAATACAAAATCACACAACTAGCTCGTGCAGCTCGTGGCACAACATGAAGTAGGGAGACTTACATCCACAGATCGCACGAAGATGATGGTTGCACCATGATACTAATCACGACCGACATCCCAGACAGCGCGTCGCGACACAACTCACTCAGACACAATCTGACAAGACAAGACCCAACATTACACGACTGGACCCGACAGCCTAGGTTTCCGCAACCTAAGCTCCGATACCATAAATGTAACACCCCCAATTTCAAACCGAGAATATTACACGCCGCAGACCCACTCTGTGAGGATCCACCAGGCTAGACATCGAAACAACACATTACATTACATACCGACATGGCAAAATCACGAATTATTAGACCGGTTTGGTCTTTCATCACTGACTTACAAATCAAAATACAAAATCCCATCCAAACTCATACCCACGCAAGGGTAAAATACTTTAAAACAACAAACAATATGACAGCGGAAAAGACAATACATGGACTCCGACTAACTGAACCCAAAACTGGCCTTCGTGTGATTAGTATCATTCGTCTTTCATCATCCCTCGTACCGATCTTGTGACTTGCTCCCGAAAACCTGCATGTACCTGGACACAATACAAATATCCACCCCCCGATTACTCGGGGGTTAGCAAAACTCCGCTGTTTCGCTAGTGCAAGTATAAAGTGCGAATACGAGCCATACACAACACATTCCGAGAATACAACGAAAGACCTCCCGAGATATATTATTTAGTTAAAATAGTTCAAGTCTTGAAACTAGAAACGAAACAAGTAAGCACTTTGATTTTCCAAAATGCAAATCCGCTAACAAAACACGGGGTCCACGACCCAACAATTCCGGTCACAAAACACAGGGCCCACGACCCGATCATCCACTTCAATTTACTTACAAGGACACATTACACATAATACATTATTCTTATGCCATTCTAGCCAAGCACCAAGACTCGATATATGATATCTCTTGACCCCGAGCACAAAGCATTGTGATACTCCGGACAATATCACAATTAACGAAAACATCAACGTCATCCTTAAGATGAAAACCACACCTGGTAACCCGCGACCGTACCCCTTAGTATCGGCCCCCAGACGCCCTGTCGAATGCTCCGGGTGGAAAACCACTTCCGCGGCCGTACCCCTTAGTATCGGCCCCCAGACGCCCCGTCGACCGCTTCGGGTGGAAGATCAACGACACACGCACCCAAGTCCACTTCCGTGGCCGTACCCCTTAGTATTGACCCCAGACGTCCGGTCAAACGCTCCGGGTGGAAGGACAATAACTCACACACCAAAAAGATCATAATTCATAGTTGCAAACCACAAGCCTCGAAGGTCAATCACAGTACATATGGTCGAGGTACCTTACTAGAATGGCCAGTTCATCCAACACATACTCACGACCAAGTAACGATACAATTAACACTAGAATTCAACGATGCAGCTAGTACCAATAACATAGCAACGAGAGAAAATACCTTTCCAACCAGGCCGAACGGCACAACCTCCTCATAAAGGAGTTACCACCTTTATCACACAATGTCACATGATCATCAATAAACACACGTTCCCCCACACATACCTACGAAACGACATAATCACATAAAACGATACCCTACGAAAGTAAGGTATTCCTATACTCAACAATAATACACATACTTAGACAAGCACATTTAACAATGAAATCATACGAGTCATCTTTAAGGAAATATTGAAAAGCATATCGATTCCTTTGAAAGTTAATTATAGACATTCATTCAGCACGTATCGTCGATTACTAACTATTAAATCCGCACAACACGTAATGTATGGGCAAGATACTTGCCTCGAAATCAATTTGTGAATACTCCGACGAACGCGGATCGGCCGAAACAGCCCCGAAAACCGACCACCTTTGCGAGAAATCAATAACAACACAATCACTACGAGAATAACACCGCTACGAATCAACAACACTAAACGAAATCCCAAACGGCACTAAGAAACTACAAGGGTTCAAGGGTTTGTTCCAAGAAAGCCAAAATCATGTTCCTGGTGAAACAAAATCGATAAACGAGTTTCTAATCCATAGATTACAACCAATAGAACAAGAATTACATGACCAATTTATCATAATCGGCCCAGAATTGAAATCAAGAGGAAAACCCAAAATAGTTGAAAAAAGGATTTTCGAAGAATTACCTCAATCCGACGAAGAACAATGGATTAGATGATGATATAATTGAAAAGGATCTTCCAAAACATCTTGGAAATGATTAGAATCGACCAAGGACTCGAGTTCCCGAGCCTCCCATCGCCAGCCGCCGCAAGAAATGAGAAAAAGGGTAAAAATGAGGTCTGGCCGAAGCCCAGGCCTATATATGCCGACAGCGTTACAGCCGTAACCGGTAGGGCCTTACGGCCGTAACTCGATCAATGCCCATAACGTACGTCACGGCCGACTCCTTGCATACGTAACGAAAGCCGCTTATGGCCGTACTCGGCATGGCCTTACGGCCGTAACCGAACTCCCAGGGCCACTGCACGAAATCTATCGACGCATTATAGCCGTAACCGGCTAATGCCTAGCGGCTGTAACGAAGCCTTATGGTCATAACAGGACAACCCTTACGGCCGTAACCGAGTCCTCCCAGGCCAGGTTGTGCGGGTGTCTTACGGCCGTAATCGGCCAGGCCTTACGGCCGTAACTCGACCCAGCAGCCCTTCGACTGCCCAGCTAGAGACTCATCGACGTCTCGATCACGCAAATGCACTGACCATGATCCAAAATAATAACGAACAGGCTCCGAAATTCAACGAATTACAGCACAAGCACACGATTCCAAGGACGCGGACGACAACATTCCGTTCGACCGAAGAAAATTCAACGAAACCAGAACGAAGATCTCGTATATTACATTCTACCCTCCTGAAAAGAAGTTTCGTCCCCGAAACTTAAAACATAAAACGGTCAATGCAAAAACAATCTCAGATAACATACGCTCTCCGTTGCCGACGACTTGCAACGAATCACATGCAGCACGAAGATGCTACCATCCATATCGCTACACCAGAACGATAACAAAACATAACTAACAAAATCAATATGGTTGACCAACCCGAACAGCACGACAATCAAAACACGGGTTTATCGCTAAACAGATACAAAATTCCAACAACCCAAAGGTGTGGAAGATTGAATACGAAGCTAATTTCCCGAACTTGGAGAAATTATGAAGGAGTCTGAACGCTCAACAACCACGATACGAGATCAACAGATACTGGACAACGATCGAACAACAACGATCGAGACGACAACGGTTGAACAACCATATCCGAATCATAACGAATAACAAAAATCGAATAGGAATCGAATAGCATCCCCATAGTTCATAGCTCGACTCAAGATAATATATGATCCGGTGAAAACGACAAGATATGCATTTACATAAGATTCAGAGGAGTGAAACCGAATTCGGTAAAAGTCACAACGATAAACGGATTAACCCGAAATGATACCGCAACTCGTTCGAACAACAAAAAAATGAAGAGTAGAACAAGTCCAGAAGACATCAAAGAACACAAACGATTCGATAGAGTCGAACAAAACGGAAGTGAAAAGGAAAAAAAATATGGATATTACACCATATCACCTTTAAAAGAGGTTTCGTCCCCGAAACCTAAACAACGAGAACGAAGCGCTAGAATAGCAACCTTCCCGACAACATTCTCTTGGTCCCGCATCTGATATCCATGACTATTTGTACCGCGGTCATGACCTCGTCCTCTGCCCTTCAGCATACTAAGCGGATCCTCACTTGATACGATGGCACAACTTCGCAAAAATAAATGCTAAAGTACCAACTCACCACGACATATCACATAAGGTAACTAATAACAACTTGATAAGAAAATCCACGAGGTATCCTTTTAGATAATATCATTTGAAAACCTTTGGAATTCATATATATTTCTGAACTAAAATTTGAAAGTATTTTTGATACCTCGGGCTGTTGTTTTATCAAAATTTGTAAGCAACATACTTTGACCGTCTCAGTTTGAAATTATCTGCAAAACAATATTTCCTTACAACTGGCACCACCAAAATCACCATGCCCACATCATCATTTTGGAGTGATTCAAGATCACGCACGATACTGGCTCAGTACAGAAAACTTTTCTAAATCCGAGTTTGAAGCTTAAATCGAGTAAGATTCCTTATCTTCCACAATATATTTTTGAAAATAAAAATTGTATTGGTTTTTGAAAATAAAATATTTTTATGGTGTGAAAGATTTTTTTTGAAAATATTGTACTCGAATGATTTGAAAATACAAAAATACGTTAAAATTATTTTCGAAAATCTTCCCAACACTACATAAAAATCAACGACGGTAACATTTTACAAATGTCTACATGTACTTTAAAACAACTCTTTCAAATACCGTCGAGGTTTTATTTGAGAATCCGAGGCCAGCTCGCCAATTCCAAATAATTTTCAAAGTACACACAGAGCCGCCGATTAATCGAACCGTCGAAACTTTATGAAATTTTCAGGAAGGTGTTCTCTAACACACACACAGCAGACATAATTTAAACATAATCAATTATCACCTAGCACTACAGAAATTCCTAACACATATTCCCACACAACAGTTGTCATCACTAGACAACACGTATAGAATACAGTCGCAGATGATTGATTGCGAAACATAGACCTGGCGGCTAAAAATGCGGTTCCATAGCCTCTGCCCAGGCTGATTAGCGCGCATTACAACAAAGATTAGCTTGCGTTAAACATGTCACGTTAGCGCGCATTAGCCTCGTATTAAGCCTGCCCTAACTGCTCTAATCAACAACATGATTGCAAACATATACAAGGCAATACTAGAATCGAAGATTACAAATAAGCAACAACATACGAGTTTGAATGCCATCGATTCACATAATTACAACATCTCACAAGCAACCATCAAAAGACAATCATCATTCAAAACCGAAGTTTCTCCTCTCAGCATAGAGGGTTATCTCAACGCGCACATACCGCATGACTCGGCGTTCACACTACCATCTTAATCATAAAACTGGGCACCATCGTCCAAACGACGATAACATCATCAATACACATCTTCTGACTAACATTCATGAAATCGAAAAGTTACAAACGAGAGTCACGTCTTGAGTATCTTTTGTAGACCTCATTTGAGTTTAAAACTCGTGTTTTGAAAACTTATAGTACACAATGGAAAAGACTTGTCAATAATTCGAGTTTTCAGAACTTTCAGCCTTGAGGTCAACATACAAAAATCAAACTTTTTCCTCCCTTGGAGGACATTTTAAAAAAAAAATGTGACTCCCCGAAAGCATTCGAAAACATAAAATTCCAAGGTTGTTACTCTTGCAAGAAAAACAGTTTATACGAAGATACATTCAGCAATATCATTCTACATTCTAGCACAAGACGGGAATCAACAAATATATGCCACATAATCATAAATCACATTTAAACTGTACCCCAAAATACAAAATCACACAAATAGCTCATGTAGCTCGAGGCACAACATGAAATAGGGAGACTTACACCCACAGATCGCACGAAGATGATGGTTGCACCATGATACAAATCACGACCGAGATCCCAGACGACGCGTCGCGACACAACTCAGTCAGACACAATCTGACAAGACAAGACCCAACATTACACGACTGGACCCGACAGCCTAGGTTTCCGCAACCTAAGCTCCGATACCATAAATGTAACACCCCCAATTTCAAACCGGGAATATTACATGCCGCAGACCCACTCTGTGAGGATCCACCAGGCTAGACATCAAAACAACACATTACATTACATACTGACGTGGCAAAATCACGAATCATTAGACCGATTTGGTCTTTCATCACTGACTTACAAATCAAAATACAAAATCCCATCCAAACTCATACCCACGCAAGGGTAAAGTACTTTAAAACAACAAACAATATGACATCGGAAAAGACAATACAATGGACTCTGACTAACTGAACCCAAAACTGGCCTTCGTGTGATTAGTATCATTCGTCTTTCATCATCCCTCGTACCGATCCTGTGACTTGCTCCCGAAAACCTGCATGTACCTGGACACAATACAGATATCCACCCCCCAATTACTCGGGGGTTAGCAAAACTCCACTTTTTCGCTAGTGCAAGTATAAAGTGCAAATACGAGCCATACACAACACATTCCGAGAATACAACGAAAGACCTCCCGAGATATATTATTTAGTCAAAATAGTTCAAGTCTTGAAACTAGAAACGAAACAAGTAAGCACTTTGAAGACACTTCCAATTCTCGGGGGTTTTGAAAGCATTTGAAATTGAAAAGTTCTTAATTCCTCGAAAGCCACTTAGGGTCACACTCCCAAAGTTCATTTTCCAAAATGCAAATCCGCTAACAAAACACGGGGTCCACGACCCAATAATTTCGGTCAAAAAACACAGGGTCCACGACCCGATCATCCACTTCAATTCACTTACAAGGACACATTACACATAATACATTATTCTTATGCCATTCTAGCCAAGCACCAAGACTCGATATATAATATCTCTCGACCCCGAGCACAAAGCATTGTGATACTCTGGATAATATCACAATTAATGAAAACATCAACGTCATCCTCAAGATGAAAACCACACCTGGTAACCCGCGACCGTACCCCTTAGTATCGGCCCCAGACGCCCCGTCGAACGCTCCGGGTGGAAGGACAACAACTCACACACCCAAAAGATCATAATTCATAGTTGCAAACCACAAGCCTCGAAGGTCAATCACAGTATATATAGTTGAGGTACCTTACTAGAATGGCCAGTTCATCCAACACATACTCACGACCAAGTAACGATACAATTAACACTAGAATTCAACTATGCAGCTAGTACCAATAACATAGCAACGAGAGAAAATACCTTTCCAACCATGCCGAACGGCACAACCTCCTCATAAAGGAGTTACCACCTTTATCACACAATGTCACATGATCATCAATAAACACATGTTCCCCCACACATACCTCAACGAAAGGTTAAACTTTAAATCTACAAACGACATAATCACATAAAACGATACCCTACGAAAGTAAGGTATTCCTATACTCAACAATAATACACATACTTAGACAAGAACATTTAACAACGAAATCATACAAGTCATCTTTAAGGAAATATTGAAAAGCATATCGATTCATTTGAAAGTTAATTATAGACATTCATTCAGCACGTATCGTCGAATACCAACTTATTAAATCTGCACAACACGTAATGTATGGGCAAGATACTTGCTGTTACACGTAATATATCGAGTTAATAATTCGTAGTATTTTCTATCGACCTTGGGAAAGGCTTTAGAATAATTTAGGAATTCCTGGCTTACAATCAATTGAATAAAAGTGAATTGAATTGAATAAATATCATTCCTGATTGTTTGAGGTGAAAATCATAATCCTACATCCTTATTAGTATTATTATTATTAGTAGTATTATTATTTATTAGTTTAGGTATAAATTCCATATAATTGTTCTTCAAATAAAATTGTGAGTTGACTATATTTTGGTACTTAGTGAAATCAGTCCTCGAGGGAACGATACTTTACTTATCACTTTATTACTTGTTGACACCGTGCACTTGCGGCATATTGTGAGGGATTTCCTACAACAAGTTTTTGGCGCCGTTGCCGGGGCTGATTTTTCGCTAATATCAATACCAAGCGACTCTAATTTTAATTTGAAGTTTTTCTTTTTTTAGTCTCTATATTTTTATTTCTTCATTATGTTTTCCTTTGAGTATCGTGGCCCTTGGTATTTCATAAATTTCGATGTTCTTAATAATTTGCCAAATAGGGTCAGTCAGCCCCCTCCCCCGAAACAAAAGACCATGCTTGAACAATGTGTAGACACTCTTAAAAATCCTGATAGTACCCTTTTTGAGCTACAATGTGCACGTCGTGGTCTTGAAGTTCACTACGGTTATTTTCCAGCTCATATATTTAGTAGTGAAGTTGAAGGGGAGGTTGAGAAGAATGACATGTTGAGTTTTAGGGTCGATCACCCAGCACCTGATAATTACATAAAGTGTGATGAGCCTGTAGAAGAAGTTACCATTGATGATGTTTCCAAAGAAATTCCATTAAATTGTCATCAAATTTCGACTAATAAGGTGAATACTTTTGTGCCAAAAATTTTATTAACGGTGGCACGCATAATTTTTCCTAAATCCATAATGGGAGAGATTGACCCCATTACTCATGATTTTGTTGAGGCTGATTCTTCGAGTTCTAATGAGGTTGTGCATGATAATGCTTTATTATTTGCCCATTCGAACTCTGCTTATTTTTTCATGCCTTATCATTGTAACACCCCCAAAACCGTATGGGAATATTACACGCCGTAAACCCTTTCCGCAAGGATCTACCAAGCTAAACGTCCATAAACAACCAAATGCTTGCCCGGCCAGAGTCAAACAATATAATAATACAGACCGTTAAGGTCACTTACACATAAACACACAGACCGATGAGGTCACACAACTCTATCAACAGGACTGACTAACAACATTACCCACACAGGGGTCGAAATACAATACAGCGGAAGACTGAATCAACTCTAACAGTACAACTAAACTCTACCAACTGTCAACTCTTGATTAGTATCGCAGCTCGTCATCCCCTTGTGCTATTCCTGTGACTGCTCCCCTGAACCTGCATGTACCTGGACGCAGAATAGACATCCACCCCCCGAATACTCGGGGGTTAGTAAAACTCCACTGTTTTACTAGTGCAAGTATCAAACCATACGAAATGTAACAAGCAAATAGCAACTACGAATTTAATACGTAAATCAATTATCAAAATGTTCCCGAGAAGTTTTAGAATTTCGAACTCAAGTAAGAGATATTTGAAAAGGAACACATCATCTCGGGGATTTTTAAAGGTAAATTCTTTTGACCTCGAGTCCCAATTTACAAAACCTTTTCGTAAACATTAGGGCCTTAGCCCAATTCTCGTTTCAAAGCATACTGTATAATATATTATTATGAGTCCGAGATCCATATTTAAAATGTTACCCGAACAATCACTGCTACACTATCATTGTTCGTACACATCATGTACCGAACTCCGGAGGCCTCGACGGACCTTACCCGGACCACACACACTGTTCGTACACATCATGTACCGAACTCCGGAGGCCTCAACGGACCCTACCAGGCCACAACATCATTCGTACACATCATGTACCGAACTCCAGAGGCCTCGTCAGACCCTACCTGGATCACACACCTTGTCCGTACACGTCATGTACCGGAATCCAGAGGCCTCGTCAGACCCTACCTGGATCACACACTTTGTTCGTACACATCATGTACCGAACTCCAGAGGCCTCGTCAGACCCTACCTGGAACACCCACACATCGACACGACACAATTCATAATCATTAAATGTCAAGCCAACATTACACTGAAATGTACAATCAAGTATGTAAACCAAAACAACACAAATATCATGATCATCACAACGACTCTTAACCAACATAACACACATTCGGTACACAATACATTGAACAACCACGTGTACAACCATCTCATATGTACATCGCAATCCTGCACAAATGGCACAACGCCTAACACGTAAACCAATATATCACTATTATCACAAAGCCTTCAAATTTCGGAAAACACAACCAACTCAAACGGAACATATTTACGGAGGCAAGCAAAATCGTCATACATATCATACGTAATTACTAGTCGCAGGATACAAGTCGTATAATAAGATACTTGCCTTAATAACCGCTACCAAACGCTCCGAAGAACACGGTTTGACCGGGAAGCTCGGACCCCGAAGAAGACAATGAACGGAAGGGTTCCGACTCGAGTTCTTCACAAGAATTCGTCCCTAACAACATAATTTCAATAAATCATCGATCATACGAGGAAGAATAATCGTAGAACGCCCGAAAACCCCTCTATGACATTTTACCGGACACCTTCAAGGCGTCGGTCAAGAACTCGACCAAAACAACGAATCGATACGATCCAACCATGGGTTAACAAGGGAAGTGATACAATACACCCAAATAATCATCAATCCATCACAATCCTAAGTTAAATCGGATTAAACGGACGAAATCGAACAAAATACCCAAAATCCCCAAAATTAGATTTCTAGAAAATCTGACCTGATTCGCTCGATCAAAGGATGTTATTGTAACACCCCCAAGATATTCGAGGTATATTACAGCGCCGTGAATCCCTATATGGGACCCACCAGGCTGAACAGCATCATACTCAACGACTCACAGAAATGACAAAATAACACCTCGTCATAAAGACGCAAAACAGAATAATCCACCCGGTTCAACCGGTCAACATAACGTCATCATCCAACACAACATAATAGGCAACAATACAATCCGGACGAACGAGAACTCTTAAGTACTCGAGTACAACTATTAGTTCAAAAACCACAAAAGATGAAAAGATAAAAAGACATTAAGACGTCACTTAAGCACAATCATCACGCACGGCCATCATCCGTATCGGTCAGCCATTGCCCCGATGAACCTGACCTGAAATTCATAAAACGAATTTCCCCAAAACGGGTCCCCAGAGGGGTTAGCAATTACGCTAGTACAAGTAACCAGATGAACGACTTACATCTTACACATATAGTAATGCATGCAATTCAAGAAAACATAGTTCCAAAACACTCATTTCCGGAAATGCCATAATCAAATCACATTTGTAAAAATGCACCACAATTAACCGCGGACCCACAGCTTCGTGGATCCCTGCCGAGACCCCGTCGGATCTAACCCACAGTGGTTAAAAGCAAACTCGCGGTTCCACAGCTTCGTGGAGCCCTACCGAGACCCCGTCGGATCTAACCCGTAGTGAGCATACACACACACACAATTTCTCATACAAAACTACTATGTCAAGATCGTAAGTTCATAAGGATACTTGCCTCGATTAAATAGACGATGACACGAACGGAACGGAAGAATCAAGCACAACCGCGAGGAACCGACGAAAATGAACCTAACGATTCGAATAGCACAATCACAACCACTTCTAAACGATTATGGAAATGGAATACACCCGGAAACCCGCCTACGATTCATGTATATTCGTACCAAAAATAACAACGAGGGCGGACCACAACCAAACCCTCTCGATTCCGTAAAAATCCATAAAATATCCATGAATCCGTAGGAAAACTAAAGATACTAACAATATTAATCGTATTCATCATGAATCCACCAACAAAACGGAACGAATCGGAAGAAAATCCCAAAACCCCCAAATTAATCGAAAATAGGGTTTTAGAAATATTACCTTTGGAGATTCAAGTACTAAGATCCGTAGAACACGCGTTAGATTGATTATCCGGGCCTCACAATCGAAGGAAAATGATGAAAATCGACCCCCGAATGAAGAATGCTTGAGAAGTTCTTCCCCCCTTAGACCTCTCTCTCTCGCGCAGGTGAAATGAAAGAGAAAAATGGCCGATCTCGTCTAATAAGGACGAGATTGCACAGTTGACCGCTTTGTGTGCCGCGGCACAGCCGAAGTGTGCCGCGGCACAGGCCAAAAATTTGCTCCCAGGGGTTCGGCAGTGTCTGGCAAGGCCTGCGCAGCCGCGGCACCCAAGATGATCGGGTTTTGGTCGCGGATGACATACGAGTGTGCCGCGGCACCGTACGGGTGTGCCGCGGCACTGACTCGGCACTGTGCCGCGGCACCGGATAGGTGTGCCGCGGCACACAGTACAATTTGCTCGACCAACAATTGGAGAAATTCGTGTGCCGCGGCGCACACACCTTGTGCCGCGGCCCACACCCCTTTTTGGGTCCCAAAATGATAAAAATGATCCGAAAAGAGAATAAAAACGGTAGGAATCAATATTTGGGAACCAATAACACGAAATGGATCCACGGCAACCCCGAAACGGCGGTTCCGCACAACAATAACGAGAATACAGCCTAACAATGATGTGAAGTATACACTGAAAGGTACACGAGGGTCACTACGATCGAGAAATACACAAAAATAAAAATACAAGGGAAAGAAAAATGCGGATATTACATTCTACCCCTCTAAAAATAAGTTTCGTCCCGAAACTTAAGAAACAAACAACTCGGGGTACCTAGCACGCATGCTATCCTCGGTTTCCCAAGTTGCCTCCTCGACACCGTGTCTCGACCACTGCACCTTGACCAAAGGTATGGTCTTATGCCTCAGTCGTTTCTCACGATGCTCCAAAATCTTCAAAGGACGCTCCTCAAAAGTAATATCCTCGGCGATATCAATCTCTCCATAATCGATGACGTGACTAGGATCCGGAACATATTTCCTCAACTGGGAAACATGAAAAACGCTATGAACATGACTCAAGGCTGGAGGTAACGCCAAACGGTATGCCAACCCACCGACTCGCTCGAGGATCTCAAAGGGGCCGATAAATCTCGGACTCAACTTTCCTTTCTTCCCAAAACGAAAAACTCCTTTCGTCGGCGACACCTTTAGCAAAACGTGGTCTCCTACCTCGAATTCCAAAGGTCGACGACGGACATCGGCATACGACTTCTGTCGACTCTGGGCAGTCAACATCCGTTCCCGAATTAATTCTATCTTCCGCCTCGTCTCTAGAACGACATCCGGCTCAGTCCCGACCAAATCGGACGCCTCATTCCAACAAATCGGTGATCGACATCGCCGCCCATAAAGTGCCTCATACGGTGCCATCCGAATCGACGCCTGCCAACTGTTGTTGTACGTGAATTCGATCAACGGCAAATGTTCCTCCCAGTCACTACTCCAATCGAGAGCACAGGCACGCAACAAGTCCTCGAACGTCTGGATAGTGCGTTTCGACTGTCCATCTGACTGGGGATGAAAAGAGGTACTCAAACGCAACCGAGTACCCAACGCCTTATGCACCGCCTGCCAGAAGTGCGATACAAAACGACCATCACGATCCGAAACAATAGACTTCGGGGTACCATGAAGTCTCACGATCTGCGCGATAAACACACGAGCTAACTTCTCCGGGCCCCAAGTGTCCTTGATGCCCAGAAAATGTGCCGACTTGGTCAGACGATCGATTATCACCCATACCATATTCATGCCCGACCTCGATCTCGGCAGACTCGTAATGAAATCCATCGATATATCTTCCCATTTCCATTCCGGAACGGGAAGTGACTGCAAAAGCCCAGCCGGTCGCTGATGCTCGATTTTGACCTGCTGACAAGTCAAACATCTCGCTACAAACTGTGCGACCTCCTCCTTCATATCATTCCACCAAAAATTCCTTCTCAGGTCCTTGTACATCTTACTCGAACCAGGATGAACGGAATAAGGTGTAGCATGGGCCTCCCGTAAAATACTCTGTCTCAACTCTGAGTCGTTCGGCACACAAAGCCGACCCCGAAACCTCAAAACACCATCTTCGTGAATCACAAATCCAGGAGACTTTCCTTTAAGAACGTTCTCTCGGATTTGAGTAATCATCGGGTCCTCTAACTGTTTCAGCTTAATCTCATCGACCAAAGACGACGAAATTTCCAAAGCACAAAGTTGCCTGATAGCTCCAGGCAACGAAACCTCAACATCTAACTCGATCAAAATCCTCCGAAGCTCAGACTGAGATGTAAGGATCTCAAGCATTCGCAACGCCACCGGTTTCCGACTCAAGGCGTCGGCCACGACGTTCGCCTTGCCCGGATGATAAAGGATTTCGAGGTCATAATCCTTAATCAGCTCTAACCACCTCCTCTGCCTCATATTCAATTCCCGCTGAGTAAATATGTATTTCAGACTTTTATGGTCGGTAAAAATCTGACATGCAGAGCCGAAAAGATAGTGACGCCAAATCTTTAGCGCAAAAACGACTGCCGCTAACTCCAAATCATGAGTAGGGTAGTTCAGCTCATACGGCCTCAACTGTCTCGATGCAAAGGCAATGGTCTTGCCGTGCTGCATTAATACGCACCCAAGACCCTGACCCGAAGCATCACTATAAACGGCGAGTCCCTCGTTGCCACATGGCAATGCCAAAACCGGAGCTGAAGTCAAACGATTCTTCAGTTCCTCAAAACTCGACTGCCTCTCGTCATTCCAGACGAACTTCTCGGATTTCTGGAGCAACTGCGTAAGTGGTCGAGCCGATCGAGAAACCTCACGAACCTACGGTAGTAGCCACCAAACCCAAGAAACTTCGAGCTCGCACGTTTTGGGCGGTGCCCAATCCAATACCGCCTCGATCTTCTGCGGATCTACACGAACCCCCTACTGAAATCACGTGACCCAAAACATCACTTCCTTCACCAGAACTCACATTTCGAGAACTTTGCATAGAGTTGCTCGGCCCTCAAAATGTCTAACACTATCCGCAAATGATGGGCATGCTCTTCCTCGTTCCTCGAATAAATAAGAATATCGTCAATGAAGACGACGACACACTTATCCAAATACTCGATAAAGACTTTGTTCATCAACTGCATGAACACCGCCGCGCATTAGTTAACCCAAAGGCATAACTACAAACTAATAATGTCCGTATCTCGTCCGAAAAGTCTGTCTTGACATCGGACTCTCTCACCCGGAGTGATAGTACCCCGATTTCAAATCAATCTTTGAGAATACCGCAGCTCCCTGCAACTGGTCGAACAAGTCGTCAATTCTCGGCAAAGGATACTTGTTTTTGATGGTCACCTTGTTTAGTTCGCGATAGTCGATACACAAACGTAGTGAACCATCCTTCTTCCGCACAAACAGGACCGGTGCGCCCCAAGGCGAGGCGCTGTCGAACATACCCCACTCAAGAAGCTCACTCAACTGCTTCTTCAACTCGGACATCTCTGAAGGTGCCATGCGATAGGGCGCCTTCGAAATAGGAGCCGCACCCGGCTCTAACTCTATAGCGAACTCGACCTCACGATCTGGTGGCAATCCCGGTAACTCGTTAGGAAAAACATCAGGAAACTCATTAACGATTGGAATCGACGAAAGATCGACTCCACCACTCTCCGCCTTCAAGGCGTAGCACCAATAGCCGGTACACCCCTTTCGCAGGAGTCTCATCGCCTTCAAGGCGTTAATAACGAATTTCTGGTTCCCCCTCTTTCGCCCGGCGAAAGAGTGCTCGGTGCCATCATCGGCTAACATGGTGATGATTCTCGTGCGGTAGTTCATGATTGCACCATGCCGCTCGAGCCAATCATCCCCGAGAATTAAGTCCTCACCCTCAATACCCCCAACAATAAGATTAGAGGGCCAAGCCCTCTCACAAATAAACACAGAACAGTCTCGAACCTCCTGATCACCAAGGATCCTATCACCGCTAGGAAGCTTAACGATGAAGGGCTCACAAGGCGTCAAACGGTCGAGACTCAAACGGCGCACACAATCCAGAGATATGAACGAATACGTAGCACCAGAATCGAAAAGCACACTGACAGGATGAGAAAGAATATGAACGGTACCTGTCGCTACGGTAGCCGCTGGATCATCGGCTCTCCGCATCTCATAAACCCGCGGATGGGCGGAGCCGACACTAGAAGCTCCCCCGCGGTCGACCCCGACCTCTCCCTCGACCGGCACTCGGTGGGGACCGAGAAGCAAGCGATCCTTGATTCACACTCGGTTCCCTAGGCGCTGGAGTGGAAGTCCGGGCACCCACGATTCTCTCCCTCCCGCACGTAAGCCGCCTTGTGGCCGGTTGGCCACACCGATTACATGTCAACAAAGGACTCGGACAATTACGACCGATGTGGCACAGGCCGCCACGCTTAAAACATTTTACTTCCCGAGAAGGGGCACCGCAGCCTACGGGGAAACCCAGAGATCGAGCCGGCCACCACCAATGAAAGGTTAGCAGATGAAATTTCTGCGACCCCCACCTTTGTGGCCCGAAAATTCCCGCGGACTTCGCTTACTCGCGGGCCGCCTCACTCGCCGTCACAGACATATCGTAAGCAAGGGCCCTGCTCTGGTAATCTTTCAAGGTAGTACAGACGAGCCCCGACATATAGTCCCGAATCGACAACTTCATCCGCCTGGAAAAATGGAAAATTTTGTCGCTTTCCTCGACAACTTGGGTCTTCACATAACCCAATTCCTTGTTAAAGTCGGCAATAGCTTGAGATACGGGAATATCCCGTGGTTGAGCATCATAGAAAGCATGTACCCGAGCCTGTCTGACCGGCCACGGGCAATATTCAGTCTCCATCAGTTCTTGGAATTCGGCCCACGAAGCAACATGGTCTTTGGGCCCGACGGCCTCCAACCAATCCGTAGCGTCCCCAGTGAGAAAGTACTGGGCAATAGGGACCTTACGGTCCTCGGGACAGTTGGTAGCAGTGAAGACTTTAGATATCTCCTTGATCCACCCTTCCCAGCCGATCGGGTCTGAAGCTCCCGAAAACTGAGGAGGATGCATCTTGATGACATCTTGGAGCCAACGGTCCGCTCCGCCCCGATTAGCATGGGCCTGATCTGGGTTCTGAACCGCCTGAGTTATCGCCGCCATTTGGTTCACCATTTGCTGCATAACAGCCGCAATATTAAGGTCGGCGTGCTCCTGAGAAGAAGCATGACTGTGACGGTCGCCGCAGACGCGCCTCGAAGATCGCGCGATGTGGCCGCCCCACCGGCTGCCCCACGTCCCCGGCCGCATCCACGACCACGACCGCGACCACGACCACGACCTCTTCCAGCATCCATACTGGAGTTAAATAAGTAGCAAAAGCCATACGAGGGTAAGTACAAGAAAAGAACGGTCACAAACCGAGAATCAAAGGTACGAAACAAGGAAATGATGAACAGAGGAAGGAAAACTTACGGACACTGGTAGTACCGGAATCATGGCAGCGTGACGATGATGTGCAAAACAAAACACCACAAGACCCAATAAACCGACAAGCCTAGGTATCCATAAACCTAGATCTCTGATACCATTTTCTGTAACACCCCCAAGATATTCGAGGTATATTACAGCGCCGTGAATCCCTATATGGGACCCACCAGGCTGAACAGCATCATACTCAACGACTCACAGAAACGACAAAATAACACCTCGTCATAAAGACGCAAAAACAGAATAATCCACCCGGTTCAACCGGTCAACATAACGTCATCATCCAACATAACATAATAGGCAACAATACAATCCGGACGAACGAGAACTCTTAAGTACTCGAGTACAACTATTAGTTCAAAAACCACAAAAGATGAAAAGATAAAAAGACATTAAGACGTCACTTAAGCACAATCATCACGCACGGCCATCATCCGTGTACTGGTCCAGCGCCCGCTCGTCCCGATGAACCTGACCTGAAATTCATAAAACGAATTTCCCCAAAACGGGTCCCCAGAGGGGTTAGCAATTACGCTAGTACAAGTAACCAGATGAACGACTTACATCTTACACATATAGTAATGCATGCAATTCAAGAAAACATAGTTCCAAAACACTCATTTCCGGAAATGCCATAATCAAATCACATTTGTAAAAATGCACCACAATTAACCGCGGACCCACAGCTTCGTGGATCCCTGCCGAGACCCCGTCGGATCTAACCCACAGTGGTTAAAAGCAAACTCGCGGTTCCACAGCTTCGTGGAGCCCTACCGAGACCCCGTCGGATCTAACCCGTAGTGAGCATACACACACACACAATTTCTCATACAAAACTACTATGTCAAGATCGTAAGTTCATAAGGATACTTGCCTCGATTAAATAGACGATGACACGAACGGAACGGAAGAATCAAGCACAACCGCGAGGAACCGACGAAAATGAACCTAACGATTCGAATAGCACAATCACAACCACTTCTAAACGATTATGGAAATGGAATACACCCGGAAACCCGCCTACGATTCATGTATATTCGTACCAAAAATAACAACGAGGGCGGACCACAACCAAACCCTCTCGATTCCGTAAAAATCCATAAAATATCCATGAATCCGTAGGAAAACTAAAGATACTAACAATATTAATCGTATTCATCATGAATCCACCAACAAAACGGAACGAATCGGAAGAAAATCCCAAAACCCCCAAATTAATCGAAAATAGGGTTTTAGAAATATTACCTTTGGAGATTCAAGTACTAAGATCCGTAGAACACGCGTTAGATTGATTATCCGGGCCTCACAACCGAAGGAAAATGATGAAAATCGACCCCCGAATGAAGAATGCTTGAGAAGTTCTTCCCCCCTTAGACCCCTCTCTCTCGCGCAGGTGAGATGAAGGAGAAAAATGGCCGATCTCGTCTAATAAGGACGAGATTGCACAGTTGACCGCTTTGTGTGCCGCGGCACAGCCGAAGTGTGCCGCACATGTGCCAAAAATTCGCTCCTGTGGTTCGGCGGTGTGCGCCAAGATGCGTGGCAGCCGCGCACCCGGACGATGGGTTTTGGTCGCGGATGACATACGAGTGTGCCGCGGCACCGGACGGGTGTGCCGCGGCACTGACTCGGCACTGTGCCGCGGCACCGGATGGGTGTGCCGCGGCACACAGTACAGTTTGCTCGACCAACAATTGGAGAAATTTGTGTGCCGCGGCGCACACACCTTGTGCCGCGGCCCACACCCCTTTTTGGGTCCCAAAATGATAAAAATGATCCGGAAAGGGAATAAAAACGGTAGGAATCAATATTTGGGAACCAATAACACGAAATGGATCCACGGCAACCCCGAAACGGCGGTTCCGCACAACAATAACGAGAATACAGTTCAACAGTTGACAGGAAGTATACACTGAAAGGTACACGAGGGTCACTACGATCGAGAAATACACAAAAATAAAAATACAAGGGAAAGAAAAATACGGATATTACAGTTATAGGATGGATGATTGATGATATGAACTCCAAAACTTCATGGATTTGTTGACCAACAACATCTCTCCATGATAGGAACAACCCCAGCCGCGGAAGAGAAGTAGAAGCAGGAGAAAAAATGGCGAAAAAGCATTGCTGGGCCTTAAATAAGCCGCACGGTGCCGCGGCCTGGGGGAGTGTGTGCCGCACGAGTGCCCAAAAATGGCTCCCGGTGGTCGGCGGTGTCCGCGGCTCGGCCAGCGTGTCCGCGGCACCTGGTCGGTTTGGCGAAAAATGCCACGAGTGTGCCGCGGCCCCGCCAAAGATGTGCCGTGGCCCTACGCAGACGGCTCGCCGGCCGGAAGCTGCCGAGCACTACCGGCCGTGACTCGGCCAGTACCGGCCTGGGCCCAGATTTCCCGGCCATGTCGGTCGGGGCCAACTCCGACGGCCCGAACGACCCCGAAACCCGAACCTGAATACGAATCGATGATACGGTTACGACGTACTCGCAAAGACGAATCTAAGAGCTAAGAGAACACACAATTCCGACCACCCGAAGGCTCGGAATCCGACAACGGAAGTAATTACCCAAAACTTTGGGAAATTACGAAAATGGCCCAAAACGTCCGAAAATCACGATACGCGATCGAAACACCAAACCAAAGCTTGAAACAAGAATAATAACATTAAATGAACTTACAAGAAACTCGAAACAACAGTTTCGGACGAGATTCGCAAGAATCGAACTCAAGTGCGGAAAAACGTCTCAAAAGCTCGGAACTCAGCAAAACGATACCGAAACGAACTCGGATGACAAAAAGTGCAGAATTAATCATTCTCGAAATGACGAAACGGTCATGAGCGATTCGTCAAAATGGACTTTCCCCGAAAAAAAAGAAATTACCAGAAATCGAAATTACGGGTATTACATTCTACCCTCCTTATGCACTTTTTGTCATCCGAGTTCGTTTTGGTGTCGTTTTGTTGAGTTCCATGTTCTTAAGCGACTTTTCCGCACTTGAGTTCGATTCTTGCGAATCTCGTCCGAAACTGTTATTTCATATTTCCGTAGGTCCGTTTAACGTTGTTAGATGTGTTGTGAACTTTTATTGGTGTTTGGTCAAGTATCGTGTTGGATCATTTCGTAATATTCTAAAGTTTTGGGTTTCCATTGCGTTCCTTCTCTTTTCGGATCATTTGACGTTACCGTCGTGTTTGGACCGAATTTGTTTGATGTGAACTCACCCTACGAGGGTTCGTGATAGTCCTTTCAGGACTTTAAATGGTTGGGATTATGCGTCGATCGATTATATCATGTTTGGAGGTCATTTTTCATCACTTTTTGGGCACGAACATTGTGCGCCGCGGCACACAGATCTTGCAGGATCAGCCTGGCGCGTCTGTACCGCGCGCCGCGGCCCACTGCTGGCCGAGCCGCGGCACCAACTGGGAGCTGTTCGCAAATTTTCGGTCGCGGGCCGCGGCACACTCAGTCCGGGCCGCGGCACGCGAATCAGATTACCCTTTTTCAGCGGATTTTTGAGGAGAGAAGCTCATTTCATCCTCTTCCTCATTCCTCCTCTCCTTGGGAGACTTTTGGGCGAATTTTTGGGCGATTTATCATCATAAATCTCAGAGATTTCATCCTCCTCAAGTTCTTGGTGTGGATTAACAACATCAATTTGTGTTCTTCGTCATTGATCCGAGGTATTTTCTTGATTCTCTAGAGTTGACCTTTCTTTTTGGGAGTTTTGTTCTTAATTCTGAATCCAATTCGGTTTAGAGATTCGATTGGTGTTAGATGTTTTTGTTAAACATATTTTATGGATTGTATATCCATACCTTCGGTTCGTTTCAACCCGAAGGGTGATTTTGGTGTTCTTGAGGTGTAGTGAACCTATTTTGATCGATAAATACGGGATTTATATATTTAATGTTCGATTAAATGTTCGAAGGAGTTTTCCTTCGATAGTTTGTTGTGATCTCCATTGTTTTTGGTCTTGATCCTTGTAGTGATCATGTTTTCATTGTTTTCGCCGGAGGATTTTAGGTGTTCGAGGTTTCCCGGTTGAGCCGTGTTCGTCGAAGGGTTTGGTATCGGTCATCGAGGCAAGTATTCTTGTCTATACGATTTATATTGTGTGAATTAAAGTTGCATATGAAATTGTGTTGATTTGTGCATATGAAATTGTGTTGATTTGTGCATTTTGTTGATTGTGCCTTATGTGAATTATCGTAGTTGTTATGTAGTTATGTACGGTTAGTGTTGGTTCATTGCTTGTCATAGAGATATGTCAATAGAGACGTAGTGCCGGGTAGATGGTACACTTAGACATGTGCTATAATGTTTTGGTGATAACCGGGTTGTGTGGGTTAAGTTGTGTCATGAGTTGGGTTAATTGTATTGCTTGATCGGTTGTTATGCCATTGATGTGTGGAGATACGTTTAGGATTGTTAGGTTGTAGTATAGCTAGGTCGATCGTAGCTATGCGTCGGATAACTGGCCATTTCTAGCAAGTGCCTTGATTATATATATACATATAGGGCGATTTACATCTGACTACCTTTTTAGATGGTCTAATTACAGTTTGGTCCCTATTGTTTCAGATATTACAATGAAGGACAAATTTTGCACTGTCCATAAACTATATTTACAACGAAGGACAAAAGTCAAATTTTCAGATGATGTCACTGGAGAGAGAGTACTGATATTCCGAATTTGCCCTTTTATTTTTCCTTTTCTTGTTTACCCATTTATTTTTCGCCTCACGTGGGTGGCACATGCTGAACCTCATTGTAATATATATAACACTTTTGGACTTCAGTGTAATAAATTTTCAAGCTTTCTAGGAAAAAATATTTTTTCCAAAAAAGAAAGTATTTCCTGGAAAAAAAAATATTATTTTTCGAAAAAAAAAAAATATTTTCTAGGAAAAAAATTATCTTTTCTAAAAAAATATTATTTTATGGAATTAAAAAATTATCTTATCGAAAAAAATTATTTTCTGGGAAAAAAATTATCTTTTTCGAAAAATTAAAAAATATTTTCTGGAGAAAAAATTATTTTTGGGAAAAATAATTTTTTTTTCGAAATAAAATTATTTTCTGGAAAAAAATATTATTTTTTCGAAAAAATAAAACTATTTTCTGGAAAAAAAATCGAAAAAATTAAAAAAAATATTTTCTAGAGAAAAAGGTATTTTTTGGCAAAATAATATTTTTTCGAAATTAAATTATTTTCTGGAAAAAAATATTATTTTTTCGAAAAAATTAAATTATTTTCTGGAAAAAAATAAAAAAAATATTTTTTCGAAAAAATTAAAAAAAATATTTTCTGGAGGAAAAAATATTTTTTGGCAAAATAATATTTTTTCGAAATAAAATTATTTTCTTGAAAAAATATTATTTTTTCGAAAAAATAAAATTGTTTTCTGGAAAAAAAATAAAATAAAATATTTTTGAAAAAAATATATTTTCTGGAAAAAAATTATATTGTTTAAAAGAAATGTATTAGCCAAACACTTTAATAACTTATAAGCTATTTGTTTAATATAAAATGTATTTTAAAAGAAATATTTTATTCAAGTAAATAGAGGGGCATTTTTGTCTTTTTAATAGAAGTCAACACTAATTCAGATTTTTGTCCTTCGCTGCAATTTATGAAACAATAGGGACTAAAGTGTAAAGAGGCCATCTAATAGGGTAGTTGGTTGTAATTTCCCCATATATATATATATATTGTGATTGACTTTCGAGGCTTGTGATTTGCAACTGTGCAGTTTTGTAACGTGTGGATGTGTTGTCGTTCTTCCACCCGGGGATGGCATGTGTGGCCTCTGGGGGCCGATACTAATGGGTACGGCCACGGAAGTGGACTTGGGTGCGTGTGTTGTTGTTTTTCCACCCGGGGATGGTTCCACGGGACCTCCGGGGGCCGATACTAATGGGTACGGCCGCGGAACTGGTTTCCCACCAGGGGACGGTCCGACGGGGCCTCTGGGGTCGATACTAATGGGTACGGCCGCGGGTTACCAAGTGTGGATAGTTGTGATATTGAAATATGTTGATACGCTGTTTTGATGTAAATTTTTATATGTCCGGAATATCACAACGTTTTGTTCTCGGTGTTGAGATACATTATATATAGTATTTTGTTACTTGGCTAGAATGGCACTAGAATATGTGTCGTATGTGTTTAGTTCATTGGTTGTGAGGTTTTGGTGTTGGAAAACGAAACTTGCTATTGTTTTCATATACTGTGGTATGAAGAGTTTTTGGGTGGTGAACCCAATGGTTGTGTAAAGATTGTTTTGCGGAAAATAACTTTGGGTCGAGACCCATTTGCTTCGAAATGATTTCGGAATTAAGGACGCGAGGTCCAGAAGAATTTACTATTTATGAAAATGTTTGTTTCACAAAGGAGATTTGGGTCGAGACCCTATTGTTTTCGAAAAGGGTTTTCTAATTTCGAACCCAAAAGACTTTATGTTGTTTTGTAAAACTCCCGATTTTATATATATTATTTTCAAGGACTTGAGTTGTACCTTAATTAGTGAAAATCTCTCGGGAACTTATTTCACTACTGTTGTTATTGTATTACAACTGATATTGGCGAGATATATTTTGTATAGACTGAATACTTGTACTAGCCATTCAAATGCTAACCCCTTAAATGGGGGAAATGCGTATCATGCATTTCAGGTGTGCTTAGTTCGTTGGAGCAACCACAGGGACGGCATGGAAGAAGACGAGCCGTGATACTAAACAAGAGTCAAGAGTCCAGTTTGATGTTGTTGTATTGTTGAGTTATTTTCAGTCTTCCACTGTATTGTATTTTGACCCCTGCGTGGGTATGTACAATATTGAGTTTCTTTTTGGGATTGGTTTAGTCGTGAGACCTTATTGGTCAGTGTAATTCAATATTTGACTTTATCGGTCCATGTTAGTATATTGTTTGACCTCGACCGGTCAAACATTTATTCGTATTGTGGTGGTTAGCCTAGTAGATCCTTGTGGAAAAAGGGTCTACGGCATGTAATATTCCCGGTGGTTTCTGGGGGTGTTACATTTATGGTATCGGAGCTTAGGTTGTGGAAACCTAGGCAGTCGGGTCAAGTCGAGTCATGTTTTGTTGAGTCTTGTTTTGTTGCGTCGTCAGAGTTGTCAGTTAACAAGTCGACTTGTGCGTTGTCATATCATGTCGTTCGTGTTGTTCGTGTAATACCCGTAATTTCGATTTCCGGTAATTTCTTTTTTTTCGGCAAAAGTCCGTTTTGACGACTCGCTCATGACCGTTTCGTCATTCCGAGAATGATTAATTCTGCACTTTTTGTCATCCGACTTCGTTTCGGTGTTTTTTGTTGAGTTCCGTGCTTTTTGGCGACTTTTCCGCACTTGAGTTCGATTCTTGCGAATCTCATTCGAAACTGCTGTTTCGAGTTTCCCGTAAGTCCGTTTAACTTTGTTAGATGTATTGTGAACTTTGGTTTGGTTATTCGATCACGTATTGTGATTTTTGGGCGTTTTGGGCCATTTTCGTAATTTCCCAAAGTTTGGGGTAATTACTTTCCATTGTTGAATTTTGAGCCTTCGGGTGGTCGGAATCGTGTGTTCTCTTAGTGCTCGAATTCGTCTTTGCGAGTACTTCGTAACCTTATCTTCGATTCGTATTCAGGTTCGGGTTTCGGGGTCGTTCGGGCCGTCGTTCGGGCCCAGGCCGGCACTGGCCGAGTTACGGCCGGTAGTGCTCGGCAGTTACGTACGTAAGGCCGGTTACGTACGTAAGGCCCTGGACGGTTACGTACGTAACGGGCCGGCAGATTTGGGGCAGTGACTCGGTTACGTACGTAAGCCTTGGCCGGTTACGTACGTAACCCTGCCGGCAGGCAGCCTATTTAAGGCCCTGCAGTCGTTTTTTTTCGCCATTTTCTCCTTCTTCTCCTTCTCTTCCGCGGCTGGGGTTTTTCTTATCATGGAGCAATGTTATTGGGCAACAAATCCACGAATTTCTAGAGGTTTTATCATCAATTAATCATCCGTTATCATCCTTTGATCCAGCGAATCAAGGTAACCTCTTCCTAGAACCCTAAATTCTTGAATTTGGGGATTTTTGTGTTTTTGTCCGATTCGTTCCGTATTGTTGATTAATTCATGTTGGGTATGATTAATCTTGGTAGTACTCTTGTGTTTAACATCATTTAATCCATCGTTCTTCGTCGAATCGAAGTATAATTCTTGATTTCATTCGAATCGACTTTTAGGGGGATTTGTTCTCGATCTCGTTTTTCATCCATTTTTGATGGATCGATTGTGGTTAAATGATGTTGTTAAACACATTCTATGGATTTTATGTCCATATTTCAACTTGGAATTCCGTTTTCGTGTTTTGTCGGGACGAATCATGTTCTTGGCCGTTTTGGGGGAAACACTTGATTCTTCGTCATTCGTTCTTTGAATTCAGCGGCTTTGGGTCGCACTTTGGAATTCATTTTCGTTGTTATATTTGTCTTTCGTAGTTTATTGTCGCGAGTTGGCGTTCGGTGGAGTCGGCGGGTTCGTAGTCGGTTCGTGCCAACCTACTTCGGTCGATTCTCCGTGTTGTTCTTATTCGAGGAAAGTATCTTGCCCATACATTACGTGTTTTGTGGATATAATGGTTGCTAAGTGTCGATATGTGCTAAATAAATATTTATAACCATTTTTCAAAAGAATCGGTATATTTACCATCATGGTTTTCGTAAAGGTGACCCGTGTGGGTCGGGAATTAATATGCTTAGTTGATTATGTGTGCTAGTGTCGAGTATAGGATCACCTTACTTTCGTGTGATGTCATTATGTATGATTATGGCGTCGGTAAATGTAAAGTGTAATTCTCTTGTCAAATTATGTGCTAGGAGTCACGTGGTTATGGATGAATATGTGAGTTTTTGTGATATTGGTTGTGTCGTTCGGTGCTGTTGAGATCTTGTGCTCCCTTGTGAATTGATATAGTTCTGGGTCGTGAGTACGTGTTGGATAATATGGCCATTCTAGCAAGGTACCTCGACTATATATATTTTGTGTGTTTGACCTTTGAGAGTATTGGTTTTGTAATCTGTGAGTTGTTACTCTTCCACCTGGGGATGGCATGTGGCCTCTGGGGCCGATACTAATGGGTACAGCCACGGAAGTGGACTTGGGTGCGTGTGTTGATGTTCTTCCACCTGTAGATGGTTCGACGGGACCTCTGGGGGCCGATACTAATGGGTACGGCCGCGGAAGTGGTTTCCCACCTGGGGACGGTCCGACGGGGCCTCTGGGGGCCGATACTAATGGGTACGGCCACGGGTTACCAAGTGTGGTTTCTGTGATATTGATGTTGATGTTTTGATGATTAATTGTGATATGTCAGGAGTATCACAATGCTTTGCGCTCGGGGTCGAGATACATTATATATCATGTTGGCCACTTAAGTATACTGGATACAGTTTGGAAAATAGTTTAAACAACAAACTGTATGGATTCTAAATCTGAGTGCGTAGCGGAAGTCTTGGATACAGTAGGTTGCCGTGGATACAGCAACGAAGTGTATAGTGTATACTTAATATATCACAGTAATTTAGAACAGTAAAAGCTGAAGGTAAATAACACAGTAATTAAAGTGGTTCGAGGTAAACCCCTCTACGTCCACTGGTCCTCCACACAGGAGTAAAATGTTTATTTATAATTACTGCGTACACAACTACGTAATTATTATCAAACCTATCCTTGTATCGTTCACACAGATTGATACAAAGAATGTCGCTTTCAACCGTTCACACAGATTGGTTAAAGCTTCCTTCTTGACTAGCTTCTTCACACACAGTTCCAAAGCTTCATCCTTATTCGTCCCACACAGGTCAGAATAACTTGTTGAGTTCACATAGAGCTCGGTTTTTACACAGAGGTAAAAGGTAGGTAACCAGGTAAGAACAGCAGCTTTGAATATGAAGTTCTTGAGCTGATGATGGCTGTTCTTGATGTTGAGCACTGTATATCTCTTTCGTTCTTAAATGCAGTAAGCTTTGGAGATATGTTTGCTCTGCTGATAACTTTTGATAGCTTGAGTGTTAGGTTACTTAGGTAACTGATCTTCAATGTCTTCATAAGATATATATATATATAGTCTCTGAAGAAAGTATCCGTTGAGATGTATCCGTTTGAATGAGATTCCGTTCCAACGGGATTATGACACGATCCGGATTTCGCGATTCTCAAGATTCGAAGATCGCGTATTTAAATACTTTATCCTTGAGTATTTAAATACTTCTTTATTCAACGGGACTTGACTTCTGTTCCTTATTTGTCCTGTTGTGAGCTGTATGGAAGATAACTGTATTTTGGGTTTCGAGACAGTTTCCATACTTGGTCTTTTTACAAGACTTCTTGCTGTACTGACATATGCTGATTCGAGGCAGGTCTTCGATACAGGATGAAGCCTCAAAGCTTCGATACAGTTTCCTTATTGTATTCGGATTGGCATATATGTCAAAACCTCTTTATCAAATATCATTCGATACAGGGATCGGGTATCCGGCTGTTTCGATACAGGGTATTTGTTTTCCCAACAATTTCCCCCTTTTTGACAATTTGCCAAGACTAACTTTCTTAACTCTTCAAGTCTTCTTGATGATGCCAAAACCTTCTTCATGAGGCGATCTTCTTTGATGACTTCTGGCAGATTTCTTGGTCTTTCGTCAAAAGGTTCGACTTAGTGACTTAGTCTATAATAATGAACTGCTCGCAGGCACGTTCGATACAGTTTACAACTTAAGCTTATGATTGGCGCGCAGGCACAATTTTACAATGTATTCTAAGTTTACAACTGAAATTATGAACTGTTCGTAGACTAGTTCGTACAGCTTATTTTTCAATCAAGTTGATCTAACTTGAGATTTCTATCAAACAATTTAAGTAATCATACATTAACACAGTAGATTACGAGTTGTAATCTTTCAAGACAAACAAACGTTTTTATTGATATTCAAAATGAGTTGAGTACAGAGTTTGCTGTTTCGAATAGAAATTACAAAATAAAAATGTACATAGATTTCATCTCCTTATCTATAATCCGCATGCCTCCATGGTCTTTTTCCGGGTTCGTTCTCGATGCCACGCCACCAGTTTTGAAGAGAATCATTGCCTCGATCCTGGTATATCGCACTTCCTTCATAAGATCGATCAAAGGCAAGTATCCAATCTTCTGGATGGGTGACCCGATCTCCTCTTCTGTGTTTGGATTTCATTTCGACTTGGAGAGGGAGTTTCCCTTCTTCTAGCATCTTCGTAAATTTATCTGCGGCCTCCGCTAACGTTTTGTAGTTCTTGAAGATGGCGGATTCCCTGATGAGTCTGACAAAGTATCTCATCAGTTCGTTCTTCCTCCAGTGCTTCACTTCGTCGGCAGTTGGGTTGCGGTTGGTCGGCAGACGAATTTTCGAAGGTCTTTGAATAAGAGTTTGCCAAGGGACATTGGGATCATGAAATTCCGGTCTGGAGCCTGAAATTTTAAAACTTTGGGATGGAGGTGCTAGCTTGTTCAATTCGGCAAAGGATACTGCTCGAGCAAATTTCAAATTCCCTTTCTTGTTGCGCCTTTATTCTCCTAGCAGCCTTCTCGTGCCTCTTCCCCTTTTGGCTTCATCAAGACTTTGCAGATTTCTAGAGCGTCTGTTTGGTCTTGATGCTGGTCATTCTCTCAACAAGGGAGGAAAGAGTCTGCGACATTTCCTGAATGCATTTGTCGTGAGCACGCAGTTGAGAGCTGTTCTCAATTATTGCACAAGCGGTCTTGGCTTCAGCTATCCTCGTTTTTGTGGCTTCCTCCTTCAGCAGTTGCTCCTGCTTATCTTCCATGATCTTTAAGGCTTGCCTGAAAACCTCTGGCAAAAGAATGAATGCGTCGACAACACGAGATACTTCATGTTGAAGAGTGGTCATTTCTTCGACGGCAGAAGTGTGCATCCAATTCAGTGCTTTTTCAACGGAAGATGGAGCATTTACTGCATCCTGGATGAATACAGTCTGAAGGCCAAGAGCTCGCAGGCGCTCTTTTCGTGCGGCAGAGATCGGAGAATCTGGTTGGGCAAGGTCTGCAGCGCTGTTCAACCTTCTTACATTCACGGATGGGCGTGAAGTAAGTTGGACATCCTCAGGTTCGATACCGTCCTCGGATTCCACGGTTGAAGGGGCGGGAGCAGCTTCCTGTGGTTCGGCGATAGTGGGTTGAGAAGTGTCCTGTTGAGAAGGTTCTTCAGCAATCATGGATGCAGGAGGGACTGAATCCTCCTGTTGGCTTTCAGGAACGGCTTCTTCGGTCGCAGCAGGCTCAGGTGCCTGTTCAAAAATTCCTTGAACTTCCTCGACTGGAGGGACTGATTCCTCCTGGTCAGGAATGTTCTCATGCTGTGGCGAAGGGGGATTGGCCTGGGTAGAAGGCCCTTCGTCATTTCTGGGTGGAGAGGCGTCTCGAGCTTCAGCCTCTTCACGACTCATTCTCAGACCTGCTTGTAAAGCGTCGTCGTCGTTTGTCTGAGTCATGATCTTCGTCATCTTTTGGATTGGTGGGAGAATCCTCTGACTTATTCTTTCCTTTCCTCCGGGCGTCAGACTTGTGCAGAAGGTGGCTTTCAATTAGATCCTTGCAAGAGGCGTTGTCCCATCGAAGCAGGGCCTCACTTTCAGTTGAGTCTGTTACTTTGGAGACGAATCTCTCTTCGTGGCTCCATTCGCTCCAGTTGTACAGTGTATCGTACGGAGCTAGCCTGTAGCCTTTCCATTGTAGAAATCTTTCGTACGCATGTTCAATTTGAACCGAAAGAAGGGTCTGATTGATGATCGAGTCAGGGGAGGGACTTCGAATAACGTGCGAGACGCTGCTTTGAGGATTCCCAGACAGTATGGGATCCTGTACGGAAGAGGGACTCCTTACAGGGGATGGTGCCCTTAAGGAAGATGGATCCTGCACGGGTGTGGGATCCCGCAGAGGAGAAGTAGCTTTTGGCTCCGAATGGGCAGCCGACTCGCTAAAGTCTTGAATGTTGGCAGATGTCTCAATATCCGTCGTAGCCGCCAAAGGCTCGGGATCTACTGTCGATACAGTAGGAGACACCTCTTCCACAGGGGTTGGGCCCTGGGGTTCTTCATCAGTGGGTTGCGCCACGGGGGAGACATCCTTGGAGTGCTTGGCAGATTTGATTTTTGAGAGCCTCCTGAGTCTCTTCTTGGGCTTCTCACCAGCAGAGTGTTTCTTGCTGTGAGATCGCTTTCGCTTCTTTGAAGATTCCATTTTTGGGACCTTCACGGATTCATCTATTGGGTTGTCAGAAATTGGCATGTGCCTGGTTCTCGGGTGGTTGCAATGCATGGTGCTCTGGTTATACGCAGTGGGCTTGACGCCTCCTAAGTATATCCTCGATCTATTCTTCTTCGCATCGGCGGATTGCGTCAGTCCGCACTTTGTCAGGATGTAGTTCAGCATTAAACCGAAAGATTTCTTTTGGGTGGCTGGTTTGCACACCTCCTCTTGTAGACGTTTCAGAATTATTTGGCACCAATTGACCTTTTCACAGGTCAAAATAGCTACCATCATCCTGAACCTTAAGTTTGTGCACATCTCGAACGCACCGGTTCGGTTTTCAATAATCCTGGAGCAAAAGTCATGAAGATACACAAAATGAAGCAGAAAATTTTTCTTGTGACAAGTAGTTGTCACCATATCAACCACTTTGGACCCTGTAAATAGTCCATAAAACTTAGTAATGAGCTCTTGAGACCCGAACGACTCAAGTTGGTCCATGGTCAGGCCGTCGGCGGGTAGCCTGTAGATTCTCTGGAGCAGATCGCGATCGATACGGATCTCCACTCCTGGATCTGCGGTGATGTCGCAACATGACCTCCCCGGGCCGTGGATGTAAAAACGGACGGCAGCATTGAGGTAGAATTCCTCAACCAGATGGGGGTCGAATTTGTCGGCGGTCTTGCTCCCAAGGCGATAGAGGCCTTGTTGTTGAAGACGAGTAATGATATATTCCATAGGTTCTGTGTCGTTGGTTTCCGAGAGAATACGCTCCATGATGACAGGTTTGGAGAAGATCCGGCCATCAATGATGTTGGAGGATTTCTTCAGAACAGGGGAAGAAGATTGACCAGCCATTGATGTTTTCTTAAGAAATAGGGTGCTAGAAAACAATCGAATTACGCAGTGAAATGCAGAAAAATATGTAGGCTGTTTGCTTGAGAACTCTTGTAATTGCAGAAAGCGTAAAGAGTCTCTAATGGCAGATTCAGTCCTTTTATAGTCGGGCGGCGAAATAGGGTTTTGCAGAGTACGAATGGTCAGATTTTAAGGGATGGGAACCGGTTTTGAAATCAACGGTCAAGATGGATTGAGTGTAACTGGTACGCTAATCCATTAAGAAGTTTAAAAAAAATAGAACGGGTCCCACTTCTGACATAGGTTGATACCCTAAATGCCTAAAACGGCGGTTTAAAAATAATAAACAATTTAAAAACATCGCGGCTTTTGAGATTCAGTTGTCCAGATGTCGTGTAAGGCATTTAATAAACATGACGTTTGACATAAAAACAGGGCACGTGGACAAAAATTATTTTAAAAGGAAATAATATTATATTATATACTGAATCGAAATCCTATAGCATGTGCTATTTTTCCGCATCGATACAGCGTTCCCCCTCAAAAAGGTGCTTATAGGTTTTGAATTCCATACAGCAATATTTGGATTAATGCTGTATTCATGGGTCCTACAGTATTCCCCCTTAATTATTGCACACACCAGCTGTAGGATTCATATGCGTCGCCGCTACTGATCAGTATTGATGATTCTGAGTGTACAGATAATTAATGTTGGATACTGTATTCACGGGTCTTACAGCATTCCCCCTCAATTGTTGAGTAAAAACAGTAAATTACTTACAGGGAGTCTGGCTGTAGCATTCCCAATTCTTGTGTGAGCATGTTGAATCTTGCTGTGTCGAGAGGTTTGGTGAAGATGTCGGCCAGCTGAATGTCTGTATGAACCTTTTCCAGGCGAACATCCTTGTTCTCGACATGATTCCTGATAAAATGATGCTTCATGTTGATATGCTTGGTGCGCGAGTGCAAAACAGGATTGTGCGTGATTGCAATTGCACTCGTGCTATCACACATGATTGGAGTCTCTCTAGCATCGATTCCATAGTCTGACAGTTGTTGCTGCATCCAAAGGATCTGCATGCAGCAGCTACCAAGAAAGATAGTACTGATTCACCGTGGAAAGAGAGTTAGCCAATTGCTTCTTCTTGAACCAAGAAACGAGTCTAGGTCCGATAAAGTGACAAGTTCCACTTGTACTCTTCCTATCTAGCTTGCGACCTCCGAGATCCGAGTCATTGTATCCAACTAAATCGAATCCGCCTTCCTTAGGATACCATAGTCCCGCATCGATGCCTTTAATGTATTTCAGATTCGTTTAGTTGTATTGAAGTGTGATTCCTTAGGTGCAACTTGGTATCTCGCACACACTCCAACAAAGAATCGATATCGGGCTGCTAGCGGTTAGGTACAGGAGCGAACCAATGAGCTTCTGTAGAGTGATTGGTCAAACGGCTTTCCGGCTTCATCAAGACTAATTTGCACGGAAGTGCTCATGGGGTTAGCGAGGATTTGGAATTGTTCATTCCAAATTTGTTGAGAAGCTCCTTGCCGTATTTCTCTGGTTGATGAATATACCGTAGGCAAATCGCTTTACACGCAAACCGTGGAAATAACTAAGTTCCCCATCATACTCATTTCAAATTTACTTTGCATGAGATGAGAGAACCTTTGACATAGAGCAAGGTTAGTTGAACCAAAAATAATATCATCGACATAGATTTGTACCATTAGAAGGTCATCACCTTCCCGTATCTTAAACAAGGTTTTGTCCACAAGACCCTTCTCAAATCCGTTGTTGGTTAGATATCTTGGGACAGGTTTCGTACTGTGCTCTAGGGGCTTGTTTAAGTCCGTACGGCGCTTTCCTTAGCCTGTAAACTAGATCGATACCGTCTGTGTTGGCAAACCCCGGTGGTTGTTCAACATAAACTTCTTCGCAAGTTCTCCATTTAGGAAAGCACTCTTGACGTCCATTTGGTATACGATAAAACTCTTATGGGCGGCAAAGGCTAAAAATATCCTAATGGCTTCTAGTCTCGCTACAGGGGCGAAGGTTTCATCATAGTCGATTCCTTCTTCCGACAATAGCCTTGTGCTACTAGTCTTGATTTGTTCCTTATGATAAGTCCATTTCGATCCTTTTTGTTTGAAATACCCATTTGGTTCCTATAACCGATTGGTGTGTCCTGCAGGTACAAGATACCATACATTGTTTCTTTCAAACCGTTAAGCTCTTCTTCCATAGATGTTATCCAATGAGAATTGTTAAGAGCGTCTATGGTCGAAACAGTTCGGATGGGCTAAGAATACGGCGATAGTGCACATATTAAGTCTCCTAAGTTCGGATTGAGATTTCCATTCAGGAAACTGTGAGACTTGACAGATTAGATTCTTCTTGTGCACAAAGTACATTTCCTTGTGTACTGTATTCTCCTACGAGTAGAAACACCGGCATTAATGTTTCCAATGATCAGCTCTTGCGTGATCTCTCAACCATCTTCGGTCGGGTTCTAATTCAGATCCCGCATCAGATCGAAAGTTTCTGGATACAGCTTGTACTGGCCGTCGGCTTCATCCACATCGATTCTTACAGTGCGGGATTGATTTCTAAATCAACGATGTGTTCTATGGGTGTAGGTGGATCCAAGATAGATAGATGGTGAATGTCCCGAGTGATATCATCTACTCCCGTAGGGTCATGGTGTGGTTCGTCGAACACTACATGAATCGATTCCTCGATCGTCGCCTTCCTTTTGTTAAAGATTAAAGCTTTGTGACGGAGGAGTATCCTACGAATATTCCTTCATCCGATTTTTCATCAAAGGTTCTAAGTTGGTCCTTCCCATTGTTCAATACATAACACCCGCATCCAAAATGTGAAAATACGAAACTAATGGAGTTTTGTTATTCCATACCTCATATCTCGCTTTTGTTGTGATGCTTGTTGACGATACAAATGGTTTCGAGTGTAGCACGTCGTATTGGTTGCTTCACCCCGTAAACGCTTGTGGCAATTTGCTTGCGGCAATCATTGTCCTTGTTGCTTCTTTCAACGTCCTATTCTTTCGCTCGGCAACACCATTTTGTTGAGGTGTACGGGCAGCTGAGTATTCGTGCTGTATTCCATTCTCCGAACAGTATTGCTCTATAAAGCGGTTAGTAAATTCAGTACCTCTGTCGGAACGAATGCACACGTTCTTCTTGCTAAGAAAGATCGTCCAAGCATACCTGGAATAATCATCAACAACAACCATGCAATATTTCTTACCTCCCAAACTTACTGGGTCTACAGGACCGTAGAGATCCATGTGTAGCATTTCCAACACTCTTTGGGTTGAAAGGTAGGATTTGCTTTTCAGGGTTGACTTTATTTGCTTGCCTTTCTGGCATGGTCCGCAGACGCTGTCCTTTCTGAATAACACATCTGGCAAACCTCTAACCATTCCCTGTCTTGAAAGCTTGTTGATTGTCTTGCAGTTGACGTGAGACATCCTCTTGTGCCATAGCCAGCTAAGATCTGCAGTGCCTTTGGCAACAAAACATGGAATTGAGGAGCTCATAGGCTTCCAACAAGAATGTACATATTACGATCCGCTTCGTAAGCACAACTTCCTTGGTTTGGGTGTTCTTGACTCTACAACGATCTATATAGAACTTCACCGAGAATCGTTTATCACGTAATCGCTAATACTAAGTAGATTATACTGTAAGCCTTCAACATATGCAACATCGGTGACCTTGAATTTCCCGACAAGTAGGTTTCCTTTCCCTCTTGTTCTTCCTTTAGACTTATCACCGAAGCGAACTTTTGGACCGCGACCTTCTACAAAATCAGATAGCTTGCTCCTATCTCCGGTCATGTGACGAGAGCATCCACTATCAAAGTACCAGGTATCCTCCTCTAGAATGTCCTGTAACAAAGAAATTAGGTAGATTTAGGTCCCCTTTGATTTTTGGGTCCATGTATGTTAGTTCCTTTAGGTACCCAAACTTTCCTGACAGCAATTGGTTTACTGTAGGACATACTCGGTACAGTATTGCGATATCTACGGGGGGCATATCCGTAGTCGTTATAATCATGATAATTACTATGCATGTAAAATTCAGGGTTATTATCATTATTCCAAAGATGAGTGCCGTTCAGAGGTGGAGCCATTTTCTTAGGCCTAACAGCTTGTCTTCTGGGTCTCCAGTTGGATTCCCAATGCTGTTGTTGATACTGAACTGGCATCTGCTGTCTTGAGGGATAACGGGGCTCCTGTATTCAGTGCCTAGGCGCGCTATACTGAGGGTACTGCCGTGCGGGCCTTTGGTGGTTGGATACCGCCTTCTTTCTGAATGATTGCCGGCGTTTATGATATGCTTGTGGAGCATGCTGTTGAGTACGCCTTCTGAGTGGCTGTTGGTTCCACTGTCTTGAATAGTAGAGTTGCGGGGGCGGAATTGCAGCCTTCGGTTTTCTCGGTACAGCAGGTTCCTTCATAGGACTAGGGGTATCTTCCGATTCTGGAATGTGTTCCACACTCTTGACGAACACTGTACTAGTTTTCCCTTTGTTCGAACATGAGCTGTATCCTAAGCCACTTTTATCATGAGCATGTTGCCCAGTGCTCAGGATTTCTTCCATTCTTTTGGACGATTTTTCAAAAGACTTCAGAATGGTCTCAAGTTCAGTTTCTCGCTTTTCGAGAGTTGTGATTTTGGATTGTAGTAGAGCCAAATCATTTGTCTTGCTCTCATTGTGGGTTTTAACCTCATTTAGTTCATGAGCAAGTTGATGATTGCTCTCCATGAGTTTTTCAAAATCAACCTTGCTGGTTTCACAATCAAGAGACATATTTTCATAATTTATTTTCAGCAAGTCATTTTCATCTTTCAGCTCTAAATTTGTTAATTGAAGCTGTATATTCTCAGTTTTTAGAGTCTCATGGGCCTTTTGAATGTTTTTAAATTCATTCATCATATTTTCGAAAGTATGAGATGCATTAGATGGAATAGCAGAGGTTGAACTTACCTCATCGTCGCTGTCTTCACCTTCTGGAACATCTTTGGCCATAAAGCACATGTATGCTTTATCATCGAGCTCATCGTCAGATGAATCACTTTCAGTGACCACCTGAAGACATTCTGCAGATTTGGATGGTGTGGGGGAGGCTTCTGATTCTCCAATCAGGGCCTTGAGCTTGTCTTTCCAAGCACGTCTTCTTTCATCTCTCTCTTGTTGCTTGGCCTCAGGCAATCTTTGGACTTTGGGATGAGGACATTTGTTTGCATAATGGTCTGGTTTCCTGCAGTTATAGCACAGGTTAGCATCACCAGATGATGTTTCGGTACTTACCTTGTTGATGAGTTTGGGCTCGTAGGAGTCTTTCCAGATGTTTGATGAACTTTTGAATTTATGCATTAGAAGCGCCATTTCATCTTGGGACAGATGATGTCGTCACCGCTGCCGTTCTTGTGACCGGGCTTGACGAGCTAGGCATGCCGTGTCGATTTGCTTCGATACAAGCAGCCGAGAGTCATGACCTTTGAAGGAGATTCTTGACTTTCTCTTCTCACAATGTCATACTCAAAAGCTTTGAGGTCGAGAAGAGATCAAAAGTGGATATTTCATTAAGATTACGGGATACACGCATAGTGTGGTCTTAATGTCCCATCGGGTGGGAGAGATCTGAAAATTTTTAAGTTCTTCTCCTTTTGGGTGTAAATCTTGCCCAACGCTTCAAGTTCACCAACAATACCGGTAAACTGAGGTCAAGTTCCTCAAGTGTTTCCGTTGGTTTCATTTCAAAAGATTCAAATTGCCGAGTTAATTTTGAAATCTTGTTTTCTTTTGAGAGCCTGGCCTCTCACAAATTAACTTGAGTTTATCCCAGATTTCTTTGGCTGTTTTGCAGCTCTTTACCTTTGAGAACGTGCCTTTGTCAAGAGTGACAAATAACGCGTTCTTAGCCACGTTGTCGAGATTGGCTCGCTTCCTTTCATCTGTTGTCCATTGCTCGCGTTCCTTCTCGAGCATTTCAGCATGGGCTTGGCCCTCAATCCTTGCGGCCGGATTTACCTTCATGATCTTGATAGGACCATCCTGTATAACAAAAATCATCTCTTCGTGCATTGCTGCAAGATGAGCTTCCATTCTAATTCTCCAGTCGTCAAATTCGTTAATAGAGAACATAGGGACTTTGTTAATCATAGAGGTATCCATACTGATAATATAGGAATGAAAGAGACTGTTTTGAAAATAAGTGATTTGAATCTGATTAGGTTAAAAAGAGATACGACTGATTCTTTTTAGAATCAACCGCTCCGATACCACTTGTTGGCCACTTAAGTATACTGGATACAGTTTGGAAAATAGTTTAAACAACAAACTGTATGGATTCTAAATATGAGTGTGTAGCGGAAGTCTTGGATACAGTAGGTTGCCGTGGATACATCAACGAAGTGTATAGTGTATACTTAATATATCACAGTAATTTAAAACAGTAAAAGCTGAAGGTAAATAACACAGTAATTAAAGTGGTTCGAGGTAAACCCCTCTACGTCCACTGGTCCTCCACACAGGAGTAAAATGTTTATTTATAATTACTGCGTACACAACTACGTAATTATAATCAAACCTATCCTTGTATCATTCACACAGATTGATACAAAGAATGTCGCTTTCAACCGTTCACACAGATTGGTTAAATCTTCCTTCTTGACTAGCTTCTTCACACACAGTTCCAAAGCTTCGTCCTTATTCGTCCCACACAGGTCAGAATAACTTGTTGAGTTCACACAGAGCTCGGTTTTTACACAGAGGTAAAAGGTAGGTAACCAGGTAAGAACAGCAGCTTTGAATATGAAGTTCTTGAGCTGATGATGGCTGTTCTTGTGGTTGAGCACTGTATATCTCTTTCGTTCTTAAATGCAGTAAGCTTTGGAGATATGTTTGCTCTGCTGATAACTTTTGATAGCTTGAGTGTTAGGTTACTTAGGTAACTGATCTTCAATGTCTTCATAAGATATATATATAGTCTCTGAAGAAAGTATCCGTTGAGATGTATCCGTTTGAATGAGATTCCGTTCCAACGGGATTATGACACGATCCGGATTTCGCGGGATTCTGAAGATCTGAAGACTGGCAGTATTTAAATACTTTATCCTTGAGTATTTAAATACTTCTTTATTCAACGGGACTTGACTTCTGTTCCTTCTTTGTCCTGTTGTGAGCTGTATGGAAGATAACTGTATTTTGGGTTTCGAGACAGTTTCCATACTTGGTCTTTTTACAAGACTTCTTGCTGTACTGACGTATGCTGATTCGAGGAAGGTCTTCGATACAGGATGAAGCCTCAAATCTTCGATACAGTTTCCTTATTGTATTCGGATTGGCATATATGTCAAAACCTCTTTATCAAATATCATTCGATACAGGGATCGGGTATCCGGCTGTTTCGATACAGGGTATTTGTTTTCCCAACATATTAGGTCTTGGTGTTTGGCTAGAATGGCATAAGAATAATGTGTTATGTGTAATGAGTCCTTGTAAGTGAATTGCAGTGGATGATCGGGTCGTGGGCCCTGTGTTTTGTGATCGAAATGGTTGGGCCGTGGACCCCGTGTCTTGTTAATGGATTTGCATTTTTGGAAAAATGAACTTTGGGGCTGTGACCCTAAGTGGCTTTCGAGGAATTCAGAACTTTTATATTTCAAATGTTTTCAAAACTCGCGAGATTTAGAAGTGTTTTCAAATTGCTTACTTGTTTCGTTTCTAGCTTCAAGACTTGAACTAGTTTTAACCAAATAACATATCTCGGGAAGTCTTTCGTTGTATTCACAGGATGTGTTGTGTATGGCTCGTATTTGCACTTTATACTTGCACTAGCGAAACAGTGGAGTTTTGCTAACCCCCCCGAGTAATCGGGGGGTGGATATCTGTATTGTGTCCAGGTACATGCAGGTTTTCGGGAGCAAGACACAGGATCGGTACGAGGAATGATGAAAGACGAATGATACTAATCACACGAAGGCCAATTTTGGGTTCAGTTAGTCGGAGTCCATTGTATTGACTTTTTCGCTGTCGTATTGTCTCTGTTATGAAGTATTTTACCCTTGCGTGGGTACGAGTCTGGATAGAGTTATGTATTTTTGATTTTTAAGATAGTGACAAAAGACCAAATCGGTCTAATGGTTCGTGATTTTGCCGTGTCGACATGTGATGTATTATGTTGTTTTGATGTTTAGCCTGGCAGATCCTCACGGAGAGGGTCTGCGGCGTGTAATATTCCCGGTTAGATTCTGGGGGTGTTACATTTATGGTATCAGAGCTTAGGTTGAGGAAACCTAGGCTGTCGGGTCGAGTTATGTATTGTTGAGTCTTGTATTGTCAGATTTTGTCTGACTGAGTCGTGTCGCGACGCGTCGTTTGGAATGTCGGCCGTGATTAGTATCAGGGTGCAACCATCATCTTCGTGCGACCTGTGGATGTAAGTCTCCCTTCTTTGTGTTGTGCCTCGTGGGACACGAGCTATTTTTATGATTATTTGTTAAGTGACGGAATCCTCTTATGGATTTTGATTTCGTGATATGTGGTTATTTGACTCTCATATTTCGTTCATATGAGGAGTAGTGTTGCTGGATTGTGCATGTTGAACTGTATTTCTTTTATCCGCTGCGTGAGTTCTTTTGTAATGACTTTCGGTATTTTACCGACTGAGTTTTATTTCGAAAACCGATTCCCTTAACCGAGTTTTTCGCATTATGTCCTTGATCGTTTTGTCGAAATTCTTACGACGGTATTTTGTAATATCCGCAATTTCGAATTTCGGTAATTTTCTTTTTTGGAGGAAGTTCGTTTTGACAACTCTATCATGACCGTTTCGTCATTCCGAGAATGATTAATTCTGCACTTTTTGTCATCCGAGTTCGTTTCGGTGTCGTTTTGTTGAGTTCCGTGTCCTTAATCGACTTTTTCACGTGGGAGTTCGACTTTGTAAAGTCACCATTAATTCTTGAAAACTCCAAAAATTATGAATCTTTGCAACATTATAGAGCATCAAGTTAGCTTTCCAATGGTTCAAACGGTGAGTCAATCGGAGTCCAGACGAGTGAGTTATGGTCGAAATAGCTAAGACTATACGATGTGCCTTTTTCGTGTTGGAGTGGGCTGTACCGTGTGCCGCGGAACACTTCAGCTGTGCCGCGGCACTAAGCTAATTCCTGGGCGTTTTTCTTGGTCCTGGGCCGCGGCACACTTGTCCTGTGCCGCGGTACACGGGCTTTTTCTGCGTTTCTTTTAGCAGATTTTCGAGGAGAAAACTTCATTTTTCTCCTCTCTTCTTCCTCCTTCCATCTAGGGCGATTTGTGGGCGATTTTTGGGCGATTTGAGTGCTCCCAAACTTGTAGAAATCATCCACCTCAAGTCTTGTTGTAGATTTTCGACCTCTACTTGAATCCTTCATCCAAATCAAGGTATTTTGGCTTGAACCCTTGTTTTTGTAGATTTAGGGATTTTCCTTTTTGATTTCGATTCCAATCCGTTTTTGATCAATTAATTGTTGTATAAACGTTGTTTTGAACTTTTTCTATGGATTGGATACTCGTATCTTTGGTTCGTTCGACCCGAGGGGTGATTTCTTTGTTCTTGAAGGGTCTTGAACATTTAATGTTCGATTAAATGTTTGAATGAGTTCCCTTTGATAGTTTGTTGGGATTTCTGTTGTTTTCGGCCTTGATTCTCGTCGTAATCATGTTTTATTATTCCTTACGGAGGATTATAGGTGCTCGATGATTCCGATGTTGAATTCCGTTGGTGATTGATGATTCATGTGGTGTTTTCCCGTAGTAATTTCGGTACTATCGCGTTCTAGATAGTGTTCGGGAAATTGAGGGCTACCCGGCCGTATCCGTTCATTTTTCCATTGCTCGTGATATCGAGGCAAGTACTTTGTCCATATGATTCTTGTTTTATGGATATGATAATTAGTGATCGTCTCTATGTGTTTATTTGATCGTTTGATTTGAACTTTCAAAAGATTCGGTTTAGCCCTGTTAAAGGCTTGCTTTCAAAACGCGTGTGTTTTGTGAATGGTGTGGTTTGAGAATGACTATGTGAACTCTATGGATATGTTTGGTGTTGATGTTGCACTTTGTATTGCGTGTGGACGTATAATATTTCATTTTGGTGCGTTGTGGTTTGACGTGGTGTTTGGCTAAGTGTTGATGCCTCTGGATGAATTATTTGGATATCTTTGTTGCATTGCGATATGTTGTGATTTGTTTAGCTAGCCAGTGCGGGAGGGTCCTTCGAGGCCTCGTGCGGGAATCTATGATATGACTGCTCCCAAGGCGATGCATATGTTGTGATTTGTTTAGCTAGCCGGGCGGGAGGGTCCTTCGAGGCCTCGTGAGGGAATCTATGATATGACTCTGTTCCCAAGGCGATGCATATGTTGTGATTTGTTTAGCTAGCCTATGGGAGGGTCCTTCGAGGCCTCGTGCGGGAATCTATGATATGACTCTGTTCCCAAGGCGATGCTTGTGCATGATTACATTGTGTTGATTTTATGTCCGTTGAGGACACGTGATGTTGGGCTCTGGCCCTGTGAATTGTTGTTGGTTTTCTATTTGCGAAAACAAAACCTTTGGGCTGTGACCTGTGACCCTGTTGATCTTTTTTGAAAGATAAGGATTTGATAATCCTAAGTTGTTTTCTATCAAAACTCTCGATGGCATTTAAACAGTTTTATAAATTGTTTTCCCTTGATTTGTGACCTTTCGGTTTTAGAATGTTTTACCAAACTCTTGCCTCGGGAAGTACCTTTCGTTACTTTTGGATTTTTGAGGATTCCCGGTTATTGTTATTCTTGGAACTTGAATTATATGGCTCGTATTTGCACTTTGTATTTGCACTAGCAAAACAGTGGAGTTTTGCTAACTCCCGAGTATTCGGGGGGTGGATGTCTATTTTTGCATTCAGGTTTTGGAGCATAGCACAGGGTCGGCACGAAGGATGATGAAAGATGAACGATACTAATCACACGAGGTTCCGTTGATGTCGTATTGGTCCAGTTGTATTTTCTTTTCCGCTGCGGTATCTTTTCCCCGTTGTACGGGAGTTTATTGTATTTTGACCCCTGCGTGGGTATGTGTTTGGAATTGAGTTGTACGTTATTATTGAAAGACCAAGTCGGTCATCGAGTCATTTTAGCCTTAAAGGCGATGTTTAGATGTTTGATTTTAGTTATCAGCCTGGTAGATCCTCGAGGAGAGGGTCTACGGCGTGTAATATCCCTGAGTGGATTGGGGGTGTTACAGAATGGTATCGGAGCTTAGGTTGTGGAAACCTAAGCCGGGTCGATGGTGTCTATTGAGTTTTTGTCTCGTCGGATTTTATCTGACTGAGTCGTGTCGCGACGCGTCGTCTGAGTTTGTTGGTCGTGATTAGTATCGTGGGCGATCATCATCTTCGTGCAACCTGTGAATGTAAGTCTCCCTTCTTTGTGTTGTGCCTCGTGTGACACGAGCTATTTTTATGATTATTTGTTAAGTGACGGAATCCTCTTATCGATTTTGATTTCGTGATATGTGGTTATTTGACTCTCATATTTCGTTCATATGAGGAGTAGTGTTGCTGGATTGTGCATGTTGAACTGTATTTCTTTTATCCGCTGCGTGAGTTCTTTTGTAATGACTTTCGGTATTTTACCGACCGAGTTTTATTTCGAAAACCGATTCCCTTAGCCGAGTTTTTGGCATTATGGCCTTGATCGCTTTGGCGAAATTCTTATGACGGTATTTAGTATTTTGTAAATGGCTTTCGTGAGTTTTTGAAATATTACCGTCATCGGCCTTTTTGGCGTTTTTGTAAATGGTTGGGACCCACGGCGCTATAATATTTTGTGTAATTACCTGAAATTTTTGGGCATTCTAGCCCATTGAATTATCTTTGAAAAAACTTGAGTATCTTAGAAAATAAATTTCGAGACGTATTTTCAAAATGAATTATTTTCTCGTGGTACATCCCAGATGCCACAATATGTTTCAAAATTCTTCTACCGCGAGGACCCAAAATGTTTTGAGATATTTTCAATGTTTTATAAACACTTTTACTTAGACCCGAGGGTCGAATATTCCGAAAGTTTTTCACGAAAAGAAAGTGTCCTCATTTTTATCAAATGCGAGATGGTTCTCCAAAGTCTCGATAACGATGTTTCACGTTTGTACTTTTTCTTGATGTAACACCCCCAATCCGCTCAGGGATATTACACGCCGTAGAACCCTTCCTCAAGGATCTACCAGGCTGGTAACAACATATAACAACTCAACCATGCCCTTAAGGCTAAAATGACTCAGTAGACCGATTTGGTCTTTCAATAAATACATACAACTCAAATACAAATCATGCCCACGCAGGGGTCAAAATACAACCACACCCGTACAATGGGAAAGGTATAGCAGCGGAAAATAAAGTACAACTGAACCAATAAACAATATACGGTTCCTCATGTGATTAGTATCGATCATCTTTCATCATCCTTCGTGCCGACCCTGTGTTATGCTCCAAAACCTGAATGCAAAAATAGACATCCACCCCCCCGAATACTCGGGGGTTAGCAAAACTCCACTGTTTTGCTAGTGCAAGAACAAGGTGCAAATACGAGCCATACAATTCACATTCCACGAACGATAATAATTCAGAATCCTCAAAGGTTCAAATACAACAAGATGAACACTTCCCGAGGCGAGAGTTTGAGTAAAGACTTCCCAAAATTTCAAGATCAAAATATCAAGGGAAACAATCTATAAAATGATTTGAAATACCATCGGGAGTTTTAATAGAAAATGATTTAGGATTATCAAATCCTACTTTTCAAAGACCCAAAATACGAAAGGGGTCACTGCCCCAAAGGTTTACTTTCCGAAAAACGACCTTTACCAAACCGTTGGGATTTTAGCCCCAAATCTCATCAACTCACAGTACACAAGAACGACCACAAGGTTCGTCTCCCAACATCAAAATCCACAAATAAAGGATTTAACACAAACAACAAAATACTCTAGTGCCATCCTAGCCAAGTAAGCCAAACGAACAACTTACCTCTTACACACTTAGTCGATGCATGCAATCATGAAAACCGTTCAAAAGCACTCATTTCCGGAAATGCCATAATCAAATCACATTTGCAAAATGCACCACAATTAACCGTCGATCCACGTCTCTGTGGACCCCTACCGAGACCCCGTCGGATCTAACCCGTAGTGGTTAAAAGCAAGCTCGTCGATCCACGTCTCTTGTGGACCCCTACCGAGACCCCGTCGGATCTAACCCGTAGTGAGCATACACACACACACGTTACTCATGCAATACTAACATGCTAAGAATGTAAGTTCATTAAGAATACTCACTAGAGATGGCCATTAACTCGACACCATTATCAAACTCTTCAAAACACAATAACGAGATTAAATACGGAATACACGATTCCATAACTTTAAACAATAGGAGTATCATCATCAAATCCTTCAACGTTCAAAATAACCAAATCATAATCAATTCCCAAAACACGCCGTTCACCAAACACACACGCATTTTGAAAGAAAGCCTTTAACGAGGCCGAACCGAAATCTTTTGAAACTTCATTTCAAACAACCAAACAAACACACCAAGACGATCACCGATCATCATATCCACAAAATAAGAAAAGTATGGGCAAGGTACTTGCCTCGGTTAATAGACGGTGATACGAACGGAAAGGAAGAATCGAACACGGCCACGAGGAACCGGCGGAAATGAACCTAACGATTCGAATAACACAATCACAACCAACTCTAAACGATACGGAAATGTAATACACCCGAAAACCCGCCTACGATTCATGTATATTCGTACCAAAATAACAACGAGGGCGGACCACAACCAAACCCTCTCGATTCCGTAAAAACCCACAAAATATTCATGAATCCGTAGGAAAACTAAAGGTACTAACAATATTAATCGTATACATCACGAATCCACCAACAAAACGGAACGAATCGGAAGAAAAACCCAAAATCCCCAAATTAATCGAAAATAGGGTTCTAGAGATAATACCTTTGGAGATTCAAGTACTAAGATCCGTAGAACACGCGTTAGATTGATAATCCGGGCCTCACAACTGAAGGAAAATGATAAAAATCAACCCCCAAAAGAAGAATGCTTGAGAAGTCCTCCTCCTCTCTCACTCTCTCTCGCGTCTAAGGAAGAAGAAGAAGGAAATGAGCTGTCCACGCTCAAAACACACAATTATAGAGGGTTGATCGCATTGTGTGCCGCGGCACAGGCCAAAATTTACTCCTGTGGTTCGGCGGTGCCGCAAGACGGCTCGCGCAGCCGCGGCACCGCATATCGGGTTTTGGTCGCAGATGTCACACGGTGTGCCGCGGCATCGACGGGTGTGCCGCGGCATCGACGGTGTGCCGCGGATCGACTCAGATCGTGCCGCGGCACCGATGGGTGGGCCGCGCACACAAGATGATTCGCTCGACCAACAACTGGAGAAATTTGTGTGCCGCGGCGCACACACCTTGTGCCGCGGCCCACACCCCTTTTGGGTCCCAAAATGATAAAAATGATCTGGAAAGAGAATAAAAACGATAGGAATCAATAATTGGGAACCAATAACATGAAATGGATCCACGGCAACCCCGAAACGGCAGTTCCGCACAACAATAACGAGAATACAGTTCGACAGTTGACAGGAAGGACACACTGAAAGGTACACGAGGGTCACTACGATCGAGAAATACACCAAAAATAAAAATACAAGGGAAAGAAAAATGCGGATTTACATTCTACCCTTCTTAAAAGAAGTTTCGTCCCGAAACTTAAAACAAGTAGGGGGAAGCAATATACCCGCCAGGAAAACTCGACGAGATACACAAAAACAGAAAACTCGCGCCCAACGGCGAAATGCTGCAAGAAACACAAAGAGACATATGGCGTGAAAACACGCTCCACGACGACCAACACAACGTCGCCGTTAGGGATATAATAAAACCAACAAGTGACAAGCGTCATTAAATGGATAATACAATCAAGTCAATTATCCGACAATCACAAAACACAACGAACGAAAATCAATATGATTGACCAACCCAACGGTACATCAATCAAAAAGCGAGCCAACCGCTGAACAAATACGGAATCCCACCGCCCAAGGGTTGGAAGATCGAAAACGAGACTAATTTCCCGAACTGAAGGGAATTACGAAGGAGCCTGAACGTTCACCAATCACGGAACGAGATCAACAAAAACCGAACAATCAAACGATCGAACTACAACGATTGAGACAACAAAAATCGAACAATCATGTTCGAATCACGAAGAACAATAAAGTTCAAACAACAACTCCCAGGATGATAAGGTGAGAACAACAAGACATGCATCCCCATAAGATCCACAGGAAAGGGAATAGCGATTGAAAAGTCACAACGACAAACGAGTTATTCCGAAACAATACCACACTTGTTCGATCAACAAAAGCAAGGGGCAGGACAAGCTCAGAAATGTTAACGAACATAAACGAGTCGACAGAGTCGAAAACACAAGAGTTTCAAATCCGATCCACTTCGAATAAAAAAACTAATAGAACCAGATGATGTCACTTCCGAACAAGGTTCACAAGAATCGAACCGAACTCGAAAAAGTCACAGCGATAACCAGATCGACCCACAACAAGATCACAGTTCGTTCGGACGATGAAACCGAAATACAGAACAAGTTCATATAGTATCAACGGACATGAGCGAATCGATAGACTGGAGAAAGAGAAAATACGGAAGTCAAAATAGTACGGGTATTACCTCCGACCTCGTCCACGAAATTCACAAAAACAGGAGCAAGGTAACAAGACATTAAACAACCGACACATAACGGAACGATCACCGATGCACACGGTCATACCAAACCAAGCTCTAACAGCTCGCACATGCGCGACAACGCAGAAATCACCACGAGGCGACAATATTCAACACCAACATTCCACCTCTCATAGAGGGCTAACACAACAAATGTGTGGAAAGCGACTCAACGCTCACACCGCCAATTCTATCATACTCGGGAGCAAACATCAAAATGACAACGCGAACATCATACATACATACCCAGCCCTCAAACGGGAATGGATAGGTTTTAAAAACGAAAACCTCATTTTGAAAATAATTTAGAAGAACACCGGTTGATCTTGAGTGTCACCTTTCAAAAAGTACAAACGTGAAACATTGTTATCGAGACTTTGAAAACCATCATGCACTTGGTAAAAATGAGGACATCTTCTTTTAGCGAAAGACTTTCAGAAATATTCGACCCTCGGGTCTAAGTATAAGTGTTTCTAAACATCGAAAATATCTCAAAATACTTTTGGTCCTCAATTGGAATTTTTTTTTTTTTTTTGAAATATATTGCGGCACGAGAAAGTACCTCGAAAACACCGCAAGAAAATAATTCGTTTTAAAAGTACGTCTCGAAATTTAATTTTCTAAGATACTCAAGGTTTTCAAAAATCCAATAGGCCAGAATGCCCAAAACTCACACATATCGACGTTCAGTAAAACAACTCCTAGTACACGCATCAAAACGTTTACAATCAAGACAATACATGTCTTTAAACGGAAATAAACGAAAAAAATACCACATTCAGAACAAACCAATGACCCCATTCGAGGCCTCTAAGGACCCTCTCGCACTGGCTAGTGAACAAGGCGAACACGTATAAGCACAAAGCCTCCACAAGAGAACTTGTAAAACGTGCAAATCGATTCGAAAATCATCAGCAACGGACAAAAACAACAATAAAAAGACATCACAAGCGACGACACTCCTCGTATAAATCAAATACGAGAGTCGACTAAATACATATCGTGAAATCAAAATCCACATAAGGATTCCATCTCTTAACAAATAATCATAAAAAAAAAATAGCTCGTGTCACACGAGGCACAACACAAAGAAGGGAGACTTACTTCCACAGTCGCACGAAGATGATGATCGCCCACGATACTAATCACGACCAACAAACCTGCACGACGCGTCGCGACATGACTCACTGATAAAATCCAACGAAACAAGACTCAAACAACACGACTTGACCCGATGTACCTAGGTTTTTCTCAACCTAAGCTCTGATACCATTTATGTAACACCCCCAATCCGCTCAGGGATATTACACGCCGTAGAACCCTTCCTCAAGGATCTACCAGGCTGGTAACAACATATAACAACTCAACCATGCCCTTAAGGCTAAAATGACTCAGTAGACCGATTTGGTCTTTCAATAAATACATACAACTCAAATACAAATCATGCCCACGCAGGGGTCAAAATACAACCACACCCGTACAATGGGAAAGGTATAGCAGCGGAAAATAAAGTACAACTGAACCAATAAACAATATACGGTTCCTCATGTGATTAGTATCGATCATCTTTCATCATCCTTCGTGCCGACCCTGTGTTATGCTCCAAAACCTGAATGCAAAAATAGACATCCACCCCCCCGAATACTCGGGGGTTAGCAAAACTCCACTGTTTTGCTAGTGCAAGAACAAGGTGCAAATACGAGCCATACAATTCACATTCCACGAACGATAATAATTCGGAATCCTCAAAGGTTCAAATACAACAAGATGAACACTTCCCGAGGCGAGCGTTTGAGTAAAGACTTCCCAAAATTTCAAGATCAAAATATCAAGGGAAACAATCTATAAAATGATTTGAAATACCATTGGGAGTTTTAATAGAAAATGATTTAGGATTATCAAATCCTACTTTCACTACAAAAAAAAACAGTTTTTACCGACGCCATTTACCGACGCCAGCACCGCCGTTGTTAAACTTATAATTTACCGACGCCATTTACCGACGCCCGTACCGCCGTTGTTAAACTTATAATTTACCGACGCCATTTACCGACGCCCGATTTACCGACGCCATTGCCGACGACCGGTTCACAGACTTATTTTTTTACAATTACCGACGCCATTTTGGCGTTGGTAAATTTTTTTTTTTTTTTTAATTTACCGACGCCGTTTACGCCATTACCGACGCCATTTCGGCGTCGGTAATTTTTTAACACAATCCCACATCGAAAAAACATCAATGTTTTTGGTGGTTTATAAACCAAAATCCTTCTCAACCATTTGAAATTGAATGGAGCCCGAACTCCGATCCGCCTGACCAAGACCCGACCCGCCCGACGACCCGACTGACCTCGACCGAACCCACCCGCCCGAGCCCGACCTAACCCGCCCGAGCCCCGCCCGAGTCCCGACTCCGACTTTTTAATTTTTTTAATTTAACGACGCCAAAAATGGCGTCAGAAATGGCGAAACGGCGTCAGAAATTAAAAATTACCAACGCCAAAATGGCGCGGTAATGGCGCGGTAAATGGCGTCGGTAATGGCGTAAATGGCGTCGGTAAAAATTACCGTCGAGCGCTTTTCCAACGGCGGTTGCCGTTGCAGAATGGCGTCGGTAAATTTTTTACCAACGCCATTTTCTGTTTTACCAACGCCATTTTGGCGTCGGTAAAAACTGTTTTTTTTGTAGTGTTTTCAAAGACCCAAAATACGAAAGGGGTCACTGCCCCAAAGGTTTACTTTCCGAAAAACGACCTTTACCAAACCGTTGGGATTTTAGCCCCAAATCTCATCAACTCACAGTACACAAGAACGACCACAAGGTTCGTCTCCCAACATCAAAATCCACAAATAAAGGATTTAACACAAACAACAAAATACTCTAGTGCCATCCTAGCCAAGTAAGCCAAACGAACAACTTACCTCTTACACACTTAGTCGATGCATGCAATCATGAAAACCGTTCAAAAGCACTCATTTCCGGAAATGCCATAATCAAATCACATTTGCAAAATGCACCACAATTAACCGTCGATCCACGTCTCTGTGGACCCCTACCGAGACCCCGTCGGATCTAACCCGTAGTGGTTAAAAGCAAGCTCGTCGATCCACGTCTCTTGTGGACCCCTACCGAGACCCCGTCGGATCTAACCCGTAGTGAGCATACACACACACACGTTACTCATGCAATACTAACATGCTAAGAATGTAAGTTCATTAAGAATACTCACTAGAGATGGCCATTAACTCGACACCATTATCAAACTCTTCAAAACACAATAACGAGATTAAATACGGAATACACGATTCCATAACTTTAAACAATAGGAGTATCATCATCAAATCCTTCAACGTTCAAAATAACCAAATCATAATCAATTCCCAAAACACGCCGTTCACCAAACACACACGCATTTTGAAAGAAAGCCTTTAACGAGGCCGAATCAAATCTTTTGAAACTTCATTTCAAACAACCAAACAAACACACCAAGACGATCACCGATCATCATATCCACAAAATAAGAAAAGTATGGGCAAGGTACTTGCCTCGGTTAATAGACGGTGATACGAACGGAAAGGAAGAATCGAACACGGCCACGAGGAACCGGCGGAAATGAACCTAACGATTCGAATAACACAATCACAACCAACTCTAAACGATACGGAAATGTAATACACCCAAAAACCCGCCTACGATTCATGTATATTCGTACCAAAATAACAACGAGGGCGGACCACAACCAAACCCTCTCGATTCCGTAAAAACCCACAAAATATCCATGAATCCGTAGGAAAACTAAAGGTACTAACAATATTAATCGTATACATCACGAATCCACCAACAAAACGGAACGAATCGGAAGAAAAACCCAAAATCCCCAAATTAATCGAAAATAGGGTTCTAGAGATAATACCTTTGGAGATTCAAGTACTAAGATCCGTAGAACACGCGTTAGATTGATAATCCGGGCCTCACAACCGAAGGAAAATGATAAAAATCAACCCCCAAAAGAAGAATGCTTGAGAAGTCCTCCTCCTCTCTCACTCTCTCTCGCGTCTAAGGAAGAAGAAGAAGGAAATGAGTTGTCCACGCTCAAAACACACAATTATAGAGGGTTGACCGCATTGTGTGCCGCGGCACAGGCCAAAATTTACTCCCAGGGTTCGGCAGTGTGCCGCAAGCACGGCTCGCGCAGCCGCGGCACCCGCATACCGGGTTTTGGTCGCAGATGTCACACGGGTGTGCCGCGGCACCGGACGGGTGTGCCGCGGCACTGACTCGGCACTGTGCCGCGGCACCGGATGGGTGGGCCGCGGCACACAGTACAGTTCGCTCGACCAACAACTGGAGAAATTTGTGTGCCGCGGCGCACACACCTTGTGCCGCGGCCCACACCCCTTTTGGGTCCCAAAATGATAAAAATGATCTGGAAAGAGAATAAAAACGATAGGAATCAATAATTGGGAACCAATAACATGAAATGGATCCACGGCAACCCCGAAACGGCAGTTCCGCACAACAATAACGAGAATACAGTTCGACAGTTGACAGGAAGGACACACTGAAAGGTACACGAGGGTCACTACGATCGAGAAATACACCAAAAATAAAAATACAAGGGAAAGAAAAATGCGGATATTACATTCTACCCTTCTTAAAAGAAGTTTCGTCCCGAAACTTAAAACAAGTAGGGGGAAGCAATATACCCGCCAGGAAAACTCGACGAGATACACAAAAACAGAAAACTCGCGCCCAACGGCGAAATGCTGCAAGAAACACAAAGAGACATATGGCGTGAAAACACGCTCCACGACGACCAACACAACGTCGCCGTTAGGGATATAATAAAACCAACAAGTGACAAGCGTCATCAAATGGATAATACAATCAAGTCAATTATCCGACAATCACAAAACACAACGAACGAAAATCAATATGATTGACCAACCCAACGGTACATCAATCAAAAAGCGAGCCAACCGCTGAACAAATACGGAATCCCACCGCCCAAGGGTTGGAAGATCGAAAACGAGACTAATTTCCCGAACTGAAGGGAATTACGAAGGAGCCTGAACGTTCACCAATCACGGAACGAGATCAACAAAAACCGAACAATCAAACGATCGAACTACAACGATTGAGACAACAAAAATCGAACAATCATGTTCGAATCACGAAGAACAATAAAGTTCAAACAACTCCCAGGATGCTAAGGTGAGAACAACAAGACATGCATCCCCATAAGATCCACAGGAAAGGGAATAGCGATTGAAAAGTCACAACGACAAACGAGTTATTCCGAAACAATACCACACTTGTTCGATCAACAAAAGCAAGGGGCAGGACAAGCTCAGAAATGTTAACGAACATAAACGAGTCGACAGAGTCGAAAACACAAGAGTTCCAAATCCGATCCACTTCGAATAAAAAAAACTAATAGAACCAGATGATGTCACTTCCGAACAAGGTTCACAAGAATCGAACCGAACTCGAAAAAGTCACAGCGATAACCAGATCGACCCACAACAAGATCACGGTTGCTCGGACGATGAAACCAAATACGTAATGTTCATATAGTATCAACGGACATGAGCGAATCGATAGATCGGAGAAAGAGAAAATACTAAGTCAAAATAGTACGGGTATTACCTCCGACCTCGTCCACGAAATTCACAAAAACAGGAGCAAGGTAACAAGACATTAAACAACCGACACATAACGGAACGATCACCGATGCACACGGTCATACCAAACCAAGCTCTAACAGCTCGCACATGCGCGACAACGCAGAAATCACCACGAGGCGACAATATTCAACACCAACATTCCACCTCTCATAGAGGGCTAACACAACAAATGTGTGGAAAGCGACTCAACGCTCACACCGCCAATTCTATCATACTGGGAGCAAACATCAAAATGACAACGCGAACATCATACATACATACCCAGCCCTCAAACGGGAATGGATAGGTTTTAAAAACGAAAACCTCATTTTGAAAATAATTTAGAAGAACACCGGTTGATCTTGAGTATCACCTTTCAAAAAGTACAAACGTGAAACATTGTTATCGAGACTTTGAAAACCATCATGCACTTGGTAAAAATGAGGACATCTTCTTTTAGCGAAAGACTTTCAGAAATATTCGACCCTCGGGTCTAAGTATAAGTGTTTCTAAACATCGAAAATATCTCAAAATACTTTTGGTCCTCAATTGGAATTTTTTTTTTTTTTTGAAATATATTGCGGCACGAGAAAGTACCTCGAAAACACCGCAAGAAAATAATTCGTTTTAAAAGTACGTCTCGAAATTTAATTTTCTAAGATAAGGTTTTCAAAAATCCAATAGGCCAGAATGCCCAAAACTCACACATATCGACGTTCAGTAAAACAACTCCTAGTACACGCATCAAAACGTTTACAATCAAGACAATACATGTCTTTAAACGGAAATAAACGAAAAAAATACCACATTCAGAACAAACCAATGACCCCATTCGAGGCCTCTAAGGACCCTCTCGCACTGGCTAGTGAACAAGGCGAACACGTATAAGCACAAAGCCTCCACAAGAGAACTTGTAAAACGTGCAAATCGATTCGAAAATCATCAGCAACGGACAAAAACAACAATAAAAAGACATCACAAGCGACGACACTCCTCGTATAAATCAAATACGAGAGTCGACTAAATACATATCGTGAAATCAAAATCCACATAAGGATTCCATCTCTTAACAAATAATCATAAAAAAAAAATAGCTCGTGTCACACGAGGCACAACACAAAGAAGGGAGACTTACTTCCACAGGTCGCACGAAGATGATGATCGCCCCACGATACTAATCACGACCAACAAACTCAGACGACGCGTCGCGACATGACTCAGTCAGATAAAATCCAACGAAACAAGACTCAAACAACACGACTTGACCCGACAGCCTAGGTTTTTCTCAACCTAAGCTCTGATACCATTTATGTAACACCCACAATCCGCTCAGGGATATTACACGTCGTAGAACCCTTCCTCAATGATCTACCAGGCAGGTAACAACATATAACAACTCAACCATGCCCTTAAGGCTAAAATGACTCAGTAGACCGATTTGGTCTTTCAATAAATACATACAACTCAAATACAAATCATGCCCACGCAGGGGTCAAAATACAACCACACCCGTACAATGGGAAAGGTATAGCAGCGGAAAATAAAGTACAACTGAACCAATAAACAATATACGGTTCCTCATGTGATTAGTATCGATCATCTTTCATCATCCTTCGTGCCGACCCTGTGTTATGCTCCAAAACCTGAATGCAAAAATAGACATCCACCCCCCCCGAATACTCGGGGGTTAGCAAAACTCCACTGTTTTGCTAGTGCAAGAACAAGGTGCAAATACGAGCCATACAATTCACATTCCACGAACGATAATAATTCGGAATCCTCAAAGGTTCAAATACAACAAGATGAACACTTCCCGAGGCGAGAGTTTGAGTAAAGACTTCCCAAAATTTCAAGATCAAAATATCAAGGGAAACAATCTATAAAATGATTTGAAATACCATCGGGAGTTTTAATAGAAAATGATTTAGGATTATCAAATCCTACTTTTCAAAGACCCAAAATACGAAAGGGGTCACCGCCCAAAGGTTTACTTTCCGAAAACGACCTTTACCAAACCGTTGGGATTTTAGCCCCAAATCTCATCAACTCACAGTACACAAGAACGACCACAAGGTTCGTCTCCCAACATCAAAATCCACAAATAAAGGATTTAACACAAACAACAAAATACTCTAGTGCCATCCTAGCCAAGTAAGCCAAACGAACAACTTACCTCTTACACACTTAGTCGATGCATGCAATCATGAAAACCGTTCAAAAGCACTCATTTCCGGAAATGCCATAATCAAATCACATTTGCAAAATGCACCACAATTAACCGTCGATCCACGTCTCTGTGGACCCCTACCGAGACCCCGTCGGATCTAACCCGTAGTGGTTAAAAGCAAGCTCGCCGATCCACGCCTCTTGTGGACCCCTACCGAGACCCCGTCGGATCTAACCCGTAGTGAGCATACACACACACACGTTACTCATGCAATACTAACATGCTAAGAATGTAAGTTCATTAAGAATACTCACTAGAGATGGCCATTAACTCGACACCATTATCAAACTCTTCAAAACACAATAACGAGATTAAATACGGAATACACGATTCCATAACTTTAAACAATAGGAGTATCATCATCAAATCCTTCAACGTTCAAAATAACCAAATCATAATCAATTCCCAAAACACGCCGTTCACCAAACACACACGCATTTTGAAAGAAAGCCTTTAACGAGGCCGAACCGAAATCTTTTGAAACTTCATTTCAAACAACCAAACAAACACACCAAGACGATCACCGATCATCATATCCACAAAATAAGAAAAGTATGGGCAAGGTACTTGCCTCGGTTAATAGACGGTGATACGAACGGAAAGGAAGAATCGAACACGGCCATGAGGAACCGGCGGAAATGAACCTAACGATTCGAATAACACAATCACAACCAACTCTAAACGAATACGGAAATGGAATACACCCGAAAACCCGCCTACGATTCATGTATATTCGTACCAAAATAACAACGAGGGCGGACCACAACCAAACCCTCTTGATTCCGTAAAAACCCACAAAATATCCATGAATCCGTAGGAAAACTAAAGGTACTAACAATATTAATCGTATACATCATGAATCCACCAACAAAACGGAACAAATCGGAAGAAAAACCCAAAATCCCCAAATTAATCGAAAATAGGGTTCTAGAGATAATACCTTTGGAGATTCAAGTACTAAGATCCGTAGAACACGCGTTAGATTGATAATCCGGGCCTCACAACCGAAGGAAAATGATAAAAATCAACCCCCAAAAGAAGAATGCTTGAGAAGTCCTCCTCCTCTCTCACTCTCTCTCGCGTCTAAGGAAGAAGAAGAAGGAAATGAGTTGTCCACGCTCAAAACACACAATTATAGAGGGTTGACCGCATTGTGTGCCGCGGCACAGCTGAGGTGTGCCGCGGCACAGGCCAAAATTTACTCCCAGGGTTCGGCAGTGTGCCGCGGCACGGCCTGCGTGTGCCGCGGCACTCGGTACAGTCGGGTTTTGGTCGCAGATGTCACACGGGTGTGCCGCGGCACTGACTCGGCACTGTGCCGCAGCACCGGATGGGTGGGCCGCGGCACACAGTACAGTTCGCTCGACCAACAACTGGAGAAATTTGTGTGCCGCGGCGCACACACCTTGTGCCGCGGCCCACACCCCTTTTGGGTCCCAAAATGATAAAAATGATCTGGAAAGAGAATAAAAACGATAGGAATCAATAATTGGGAACCAATAACACGAAATGGATCCACGGCAACCCCGAAACGGCAGTTCCGCACAACAATAACGAGAATACAGTTCGACAGTTGACAGGAAGGACACACTGAAAGGTACACGAGGGTCACTACGATCGAGAAATACACCAAAAATAAAAATACAAGGGAAAGAAAAATGCGGATATTACACTTGAAAGGTGATACTCAAGATCAACCAGCATTTTTCTAAATTATTTTCAAAAGGATGTTTTCATTTTAAAAACCTATCCATTCCCGTTTGAGGGCTGGATATGTATGTATGATGTTTGCTTTGTCGTTATGTGATTACTCCCGAGTATGATCGAATTGGTGGCATGAATGTCGAGGCGTTGCCACGCATTTGTTGTACTAGCCTTCTGTGAGAGGTGTGAACTGGTGTTTACTGTTTATCACCTCGTGGTGATTTGCGTGTTGTCGCCCGAGTGTGGGTTGTTAAAGCTTGGATTTTTGTGCGTTTATGCACATGTGTGATTGTTTCATGATGTTTGTAATTATAGCCGGGTTATCGTCGGGCCGTTGAGGTCGCCGAACGATACCGTCGTTGTTGTAGTGTTTGTGTGTGTATTACTTTACGATGGTAATCGTTATATATGATATGTGTTATGATTCCTTGTTGGCCGAGTTGGCATCTCCTGTATGTTGTTTTGCGGTGTTATGTTCCATTGTATCTAGCATTTGTATTTTCGGTATGCCGAGCCGAGGCATTTCAACCGTGATGTGCCGGGGGAATGTACGTGCAAATTGTCCTTCTCTTCAGTAACACATATCGAGTGTGGACTCGAGGGACACCGAATCTGGGCTTTGGCTACCGAGACTTTCGGAGTTCGCGCTTCAAAGACAGATATCGAATCGGCTTTGAGAGGCCTTTGAAGGATGTTTCGCCGATTGCCTATCAGGTCGCCTCCTTGATTTCGTTATTGTGAGTAGCGGACGACCTTCTTTAGAAGAGGTCGAATATAATACCCGTATTATTTTCGCTTCGCATTTTCTCTTTCTCAATTCTATAGACTCGCTCGTGTTCGTTGATACTTTCTCGAACTTGTTCGTATTCCGGTTTCATCGCTCGAACGAGCCGTGATCTTGTTTTGGGTCGATCCGGTTATCGATGTGACTTTTCGAGTTCGGTTCGATTCTTGTGAACCTTGTTCTAAGTAACACCCTTTAGTTCTACTAGCTCTTCTATTCGACGTGGATCGGATTTTGAATTTCTGTATTTTCGACTCCGTCGACTCGTTTATGTTCGTTGACATTTCTGAACTTTCCCTATCCCTTGCTTTTGTTGATCGAACGAGTGTGGTATTGTTTTGGAATAACTCGTTTGTCGCTGTGACTTTTCAATCGCTATTCCCTTTCGTGTGGATCTTATGTGAATGCACATCTTGTTGTTTCACCGGATCATATATTTTCTCGAGTCGAGATGTGAAGCTTGGAGTTGTTGTTTGAATTTTATTGTTCTTCGTGATCCGAACATGAGTGTTCGATTTTTGTTGTCTCGATCGTTGTGGTTCGATCGTTTGATTGTTCGGTTCTTGTTGATCTCGTTTCGTGATTGTTGAGCGTTCAGACTCCTTCCTAATTTCCTTATGTTCGGGAAATTAGTCTCGTTTTTGATCTTCCAACCCTTGGGCGGTGGAATTCCGTATTTCTTCAGCGATTGGCTCGCGTTTTGATTGACGTACCGTTGGGGTGGTCGATTATATTGATTTTCGTTCGTCGTGTTTTGTGATTGTTCGGATAATTGACTTGACTATATTATCCATTTGATGACGCTTGTCATTGGTTAGTTTTATTATATCCCTAACGGCGACGTTGTGTTGGTCGTCGTGGAGCGTGTTTTCACGCCGTATGTCTCTTTGCGTTTCTTGCAGCGTTTCGCCGTTGGGCGCGAGTTTTCTATTTTTGTGTATCTCATCGAGTTTCCTGGCGGGTATATTGCTCCCTCCTACTTGTTTTAAGTTTCGGGACGAAACTTCTTTTAAGGAGGGTAGAATGTAATATCCGCAATTTCGAATTTCGGTAATTTTCTTTTTTTGGAGGAAGTTCGTTTTGACAACTCTATCATGACCGTTTCGTCATTCCGAGAATGATTAATTCTGCACTTTTTGTCATCCGAGTTCGTTTCGGTGTCGTTTTGTTGAGTTCCGTGTCCTTAATCGACTTTTTCACGTGGGAGTTCGACTTTGTAAAGTCACCATTAATTCTTGAAAACTCCAAAAATTCTGAATCTTTGCAACATTATAGAGCATCAAGTTAGCTTTCCAATGGTTCAAACGGTGAGTCAATCGGAGTCCAGACGAGTGAGTTATGGTCGAAATAGCTAAGACTATACGATGTGCCTTTTTCGTGTTGGAGTGGGCTGTACCGTGTGCCGCGGCACACTTCAGCTGTGCCGCGGCACTAAGCTAATTCCTGGGCGTTTTTCTTGGTCCTGGTCCGCGGCACACTTGTCCTGTGCCGCGGTACACGGGCTTTTTCTGCGTTTTTTTTAGCAGATTTTCGAGGAGAAAACTTCATTTTTCTCCTCTCTTCTTCCTCCTTCCATCTAGGGCGATTTGTGGGCGATTTTTGGGCGATTTGAGTGCTCCCAAACTTGTAGAAATCATCCACCTCAAGTCTTGTTGTAGATTTTCGACCTCTACTTGAATCCTTCATCCAAATCAAGGTATTTTGGCTTGAACCCTTGTTTTTGTAGATTTGGGGATTTTCCTTTTTGATTTCGATTCCAATCCGTTTTTGATCAATTAATTGTTGTATAAACGTTGTTTTGAACTTTTTCTATGGATTGGATACTCGTATCTTTGGTTCGTTCGACCCGAGGGGTGATTTCTTTGTTCTTGAAGGGTCTTGAACATTTAATGTTCGATAAATGTTCGAATGAGTTCCCTTTGATAGTTTGTTGGGATTTCCGTTGTTTTCGGCCTTGATTCTCGTTGTAATCATGTTTTATTATTCCTTACGGAGGATTATAGGTGCTCGATGATTCCGATGTTGAATTCCGTTGGTGATTGATGATTCATGTGGTGTTTTCCCGTAGTAATTTCGGTACTATCGCGTTCTAGATAGTGTTCGGGAAATTGAGGGCTACCCGGCCGTATCCGTTCATTTTTCCATTGCTCGTGATATCGAGGCAAGTACCTTGTCCATATGATTCTTATTTTATGGATATGATAATTAGTGATCGTCTCTATGTGTTTATTTGATCGTTTGATTTGAACTTTCAAAAGATTCGGTTTAGCCCTGTTAAAGGCTTGCTTTCAAAACGCGTGTGTTTTGTGAATGGTGTGGTTTGAGAATGACTATGTGAACTCTATGGATATGTTTGGTGTTGATGTTGCACTTTGTATTGCGTGTGGACGTATAATATTTCATTTTGGTGCGTTGTGGTTTGACGTGGTGTTTGGCTAAGTGTTGATGCCTCTGGATGAATTATTTGGATATCTTTGTTGCATTGCGATATGTTGTGATTTGTTTAGCTAGCCAGTGCGGGAGGGTCCTTCGAGGCCTCGTGCGGGAATCTATGATATGACTCTGTTCCCAAGGCGATGCATATGTTGTGATTTGTTTAGCTAGCCAGTGCGGGAGGGTCCTTCGAGGCCTCGTGCAGGAATCTATGATATGACTCTGTTCCCAAGGCGATGCATATGTTGTGATTTGTTTAGCTAGCCAGTGCGGGAGGGTCCTTCGAGGCCTCGTGCGGGAATCTATGATATGACTCTGTTCCCAAGGCGATGCTTGTGCATGATTACATTGTGTTGATTTTATGTCCGTTGAGGACACGTGATGTTGGGCTCTGGCCCTGTGAATTGTTGTTGGTTTTCTATTTGCGAAAACAAAACCTTTGGGCTGTGACCTGTGACCCTGTTGATCTTTTTTGAAAGATAAGGATTTGATAATCCTAAGTTGTTTTCTATCAAAACTCTCGATGGCATTTAAACAGTTTTATAAATTGTTTTCCCTTGATTTGTGACCTTTCGGTTTTAGAATGTTTTACCAAACTCTTGCCTTGGGAAGTACCTTTCGTTACTTTTGGATTTTTGAGGATTCCCGGTTATTGTTATTCTTGGAACTTGAATTATATGGCTCGTATTTGCACTTTGTATTTGCACTAGAAAAACAGTGGAGTTTTGCTAACCCCCGAGTATTCGGGGGGTGGATGTCTATTTTTGCATTCAGGTTTTGGAGCATAGCACAGGGTCGGCACGAAGGATGATGAAAGATGAACGATACTAATCAGACGAGGTTCCGTTGATGTCGTATTGGTCCAGTTGTATTTTCTTTTCCGCTGCGGTATCTTTTCCCCGTTGTACGGGAGTTTATTGTATTTTGACCACTGCGTGGGTATGTGTTTGGAATTGAGTTGTACGTTATTATTGAAAGACCAAATCGGTCTACTGAGTCATTTTAGCCTTAAAGGCGATCTTTAGATGTTTGATTTTAGTTATCAGCCTGGTAGATCCTCGAGGAGAGGGTCTACGGCGTGTAATATCCCTGAGTGGATTGGGGGTGTTACATATTTAGTACTTTGTAAATGGCTTTTGTAAGTTTTTGAAATATGACCGTCATCGGCCTTTTTGGCGTTTTTGTAAATGGTTTTTAGCCTGGTGGGTTTTGGCGCGGGACCCACAGCGCTATATTGTTCCGTGTATTTACCTGAAATTTTTGGGCATTCTAGCCCATTGAATTATCTTTGAAAACCTTGAGTATCTTAGAAAATAAATTCGAGACGTACTTTTAAAATGAATTATTTTCTCGTGGTACATCCAAGGTGCCACAATATGTTTCAAAATTCTTCTACCTCGAGGACCAAAATGTTTTGAGATATTTTCAATGTTTTAGAAACACTTTTACTTAGACCCGAGGGTCGAATATTTTGAAATTTTTCCACTAAGAGAAAGTGTCCTCATTTTAATCAAATGCGAAATGGTTTTCCAAAGTCTCGATAATGGTGTTTGTACTACTTTTTGTAAAATGATACTTAAGATCAATTGGTGTTTCCAAACTGTTTTCAAAAGGTGGTTTTCGTTTTTAAAACCCATCATTTCCTGCTTGTGGTCGGAGAAAGTGTGTATGATGTTGGTATTGTTGTTAGGGTGTTAGCCCTCTGAATTGTGATTGAATTGGTGGTGTGAACGTTGAGTCGTTCGCCACGCATATGTTTTGTTAGCCCTTTTGGGAGGTGTGATGACGATCTTTAATGTTGTCATTTCGTGGTGGCTTGCGTGTTATCGCTCCTGTGTGAGCTGTTAAAGCTTGGGATTGTACGTTTATGTACATGTGCGATTGTTTCATGATGTTTGTAATTATATGCTGGTTATTGTTCGGGCCGTTGAGGTCGCCGAACGATACCATCGTTGCTGTAGTATTTGTGTGTGTATTACTTTACGATGGTAATCGTTGTATATGATATGTATTATGATTCTTTGATGTGCTGAGTTGGCATCTCCGCTGTGTTGTTTTGCGACGTTATGCCCCATTGTATCAAGCATTTGTATTTTCGGTATGCCAAGCCGAGGCGTTTCAACCGTGATGTGCCGGGGCATGCACGTGTAAATTGTCCTTCTCGTCCGTAACGCGTTTCAGGTGCGGACTCGTGGGACACCGAATTCAGTTTTGCGAATTGGCTATCGAGACTTTCGGAGTTCGCGCTTCAGCACAGTTATCATAATCGGCTTTGAGAGGCCTTCGAAGGATGTTTCTGTCGGTTGCTTGTTGTGTCGTCACCTTGATTTCGTTGTTGTGAGTTTCGGGGACGACACTTCTTTTAGAAGAGGTCGAATGTAATACCCGTATTGTTTTTGGACTTCTGCATTTCCTCTTTCTCAGTGTAATATCCGCAATTTTCGATTTTCGGTAAATTTGTTTTTTCGGCCGGATTCCATTTTGACGACTCGCTCATGACCATTTCGTCATTCTGAGAATGATTAATTCTGCACTTTTTGACATCCGAGTTCGTTTCGGTGTCGTTTTGTTGAGTTCCGTGCTTTTTAGCGACTTTTCCGCGCTTGAGTTCGATTCTTGCGAATCTCATTCGAAACTGCTGTTTCGAGTTTCCCGTAAGTCCGTTTAACTTTGTTAGGCGTGTTGTGAACTTCGGTTTGGTTATTAGATCACGTATCGTGATTTTCGAGCGTTTTGGGCCATTTTGTAATTTCTTAAAAGTTACGGGTATCCGTATCTGTAATTGTTGTCTCGACCCGTTTCTTGGTCGCGTATGATTAATTATGGTATTATATTTTCATTTTGGGTCGTTGATGTTGTCCGCGAACTTTTCGTCGTGTTTGTTCCGTACGTTTTCGGAAATCGGGTCGTCGAGCCACAGTGGTCGCATCGGCCGGACGGTTATGGATGGCCGGACTATTGCCGGGACCGGCCGGACAGCTGCGCCAGGAACCGGCGAAGCGCACGCCACGGCCGGGAGGATGCGCGCGCTAACCGGCAGGTGTAGCGACGCTATCTAGGCCTAACGACGCCATCTCGGTCCGGGCAGTGGGGTTACGAGGTTCGACTCGGCCAGATCGGCAGGTAGCGCACGCTACTGTCGGTCGTAGCGCATGCTAACCGGCAGGTGTAGCACACGCTGTCGGCCGACTAGCGTACGTTACCACGGCGAGCTGTTTAGTCCAGAGGCTACTGGACAGGTCGGCTAGCGCGCGCAGGCTTCCGGCCGTAGCGCACGCTAGCGGGAGTCGGGTCGGCAGGTTTGGTCGGTGGTCCCGGGTCATGCGGGCCCTGGCCGAGGGTACTCGGCCGATACCGGCCGATAGCGCACGCTAGTCCGGGAAGGCTAGCGCACGCTAGTTCCGGCCCAGTATAAATGTGACAGAGCAGTCACATTTCCTCTCGTTTTTCATTTCCTCCCTTTCTCTTCCGCGGCTGGAGACTTGGAGATCTTGGAGCCATGATGTTTGGCAACAAATCCACTAAGTTCTTGAGTTTATAACATCAATCAATCATCCGTTATCATCCTTTGATCCAGCGAATCAAGGTAATCTTCCTTAGAACCCTAATTTCGTGAATTTGGGGGTTTTTGCATTTTTGTCCGATTCGTTCCGTGTTGTTGATTAATTCATGATGGGTATGATTAATCTTGGTAGTATTCTTGTGTTTAAAATCATTTAATCCATTGTTCTTCGTCGAATCGAAGTATATTTCTTGATTTCCTTCGAATTGACTTTTTGGGGGATTTGTACTCGATCTCGTTTTTCATCCATTTTCGATGGATCGATTATGGTTAAATGATGTTGTTAAACATATTCTATGGATTGTATATCCATATTTCAACTTGGAATTCCGTTTTCGTGATTTGACGGGACGAATCGTGTTCTTGGCCGTTTTGGGGGATATCCTTGAACCTTCGTCATTTGTTCTTTGAATTTAGCGGCTTTAGGTCGTACTTTGGAATTCATTTTCGTTGTTATTGTTTTCGTTCGTAGTTCATTGTTGTGGATTGTCGTTCGGTGGAGTCGGCGAGTTCGTAATCGGTTCGTGCCAACCTACTTCGGCCGATTCTCCGCGTTGTGGTTATTCGAGGCAAGTACCTTGCCCATACTTTTCTTATTTTATGGATATGATGATCGGTGATCGTCTTGGTGTGTTCGTTTGGTTGTTTAAAATGAAGTTTCAAAAGATTTCGGTTTGGCCTCGTTAAAGGCTCTCTTTCAAAACGCGTGTGTGTTTTGTGAACGTTGTGTTTTGGGAATTGATTATTTTGAACGTTGAAGGCTTTGATGATATTCCTATTGTTTAAAGTTATGGAATTGTGTATTCCGTATTTAATCTTGTTATTGTGGTTTGGAGAGTTGATAATATTGTCGGATAAATGGCCATCTCTAGTAAGTATTCTTGATGAGCTTACATTCTTAGCATATTAGTATTGCATGAGTAACGTGTGTGTGTGTATGCTCACTACGGGTTAGATCCGACGGGGTCTCGGTAGGGATCCACGAAGCTATGGGACCGCGAGCTTGCTTTTAACCACTACGGGTTAGATCCGACGGGGTCTCGGTAGGGATCCACGAAGCTGTGGGTCCGCGGTTAACTGTGGTGCATTTTGCAAATGTGATTTGATATTGGCATTTCCAGAAATGAGTGCTTTGGAACTATGTTTTCATGATTGCATGCATCGACTAAGTGTGTAAGAGGTAAGTGTTCGTTTGGCTTACTTGGCTAGGATGGCACTAGAGTACTTCGTTGTTTGTGTTAAATCCTTTATTTGTGGATTTTGATGTTGGAAGACGAACCTTATGGTCGTTCTTGTGTACTCTGAGTTGATGAGATTGGGGCTAAAATCCCAACATTTTTGTAAAGGTCATTTGACGGATTTGGGGCTAAAATCCCAACGGTTTGGTAAAGGTTATTTTACGGAAAGTAAACTTTTGGGGCGGTGACCCCTTTTGCCTTTTGGATTTTGAAAAGTAGGATTTGATAATCCTAAATTATTTTCTATTAAAACTCTCGATGGCATTCTAAACCGTTTTATAAATTATTTCCATTGATTTATGATATTTCGATTTTGAAATGTTTTCTCAAACTCTTGCCTCGGGAAGTACTTTTCGTTTCGTTTGGATCTTTGAGGATCCTTGGTTATTGTTATTCGTGGAATGTGAATTGTATGGCTCGTATTTGCACTTTGTTCTTGCACTAGTAAAACAGTGGAGTTTTGCTAACCCCCGAGTATTCGGGGGGTGGATGTCTGTTTTTGCATTCAGGTTTTGGAGCACAACACAGGGTCGGCACGAAGGATGATGAAAGATGATCGATACTAATCACATGAGGAACCGTACATCATGTATTGGTTTAGTTGTACTTTATTTTCCGCTGCTATATTTTTCCCGTTGTATGGGTGTGGATGTGTCTTGACCCCTGCGTGGGCATGAGTTGTAATCGAGTTATATGGTTTTATTGAAAGGCCAAATCGTTCTACTGAGTCATTTTAGCCTTAAAGGCATTGTCGAGATGTTTCATGTTGTGACTAGCCTGGTAGATCCTTGAGGAAAGGTTCTACGGCGTGTAATATCCCTGAGCGGATTGGGGGTGTTACACTCAGGTCTATCGACTCGCTCGTATTCGTTGATACTTTCTGAGCTTGTTCTGTATTTCAGTTTCATCGTTCGAACGAGCTGTAATCTTGTTTTGGGTCGATCTGGTATCGCTGTGACTTTTCCGAGTTCGGTTCGATTCTTGTGAACCTTGTTCGGAAGTAACATCTTTTGGTTCTACTAGTTCTTTTATTCGAAGTGGATTAGATTTGGAACTTCTGTATTTTCGACTCGCCGACTCGCTTATGTTCGTTAACATTTTCTCGAGCTTGCCTCGTCCCTTACTTTTGTTAATCGAACGAGGGTGGTATTGTGTCGGAATTACTCGTTTGTCGTTGTGACTTTTCAATTGCTATTCCCTTTCGTGTGGATCTTATGTGGGTGCACATCTTGTTGTTTTCACCGGATCATGTTTTATCTCGAGTCGAGATGTGAACCTCGGAGTTGTCGATTGAACCTTATTGTTCTTCGTGATCCGAACATGATTGTTCGATTTTTGTTGTCTCGATCGTTGTGGTTCGATCGTTTGATTGTTCGGTTTTTGTTGACCCCGTTTCGTGATTGTTGAGCGTTCAGACTCCTTCCTAATTCCCTTAAATTCGGGAAATTTGTCTCGTTTTCGATCTTCCAACCCTTGGGCGGTGGAATTCCGTATTTCTTCAGCGATTGGCTCACGTTTTGATTGATGTACAATTGGGTTGGTCTAGCGTATTGATCTTCGTTCATTGTATTTTGTGATTGTATGGATAACCAACTTGATTGTATTATCTGTTTGACGACATCTGTCACTTGTTGGTTTTATTATGTCTCTATCGGTGGCGTTGTGTTGGTCGTCGTGGAGCGTGTTTTCACGCCATATGTTCCTTTGCGTTTCTTGCAGCGTTTCGCCGTCGGGCGCGAGTTTTTGGTTTTTGTGTATCTCGTCGAGTTTTCCTGGCGGGATATTGCTTCTCCCTACTTGTTTTAAGTTCCGGGACGAAACTTCTTTTAAGGAGGGTAGTGTGTAATACCCGTAATTTCGATTTCCGGTAATTTCTTTTTTCGGCGAAAGTCCGTTTTGACGACTCGCTCATGACCGTTTCGTCATTCCGAGAATGATTAATTCTGCACTTTTTGTCATCCGACTTCGTTTCGGTGTTGTTTTGTTGAGTTCCGTGCTTTTTGGCGACTTTTCCGCACTTGAGTTCGATTCTTGCGAATCTCGTTCGAAACTGCTGTTTCGAGTTTCCCGTAAGTCCGTTTAACATTGTTAGATGTGTTGTGAACTTTGGTTTGGTTATTCGATCACGTATTGTGATTTTCGGGTGTTTTGGGCCATTTTCGTAATTTCCCAAAGTTTGGGATAATTACTTTCCGTTGTCGAATTTTGAGCCTTCGGGTGGTCGGAATCGTGTGTTCTCTTAGTGCTCGAATTCTTCTTTGCGAGTACTTCGTAACCGTATCTTCGATTCGTATTCAGGTTCGGGTTTCGGGGTCGTTCGGGCCGTCGTTCGGGCCCAGGCCAGCACTGGCCGAGTTACGGCCGGTAGTGCTCGGCGATTCGCACGTAAGGCGATTCGTCACGTAAGGCCCTGGCCGTTTACGTACGTAACGGGCCGGCAGATTTGGGGCAGTGACTCGGTTACGTACGTAAGCCTTGGCCGGTTACGTACGTAACCCTGCCGGCAGGCAGCCTATTTAAGGCCCGGCAGTCGTTTTTTTTTCACCATTTTCTCCTTCTTCTCCTTCTCTTCCGCGGCTGGGGTTGTTCTTACCATGGAGCCATGTTGTTGGGCAACAAATCCACGAAGTTCTAGAGGTTTTATCATCGATTAATCATCCGTTATCATCCTTTGATCCAGCGAATCAAGGTAATCTCTTCCTAGAACCCTAAATTCTTGAATTTGGGGATTTTTGTGTTTTTATCCGATTCGTTCCGTATTGTTGATTAATTCATGTTGGGTATGATTAATCTTGGTAGTACTCTTGTGTTTAACATCATTTAATCCATCGTTCTTCGTCGAATTGAAGTATAATTCTTGATTTCATTCGAATCGACTTTTAGGGGGATTTGTTCTCGATCTCGTTTTTCATCCATTTTTGATGGATTGATTGTGGTTAAATGATGTTGTTAAACACATTCTATGGATTTTATATCCATATTTCAACTTGGAATTCCGTTTTCGTGTTTTGTCGGGACGAATCATGTTCTTGGCCGTTTTGGGGGAAACACTTGATTCTTCGTCATTCGTTCTTTGAATTCAGCGGCTTTGGGTCGCACTTTGGAATTCATTTTCTTTGTTATATTTGTATTTCGTATTTTATTGTCGCGAGTTGGTGTTCGGTGGAGTCGGCGGGTTCGTAGTCGGTTCGTGCCAACCTACTTCGGTCGATTCTCCGTGTTGTTCTTATTCGAGGCAAGTATCTTGCCCATACATTACGTGTTTTGTGGATATAATGATTGCTAAGTGTCGATATGTGCTAAATAAATATTTATAACCATTTTTCAAAAGAATCGATATATTTACCATCATGGTTTTCGTAAAGGTGACCCGTGTGGGTCGGGAATTAATATGCTTAGTTGATTATGTGTGCTAGTGTCGAGTATAGGATCAGCTTACTTTCGTGTGATGTCATTATGTATGATTATGGCGTCGGTAAATGTAAAGTGTAATTCTCTTGTCAAATTATGTGCTCGGAGTCACGTGGTTATGGATGAATATGTGAGTTTTTGTGATATTGGTTATGTCATTCGGTGCTGTTGAGATCTTGTGCTCCCTTATGAATTGATATAGTTCTGGGTCGTGAGTACGTGTTGGATAATATGGCCATTCTAGCAAGGTATCTCGACTATATATATTTTGTGTGTTTGACCTTTGAGAGTTTTGGTCTTGTAATCTGTGAGTTGTTACTCTTCCACCTGGGGATGGCATGTGGCCTCTGGGGGCCGATACTAATGGGTACGGCCACGGAAGTGGACTTGGGTGCGTGTGTTGATGTTCTTCCACCTGGGGACGGTTCGACGGGACCTCTGGGGGCCGATACTAATGGGTACGGCTGCGGAAGTGGTTTCCCACCTGGGGACGGTCCGACGGGGCCTCTGGGGGCCGATACTAAGGGGTACGGCCACGGGTTACCAAGTGTGGTTTCTGTGATATTGATGTTGATGTTTTGATGATTAATTGTGATATGTCCGGAGTATCACAATAGTTTGCGCTAGGGGTCGAGATACATTATATATCAGGTCTTGGTGTTTAGCTAGAATGGCATAAGAATAATGTGTTATGTGTAATGTATCCTTGTAAGTGAATTGCAGTGGATGATCGGGTCGTGGGCCCTGTGTTTTGTGATCGAAATGGTTGGGCCGTGGACCCCGTGTCTTGTTAATGGATTTGCATTTTTGGAAAAATGAACTTTGGGGCTGTGACCCTAAGTGGCTTTCGAGGAATTCAGAACTTTTCTATTTCAAATGTTTTCAAAACTCCCGAGATTTGGAAGTGTTTTCAAAGTGCTTACTTGTTTCGTTTCTAGCTTCAAGACTTGAACTATTTTTAACCAAATAACATATCTCGGGAAGTCTTTCGTTGTATTCACGGAATGTGTTGTGTATGGTTCGTATTTGCACTTTATACTTGCACTAGCGAAACAATGGAGTTTTGCTAACCCCCCGAGTAATCGGGGGGTGGATATCTGTATTGTGTCCAGGTACATGCAGGTTTTCGGGAGCAAGACACAGGATCGGTACGAGGAATGATGAAAGACGAATGATACTAATCACACGAAGGCCAATTTTGGGTTCAGTTAGTCGGAGTCCATTGTATTGACTTTTTCGCTGTCGTATTGTCTCTGTTATGAAGTATTTTACCCTTGCGTGGGTACGAGTCTGGATAGAGTTATGTATTTTTGATTTTTAAGATAGTGACAAAAGACCAAATCGGTCTAATGGTTCGTGATTTTGCCATGGCGACATGTGATGTATTATGTTGTTTCGATGTTTAGCCTGGCGGATCCTCACGGAGAGGGTCTGCGGCGTGTAATATTCTTAGTTAGATTCTGGGGGTGTTACCATTCGTTGAGATTAGTATCGTGGGCGACCGTCATCTTCGTGCGAGCTGTGGACGTAAGTCTCCCCTTATATTCATTATATTTTATATTTTATGTTGTATAATTTTGTTTGCAAGTAAGAGGCAAAATAGAAACCATATTTGATACTTGTGGTATATTACGTGTATGGCAATTTGGATATACTGGTAGATTGAGTTTTGATTGGTACGACGTGTTGTGGAAGTCTCAGGACATTATGGTGTTCGAGGAGGTGTATTGACGACAGAGATTGTCGGAAACGCAAACGGATGGTTTCGACGTATGTTTGAATCTGAGATTATATTCATGAGTGGTATTGTTAGGCGTATTTTTATGCGCTTTTATATCATTAATTTATATCCATCTTGAGCCTAAATCAGCATAAATGAGCTTTTAATGCATTATTTTTATATGTTTTGCAGGAAATCGGAGTCTGAAAGCCGAAACGACGAAAAACGGGCGAAAACAGCAGTTTTTGGTCATGAGCCGCGGCACCCATGTGCTGAGCCGCGGCACACGCAGGAGACTAGCAAAGTGCCGAGTAAACTGTACTCTGTGCCGCGGCACAGAAGAAATAAACAGCGCCCAGGCATCCCGCTGAGTGCCGTGTGCCGCGGCACAGCTTAAGTGAGCCGCGGCAGACGGGGCGGTTTTGGTGTACTCCGCGCGGGTTTCGGCTGTTTTGGAGCTTGTTCTCGACCTAATCACACGGACGCGTTTTGGAGGCTGAGGACGACTATAAATAAGCATCATAGGTCTGAAGAAGAGGGGGATGGATCAGAAGGAATTCGGAGGTGGATTAGAGCAAGGGCGAAGAACACAAGGAGGAGATTTGTGGGCGACGACAAGACCACGGATCCCTACGGTTTTTTTTGCATCTTAGTTTCTAGATTTATTCGAGTAGGATTGTGATTGTAGCCGATTTCATGACGGTTTGACTTATTTATTATTATTTCGATTTACTCGCTATTCTATTGAATTGGATTCTTCTTATTGTTCTTAATGCTTTTTAATTGTCTGGCCAACAGTTAATTTGTTTTGAATGTCTTTATGGATTCGGGAGATGAAATTTAGGCATAGTTCTTGTGAGACGAATCATAATGTTCGTGAGATAGGGATATACTCATGGAATTGTGAAGCCTATTTATTTTGGGAATTCTTGAACTGTTTTAGCTATTTATTATCTAATTTGAATAGAGATATATCGAGTTAATAATTCGTAGTATTTTGTATCGACCTTGGGAAAGGCTTTAGAATAATTTAGGAATTCCTAGCTTACAATTTATTGAATAAAAGTGAATTGAATTGAATGAATATCATTAATAATTGATTGAGGTGAAAATCATAATCCTACGCCCTTATTAGTATTATTATTATTTGTGCTATTATTTATTTTCTGCAATTAATTTAGGTATAAACTCCGTATAATTGTTCTTCAAATAAAATTACGAGTTGACTACATTTTGGTACTTAGTGAAATCAGTCCTCGAGGGAACGATACTTTACTTATCACTTTATTACTTGTTGACACCGTGCACTTGCGGCATATTGTGAGGGATTTTCCCACAATAAGTTTGTGGCGCCGTTGCCGGGGACTGATTTTTCGCTAATATCAATACCAAGCGACTCTAATTTTAATTTGAAGTTTTTTTCTTTAGTCTCTTTATTTTTATTATGTTTTCCTTTGAGTATTGTGTCCCTTGGCATTTAATAAATTTCGATGTTCTTAATAATTTGCCAAATAGGGTCAGTCAGCCCCCTCCCCCAAAACAGAAGACCATGCTTGAACAATGTGTAGACGTTCTCAAAAATCCTGATAGTACTCTTTTTGTGCTAGAATGTGCACGTCGTGGTCTTGAGATTCACTATGGTTGTATTCCAGCTCATATATTTAGTAGTGAAGTTGAGGGGGAGGTTGAGAAGAAAGACATGCTAAGTTTTAGGGTCGATCCCCCAGCACCCGATAATTACATAAAGTGTGATGATCTTGTAGAAGAAGTTACCATTGATGATGTTTCCCAAGAAATTTCATTAGATTGTCATCACACTTCGACTAATAAGGAGAACACTTATGTGCCAAAAATTTTATTAACGGTGCCGCGCATAATCTTTCCTAAATCCATAATGGGAGAGATTGACCCCATTACTTCTGATTTTGTTGAGGCTGATTCTTCGAGTTCTAATGAGGTTGTTCATGATAAGTCTTTATTATTTACCCATTCGAACTATGCTTATTTTTTCATGCCTCATCATTATTATATTCTTCCATCATTTTTTGGTTGCCCGCATAATTATTCTTACTCATTGTTTTCGGCAATCGAGCATGAACCAAAGCCTCCCTTATGGAATAAGAGGCTTATAGATTGCAAGAAGGGGGCATTTGGCAATCTCCCTAGAAAAAAGCCACGTTAAACTCTTTTTGCCACGTCGTGCTCAAGACGTAAAATAGAGCGCTTGATGGGAGGCAACCCATCATTTTTACTTGCTTTCTAGTTAGTTGTTTTTATTTGATTTTTCGGTTTTAATTTTTCTTTGTTTTGTTATTTCGTTTGGATTCGTGTATTCTTGTTGGCCCTTATTTCTCTAATATTTCTTTATAACCCCAATGAGTTATTATTCTTCATATTCTAGTCTTTCTAGGATTTAATGTCTATTGTTATTTCATGACTAGAGACTAAGTTTGGGGGTCCCTCGTGATGTTGGGCAGACGATTGCACTCAGATATGTGGTGTCTTTCAAGAAGACATTTGGAATAAGTTTCACTTTTCCTTGTATCTTTTACTTTCACATGAGTATGATGGTTGATGATTTTATGTGTAGTGGAATTGATTTACTTGGGTATAAATTGCGACTGCTTTATTGTCCTTGCATGCTGTTGATGATTTTTCGTGATTTTTTCGTGCTTCCGTGTGTAAAACTGATGTTACGATACTGATGTCTCTTGGAAGAAATGGTTGAATTTTAGTCTAGTTGCAGTCAGCGATATCTGTTTCTGTGGTGTATTCAATTAGGTCCGAAATTTTATCGCTTTTGTAGAAATTTTAGCAGATAAGAAAGGAGACATATGTGTTTTCAAATCGCCGCCTATATGTTTGGTTATACTTTTTGGTTAGCTAGTCGTCCAGTAACATGAGTCGTGTTGGCACTTAATTTGAGTTTAGAGTCGGACAGTTTTTCCCAAGAAAAAGTCGAGATATTAATTGTTTTATGATGGGAAGTTTAGTAACCGGGGGTATTCACGTGACCCGTTGTTTACTCTCGCGTAAAACGACAACCCTGATTAGACTAGTGATTTAGACATATCGCTCTACCGATGATGGTAAGCCTAGTAACCGGGGGTATTCACGTGACCCGTTGTTTACTCTCGCATAAAACAGCAACCTTGACATGCGGAAATAGCTATTCGAGTTGTTTCTCCGCTGTGGAGGGGAACTTAGTAACTAGAAGCATCCATGTGCCCCATGAGTGTCTTTTACGTCAAACGGTTCCCCAATGCATGAGAATGGAATTCCACCCTAGGATTATCCCGATGAAACATCCCGAGATCCGAACCTAGTGGTTAACTCGAATCATCTTATTGAGCATATATAAGGGTATACGGTCCGAAGGTTATTTTTTTATGAAACTCTTGAAATTTTTGCCACTAGACTGTGGGATTGGGCGTATTAGCTTGTTTATTTTTAACCCTTCACATTGGCGGTTGATTAAATTCACGCTTGTTAATCTTTGAGCTTGATTTTCTTCATGAATGATTGATTAGGACTGAAATTGGTTACTTAGTGGAATCAGTGTCCTGGATGTGACTCGCTATTACGATACTTGTACTATTCTTCGAGATTTTCAGGGTAGTGTTGATTAAGTTGAGCACTATGGACTTGCATGATTAGTCACGATACATTTTGTCTAAAATTGATAATTTTTGCTTGAGGACAATCAAAGGCTCAAGTTTGGGGGTCTTTGTTAGGCGTATTTTTATGCGCTTTTATATCATTAATTTATATCCATCTTGAGCCAAAATCAGCATAAATGAGCTTTTAATGCATTATTTTTATATGTTTTGCAGGAAATCGGAGTCCGGAAGCCGAAACGACGAAAAACGGGCGAAAACAGCAGTTTTTGGTCATGAGCCGCGGCACCCATGTGCTGAGCCGCGGCACACGCAGGAGACTAGCAAAGTGCCGAGTAAACTATACTCTGTGCCGCGGTACAGATTTAGTGAGCCGCGGCACAGAAGAAATAAACAGCGCCCAGGCATCCCGCTGAGTGCCGTGTGCCGCGGCACAGCTTAAGTGAACCGCGGCACACGGGGCGGTTTTGGTGTACTCCGCGCGGGTTTGGGCTGTTTTGGAGCCTGTTCTCGACCTAATCACACGGACGCGTTTTGGAGGCTGAGGACGACTATAAATAAGCATCATAAGGCTGAAGAAGAGGGGGATGGATAAGAAGGAATTCGGAGGTGGATTAGAGCAAGGGCGAAGAACACAAGGAGGATATTTGTGGGCGACGACAAGACCACGGATCCCTACGGTTTTTTTTGCATCTTAGTTTCTAGATTTATTCGAGTAGGATTGTGATTGTAGCCGATTTCATGATGGTTTGACTTATTTATTATTATTTCGATTTACTCGCTATTCTATTGAATTGGATTCTTCTTATTGTTCTTAATGCTTTTTAATTGTATGGCCAACAGTTAATTTGTTTTGAATGTCTTTATGGATTCGGGAGATGAAATTTAGGCATAGTTCTTGTGAGACGAATCATAATGTTCGTGAGATAGGGATATACTCATGGAATTGTGAAGCCTATTTATTGTGGGAATTCTTGAACTGTTTTAGCTATTTATTATCTAATTCGAATAGAGATATATCGAGTTAATAATTCGTAGTATTTTCTATCGACCTTGGGAAAGGCTTTAGAATAATTTAGGAATTCCTGGCTTACAATCAATTGAATAAAAGTGAATTGAATTGAATGAATATCATTCCTAATTGATTGAGGTGAAAATCATAATCCTACGCCCTTATTAGTATTATTATTATTTGTGCTATTATTTATTTTCTGCAATTAGTTTTGGTATAAACTCCGTATAATTGTTCTTCAAATAAAATTACGAGTTGACTACATTTTAGTACTTAGTGAAATCAGTCCTCGAGGGAACGATACTTTACTTATCACTTTATTACTTGTTGACACCGTGCACTTGCGGCATATTGTGAGGGATTTTCCCACAACAGGTATCGATTGGTATGAAGATTTGAATGCGATATGGGCACGTGCTTGGGAACCAAATACATTTGACATTGTTGCAAATTGTTACAAACGTGTTTTTATTGATAGCTGTGTTGGCTACGCGTATATTTGATAATATTTCCGAAAATTTCATAGACTTGCGTATGCTGTGAAAATCAGATCATCTCAAACATTCTACTGGTACGGTTGAATGGCAGTTATAATGAATTTTGAAAAATTTCTGAAATTTTGGACAAGCATGTCGTATATTTTCAAAGGAGAGAGTTGATCAATTGTTTCTTGCTATCTCAGTGTATGCTCATCATTAGCTATATTTGTTGTAGGTGTATTTTCAAATGACTTGCAAGTATTTCGCAATCTGTGTTAAATTAGAAAATTTTCATGACTATTTTATCAGTATGCATAAGTAATGACTTAAAGTATACATTGTTTTTAATCGTAAACATTTTGAATTTTGGCAAAGTGATCGTGCACTTTCATAGATACCTTGCGACAAAATACAAAGGATATATTTTGAAGTGCTTTCGATATTTTATAAGATGTCACCGTCATCAACCTTTTTGTCACATTTGAAGGAATTTTAGAATGGTTATAGCCTATTGATGTTAATTTCTTATAGCTCGGGTTTACAATTTTAAAATCTTTCACACCACAAAATTTTTATATTTTAAACCAAAATGTGACTTTTATTTTCAAAATTTAAAGATGGTGAAAGATGGAGAATCCTACTCGGCTAAAACATTAAAACTCGAAACTGGATTAACTTTCCGAGTAGATTCAGTCAGCGCACACTAATCTTGTGCCCAATTGTTGTATTGCGTGGTTTCGGTTGGTTTTGTAGTCCGTGTAATGTTGTTTCGACATGATATCTCTTGACGATGACGTTTTAATGAATTTTAATATTCCGGACCATGGTTTTGCAAATGATTTCAGAAAGAACAATTTCGATCTATTCTTTATAGTTTTGGTAAAACAGCCCGAGATGCCGAAAGCGTTTTCCAATCTTATTTCGGAAAAATTTTATGAACTCAGACTTTGAAATGTTGTTGTTTAAACAAATTCTCGGGGACTATTTGAAAAAGAATGTTATCAATGATTTATTACTACGATGTGTGATTTAATAGTTCTAATATTTTAAGGAAATAAAAAGATAGTAATAAAAATAGATTGATTAACGATAAAATGAAATAGTTGGGATTACAAACTTAGTTCGTCATTAGTTATAAAAGATGTATAGGAGATCATAAGATGAATTTACTTATTATGTTGTGTAGATTCGATTTTCCTTAAAAAGACGGTTTCTCTTTCGAACTATAAAACGCCCCTTACATATTGAATCAATCCACTATATTTCTATGTTGATTGGCTTCAATACATAGCATTAGGATTTATGAAAATGACTCAAAGAATCATCTAAGGACTAGAGGTATATTTCTATCCCCTAGAACAACTTAGAGTGAAGATCATTTGATCTAATCAAAC